>OX579664.1:4773003-6020693 GCA_951230895.1 Carpatolechia fugitivella
TCGCCCTGGCAACGTTCTGGGCCGCGGTTCGAGCCCGTCTGAGGGCGCCCCCAGATACGTTGTCATAAAATTCCTAAGGGGTACGAGCCTTCTGCTCCCCCGCAAGTCCGCGCCCACTATATTACCACTCTGGTATAAATAGTGATTAGGTCCGTCAAAAAAAAAAAAAAAAAAAACCGTCACTATCGCCATAGAATATTTGTAATAATAAGTGTTGCGGTTAACGTGCTGTCTACTGTACAAAATGTGCTTAAACGCCAAAATGTGCTTAACAACTTAAGTACTTTTAAAAATAGATAATAAATAAGCGTCTTTATTTTTAAAGCCAAAACTATAATAGTCTACAATTTCACTGACCCGATTTCTTAAGCAAACAAAATCTCAAAAACTATGTCAGTATTACAAACTTGTACCGATTGTAGGCAAGAGGCGTCAGAAGTGTTAATTTCGCCTTATTTACAATGTTCTGTAAAAAATCCTTAGAGAAGCCTAAATGCCATTATTTTATTCTAATCATTAAAAATAAAAGGCAGTCAAACAATTGATCTATAAAACACTTAACAAAACATTACATTAGTTAATTACTGGGAAGGACTAGTTTGTCAGCAACATTTTTCTAATTGAATTGAAGACACAGAAACATTAAGTCACATACTTTAACTTCCTTGATTTATCTATAACTAATCTTTAAAACTGTTATAATAATAATAATTATTATTATTATTACTTATTGCAGACCATGTCCGTCCATAGTATGTAAATATTACAAATTATAAAATTACAAATAATAATAAAACCGGTGAAAATATACAAAGACCTGGGTAGGTCAGAGGTCACAGATAAAGTAGTACAGGCTCCGCGCGTCACGCTGCTGCGCGCAGCCAGAACCTGTACGTGTCAGTTCTAACTAACCTGGGCCCCGTTTCACGAAGCAACAAGTTACAATTTGATATACATTGCGTAGCCAATTCACCTAAACTGTAAGCCCTTATTGTTTTCTCTAATCGTCTACGCAATGTACGTCGAATTGTACTTGTAATTTGTAACTTGTAGCTTCATGAAACGGCCCCCTGGGGGCCAAATTGTAGCTTGTTACTAGTAACTTGTTGCTTCGTGAAACGGGGCCCTGCTGTTCAGATCCCTGACTATAGCATTCGTACACGTACCAACCCTATTAAAAAAGGACGCAATCCGGTTCTTCTTTCGGTTATACTTAAGCAGTGTTAGTGAATCAACACTAGCCAGTCCACAGTTTTTTTTGTTCTGTTGTACGTATACGTTGTCCCAGTATATGACCTCAAAATTGCAGTATAAATAGAAAAGTCAAGTTCAAGGGGGTTTCAGTGGATCGCGCATTGCAATGAGTACAAGATTAGATCATAAAAATTACATAATGGCAAATACTAATTTATTTATTTTACGGGTGAGTTATTAAATTAATTGATAGACTATATTTTGTATTTATCTCTGTTTATTGATTGTTTTGTTAATATGCAAATACCTACGCAAAGGAAGAAATTAAATATATTAAACTGACAGTGATTTATCTTATTTCAGTTACTCCTCGCCTCAGTAATGCTAAGTGTAGTTGTAGCCAAGAAGGCTATAGAGACTGGGATCGTACACAAAAGTGAAGCTATCGAAAATGTTCAAAAGCAACGAGAATTTTACTTGAAACCTAAACTAGACTCCAGACATTTACCCAAGTGTAAAAGAAGGAAGGACACCAAGAAACCGAAAGTATCAAAGAGAGATGCTTATAATGGCGAGTCTTGGTCAGCGAGATCCGCAAGCTTTGGCTATGGCGAGTACTCCAGCAATCTACCTTTGTATCTAGTGTTCAACAGGAAGGTGGGGGCTTATTACCCGTTTTATAAGTATCCGAAAGAGAATCACGTTAGAAGAAGTTGGAATGTGAGAAGACCACCACCACAACCAGTGAAACCAGTGAAATAGGTTTAAGTTCAGAGCTCATTGCTATTATTTGATGATGTTGATAACTTGAGAAACATTTTATTTATTTATTAAATGCATGGTGCATGATGTGTACATACAACACTATTTGCTGGTGGTGTCATTATACTTTAAAATACCCACCGCACCCCCGGGGGTATGGCCAGGGGTACGGTGGGTCCGAAGTGATGTTGTAAGTTGTAAATTATTTTTGCGTTTTTTTTTCAATTTTACTAACTTGCCAAGCACGTAGGTGACGTAAAAGTGATCGAAGCTAAAATGTAAACAACAAGAGTAATTGTACCTATAATTATTTACGTCTTAGACTTAAATAGATAAATAAATTAAACAATTAATTTCATAAAACAATATTATTATTATTTTTTAATTTCGTACACTTATTTATGCCTGTTAATATTTCAATAATTTAAATTCTTTAACTAAAGGCAACTTTATCATCATGAAGCACGATTCGGTGATATAAGAAAGTAAGGTACAAGTAGGTACAGAAAAAATCAACTTACTAATAATCATCTGAAATTAATTAAAAACACGACTGCCACGCCAAAAAATAGCCTGTCATTCGGGGTGATGATGTAGGGATCTTAACAATACCTCGGGCATTTACAAGCTATCGTGGAACAAAGCAACTCACATACATACATCTTAAACACATTGCACTCCTTTTTGGGCAGTCGTGTAATAAAAATGCGTCGTCAAAAAAATCTTTGATTCGCAAAGCTGTCGACTGAAGAGTATTTCAATAGTTTCAAATATTATTGCTAATAGGCCACTTTAACTTTGGTAAATACAAGATTGCGTATTAAAAAGTAGTTCACAATTTACCACATCTTGGTTATCTGTATCTACGAAATTATGCGAAATTGAAATCATCCGAGAATTGAGGCTATAATTTGCTTATTTATGTTTAAAAATTCTTGATTCATCACTATCGTAGCTGTCTTTTGGTATCAGCCCTGTAAAAGGGCTCGAACATACCAATCGTTTCATCACTTTGGTCTGTCGTAATTTTCGATGAAACCCAGAATATGTTTGTCTATAGAACAGCGAATTTTGTAGCTGCCAGGAACAATTTGACTGGATGGAACATTTTCTATAATAATTGAAATTAACGCAACATTCTTTTGTTAATTAAATTTTAATCTACGCATGATTTCAATCCACTACATTATATAGTTTTTTTAAGCTTAGCATAAACAGGTCATGACAATTTCTACTAAGTTACTTGTATTTATGATAGAAAAATACACGTCCCCAGTGCTTTAAACGTCTAGTCTATATAACTACCTTTTTTATCTGTGCATGTTACCATTCACTATAATAGAATTACAATATTAACAACAAATGCACCAATTATGATGTTATAGTTTCACACGCTATATTTTAATGATTTTAAATCGTTTTTAAATCTGTCCAACAGAAATACCAAATCTGTTCTATTTATTTCAATAAATTATTTATAATCTACTATTTACAATCTAACAAGTATATACACAGATCAATAATTTAAATTGGATTATTCTATAAATCTCTACCAGCAAATCTGCAATTATTATGTTAAGCTAAGAAATACAGAGAAATATTTGCAGAACGAGCTGGAGCGATGGGAATGAACGACATATTTTAAGTTCTATCGTAAGGACAAAAAGCTTTTTCAGGTCAGTTTGACCGTTGATAAGTAAGTACGTAAGTAAAGTTCTTAACTATAAAACATAATTAGTACACGTACACAACATTTGTAATTCTTTAAAACTTAAGATAAAAAAAGTGCTGGTAAAGGTCTCTAGAATAACCAAATGTGATTCGTACTTTAAAAAAACGAAAATAAAAGCATTATCTAAATCTCAACTAACCTTAAAGCATTTTAGAAGGCGTATAAACGAACACTATTTATAATATTATAATTTCGAGACAATATAATTTCACCGTTAAACTTTTGACATACTATTCAGAACTTAGGTAAACATAATTTGTTGATTATATGTAGATATATATATATCCATCTATACCCTGTAGCAAGCGTTAGGTTACAAATAAAAGTACAGCATCTAAGATTATGGGATCTGATACCAAATCAATGAGCAATTTTAACGTTATAAATGACCAAATGTAACAACACAAGAATCTTTGGTTTAACAAGTTACCAGCAGTTGTTTCTTAATTTTTTTAATAATATCATTGATGTTTGTAAACGAACACAAAAAAATAAAAACTACTTGTGCTATGACTTTGAACGCAATGTTTAACGAAATGCATAATAATTTTTTTTATGTGAAAATAAATATTCTCTGCTAACTTGTCAACACACAGATAACAATTTTTAAATGCTTCAAAAAGGCAAAGTAACAAAATGGAATAACAAATTAATCAGATACAAAAACAACGCCATTTTTGTCAGTTGTGCAATCATTTAACAAAAATAACCTTAATTTAATACCCACCAACTTGGACTAAGTTACAAGTAAATAAATAAATGATTAGAAATACTTGGCAACCCGATTGAAAACCGTTATGGTTGTGTGGTGTAGGCTAGACAACGTCTTCATTAGTACGTCGATTTATATCTAGAATTCACTTATAGGTTTTAAAATAACGTTTGCAACAAATCAAAACTTCATGGCACAAAGTATTAGACAGCGTTAAAAATTTCCACCACTTACCTTCCAGCTGTATGCAAGTGTCTCCGATAGTTGCACCGTGCCCGAATTAGTAACCGCAATTTACAGCTTTTTCTTATATTTCCGCCTATGTGTAGATATTAGGAATTTCATAATAAAAATTTATACAATGGCCTCGATTCGGGATGTAATGCTCTAATTGTAATTTTAAAATCCAGTTATCCTTTTCGTTTTTATGACCAATGAAGGAGAGGTGATGAACGAATGGTATTCATTTAATCGAATGATAACCTAAAATTTAAGAGATTTTTAAGTCGCATATTTTAAGTGCTCTCTAAAATTCATAAGGTTCAAATTCGATGTTTGACAGCTCTAATATTAGGATGGCCATCTCCTGTCCCTTTTCAATCTTTAAAAGGTAAAAAGGACAGACTAACTTAAATTAAGGATTAGAGCGTGACATCCTGAATCGAGGCCAATGGTGACTTTGTACAATAGTTTTTTAATTCATAAATAATTTTGGCGAACAATAAGAAAAGTACGCTCACAATGTCATTACTCCCAAACGAAATTAATACTTGTATCTAAATATAAAACTGTACAAACTGACGCGCCTGAGTAAGCGAGATGGAAGATAGAGAAGCACACGCGAGTAAGACTATACGATTCGTCTCGGCGTTTTTGCGCGCGGAGAGCATAACGCAGTCAAATCAAAGAGTAACCCAGTAAATCCTAGATATAAACCGAGCCATAACACGCTTAAATGTAAGTGGGGCAATGCTCCAGGCTCGTGCCGCACGCGTCGCACAGTCGCGCCTCGCGCGGGTTGACGAGCGTGCAGGCGGGGCACTCGCGCCCGCCCGCCGCCAGCGGCCGGATCTCCGGCCCGAGCTTGGACTTGCCGCACATCTCGCAGGCCTGCAGGACGCTCCTGTTCAAATACGTACAGGTGGCGCACTGCCACTTGTCCTTGCTCGGCTCTTTGGGAGCGCCGCCGGCGGGCCGGTCGCCGTTTGTTCGCGGCGGTGACCGCGTCGAGTCTGTCTCGTCCAATGATACTACTAGTTGTGCTTTTAAGTCATAAGGCTGGGGTGGGCCTGGAACAAGATATTTAAATGACAGGTTTTTGAAAATAGAAAGTTATATAAATATTCTTAAATAAAGGTAAAATTATTGATTAAAACAGTGGTTCCAAATTTATTCAGTTCGTAGCACACTTACAGGTTTAGTATTTTGCTTCGACGCACTAGCTAGTCGATATGGGTACAATAATACTAGGCAGATAGGCACAAAATAATCTATCACGGCACCCTTCTATACTCTCTACGGCACACCAGGAACACTTTGGGAACCCGTAAAATCCCAGTATCTAATTGTCTTCTAAAAAACTCTTCTCGTCTTTGAAAACTCATATTATTATAGTATCTAATAAGAAGCGTGGCAGGTTATAACCAGAACAAACTCTTCCAAGATTAAATTTTGAATAGAATGAAAGCGTACCTTTGCTAGTGTGTTGCTTATGTCCGTTCTCCAGAGGCCTGCGCTCGTCGGGCGGCTTGGCGGGCTTGGCGAGCCGCGGCGGAGCCCCGTTCGTGCTCTGCTGCCGGATCACCTCCTTGCGATCCTTCACTTCCTTCTTGCTTATCAACTTTACCTGAGGGAAGGATTTCAAAAAACTTTTAAAAACAAAATGGCGAGATGACAATAACTTCACGACCAAGAGCTTTGCTCTTAAATATAATGATGATGAACAACATACAACGCACTATTCCTCGACAGATTTTTTAGTGGGCACAAACTATTATTAATGAATGAATGAGTTAAAATATTTATTACTAATTTTAAAGTTGATTTATAAAATATGTTTTTACCTTATCCGGCGCCACCTTTGGCGTCAACAAAGCATCCGCTTTCACCACCACCGGCTCCACCTTCTCTATCTTCCTTTTCACTTCGATTCTCTTCGCTTCTCTGGCTCGCGCCTTCTTCTCCTGATCCAATTTTAGCCTCATTAAATTCTCGTTGACTTTGGCCGTTCTATACGCGTCCTCGTCGTGAGTTCGGTCGAGATTCATCGCCCTTAAACCGTCTTCTAAATCTAGAGTCGTCGGCTGGTATTTGCTCCGTCTCTCCTCTCTGTCTAACCGATCTAGAGTCCTAGAGTCGCGGTCGAGAGAGGGAGAGTACCCAGACCTGTCGCCTTCTTCGGTCTTACTCGATAAGTTCCTAAATACGTAGTCCCAGCTTTCGTACGTGCCCATACCGTCTTCTCTAGCTTTGCTTAGAGTGGGCTGCGTATCGGACCGCGGTATACTCGGGAGAGAAACGTCACTGAAATTAGACTTCGACGTGCTATCTCTTCTAGAACCTTCTCCGTGTCTTCTCTTATGTCTATCTTCGTCTCTATGTGCGTGTTTCCCATTTTCGTACACCGAAGGACTATCCAGCTCTATTAATTGGCCGGTGGGTACGGAAGGGTACCTATATTGGGGTATAGGAGGGTACCCGTTTAGTGGTACGTTATTGGCTTGTTTTATTGGAGCATATACAGGGGTGGGGATCATGTATGGGGCTTGGACTGGGTAGTAATAAGGGACCCCGTATGGCGTCATCATTGGCACGGGATTGGGCATGGTGACTTCGGGCATGGGGGGGATAGGGTAGACCATGTGAGGGGAGATCATGTTGGGGACCATGTAGGGGTGCACCATGGGGGCGATGGGGGCTTCGATAGGGGTATCGTCGTACAGCGGGCCGCACGGCTGCATGTTGTTATACCGGCTGTCGGGCCGGTCGTAGTTCGCGACCGTCACTGGCACGTTGGAGTATATTTCAGAACCTGAAAGGAGGAACACTTGTTTAGACAATTTGAAGGACTGCGGTATGTTGGAAATACATTAGTTCTTTCTAGATAGAAAACGTTGACGATATAGGAAAATTGGCCGAAACAGAAAATTGGGTCTTTCCAAATGGCTGCTGGTTTATTTTTCGTAAATTTCATTAGACAATATTATTAGTCACAAAAGAAATACCATAGTACCAATTGTAACCGTTTAGACGGACTGGCTTTGTTATTATAACCTGAAATTCTAAAGGGGGTGATTACCAAGGGGGGGATGTTGTAACAAATTAATAATCACGTGTATGATATTTCGGTTCTCGTCGAGGCGCTCGCGAGCCACCTCCGGCCACGACCCGCGTCCACTGCCACTCCCAGCCCTGGGCCACTATCGTATGCTCACCGTGTTGGCACGGAGCGCTGTTCTGCAGGCCGGCGAGGCTGGCGGCGGCGCCGGCGGCGTCCGAGACGCGCGCCAGGCGCTCGCGAGCCACCTCCGGCCACGACCCGCGTCCACTGCCACTCCCAGCCCTGGGCCACTATCGTATGCTCACCGTGTTGGTACGGAGCGCTGTTCTGCAGGCCGGCGAGGCTGGCGGCGGCGCCGGCGGCGTCCGAGACGCGCGCCAGGCGCTCGCGAGCCACCTCCGGCCACGACACGCGTCCACTGCCACTCCCAGCCCTGGGCCACTATCGTATGCTCACCGTGTTGGTACGGAGCGCTGTTCTGCAGGCCGGCGAGGCTGGCGGCGGCGCCGGCGGCGTCCGAGACGCGCGCCAGGCGCTCGCGAGCCACCTCCGGCCACGACACGCGTCCACTGCCACTCCCAGCCCTGGGCCACTATCGTATGCTCACCGTGTTGGTACGGAGCGCTGTTCTGCAGGCCGGCGAGGCTGGCGGCGGCGCCGGCGGCGTCCGAGACGCGCGCCAGGCGCTCGCGAGCCACCTCCGGCCACGACACGCGTCCACTGCCACTCCCAGCCCTGGGCCACTATCGTATGCTCACCGTGTTGGTACGGAGCGCTGTTCTGCAGGCCGGCGAGGCTGGCGGCGGCGCCGGCGGCGTCCGAGACGCGCGCCAGGCGCTCGCGAGCCACCTCCGGCCACGACACGCGTCCACTGCCACTCCCAGCCCTGGGCCACTATCGTATGCTCACCGTGTTGGTACGGAGCGCTGTTCTGCAGGCCGGCGAGGCTGGCGGCGGCGCCGGCGGCGTCCGAGACGCGCGCCAGGCGCTCGCGAGCCACCTCCGGCCACGACACGCGTCCACTGCCACTCCCAGCCCTGGGCCACTATCGTATGCTCACCGTGTTGGTACGGAGCGCTGTTCTGCAGGCCGGCGAGGCTGGCGGCGGCGCCGGCGGCGTCCGAGACGCGCGCCAGGCGCTCGCGAGCCACCTCCGGCCACGACACGCGTCCACTGCCACTCCCAGCCCTGGGCCACTATCGTATGCTCACCGTGTTGGTACGGAGCGCTGTTCTGCAGGCCGGCGAGGCTGGCGGCGGCGCCGGCGGCGTCCGAGACGCGCGCCAGGCGCTCGCGAGCCACCTCCGGCCACGACACGCGTCCACTGCCACTCCCAGCCCTGGGCCACTATCGTATGCTCACCGTGTTGGTACGGAGCGCTGTTCTGCAGGCCGGCGAGGCTGGCGGCGGCGCCGGCGGCGTCCGAGACGCGCGCCAGGCGCTCGCGAGCCACCTCCGGCCACGACACGCGTCCACTGCCACTCCCAGCCCTGGGCCACTATCGTATGCTCACCGTGTTGGTACGGAGCGCTGTTCTGCAGGCCGGCGAGGCTGGCGGCGGCGCCGGCGGCGTCCGAGACGCGCGCCAGGCGCTCGCGAGCCACCTCCGGCCACGACACGCGTCCACTGCCACTCCCAGCCCTGGGCCACTATCGTATGCTCACCGTGTTGGTACGGAGCGCTGTTCTGCAGGCCGGCGAGGCTGGCGGCGGCGCCGGCGGCGTCCGAGACGCGCGCCAGGCGCTCGCGAGCCACCTCCGGCCACGACACGCGCACGCCACGCGTCCATAGAGACTCCCAGATCTGGGACATTATCTGCGAACATACCGGCCATATTCTAGTTACTTAATCCAGCGTAGATGATTAAAACATGACTTTTCTCAAACTTTTCCTGTTATTCAAAGTTTACTAACCTATTAACCACCCACCAAACCAACCTACCCATTTTTCAAGTTTTTCTAGGTTTTTTAAGATTACGCAGACCATAAAAATACATAATTTAAATAATAAATAATACATATTTTGTTATTTTATTATAATTCTTATTTTAAATCATTGTTTAACTGTGTGTAGTCAAAGCGTAAGCTAGTTTTCCTCTTTCCATAATCATCTTAAGATTCCCTGACCTGACCTTTCCCGATCTTCCAGTAAATAGACGCGGAGTCTTTGCAAGCGCCATCTATGTCATCATATCTCGCGATTTCCACACATCTCATATGCCTGTACCTGGCACTCGGCGTGTGCGATGATGGCGTCCCGACTGACGGCCGACACCATGTCGGGGCACACGGGGGCGAGCAGCGCCATCCGCCCCGCGCCCACGCTCTTGTACCCCATCGCCAGTAGCAATGTCTCGGCGCCCACCATGTTCGCTTCGATCTCGTGCTTGTAGTAGCCGCTGTATAACTGTAAAAAAGAAATTAACAAATAATCATCCACAAATTAAAAACACGATTCATAATGACGAAAAAAAATAATAGCCATTCGAGCTGATGTAAAGATTTTAACGATACCCCATACGTACACCATTTAGATATTATGGTGGAATAAACTCACATACCTACATACATACGTGAACCCTAAACAAATAACACTCCTATTTTGGGCAGTCGTGTAACTAGATAACAACAAGCAAACCCAGATTGGCCACTACTGTCGTGTAAACATGGCAAAATAGGGCTTCATAGAACGCAAACACACTGCGCTTGTGAAGCACCATCACAAAGTATGGTGCACTTGCTCTCTTGCCCTCTTTACAACACCCAGGATTCCTCGTGATCGTAACAAGATCATATGCCCATAAACAGTCTATTTACTAAATTACAAGAGATGTAATATTATGTTTTGAGGATAGTCTTGTCACCATCAAGGTCATTTGCAAGATCAACATGCAATATAAGCTATAATTGGAGCATCATCTGTTAAATCTGATGAAATGAAAAAGCAGCATTTTAAATACATAGGCATTTTATTTCGTAAATTAAACGATATGACTTCGCCATTCATTACTACGATACCAACTTTTAAAAATTGTAAGCAGGAAACCGTATCTATTCGTACTAAAAGCTCCTACACATTTGAAAATATTTGAATTGATACAGGCCGCGCTGCACCGTTTTGATTGTGCTGTTTATTATCAAGGTGCTCCTTCTTATCATTAGATACCTACCTACTCTAAATTAATTGACACTCGGGCTAATATTTACGACGTTTATCGCAATTTCAGGTCAACATATTTTCAGGCAACCAATTAAAAGCACGCAGTCGAAACGTCGATATCTTGAACCATTAGGAAGTGCGCTAAAAATAATCGCTTGCTGAATTAAATTGACCTAAATTTGTAATAGCTGGCTGCCAAGAACAACTTCATAGTTTGTAATATTGCAACTACAATATACGTCTTGTTTACTAACTTTATTACAGAAATAGTTATTTACATGTATTTTTTTATCAACTTAATTGATATAAAAAATAGACAAATTCTTTTAAAATGTTACTGAGATTTCTATTTGTATGCATAATCATGTTATTATACAAATAAAGTTTAAAACTCTCGGACTTTAAAAATACTATTCTTTATTGCTTTTTTACAACTCACCATCATGTAATACCAAATATTATAATGTGATCCATAATGGGTGTTGTCAATCAAATCAAATCGAATCTAAAATTATTTATTTCCACAGGATGTTATTACATCACTTAGATCCGTCATTACATTTTATTTAATCAATGCTATTATACTATGATGTCAATCGATGCTAGTATATATGTATTTGTAATTATTATACTATTATTTAAAAAAAAAGGTGTCATGCATGTGGACTTTCTTCAGTGAATTCTTCCCCACTGAGAACGCATAAGTGAACTTACCCAAAAATGTAATGACTAAACTAAGAGATGTAACATCCAAAGGTTAATAAACTACATTCATTCATAGATGGCGCAACGAAATATGAACGCTAACCTTCAAATGTGCCAGTATGCTAACTTTAAACGCACCAGAATCTCCATTTCTTAACAAATTACGCAGAAGGAAAAGAGATACTGGCCTCTAGAAGGATACTCACTCTAATATCGCGGTACTCCTTCCGCCAGGGCTGAGCGAGCAGGTTGGCGGCGTACCTCGCGAGCGCCGCCCAGCCGAGCCCCGCGCGGTACGCACTGAACCCTGGCAGCTCACTG
The DNA here is from genome assembly GCA_951230895.1 of Carpatolechia fugitivella. Classification (NCBI taxonomy): domain Eukaryota; kingdom Metazoa; phylum Arthropoda; class Insecta; order Lepidoptera; family Gelechiidae; genus Carpatolechia; species Carpatolechia fugitivella. The sequence continues at coordinate 4,784,869 of OX579664.1, forward strand.
ATCGTCCGCTGGAACACCTTGCCCGTCTCCGCCAAACCGAACTTGCACTCGTGAGGCACGAGGGACAGGTACTCTATGATGTAACCTGTAAAGTAAAAATGTGTTTTAATTCATTTGTTTGGTTAGCGTTAATCTGTCTCCAACAATTTGACGGTTCTTAATTACGTATGTTGTTTAATCAATTCCCTTCGTCGATACCGACCTCAGCTTTGAAGTAAAAAAGGAATTAAAAATGTTTTTTAGGATTTTTACAAATATCGGAATTCAATAACGAACAGCGCCATCTATTACATACGCACCGTCAAGTTTGTCGCGTTGCTGCAGCTTCTCAGGGCTCTCGTCGGTCACCGGGTACGAGTAGTGGACGTCCTCTATGCGCCGCCAGAGCGCGAGAACCAGAGGCATAATACACATCACAATTCAATAACGAACAGCGCCATCTATCACATACGCACCGTCAAGTTAGTCGCGTTGCTGCAGCTTCTCAGGGCTGTCGTCGGTCTCCAGGTAGGAGTAGTGGACATCCTCTATGCGCCGCCAGAGCGCGGGAACCAGAGGCATAATACACATCACATTTCATTATCGAACAGCGCCATTTATCACATACGCACCGCCAAGTTTGTCGCGTTGCTGCAGCTTCTCAGGGCTGTCGTCGGTCTCCAGGTACGAGTAGTGGGCGTCCTCTATGCGCCGTCAGAGCGCGGGAACCCCGGCATGGGCGTAATAAACGTCGCAAGTCATTAACAAACAGCGCCATCTGTCACATACGCACCGTCAAGTTTGTCGCGTTGCTGCAGCTTCTCGGGGCTGTCGTCGGTCTCTAGGTAGGAGTAGTGGGCGTCCTCTATGCGCCGCCAGAGCGCGGGGAGGCGCTCGCGCAGCGCGTCGCCCATGCCGGCCCGCGCCGCCGCGCACATCACCATCGGCCTGCGCCCGAGAGACTGGATCCACGAGCCCGGACCGATGACATTCAACCGGCTGCAGATTTAATAAGGAAATAGACTATTTTTGATTTTTCCAATTCAATAGACTCATCTAGTATAGGTATGCTGTATTTTTGATGCAGAATAACTTGTCTCCCTGGCAAGACTCCGGATTCCCTAAAATTAAACTCAGTTCCAAATCTCATATTGTATACACATATTCAAAACATAATTATAGAGTAATCAGAGTAAACTTGTCCACAACAACAATATTATGTCATTTACTTTCGCAATGCTGTACATAATAATATAACACAACAACTAACTACCATACACCAACTGTACTGAAATCTGAAAGACACAATTTAAGAATTTCATATTCAAGCATACAAAAATATCTAAATACAGCAGTTATGCATAAAATTTTCATTGACTTTACAGTAGAAAATTAAGTTTCGTACAAGGTCAAACCAGTTTTGCAAGAAAGTATGTAACTTCTACAGGAATAATAAAATACCACATGTGTGTGCGGACAAATAGATCAAATTTAACTTATTTGCTAGCCAGATTTCATATCTAATTACTATTATTATCTACCTACAGCATCTACTTGTCACCATTAGTAAACACAGGCCTCCTGCCATTGCAAACTACTGAACCATAGAAAGGTATACCAACTGGTAAAATCTGTACCATTTGTATAGGTATTGTCAATACTTGCTGAGGCTCGTCAGCTACTGGAGCGAAAAGTCCAACAATCCCAGTCTGACTCATGTATTGTGCTCAATGTTTTTACTTAACACAATATGATTATTGTACCAGCAAACTTGTGTCTCAGTCACATATTACATTACTGTGGTAATTTAAAACCACTTCTGATAGGTTAAACTACCTTCTTGCTATCAATATAACAATAGAATGAGTTTCTATAATAAAGACTACATTACATTATACTTTGCGTAGAATACAATACACAAAACTGTCCATGTAATAACTTCAAGGAAAAAATAATTATGCAACAGAATATAATCAAACTCCCTAATTTGTACCTGTCTTAAATTAAATCTTTATAATAATAAATGCAAGCCCCTTGGTGGGGACATACTCGTATTATGAGTTCTTGATGAATATTAAATACAAAAGAGTTGTTTTATTGTTCTTATTGAAAAGATCAGCTGCTTTACCAATGTAGCATGTAAAAAAACAGATAGAAATATGTTTGATTCTCATGGAAATATAGTCTTTCCCATGGGAATAAAACAGACTATGTAAGAAAAGCAGCAACTAGTAATATAATGTCCTTTTATATACTATAATAGATGTTGCCTACATAACATTGATATTAATTTTCTAAGTTCATTAACACTGGCATTCTATCAGTCACTACTAAAGCAGATAACAACACCAATGAAAAGAGATGTTTTATTATCAAACATATTAGTTACATTTGATAAGATTACAACTTGGTAAACTGTGAAATTGTAAGTACTGACATGCAATTAAAAGTTTTGATTTTCAATAACCTATCATAATTTATCAGCTCATGTATGTCTCTACTGAGGGGTTGAAGCCTACCCTGTCTGTTATCTCCTTCTGTATTGAGGGGATGTGATTTACACATGTTTTACAGTACAAACTTTCTCCAAAATGAAGAAGAAATAATAATAAACAATTTATAAATTTAAAAAAGAAGATGAATAATACATTTGATTTTAAACATAACTTCTTGGCAAGTATTTATTCCAATTTAATATTACTTTTACAATTTTTATTAGAGCTAATAACAGAGAGAAAGCGATTAGTTAATCGAGAACTTCAAGAACAATCTTTATGTGTAGCAAAGAAGTGATCATAGACGCAAAAAATATGATAATGATCATACCTACCTCCCACGCCACAGTGAAAAGTTAACGTTTCGGGTCTCAAGCTGGGCTCAAGCCGTAAAATAAAAACACGACCTAGCTTCAAACACCAGGAGGAAGTCACTTTTCCTGGATGTCAAAATTATTCCAATGCACCGAAACTAGAGCGGACAAAAATAGTATGGCCCAAAATAACAAGACGGTACTGCAAATAGTAACATCTTAAGAATATTAGTTACGCACCTTGTTTATTCATAACTCCACTTGAATACAGGGAAAAGGAATTTTAATGGTTATATCAATGAATTAGAAAATAGTGTAACAAAAATTACGAGTCTTGTTTTGACGTTTGCGGATCGGGCGACAACGCATGACATTTGCTGCCATTTGTAATTCCAGATTAAAAAGTTCTGATTCTAGAAACTAGTAATTTTGTCTTGGAATTTAATACTATTGTCTATGATTCACAAATAACTCTAAATAGGGATGGATTTGGTAACACATAGAACCTCATTTCTTGATCCTCATTTTAAATGAAAAAAAAAAATATTGTGACAAAGTAAATGACAAAGTCATTGCCAATGCCAAATGCCATTTAAAGTAACAATTCACGTCTAAAAAATTTAAAATGGTGAAATATATTTTATTTTTGGACACTTTACGCCAAGAAGAAATAAATCTTTTTTATGACGTAAGTTAGCTTTAAATTTTGTTAAAGTAATTACTATATGTAGGTACAAAATTTAGTACCTAAAAATGTTTTGGTTTTTCAGGCATGTCAAATGCAAAGAGAATATTACAGAGGTTATCCCAAGAGCTTCCACCCGCTGTCGTTTTTCCGTGGATCAGAATACAGATTCCAATGCCCACCGGATATATCCAAGTTAGTATGGGCCCCGCAAGTTAGAATTTGATATTCATTGCGTAGCCAATTCGCCTAAACTATGAGGACTAAGGACTTACCCTTATCGTTTAACTACGCAATGCATGTAACTTTTCGTAAAACGGTCCTCTGATTTTGGAATGATTTCCCATCTTGAATTTCCCATAGTTGACACTTATATAAGAATTTAAATTGTATTCATTAAATTACACCTCTTTTTAGCAGTTAATTAAGTAGTAAGTAAGTATAATATTTTGCAGTGTATACCTGAGCTTCCCCCCATATCATGTAAAATACAAGCAACCTGCAGTGCTTCCATCAACTACTGAACGTACTTCTGGAGTAGCTGGTTTCCCGCTTTTACCTAACCGCACTTTAGCTGGTCGTTTCAACAAACCAGCGTGCAAGGCTTTTACAAGATAACTTATAAATATTTGATTTTGTTTATTTATCATATTATTATAAAATTCTGTAGCAATTTTTTTCAATTAAAGTTTACCTACTGAGTAAAAGGATCTTTCTTTACTTATACGAGTAAATTAAATTCGCATCACGAGAGCTAAATCTGTGCAAACAGAAGCTTGCAGTGAACAATAAATACACCAGCCAGCAACAGACGAGGGGGCAATGAGGAGAAAGCAAAAATTAAAAATCAAGGGGTCGGGCTCGGGCTTAGATTATATACGGTGATTGAGGGCGTATTCCGATTCAGACTTTCAGCGCTGTCAGCGATCAGAATAGCAAAGAAACGTGTGAGTTTTGACAGCTGACAGTTGGCTGACAGTAATTCGGAACGCGATAACGGGTGCTTTAATCGATTTCAGCGCGTTTCGGAACGCAGGGTGATAGTGACGGCGTAGAAACGTCGAAAAAAGTATCGTCCCAACTGGGACGCGAGGTTAGACGATAAGTCGTTTCCCGCCTCTCAGTGTCATTTGTGACATCACGTGATACGCACACATTAGGTGATATATTCTTGTGAACTTTTGTGATCGAAAACGCCGTGTTGCATTATAAAATTGTGCAGAAATTATAAAGGATAATAAAAAATGATCTACACAATCCCGTTTCATGCGTAATTAACCCAGTACCTAATAATATTTAATAAAAATAATACGACTCCATCTTGGCGTTTTTCTTAGTGTTGGTGACAGAAACCAGTGCACTTGTACTCCTCTTGAAGAAGTTGACCACATAAAATTTCTTGGGGTAACTATTGACGAAAAACTCACCTGGTCTCCGCACATAGATGCAACCTCCGCTCGTTTAAGAAAGCTTCTTCATATTCTTTACAAGCTTAGACGGGTAGCCGATACAGATCTTATTAAATATACGTCTTTATGCGAGTCCGTCTTAAATTATTGTGTGATTATTTGGGGAGCAGCTCTAAAATCAAACCTTATCAAGCTAGAACGAGTGCAAAGAACAGTTCTCAAAGCAGTGTATAAAAAACCACGTCGGCATCCTACTAGCCTTCTCTACAAAGAATACCAAACTCTTACAGTCCACCAACTTTTCATCCTGTCAGCAACGTTGAGGTTTCACAAAACAGCGCTGCAAACTAACGTTACCTCTACCAGATCTGCTCGTACCTTGAAGTGGAAAGCAAAGCCTACAAAAACCATATTTGCAAATAGGTCATTTGATCATACAGGGCAACATCTGTATAATAAAATCAATGCTAAACTTAACATAGCTCAACTAACTAGATTCCTCTGCAAAAAAAACTGTAAAAAAATGGCTGCTTACCTTAAATTACACTGAAACAGAAGAGCTGTTGGGAATCCTTAAATAAAAACGACACCGTAAACAAATAAATTTAACATTAAATAAACTATCTATTTACACATGCATCATATAAAAACACAAAGCCTTCTGCAAAATTATTACTACTCACCTACTCACTACTTATACTTTACATAATACCGTCTATTTCGCACTAACTCAGTTTTATGTATACACACAGAAACACACCCCACACACATACAGCAAACACACGCACACACACACACACACTCACTCACGAACACACACACACATATTTATATATTTGTCTGTAACTACATTTAGTACTTACCTGACCTACAGCAACAAGAATGTTATGTAATATAGTATACATTCCCAGGGAAGAGGCTGATATTCCACAACACAGGGAATCCTAGTGTGGGTATCAGTGCGCAACCTGGCTTATTGTCACTTTAATTGCCAATAAATATTTTTGTATTTTGTATTTTTGTATTTGCCACTTTTCCATTAAAAAATTCCACAGTTAGCGCGAATTGAAGTAATAGTTGACGCGGAGTGTTTATCAGTTTTTATTTAATTCTAACAATATTTTATTATTAGTTAATAACTATAGTCACTCTCAATCTCTCATATCGATTTGAAAGCAATCGGCTCAGCTACTAAAAAATAAAAAAGTCGGTCATTATTTACAATTCTAAATAATGGTTTCGTCTTTGTAAACTACCTACAGGGACCACCGGATATTTATTTTGAAAGCAGTCGGTCAACGATAATTACCAAATAATATCAAGCCGTTGATCGTCCGTCCTTAAAGCCCCGTTATATTAGTATGGAATATGTAGGTACTTACTTAAAATAAATATGCTCACTTGACTAATCATATAAGTGCACTTGAACTCAAAATACAAACAGTACTACTATATTTTTTACTTTTATGAATAAATAGATTAACATAACAGTTTTACCCGAATTATTAGGAAGTGTGTCAATAGTTGACATCCCTAATAATCCCTATGTAGCTAGTTAAACAAAAGACGGTTGCTGTCATTCATGTAAAAGTTGGCCTGTTTTTATTTAAGGGATAATAAGGCGACGCGACACTCCCTCTATGTGGTTAGTACTTTTAGGGGTCGGGAATGTTTGTGGAGAAAAAATATAAATAAATATGAAAAGATATACAGACTCGCGACGTCTACAGCTCACAGAGCCACTAGTATAGGGGGGGGGGGACAGTTTTGTTGCACTCGTATGTAGCCTTTCGGCAAACGGCCAATTTTTTGCTTTTCTGATCGCCGACAGCGCTGAAAGTCTGATTCGGAATGCGCCCTTAGTTTCATTTTTTTCCGGAAGCCACAGCGGATAGTCGAGTCAGGCAAACACACGCGTCTCTCGCACCGCACAGGATCCGCTTTAAATACCAACCAACCCTGAAATTGAGTCGATATTGACTCTGCTCTGCTTTTTCATATTTTTATTCCAAACTTATTTGATTCCAAACCCCGTAAAAACATGTGACCACAGACAAATTATATATTCCCTGCGTTCCGAAACGCGCTGAAATCGATTAAAGCACCCGTAATCGCGTTCCGAATTACTGTCAGCTGTCAAAACTCATACGTTTTTTAACTTTTCTGATCGCTGACAGCGCTGAAAGTCTGAATCGGAATACGCCCTTATTCTTCTAATTCTAAGATGGCGATCGCGCCAAGTTCAAATTTAAAATTATTATGTTCATAAAAATACATTTGCAGTTTGCACCACTCCTTCAGACTCAGCAATTTAAAATTTTACAGTACAATGACTAATTCTAAATGTCCTCTTACTCTCTTTGTAGACTATGCAAGACAAGATGAAATAGACACGTTTTATGAAGTAAGTACAAGGCGGTAAATAAGGCCTGTTATAAAATATAATTGTTTACTGCTTGTTTACTATTACAGCCCATTGTTTAATTTTGTAGGCAGCTCAACGCCATCGAGACTACTACAGATACTATCCAAAGGCCTATCATCCGTTGGCTTACTTCAGGGATCCTGAGTACGCTTATCAATGTCCACCAGAAATGACTCAGTAAGTTGCACCTGATGATCAATGAATTTGCTGTTCAGATATAAATTCACAAACATCTTCGTTATATCACTCAAAACTTCGCAAAAGACATTGTTTCTATTGATCGAGGAGAAGTCACGTCCGTTCGTTTATTGTTTGTCCTTTATAATAACTTGAAACAGGCACAGACCTACTAGATAATCTGAAATCTAAAACTGAAGAATAATCAATTTTATACTTACTAGTGGCTCTGTGAGCTGTAGACCTCGCGAGTCTGTATATATCTTTTTTTTTTCTCGACAAACATCCCCCTTGATTTTTTTATTATTAAACTTTATTTTATTTTTATTTACTTTTAAACTTAATTTTATTTTATATTGTTTTATTTTGTCTTATCTTATTTTATTTTATTGGTTAAGAAATGTGACCTGTAGAGGAAAACAGCCTCGGCGGTAGACCTTGTAAGCTGGCAACCCCCATAAATCCGTCATTTTTTTAAATTTCCTAAAGCTAACTCGACAAAAATAAATCGATTAATTTATCGAACCTGCTCACAAAATTTCACGAGAATCGGTTGAGAAACGCGACCTGCAGAGTGAAACAAACAAACAAACAAACAGATGGACATACAAAAGCAAATTTGGCCAAGCTGAAACAGAGACGCTTCGCTCGCTCGGTCAATTATTACTAGCGCAACTTTTCATTTCACAGACAAGTTGGTAGGTCTGCATGAACATGTTTGCGTTCTTCATTGTGGAGTCACTGTAAAGATGACACCTTGCTTTCAGGACGTACTTGAGCTTCCCGATGTACCATGTGAAGTACAAGCAGCCGGTGGTGCTCCCGCCCTCCACGGGCCGCACGGCCGGCGTGCCCGCGGCGCCCGACCGTTCGCTGGCCGGCCGGTACAACAAGGCCGCGTGCAAAGCCTTCATCAGATAGTGCACTAAAGTTTACTAGCCCCTCATTATAAAATTTTTCAAAATCCGCACCTGGACTAAGAATTTTACCGAAAGAATCCGATATTTAAGATTGCGTCTGCAATAAAAATTTTATGTTATTGTAACGTGACTATGCAATAAAAAATAATTCTTATATCCCTTCTATTCAATTTTTTTTTATTTTCCTTTCTATTTTGGCCAACTCTCCCGCAACGATTCGTCACAATGTCATTCGACGTGGCGGGAATCATCGTAGAGAGACTCGACCTAAGAGTAGTCCCTGTTTGGTCACGATCGGTGTAGCACCAAGACAAGATCTATTTATACTCATTGGGCCAGATGATACCCACTGATTGCGGAATCTAAAAAAAAAACAGAATATCTTATCTTATTACATAGAAATAATAATATCGTGTAGAATTTTAAGAGTTTTATCATTTTCAGACTCAATTTCGGAACCCTGCTACTAGGAACTAAATAGCATGGCAACTTCTAAAAAAAGGCACATCGCAATATTTTTGTTGATTTAAGTAAGGTGTTTATTATCACAATCTAAAATAAAACGAAGATTGGAATTCGGGTATTCTGCACATCATCAGCTTGAATTCACAAAGACCGATGCTACCAGTGACGTCCAGTCGCAACTCGTCCAAGATCTGAGGAATAAAATAAAAGTAATAGTAAGTAGATGTTTTCACAGGATTAACAGTCAACAGATGCCGTGCCGTTATCACTATCAGCCAACCAAGGGGCTTGAGCGAACATATCCTTATCTCACACACACAGCACACACACACAATGTAGTGAGATTTGATCCACGCACGACCTACCGTACAGCTAGCGGCACGTATCTTTAGCTATGAGCGAGCGGTACCTCTCTCTCAGTCCGGGTGACCCTTACCCTATGCGAGAAAGAGAGTCACCGCTCGCTCAGAGCGCCGCTAGCTATACAGTAGGCAAATACCGAGTGGGGTTCATGCTTGTTTCCGTTTTGTACAGACCGTTTTTCGTGTTACAGTTTTGTACAGACAGTTTTTTGTGTACTACATGCTTGCCTTGGACGGGAAAAACTGTGCGAGCGCGAGCAGATTATAACCGACCCGCTTTCTGCAACAATTTTTTTTCCGTCCACCTTTTGCGCACTCGAATTTTCCAACCATTAGCCTTTTTGGGAAGTAATCTCCTGCGGTCGCCGGCCGCTGCCGCGGCACGCTCGCTGCGCTCGCTCGTCTCCCTCCGCCTGTTATTGACCAGTCTAACCTAACCTAACCGAAGTGTATTCTTCCTGGGTGGATTTCTTTTTATAGCGGGGGGCTGCGCCCCCCAAACCCCCCTTCGGGTGCTGCCCAGTAAAAAACAGCGAAAAAATACAGTTTCCTCAAGTCAAGCCATTATTTTGACATGTAATCATTGGCTTAGAAAAACGCGGCGTACCAAAACAGTGGCGTTCAAAACTGCACGAGCACTTTTTGTACAGACCTGTTTTTGGATACAACTTTTTAGGCATCCTTATATTGAATGAATGCGTATTCGTTGTAAACCATGTACATCAAAAACGTGGCGTACAAAACCAGGGGCGGTAATAAAGGTTTCCCCAAATACCCCTAATAGCCGTTACACCACCACATATAACAATTAATTACTAGTGGCTCTGTGAGCTGTAGACCTCGCGAGTCTGTATATATCTTTTCAATTTTTATTTTCTCGATAAACATCCCCAACCCCTTGATTTTTTGTATTTTTAAAGTTTTTTTTTTTTTCATTTCATTTTAAGAAATGTGACCTGTAGAGGAAAACAGCCTCAGCGGTAGATCTTGTAAGCTGGCAATCCCCATAACTCCGTCATTTTTTTAAATTTCCAAAAACTGACTCGACAAAAAAATTCGATTAATTTATCGAACCTGCTCACAAAATTTCACGAGAATCGGTTGAGAAACGCGACCTGTAGAGTGAAACAAACAAACAAACAAACAAATCTACAAACAAACAAATGGACATACAAAAGCAAATTTGGCCAAGCTGAAACAGAGACGCTTCGCTCGCTCGGTCAATTATTATAACGAAGTTTAGAAGAAAACATAGAAAATAGAACACTGAAGCCCCTGAAGAAGAACAAAGTAATGAAAAAGAAGAAGATATAGAAGAACAAAGTCATGAAAAGAAAGTATTGAAGAGCAGAATAATGAAGAAAATATAACTACAGAATCAGGCAGAACAATAAGGAAGCCAGGCAATCTGAATGAGTATGAAACATACATTACAAACACAGAAAATATATATACAGAAATACAATCAAGTACATACAATGAAGCATTAAAAGATGATAGTTGGATACAAGCAATAGAGAAGGAACTAAAAGCACTTAAAAATTTGAAACATGGACAGAAGAAAATTTACTACCAAATAAAAAACAGATAGATACAAAGTGGATTTTTTAAGAAAAAGAAGATGGTATCAAAAAGGCAAGACTCTTAGCAAGAGGCTTTCAATTAAAAAAGGGAAAGAATTCAGATTTCATGACATACTCACCTGTAGCTAAAATGACAAGCATAAGAATGTTGATATCAAAAGCAGTGAATGAGGACTTACCAATCAGACAACTTGATATACCAACTGCATTTTTAAATGGAAAAGTAAGATCAGAAATATATACCAGTATACCAGAAGGTTATCAACTACAAAATAAAAACAAAGTACTTAGATTGCAGATAGCTTTATATGGCCTAACAGAGTCTCCATGTTGCTGGAATTAAACAATTAATGACTTTGCTCAAGAGAAATGATTTAAAAGATATGACTCATGCTTATACTACAAACAAAACAAGGATTGTTGGATGATAATATATGTCGATGACATTTTAATAATAGGGAGAAACAGAGAAGAAATAATAAAAGATTTAAAAGAAGAATTAACTGTTTAGTTGTTTTAATTTACAAATGGAATCCGCCACTTATTTTTTTTCACACGACTGCGGTTATATTGGGTTGGAAGAAACTATAACAAAGGCATCAAATGGGTCAATATTATCTCCATGGCGCTGGTACAGGCTGTGATGATGACGCAATCCAATTAGGGTTGCCAACCCTACTATATAATATAGTATTCTACTATTTTAGGAGATCAATATATATAGTAGGCGAAACTACTATATTTTGTGTAAAGCAGGAACGCAGCCTTAACTAATGCATTTTTCTGTTACGGAGACGAAATGGAGAGACGAGCGCATGCGCAGGGCCGCATTAAATTTAATAAAATCTGAATTAATGGTGTTTTTAACTTAAATTTGGTGGATTGCAATCGATCGTATGAATCCCTTTTAAAAAAAAAAATTATTAAGGCGCAGAGCAGCAAAAAATATTCATTTAAAAAATAAAGTATCTACATATTTTAACCACATACTATTTTCTTTTTCATTTTTTGCCATCTTATTTAAAGGTTAGCTTCGAAAATACTATATTTCATAGAAAAAAAGTTGGTAACCCTACATCCAATACGCAAGTGTAATGTTTCCGAGTGGTCGAGATTTCGACGCCCATTACGGAGATTCCGGGTTCGATTCCCGGTGGGGACAGTCCCGGTTGCTGTTGTGCTATATACTTGTACTAGTAAAATATCCAATCCCATCCACCACTTGGATAAGTAGAACCGGTGGTTTCACACTAGGAAAAATAAAGTGTCCTTTCAATCACGAGTCATCATGGTCACCTCACCCTAGTGACAATTTTTAAGCGAGAAAAGCGTTTTGTCTACTGTTTCGTGGAAAAGAAAAAAAAAAACTTTTTGATACACTCTATCTACATTATTTACATAATAAAACCTGTCGGTTACAAAAAGAATTCGTCGTCATTCACTTTCACGCAAAGCGGGGGTCAAACAAATTGGCGAATCAATCAGTGACTGGCCATTCTGCTTGATCCCCGCTTTGCACACAAAGTGAATGGTGATGAGAGAGCTGGCTGCCTCGTGCTATAATATATATTATAGCTCCGTCTGTGACGGGCTTATGCGTGGCCGTGCAGTCCTCTTCAATGGCGCGGCCATGACTTTGAAGTTCAGTATTTACTAAAATATTAAGCCTTCGATGTTTTTGTACTTTCTACATTTTATACAAAGTGAAACCTGTCGTTTACAAAAAGAATTAGATTTCTACGAGGTTTCCGCGCAGTCCTCCGCGTTTCAATGGCGCGGCCATGACTTTGAAAGTTCAGTACTTTCTAAAATATTAAGCCTTTGATGTTTTTTGTACTCTCTACATTTTTTACAAAATAAAACCTGTCAGTTACAAAAAGAATTAGACTTCTACGATACGTCGCGCGGTTCTCCACGTGTCAACGGCGCGGCCACGTTTATACCCATAACTTCCGAACAGTTAGAATTTTTGATTTCGAGTATAGAGTTTTAATATTTCTACGAAAACTTAATAAAGTCGTTTTTCCTATGCTTCGTCGTGGCCGAGCAATCGAAACGGACACCTGTGGGGCTCCTGTTACAGCAGATTATATAAGAGGGCCTGATAGCCCTAATTCAGGGTAGGCTCGAGCCTCTCGTGGGGACGTAAGAGCTTTTGATGATGAGAGGGTTTGTAATACTTTTAAGGTAGGTACTGAAGAAACCTTACCACTTTGGCTATTTTAGTCTTGGACTCCTTGTCGAGGTGTAGATTACGGTTGTTAGCATCCCACGTCAAACGGTCGATTATTTCGCAGATATCCCTCTCCGAAATTTGATTGTCTTCGTCTATGTCTGTAATATAATAACACAATAGGGAATTTCATTAATCGAAATATTTCAAGTTCCAGATAAACACATAAAAAATATTTTTTCAAATATCTTGCTCAGAAACAAAGTTATAAACTCAGAGGAAATAAAAGACGATCGCTTCGCTATTCAAAACGTAATAAGAGGAAGTAATATGCCCGATGGTATTTTTCTTTTAAAATGTTCTATCTATAAAGCGCGAGGCGACGTGCGTCAGAAATCTTTGGCTATAAAGCTTCTAAGTTGATGGTTAGACAGAGAGGTCCGACGTGACATGTGACGTCATATGTCACGCAGGCCATACAGGGACAGATATATTTGTTTAATATTGTTGTATCTAGTTTGTTTTTCGATCAATTTCAATTCTGTTTTGACTGTCAGTATTCTATTTTTGTATACTTTCAGATGAACTATGAAAAAAACGAATATATTTTTTTTGTTTAATTCCCTATTGTTTGGATGAGATAATTCGATATAGGTCTACTGTATTTTCGTCCAACTCGATGGATTCAACAGGTGTGTCAGTATTTCAAAGTTTCCACCGCCCGGTCGTTTGGACAGGAAGAGCATTGAGTATTTATGGCTCCCTAACAGAAATGAAAAAGAAAAATAGTCTGAATCGAATTTGTGACGAAAAGTGTTTATAAAATATTAAGTAATATATATTAAGTAATAAATATTTAGTAAGTCAAAGGGCTAACTGATCTGGCCTCTAGATTGACACTTTTACCAGTTAATTGGAACGTATCACTAGATGTGCAGTCGGGAACGTTTTGGCAAATTCCCCAGAAGTGTATGTGGCTCAATAACCAATGCTGCGCGATATCTATCATCCACCTTTTTTTTAATGGACCTGGTAATATAGCGGGCGCGGACTTGCGGAGGAGCAGAAGGCTCATACATACCCCTTAGGAATTTATGACAACGTATCTGGGGGCGCCCTCAGACGGGCTCGGACCGCGGCCCAGAACGTTGCCAGGGCGAGAAGCGCGTCGGAGAAGAATGACCCCTACCGGGTCTTACTGAATTAAGTCTATCATACATATCTACTCATTACCGTATATCTTGAAAGCCCATGCGGCCTTGGTCTCCAGCGAGCACTCGGCGCTCATCGCGGAGCACAGGTCCAGCATGTCCTCGAACGAGAAGCAGCCGTCCTTCTTCGACGAGAACACGCGGAAGAGACGGTCTTGGAACGGATTCGTCTGGAAAAATATATTAGGCGCTGCTGGACACACAATAGTCATAAACTAATTTTGCTACATTTAAATCTCGACTATTAGTTTGGCTACAAGGAATAGAATTTCCTTTTTGCCTTACTAGTTAGTTGGCCACAAAATGAATTTTTGAGTCAAAACTATGCAGCAGTTTTTTATATTCATATGATAATGATAAATCAAGACATGTTATATACCGTGTTTTGTTGTATATGGCACCGTAAGATTGTGAACGCCGTTAGTTTATAATCTTACTCGCGATATTATAAACTTACGGAAAATTGTGAACTGAAACCAACCATTTACAATTTTACGTATTATTCCTCGTTAGTTTATAATCTTACGATGTCAAACCGCCAAATTGTGGTTGGTTTCAGTTCACAATTTTCCGTAAGTTTATAATATCGCGAGTAAGATTATAAACTAACGGCATTCACAATCTTACGGTGACATATACATAATTATTATGTCTGCTTTTCATACGCACTCTACACATCTAAGTCACAGACGATACATTAATGGTAGGTATCTAAATAATACTTACTATTAGGACATCGAATCTCTGAACTATCTCACGTTTACTAAACCTGTGATTTGGGTCCGCCTTGAGCTTATCTGGATTGATGGAGTAGAACTTCTTCATTAAACTGTAAATCAGATCAGTCGCTCATAAAGGAATATTATGAATAAATAAATAAAATTTTATTGTGATTACTGCACGTGTGAATTTTTTTAAAGTACTTACCGACGCGTCGGCTTGTAAATAAATTTAAAGACATAAGTAAATAAATCTAACGACGACCCTCCGATCTATTACAAAGTCTCCACTAAGGCAGACATTTGAACAATGAATGAACAGTGAATTTATTATATTGGGCGTTATTTGTATTCGGAACTAGACTGATAAATAATTTTCATAATTAATCAACAAAGGATGTACTTACTGTAAAAGTTCTGCTTTAGTTAAATACGTTAGCGTCGCATATTCTTCCAGCAGGTCCTCAGTAAGCCCGGGATACGATTGAGAACCTCCCATTGCAGCGATAAACAAGATATTAAAATTTTCACAACATACATTTGTTCGCACAAAAACACTTGTGCTAACGTTGAGAACTACGCTGTTGATCGGATATTATCTTATCATAAAATAAAACGAATAATTATGTTTTGATTACATTCGATAGTATGAGCTAGCCTTTTAAACACATCGCTTGGTGTTCAAAATCGCGGCCTACGCGTCCCTTTAGTTCATATTATTATATTAAGTTTATTTGTGGTTTTATTATTATTATAGTTTTGTATAAGGAAATTTATCACGCATTTATGTGTTATCGATAAAATTTAATGAAACAACGAACTTGCAGTCGCGAGGAAAAATAATTTATTATAAACATACACTCAAAGATTGTGAGATCAAACTCAGCATAGTAACACGACTAATTACACATTCAAATAAAACTAATTTCGGATTCATCAGATTTACATATAAAGTCATTATTATAACACTGACAAATCCGTACAACATTAGTTTTATTTTATTTTTTTAACACACATACAATACATATAGTATTAATACATATACTAAATCAGTCGTACAGTATAACATTTAGTGTAAAATGTACTGTAGATTTATATTATTAACGTAATACTTAGTCATATAATTATGCTACTAGTAGCTAAGAAAATAACTTTGTCATGCACAACGAAATAAAATTATAAGACAAAACAACCGACTTCGTAGGAAGCGCGCGTAATCTAGATACTTCCATATTGTACCAACAGGACATTCATTCACCAGACGAGATACACAAAACAAGTCAAGATTTGTTTTAAATACATGGGAATTACAGTTTATCGATATAAATTGGTAGATATTACATTATGTTCCCTTCCGTTTACAGTTCCGCGAAATATCTATTGTGTATGATGTCAAATAATAATACAAAATAAATTGGCAGTACCATCTCACCCCTCCCCCCGCAATACCACTTTCACTTATTTAAATGTACAAATAGTAAACTATATTCATAAGTAAGAACAAAAAAAAGCGTCAAAACAATAAAAATGCATATCGATATGATGAAAAATTATCGTTACAAAACCTACCTACATTTGATAATAAATACTAACTTATTTTATTATTTACAGTGTCAATTCTTACACTATATTGTTTATAAGTATTAGTCAACCTCGACAAAGGAAAAGAGCGAAAATAAGCTAAGTGCATATTGAATACTAGTGCGTACATAGCGTAGCCAGTATTGTATTATTTTATGGTAAATTGCGCCTTCTTCCCGTTATCATTATAACCACTTAAGGAAAAGTTCTAATTTCAAGTGTCTAAAATTCAATCAAAAATATGATATTGTATCGATACACTTATTGTACTTAGAATAAATATATCGATACAATATCATATTTTATACAATACCCTCATTTATATAAGTACTTATAGTGGCAGTAAATTATGTCTCATTTACGGTCCTATACTTGGGTTACTATAGGATGAGCTCTGACAGATTAAAATTGTAAAAACTTTTTCGTTTATTTATTTATTTATTAAGTAAAATTACATACTGTTTGATGATAAAAGAAGAGGTGAAGTTACTTTGTTTTAAAATATTAGCTATTATGGTTTTTAAACTGAATATTATAAAAAAAAGTTGTTAACGTCGTATGAAAAATTTCAGAACTCATCCTATAATAACCCGACTATAGCAATTTTTCATACATATTTTCTCACAAGTGTATTGAAAAACGACGTTACAATATACGGATCAAAGTTATTACATTTTTGACATTATTCATACAGTTTTAATAACACTTGTACGATCCTCGTAACGTGTATGTATCTTTTATCAAATGAGGGTATTGTATTAAGTTACAACATTAGTATTTATGATTTTCTTGTAGGTTTTTCTATTAAAGACGCCCTTCCATTGATCGCATCATAAAAACGTGTAGCCGTCGAATACAAGGCTCACTCAACGTTCAAGCCATTACAATTTTACAATACAAAGACACTTGAAATAAGCAATTTAAAAAAAAACGAAGAGTATCTACCCGAGATACAAGACAATTATCATATGTCTTCATTCTAAAACGTGACGTGAAAATGTTCTTAACAATAAATTAAAGAAAAAAAACGAAATATAAATAACGTCCGTTTACGTCTAAATTAGCTAATAATCGTGACCACATCACCTCCTGGGGAACTCGACGTTGTCGAAGCTGATCTGTCGCCGCGCGCGCATCTTGGCGGCCTCTTCAAAGGACGGCATGGAGTTGGATTTGAACAGCGGCACTTTGTCGATCATGCTGAGCCCACTGCTGCTGCTGTTGGAGTTGGAATTGGTGTCGATGTTGACGAGCTTGTCCTGGAGGATGTTCTTGGAGGCACTCCTGGGCGGGTCTTGCTTGGTGGGGAGGTTCTCCTTGATCTGTAAGGGTTAGTATTTTAAAATCTGAATTTGTTTTCATCCTATTTTTTTTCTTTTACAGGGTATTGGCGGCCGAAAGGGAATAGATGGGAAACCTTCATGACCGCCCCTGGTTTTGTATGCCAAGTTTATGATGTACATGGTTTACAACGAATACGCATTCATTCAATACGAGGATGCCTAAAAAGTTGCATCCAAAAACAGGTCTGTACAAAAAGTTTTGAACGCAACTGTTTTGGTACGCCGCGTTTTTCTAAGCCACTGATTACTTGTCAAAATAATGGGTCGACTTTAGTAATCAGTATTTTTTTGCTGTTTTTTACTGGGCAGCACCCGAAGGGGAGTTCGCAATAAATAAAAATTCACCCAGAACGAATACACTTCGGTTAGGTTAGGTTAGACTGTTGTCAACAACAGGCGGAGAGAGACGAGCGAGCAGAGCGAGCGTGCCGCGGCAGTGGTCAGCGACCGCAGGAGATTACTTCTCAAAAAGGCTAATGGTTGGAAAATTCGAGTGCGCAAAAAGTGGACGGAAAAAAATGGCTGCAGAAAACGGGGCCTCGATTGCGTAAGTCGAGCTTGCTTCGTTCACTTGGCTTGGCTTCAAGCAAGTTGAACGGTATTCCGATTCCGATTGTAGGAATTGTCTAACTTTTGAGACGGTAATCGTCTTGGGGACAAAGAGTAAAAATATTTTTATCTTGCATGAATGAACGAAATGTTTGCGTTTAGTTGTTGAGATAGGAAAACGTGTTAGAAAAATCAATTTTTATTAACTGTTGTGCAAACATGTCAATAAAACAATGATAATAACTCAAAAGTGATAAATGAACAGTAAAAATTATTTTATTTCATATATCAAACACAAAAATATGTTAGTTGTAAGTACTTAATGCAAATAACGAAACTAAACTTTCTCTCATTTATAAAAAAAACAAACAGTGTCGAAATTGTCGTGTGTTGTTTATTTATGATATTCAATGACTTTATTAAGTTTTGACATTTAGTTTGATTTGATAGCTTATGATCAGAGTGTCATATTATTAATACCTACTACAAAGTAAGTAGATTTTTGTCTTTTGAGATACATGAATGTGTATTGTAAGTACACAAAGTTGGCTAATTCAGGCCATAATCGCTATTACTGACCATTATGCACATTTCAGAATGCCTGCTCACAGACTGATTAGCGAGCAACAGCTAAAGCTGTTGCTGACGTTCATGGAGAACCACCGTGACTTCCCTTGCGGGCGAGTAACTAATAGAGACGGGGCACAGGCTAAGCAGATAGCTCGAGAGCAGTGGAAGCCCCTTACAGAATAGCACAATGCAGTTGGGGTTGGTGCCACCAAAATTGCGATGAAATGGAGAGATGTAAGTTTACTGCCACTCTATTTTGTTTTTACTGCTTCTTACCAACTACTTAAATATCCATTTTCATTTGTCTGCACTTGCATGGATTTTATGTGAGACATTGGTTGGTCAACTGTATTTAACCACTCCAGACTTGGCAAATTCTTGATATCCTTCAGTTGAGGTGAGTGACGGGATGGTTAACATTAGCACTGGTGAACTACAGACCGCATTGGTAGTTGCGGTTAACAAAATAATATGGGGAATTATAAGTCAAGAAAGCCACAAGGCCACGGGACCCGACCTCTAATTTACAGTTTACTTACTCAGCCACAGATTTTACAACTCTATAAATAAAATAATGTGTCTATGTGCTTTGCAGGAGTCTGTTGAAGATGTCTAAGCACTGCAGGCTTCTTCCTCAAGACCTCAGGAAAGTGCCCCGCTCAATCACTACCTCAATGGTACCCAGCCAAGCCCTCTGCCAAAGGTAAACCCTGTTTTTTAATTAAAATGCAAAGTTTGTACAGTGAACTGGGGTATCTTGCTTGCGCGTTGGTAATAACAACTAGTTTGCAACAAAAATGTATAGCTTGATGAGCTGTCTACCATACATGCACCTGTGTATGTTTGTTAGTCCATCATGCTGAAATGGCTAGATGGATTTGGATGAAATTTTGTTTTTGGTAGACAGATAAGTACTCGATTCACTTTTTTTTTTAAAAAAAGAAGTCTATATATTAGCCCAGTGCTTGATCTATCTACTTACCAAATTTCATCCAAATCCGTAAAGACATGAAAATGGAACAAACAAACATCCATACTTTTGCATTTATAATACCTATAGGTAAGATATGATTAGATGAACCTGAGAGATGCTGGCTGCATGTGTCTAAACCTGTGGGCAAACTTTCTAAATGGATGGATTTTGTGTAGGTAGTTAGTAGTAGAGGAAGAATAGTGTGTCTGGTCTAGTCAAAGTTTTCAAAATTTTATATAAAACAATGCAGACATCCGGATTTAGTATATAACTACATCATCATCATAATTCGTTACTTTTAGTAATAATACTGTTATAATTATTAATTGTCTATGTCTAATTGTTATATTTTTATTTTCTTTATAGAATTTGCTGTCAGTGAGCCGCCTGCTACTGCTGTTGCTGCTGTTCCTGCTCTTGCAGCTTACCTCAGACATTTATTTTATCATTTTTTTATACTTCAAATAATCAAATAAAATATTATTCTTATTGCTTAACTAACAATGACCAAGAGCATCTTATTTTTATTGTTTCAAAATTTTAGGTTTTAGCTCATCATTTGCCCTAGCCTTATACAGGCATTGTACAACAATATTGTAAATAATAATATGTTTCTTTTATTTTACCTATGGTTAAATGTAACTTTAGTGTAATGTAACAGTATGTAACTATAAATATTTTATATTTATAACATGTTTTTAAATAAACATTGAACCTCTCTTATGTTGTGTTTTGAATCATACCAATATTAATATCCCTAATCTACGACTACAATAGATCCATGTTAGGTCGCAGTGGTAATTGGGACATAATTTGCCCGATCCCTTCCACCAAAAATCATCCCTAATTTAATTATGCCATTAAAATAAAATAAAACCATTTTGTAATTGTACAAAATGAAAGCTATTTATTAAATTTTACAAACAAAGCAATAAATATAATTCAAAACTTGTGTATATTGAAATACTTTATTAATCATAATGCTTGTGAAGCAGCAGTGGCGTAGAGCGATTGACCAGCCTCGGTTGTTTACCAGCTAGCTTTTCCATCATGGTTTGCAATTGCTGACAATAGTCATCTGCCGTAATCGTCTGGCCAGATTTGAGAAAACTGTAATGAACGACACCGGCGCTAGTCCACCAAACGCTTACAAGTAACTTTTTATTGGTCAATTTTCGCTTGGAGCAGGCTTTGGCTGGCTTGCCAGGGTCCAGCCATTGCAATGAGCGCTTCCGATTATCGTAGAGAATCCACTTTTCATCACAGGTAATGATTCGATTTAAAATCCCTTCGTTATTGTGCCGGTCAAGTAATGTAACGCAGCAGTTGACGCGCGTTTGCCGGTTTGCTTCACTCAATTCGTGAGGAACCCACCTTTCAAGTTTTTTAATCTTCCCAATTTGCTTCAAGTGGATTAAAACAGTTTTATCACTAACACCGAAGCCTGCAGCTAACTCGGACGTGGTTTGCGATGGATCCGCTTCCACAATAGCCTTCAATGCTTCATTATCAACTTGGGTCTCCGGCCGTCCACGGGGCTTGTTTTGCAGGTCGAAATTTTCAGAACGAAAACGTTGGAACCAAAAACGCACTGTGTTTTCTTTTGCGACACAACCGCCATACACATCATTAACCCTTCGAGCCGTTTCCGCAGCACTGGTGCCACGGTGGAACTCGTACTCGTAAATAACGCGATATTTCAAATTTTCCATTTTGTAAATCGAGCGATGCAAACAGAAAAAAGATAAGTAAAAAAACAAATGAATGACGGTTTACGAAACACAACTACATGTGGAAATAGCTGTATAAATTTGAATTTCGAATTCCTAACCAAATAGGAGAAATTTGTGATCAAAGTGGCCAGTACGACAAAACGCCAATTTCATATGTAAGGACCTAATATTAAATAATACACTTATTTTGATCAAGTATTTCCCTTTTTTTACTTAACATGTGAGCTGCTTCATTTCTTTTTGTTTTTTTTTGCAATTTTGTTTTCTAGGTTTTTTACTTTTAAAGTCTTGCTTTGAAACACTGAAGTGCGGCCAGAATCTGAAAATAAATTTGATCAGTTGTACAAAATAATAATTATAAGCTTTGTATTATGTTACTGTTCACTTTTACTGACATACTGTCTTGTGATAGTGGGTGTACGAAAAGTTAATCGCTTGAACAAACCTTGATGTCTGGATGCACTCGGTTTCAGTATATGTTCCCTTCTTCGTGAAGCTGCTGCATAAATTGCTTCACTGCTGCCATTCCACACATGGGAATCATGGCTCTGTCCTCCAAAGGATGGATCTACATATAATATGCATAGATCAGCATCACAAATCTAAAAAAAAAACAACAATGGTTAGCCCATTTTATTCTAAAAATTATTCCATTTTCAACTCCAAAATGACTTCAGAAAGAAAGTAGATTGGTCCTACCAAATTCTACAATGGAAATAGTCCATTCAGGACCATATTCTATGACAGCAAAAGTTTATATTATATTATGTTGCTATGCTCGACAGGGCCCATGTTTTTAAGCACTTTGGGGATTAACTTGTGATAGGGGGTGTATGAAAAGTTAATCGCTTGAACAAACCTTAATGTCTGGATGCACAGCAGTACTCCTCTGACTCGGTTTCAGTAGAGGAATCAAGTCATCGCATAGCGCCAAAAAGTCGTTTTTCGACAATCGAAAATTGTCCTTGAACGACTTTTCCGGCATCAAGAGAGGTCGGGACGCCTCTCGCAGTGTCCTCCGCTCGATGGTCTCCCTCTTTTTCAGCCGTTCTTCCTCTGCTGCAGCCAGCAGCAGTATATGAGCCGCATCCATCTCGTATGCCCGTGTGCGGCTTTGCGCTCAGCGGTTTTCGAGTAAATGTCACTCAAATACCTCAATAATATTATAATTTAATATACCACACTCAAAATAACCCACAACACAAAAGAAATCAGCAAAATCTAAACGATTTTACCAAGATAGCAGCTGAACCAAGGTACTAATTTGCACCTTACTTCAATTGACAGTTGAATACGGTTGAGCGGGAACCATTTTATTTTTTTTATTTTTACGCAATAGCTGTAATCGGTTTCAAATGTCAAATTGTATGGACATTATTCGTTCATTGTTCAGTCAACGTCATTCATTTGACGTCTCACTTGTAATCGTCTTCGTTGACTTGGCTTGCTCCTTACGCGGTCGCTTGAAAGCCGCTGGCGGTCTTCAAACCCGCCCCAAGCAAAGCAAGTACGCTTACGCAATCGACCGGCGGGTCGGTCATTATCTGTTCGCACAGTTTTTCCCGTCCAAGGCAAGCATGTAGTACACAAAAAACTGTCTGTACAAAATGGTAACAAGAAAAACGGTCTGTACAAAACGGCATGAATCCCACTCGAATAGATAGCGTGGGGAGAGGTGATACCCAGTCAAAGGACAACTCCAGATTGGAAGACCAGGAAAACCAACACAAGAACGAACGAATAATTCGTAGACTGACTTGCCCAATCAGCTCTTATAAAACCTACACAGGAACGAACGGGAATTCGTAGACTGACTTGCCCAATCAGCTTTTATAAAACCAACACAGGAACGAACGGGTAATTCGTAGACTGACTTGCCCAATCAGCTTTTATAAAACCAACACAGGAACGAACGGGTAATTCGTAGACCGAGTTGCCCAATCAGCTCTTATAAAACCAACACAGGAACGAACGGGTAATTCGTAGACCGAGTTGCCCAATCAGCTCTTATAAAACCAACACAGGAACGAACGGGTAATTCGTAGACCGAGTTGCCCAATCAGCTCTTATAAAACCAACACAGGAACGAACGGGTAATTCGTAGACTGAGTTGCCCAATCAGCTCTTATAAAACCAACACAGGAACGAACGGGTAATTCGTAGACTGACTTGCCCAATCAGCTCTTATAAAACCAACACAGGAACGAACGGGTAATTCGTAGACTGAGTTGCCCAATCAGCTCTTATAAAACCAACACAGGAACGAACGGGTAATTCGTAGACTGACTTGCCCAATCAGCTCTTATAAAACCAACACAGGAACGAACGGGTAATTCGTAGACTGACTTGCCCAATCAGCTCTTATAATTAAATTTATTGGAAATCAAGGCAAATAGCAAGTTGTCCTTGTTACAAACAGTTTTATATAAACGAGATTTTAAGGTAGAGCCATCTATAATCTATAATTATAGAATAAAAATAATCAATACGGTGAACTACTATGAAACGTAGTAATCGATAAATACAAAGAATAATTTCTTCTCAGGTGCGTAGATATAGTACATTACTGCCGCGGCCGCAAAATTAGTTATTGTTGGACGAGGGCAGCCGCAGGCGAGGACTTTTATTGTGTACGAGTCCAGCAACAGTTATTGCAGCCGAGGCCTGTATAGTGCTTTTCTCTGAAATATGCGAGAAAATTATAAAATACTAAAAAAAATACCGAACCTTGGATTTGGATGTCTACTCGTATCGTACTAAACTTATAAGTTCTAACCTTTATCACTTTAATCTCTACTTCAACTACTTGAACCATTCATTGTTATAATATTTCCCTAATTCAATGATAAGTTAACTCCATCATGAAAAATAAGTAACAAAATAGTACGATAAAATTAAGAGATGAAAATTACAAACCGCCATATTGCGCGCTTTTCTTTTTTTTGTTCTGTGCCAGTGTTATCAGAGCATACAGCCAACTCCAATCACTACGATTCGTCTACGATTCATATAAAAATTGAATTTAGAACATAAGAGTATGCTGTAAAAACATTAAAATTAATAAATAGACGAAAGTTACTTTGCTGGCCTAGGCCGTTTGAGGGCATATTGCTGGCCGTTGTTTTGTATGGGATAATGTTTCGTCCAAAAATGAGTCACTTCGCGTATTGTTTTTTGGCAGTAATGATCACATTTTCGAGCGTGTCGGAGAAAAAAATATTATTGACGTAATGAGTATATAGGTAGATGTGTATATGTGTTTATCTTTAATGTAGAAGTATATTTGTATTGTATCGATGTCGCTATTACAAATTACATAACACAAATATCTATTTACCTGCGAGGCGGCGGGTGCGAGGGCGCCGGAGTGTGGCATGCGCGCGCGCATCTGCTGGTAGGCGGCGGCCGAGATGTAGCCGGTGAGCTTGCCGCCCGCGTCGCTGGCCAGCTTCAGCTGCTCCTCCTGGTAGCACTCCTCGACGGAGCGACCCTGGATTATCGCGAACACGTACTGCCGAGCGATTCTGTTGAAAAACGAAAATATTTTTATAATTGAAAGCGAGATGAAAAATTTGGATGATCTCGGAATTTGATAATCGACATAATCTGTAGAAAAAGAAAGAAATATTGGTAATTCATAAAAAGAGGCAGGATGCTTCACGTTACAAAAAGTGGCAGGATTATTCACGTTACAAAAGACACAGGATAATTGCTTAACGTTACAAAAAATGGCAGGATTATTTATGTTACAAAAAGACACAGCATTGCTTTGCATTTCAAAAAATTGGCAAAATTGCTTAGCATTGCAAAAGTGGCAAGATTGCTTTACTTTACAAAAAGAAGCAGGATTGCTTCGCGTCACGAACATTGACAGGATTGCTTCGCGATACGAAAATTAGCAGGATTGCTTTACGTTACATAAAGAGGTAGGATTGATACACGTTACAAAAGTAGACAGGATTGCTTTACGTTACAAAAAGATGGAGGATTGTTTCACGTTACATAAAGAGGTAAGATTGATCCAGGTTACAAAAGTAGACAGGATTGCTTTACGTCACAAAAAGATGGAGGATTGTTTCACGTTACATAAAGAGGTAAGATTGATCCAGGTTACAAAAGTAGACAGGATTGCTTTACGTTACAAAAAGATGCAGGATTGTTTCACGTTACATAAAGAGGTAGGATTGATCCAGGTTACAAAAGTAGACAGGATTGCTTAACGTTACAAAAAGATGCAGGATTGTTTCACGTTACATAAAGAGGTAGGATTGATCCAGGTTACAATAGTAGACAGGATTGCTTTACGTTACAAAAAGATGCAGGATTGTTTCACGTTACATAAAGAGGTAGGATTGATCCAGGTTACAAAAGTAGACAGGATTGCTTTACGTTACAAAAAGATGCAGGATTGTTTCAAGTTACATAAAGAGGTAGGATTGATCCAGGTTACAAAAGTAGACAGGATTGCTTTACGTTACAAAAAGATGCAGGATAGTTTCACGTTACATAAAGAGGTAAGATTGATCCAGGTTACAAAAGTAGACAGGATTGCTTTACGTAACAAAAATATGCAGGATTGTTTCACGTTACATAAAGAGGTAGGATTGATCCACGTTACAAAAGTAGACAGGATTGGTTTACGTTACAAAAAGATGCAGGATTGTTTCACGTTACAAAAGTAGACAGGATTGCTGTACGTTATAAAAAGATGCAGGTTTATTTACGCTTTTTGTACCCACAAAAAGCGACAAAACTGCTTCACGTTCCAAAAAGCGTTGCTTCAATTTACAAAAAGTGACAAGATTGCTTTTCGGTACAATAAGAGGCAGGATTGCTTCACGTTGCAAAATGGGTTGTTTTAGTATTTTTCCTTTTCAATTACTTTAATATATTTTTTTTAGTAGATCTTCCAAATAAGTTGACAGTGACTAGGATATAGGAACAAGGGACTTACTTGAGCATGGTCTCCGAGGTGGAAGCCTTGGGTGCGTGGAGCCGGGCGGCGTGTGGTGGTAGCGCGAGCAGCCTGCGAGTGAGGCGCGCCAGGCTCGACGCCTTCTCGCGGAACCCGGGCGACGACATGCGCCAGCCGTGCACGCGCAGTGCTTCCGATACCGCCCATAGGAGTTTCTACAAACATGGTTTTGGTATTAATATTTTTATTTTTTAGTTAATTAATATGGCTGCGGGGAGAGAGGCTATTGCCTTACACATAAAGACATGAAATAAAATATAGGCTTAATTTTCCAGAAGACTTAATTTGAAGTCAGGCGTAGCATTAATTTTGTGACAGTAAAAAGTTTTGATTAAATATTTGAGTTATAAAAAGTTTTCGACATCGATTCACATAATATTTTTATTACCACCATGATTCTTTCTAAAAGATGTGTGTGATATTAGCTGTTATATTAAATATCTATTCACACGATATATTATTGAGCATGACACTGCAACAGCGCACGCCATTTGATCTTAGAAGTACAGTATGCCCTCCTAATAGACAGCACGTTACCTGCGTAAAAGCCGAAGACGTGTGTTCTAACCCCACTGGAGGGAAATTGTTTTTAATTGTTTTCTATGATTCAAAAACATTTAGCAGTACTAGATTTAATTTCCTACCTTTTTCCTAGTCTCGTCCAGCTCAACGCTGCCTCTCGCGAACATCTCCGAGGCGCGGCGGCTGAGCGCGGGCGAGCTCGACGACGACGCCGCGATGCTGTCCCCGCCGAACGACAGGCTCTTCGCTATCTTACTCCTTCCATTATCCCCGCTATCATCAAACATATCCCTCTTGCGTTTCAGAAACTGATCGCTCTGCGTCCCATCCATGCTTTTGGTGTCAGCCGTGACGGGAGACCCGAATAAAGCCCGTCGGAACCTGTTAGCTTGAGGGACGGACGTGCTGGCTGCTCGGGGCACGGCCTTATTGCTCTCGGGGCTGATGAAGAGCGCGCGCTTGATCTCCCGAGGTTGCGAGCGCGTGACGTTCTCAGGGTCCATGAGCAGTCGTCTCATGGCTTTTTTCTTCGTGGAACTGCTCCGGGGGGTTTTGTGAGGGGTGTTTTTTCCGGGGGTCTTCCTGATGGGCGTTTTCTTGCCGGGGGTGCGCCTCACGCGCGGGCTCTTGCGCTCGCCCGAGTTGATCAGCTTCCTGTGCGGGAAGAAACTTCAAATATTTCGTGGTTAGACTTGTGGGGAGCAGAAATATGGTAATTGAATAATTAACGTTCATGCTGTAAAGGACACTTTTGTGCGTTTATGAAAGTTAAGCAACTGCAGGTCCAATATTCTATTTTTAACAAAATGACAGACAGGTCTCTACCATTTTGTATTGTCTAGTCTAAACCTAGACTAATACACACGCAGATATTATTCGGGTGATATTCACTTGAATCGGAATTCATGAATACCGACCCTGAGCAGGTCTCGGATGAGCGACATTTTATAGTTTTCATAAATGTGACAGTACGTTTATGTAATGTTTGATAACCTTCTGTTATGTTCTATTGTGTTTATATTGATTTATTTGTATTTGTTTGTGATTGTTTATCAGTTAAGAAGAGCAGTGCCTCCCAACACAGGTTTTTTCAAGCTTACCGGGAGTCACTTGTCATTTGTTTGTAAACATTTATGTTTTTAAATGAAATAAACATATTTTATTTTATTTATTTTTATTTTTTACGTTTCTTCCTCACTCACTCCGTGAATGCTGTACAACAGGCGCGAGGCGAGTATTCCCCACCACTTTCGTCGAACTTAAAGTTATACTCACATTTACAATACAATATTTCAACTAACCAAATATAATCGAAGTAATCCAATAATAATAATGTGATAGTATTAGTCATGTATTCTTTGGACAAATTGACATGTACTTTTGTACTTTGTCTGTTTAATATTATTAAATTGACATCTTATCTAAAAAATATACAACGTGTAAGCAAAATGATGTAAAACCTTTCGGGTGGTAAGTCAGACCATGAAACTAAACAATTTACGTTCCACAAATTTTTATAATTCGAAAAAAAAATGTACTTTCATACAATCTTTCATACAAATTGACCCGATCAGCTGATCAGTTTGTGTGAAAGGTTTATTTTTTAAGATTTTCTCTCTGAAACAAAAGTTGTTCAGTTTCATAGGGCCGACCTACCACGAGGTTATGCGTTAGTTAGCTAACACGTCGTAAACTAATGTGTATACACTTACTTCTTGTCAATGAGCACCATCTTGGATGTGGAGGAGTGCGCCTTCTCCCCGATGGTGGCGGCGGAGCAGAAGGCCTGCCGCCGCCGCGCCAGGTGCGACAGCCGCCGCCCGGGGGACTTCGCCTGCGCCATTCTGCACAAACAAACAAACAAGTATAGTCTCAGAAAAACGACACAAAAGGCACACAGAACACTAGAATAGAATACTACTTATATCTGTCACCGTAAGGTTGTGAACATCATTAGTTTATAATCTGTCACACAATATTATAAACTTACGGAAAATTGTGAACTGAAACCAACCATAACGTATAATTTCTCGATAGTTTATAAATTATCGATGTCAAATCGTCAAATTGTGAACAAAGCTGCAGAGTACATAATCTGTCGGGTTTTGGCAGTAGCTCGTTCTGTATTCATAGTTTTATTTTTAATTGCCGCAGCCAAAACTGACCAATCAGGGACGGTTTGCAATTTGACGATTTGACTTCGATAGATTATAAACTTACGAGAAATAATACATTAAATTGTAAATGGTTGGCCGCAGTTTACAATTTTATAGTTTATAATATCGCGAGTCAGACTATAGACTAACGGTGTTCACAATCTGACGGTGACATATCCAAGGAAATATTTTCCAGCAGTCCCAATTGAAGAATTCTTCTTTATTTTTCTGAACTGAATGTCTTTTAAGATTTTAAGTTAAAATAAACTAATGATCTGCCGTGTGGTGACGGCAGAGTAGAATTCATTTGTCACCAACCCCTACTCTTCCCGTGGGTGTCGTAAGAGGCGACATAGGGACTACACAGTGAACAGGGAACGGGCAGCAGCGCTTTCTGATACAGTAACCTTTTAATCTGCGACCTCCAACCCGCCTGCCAAGCGTGGAGATTATGGCAAACCCAAACACTTAAGTGGAGGAGGCTCATAGTCCAGCAGTGGACTGTAACGGGCCGTTCATGTTCATGTTCAAACTAATGATCGTCAAAATTGTTGAAATAAAAATAGCGTCATAGCAATCAGATTTTTAGCACCGTCAGCGATCAGAAAAGCAAATAAAATGTATGGGATTCGCCCGCTGACAGTAATTCGGTACGAGATTACGGTTGTTGTAATCCATTACATCTCGTCTCGGAACGCAGGGTATGCAAAATATCTTCAAATTAATATACCCCAGCTGGGGGGCAGTTTTTGAAAGACTTCTTAGGTGCTCGTGAAATATTATGTTTTGGAGACAGAGGATCGTTTCCACGAGTGAGATTTATTATTGTCAAAAACGTTAACATTGGATGGAGAGAGTTGGTCTAAGGACAAAGGGAGTAGTAGAAGAGGTAAGTGACACTCGCCTTGCAGTCTAAGTTTAAATTGTTTTAGGTATCTACATTTTACTACATCTTAGCAATTTTGTACGTAGTTGCGAAACATGTCGTGAATAAATCAGATTTGCACGGACCTCACTAGCAAGTAGCAACCACTATGTTTCACTACGAATATTCGTAGATTTTTCACCCTCTTTCTGACCAACTAGCCACCCCGCTGACAACTTGCTGGTGATCCTAATAAGTTATCTTACTTGAGCATCATGGCCCAAGAACCGCTCGCCGTACCGCAAAGACATCAGCTCGACCAACTAGTCAACTGCTGACAACTTGCTGGTGATTCTAATAAGTAATCTCACTTGAGCCCCATAGCCTTCCTCTTGCTGGCGCTGCTGGGCGACTGCAGTCCCCCGGAGTGCACGTTCACGCTGGAGTCGGTCTCGGCGCCCACAAACCGCTCGCCGTACCGCAGAGAAGCAGCTCGACCAACTAGTCAACTGCTGACACATTGCTGGTGATTCTAATAAGTAATCTCACTTGAGCCTCATGGCCTTCCTCTTGCTGGCGCTGCTGGGCGACTGCAGTCCCCCGGAGTGCACGTTCACGCTGGAGTCGGTCTTGGCGCCCACGAATCGCTCGCCGTACCGCAGAGAAGCAGCTCGACCAACTAGTCAACTGCTGACAGCTTCCTGGTGATCCTAATAAGTAATCTCACTTGAGCCTCATGGCCTTCCTCTTGCTGGCGCTGCTGGGCGACTGCAGTCCCCCGGAGTGCACGTTCACGCTGGAGTCGGTCTCAGCGCCCACAAACCGCTCGCCGTACCGCAGAGACATCAGCTCGTACCGCTCAGAGTATGGAGTCAGGTTGTAGCTGAAAGGTGATTGAGTAAGATGATAATTGTGGACAGTTTAAGGGCGATATTCAGAGACGAAAACTAAGCCAAGATTGTTTTTAGAAATGTCAAGTGGCGTACTTTTTTTTGTTTCTTATTTTCTTTTTTCCTGCAATGTCTGAGAATCCACCGCCTGGACATGAGTTACTCTGGCTTATCTGGAAGTCTTTAAATAGGCTTCTGACTCAGGTAGGCCGAAGTAAGGAGAACCTGTTCAGGTGGGGATTCTCAGACGGTTCTAACTTGGAGTGCAAGTGTGGTGCCGTCCCCCAAACGATGGAGCATTTGATGTCGTGCCCTGCCTACCCCAGCAGCTGCACGCGGGAGGATTTAATTTACGCCACTGACAGCGCACCGACGGTTTGCCACCGACTCGAAAAGAAGAAGAAGAAGAAGTGCAGTCACTATAAGCACAGTTTCTGTGAGCGGAAGTGACGTGTGAGACGGCTCCTCCCATTGGAAGGATCTTCTCTTATTTAGCTGAGCTTAGCTAAAATTTGGCTAAGCTTTGACTCTGATTAGCAAATGAACGCGCTTTAGTTGAAAGTTCAACTTGTCGCTGAAAATATTGAGAAAACAGATTTGCAAATTTTGAATGTGGGGTGATTTTCGGTCATTTTAATTATTTAGTTTTGCTTTATTCCTTGATTATATGTAAAATCTACTTGGTTACGTCGCTAAATGATAAACTCTTCTGTAGGTTGTAATTTTCTTGATTTGGTACATATTTCGAGACGTGAGATATGCGAGTTAAAAAAGGGGCCCAAGAACGATTTTTCAAATAGGGCCTCGCCTTAAGCTTGAAGGCGCCAGCCGTTACACGATGAAAGAAAGAAAAGCTTAAAACCGAGATAATTCGCTGTTTGACTCGCTATAACACAACACTACAGCGCAGCGGTGGTTTTACGTTCGGTTATGATTTGATGTTTTTTATAAGAATGGTGTACCTAATGATCACCAAGTAATTAAGTTATTACTAAACAAATTGATATTCATTTCTTGTTTAAAGTACACAAATCATTGCTGTAAGTGTAATCCAAACATGACGATATTTCCTTTGTATTTTTTTTTTCAGTATGTTACTAAACTATATTTCTATACCTAGTAATTTCGCAAGTTTCTAACTACATACAAACAAAGAAGTTTTTGCCTTTAACATTACCAGGTATTTATAATTCTAACTAATATTAAAGCATAGCATATTCTACCAGTGCTATCTTTGTTATATTAAACAAACTATGTCATGTTCTTATTAGGTTCTCTTACAATGTGCTGATGCACCTTGACCTTACTTCATGCAATGTAGGTCATATTTCACTGCTGAGTATAGGATTTTATGATCGTAAGCATGACATAGGCATGTTTATAATAATTAGTGCCTAGCACAATATAAAATCTACCATGTTTTAACTTTTAGCAACAAAACTACAAGATACAAATGGAACAAAGAGATATGGTCTGAAATCGCAATACAATTATTATGATAATTTTATCAACACTGCAATACTTGAATTGAAAGGAAAGGTAGTGAGTAAGAAAGAAGGTGTGCCGTACGGCGTACATTGACCCCTTTTTTACTAAGTAAAAACTTGTTCTATTGTTAACAAAAGGTGAATAACTAAACCATACATTTGAGGGGTGATATGTAAAATATGCCATTCATTCGAATTATTTAGTTTTCCTAAAAAAAGCATTGTAAGATTGGATAGGACCCAATATCTGCAATACTTATGGACATTTTCGTAAACGAAAAACAATGTAGTTTGCTTATCTTTTGTTAGATAGCATAACTAACTGTTAGTATTGTGCTATGATTAATTTTTTGTTCTTCATAACTGCTTCAAGTAATAAGAAAAGAAATAGCAGATCAATTACTAAATAGATACTTGGTAATAATAATAATATCATTAAGTACAACAATTGTACATATAGGTATTTATAAAATTGTAATAAAAACAGTACTATAACAAGGTAATTATCAAGCTAACAAATAAGAAAAATAAATACTTACTACACATCATAGTGTCTGCATTTCAAAACTTCAGGCCAGGATGACTCTCTTGCTTCAGCTTCTGTGCACGACTTCAGTTCAATACTCCTGTCAGCACTGGTGTCCAACTCTGCATTTATCTCTTTAGCTAAACTACTTTTTGGTCCACCTGAGTTATCTGTCAATTCACTTTTTATAACTACTGTTTCCTCCGAGTCTGTCGGGATTTGGACAAATGAGACCCTTTTAGTTGGAGTAGAGGAGTTTACTTCGGGAGTAACTTTGACGTTGTCAGTAAAAGCTGGCAGGAAACAGTAGTATTTCTTGAGCATCTCTGTAGCATCAATTCTGAGGGTTGTAACTGAAGGTGGGGGGAGTATGCCTTGCAGTCTTTCCTGTTAGAAATAAGACACAAAAAACAAGTGAATAAATGGATAGAGTATTAAATTGTAGTTAACTAGAACAATAACTAATACCTAATAATAAAGCGAAAAGAAAAATACGATCTAACTGTTAGATTCTAACACAACAACAGACGTAACAGACGTATTTCGTTAACAGCATAATCTGTAAAATTTAATCTATACAACAATAACATCTGAATGATAATAATACATATTTATTATCAGAGTAGGTAAGTAGGACTTTTAACCACAATACCACACCAGACACAAGTTGTCTGTTGATTAGTTACACCATAGACCAGATAAATTATATTCTTTGGTTACACTTAGGATAATGAATGTGAGTTTCACCATCATTCATCAGTTCATCACTATTCATCAGTATATCAAAATAAAGCAAGATAAGGAATCATCATATTATCATGATTTTTATTTTATTTTTTCATAGGGAGACATTGGATATATAGGTAACTAATTTATGTAATAGGGAGTATATAATACATATTTTCTAGGTACTCAAAGTGCTTCCTTATTCACCAAATTATTCATTTTTGGGGATTAAATACATGATCTTAGTCCTCTTACTTTAGATAACTTGTCCCTGAAAGACACATTTCTTTCTAGTCAAGGCATCATAAGCACACATGAGATTTTTATCAGAATATTAAAAAACAGTAACAAAATATTGGGAGCTTGAATATGTAATGACTTGAAACTGATAGAGCAAGATTTCTAATTACTGCAAAAGTTACATTATTATGCTGATTTGGTTGCATTTCAACAACATGTTCAACTTGTTAACTTAATTACTATTGCATCTATAATTAATGATGAATTAAAAATAGTAAAGAAAGCAACAAATAAGTCTAATTATTGGTTTTGTAATGTTATGAGTATGACACGGTGTACACCAATTTATTTGCAGTTGATAACCCCAAAAGATAAGAAATAACCTAGCTTAATGTAGTCTATAATAGAATAGCTAGCTTAATAAAACAAAAATTAAATGTTTATAAATTCAAGTGTTAAGTAGTTCTTTGTGGTATTTGTAGTGAAGAAATTGACAAAAACATGGTTTTGAAATGCTTTTTTTAAGAACATTAGACATACAAATCTAGTTAAGTAGTCTGTTATATCACCTTTATCCATACATCATACATATCCATTATTTCAGGTGGCTATGTGGTTTAACTACTTACATACAATATAAACCTAAGGATTTTTTATAACATATCATAGAATTTGAGTCTTCTTCTTATTATAGCTAGCGGCACGTATCTTCAGCTCTGAGCGAGTGGCAACTCTCTTTCTCACATAGGGTGGGGTGACTGAGAAAGAGGTACCTCTCGCGCAGACGCTCCGCCAGACGTACTGCAGCTCTATACGTGCCGCTAGCTGTATTACCTATAACACACAGGTTGAACATAACTAAGTAGGTAGGCTACAAAACACAACCCTTTATTCTGTAAATTTAAAATGTAGTATAGTCACATATACCCCAAAACTTGTATTAGTAAATACTGGGGAGTCATCCTTAATTTCTTTAAAAAGTTAGCTTCTATGGACGCTCCTATCTAATAATAATAAAAAAATACTAACCTCTAGTTTCCTTAGCTTTCTCTTGTCATAAGCTTCAAAATCCTTCAGAAAATTCCAAAAAAATTCTTGTACAGGTTCTGTCGCTTCACCCTCGTCATCGCCTTCAGAAAACATGTCTGGAGACCGGACTCCGCTGTCAAATGAAGCTTCAAGAGAAGAGTAACTCTGTTCAGAGTTCCACTTAGCACTCTCTTGATTTGCAACTGATTGCTGTTTCTTCTCACTGAATTCTTCATACTGAGAGTCTCCAGTGCTTTCATTTGCTTTATCTAGTCTATTTGTATCAGAGCTTGGGTCAGATGTGTCTGTTTGTCTCTCTGAAGAAAACTTTACATCAGAATCAGTTGCAATGTTACTATTAGAACTCTCTGTTGCTTCTTCATGATTTAGATCTTCCACAGCTTGTTCAAAAGACTTCTCTTCTAAGTTTACTAAGCCCCCACTAGAAGTCAAAGCAGTTATGGGGTCAACTATGGGTTTGAGCTTTTGGACATGCTTCAAGGTACCATTGAAGGATAATTCTCTAGTTGGGAGTTTGAAAACACTCTCATTGGGCCTAGTGTCGCGAAACAGAGGAACACTGTCCACAGCATTGTTACTGTTCTCCATGGTTGAGGTTATAAACACGGGCTGGGCACAAACAGACGATTTGAAGTCTTCGGAAGACACAGAGACTGGAACTTCGTTGTTATCAGATTTTTCAGTGGTATTCGTGGCACTGGAGTAATCCAACGAAGACGCCGCGAGAGACGAAATATCTGTATCCTCAACCTTGCCACATTCCGTATCGAAGTGAGAAACTTTGTCTACCACGTTCTCTACAAGATTCGTTGTATTATTTTCAGTCGTCTCGTTATGTTTATTCACGGGAAAGCATTCGGGAAAGTCAATGTTACCTTCGCAGACACTCTCGTAGTCAGCGCTCGCTGGCCCTGGACTGTGGTTTTTTTCGACAAAACTGTCCACAACATTGAAGCTTCGTAAATATCTCTCGTATAAAGAAAAACTATCGCTCATTGAGACTTCATTAGCGTTGGAGTCTCTGAAGGATTCCATCACCACTACATTTTCTGAATTACATAAGAATACGGCGTCTTTTCATGTTTAATCTGATTTGAGTTTATTTTGTAATTTTGAATTTATTATTTATCACTTAAATCAAGGGCATATAATGAAAATAACCGAAAATAAATAGAAAAAAAGCGTAGAGGCATGACCTCTCGTCTCGCCCGCCAGATCTTGTGATGTCATATTTTTGAAATTTACCCGTTTATAGGCAAAATATAATTTTAATCGAGCACCAAAATAAAAATATCAAACTGTCTGTGTAAAAATGATGAATATAATTTATTATGATTTCGTGCCTACCATGCCGTAAAAGCTTTAAGTGTAAAAATAATAAAATTAACTGATTAATTAAAATAATACTTACCGACTGATAAATTCATAAAATTTAGGGAAAATATAAATAAATATGGCAAGAATCTCAACTTTGTATTTTTTTATGTACAAGCACAGACGTTTTCATGACATAAAAAAGAGATAGCATTATTTGTAATCTGCATTGTTTCTTTCAGTCTAACGGAGATGTTGTATTTATGGCAAAAATTTTAGCGGGAGTTTTAAATTCTTTACATTTTTCTGTACGCTTATTTGTCACCTAACTCCGCTCCTAAACGGCTGGACCGATTTGGATGAAATTTTGTGTCTATATTTCAATGGATTCCTGGATGGTTTGAAAACACAATTGGACCCGGTAGGTGGCGCTGCTTTGCTATTTATGTGTGTGTAGGGTAGGTGAATGAAAGGCAGGTGTAGAGTAGGGTAGAGCTAGGAAGAATGGCTGGACGTCTGCCGAGTCAGCATAGATATAAATATTTTGTTTAGCAGCGTTTTGATTATTATTTATTTATTATTTGATAATGATGATCTAATAAATTGTACACAAGAAAATTACAAAAACAATGGCCTCGATTCGGGATGTCACGCTCTAATCCTTAATTTAAGTTAGTCCGTCCTTTTTACCTTGGGACAGGAGCAAGAAGTCCGGAGATGGCCATCCTAATATTAGAGCTGTCAAACATCAAATTTGAACCTTATGGCCGTGTCGATTGTACAATTTTGGATAGCACTTGCGACAAATCTCTTAAACTGACAGCTATGCCCTTATTTTTAAGATATCATTCGTTCATCATCTCTCTTTCATTGTTCATAAAAACGAAAAGGATAGCTGGACATTCCCAGTCGTTAATAGTGTTAACGACGGGGGTGTTAACCACGGGTGTTAACGAACGGGCACGACCGGATTTTAAAATTAGAATTAGAGCATGAATCACGAATCGAGGCCAATACCTACAAAAGACGACACAACAGGTAAATATGCACTGCTTATTTCTAATGAAATATTAGTGAAATATCTTCCAACCTCCAGATCTAACGGAAGAGTCATTATTTATGGTATTAGCTGTCAGGCTGTCAGCTTAGATCACAGCACAAACTATATAGAATACTAACGTAAAGGGACATAGGAAAGGGACGCTGTCGGTACTTGCTAAAAGCATTATGAAACAAAAAAAAAGGAAAACATTTAAAAAAATAACATGTTGAAAGGTATCTTTTATTGAAAATAAAATAAAATAGATCATAATATGTACACCATGCGCCCGTAGATATTTATATTATACGGTACAGTCACACTCGCAACGCAACATTATTTTATTTAGGTACACTCCTCAAAAGGTCGAGCTTTCAATAATAGTTTATATTATCCTATTTGTAGGCGCAGTAGTCAGCAGATGAAGCTGGACATTTGCATTACGATTACTGCCCCTACCTGCTTCGAAATAAAGGCGTTCTTAAGGCCAAAGTGACCAGCTGCATATGCTGGCGACTGTACAACGAGTATCACTAATTTGCATTTTGTTTACTGTGTTTAAATTGGTTTTACGTAAAGTTAACCGCAAGTCTAGCTTAGCACTCGAAATCAAACGGTACGACAACTACCTATAAAAAAGGTAGATACGACTATGACTACGAAATACAGGTGCTCTGGGGGCCATTTCACAGAACTACAAGTTACAAGCGCAATGAGAGATTTTCTGACAGCTTTAAAAAATAAAAATAATAGTTCTAATTAAGACGATAGATGGCGCCAGGTGTACTTCATGGATTTTCTTTTTTAATCCTTTTATGGCCCTTGGTGAATCGCCGGATTTCTTCATCCACGAATCGTCAACGCCATCTACCGAAGTTTTATGAACTTTTTTTTTATTGGCTGTCGGAAAATCCCCCATTCGATGTACATTGCGTAGACAATGAGATAAAACGATAAGGGCTCAGTTTAGGCGAACTGGGTTTGCGCGATGAATATCAGATTGTAACTTGTTACTAGTAAATTATTGCTTCGTGAAACGGGGCCCTGAAGATTAAATTGTTACTATGAAGTGCGGTTGACAGTACGAAATCTTTTTACTGTACGGTTCAATCATTATTTATTTAATCGTAAAAAGATACAGCTTATTTCAACTTATATCGATAGATCGTTTGCCGACCTTACAACCCACAATAGAAACAATTACGAAAATGTTTATAATATGTAAAAAAAGTAGTCCATTGTAACAAAATAAATAGATACTTGAATATCTAATTCACCAGGTAAACCGGTAGTCTATTATATTATATTATATTCAAGTATCTATTTATTTTGTTACAATGGACTACTTTTTTTACATAACACTACATTATGCTGCCTCAATTGAGATTTTAAAAGATAAATCTCATCCTTCCCTCCACTCTGGCTGGTCTTATTACATACAATAATTATTATTTGTATTCATATGTGCACCACACGTGCTGTTGCTTATTTATAATACTTTAACATGAATATGTGTGAATATGTTCAATAAGAGACCAAAGACGTTTTTAGCTGCGAGAAAAGATAAACTTTAAAAACAGCAATGTAAACTTATAATAAGCATGTAATCAATACAATAATATGTTACATTAAATGACCACGGCAATGAGTCACGGATGTAGGGCTGAATGATACCAGTCTTCTTCATTAGACTTACAGTTTTTGGCATTATATTTATATATATATACCTATAGGTATATCGTAACAAAATACTGTTTTTCGTTCAAGTTTTTTTAGCAGTAACAGCGTTTTAACTAACTTATATATAAGCCGTGCCGATAAAGAATAGATCTGAAAATGGCGGCGGGTACTTACTTATAGTACGGTTGGCAAAACAAGTTCTCAAAAATCGATTTTTGTTTTTACTACTGACTTTTTTTTGTTATTTATTATTCTCTTTAATTATTATGATTTAAAACAGGACGGGACGGGTTTATTATTATTAATTAATGATACTAATAATAATGACAAAAAATATTAATGAAATAAATAAGGAGCAAGGGTAAATATAAGAAAAAACAACATGGGATAAGTTAAAATTATTTATTTTACATTATTATGTACGATTTCCGGAAAAATTTCATCAACATCAATGACAATTATCATTGTTTGCGAACACTGATTTTTGTCATAATTTTTTTGCAGCGCGTACTACACTGTGTGAGTATAGACAGCGATAGATTGTGAGCGAGTTAGCATGCGAGCGGACGCCATTTTCAGATCTATTCTTTATCTGCATGGGTTATACCAGTGTAAGTGTGCATTCAGCTTATTACCATGAAGGCTGTACTATATTATTTCAAAAATATATTTTTTGTACCCAGTGCCACAGAAAAAGAAAATGTAGCAGCAATGTATAATACATTGAAGTACGCAACAAGGGTGCGCATTGTGCTGCATCGGTTTGTGGAGACGGAACCTGTCATTGTACATGTATGTATGGATTGAGGAGCCACTCCAAAATTATAAAACGCAGCTCACACCTTCATTTAGTAGCAAAAAAGCTAATTTTGTAGTAAAATACATCAAAAGTTATGTAAATGCAAAGGTGGCTCCTCAATCTAAACATCTGAATTGAGGAGCCACCTGGAACTCGAATAGTAATGGTTTTGAATGATTTTGAAAATATTGTACCATTTAGTAATAGATGTGTACCGTACCTACCTAAAATCTGGGCCACGTAGTGCTGAAATTCAAGAAAATATAATATTTTAGCGTGGCTCCTCAATCCATACATACATCATTGTACACCTTGTATAATAAATAAGTAATATAAAACTAAAAATATACTTTGCATTTTGTTACAACTATAAATCATTGTCTTATACAATAAAAATACTGGCAAGCGCTAAAATAAACAGCACTTATTATATGAAGAATACTAATTTCCTTATAACAACTACTTTATGTTATTATTAATTAATTATTA
The DNA here is from genome assembly GCA_951230895.1 of Carpatolechia fugitivella. Lineage (NCBI taxonomy): Eukaryota > Metazoa > Arthropoda > Insecta > Lepidoptera > Gelechiidae > Carpatolechia > Carpatolechia fugitivella. The sequence continues at coordinate 4,825,293 of OX579664.1, forward strand.
ATATAATTAAATTAGAGTATCATGATATGACTGACTAAACATTATTGCTAAAGTATTGCATCTTTTTGGTACGTCATTAACAATATCGATAAGTCTTAGCAAAATAATTAAAATGTTGACTTGTTCAACTTATAAAGTTGAGAAGTAAATGCAGAAATATAAATAATAGCTACTCTACAAAAACAAGTATTATAAGTCTAGTAAAAGCCTCTACAGCCCAATGATCTTGTGCGAAGTTAGTTTAACATGTTATATTATAGGGTATATTGTGCTTAGTATATTTTGGTATTATTATTCTAGCAATATTATTTAATATTAAATATTAATCAGTAAATAAATTAACAAAGTACTTGGTGCATTTGGACAGTTAACACAATTTATTAGTGTTAGTGCAACTTAATGCGGTGTTTTCATACAATACTGAATGTAACCATAATAAAAAATAACTGATAAATTTTGTACTCATTTTCTACTACAGTAGATACTACGAAATCCTTTACCAAAGGCAACACCAGGCAAACCGGCAGTTTTTTTTATATAATGGCATGGTGGCCAAAGTCATTTTATTAAAAAGTTATTGGTAAGCAAAGACAGAAAGTGGCAAGGTTTGGATGAAAAACGAACAGTGTTGCCAATTAACTCTGGATAGCGACCTCATTTTTTAATCCTCTTTTTTTATGTTGCACTATTATGTTGGGTTTGTTTGTGTTTATTATTAAAGTAGTATGTATATTCAATTTAAAAAAATAAATAGAAAAAGCACTTCTATACATCGTGATTAACAAATTAAATATTACTACATTTGTTCCTTTCTTTGGCAGTAAAGTGGCTAAGTGACTAACAAACAATAATAAAGCTAAAACAGCGCTCAGCCCTGATTTTGCAGGCAGGCATTTCTACTTTGAAATGTCTGGGGCCTGCCTGCATACCAATAATATTGTAAGCATACTTATTATAATGTGTTTTATGTGTTTGTTTGTTTGTTTGCATGATTGTTCTTACTTGCTAGATACTCGATTTATAGAGTACAGTCGTCTTTTTCTGATGACTTGCGATCCTCCATCTGTAAGAAAAGAAATAGTCTTAAGAACTATGTTGAAGAAAGCAATAGGGGATCGGACTGTTCACCATATTTTAAGAATTTACCATATTTTATGAATTATTATTAAAATATAGATTAGTAGACGATTCGCGAAGAAAAAAACAGAATCGGTTGAAAAACGAATTTACATTGACTTTTTAAAGTTTCAATATGTCTGGCTCTTTCAAAAACGATTTTTTGTATGGTGATTATATGGCGTTACTAACAAATGACGTCACAAGTGGGTATGTGCCTCTCTGTCTAATCTTGAATTTCAAACTTTTATAACTCGGTCAATTTTAAAGATAGAGCAAAAATAATTTTAGTGTTCGATAGCAGAAACTAAGAAGTTTGGATTTATAGAATAAAAAAAAGTACTCCGATCCCCTATTAGTGAAACTTTTATTGACGCATGTAATACTTACGTCAGCTTCTCCAAGCAAGGTGTTGGCTAAATAGGGAGCCTTCAAGATGCCTCTCCAATACAGCTTTTCTAAGGGCCGGTTGACGCACCATCCCGCACACCGAACTCCAATATCCCGCCAGTATTTAACTTCTTTCCTAAACATAAAACAATACATAAATAAAAATAATAAAAATTTGCTGCATACGTAAAGTACGACATTATAAAAGAGGAGACAAAAGATGAGAGCGCTGAACGAAGCGTTCAGTAAGCAGAGTCTGGAGAGCGCTGAACGAAGCGTCCAGTAAGCATGGTCTGGAGAGCGCTGAACGAAGCGTTCAGTAAGCAGAGTCTGGAGAGCGCTGAACGAAGCGTCCAGTAAGCAGAGTCTGGAGAGCGCTGAACGAAGCGTTCAGTAAGCAGAGTCTGGAGAGCGCTGAACGAAGCGTCCAGTAAGCAGAGTCTGGAGAGCGCTGAACGAAGCGTTCAGTAAGCAGAGTCTGGAGAGCGCTGAACGAAGCGTTCAGTAAGCAGAGTCTGGAGAGCGCTGAACGAAGCGTCCAGTAAGCAGAGTCTGGAGAGCGCTGAACGAAGCGTTCAGTAAGCAGAGTCTGGAGAGCGCTGAACGAAGCGTCCAGTAAGCAGAGTCTGGAGAGCGCTGAACGAAGCGTTCAGTAAGCAGAGTCTGGAGAGCGCTGAACGAAGCGTTCAGTAAGCAGAGTCTGGAGAGCGCTGAACGAAGCGTCCAGTAAGCAGAGTCTGGAGAGCGCTGAACGAAGCGTTCAGTAAGCAGAGTCTGGAGAGTGCTGAACGAAGCGTTCAGTAAGCATGGTCTGGAGAGCGCTGAACGAAGCGTCCAGTAAGCAGAGTCTGGAGAGCGCTGAACGAAGCGTTCAGTAAGCAGAGTCTGGAGAGCGCTGAACGAAGCGTTCAGTAAGCATGGTCTGGAGAGCGCTGAACGAAGCGTTCAGTAAGCAGAGTCTGGAGAGCGCTGAACGAAGCGTCCAGTAAGCAGAGTCTGGAGAGCGCTGAACGAAGCGTTCAGTAAGCAGAGTCTGGAGAGCGCTGAACGAAGCGTTCAGTAAGCAGAGTCTGGAGAGCGCTGAACGAAGCGTCCAGTAAGCAAAGTCTGGAGAGCGCTGAACGAAGCGTCCAGTAAGCAGAGTCTGGAGAGCGCTGAACGAAGCGTTCAGTAAGCAGAGTCTGGAGAGCGCTGAACGAAGCGTTCAGTAAGCATGGTCTGGAGAGCGCTGAACGAAGCGTTCAGTAAGCAGAGTCTGGAGAGCGCTGAACGAAGCGTCCAGTAAGCAGAGTCTGGAGAGCGCTGTACGAAGCGTTCAGTAAGCAGAGTCTGGAGAGTGCTGAACGAAGCGTTCAGTAAGCATGGTCTGGAGAGCGCTGAACGAAGCGTTCAGTAAGCAGAGTCTGGAGAGCGCTGAACGAAGCGTCCAGTAAGCAGAGTCTGGAGAGCGCTGAACGAAGCGTCCAGTAAGCAGAGTCTGGAGAGCGCTGAACGAAGCGTTCAGTAAGCAGAGTCTGGAGAGCGCTGAACGAAGCGTTCAGTAAGCAGAGTCTGGAGAGTGCTGAACGAAGCGTTCAGTAAGCGGAGTCTGGAGAGCGCTGAACGAAGCGTTCAGTAAGCATGGTCTGGATTTCAATAGTATTAAATTTTCTGTGTATGCAGTTCTAGTTTTAGTTATAGTTCTATTTTATTCTTTGATGTTTTATTTCTGTTTGTTTATTGTTCTTGTTCTGTCGTTTTATTGATCGAGAGAGCGCGAAGCTTGGCCAAAATTGTTTTCGTATGTCCATCTGTCTGTTTGTTCTCATCTACAGGTCGCGTTTCTCAACCGATTCTCGTGGAATTTTGTGAGCAGGTTCAATAAATAAATATTTTTTTTGTCGAGTCAGATTTTGGAAATTTAAAAAAATTACGGAGCTATGAGGGTTAAAAATGTAATGAAGTTATGAGCGCGTTGAAAATGTAAAAAATCAGCCATTTCCAAAAACAATATTATTATATATTCGCTAGGTCTACAGCTACCAGAGCCACTAGTGTTTAGAGTGAAAAGAAAAAGAAGAAAGAGCGAGATAAAGAGAGAGAGAGAGATTGTATTCAGTCACTTTTTCCTACCGATTTTTATTGCGGATCTATTTAGCTAAACCAACAGTTGTTAACTCACGGGCTGACGATGTCTTTGTGCAGGAACACTGCGCTGACGCCGCACCAGCGCGCCGACCAGCGCCACAGCCGCATGTGGATGAAGTCCAGGCAGCGCAGACCCGCACGCATCACAACGTTGTTACTGCATCTACAATTACATCAAACATAGTTGTTATAAATAGGGGGTCGGACTGTTCCTAAATTTACCAAATTTTATATGAATTATTTTTAAATTATAGATTAGTAGCAGACGATTCGCGAAACAGAATCGGTTGAAAAACGAATTTACAGTGATTTTTTAAAGTTTAAATATGTCTGTCTCTTTCAAAAACGATTTTTTGTATGGAGATTTATGACGTCACAAGTGAGTATGGGGCTTTCTGTCTAATCTTGAATATAAAACCTTTATAACTCGGTAAATTTTAAAGATAGGGCAAAAATTCTTTTAGTGTTCGATAGCAGAAATTACGAAGTTTGGATTTATAAAATAAAAATAAAGTAGTCCGATCCCCTATTACATCAAACATAGTTGTTATAAACTGTATCGAAGCTAGAACGAAAATTAAACCGAAATCACGAAAACAGATAAACGTGAGTTTTTTTTTATACCTGCTGTATGTAAGTACTATTAAGTACATTAATTCTATGGCATAGCGCTAGTATGTGATTACCTGATGTTAGTAGGACCATTTTCAGCATCATAGTCCAAAGCACTGAAGACATAAGGTCGGTAACTAATAGCGCCCACTATGTCAGGGTTTTTCCTGCGGATCTGCGAAATAATTAATTAATAGTTGCTTACACAAGATAAATAAAAAGAATTATTTATTTATGCAGGTATAATAATAAAACTGATTTAAACGTGAATAATATTTTGTACCTGATATAGAACAAAGGGATTGAAGCAAGTTATAGCAGCTCGTTCATATAATTGATGCCTTTGCCGATAAACCTTCAAGACACCTTCTATCACCTGTAAAAAAATTGACAATAATTCTTACACTACAAGGTGTCCAAAAAGGGTATTTGCACTTTTAAATATCAATAAATCGTCTTAATGAGGGTAGATAACAAAAAAATATATAATGTCATACGTGGAATTTATTGGAAATTTAGTTGCAATGGATTCGTATACCGGAGCTCAGCGTGCATTTTGTGTACGAGTTTATTATCAAAACAATAATTCGATAATAACAGCTCGCCGCTTATATCGCGCGCAATTCAATATACGGGACATTTCTTTATCTCCCAGTGCGAATATCATTAGAAAATGGATTGAGACATTTGAGGCTACAGGGTCAACTTTAAAAAACTTTGATTGACGTCCGAGAGAAATAAGGCTACCTGCAGTTATTCAAGAAGTTCACGAGTCGGTAAGGCAAGATCCTTCACTATCACTGCGAAAGCGAAGTCAATCAGCTCAATCCGCAAACATTGCAAAATCAACATTGCACCTGATTTTAAAGAAGGATTTGCATTTACGTGCTTACAAGATTCAATTAGTGCAAGAATTAAAACCCACAGATTATGAACAGCGACTAAATTTTGTTCGGGAGATGTTTGCGTGCTTTACCAACTTCAACAATGTCTTGTTTAGCGATGAAGCAAATTTCCACTTAAATGGCCATGTCAATAAACAAAACTGTCGCTATTGGTGTGATAAAAATCCTCGTTATAAGCATATGCGTCCACTTACAGCCCTAAGGTGGTAGTGTGGGCAGCAATGTCCGCCAAGGGCATAATCGGCCCCTATTTCTTTGAGGACGGTAGGAAACATGCACTTACAGTTAACGCGGACAGATATTGTAACATGATTGAAAGTTTTTTGGCACCATCTTTACAGGAATTTAGAGGTTACAATTCGGCAACATTTTTTCAGCAGGACGGTGCCAAATGTCACACGAGTAGAAGGTCTATTGAAACATTGAATGAGTTATTCCCAGAAAGAGTTATCTCAATAAACGGGAACCTTAAATGGCCCCCTAGGAGACTTAAGTCCACTTGATTATTTTTTATGGGGTTACCTAAAGAGTAAGGTTTACATAAATAAGCCGTCAACTCTTAGCCAATTGAAAAACAATATTGCAAGTGAAATAACAAAAATCACTAACGTTTTATGTGAACGTGTCTTAGGCAATTTACGGCCACGACTTGAAGAGTGTCAAAATCGTAATGGACGTCATTTGGACAACATAATTTTTTCGTCGTAAACTTTCCATTGTATGTACTTTTTGCAAATAGTAATAAAATTATGAAATGATATATTTTTCATTTATGATTTTCGTATATAAACTGCCAACACCCTTTTTGGACACCCAGTATAATAGGTATTATAAATGCAAAAGTAAATCAGACTATGTCTGTTTGTGATGCTTTCACGGCTTAACTACTGAACTGATTTTGTACAATGATATTTAGCTAGATTTAGCTACTTTTTTGTGTGGCTGAGGCATGGTTTATATAGAAATGGTGTGGCGAGGACGTATGGCGGTGGCGGATAGTCAAAGTAGCACAATATAAACCCTAATAGTACGTAGCATAGCGTCGTTTTTGTCGTAAGGAGAATTACGCCCGCGCCTCCAGGCGACGACGTCCCGCCACTAGGTGACGCGCCACCGCCACAAAATGGCGCGCCGGACTCCATGCTCAGTACTAATATATTATTTTGACTAACCGCCACCGCCATACGTCCTCGCCACGTCACTTCTGTACATAAACCATGCTTTAGGGCGACATACAGAGACAAAGCTTAGCCAAATCTTAGCTAAGTGTGCTCGAAAAAATATCGATCTGAACAATAAAGCTTCAAAAACAGATTACATTTAAAATTAAAATGACATATTTTGTAAGTCTAAGTTTCCCTTATCTCTTATTTGATCTCTGTGTGTTTTGTTTTGTGTACTGTGAATAAATGTCTTATTATTATTAACTCCGTGGTTTCCTTTAAACATAGCCATAAGTAACCGACTTTGGCGACTTGGTCTCGGCTAAAAGCAATTATGTACGCCATTGACATTTCTAAGAACAATCTTGGCTAAGTTATCGTCTCTGAATGTCGCCCTAAACTAACAGCGCCATCTATGTAACGTGCATGGAACGATATAGGCGGTCTTCCTCCGCACACATACACGGCGCTAATACGAGTAGTACGAGGAGGGATCAAAAAGTAGTGAGAACGACATACTCCTTGGTAAGAAAAAAAAAATACTGGCAGGCATAGCTCAGATACATATTTGTAATATTAATAAAGAAAAAAAAATCTTCGATTCTCTTTTGTTTTTTTCCGAATGTAGTCATTTGTTTGCTTCGTGTCGGAACGTGTTCTCGAAAATGGAGAAAAACGAAGTGCGAGCCGTTATTAAATACCTCTGTTTAAAAAAGTTAACGACTCAAGAGATTAATTGCGATTTGGAGGCAACAGTTTCCGCAAGATGGGTGCCGAGAATGTTAACCGACAGTCAGAAACAAAATCGACTTGATATTTCGAAGATATTGTTGGACAAGTTTCAAGAAGATTCTGAGAACTTTTTGTCTCGTTTCGTAACAATGGACGAAACATGGGTCCATCATTTTGATCTCGCAATGGAAACGGCCATCATCACCAACCCCGAAGAAGTTTCGTGCCGTGGCATCGGCTGGCAAGGTTATGGCCTCAATATTTTGGGACTCAGAAGGGATATTGTTGATTGATTACCTGGAGCGTGGAACCACTATTACAGGCCAATATTATGCAGCTTTAATTCCCAAGTTGAGGAATGCCATCAAAGAGAAAAGGAGAGGGAAACTTCGAAGGGGCGTGCTGTTTCATCACGACAACGCACCCGCGCACAGGTCGGAAGTTGCGATGGCTGCCATTCAGCAAGCTGGCTTCGAATTGGTTGACCACCCTCCTTATTCACCAGATTTGGCGCCTAGCGATTTTTATCTGTTCCCCAAATTGAAAGAATACTTAAGAGGAAACAGATACAAAGACGATAACGAGGTGATGGATGCCGTGGAGAACTTTTTGCAGGACCAAAACAAAACTTTTTTTTTTAAAGTGATTGAAGCCTTGGAAAAGCGCTGGACTCGGTGTGTAGAGAGACTCGGAGACTATGTAGAAAAATAAATTATTAAGTTATCAATAGTCATTATATTCTATTTCATTCTCACTACTTTTTGATCCCTCCTCGTATTAGAAACAGAAAATTCATACCTAAGCAATGTACGCAGATGTATATTAAACAGCACCTAAAGTTTCAAAAAAGTATTTTTTTTATAATTTACCTCTTTGTCATCCCCTTTGATGTCAATGATAACTCGGGCCTGTTTTTCCAACAAGTAGTCCAGTGCATCGTCAAGAAGACATAGATGTACCTCCTTAAATTTATGTCTGTAATTTAAAATAAAAACTATTAAAATCACAAGGAAATATGTTACACTAGTTAAAATTTAAATTATATTTGTTAAATTCAAACATAATATTAGAAACTACTGGGCAGATATCAAGTCAAATATTATATTGAGCAGTGGAATTTAATACAGGACAATTAGCATGCCAAGTATGTTAGTACAATACACCTATGGCTATATATAATATGCGCATAGCAGATAGAATATCATGTAGGTAGGTATGTAAGCACAATTAGCATTTTCACATATTTGTACAATTTTATATTGTAGATTATTATTGTTACAGATTATGTCTGTTAACAAAATCACATCACATCACACTAATATTATAAATGTGAAAATATATTTGGATTTTTGTTCCGATTTCATGCTTAAAGTACTCAACGGATTTGGACGAAAACATAGGATACTTTTTACTGGAAAAATTTTAACCTGACTATCTGACTATCCTATGAAATCCTATCCAAATTATTCCGTTACTCCTTTTCATTAAATGCGTATAGTTTCCCTACCTTTTTAAATATGTTTCTACTTGACACTGGCACAAAGCTCAACTAGTGCCATAACAAAAAAAAGTCTATTCCCACAGAAAAATCTTACACAATACGAGCGTAGCTGCGGGCGGACCGCCAGTACCTAATAATTATAAAGCGAAAAATAAAAAGAAAGAAATGATATTATTATAATTATTATTAGGTATTATTTTATTATAGAATATTCAACATTGTCAAATCAACCAATTTTCACTTTTTAATCACTTAATTTGTGCAATTTAGTACATTCAGTGAAGTAAAATATTAAAAAATAATTGTAAATGTACCTGTTAGGATGTTTAGCTCCAACATCAATGTTCTTCACAGCATCCCAATCAGTGAGATGTATGTTTGATATATTGCAGGCAGTGCCCGTAAGCCTTTCTAGGTCTTTATCATGCAATAAGACTAGTTCTCCATCTTTTGAACTTCTCACATCCAGTTCAATGAACTTGCAATCTTGTTCTATGCACTAAAAGAAAAACACTACTAATTTTTACTGGAAAAATTTTAATTTAAGGTGTCCGCTTCATCTTTATAATCAAGCGTGTCAGTCCACAAACAACCACTTGAAATCTCCTAACATATTAATTTTGATATCACTTCTCAGCTGATGATGAGGTATGAAGATAAATGAATGGTTGGGTTTACTATAGTTTTTTTTTACTGCAATAGCGGAAGCCGCTACAGGTCAATCACTTGATGTATAAAAAACTTACATATTTAAATGCTTCCAAAGTGTTTTCTGGAGCGTCTAAAGCGGCGCCTCTGTGTGCTATACAATGGACTACTTTTTCAGGGTTCAACTCGAATTCCTGCGTCCCAGGAACAGGGCCGAATATACTGAGCTCGTTCTTTGGGTCTGGCTTCTTCAATTTCGTCACGTAATAAGCTACAATACCCAGAAGGCCAGCGTTCAAGCCAAAAGGCACTACCGTGTTGAACAACGACATTATCGTATAAATACTCAAAATAATATACAAAACTGTGTTATAAAATACACTAAACATAGTTAAAAACATGACTATTCGTTCGTTCGTTGTTACTTTATTTAGATTTAAGCAAATATAGGTTAGAACTTGATAAATAAATAAAGCGAGCGGCGGGCGGGGTCGGTCGATTCGAATTTTGACATTTGCGTTTTGTTTCTGCTCTTGCGGTAGATTTCCGAACCGAAAGAACTTTACTTCCTCTATGACCGATAGGATTAGGCACATTGAGGTGCTTTGTCTTTCCAGGGACTCAAAAAAAGTTGTTTATTTATTTATTTGGCACACCAACATTGGTTACATTTCACTTTCATATATTTTTTAAAGATCTTAACATAAAACCTAATGCACCAATAATTATAGGTGAGCACAGCATGCTTAAAAAACAATAAACTTAAAACTAATATTAGAAATCTATAAGAAAAAACTAAGCAACAGAAACGAGTCCAGCCCGAGTGGACGGATATAAATAAAATACTTTTTAAACAATTTTTAAATTTATAAAGGGAAAAACTTAAATCTATGTTATCCGAATGAGATCTAGAAATAGTGTTATAAGATTTACAAATTCTGCACATAACAGCATTTTGACCAAGATTTGTTCTAGAAAATGGAATTGTAAACAGAGAAAATGTTTTTATTCGAGGACATCGCAGTAGTGTATTGAAATTTAAGTTACCTAAAAGTTGAGGGCAATCAATCTTGTTATTTACCAACCTGTGTAGGAAAAGCAAGTCAAGAATTTTTCGTCTGCTGGCTAAACAATCTATGTTATAGTATTTTAATCTGTCAGAGTAACTTGGCAACGTTCTTGCAAGGAAGTCATTGTATGATAGATGATATAGAAAACGCCTCTGCACACTTTCAATTCGCTTATTATAAACCTCGTAGTTAGGGTTCCAAATCAAACTACAGTATTTTAAACGAGAACGTACGAGTGAATTGAATAGAATAATTTTAGTACGAGCAAGTTTGAACTCTTTGGACCTCCTGATTACGAATCCAAGCATTCTGAATGATTGAGATACCATAGTACTGATATGTTTCTGAATATTAAGATTTTTGTCAAATTTCACTCCTAGATCTTTAATTTCGTCAACATGTTCCAAAACATCAGTTCCCAACAGATATGTGTTTTTAGGTGTTATTTTATTTCTCGTAAACTGGATTGTGTAGCATTTGGATACGTTGAGTGTCATTTTATTTAGTTCGCACCAATTCACGAGTCTGTTCAGGTCATTTTGTAATAGCTGGGAATCATTAAACGAATAGATGGGTTTTATTATTTTTAAATCATCTGCGAAGAGAAGGAACTCAGAATGTCTAAAGCATTTGTGTATGTCATTTATAAATACATTAAATAAAGTGGGCCCAAGGTGCGAACCTTGCGGAACTCCCAACCGGTTAAGATAAGCGTCTGATTTATAACCACTAACAACAACAATTGAAGATCTATTTGCAAGATATGAACCAAACCAATCAAGCAGAGAGTCAGAAACGCCTAAATTGGAAAGCTTAAGTTTTAAAACATGGTGATCGACACGATCAAAAGCTTTGCTAAAGTCCGTGTAAATAATAAATTGTTGTCGCTAGGTAGGGTTTCCATTATGTTTAGATCCCCCGAAAATGCAGAGAATTTCATTTCAGTCAGTCCGTGTGTGTAAGAGCACTCGAGTAGAGTGCTATGGCTATGGTAGGCAGGCAGCCCGTGGTTTGATTAAAATTAGTTTTATTTTAATAACATCATTGTTAGAATTAGTGTGCTGAATCTAGAATTTACTATCCCAAAAATTATGTATGACAGTTTTGACCATGGTTAATTTAGTTTGGGGGATTCAAAATATTGGCATTGGCAATGCTGTACTTTGTTTGACGTTTCATTCTCTTTGGACGTTTCCCTTCCTTGATTTGATTGTATTTGTTTTTTATTATTCGGCATGTGACGATGCACAGCATCTAGTGGGAGAGAGCGCCACTTACTTCGTCCAGCAGTTGGCACATTTTGGGCCAATCATTCTTGCAAATATTGGTAGTTGATTTGACTTACTCTGATTTCCCGCCAATTCTAGTCACCTGAGGTTGAGCCCGTTCAACATTTCCTCATAGCGTCGATAACTTTCGAACCAGCAACATCATAAGTAAAAACTCTGCCCAAATTTTTATTTTTAATGTGTCTTCGAAAATTATTCTTCTAAATTCAGTAGACTTATAAATATTTAATATTCATTTGATATTTGTCTTTGTTGGTGTGTCTTTTGTGTTTGATTTAGGCTTGCAGGTGAACAAAAATGTTACACAGTATTTTCTATTACAAGCACATCAATTTTTCCGGGACGATGCGTAAATACCACGTCAATTCAATACGCATAATAAGCGGTGATACCTTTGAAATCTACTTGAAAGCTTGCGATGGTTACGATGAATTCATCAACAGCTTAAATACGTCCCCACCGAGGGGCTCGAGCCTACGATGAATAAAAAAGTTTTTTTGTTCGTAAATACTTGATATCTAGACATAGACAACTCGTATCTAAAGTACAACCTTTAACACTGATTCATCGTAAAAAAGAATGCCAAGAAGTTTCGCAGAATGATTAACGTTTTACAGGGGCTGCCTCTGAGCGAATCGGGGCAGTGGCAGGCTCGTCAGGCTCAAAGTCAAAGTCAAAGTAAATTTTTTTTATTCGAATTAAGATTTTTACAAATCATTTTTCGACGTCAAAGCTATCATGGATGGCACGTTCACTACCAGTGTACGCCCTCTGTGGAGAAGAACGGCCAGAAGAAACTCCACAGGAATTGTATCTTTTGTACTTTTCTTTTAAATATATAAAGAATCATACATGAGTCATAATTACTCCGAAGGCCAACCTGTGAATCATCTCAGGGATGGGTCTGTCATTTACCTCTGACAGTGTCTGCCTTGTCAGGCAACACTGTACAGTATATTTATGTCACATTTACATCACTATCCAAGAATCTCCGAATACTGAAAAGGGTGTTGAGCATCAGTAGCAGTGGCAGCCACTCTCGTCTCGGAAGACCAACCTGTCGACAATCTTGGAAATACGGCCGCCATTTGCCTTGTCAACACTGTGCAAACTATGTCGCGAATGCGGCCAACATTTACCTTCTAGCCAGTGCTTGCTTTGTCAACACTGTGCAAACTATGTCGCGAATGCGGCCAACTACCTTCTAGCCGGTGCTTGCCTTGTCAACGCTGTGGAAACTTATGTCGCAAATGCGGCCAACATTTACCTTCTAGCCGGTGCTTGCTTGTCAACACTGTGCAATCTGCCCTACACGCAGGGCGAATTTGTGTTCTATGCACAATGTATGGAACATAACGCAAGAAGAACAACGGTTCAAACTGAACTTTATGTTCCACCTGAAGTGACTCGACAAACTGGACCTGATTGGAGTGTTCGACGGATATTACAGGTATGTCCGCCATGCATCGGCAGGCTTTTTTGTTTCGACTGCAGGTTTCGTCAGGTTCTTGGGTTGTTTTATATAAAGTTATACTAAACTAAAATGATACATGAGATGTCTGGTTAAAATTTCTAAACCTTTTTTCAAAGTTGATTCTCGCAAAATATTTTTTATTTTTCCACACCAAAGCTGGCTAATGATACAATACCAAGATTAAAAGTTCCGAAAGTCTTTACCTTAACCTATCATAACTTCTTGGCACTCATGCAAGATGGCTTTGCCTTCAAAGCACCGGGTCACGGGTTCGAGCCCCGCCCGGGACAAGCTTTTTGTGTGATGAGTAGGTAGGTACTAAGTAGTACCTACTTGTGTCAGCTTTTTTAGGATGGTACTAATTTATTAAATCTGTTTTACATAATTATGTCCTATCTATATGTACATAATACCTGTACCTGATGATAAACTGTCTGTTACCCATAGGGACGGGCTCTGTCTGATTGGGTATCAGGTAGCCGTGTGTGAGATATTCTGTTCTAGGTACTCGAGGTCTAACCCGGGAGTTCTGCTTATTCACGTAACGATAACCTTTCTGGTAGTCAACTACAGTGGGACACTCGGTTAAAAAACTTTGTGACTCAGGGCAAGGCAAGTATGTGGCATCCAGAATTGTCGAAATGGTTTTCTATCCAGGAAAGCTGTTTAGAATTGTCTGATTTTGTTTGTTAGCTATTTTTTAATTTAAAGAGTGGCTGATATTAATCGTTTGATAATTAAATTTGGAAGTCAGTGCCCTGCTGTATTGCCGCTTAGTAAACATAGCAATTTGGCCAGTTAGTTCAATTGGCAAGCGCACCATTATTGTTGTAAATTCTGAACGAACGAATGTGGAAATCGGTTGGACAGAACCCCAACCAATGTTGATCTACTAGCAACATCGACTTCAGTAGCATGGCAGACAATATCTTTCTAGGCAAATATTGTCCGGAATGGTATCTTCTTAAATTAACGAACTGTGAGTAATAACTTTTTTGCGTTATGAAGCCTGAATAAGGATCTACATTAAATAGTGCAAAGGTAACGCACACGTGCACAGTGTATCAGTAATGGGCTTTCGCGTTCATGGATGAGGGTGACCAACACCTGCATTATTATTCAGTGCACTAATTATGACCAAGCGTATATTTTTACACGCCTCTGTGAAAGAGAACCGAGCTACTGAATCTGCAGCTCCCCAGTCCCCGCATTAGACCGGCAGTTGAGGTTAAAAAGTCTATACTTGCCACGTTCGCTATCAAACAACAGCGAGCCACCCTCCTCCTCAAATAAATTCCTATAATTCTTATTGTTAAATAGTTCAAGGGGGGGGGGGAGGAATGACGAGCTGGTCGGTCGCTGAAAAGCCCCTCGTATTGAATAGCTAGCGAGAGAACACACTAAACAGGTATGGTAAACTATAGTCATTCCACTATTTATTTTTGTCTCTCGTCATAGTCTGGTAGAATATCTAACTCGTCTTTTTCTGGGAGAAAAATTGCTAGTGGCCAATCTTTTGGGGATATTTTTGTCAAGAACCTCTGTCTATTGCTTGTTACATAACCAAGTTTTGATGCCCTACCAGTGTATGTCTCTTCTTAAGAGAACTGTCAGGATAGTTTTATCTTAGCACAGAGTACTATTCTAAATAATAATAATAACTGGATAGTAATTCTGCTCTTACCATCAAGTTGTGGATTGCACGACTTGACGAAGTTAAGGATTCCTTACTCATTATAAGTCCTCCTCTATCTTGCCTCGAAGCAGCGTTAGTTTTAAGGGCCAGAATGTTTTAGAACCACATAATGGGGTGTGCTCAGCTCAAAAAAGGATAATGATTTACAGGCAGTCTAGTTTGAAATAATATAATTATGAATTGAATCCAAACAGGTTTACAACAATATTTTGGTTACGGGGTGGAAGCAGAGACGAGCAGCGGGACGCGAAGCGAACCTTTTGCGATGCGCCTTTCGGTCGCCTATGCTATTGGTAGCCAGGTAAAGTTTGCAGCACGCCGTTTAAGATGTTTGCGCGGCACTTCACGTCGTTTATCTCACAAGCAATATATATATATATATATATAGGTATAAATAGAATGTTTTTACATCACTTTGGATTAATGGCGGAATCGGTGGAGAAACTCGACAATACTTTTATTCAACTCTATTGAAAAGTGAGATATTATACTTGTAGACCTTAGAATTGTTGATGGTTTTTTAATATTTTAATTTCTTCGTTATTTAAATTGTGTACGAGTTTATTTTTCAGGAAATCACAGCACAATATCAATCACATAGCGTCGTACTTGTAGTCACCAGGAGCTAATAAACACGTCTCTCACTAGATGCTGTGCATCGTCACATGCCGAATAATAGTGCAAGTTTTACACATCAATAAAACTTGTATTATTAAGCAGAGACGATGCACAGCATCCCTTTAAGGTCTCCTGGTGAGAGACTCAAGAGGAAACGTTGAACGGGCTCAACCTCAGGTAACTAAAATTGGCGGGAAATCAGAGTAAGTCAAATCAACTACCAATATTTGCAAGAATGATTGGCTCAAAATGGGCCAACTGCTGGACGAAGTAAGTGGCGCTCTCTCCCACTAGATGCTGTGCATCGTCTCTGCTTAATAATATTAATAATATTCGCATTTAATAGTTTGTGTACATTGTTGCTAAGTAATATATTATCAACTTCTGTTTATCTATCTAAATCTTATGTATAATATTTCCTCTTTTACCTACTGTTTGTTTTCCTATAATAATCCCTTCTGAAACCTATCCAAATTCCGATCCTACTTCAATATTAATTTATAATACATTATACGTTTCCTCCTTTTTAACAAAATGACTGTGGCGATGTGCAAACCGCACCATGCCAATGAAAAAAAAAAAAAAAAAGTTTTATTGTGGTTTTATTGTTGTGTAGTGGTTGTGTAAAACTTGCACTATTTCTATCGTTTCGAGAGCAAAATATTGTGAAAATATAAATCACAATTTAAATAAAATGTCCGCAATTGGACCGGATTTTTTTACATTTATCAAAAAATTGGAAGACAACAATGACAAATTGGTTGCAACTACACCCTTAGAACAGCCTATTGAGTTTCAATTCAATGTATGTATTTTTCAATAAATCGTTTCTGTATTTGTGTACATTTCTCATTTATTTATAGTTTGTACTACATAGCCAAATTTTACTTTGCAGAATTCAACATGTCACGTGTGTAATGGGTACTACGGACCCAGTTTCGGAGAGCCAGTCTGTGTGACTTGTCATGCGTTTCTCTTTCCCGATTTCCCTTCATACCTGCCGAGTTCATACTTCTACAGCGAGAAGACGGATGATGGAGACTCGGGGAACGATGAACCTTCAGACCTAAACTATAGTTCTGATAGAAGAGTGAATAGAACTTGTCCATTGCCTGCTTGGTGGTACTACAGGGTAAGTAACCCAGTTGGGTTTTATCATCATCATGGTAACAATCATCTCATATTATGATTTTTAAGTTATCTCCTACCCATCAAAGCAAAAACAACCAAATCTAAGAGATTCTGATTTTTTCTGTTTTAAGTTAGAACTGTTTTTGGCTCTGAGCATGTAGGTAAAAATATGAGTATGTAATTTTGTATTTCTATCTGATACCCATATTATATAGATCAAAAATCATATTATAAATCAGCAAAATTTAATCATGTACAACATTTTATTATCCTTGCTATGTTTGTATGTATAAGAATGTATGTATATAGGTAAGTATTGTAGCGGCTGTAACCTCCTTAGGCTACAACTCGCTACTTTAAATATAAAAGACACTTTTATAACACGATACTTTATTAATAACTTAAACGCACTGTTTATAAATTTAGCACTAGAAATAATACTATGGTCCGCACTCGACGGCGGACGGCAGATGAGTACGTCAAACTTCCACGGCCCCAGCCCGTCTGAAGTTTCTATCGTTCTCTTTCTAAACTGAATAGTTAAAAAGAGAACGAATATATTCCAAAAAGAATACTATCGCCAGTATCAAACTACATAGCACTCGGACCAACGAGGCCCGATGCTACAACTACCCCCGGTCTCCCCTGAAAAAAATTTTTTTGGTTGAAGACCCAAAAAATTTTTTTGCTAGTTACAATCTACTAGTAACTAACTACCTACCTAAGAGAGGGAAAAATTCACTTAATAAAAATCTAATAAAAAAAACAATGGAAGACTTAGATCCTGGACTTAGCTAAAGTCTAATTACCAGAAAAATATTTTCTAATAATTTTTCTAAATAAAAAACCTCTCCAAAAATACTTAAAACAGGACCCATATCTTACCATCTATTATGTCCGGAAATAATAAAGAAACCACTGAAATATTCAGTATGACTTTATTGTGCTAGGTAGCAAGACAAGAAGTGAGACATAAAATAATATTAATCAAAATACCCACCTTAGAAATAACTTACAAATATAAGATAAACAAGATGCCAAAATGTATCAATATATAACATACCTCCCTCTTTAGGATGATTAATATGTTTATATAATAATAGTTCTATTATTAGCAATTTAACTAAACTGAATCCACCACCAAACAAAATGCAAAACTTAATTATGAACATAAAACTCGTAAACACTTAAACTGTTACCTATCTTATATAATATAATGCTTATTCAACTAATTTTCTTTATACATAGTAAAGGGCCTATCATAAGGCAATCTAGAATGTATATTTATTTTATTTTTAATTTTGCCTCCACTCGAACCAGGCTCACTATTACTCAGTGGAATTCCTAACATCTCCGCCCAACGTTCTGCACTAGGAATCTCGATAGCATCATCTTCATAGGCTTGGTTCGAGTCGGACACAATCTCTGCACCATCATCAGCCTGATGAGGCTGTGGTGCTTCTTCCTCTCGCCCTTCCTCTTGTGAATCTGTTTTTCCATCGTTTATTTTAACCATTTGATCTATATGGCGGTTCACCGATACACCATCTTCAGATTCAATTGTATAACTAGACGGGCCCTTCTTCTCTATAACCTTTCCACGTAACCAACGTGGGCCGCTACTGAAATTCCTGAACATTACTGGTTGACCCACATTGGTCTCCCTGTGCCTTCTAGAAGCATTTTCAGTAACTTGCTGTTCAATCTTCTTATTTTTCAAATTATCTGGGTGAATAGTGTCTAATAAAGTGCGCAAACGTCTGTTCATTAGCAACTCTGCAGGGCTTCTGTTAGTGCTAGTACACGGTGTAACTCGTAAACCCAACAACACTCGAGGTAGCTTGATGTCCCAAGGTACATTATCCAATTTACGTAGCTTGTCTTTTATTGTCTGTACCATTCGCTCTGCAAGACCATTTGTGGCAGGGTGATGTGGTGCAGTAGTTACTTGTCCAATTTTATTAGATTCTAAGAATTGTTTCATCTCACTGGAAACAAATGGTGTACCATTATCAGAAACCATTGTTTCGCAAAGTCCATGTGTAGCAAATAACATTCGCAAATGACGAATAACTGTCGAAGAAGTCATGTTATTTACTATGAAAACCTCAGGCCATCGAGAATATGCATCAACAACAATTAAGAAATTTTTGTTTTGAAAAGGGCCTGCAAAATCCACATGAATCCTTGACCAAGGTCTTGATGGCATTATCCATTCATGGCTTGTTTTTGGTGGCATCTTTCTGTTTTCTAGACATTTCGTACAGCCATTTACTAAATCTTCAATGTCAGTATTCATTTCTGGCCACCAAACATAGCTTCTGGCTAATGCTTTAGTTTGTACGATACCATTATGAGTAGAGTGTAAAACACGAAGAGTAGCTGCTCGTAGCGCCACGGGCACCACCACACGACATCCCAATAATAAACAACCTTCTTGCAATGACAGTTCAGTACGATGTAACCAGTAAGTACGCAAGGATTCTTCTGTCACTCTTGCCGGCCATCCACGTTGAACGTAGTGAATGACTTTAGTTAACGTCTTGTCTTTTTTTGTTTCTTCAGCTATCTGCTCAGCATTGTAAGGAAAATCTTGTGGCGCTTCAGCCATCAACAATATGTCGCATAACTGCGGCTCTGGCCTATCCGGAACTGGCTGAGGCCAACGACTTAAACTGTCAGCACTACCGATCTGAGGTCCTGGTTTGTATATGATTATGTAATCATGAGATGTCAAAGCTATAGCTATCCGAGTTAGTCTCGGTGAAAGCATGCATGGCATGGGCTTTTTCGGGTCAAAAATGCCAAGAAGCGGCTTGTGATCGGTTATTATGGTAAAAGATCTTCCCATCAAATAATTATGAAATTTCTGGATACCAAACATAATTGCCGCAGCCTCCTTGTCCAGCTGTGAGTAACGACGTTCATGCGTGTGTAGCGTACGGGAGCTCATTGCGACTGGACGCTCCTGGTCGTCCTCCATGACGTGTGCGAGCACTGCCCCTACGCCGTACTCCGAGCTGTCGCAGGTAAGTATCAATGGTTTTTGCATGTCGTAATGTACTAATGTCAAATCAAACGTTAATTGGTGTTTGGCCATGTCAAAGGATTTTTGTTCGCGTGTTGTCCAACGCCATTCTTGGGACTTATCTAAAAGTCGATGTAACGGTTCTAAAATCGTCGCTTTGTGTGGTATAAATCTCTCGTAGAAATTATAAAGACCCAGAAAAGCTTGCAGTTCTTGTTTATTTTTAGGAGCAGGTGTCTTTTTGATTGCCTCGACTTTCTTTGATGAAGGATGGATGCCCTCAAAGTCTATGACGAATCCTAAAAATTCGACTCTGTCACAAGCCCATTTGCATTTGTCTTTATTAAGACGTAGACCAGCCTTTTCAATACGCTCTAAAACTGTGTCTAATCGTTGTTGCATGTCCAGCAAGGTTTGTCCACATATGAGAATATCATCAATAAGAACAGCTACGCCTGGGATATCAGCGAGCAATGACGTCATTAACCGTTGAAAAATGCCTGGACTGGCCTTCACACCAAAGGCAAGACGATGAACAGAGTATAAACCCTTGCAAGTGTTTAATGTCAGTAACTTGGCTGTGTCCTCGTCTACTGTCACCTGCGTATACGCTCGTTCTAAATCCAGTGTAGTAAAGAACTTGCTTCCAGCAACAATGGCGAATACTTCATTGGCTGTGGGCATAGGATATGTATCCGATTCAGTCGCTTGATTTACAGTACTACGATAATCGCCACAAAGTCGAATCGCCCCTGTCTTCTTTACAATCGGAACGACTGGCGTAGCCCAGTCAGAAAAGGATACAGGCTGAAGAACTCCCTCACTCACTAAACGGTCGATTTCAGCTTCCACTCTGTCTTTGATAGCGAACGGGACAGGACGTGCTTTAAGAAACTTTGGAGTGACGTCAGGTTTGACATGAATCGTTACAGGTTTTCCAATGTAAGTACCTAGTCCGTCTTTAAATACATCTTTGTGTTTCGTAATTATACTGTCAATCAGTAAGAATTCCTCTTCTGAAACGAAGTTGACGTTAAGCTTGATATCGAGAGGAGCAAACCAATCTCGCCCGAGGAGGTTAGGACCATCGCCTTTTGCTACGATGAGAGTTAGGTCGCACTCGATATCATTGTACTGCACGGGCACGGTGGCCTGACCGCGCAGCGCCACCGGCGTGTCGGTCCAGGTGCGGAGGCGTAGCGTCGCGGGCTGCAATGCGCTGCGTGACAGGCGCGGACACAACATTTCCCACGTGCGCTCGTTCACAATAGAAAAACTGGCGCCAGTGTCTACTTGAAAAACTACTGGCTCGCCCGCCACCATAGCATGTATTTCAAATGGCGGTACCCGACTTTTACTGCACACGGTGTATATACCGTTGAGAATGTCTTCATCATCGTTGTCAGTGAAATTTATCCTTCGTGCACTGTTACTGTTACGTTTCTTCATTGAGCATATTTTTTCAATGTGGCCTCTTTTCTTACAGTACCGGCACACAGTGTTAATGAAACGGCACTCTCCACCATGTCGATCTCCACAACGGTAACATAAACGAATATTGCCTTTAGCCTGTACTGCATTGATATCCATCGGTTCCGGCGCCCCCGGGTCGGCCGCGGCATGGCCATTGCCGGAAAAAGAGCTGGCGGCGTATTCTGCTGGGTTTACGGCCGAAGCGGCGGCAGCGGCGCTGTGAATCATGCGCAAATCCTTCCCCGCACTTTCAGCCGCTAACATCGCATCGACGACGTTTACATAAGTCAAATTATTCTTTTTCAGTAAATCATATTGAAGTTTGACGTCACACATGCCGCAAACCAGACGATCACGAAGCATTCGTTCTAAGTCCGAAAAATTACACCGAGAACTTAATCTTCTTAAATGTGCAATATATTCAGAAGCAGTTTCTCCACGTTTCTGATCACGTTTATAAAATTTGAAAGACACTGATATCTCATTTAGCTGAGGAGCATAATGTTTGGTTAGGTTACTTTCAATGTCAGCAAAAGTCACTTCACTTGGTTTTTTAGGTGTAATTAACGCCAAAAGTGTCTCGAACACTTGTGCCCCACATATTGCGAAGAAATTAGCACGTTTCTCATTGTCTTTTTCGATACCATTCGCCTCAAAACAAAATTTTAGCCGATCAATGTAATTCTCCCAATTGTCAGTTTGTGGGTTAAATTCATTAAATATCACTGAGTTCACTTTCGTAGTTGTCATTTTTTTCAGTCGTCGCCACTATTATGTCCGGAAATAATAAAGAAACCACTGAAATATTCAGTATGACTTTATTGTGCTAGGTAGCAAGACAAGAAGTGAGACATAAAATAATATTAATCAAAATACCCACCTTAGAAATAACTTACAAATATAAGATAAACAAGATGCCAAAATGTATCAATATATAACACCATCCTAAACCAAAGCTAACAGCTACCTCAATTACAAAATGCAAACCCTAACCTGAATCTATAAAATTCTTCAAAGACATAGCATGCAAAATTTAAAATGAAATTTAAAACATTTAAGTTAACGATAAAAAAAAATTAAATCAAGATAATCAAAACAATGTTAACACCAATCACAATACTCAAGAATCTCAAGAATTAAATTATATTTAATTTAAAAGCAAAATAGAAAAAGAAGTTAAGGTGTTAAAATTGAAGCTATGTTTCCAAAGAAAGAGAAGTTAACATATAGAAAAAACAATCAGAAGAGCTAAGATATAAATGTTGTTTTTTAATATGAAAAATTATTTTCTTTTCATTCAGGCATCACTGATGTCCTGAAGTACATCTCGCGTCAGTAAGGAGGTGTAGAAGAAAATATTAATTGTTGTTTAAATATAAAAGTTAAATCAGCCCGCACATGAAACAAATAATAGGATTAATACATATAAAAAACAATATAGTAACAACAATATCCAGATAACTAGCGACTAGGAAGAAAAATAATTATTTAGTCTAAGATACAAGTACATTACATGTCTTCTTACAAGATACAATATCATATTCAAATTATTAAATATGTGGATTTGAAAATGACAACAACTTGGATTGGTATATATAATGAATTGAAAAAAATTACCTATCACTTCTTCCCATATCCTAACTCCATACCTCATCATAACTCATAGAAATCTCAACCTTTTACTAACCTAGAAAAGGACAGATAGAATACGTGTGATCCTAAACAGACCACCCTACAAAGCTCCTATGTCTCTTAAAGCAGGTGTATCAACTGTGCCTAATCAGCCAACTAACAGCGCAAACAATCTCAACCTAACCATCGTACACGAAACCTCAACTACCTAACTACCAATCCGTTTAGAAAAACATACAAACAATTCGTAAAAACTAGTGACAATAATGCATTTATGTTTTATTTTGTATTATGCAGGTCACCTAAGCATAACCCCAAAAGAAATTACCTACCTCAATACAATAAAAGGGAATTCAATAAAATATAAATAAAAATAAATACGTAAACATCTGTTTACAAAAGTGACAGACCAAGACACGACACTTTATCTTTGACGAAACGGATCGCCATTTTACTCCAAGAAGTATTTATAACAGACTAAACATTCAAATAGTTGAACTGTCAAGAATTAAACAAAGAAAATATCTGTCATTTTTGAAACTATTTCCCTTTCCAACTTTAATGATTCCAACGCCAACGTGAAATCTTTTCCAAACTAGAAGAAAATATTTTTTTTAAATCTTTAGCGAACATAAAACTTTTTCAATCTATTTACATGAACCAAAAAAGTACGAGTTGACCTACCCGTTTTTCGAATAATATAGTTACGGTCATTTACGCGTCTTACGATAACAAATGGACCTTTAAATAGTCTACATAATTTGTAAGTTCTTCCAGTAACCCGTTTAGGAGAATAAAGCAAGACCAAATCATTAGACTCAAACTGTTTTACTACCGTCTTTTTGTCAAATAGCCTTTTTTGTCTAAAATGTGCTTTATTAATCCCGGAAATCGCCCGCCGAGATAAGTCTCTAACCAAGTCAATTTTTTGGTTCAAAGTGTTAACATTTTCAGTCCCATTAATTCCTAAATCCATATCAAGTACCGTACGCGGTTCCCTACCATACAAAAGAAGATGAGGAATTACCCCTGTCGAAGCTTGGGTACTAGAATTATAAGAAAAAACCAACATCGAAAGATAACGGCACCAATCACGCTGATCGGAAGATATAAACTTAGAAAGCATAGAAAGGAGCGTCCTATTAAAACGTTCAACAAGGCCATTCGTCTGTGGATGAAAAGAAGTAGTATGGATAAGCCTAGCACCAAAAAACTCAACCGCTTCTTTCACCAACCTTGAAGTAAAAACCGTACCTCGATCGGTAACAATCTCTTGAACTCCTCCAAACCTACAGAATATTTCATCTGTGAGAAAATCTACAATGACGTCAGACGTAACACGAGGAACAGCTTTACAAACAGCATAGCGAGAAACATACTCCAAAGCAACAATCACAAACCTATTGCCCTGAGAAGAAGTTCGAAAAGGACCAACAACATCGACACCAACCTTTTCCATCAAACCTGACACCGAAATAGGCAACAATGGTGCTAAGGTGATACCTCCTTTTCTTTCTTGGCATAAAATACAAGAACGGATATACAATTCAATCTCTTTATCCGCATTAGACATGAAGAATCTAGAGCGAAACCTACTTAAGGTCTTTGAAAACCCTAAATGACCACCTGTCCACGCATCATCATGCAACTCCTTCATCACATCTGTAAACAAACTACCTGGTAAGACAAGAACATCTTTCAAAACACCCTGTCTCAAAACTCTTTTATATAACAACCTATTTCTTAAGAAAAAACCTTTATGTCTATGATTCCGCTCCAAAACATTAATTACATTACGACAAAAACTGTCAGACATTTGCCTGTCATGAATTGAAGTTGACTCAATTCGAAAAATTTCCAAACCGTCATGTTTGAAATCCGAAATATAAGGGTCAGGTTCCACTGCAACCAACGGATTCCTACTCAAAAAATCAGCAACCACATTATCTTTACCATGACAAAAAACTATTTGGAAATCCCACTCTTGGATTGCAAGTGCCCACCGAGCTAAACGTCCCGTCATATCTTTTTTAGACTGTAACCAACAAAGAGCTTTATGATCCGTAGCTACTTGAAAAGAAGAGCCCCATAAATAAGTTCTAAAATATTTTAACGCCCAAACCAAAGAAAGACATTCGCGTTCTGTTACTGAGTAACGGACTTCCGCAGATGACAATTTCCTTGAAGCATAAGCAATGGGATGCATGACTCCTTCAAATTCCTGCATCAGCGTTGCTCCTAAAGCCTCGTCTGATGCATCAACCATCAAACGCGTTACAATATTGTTATTCGCCTGAAAATACCTCAATATCGGGGGATTCACCAATTTATCTTTAATTAAATTAAAAGCATGTTGGCAATCATCAGACCAAATGAATTTAACCCCTTTTTTAAGCAATTTTACTAAAGGTAAGGTAATTTCCGCAAAATTTTCCACAAATTTACGATAATAGGAAAATAAACCCAAGAGTTTTTTAACATCCTTAGTGCATTTAGGCTCAACAACATTGCGAATAGACTCAATTTTGGTCAGATCAGGTTTTATACCATTACCCGAAATGTGGTAGCCTAAAACATTTAATTCTGTTAACCCAAATTTACATTTAGATGGCTTGAAAGTTAAATTAGCTGCGCGGAAACGCTCAAATAGCTTAGACAACGAATTCGTAAACTCTTGGAATGTCTTGCCATAAACTATTATATTATCGACATATACAACAGCATTTTTATATCGTAAATCCCCTATCGCCTTATCCATCATGCGCTGGAAAACTGCTTGGCTGGTTTTCAACCCAAAAGGAACTACCTTAAATTGATAAAGTCCAGTAGGAGTAATAAAAGCTGTCTTATGCCTTCCCTCTCGAATACTAGTTTGCCAATAACCAGAATTGAGGTCCAATTCTGCAAAATACCTAGCATTCGCCAAATATCCAATGAGATCATCTATAGCAGGAATAGGATAGTTATCTGTAACGATGATTTTATTCAAACGCCTATAATCGATACAAAACCTCCAAGAATCATCTGGTTTCTTCACCAACACCACCGGCGACGCATAAGAACTGTTAGATTCTTCAATAACGTCAAGACGAAGCATCTCTTCCACCTGTTTATCAATAATTTCCCTCTGTGCCGGAGAAACTCTATAAGGCCTCGAAGAAATGGGTTGCTCGTTCAAGGTTTCTATATCCACATCCACGATGTCGCACCGTCCTAACTGTGAAGAGTCAAAGGCAAACCTATCCTTATTCCGGTCCAACAAACCTAATAAAACCTCCCTATCGTTAATATCTAAATCGGAACCTACAATAAAATCTTCCTTAGAATTGATATTGAATTCACAACTATCATCCAAAGATACAAAATGGATATAATCACGTAGCGACAAATTCGATAAGTGTGAGTCGACCCTTATCGAAGAAGACTTTCGTTCGACGTCACTTTCAAAAAACGAAGTACAAATTTCATCGCAGCTGACAGCCGACTGGAAAATAAAAGACATGCTGTCATCGGAAACAAAATCAACTGCACTTTTCCCCAAAATTATTCTCGCCGAAGAAAAATCAACTATTCCTCCATGAGAACACAAAAAATCCTGCCCCAAAATAACGGAACAAGCAAGATCCTTAACAACAACAAAGGTTGACGAGTATTGCTCGTTATTTA
The DNA here is from genome assembly GCA_951230895.1 of Carpatolechia fugitivella. NCBI lineage: Eukaryota > Metazoa > Arthropoda > Insecta > Lepidoptera > Gelechiidae > Carpatolechia > Carpatolechia fugitivella. The sequence goes on from OX579664.1 coordinate 4,851,564, forward strand.
TCTGAAAGGAACATGTTATTTTACCTAGGGAAGAAAGTCTCTGCCCGTTGACTGACTGCAAAAATACTGCTTCCTTATCAAAAGGGTCATCCTTAATAATAGATGAATTAATACACGACACACTCGCGCCAGAATCTATTAAAGCTGGAAAAGAAAAATTCTTATAAATAATCTTTATTATGGGCCTAACTTTAACATTATACAAAGATATAGGCTTAAAAACTATGTCTTCCGTCTGCGACCCTGCCGACGATGTCGCCACTCGTCTCTCGGCCGCCTCGTTCGTGGCGCTTAGGGCAGCCGCCTGGAGTTTCCCGAATTCTGCCGCCGGAAATCTTGTGACTGGTCGAACCTTACCCTCGGTCTTAAGTTGTATTCTCTGCGCACTGGAGTACCAGGAGCAGAAGAAGCCGGTGCATAGCGTGGCCTCTCCACGTTCGCTGCATCTAGATTTCTAACCTGAGGGATACCCGCTGGGAGTACCCCTACCTCTCCCCGTGCAGATGGCGTTCCGTACGCCCACCTGGGCGGTGTGTATAACTGCCGTTCACCCGCAGAGCCGCTTGGTTGAGCCAAATGGGGATCATGCAGTACGCCCATTGGCCGACTGAAACCTTCCAGTCCTAATGGCAGATGCGTAGGTGAGATTGCTTCCTTTGGGCCGTAAATCATCATTAATTGGTCAATCATCTTCCTGAGTTCCTTTTTGGTGCTATATATTGAGGCCACCAACTTGTGTTTGAAAAAGCCTTCTGTAGTCTTCAGAAATTGATTAATGAATTTCTCGTCTCCAACAATCTTTGCTTTCGTAGCCAACTCCTGAAGGCGATAAAAGTAGGATAGCACGTCTTCTTTATTCTCCTGCCTTGCATGATAAAAAAGCTCCTCGTAATTTTCCTGAGGTGGGAATTCCTCCTTGAATAATTTCTCCAGCTCTTCATAAGTTTTTGCCTGGGATTCTATCGTTCTGTAGAAAGAAAGAGCCGGCCCCTGCAGGTACGTGCTTATCACTGCCATCTTTTCTTCTTGTGACAATTTCTTGAGGATTGCCAATCGATTGAAGCGTTTGAAGAATTCCTCAGAATCTTGGCGAAAACCATTGAAGCATATGACAGACTCCATAATCATTTAATATTCTCCACTTATTTATTTAATATTCTCCACTTACTTGGTATTCTCCACTTCTATTTCAAACAATTTTCTTTTTGTTTTTTCTTTTGTTCTATTCTAGAACTATTCAGCAATCTTCTATCCGCTGTCACTCTCACTTCAAAGAGGGTGAGGAAAATTATAAGAGGGTCAACACTCCCAGTTCCTCTTTAAATTTAGTTATTAATTCTATGTTTGGGGGCGCGTACCAGGTCTGGGTGTCTCCACCACTGTAGCGGCTGTAACCTCCTTAGGCTACAACTCGCTACTTTAAATATAAAAGACACTTTTATAACACGATACTTTATTAATAACTTAAACGCACTGTTTATAAATTTAGCACTAGAAATAATACTATGGTCCGCACTCGACGGCGGACGGCAGATGAGTACGTCAAACTTCCACGGCCCCAGCCCGTCTGAAGTTTCTATCGTTCTCTTTCTAAACTGAATAGTTAAAAAGAGAACGAATATATTGCAAAAAGAATACTATCGCCAGTATCAAACTACATAGCACTCGGACCAACGAGGCCCGATGCTACAGTATGTATGAATGTATGTATATTTATGTATGTTCGGGTCAAATCTTGTATCTGAATTTTGAACCACTTGCTCTCAACTTACGACTTTGAAATTTTGCTTACTTGTTTAGTTCCGATGACAATACACTAAAATGGTAAAAATTATCTGAAAATGCAGTTAGGGTTGTCTTCTCATGAGGGAACTCCTCAATACCGGTTAGTAGCACGGACTCAAAACTTTGCAGTGACCAAAAAACTAATTTTGTTACAGAACTCCCTAGACAGTGAAACTAGTCCTGAAGATGAAGCCAGTCGTGCCAGTAATGGGGCTGGTGCTAGCAGCAGTGGAAATGGCGGTAGTATGTCAGGGCCTCCTCCTAATGGCAGGGACCCAGCTGAAGAAAGGGCTGGCTTTGGTCCTCCACCACAGCCCCCCAGTTTGGCTAGATCTCTGCAGGCACTGTCTACTCCAAGACCCCCTGACAACTTGGCTCCAGGATTAGTGGAACAGCTACCTAGTGAAGGTTTGTATCTGGGACTCTGTAGTTATACCAATCTTGGTTTATGTAACAGATAAAGGGCTTATTTACGAGACACGCTGGAATCGATCAAAGCACCCGTAATTGCGTTCCGAATTACTGTCATCTGTCAAAACTCATATGTTTTTTTGCTTTTCTGATCGCTGACAGCGCTGAAAGTCTGACTCGGAATGCGCCCTTATTTTAATAGTGTTATATACAGGCTGTAAGTACATGGCAATAAAAATACGACTATAATGGTAATGGTAGGTTGCAATTAATAAAATACACATGTCACTTTTTAATCCCAGCATACCTTCAAATAGGTGACATGTTTCTAGTGTATTTTTGTATGACGCGCTATATCTAGGCCTGTTGTAAATCAATGGGGTACGTACATACATTCATCCCGTGATTCTAAATCCTTATTTCATTGGTATTTTTTTTTTTCGAAAAATTACCTACCTACATCTTTCGCTGAGCGCTCTTAACCATTAAAGACCTCGGGTTTTACGGTATATTTCATTTGTTGGTTATATTCAAACACTAGAAAAATATTAAATATTTTAAATTCAAAGAAAACAACCAAAAATGTATACCTTTCGGTGGGACTTGAACCCACGACCTTCGGCCTATATGCAGCCAAACTTGCTTACCAACTACACTATTGGCTGCGTATAGGCTGAAGGTCGTGGGTTAAAGTCCCGCCGGAAGGTTTACGGTTACGTTATGAATCTAAAAATATTTAACTCTTAAATTTGTTGCAGGGACTCGATACATTTCTTTATTTGGTTATGTTGCAGTGCTGCTCTGCATCTTCAGCTACCTGGACGACCTGTCGCTGTGCGCATGCGCGTGCGTATGCGCGCGCTGGTGGCGCCTGGTGCGCGCGCGCGTGTCGCCGCCGCGCTGGGCCGCCTTCGCCGCGCGCCGCTGGCCGCTGTTCCGCCCACTGCTCGCCAACATTGACTGGCACAAGGTACTGTAGCTGACCTAATATTAGTATACAAGCTGCCGTCCGCCCCCCTGCTGCCGGCCACGCCCGAGTAGATTTTCCCGCGTAGTCTTTTTCAATCTCCAGCTCATTAAATATCTCTATGCGTAAAATCACATCGATCAGTTGCTTCAAAATACATTCCAACAAATTACGTTTGAGGTCGTCATCGATTCTGCCGTGAAAAAAAATATAAACTACATTTTTTATTGATGGAAACTGCTGTTTAAATGTTGCCTATTGAAAATATAAGTCATATCACAGAGTACTATAATACTATTTGAATGTTTGTTACTAAATCACGCAAAAACGACTAAATCAACTAAGATTATAATGTGCACACAAATAGTTTTTTATCTGGAAATAGTTTTTAACACATAAGCTATAGTGCAGAAGCTAGTTATTTATATTTTGCCAAATAAATTCATCAATTGCCTAACTAGACAAAATAATGAAGTTACGATAATTTTGACTGCAGAAATACCAGTCGTTAGTGGAGTCATGTTTCTGCCGCAACTGCCTGGTGCAGATGTGTGTGCAGGCGCAGCCGCCCGGCGAGGAGAACGCGTGGCGCAGGAACCGCCTGCGCATCGAGCTCAAGGTCAGTGGATTACATCACCGGCGCCGTAACTTGCATTTCATATGCCCGGAGCGGGCTTCCGTAACTACGTTGCTCTAATGGGGGATTTTCCGAGAGCCAATTAAAAAAAATATATATATATCTTTGATAGATGGCGTTGACGATTCGTGGATGAAGAAATCCGGCGAGTCATCCAGGGCCAAAAGGATTTTAAAAAAAGAACCCACGAAGTACACCTGGCTCCATCTATCGTCTTAATTAGAACTATTATTTTTTAAAGAGCTCTCAGAAAATCCCCCATCAGATCCTGGTGATGTATGTTGAACCACACTATTTACAGGCACTGCACCAGCTCATAAAGCACAATCAATCAGATGTACAAAATCTTAACAAAATTGGGAATTGACTCTACCTATATGTTGCGAACCCTAAGATTGTTTTTACAGTTTTCTCGCTCATTTTGTTGAAGAACATGCAAAATTTTAGCCATCACAAACTTTTTGTCCAAGCATGATTAAATTATTTTGGTTCAATGTTCTTTTTTGCAGGGATAACCACTATGTAACCACTTGAATCTATAACTATCTATAATGAAATGACTCACCGAATTTATTGGGAAAAGATAAATATGATCGTACATTCAAATAACAGTCCCTAATTTGTTTCTAATAGTCATTAACACTTATATGTTTTTCAGTTATTTAAGTACCAAGTTAAAAACTAATTTTAAATATCATCGTTTCAAATCAGATGATGCGCAACGACCCACCGGAAGGCATCGCAGCGACCCCTCTAGACGCCAAGTGTTGTCACTGGCAGGCGAGCGTCACGGGGCCCGTGGGGTCGCCCTACGAAGGGGGCGTGTTCTACCTCTACATACAGGTGCCTTACTCGTGAGTACCTTCCATTGTCATAAATATTCTGGCCCATTACCGCTACAACCACGGAATATAAAACAAGAGTGGAAAGGACAAACGTATTTTTTTCTATGAGAACCAGTGTCGCTAAAATCACACATAGATAGCACTGTTTAGTTTACATCACACACAGACTAAGACAATCGGGCATTTGACTAATCAGAGCTGTTGTACTCGTTTCAAACAAGAACGTTATATATACTTCATTACTAAATGTAAATGTTACTTTACATTTAAACAAATTAAGTATATTTTCGCATGAGCACAGATATACTCTATACTTTCTTCACGTAGTTCAACGCTTCTGACCTAGATGGCGTACTACTAAAGCCTAAAGAAAATAGGAATAGTTTTTGCAAGCTCGGCGAACTAAACAAAACTATGCGGACCTATTCATAGTTATGACACACGCGCCCCGCCCACAAGTGCGCCCTCTCTTGTTTTATATTCCGTGGCTACAAAGTCAAAGTCAAAGTCAAAATAATTTATTTCCATAGGATGTTATTACATCACTTAGATCCGTCATTACATTTTTTTTGGGTGAGTTCACTAACACAACTGCTACGACGCCTGTATTGCGTGGGCTACGATTATGATTATTATTAGATAACTAAGATTTCTACGCTCGTACGTACACTAATGCACCTGCACCTTTCGTCTGCAAAAAACGTGAGCACAGGGCTTATAGACTCTTCAGTTATATGTAATTGCCCTCAAAAAAAATACGTAGATGGCTGAGGTCATTACACTACAACTTAACACAGATTATTAAGGCCATTAGACTACAAAATAGCATAGACTGTTGAGGTCGTCAGACTACAACTTAAGAAATATAGTTGAGGTCATTAGACTACAACTAAACCACAACTTAAAGATGGTTGAGGTAATTACACTACAACCAGACCACAACTTAACAAAGATGGTTGAGGTCATTACACTACAACTAGACCGCAACTTAACAAAGATGGTTGAGGTCATTACGCTACAACTAGACCACAACTTAACAAAGATGGTTGAGGTCATTACACTACAACTAGACCACAACTTAACAAAGATGATTGAGGTCATTACACTACAACTAGACCACAACTTAACAAAGATGGTTGAGGTCATTACACTACAACTAGACCACAACTTAACAAAGATGGTTGAGGTCATTACACTACAACTAGACCACAACTTAACAAAGATGATTGAGGTCATTACACTACAACTAGACCACAACTTAACAAAGATGATTGAGGTCATTACACTACAACTAGACCACAACTTAACAAAGATGGTTGAGGTCATTACACTACAACTAGACCACAACTTAACAAAGATGGTTGAGGTCATTACACTACAACTAGACCACAACTTAACAAAGATGGTTGAGGTCATTACACTACAACTAGACCACAACTTAACAAAGATGGTTGAGGTCATTACACTACAACTAGACCACAACTTAACAAAGATGATTGAGGTCATTACACTACAACTAGACCACAACTTAACAAAGATGATTGAGGTCATTACACTACAACTAGACCACAACTTAACAAAGATGATTGAGGTCATTACACTACAACTAGACCACAACTTAACAAAGATGGTTGAGGTCATTACACTACAACTAGACCACAGCCTAACAAAGATGGTTGAGGTCATTACATTACAACTAGACCACAACTTAACAAAGTTGGTTGAGGTCATTACACTACAACTAGACCACAGCTTAACAAAGATGGTTGAGGTCATTACATTACAACTAGACCACAACTTAACAAAGTTGGTTGAGGTCATTACACTACAACTAGACCACAGCCTAACAAAGATGGTTGAGGTCATTACATTACAACTAGACCACAACTTAACAAAGTTGGTTGAGGTCATTACACTACAACTAGACCACAGCTTAACAAAGATGGTTGAGGTCATTACATTACAACTAGACCACAACTTAACAAAGATGGTTGAGGTCATTACACTACAACTAGGCCACAACTTAACAAAGATGGTTGAGGTCATTACACTACAACTAGGCCACAACTTAACAAAGATGGTTGAGGTCATTACACTACAACTAGACCACAACTTAACAAAGATGGTTTAGGTCATTAGTTTTCTTTCCTTTAAGTATGAAGATAAATACATTATTACTAATGGGAAAACTTCCGAAGTTTACCTTTAAAGGACAACAGGAAATGTTGACAACGACATCGGCTAATGGCAAATACTCGTCGTATTTAAGATAATAAATTACAAGGAGATGGCGACTCGTACGTTCGCCGCGGTGTACTATTATATATTCTGTGGCGGTATCTATGACTAATTTTTGGATTCTTTTCCTATCTTTCTACGAGAGCCTCAGTTTTTTCTTCGCGTCGTATCGTATCCTCAGACTGAGGGTCGTGACTACTAAAAGACACGTTGTGGGTCAGAGCTCTCCAGGCACTTCTATTTTGGGCAAGGTGCGCTTTAGTTTAGTGAGGTAAATAAAATTATTATTATTTTATTACATACAGGTACCCAATGAGCCCACCAGTGGTCCGTTTCTTGACGCGCATCCTGCACCCGAACGTGTCCCGTCACGGCGACGTGGGCATCGACTCTGTGCACCACAACTGGTCGCTCGCTCTCACCATCAGCAAAGTGCTCATCTCCATACAAAGCCTGCTCACCGATCCTTACACTGCTGTGAGTATTCTGATGCTTTTTCAATTTTGGTAGCTAATTATAAGTAATAACAACTGCAGTTCAAATTGTATGCCTTGAACAATAGTTTAACTTGTTATGTTTTAACAGTAGTTAAATCTGTTATGTCCCAATAGGTTATGTCGAACAGTAGTCTAAACAGGTTATGTTTGACCAAACCGGTCATGTTAAACAGTAGTCTAAACAGGTTATGTTGAACAGTAGTCTAAACATGTTATATTTGAGCAGTAATCTAAATAAACAGGTTATTTATGTTTGAACAGTCCAAACAGGTTATGTTGAATTGTAGTCTACAGTAATATAAAAAGTTAAGTTTGAACAGTGTAGAGTAATCCAAACAGGTTATGTTTGAAAAGTAATCTAAAAGGTTACGTACATTTTAATAATTATACAAAAGGAACAGTAAAGATACGAAAATTTTCGTGCAGCCGATACATAGACGTTTAGACGACGAAAGTTTTCGTGTTGTCTAACTGCAGCCTTACTAATTGCCGTGTGGATTTGACGAAAGTAGAAATGGAATATGTTAGCAGAGGCAGTGAGTGCGTGTTTGCCATTGTCTCTTATGACATTCCCTGCCTTGCCTCCAGGTGTGCATGGAGCCCGAGCTGGGCGCGCTGTACGTGCGGGACCGCGCGCGGTTCGAGGCGCTGGCGCGGCGCTGGACGTGGCGCTACGCCATGCACGACATCTTACCGCACTGAACAAACACACGCGACATACAAGCAAGACGTCATCGCACGCCGAACACGCGGGTGTCTGAACAATCATGATTAGGCTTAAGGCTTACCTCGATATTAGTAGCTTGTCTGTAAATCATTGTAAAACCGCAGTTTTGTGAGAAAATGAGCAAGGCTCACATAAATAGTCGCGCTACATATTAGTTCTAAAAGTTTTTAGTCTTGAGTTCGCGCGTAGTTTTGTAATTACTCGTCAACTAAGTACTCGTAATGCTGCATTTACACGAGACCATTTGACAAGCCTTTCCACTTAGCTATTTCTTCATATTAAGTTATAGAAAAAATCCATTACGATAGACAATGCAATCCAAAATATAATACAAATAAGGATTGTACATACACCAGGTGTTACAAAACTACGAATAAAGCCGAAAGGGTGTGAATCTGCTCGTAAAAACTGAACAAGTTTCCCCAAAGAACATAGGTCGAAAAACGATTTAAAAAATTCGCATTCTCATACAAAATGTAGATGGTCTCCATACAAAATTTACTCGTCTTTTTGTAACACCGTGTATACGGGAGAGGGGGCAGTCAAAGAAACTCCTAGATTAATGAAAGAAATGATGTAAAAAAATAAATATATTAGAGATCTCATCCCGTATTGTTGGATTTCACAAGCCAGCCTTCAAGCCTGTTAGTTTCTTAGGTCTTCTAAGGAGCGTCGCAAGCTATGAAGCTCGTCAGAATTATAGTTTACCAGCTCCCCTAGACCTGTCACAACCGCCCTTCTAGGGGGGGGCAGGGCAGCTGCTCCTCCCTGTCCGTACCTCGCTACGCCCATGAATACAAGTATCTTTTTAAATCCCTGGAATCAGAGTGATTCGTATGGCTGGCTGGATAGAATGGCTCGCCGAATGGCTTCGTGTAAGTAGTCCTTTAGAGTGTCGGTGCTGTAGTTGTAGTTGTAGTATCATATCTAGGACCATAGCTAGGGTCGTTAAGGCTCGTTCCATGTACCCCAACTGGCTATCCCAATCAATTGGGATAAATATAACCTTTTCCCATTCTTACAACCTGCTTTAAACTTGTACAGTTGTAAAACTGTACTTTATTATTTCCTGTTTAATGATTGCATTTTTTCTGCAGAAGATGCTTCTACAATTTCTTTTTTTAAATATAATATGTGGATACATCTGGGATACATCTTCACACACAGAAATCTGATCCTAAACTACCAGACAGCTGATATATGGGTGAGGCCGCCAATTTTTGCTGATATGGCGCAGAAGTATTGCGATAGTAGCATAGAACTTCTACGCGTCGGTGGCGTTGAGTGGCGTATAATAGTGACGAATAAATTGTAAAAGTTCGCAAACACGTGCCAAATAACTTTTATGAATCTTGTATAAATGTATAGTAATAAGTTTGTACATATCATTGCACAAGGAAACTCACTGAATGAATAAAATCAACTTTATTTACTTTGGTGGCGTAGAGGAGGTGACGAATATCTGCGCTACCGTGGCGTCGAAGTATGAAAATAGTGGCGAATTTATTCTTCTACGCTATCGTCGCGTTTAAAAAACAACTCATATATCTGTAAATAACGTACAATTTGAGGTGATCGTCAAGATGACGGGACCAAGTCTTGGATTTCGAGTCTGCACGTGTTAAAGTCTAATACTGTTAATCTACCATTTGCTACCTATGCATAAATTTTAGCTACCTCAAAATGTACACAACTATTGAACAAAATACTTGGTAGATTAAAGGTATTGGAATGTTAAATAAGTTGAAAATTCCTATGAGCAGCCTATCAATTGGTCAAAAAAATACTTGGTCCCGTCATCTTGACGTCAAGATGACGGGACCAAGTATTTTTTTCAATAGTTGTGTACATTTTGAGGTAGCTAAAATTTATGCATAGTTAGCAAATGGTAGATTAACAGTATTAGACTTTGACACGTGCAGACTCGAAATCCAAGACTTGGTCCCGTCATCTTGACGATCACTTGCATTATAGCTTCAAACATGGCTTTCTCTTCAACTTACATGGTACACTGATAGTTTTTATTGTAACAGTTAAACTTACTTGTTTATACGCAAAAGTCTTCTCACGAAAAAGTTGTGTACACATTCCGGATCAGACTTTTTGATGTCAACTGTCAAAAAAACGGCCGCTGTCGCGCAGCTGTCCATAGATTAAAGAAACTCAGTGTTGCCACCTCCCGATTTCTTCCTCGATTTAAGCCTTCCTAAACCCAAACTTTAATAGACATGGAAAATATCGGTTGCGTTGACAAAGTGGCGCAGAATTATAGTTTTTTTCAAAGAAAGTCTTAGGAAGGACGTTGTGAAATTAAAAGCATAGATAACCATTTATATAAGTATTCTTAACATATTAACCATGTCTTAATAAAGTGCACCTCTACCTCGGCGGATAGCAGTTTTTGTGGAAAATTCCTCCCTTTTTACAATTTTTATTCGAAATATCTTTTTGGTTGATTATCTGAAGTGAAGTAGTCATAATGACAGCTTGAGCCACTTTGTTGCTTAATCCGATGCAGTTACCAAAAATTTGATAAATATAATACTTTTCGAAATACAGACCGCGGAGAATTTTTAATCAGCAAAAAACGGGGGCCTCACCCATATATTACATAAATATATAAATACACTCACCGGCACAACTAACCGCCAACCCTTCATTTCAGGGAATACTCGCGATTCTTTATAATTCTATTAGTTACAGCTGATGTTAGTTAAAAAGTTGTTAATTTAACGTTTATTTAAGTGTGTTTAATTTATCGTAAAATTATCAATAAATCAATTGTAATGTATTGTATAACAATAAGCGTATATAAGGGTGGGCGGTTAGATGTGCCGGTGAGTATAGATAAACAACAACCAGACACAAGGCAAACACAAGTGGTCATCACACGAATGTTTGCCCTGGGCGGGATTTGAACCCGCAACCCTGTGCGTCAGAGGCAGATACACTACTATCTGGGCCACGGAGCCGTCAAAATAATGATTTTAAGATTGAAGAAAGTGTTCTATTTATTTGATTGGGATATTATATGCATCTATATCTTCTCGCTCGGAAGATGGCTGCGGTTCCATCCCCACCACGCACCATCGCGGGCGTAGACCAGCTTAAACATAAATATGTATTCAACAGCAGGGCTGTTTTATTTAGATTTAAAACGAATAAGAAAATAAATGTAAATGTGATATACCATGAAATGTAATGTAGATAAACAATTGTATTATGTACTGAACTGACTTTTGTAAAATATTATCCTATTCATTATAATAAAAACATAATATAAGAAGTATTTTCGTTTCTTTTTATATATAATTATATAGTTGTTACGATTTTTCTTATGTTAATGTATACAGCTCATAGTCGAGGATTATCATGTTGTTTTCTAAAGCTGATAAAACGTTACGGTCACCCGTAACTATTATACAGAATGTTACAAATTGGTATTTTTCCCCAAGGAGCTGATAGGCTGACAGACGACGAAAGAGTTGACCTTTCATACAGAACCGCGCGGTCAGCTGGTCGATTTACTAAGGGAGACGCTTTTTTTTTTCATCTTACATTTTATGTTACTTGGGTAAAGTTGTTTAGTTTCATGGTCAGAACTCCCCCGCTATACGGGTATTTTTGTTACACCCTATCTACGAATTATCTATAGTCAAGAAACGTAACTACGCTATATACTTCACCCCACCAAATGAATACCAAAGAAGCCGGGGAAAAACTATACCATACCACATTCGAATACGCGGTACAATGATATTTTATATGACTCGGTTTGTAAGAACGTCGATAGTAAGCTTAATGCTGAAGTCACACAGAGCGGGAGTGGCGCGGTCTGGGGCCGGGACAAGCGGGACGGCGCTATGCTGCGCCATAGCACCGTCCCGCTTTCCCGGCCCCGGACCGCCCCCGGCACGGCTCTGTGTGACTTGGGCTTAAATGTACAGCAGCGACATCATCTGCCTGTCTGTCGTCTGTCAAAAATAATTGGTGCTGTTTTACCGGGCTTTGCAAGGCGGTTACTCTTCTTGACTATTGTAGTTCGTTGCACAATGTATATTAAATAAAACATTTTCGCGGCGTTAAAATGCTCTATTTTTCCGGAGTGCGGTTTTCCTACTGATCATGTTTCTTCACGTATACTGCTTTTGTTGTTTGGATTGCATTTTCAGTAGTCGCGGCGCTGGCCTTTTTGTGAAGTTTATTGTTTTTCAAAATGTTCCATATTTCTTTCAACCTGCTACAGTTGCACAACACTTCCAGACATTTGCTACTGCTTGGAGATCGACAATAGCCGGGGTAGGGGGCTTCTCCTCGAGGTAGCCATCTTCGGGTGTCTGCTGCGGTGAACTCATCAACTTTTTGTATACTTTTGATGCTTGTTCGGAGCCTTAGACTTCCCGGCGTGAAGAAGTGGACGTATGCTGCTATCGATACGTAACCCTGGAAATTACAAGCGTTTGTTACCCGAGGAAGAAGTTTACTTTATACATTTTCCTTCTTTTTACATCATTTTCTTTTTTATCGCGAGGCTCTTTTCGGTATTCTTTAAACAACTTGTAAATAAAAGCGCATCTGACCGCTTCCGTCTAATGGACTCCGATCATCATCAAATAAACATAAATCTCGAGTTTTATTAAAGTTCGGGGATCGGACTACTTTTTTTTTATTTTATAAATCCAAACTTCTTAGTTTGTGCTATCGAACACTAAAAGAATGTTAGCTCTATTTTTAAAATTGACCGAGTTATAAAGGTTTGAAATACAAGATTAGACAGAGAGGCACATACCCACTTGTGACTTCATTTGTTAGTAACGCTATATAATCTCCATACAAAAAATCGTTTTTGAAAGAGACAGACATATTGAAACTTTAAAATTCACTGTAAATTAGTTTTTCAACCGATTCTGTTTTTATCTTCGCGAATAGTCTGCTACTAATCTATATTTTAAAAGTAATTTATAAAATATGGTAAATTCATAAAATATGGTGAACAGTCCGATCCCCTATTATAAATATTTCTAGACTTCTTACATGGATGTTCAGTAATTCAAACTGAACTGGATACACTGTATTTCTGAAAGGATACATCACTTGTCATAATAACTATACTTCATGCCTATATTGCTATGCACTCAAGCTTAGAGATAAGCACTTCATGACAAATAACTGATTTTTACGTAGAAACTGTAAATAGTAATCGATATTGTTTATTTCCGAAAGTATGGCCATTTCTTAGCCCTGATTTTCGGAGGATCTCTCTATTGTGTTGCCACGAGATGTTCCCCTGGACCTGTCACGAGATTTTTCCTTAGAACTGCCACGAGAAATTCCCCTTGACTTGCCACGGGACATTTCCCTAGACCTGTCACGAGATCTCGCCCTTGAATTGCCACGGGATCTGGACCTGTCGCGAACTCTTCCCTTCGAGTTGCCATGGGATTCCCCCCTAGACCTGTCACGAGATCTTCCTCTTGACTTGCCACGGAATCTTCCTCTAGACCTGTCACGGGAACTTCCCCTTGACTTGCCTCGGGATCTTCCCCTTGACTTGCCTCGGGATCTTTCCCTTGACTTGCTTCGGGATCTTCCCCTTGACTTGCCTCGGGATCTTCCCTTTGACTTGCCTCGGGATCTTCCCCTTGACTTGCCTCGGGATCTTTCCCTTGATTTGTCACGAAATCTTTCGCTTGACTTGCTACGGGATCTTCCCTTAGACCTATCACGGGACCTTCCCCTAGATTTTTCTCGAGGACGTCGCTGAAAAATTTCTCTGGCGTCATCCGTTTCAGATAGATGAACAATACTTCTAGCCACTTGTACAATTTGACCATGTACATCAGGACTTCTCGATTTGCCATTTGACCTTGAACTAGTATTGTTATCAACAGTTACAGGGGTCACGTTTCCGTCGTCGTTGTCGCGATGATTTTCCGCAGATTCTCTAATTGTACATGACATTTCTATGAAACGACCTGACGACGGTCCAGATTCAAAGCACTCAGCATCATGAGTTAGTTTCTCGCCTTTTATGTTTAGACCTGCTAATCCTTCGTATTCAGAATTCGTTTTAAGTTCTATAACAAATGACGTCATACATCTTAATAACTTTTCTTTATTTATGATATTTACTCAGACACCATCCAGCGCAAACTAGGCACTGAAATGAATGATTGCAGTTTGTGGTCACGCTTTTATATAACACTTAGAATTGCACAATATTTGTTTTTATTTCACAATAATTTCTTAACAATTTCAATGTGTCTGAAATAAATACGCAATATTTTAGGAATTTGTGTTTATGTCCAGTCAGCAAAGGAGTTAGTGTATAGTCAGCAGGGCCGCTCCAAACCGACGAAGTTTTCTCAGCTGTTATATTTTTACATAAGATTTAATATAATATACTTGTACAGTTCGAGCGGCCCTGTCCCGCATCCCATCGTCTCCTTTGCCGACTATACAGCTCCGTCACATTGTCTTGGCAGTGCCCGGCACCTCTGGAACTCGATCTAGCTTTACCCTGCCGATATAACATCATCGCGACCGAGTTATAAAATCAAGAGACCAGAAATAGTAACAAATGAAAGAACAATCTTTTGTAATTTTTTATTTATCCTTAATTAAAATTAGAATAATTCTTCACTAACTAATGAACTTATTTGGATTTTAAACTTGTAAATTATGTAAAATTCAAAGTGAAAGCAGAAAAATAAAGAATGCATAATCTCCGTCTAAGGTTCTATGGAGAATTTGAAATGTCCATGTTATCTGGTGAATTCTTTTCGTCGCCCAGGTCCTGAGTTTTGTCAATTATGGACGTTTCCCTGTCTTCGGGCAGGGCCGGTAGGGGGGGGCTTTGTTCGCGCGATTTGCGGTCGTGGGGGGTCTTCGAGTCCCGCGTCGAGCGGCTCTTGGAGCGGCGGCTGCGGGACCGGGATCGCTTCCTGTCACGGGACCGGGACCGCTTCCTGTCCCGAGACCGAGTGCGCTTCCGCTCCCTCGACCGTGACCTCTTTCGATCGCGGGACCGGGACCGTTTCTTATCGCGGGACCGCGAGCGTTTCCGAGAGCGGGACCTCTTCCGTTCCCTCGAGCGGGACTTCCTGCGCGAGCGGGACCGCTTCCGGCGCGAGCGGGACCGAGAGCGGCGCCGGGACCGCGACCGGTCGCGCTTCCTGTCCCTAGACCGCGAACGCTTCTTCACCACCGGCGATTTGGACCGCTCCTTCTCCTTGTCCTTATCAGACTCCTTCTCCTTATCGTCAGACGGAGACGACGCCTTCGACTTAGATTCAGAGCTGGTACCGTTCCCATTCTCGATGGATTCAGATTTTTCTGGCACTTCTTCTTTTTCCACCTCCTTTTCCGGCGACTTCTCTATCTTGTCCTTGTCGGCGGATTTGTCTCTATCTTTGTCCTTGTCCTTATCTTTCCGGTCGCGGGAGCGGTCGCGGTCTCGCTTGGAGCGCGACGCGCGGTGGCGGGAGCGCGAGCGGGAGCGGCGCGAGCTGCGGTGACGGGAACGGGATCTGGAAACAACAATATGGAAATATGAATAATTAGTTTTATAATACAAATTCTGTATTGCACACAACAATAAGGGATCGGACTACTTTTTTTTAATTTTATAATTCCAAACTTCTTAGTATATGATATCGAACACCCAAATAAAAAAAAAAATAAAAAAAATATTTACGTTAACAAAGTTTCACTTAATGGCAGGGTCCTCCTTTTAAGCATAAAAATGCCTGTGGCAGAAAGACCCGCTCTTCTTTATCTTAAAGTAAATAGTAGGTAACTAAGTTTAAAATATGATTAAATTATAGATTAAATAAATATGTGGGGACTTCTCACCCACGGCCATCTGATCCAAAAAAAAAAAAAAAAACAAAATTCTTCATTTCTTTAAATAACAGTACATTATTAGCTAGTGGCCGGTGTCTCCTTGTAGGCTTAAGATGCCTGTGTTAGGAGACACCGCTCTTCCATCAAAACAAGCAGAGCTTATACTATGGGTGGTTACCAAACAGCTGATACAATACATAAATAGATAAATACATACTTAAATACAGATAAACAATACTAATTATAATACAATACAAATTCTGTATTGCACACAACAACAGGGGATCGGACTACTTTTTCTTATTTTATAAATCCAAACTTCTTAGTATATGCTATCGACCACTAAAAGAATTCTTGCTCTATCTTTAAAATTGACCGAGTTATAAAGGTTTGAAAATCAAGATTAGACAGAGAGGCACATACCCACTTGTGACGTCATTTGTTAGTAACGCCATATAATCTCCATACCAAAAATCGTTTTTGAAAGAGACAGACATATTGAAACTTTAAAAAATCACTGTAAATTCGTTTTTCAACCGATTCTGTTTTTTTCTTCGCGAATCGTCTGCTACTAATCTATATTTTAAAAAGAATTCATAAAATATGGTGAACAGTCCGATCCCCTATTACAGTAACTACTTTAAAAATAGCACTAGGCAATAGTTCTTTTAATTAGCTTATAGGATGAATAATGTACAGCCACAAAACCAAATATAAGACAACTAGCTGTCCGCCCACAGTTACGTTCGCGTTATTTTACATGAGATTTTCCCATGGGAATGAGACTTTTTCCCATGAAAAGTATCCTATATGTTAATCCAGGGTACAAACTATCGCCATTTCAAATTTCATATTTTCATCCAAATCCATTCAGTTGTTTAGGGCGTGAAAGCGGAACAAACATCCAAATACTTTCACATTTATAATATTAGTGTAAATGTGATGCAACACCCTAGACTGCGCAAAATAGAATTGGTTTATTAGGCAGTGTATATTACACGAATTTCTTCACAAAAAGAGTGAGTGTGTCGATTTTCAAACAGCAGTTTTTTTCATATTTCACAACTGTCTGTAACTAATTCCGCACAGACAACAAAAGCATTCGAGTGTGAACAGTGGAGTTTTAACTGATGTCCTCGCTAAAATCGTGAGCAATTCATCGTAAACATTTCCTTTAATAGTAGGTTGTATTTGTCTGAGTATTTTAGTAGAGTAGTTTCGATTTTACTTTTTTTTTTTTCTATATTCAAAACAATACTTTATTGTATTAGAATGTTTTTTTAAGGTTGGCCTGTTTTTTATTTTACATTTTCTCGCATTTAAATAAAAAGGGGAGCGATTTGAGGGCTTCTGTGATGTGATGGCTAGGACCACTGCATGCCGTGCGCGAGACGCGGGCAGCGACGCCGGGTTTGTTGTTCACCATGGATCAATGTGTTTTCAAATCGAATTCATTTGTATGTTTATTTGAAGGTCTTACGAGAAAGGCAAACATTGCGAGGAAACCTGCACACTCCTGCCAAGAATTCAAACTATGTGAAGTCGACCAACCTGCACTGGACCAGCATGGTTGACAAAGGCCTGATCGCCCTAATTCAGTTGATGGAATAATAATACTATAAAAAACAATACCTTGACGACCGATGGCGATGGCGGGACCGCGAGCGGCGGCTGCGGTGGCGCGACCGGGACCTTGAGCGCTTGCGGTGGCGGGACCGGGACCGGCGCGAGCGCGAGCGGGACCGGCGCCGGGACCGGGACCGAGAACGCGTCCTGGATAACAAACATTATTACATTTTACTTTAAAACAAATTATGTACAGTTATGAGAGTTTTTTACTTAATTCAAGTATAATTTTTTTTACAAATTTAACAGGTATCGAAGTGGATACTGGTATCACAAGACTGGTTGTGGAAATCCTTAGGGGAGGCCTCCGTCCAGCAGTTTGTCAAAAAATTACAAAGATATATCGAGTTAAATTTGCGAATGACATCACACTCCAGTTGATTTTATACAGAGTTCTGACATAACCAGCCCCTACTCTCTACTTTGATGTGGTTTAACTAAGCAATTTTTTGTTAATTTGAGAATACAATAAATTTGCACTAATATTTGTGTATTACCTGACTTACGGACAAAATAGTATTTTGTTTTCTTTACCCAGCCATCATCCCTATTTATTAAAGTTTGCCAGAAGCTTTCTTTTATTATTCAGAGACAGTCAATGCCAATTAGCTAGCATTACAATTTTAAGTATCACATTTTTGAAGGCAACACTTTGATATGTTTACTGTTCATAGTTCTAACAAGTCTTTTAAATTTTTAATACTTTCTCCTCATTATGCAAATAAATACCTTCTCTTGTCCTTGGAAAGAAGCCCTATAACGGGATCGATAGCGGCGGAGATAAGATTCTGTGCTTCTTTCACACGGCACATGGCCTCCTCAATCTCCCGCTGGGCAGCTTCATTGCTCTTCGTCTGCGGCTTGCAAATAGCTTGAGTGGCATGGTGCACCTGAAATTAGCAAAATGAAATTGTGAAGTATCTCCATATTAGAACTCTGACTATTGCTAAAAGTTAGTCACTTAAAGTATTTGATCACCCAAAGAGGGCCATCTGAAGCATGACTTTATACAGAGACAAATAAAAAGACTTTTGAATCAATTATACAGGCACATAATTAAAACTTAGATCTAAACAAATTTACCAACTTATTTTATACTATTTTTAAAACACAATAATCTAAAATGTTACACACTTACCCTAATAGTTTGCCCATCAATAACAGAACCATTTAGCTGAAAAGCTTTGATGACACTCTCTTGCTCAGTCATCTCTATTAGTCCATACTTGGTGCTGTCACCCTCTCGCTCACAGAAGCGCATGTACTTCACTTCCGCGACTTGACAAAAACGGTCTATCAATTGCTGCTGTGTTAGAGCTCCTGTGTCTATTACTAATACAGTTCTTCTAATCTCTTCTATCTTCCTCGAGTCATATGCTGCAGGCAGGGGAGGATAAGGCGGCAGACCAGCCGCAACCAGCTTCGGATCATGAGTCTGAATCACTTGATTCGGGTGAACCCCTTCTAAAGTATTTATAACATGTGCTGGCAGGCGCGGCTCCACAGAGCTCAGCCCAGGCACGAGCGTGCCGTTACTCGACATCTCCAGAGCTTTGTGCTCGTCCGGGATCTCGCCTGACTGCACCGGGATCACGATCAGCGCCCGATCGATGAACACGGTGTTGGTCATGTGCTGAGCGACGTTTACAGTCGCCGAATCGTAATATTTTACGTAACATATTCGGGACTGCACAGGACAGGATACATCTCTAATCGTTGGATACAATCTTATGTCGTCAATCTTACCCAAATAACCAAACAATGTCTGCATTTGATCTTTTGTTGCCTGCGGCGCGATGTTGGTGACTTGTATCACCCGCGTACTCCCCGATACCATTTTGGATGATTTACACATGAAGGCGGCAGTAATTCATTACCAGTCTCTCAGAAATTATTTACTGCTATGGATTCACAACAGATTTCAACATATTTAGGCCTTAATGCTATGAAACACTCGATAAAACGCAAGCACGGTCGCTCTAAATACGGCTGTCAGTGTTTTTTTTTTAACAAAACTTTTCCGCTAGCGAGTGTTGCCATTTTACTAATATTGTCTATGTTTAGTTTGTGTACGAGTGGTTTCTGTCATAACGCATTAGTACACATTTGCCATCAGAGATGGCGTCCGCCATAAAAGTTTTAGCGCCAAGAATTAAATTCCCAGGGCATTGCAGTCGCGCATAATTATTATTTACTGTGTCTAAAAATTGAAAGTAATGCTTAAATAAACCTGAAATGTTTTCCACAAATGTTCATGAGTGCGATAATCGAGTAGAAATGTTACAAAAAAAGTTGAAAGCAGGTTTGTGTGGTTTCGTAAGTCTTCTTCACCGCGTCAGTGCCAAAGACCCGTGTAACGACTGCAATAGAGGGAATTTAGTAGCCGGGACATCCAGGAGTGTTCTGTGCCTAAGTGCCTTCCCACGCACGGAATCACCTTTCTTTTCGGACGATCAGGTGATTCAGCCTTCAATGTCCTAACCAAACTGGGGAAAGTCGCAGAGATTTTTTCTTAGAAAGTATCTCCCCCCACCGGGATTCGAACCCGGAATCTCTGTAATATACCTAAAGGCAACTACGTTCCTCATGGATGGTAAAGAATTATTTTCTATTAATATACTCATTCAAAAATTAATACTTTTTAGCAACGAAATCGAAACTACATCTAGAAAGACAGGTTGTTATGTTGAACAACACGGAGCGTGCCCTTTTTGGAGAACTTCACTCGTTACGTGCTGAAATAGAGCTTTTGACTGAACAGTTAGAGGTGATTTACTTCCATTACATTCTTTACGAGACGATTTAATCAAAGGCATAGGTAACAATTTATGGATAAATAATGTTTTGCGGTTCCGAAGTCGTGCTACTAGAATTACTGCAACATCTGCTACTTGCATTGATAATATATTTTCTAACATTACGCCTACTTACAAATCGGTCATCAATAAATTAACCTCTGATCACTCTGGTCAGATAGGTATATTCAATATTAAAATAAAAAAGGACCAAAAAGAGAATATTACATGTGTCCCCATTAGTGACACTCGGCTAGAACACTATAGGAATAATATTTTAGATAAATTATCGGAAATACCATACAGTGACGATCCAAATTTATTGTATAACTCAGTATTTAACTTTGTCAAAAATGAATATGATACGGTATTTAAATCAAAAACTATAAAAGTTAATAACAAAGCTTTGTTTAGTGATTGGGCGACAGCGGGAATTCATAGGAGCAGACGAAAATTATATGAACTCTATGAAGAGAAATCATATAACAAAAGTACGGCCTTTCTAGATTATGTTCGTAGTTATTCAAAAATGTTTAAACGTGTTTGTGCCGTAGCTAAATCCAATTTCATTAAAAACAAAATTGAATCTAGTAGCAATGTAATGAAAACGACATGGAAAATTATAAATAGCGAGACTGGAAAGGCCAAAGCTACACATAATAACTTCAAGCTTAAAATAGATAATCAATTGTTAAGTACAGACCTAGAAGTAGCAAAAGCCTTTGAAAATTTCTTTACGGACATTCCAGTTTCAACAACCAAGTCTTTAAATTCATCTCCCGCTGCTGCTGAATCTATACTTAAGCAGAACTTTGAGGAATGTAAAACAGATTTTAAATTTAGGCACGTAAATAATGAGGACATTGTAAAAGCGTTTAAATCCCTGGAAATGAAAAAGACGGCTGACGTCCATGGTCTATCTGTAAAAATTATAAGTTCCATTATAGATTGTATCGCACCTCACCTTTGTTGCATATTTAATCAATGTATAGATAATGGTGTGTTTCCTGACTTGATGAAACTAAGTAAAGTGATACCTTTATTCAAAGCCGGTAGTACATCAGACCCCACAAATTTTAGACCTATATCGATACTACCAACTCTTAGCAAAATATTTGAAAAACTCATACTTAATCAATTGCAGAGTCATTTTTATGTCAATAATTTAATTCATGTTGCTCAGTTTGGTTTCACAAGGGGTCGTTCAACAGCCGACGCTGGTGTTGAGCTAATTGACAATGTTTTTGGTGCCTGGGAAGACGCAATGGATGCAATAGGTGTATTCTGCGATCTATCCAAGGCTTTTGATTGCGTCCATCATGACATTCTTGTCAGGAAGCTACGCCATTATGGTGTAAAAGATCAGGCTCTTGGCCTTCTGGAGTCATATCTAACAGATAGGGTTCAGATGGTCGATGTTAATGGGAAAAGATCACCCGGATCTTCAATAAGTATGGGCGTCCCGCAGGGTTCAATTCTTGGACCTTTCTTGTTTTTAGTATATATTAATGATTTACCTTATCTTGTTAAAGCAAAACATGGGTTAGTATTGTTTGCCGATGATACTTCTTTGATATTTAAAGTTAAAAGACAACAATCAAACTATGACGACGTAAACAATGCTATCTCTAGTATAGTGAATTGGTTTACTGTTAATAATCTATTACTTAATGAAAAGAAAACTAAATGTATTAAATTCGTATTACCCAATGTGAAACCGGTAACTACAGATATATTTATAAAAGGACAGAAATTGGACCTTGTAGATTCGACTGTCTTTTTGGGCATTACTTTAGATGCCAAACTACAATGGGATTCTCATATAAATAAATTGTTGAACCGACTGAGTTCAGCAGCGTTCGCAGTTAAAAAAATTAGAGCCCTTACCGACGTAGACACCGCTAGACTAGTCTACTTCAGTTACTTTCATAGTCTAATGACCTATGGTATTTTATTGTGGGGTCACGCTGCGAATGCTAATAGTATATTTATTTTGCAGAAACGGGCTGTTCGTGCAATTTATAGATTAGGGCCTAGAGTGTCACTGAGGGAAAAATTTAAAGAAATCAATATTCTGACATTTGTGTCTCAATATATCTATGACAATCTTGTGTATATAAAACGAAATATAAGTAATTTTCAGAAGCACAGTGATATACACAATTTTAATACTAGAAATAAAGACAAGTTGGTTGCTTATGTCAGCCGACTACATAAAATTAGTAATTCTTTTAAAGGCAATTGTATACGCTATTACAATAAGGTCCCTACTGATATTAAAAACTTGCCTTTAGACAAGTTTAAAATAATTATAAAACAGAAATTGTATAAAAAAGGTTACTATAGGATATCTGATTACTTAGAAGATAGGTGTCCATGGGAATAGATTGTTTGAGTAGCAGGCTTTTTCGATATGTAATAAGCATTAATTTTGTAATTGACAATATTTTATTTAAAAAAGGAAACGCAAAAGATGCGACGACTGTGGAGTTTCTTCGGTGAGCTCTTCTCCACAGATTCCGCCATTGTGTTAGTGAACTCACCCAAAAAAAATGTAATGACGGATCTAAGTGATGTAATAACATCCTATGGAAATAAATTATTTTGACTTTTGACTTTGTGTGTATGTCAGTGGAACCCTCACTCCTAGACGGTACCCTCATTTACTATAGGTACATTTGGTATATTAGACTGCTGGGCTTGCAATATTTTTACATGGCTTGGTAGCACGCACCCCTAATGGCGACACAACTTATGTAGACGTATTTCGCCAGTGTCGAGTCATATTTGTAGGCTCAAGATATGGGCGCAGATTTTTTATTACTTCTAGTCGTCATTTTATTACAGAAAATAGATAAATCGTTACAAAAATACAAGAAACAGTTTTGAAAATGCACAATAAAATTCTAAAACTTGACAGACCGGTCTTCTTTTGCTTAAAAACACTTGATTTTCCATGGTCCACTCCAAGTGCTAAAGTGATCCTCCACCAGCCAGGGGTACGGTGGGTCTGAAGGCCATACATGAGTCTGTTCGCGTAGTCTGGTACTGGTATTAACCAGCCACTTTTTCCACTACGACCAATTGAACCGACAAACTAGTTGTGCAGAATGGAACTTGACAAAGCCATATGTAGTAAACTCGGCCCACATCGGTCTCGTTGGGAATGTGTACCTACCGTTGAAATTGTCTCGTTGAAACCAAATCAAAAATTCTTTGATGTGGGACAAGTCTACAAATAAAATTTTGTCGATTAATAAGAACGCCAGTAGGCGGAAAAGTATCTTGTGGGAAAAGGGTGATCACTCGCCTGACCGGGTGGTATGGCCAGGGGACCTATATGAGCTGTTGACGAGGATTACGTACAATAGCCAGCACAAGCAGCATGTATCCCGTAGTAGGCAGGATTCGTAATGCAAAATTTAATGTCCAGCCACATGTTGTACGTAATCATCGTTAACTGTAACTCGTCCCACATTCATCATTACAGGATCTGAAAGATAAAATTTCCGAGCGTTCCTTCCAAATCTCTAAAGTGGAAATACAGAAAGCAGCAGAACAGAGTAAAATAGACGTTTTAATCAGTGAATTAAATAGTCATAAGAAAGGTTTCGACAATATGTTTCTAGAAGGTAAATTCTGCAAAATACTTAGTTTTCTTATCCATTATCATCATTCATCATTAAGTGTACAAGTAACCTACCCAAACTTCTATTAACTAAATCGAAAATATTAAATATATGTTTATTGATTGACTGTTATGTCACAAAGTACTTAGTTAAAACGGCGACCCGGGGCCGTGGTTGGTTATGTGTCGAGTTCGTCCGCAACAAAAAACAACAAAGTATACCTAGCTACTTCACTTTACAGATCGACAAATAACTGAATTCCGTAACAAAGAGCTCATAGCGAAGGAGACAGAAGAACAAGAGAAAGAGCGTCAGAAGCAGCAAGAGAGGGAAAGACAGGCGGAGTTGCAGGCTGATGAAGCTGCTGCCACTGAAGTCGAGGCCAGCTCCATTGAGCAGGAATGCGCCGTGCTGAAGGTAAACAAGTCATTATCGTAAAAAAACCAGCACCAGCTTTTAGTTTATAAATTACTAGATATCAGCCTGCATACGCGTACATCGTTACTGGATTATACCAGGGCGAGGTTTGTATTACAAATAAGTACGGAGTAACATCTGCCTTTCACTATAAGTCACATAGATTTCAGCACCTAATAAAAAACGTTGAGTGTTTATGCTAAATAGATTCGCAAGTTTTAAAAAATATATTTTACACTTTACAGAAAAGAAATAATGCAATAATGCTTAAACTTCGTCGCAAACTAGTTTTAGCAGAAGATGCAAGACGGGAACTTATGAACCAGCAGCAAGGACAATAAGCGCCCAATCTGTTGATGCGGCTAAAACTAAAAGATACAAATTTTATATCTCATGATTTATTAATTGCATTTAAATATTTAATAAGTAAATATAAACAACTACAATACAGTAACAAATATAATATGTAGTAAGGCAAGACGCAATGACTAACAGAGTTCAAACTTGTCTACATTTATGTTCACCAGTTTCAGTGCTGTCACTATTGAGCCATTTACGTGTTTCAAATAATAACAATAAGAGTTAAAAATAATACTAGAATAGTCCGGTTTATACGAGAATCCAATGTTTGGGCACTTAACAAACTGCAATCAGGCTACCACTTAGCTTAGGTTACCATTACCATAGCAGTCCTAGGGCGAGTATATAGTAGGTATAGTACGATATCCACCAGTTGAATCGTTATTAACCTTATATTAAGATTTTGAATGATGTTCATAGCATTTATTTTATACTAAACTAGTTCTGGTGGAAACTAAAGCCGAATTCAACGAGGCGGATAATAAATACGAAACGAAACCTAGCAGCCTTTTTTAGCAGCGATAGGCCGTTGCGTTGCCGCCTACTTAAACATGCGAAATTTTGCGAATGCCTTGATTTATTATTGTTATTCGCCTCGTGTGACTTCGGAATTATTTATTACATATTCTAGAAGCGAGGAATGCGAACTAGAAATGTGGATGTACGGTATAGCACGACACGACAGCAAACGAAGATCTAGTTATGGCACAAAAAATCAGCAATTAAGGGCAAATAGGTAAAAAAGTTCAGATACATAATTATTGTTTTCGGCTTAGAACTTCGTACCCTAATTGGTATCGTAGTATGCTTGACTACAAAGATCAGGGTTAAGGGTTCGAAATTCGAATCCCGCCCAGGGCAGACATTTGTCTGATGAGCACCTTGTGTTTGCCTGTCATCTGGACGTTGTTTTTAATATTTATATCTACAATGTATGTATATCAGCTGTCTGTTCTTTACCTCATTGGATACAACATATAGTTTGGGGTCAGATGGCCGTGTGTGATGTCGCCACATATTATTTTACTTTTACTTCTTTCAATAGGCGAAAGAACATCCACTTTTCCAGTATTATTTCTTCATAAAATCTTTGCCGGGTATGTAATTGGTTGGTACCTACCTAAATATGGCGTCATTTTACGATAGTTGCTAGTTATCCAATTGAAGCAATAAAGCAACACTTCGTTTAATCCAGTGTGCAGTGGGCTTATCCGACGGAAGATAAAAAGCTAAGACAAAATTGGACGAGTGTCCAGTAGTAGCTAAAACCCCTTTTCTTTCCAAAGTTTTGTACAAAGGGCATTTGTATCTCGTTCCTTCTTCGAAATCTTTTTTCAATTTTGGAAATAACCAAATGACTGGCATGTTATCGTTTAGTACTTTTTGAAATTGTTCTCCGACAGCAAAACTGTCTCGATCCCAACGGCCGCCATCCATGAACAACCCACTCGCGTACACTCCCCACTCGGGAGGAGAGTCCTCATAATCTACATGACGAACTTCAAAATCAAATATTAAAAGATCGATGGGAATTGTTTTTGCCCGAGCATAATTTTGCATCGATCCGGTAAGAAAAGCTTGGGTGAAGAAAAATCCTGAAAGCCAGAAAGTGGGAGGTTTTCCATTTTCATACCAGTCTTCCAACTTTTCTAAGCGTTCGATGAAATCCGTTACGTAACTGGGCAGGGGTTTTAAACTGGGATACGATACTTTCGACCAGTTAGCCGGAATTTTACCCAGCAACATATTATTTGCTTGGGCATCTAACGCCGGTGACATTACAATAAAGCCCTTTACAGCTTTCTGGAGATCTAGCAAAGAAGTTTTTATTTCGTCGTGCAATTTATTGAAACGTTCCATTTCTTGACCAAGAACGGTGTTCATCGATTCTTTGTAATCGATTGGATATTTCTTTTTTGCTTGCTCTACATCAAATTTAGCTGGGAGTTTCGATAAAATTTCTGTTGCCATTTGTATGAGAATAAGTTCCGTATTACCTCCTTCACCCCCACTACCTCCGCCTTCCACAAGTATCAAAGCTTCAGTGAGGGCCATCGAGACACTGTAGTCGCGAGTTATTCCTGCGTTCATGTGTAATCCATACACCTCGGGTGGGGGATTGACTGGTACTAATTCAATGTGCTTTAAATAATCCTGATATTCACATCTTCGTGGTAATCCATACTGTGAACCTATGTCACAAAACAAATAATTTGGATCGTTGACGACTTTATCGTTCACGTAATTATCTAGTATTGTCACTATTAATCTTCGATCCCAGTCATCGGTGACTCGACCACCGTAATTACACTCACCAGTCAAATATTTTACAGCGACATATTGGATTTCTTCATATTGATTTAAAAACATTTGTAATTGCATCACAGATATTTGAAAATCGGAGTCATTAAATCCATATTGTATGTTCCACCCCAAAGGTCCAAATTTCTTTCTCTCTTGCACAACCGCATGAAAGAAACTTATACCGTACAAAAGTTTGCTAAAAGTTTTGTCCTTTCCTGGACATCCTTCATAAAACTCGGGTTCTTTCAACGGTTCGGAATTATATGATCTAAATAAATTATGTTGTAGGCCAGTTGGTGGTTCGTTTGTCATTTTTACACCATTTTGGAGAACTTGTTGAGGGAATCTATCTGAAGGATAACTCGTGAGCCAAAGCCTAAAACTGAGATCAGTATTGGTTAAGTCAAAAGCTTCAATTAACTTTTCCATAGTTGGTAACCATGAAACTGCTAGATGACAATTCTGTAAGCACACCCAACCTCCTTCTAACTGAGCTTTCTCAATCATACTTTTCGCTATCGGTCCTTGTCCTTGGCCTAACGATATAGAATTGAACCTATTCGAATACCCCATTTTATCACAATACTTGATAAGGGCTCCCATTGGGTCAGAACCAGGAGATAATATAAATATCAAAGGAGCAAGACAATTGGAATCTCCAAAAGATTTTCCTATATCGAAAGGAGGAGGTGTAATAAATTTACGCCCCATTTGTTTTTCTATGAATTCTGTTACAGCAATTATCAACTTGTCGGGTCTTAAGATTCTTACTACTAATAATCTTTGAAATACATCCAATTTTGTATTCCATATACCTGGAAAAACATAATTATGCGGTTCTAAATCATCATACACTTTCTGCCATTCATTTAAATTTTGTGTGAAGTCGTCTTTGAGACCATTATAAGTTTTTAAATCGTTTAGTCTACATAATTCATCCCATCCTTTATCTGGCAACCAATCACAAGGTTTTGCATGAGGGTTTTCTATGGCTATACCTCCGGTGATAAGGAATATAAATTCTTCATGAGTCATTTCCTCGGCTGCCATCATCATTTTATTACACATGATAAAAGAAAACATTAGTTTATCCTTGTCAAAAAGTGATCGACAGACGTTGCTGTATAAATTATACGTAAAAGTTTCTTTAAGAAATTTGAGTCTTTTCTCCAAATCCTTCGACTTGTTAGCATTCTCGATAGATAAAATATACAGGTTAATGTACCACGTCAGTGAATATTGGTACATAGGATCGACGTTGGGCAATTCAGTGACACAATAATAAAGTATAGCCGAATGACTTGCTATAGGTCTGTAGCCCAGCCTGAATTTTTCAATAATTATTTCTGTTTCTATGCTAGCTTCTTGTTTTTTCATAATATCCACTGCCAAAATCTTAGAATTATCCAAAACGTCTACTGCAGTCTCGTCTTCTAAAATGTCGCCTTTTGTTTCCTGTAAAGTTCTTAGAATATCATCCTCTACTTGCTTTAGTGCGGCACGATTAGCCGCACCCTCAACGATCAACTTTTCACGTTTCTCTTGTAAGTCTGGCCTTTCTTTTGCAACTACAATACCTAACAATTGATCCTCTAAACCCTCTTTAGTTAATACAAAGTTGATGAGAGTTACTTTGTTGAAAACTTCTGGCAAGTAATGAGGATTCCTTAATTTAGTAGTCATATAAAGCCGAAAATTTGGACTATATTCTATAGCATTGTCCCCGATTGCTATAAATTCTTTACCACCTTGATGATAAGTAAGTTTCATAAGTATCGGATCTAATGGTGCTTCAACATCTTCAAGAACACACTCAATTAAAGCAGGTTTTCCATATTCCAAACAAGTTTCCAATACTCTCATGTAGTGTCCATCCGAAAACTTTAGTATTTGCAAGTCATTAGGCTTTTCCATAGTTTTAACCCATTTGTTGGCTTGTCCTTGCGGATCAATCATCAAAGACCACCTCATAGAATTGTCTAATATTACCCCATTATCAGTTGAAAATGCGTCTCGAGGCAATCCTGCAATACACCAGTTCTGAATCTTAATATCTGAGCCCAGAATGTCTTTGAGCAAGTATACTTCAGAATGAGGCATGTCTAATTTGATTATGAGCTCGCGCCATTTGTCTATTACCTTTATTCGTATTGGAGCTATATAAGGAGCCAAATAAGCAATTATTCCACATGATACTAAGATATCACCTGCTAAATTATCATACAACAATTGTAAGTTTTCAGCAGCCAAGGTCCAACGAACTTTTTCACCACCAAGACCTCCAATTAACTTTTCAGCTCTATACAATTTATCTATACATAATTGTACTTCATCTTCAAGAGCTTTCTTTTTAATCATAGCTTCTTCAAGAGCTGCGTTCAGTTCCAATAATCTAGCCTCTAATCTGGCAACTGTGGCTTTTTTTTCTTCCAAAATAGCCATAGTTTGAGCAAATTCTCTCTCTGCCGCTTCTAATTTGGCTTTTTTTGGAGCTACAACTTTAGCAACAGCATCATACATATCCATAGCGATGATCCATTTACACAAACCTTCAGCAGCTGATGACGATTTTGCAATTATATGAGGTTTAAAATCCTTGTGCGATAAGTATTCTTTTCTTATCTTTTTCATTACGTCTATAGGTATATTATCCTTATCAAAATTCCTAAGAGATTCTAAGAATCCCATATCACCTAATACTCTTTTGCTTGGTGCCCAAAAATCATATATCTTTTTTCCAGGATTATTAGGATCAGGTATTTTATCAGGAGGAACTTGTTTAATAACACACACTGCTGCCATGACTAGTTTCACAGTGGCGGGTGGATTTTTCATTGACTTTACGATGGTAATATCAGCTGGTTTTAAAGTATTCAAAGCAGCAATAGCATCTTCTAGAATAGGAAGAGCAAGTGCTAAATCAGCCTCACAATCTTTTTTCAGTTCTTGAGCGGCTGCTGCTTGCACATTAGCGACCTTCTGATCTATTCTTACTTGAGCAGCAGCTTTATCGGCTTCTACTGTTTCTTGTTCTATTTCAGCCATCATTTTAGCAGCTTTTTCTGACATGATGATAAGTTGAGGTTTTAATTCATTCAGGTCGTGTTGCATAATTGTCACCGCTTCTGCTGCTAAATTAAGCTTATCTAAACCATTCGTATATCTAAGTCTCTGAGCTTTTAACTCCCTCTGTCTTCTATTTGTTAACGTTGTAAACGATTTAATTAAATCCAAATATGACGCCGAGGTTATGTAAGTTTTCCTACCATAGTGAAAATAAAAGTCTAAAGAAATTTTACGAGAATCAACATGGAATTGTTTACAGGCAATAACAGCAGATCTTTTGACGGTATCCGGCACGTTAACTTTGGTCATGAAATAATTAGCTACCATCTCTAAGGCGTCCTCTGGCCAGTCATCGTACCAGTCGATGGTACAACAATTTACAAGAGACGGATATAGTCTTAGTCTTAACCTAAATGCACTTCCTATGGGACTGAAACCCAAGCATATATGAAGCTTTGCTCTACACCGACCTACAAAGAAGGACAATATCTGTAAAGGACTAATGTCAAGATTCCGGTTACCCCCTTGCGCACCTAGCCGACATAGTTCCAGAATATCTTGCTGTTCGTCTAAGCCATACAAATTTGGCACTTCACCTGAGTTAAGTAGGCTGTCTATATTTTGAATAAAGACTTCTTCTTGAATTTGACTCTCCGTGAATAGGAAAGTGGTGTCTTTAGCTAGACCTCCAGATTCACGAAGAACTCGTTTCATGTCTTCTTGCCAGTCTTTGATACTGTAATTTTTCGTAATTTCGGGTTGGAAAAAACTCAAGCCCAGTATAGTACTAGCAAGTCGGACTAGGGATTGACGCCCGGAACCACCAACACCTACTAACAAAGCATTACCCATCGGTAAAGAGAGTATTCTGCATATTTTAGATAAATGTTCAAGAGCATAATCAAATAACACAATATACATTTTAGCCTTATGCAGCGCATTATATTCGGCTAACATCGTTACTGATATATCATAGAAAATTTCTTTTTTAGGTATTTCTTCATATCTTCTTTCACCTTCAAGACTTTCTAAATCGAGATAAGAGCCAAACATCAGTCTTCTTAAATTATCTTGTGTAACTTCGCCATTTTCATCTACATATTCATCCAAAGCATGTTCAAAAGTGTCCTTCATGCAATCTTTAGTAACTTTTTTGAGTGTAGTGTAAAACCAATCTCGATCTGGTGTGTCTACCAGCCTGTCATAGAACACTCGCAATGTTTCATGTACCCATATTTTGACGAAAGTTCGTTTGCTTTCGGCAGATTCTTTCCTCAATAAAGAACATCCTTGAATTAACCGAGAAAAATCTCGTAAGTTAAAAATGTAGTGTGATTTTGCGGGTGTCGGTCTGAGCCCTTCTGATGCTTGTTCGTAAATTTCCATGGTGGCAGCAACGATATTTATTATAAATGGTTGTGCATCTTGGCCGAAACCATTTCTTCTCCATCCAAGTTGCAAAAGGTTTGTAAATATTTTAGTCATGCTTTCTTTTGAAAACTCATTTATGGAGTAAATATTATAATGACGTAACATTCTTTGATAAATTAACTGCCGGCTCCCACCAACGGGGCCTATGGCGCCGAAGAAGAAAGTGTCCCAAATATATAGTTTATCCGTCGTTTTAAGGTCATACCAATGACCCTGATCAAAATACAACCTTAGTAGTTCTATTGCTGGTTGTGCTCCATATGTTTCTTTAGCTGGCATGTTCATATCATCTATAAAAATCACTGCTTTCTTTCCCTTGGTTGGGCCATAATTATTTTTTCTTCTTTTGACAAGCTTAGACAATACAAGCTCTTGTGTCTGATTGCAAGATGTAGTCGTAGTAAATGTAAGAAAACCTGGAGTATATTTCTCTTGGTCTACCTTGTTCATTAAATAACTTTGAACATAAAAACTTTTACCAGTTCCAGTCGGACCAATAAGTAATAAAGGTTTACAAAATTCTACATGAAGTCTCAATAAAAACATATATTTTTCTGTTTCTAAAGTAGGTACTACAGTTTGAAGGAGGTTAATTTGTTCTTTGAGTACGACTGCTTTCACATATTCTTGCCATGGTTTCCAACAGCCTTTACTTTTGAACACATAGTAATGTTCGAAAATGGGGCCTTCTGTAGGAATAGACACATCGATTCTTTCAATGTTAGCAGGAATACCTTTATCGCCTCTAAAATAGTCCTTAACTTCTTCATCAAATTTCTCTCTAGAATCAACGTTCAGGATCCCTCCTACTCCCCAAATGAGAGCAGTCATAAAAGCAGCAATAAACCAGGTCCTAGTATAACGAGTATCTTCTTCTCCTTCTATAGCGCTGTTTAATAACATATCCACAAGTCGAAGAGTGCTAATCACAAGATTCACTTCTCCACCTGAAACTAGCTGTTGACAATACTTTCTTACGAAATATATAAGTGGGTCGAATAACCAGTCCACCATACCATAAATATATTCTTCGTTTTCAAAAGCCCATATTGGATTGAGAGTATTCATCCAAGATTGGTAAAATGGCCTGAATCCAAATGTAGAAGACTCCATGTAAATCATTCCACATCTAGATACGGTGGCTGGAGATGCTTGTGACAAATCCATTACTTCGAAAATCATTGACATTACATTAGACATAGCCATAACCTCACCAGAAGTTAAACAAAGTTTTTTGTTGTCGTCCAACACAGTGTTCATGTTTTCGATCCATACAGCATCAACGGGACCGTCAAACACTATCCACTTTCTCGTCGGTGTATCTTCTGAAGCAAATTCTCTGAACATCACAGCGACTATCCCATCAGTCCACTCATAAGATATGGGATCAAAGGCGCCATATAACTGCCCCATTGTAACAGCTTTTGGATTTAAAACTTTGTAAACGCTTTCGCACCCATTTGGCTCATTTCTTTGACCCATGAATGTTAATGCTTCAGCTAAAACTTTTAGGCAGTTAGATTTAGCTGAAAAGGAATCTCCGACTAACATGTAGCCATGTCTGACGATCATCATTTCATAAGTTTGTATTATTTTAAGCAAAAAACAGTCAACTGGTTGAAGATTATTTTGTTCGCAAGATTCGTGGCATGCGATTAACAATAAGCGATAATCGGGTTTTGGTAATTCAATACCTGGGAACAAATCTGATATTATACCCTCAAATAGCGGTACATCAAACGACAAAAACTTAGGTAAGTTAACATCTGTGATTGATCTTAAAAGCAATATACTCTCATTTTCATATGGAAATTCTCGCTTTAAATTTCCTGCGGCAGAAAGAACAGTTTTGACAGCTCGCATTCCATAATCATAATGGTTTTGTGAAGAAAGTTGCTCCGAACACAACCGATAAGTAGTAACAATTTTAACAGATAAGTTACGGGCATCCAAAAAACCAAAAGAGTACAAAGAGATTTCTCCAATCATAGCATAGTCTGGTACCATCATAGCAACAGTGCGAAATAATACTTTTAGATTATCTGGCAATTCCGACCGCCCTGCATAACCAGGATTCATAGTGATACATACATAACAAGCAGGATTTAAGCGTAAAGTAGTACCTTCAAATACAAATATTTCTAAGTTTTGCCTTACAGCTTGAATTATACACAATATTTGTTGAGCAATGACAGATAAGACCTCAACTTCTATTCGGTTAAATTCATCAAAGCACACCCAAGCGCCACAAGCCGCTACTCCTTTGAAGAATTTTCCCATGGATTTATAATCTAGACCGTCAGAACAGTTAAACACCACGCACTGTACAGCTAGGGCTTTTGCTAAATCTTTCGTTGTTTCCGTTTTACCGGTACCGGCGGGTCCTTCCGGCGCACCATTCAAATGTAGATAGTAAGCGCCAACCAACGTTCGGTAACATCGATCAGTTAAAGGCGTTATTACTAATCGATCAGAGTTTCCTAAGTATTCATAAGCATAAGCTACAACAGCGTTAATTATCTTTACTATACATTTTTCCTCCTCCCAATAATATCGGAGTTGAGCTAGCCACTGAAAATCTGTCACCTCAGTTACTTTTTTTCCAACTAGGTCCCATATGACGTCTTTAGCGTGCACATCGATAACTATGAGTGCTTTAACAGTTATACTATTTAATTTAGTCAAATCGGTTCGTCTTATGATAGCAACAGTGTCGTTTAATTGTTTCGTCTGAGCCGTATAAAAAGCTTCAAGTGCACTTAATTTATGAGTATTGAGCGCCTCATGAACGTCTATTGCCCAATATATTTGGGATATCGCTAAAACAACCATGCCTTCCCAAGACAAAATCCAGTCGACTCTTTTTAGATTAGGAAAGTCATAATAAGATAATTCCGTTTCCATTTTTACCGCTTTCAGCATTTGATCTTCTACTTGAACTAGCCATTTTTCCACGGAACCTCTTGCTGCTTGGACACTGATAATTTCAAGAAAATCAACAGTTTCACCTTCCATTGATATCATGGTAGAAATATTAAATTCAGGATCAAATACAAGTCTGTTAATACCTTCAAAGCATTTTTTTAAATGAGGTTGTACTTTAAGAGGGTTTTTAGTTTCTGACAATATTTCCAACATTTCGTCATTCGAGAGGAAGAAAAATCTTGGAAAGTACAATCGTTTTCTTTCCAAATAATTGTTGACACCATCATTAATTTTCTCTAACAATGCGGATGCTATTACAAACTGTTCCAACACACCAATGCCACCGGCAATATCAAGGGCGTGAGGATCTTTTTCAACACACTGCATATATCTGCGGTAGATTCCATCGACTTCAGTAAACATCACTCCTTCCTCTGGCATTTGGGCCACAATGTCCTTAGATGAAAATATAGGTAACAAATATAACCACTGACTTTGTACTTTTCCCCACTCATCTATAGTTTTATTAACCCTTACGATTTTGTCATACCATGACCTAACTTGTGTTTCAAAAGGTTTAACAAATGCTGATCCTCGCATGCCGATAGTTTTAACAATATGGTCATCTAATACACTTGTTATATCATCGAGTGCAGAAAGAATCATAATGCCGGTGTCTTTGTAAGGACTAGTTTTAAAGCAAATATCAGTCCATTCTGCCTGCATCTTCAGCAGGTTGGTTATTAAAGCCAGTTCTTTAGTTGCGGCTATACTGATTATCTCATATTCGTCAATTTTGTCCCACAAATCGAAATTTATTATTTTACGTAGAGTTGTGCCAGCAGTAGGGGTCAAGTCAAATCCAGCAATGAGAGTCATTTCATCCCAGTGTCTTTGGAACAATGCAGGATTACACATGATATGAGCCATCTGTACGTTGGGTCTCCACTTTTTTAATTCCGCTATGGCCTGAGCGCATAATTGCATAGGGGCTGGCTGATTATTAATATCTAAGTCGTCTACTATCCCTTCAAATTTTTTTTCTGTGCCTTCTGCAATTTGCTGTTTAATTTTATTTCGGTAATTTTTTGATATCTTCAGGAATTCTTTATAATAAAAATCATGGTCAAATTCAATTTGATTGTGATCCATATATTCGAATGGCCCATCCATCCAAGTATAATAGCTACGTTTCCACCGATGGGCTAAATGGACAAGATTATGAAATGGAACGATGTACTCCCGAAGCTCTTCTAAATCTGGATATTGTGTAATAGGGAACTTGAAAGTGGCTTCTTCTTTGTTGATCCAGTCTTGCAGTTCATCGCAATCATGCAAACGATGAAGTAATTTTCTCAAAACTTCTAAGTATTCCAGAGTGTGATCAATAAGGTTCATGTGATCTAAGACCTCCAAAAAAGGTTCAATGTCTTTGATCATTTTATTTAATAATGCTATTTTATTTAAAAGTCTTTCTTCCATTCTAGCTTTATGCTCTTCATAGGCAGCTGCATTTTTGTCAAATATGGGTTTGATTTTCTTAAGCCAGTTTACAGTTTCTGCGTTAGACTCAACATGTTCCTTAGATAATTCGGTTATTTCTATAAGATTCGCGACTATGTTAATTTGTCGCATAATCCTAACTTTCAATGCTTCGACCAGAATAGTTTTCGCATATAAAATGTAAGCACCTTGTTCTACCAATTCCACCGCATCAAGCGGCTCTTTAAGAGCCTTTTCCGCGATTATTTCAAACTCTCCACAAATGCTACGATTCTCAGCCATGTGTGTCTTGACTATCCCACCTATTATAGCGTCAATAAATGATTGCGTCCTGTACTTTAAACCTGTTATCATTCGTAGCTGACAGACTGTAGCGCAATTGAAATAAGCATTCGCAAGAGTAGCGGTGATGTCATAATAAATACTTTGGAAATACAGAATCTTATCTCGCCCTGTTTCGAATACGTGTTCTTGCTCAATAAAATCATCTACAGCTTTTTTAGCTATAGCTCCGTAAATCATGTGGTAAAATTCGCGAAGTTCTATTAAATAGTCAACGAGCAGTTTAAATACTTTGTCTAATGCATTTTGCAGCCTTTCATGACCGTCCGAGTGAAGCCACGCATTATATTTAACCGGCAAGCAGTCGTGTCGGTATGGCAATTTGATATACTCCTCCATTGGCATGAGTCTCTGTGCAATATGCGAGATCGCATTTGTGATGTTGTGAAATGTTTGGAATACTACCTCCAAAGTTTCGTCATAATTGAACTCCTCGTCAAAATCGAGGTCTAAGTTCAATATAGGAACAGTTGTGGGGTCTTCAATGTCTCTTATTATAGCATCAATAGACCTGCGCATCAGTTCTTGTATATTCATAGATATCATTCTAGTAGCAGTTCTGACAAAAAATTGTATTTTTTTCTGACTCATCCCTCTTAAGCATCGCGGATTTTTCAGCCATTTCACGAGTATTCCTGCATACCAAGTGCTCGATACTAAATAGTCGGCACGTTTTATCTGGTCTAGTACAGAGTTTTCAAAGTCTTTCAACGATAAAGACCCCTTTGCTCTGTATGAAGCCAAGTCAATGATATGTTCGGGAAATGTCCTTTCGGCAGACTCTATAATGAGTCGAATGAAATGATGAAAAATCAGGGAATGTCGTTGGAGTTTTCTTCGGAATCTTATCATTCGCTCATAGTTGTCGGTGATGCCGTTGAATTTGAAGAAGGGTTCTTGGTAGCGGATGCGGGAGACTCCGGGTTCATCGCGGATTATGGTGCGGACGGCGAGCTCGTGCAGGTTGCGGTCCCATTCGTCCTTGCCCTCTTGCATGACTCTGGTGGTGAAGAAGGGGTAGGACTCGCGCAGGTGGGGCGGAACGAGGCCCATGATCTTGCGTTCCCAGGCCTTAAGCATGCCGGGCGGGCGGATCTGGTGCGCGCATTCGCGGACCACCGCGATGTGGCGCTGTTGGCACACCTCCAGCAGGTCGCGCTCGCACCGCTCTACGGGTGGCTTGGCTATATCTACTTTTCTTCTTGTAGCCGCCTCTTCTAACACTTTACGAAACTTCTCTTGTTTGTCCTGAAACGGAAGATATAAATATTATACGACTTATAGTAAGAAGACCCTCTCTTATTAGAAATATAGCTTTTTATTAGAAACCATACTCTTCCCTTACATACAAATAGTAGCTTGATTAGATAATAAAATATACTAGACCTGGAGTTTTGCATTGTGCACATTACAATCTTCATCGTATAGATAAACTTAAGCAAGCCAGTGTTGCCGATCAATAGGCAACTCATACCTGTACCTATATCTGTGCTATTCTATTTTATGGATGGCTTTCTTGCTCATGGATAATAAACTATCGATAGACCAAAACCATCGATAGTATTGCCATGTTCCGAGCTACCGGTAGTATTTTTTTTAATAAAATATATCAATAGTGAGGCGACGCTGAGCTGCGGAGATAATGAAAAGTTGGAGTTACCTTGATCCTGTTGTAGGGCGGCAGTGGTGTGAAGGGCAGTTCCTGGACAGCGCGGATGTCCGGGATCGGCAACATCTGGGGCACCCTACACCCACCCTTCGTCTGCAGAAGTCTTCTTATCTCACTCTCTTCCATCTTCAATCACTTCAATACTACACTATACACAAATTATGTAAAACTTGCAATAAAATAAAATTAAACATTATTTATTTGAGAAAAATAAAACGATAAATTGCACGTTCGCGTGCAATGAAAAGATGTCAGATTTGTTTAAGGAATTCGATAAAACAAACGTCGCTATAGTAACTAAATGTTTTGTAAATAAAAACAACGCAGTTGTCGTCAACGAACGAAAAAGGTCAGGAAATAGGTCGAATAGTGAACGTAACAAGACTTCGATCGTCTTTTATAAGGTATACTTATGGGGTCTTAGTGTAATCCTCTCTCCTAGAAAGGCAACTCCTTCCTATTATATTTTACTAGCTTTCTGCCCGCGGTTTCACCCGCACTTAATGAGTTTTCCCGTAGGAATTTAATGCTTTCCCGCGGTAAAAAGTAGCCTATGTCCTATTCCAGGGTCTAACTTAAATGTGTGCAAAGTTTCATCCCGATCCGTCCGGTGGTTCAAGCGTGATTCGGCAAAAAACATCCAAACATCCAAACTTTCGCATTTATAATATTAGTAGGATAGGATGTTACAGGTACTTTGTCAGCTTAAAAACTTCGTTAACAACTGTTTCGTTCGGCAGAACTGAACTGTTTCGTAGAAAGGGAATAATTTATGATCCAAGAACCTTGTTCATTCATAATGTGCGTCAATTTGATTTGTTTATGATGTTGGCCCAATGAATCGACGAAACATGAGATCTCGAAAGGCAACGCGATAGCTTTAATCTCATATTGTAGTAAATTTTGTCAACTTTAAAATTGTATTAGTAGGTATTATTGAAAAACTAGTCGTTTAGTGTTAAGGCGCTACGCCGAAAAAAAATTGTTGCGCAAGAGGTGTGTCTAAGGAAGACGGCGCGGGCAGCGCCCCGCGTCGGTCAGCCGCTCCCCGCGCCGCCCCGCACAGACCCCGCTCTAAAACATCGAGGCGGGTCTATGACCTCTGCGACAATGATAAAATATTATATTTGTTTAATTTGATGTAATCGCGCAAAGTATATTACTATGTATGATTCGCTCTTTGAGTATATATTTTTTATTTTATTTTAATTGGTCTTTAGTGTAGTGTAGTGTAGGGTAGTAATGATTATAATTTCACCTAAAAATAAAAGATTTAGTATTTCAAGATTCCAGACATTTTGACATTGTAATAGTAAGTATAATTTGAATTACTATAATACGGTCCGCCCGCGGCTACGCTCGCGTTGTGTAAGATTTTCCCGTGGGAATAAGCCTTTTCCCGTAAAAAGTATCCTATGTAAGTGTCCTATGTGTTCCAGGGTATAAACTAACTTTATTCCAAATTTCTTTCATACCAATCCGTTCAGTAGTTGTTGTCTTCCAGTATCTTCACTTCAAAATTATATAGGGGACAAGGGGAAAATAATTCCCGCTGTCACCACTTTAATTTATTTATAAAATACCTACAGATTTTCGAGTATTTTTATTCCATTGTTTCCAAACTGAAGTCAATTTATTAATTGGATGCAAAAAAATAAAAATGTGATGTTTATTTACGATTTACAATACGATCGATACGTATCTACTTATTTCTGATACGATCAATATTGTGAATGTTTCCGGAAATACATAATGTTTTCATCGTGTCTATTTTTTTCTTTGTGTTAGATTAAACAGGATGATCACTATAAATGTCTTTATAATATTTTTATCACACACACGTCACTTCAACACATCAATTATTTTTTTCTTTCACTGTCATTATGATGAGTAATTGGTACCAAAGAAATCTTATATCAAATATTTGGTTCAAATCAAGATCAAAAGTTTCTGTTTTGTCAATATAAATTGGGTATGCAAATTTTTAAAAAAAGTATGCTAAATGCAAAACCATTTCGAGATATAAGGTTGGTTCCTAAATATATTTTGCATTTTTTTTTGCTCAAAATACTACACGGTTGTTTATTTTTTTTATAAAATCATTTAATTTCCAAGTGCCCTCCAAAAAGTAACCTGTAGCCGTGCCATCCATGGTAGCTTTGACGTCGAAAAATGATTCATAAAAATCTTAATTTGAATAAAATATTTTTATTTGATTTGATATACGGCTGATTCTCTGCCTTGACAAACGAGATATATAAAAAAAATACACAAATGTCAAACTTCATCTTTGAATATGGCACAGAATCTTGCGCCACGTGTAAAGCTTGATCTGCTATTTAAATATATTTAATTGTAAAACTTTTACTTTAGTATTATATCAGACTGCCCACGCCGCGAAATTTTATTGATAAAGCATCGACTATTTGTGTTTACCATTGAAATTATTAGGGCGCTTGGTCTGGCATCACTAAAACACATTTGATGACATACGATGACAGCTAACTTCATACCTAAATTTTTTGCTTGTCACTAGGCAAAAAATGTATTTTATTCAGCCAACTGTAGTATATGTATGACTCACTTCAACCACATCTAGATAGATATAATTTAGCATCTAAGTAGCTTGTAGTCAATATGTTTGTCTGACGCACAACACGTCTTTCATTCTGACACGCTCCTGTGTCTCTATACCTCATGCATGGTGACCCTGCCAACACTGCCTAGTATGGACAGTCCTGTGCATCGCGATTCGCTAGTGATAAAAATATAACGTGTTCGTTCGTAAAAATTGTAATAATGTGTTAAAACGAGGATCTGATAGGATGTTAACGTGCTAAAAGTGGGTCTTTTTAGATGGGTGTGGAGTTCTTTTTAATAATGTGTTAAAACGAGGATCTGAGAGTTCTTTTTAATAATGTGTTAAAACGAGGATCTGATAGGATGTTTACGTGCTAAAAGTGGGTCTTTTTAGATGGGTGTGGAGTTCTTGAGGAAGCTGCGGCGACTCTTGAGACGGGAAAGAGGAGGGTTGTGTCGTAAAGGAGGTGCCTGCTGTCTTGAGACTGTTTCGCTCTTTCAATATCGCAAGCGACCTCACGTCTCACGCTGGGTGGAACAATTCCTGCCATGGAGTAAAACTTTCTCAGTGGTGTCGGTTTCAGGGTGCCCGTGACTATACGTCATGATTCGTGGAGAGCTGTGTCCACATTTCTCGCATGGGCTGAACAAGCCCAAACTGGACTCGAATATTCGCCTGCTGAGTAAGCGAGAGCAAAACAACTCGTTCGAAGAACGCGTGCGCTGGCTCCCCAGCGGGTAGTGGTAAGGCGTCTCAGGATGTTGTTCCGGGCACCAACTTTACTCTTAAGCTTGCGGCAGTTCTCTCTTTATGTCAGAGATCGATCCCACGTGACACCTAAGTACCGTCAAAAATGTTTTTAAACTTTCATACAAATTAAGTCGATCAGCTGATCACCTTGTTTGAAAAAAATACGAGTTTAAAAAAGTTTTGGAACGAAAGTTGTTCAGTTTCATGGGCCGATTATTACCACACGAGAGGTTTTACGTTATTTTGCTAAGACGTTGACACTTTTTAGTTTTGATTTGTCACGGCAAAGCTAACGATATCTCTTTAGAAATTCATTAAGTATTTTAGAATTTCTAAAGTGTGACAATATTTCCTTATATTTATTAGAGGTTCTATTTTGTCATAAAAACTAAGATTCTTGGATTTTTTTTATTTTTAACATTGCCTCTTGTTTCCTTGGCAAAATAGTGCTCTTAACCGAGTTTCATCAAACCCATTAACTCATAGAAAAAAAATTGTTGTTTTCTTAATGGAATAGTCCACTAACCCGAGTTTTATCGTAATCAGAGCACTAACAAAATAATAAACTGTCAGTTAAAAAATATATGAGTTCATTTTGTTCAATATTATAATTATTTTTTTATAAATAATTATTACTCATCCAAAATATCATTTGAATAAAAATACTCGTAAATCAGTCATTCATTTTATAATTATAATTTGTAACGTGGGAGAACGGTAATATTTATTCCCACTGTCCCCTGTTTTTTTTTTTAGTGAACATACTGGGGGACAGCGGGAAAAATCCTTAGTTGTTCCCCCGTGAGGGATATAATCCTTTGACTGGAAATAAGACTTGGCCCCGCACACACGTGGCTGGTTTTTTGTAAGCTAGGTATAGGCTATAAAATTACGTAAGGAGTATGCAAACTTTACTTTTGAATCAATAAATAAATTATATCTTACCTACCTAACACAATAAAAATAATTCTTAAAAACCGCATTTGGTTGAATAATAGAAATACCTAACTATTCCTCTCGCGCCTGCCTGTGTTGTACTATAAAAATAAAATGATCGACATCTGTAACTAGGTAGTATAATAATAACATCTAATTTGAAAAAAAAAAAAATGTATACCTTGATGTGCCGTCCACTGTACATACACATATACCCTTTGCGTAGTGTACTCGTATTATTAGTGTCGACCTTGAAAGTGATAGTATCACAAACTTGACTAAACCTTACTAAGTATACAAGCAGCAGGTATGGACCCAACCTCTATATTTATTTATATTTAGAAATATTGTCAATGTAACGGATCGGACGGACGGATGTGACGGACCTACTCATAGTACGTCTTCTCCAAATAAAATTATTTCGTGAGCCGGGCGGCTTGGAGCGCCACCGAGCGCACATCCGTCGTCGGCAAAGATCATGGGCGACTGAGCTCAAGAAAGGAAAGTGATGACGCTAAGCTTCTCCGCACGTGTTTAACAGAGAAAGAAATAATGTTCGCGCGCTCCAAGTAAATGGCGTAAGTGCCAAATTTACTTTCTCAGTTTATATAAAAAGTACTAATTTGATTTGTAAATTTGCTTAGGAAAAACATAAAGCAGTCGGAGACCTATCTTGTAACTAAATTTCGGCGACCAATAAATTACCATTTACCTCTCAGATTCAAATAACGAGAATCGAAGACGCTGCTTTGGATAACATTTGTATCGAGAAGATTTTTACCAAACATGTTTTGGCCTTAGTGTAAGCGTAGATAATAGAGTCCAATAACATATTTTAGAAAATCAATACATTTACTGACGTAGATAATGAGATCTGATTCAACAAAAATCTTGAAAATTCCCGGACTAGCCCCTTAAAATCCCCAAAAACTAAACTAAAGTCGAAAGTTTTGCGGTTTTACTCGATATACGACAAGGTTGCGTTCGACACTCGAAATCTCAATCTTCATCGATTCATTGGGCCAACATCATAAACAAATCAGCAAAAAATCTGAATCCGCGGATTTGACGCACACGTACTTATCCCCATCAAACTCGGAGGTTTCCCTCCGAGCTATCAAACGACATGGTTCCAGGATCATATGTTTTGGAAAAACTTGGACCGGACGGCAGTGCCGCAGACGCAAGGCGACGCACTTTCAGATAGGGTTACTTTCTGTGGTTACTTTGACAGACTAACTAGCGCGTGTGTTGCCCTTTTTAAGCCCCGCCTTCTGTGTTGCCCCTTGCGTGGGGCCATTTTTTGAACGGAATGCGACTTCTATAGCTTCCTTATTCGTAGCCACAAATGTCACGCACTGTATGATGGACTACCGCTACCGATAAAAAACATAATTCAGACAAACATAGGTAATAAAATGACCTCCGGCGAGGTAAAATGGAGGCCCAAAAAGCCAGCAAAAAAGAAACTGGGGTAACAAATCACAAGTAAATACATTTATTTTCAGTATTCTAAATACTTGACATAAAATAATGATGGATGGGATTATGCAAGCAATAGTCAGTCAATGTCTACGGCTTATATTAAGGTATAATGTCAGAATACTTATATCATATAAAAATACTTAAATAATCTCCATAATAGGTATTACTTAAATAATCTTGAATAGAAACTATTATTTTCCGTTAGTTACCCCACTAAGTAAATTTTGAAATTATATTGATTGTGCTGCATTATTATTAACATAGTATGATGAAGTAATCTCTATAACCCAAAGTGAAAGACAATGTAAGTAAACCATACATCTGAAGTTGCCAATTTTCTTTGTTATTTTCTTTTAAAAGGCACACAAGTCTTCTATACTAGTGGCTCTGTGAGCTGTAGACCTCGCGAGTCGCTGTATATAATAATAATAATAAAATTTATTGTTTAAAAATTACAGTTAATACAATCTTAAGATATAGTAATAAATGTAGGTAAATATTGTATTACTCTAAAAACCCTGCTCCTTAAACTAAGATTATCTCTTGTATTTTAAGGAGCAGTAATAAATAAATATAATAAATAAATAAATCTTTATTTCTTTGAAACAGTTTCCTTAAAAATAGTCGATTGGAACCTCCTTTTAAGCTTTTGCGGCCTGTATCAGGAGATTCCACTCTTCCTATGATAGAAATGAAATGAAAATTAAACTAAACTAAAGATTTAAATTTAAAACAAAAACGTAATAGCACTATGATGCGGGTGTGTGTGTGGGGCAGTGGTGTGTGTGTGTGTGTGTGTGTGTGTGTGTGTGTGCGTGCGTGTGTGTGTGTGTGCGTGTGTGTGTGTGTGCGTGTGTGTGTGTGTGTTTGGTTGGGTATTCGTGTGTGTATGTACATGTTATTTAATCCGTCGTTGTAATAACAACTCAGTCTCTTCATAAGATTTAGGTTGGAGCCACTCAGTCAATAATTTCTTACATTTGCTATATTTTTTATTATACAAAAATATGTTTTTATTTATACAATTATATAAGAAAGGGGAACGTGTAGGATATTGATTTGCCGCAAATACTGTTTTGGAGGATGTGGT
The DNA here is from genome assembly GCA_951230895.1 of Carpatolechia fugitivella. Taxonomy (NCBI): domain Eukaryota; kingdom Metazoa; phylum Arthropoda; class Insecta; order Lepidoptera; family Gelechiidae; genus Carpatolechia; species Carpatolechia fugitivella. Next base: position 4,896,425 of record OX579664.1, read on the forward strand.
TTTAACTATTAAATCTTTTCTTCTCTTTTTGCACTTTAGCAGTGCTCGACCGTGGAATTTAAATTTTACCTTACATTCCATTACACTGCTAATAATGATCGATAGAATTTATAAACATGTTGTGAGTGTGTGAGTGTGTATAAGTGAGCATTTATAGTGTGTATGTGATGAATGTCAGGTGGTGTACGTACTTGTGAGTAGAAGTGTGAGTATTATGTGGCATTAGTTGGACAGTTGGATATCTCTTTATATTTGACGGAGAACCGTTGCCAGCAGGATCGCATATGGTGGATGGATCCCCGAAATAATGTAGTCTCTCCTTAGTTCAGGCTTGTATTTCAACGTTAGTAAAATCACAACTCGAAAATAACAATTGATTGGCAAGATTTTAATGGATACAAAATACAATACCTAAGGAAACGTGAGAAGTTTGATACAGAGTAATGGCCTCTTCCCAAAAACAAGCACATAATCACACATTTAAATAATAATATTATTTTAGAAAATAATGACAAAGTAATCTCTTAATATTTGACGGAGAACCGTTGCCAGCAGGATCGCACATGGTGGATGGATCCTCGAAATAATATAGTCTCTCCTTAGTTCAGACTTGTATTACAACGTTAGTAAAATCACAACTCGAAAATAACAAATGATTGGCAAGATTTTAATGGATACAAAATACAATACGAAAACGTGAGAAGTTTGACACAGAGTAATGGCCTCTTCCCAAAAACAATCACACAATCACACATTTAAATAATATATATAAGGTGATTTTAGTAAATAATTACAAAGCAATCTGATTGATATCAGTAATGCAAAAGTACGATAGTTTTTAATTTGACTTGTTCTATAACACTTATGCATAACACATCCACTGTACAAGTGACGCGATCCAATCACCATTATCCGTCATGCCGCGAACCAATCACCGCGCTTGTCGGATTATGACGTGATGCGTGAACGCATCCAATTGGCCCGTCTACAGAGACGTTTCTCGTACTCGAGATTTGGGGCCATATTTTTCTTGGGTTTTGTTTACAATTACACTTCCATAGCTTCCTTATTCGTAGCTTTGTGGGCAGTTTCAAGACGAGTCACACGTAAAAAAGACTGTCGCAGTGCCTCCATCCAATCTTATTAATCGGGTTTAAAAACAAAATTAAGAAATAAAATTATATCTATACTAATATAATAAAGAGGAAAGATTTGTATGTTTGTATTTTTGTATGTATGTTTGTAACGGATAAACTCAAAAACTACTAAACCGATTTTAAAAATTCTTTCACCATTAGAATGCTGCATTATCCCTGAGTAACATAGACTATATTTATTACTAGAAAAAAATAGGGATCCTTGCTAAAACTTCTGTAACGTGAACCAAGGTGTAAAAAAATTGCTTACAAATTTCTTTCATCGCATACCTACGCTGCGGAAACTTTTGATGATGATAGAACAAAAAATGTTCTAAAATATTAGAGGGCATATCAATATCTACAAAAAACTTCGTGATACGATATGTCCAACTATTGTAGTTATGTCGCTATAACCACTTTAAAAAAAAAGTTAATAAAAAAGCTGACCAAAACCAGACCATGATAATCATACCTTCGTATTAATCCTTATCATAATAAATCATTTTGTTGAATTTATGGTTATTAATTTATACAAAAATTAATCTTAGCTCATGTTTATTTTAAATGAGTTATAATTCAACTGTTGTAAATATGAAATCTGATTTGACTATAGCAGTTATTGTATGAATGAGTGAAGGTGAGTGAATGAGTGAAGGTGAGTGAATGAGTGAACGAACCGCCAAATTATCTTTCGTTCTGTCTGGCAGTTCTGTCTGTTCACATTAGGATTTTCTACTGCGTTAGTAACGGTCGTGTAATGTCTTCCCAGTGCTAAATAAGTTATAAAATAATATAAAGTTTTCTTTGGCTCATAACCCTATTTCCTACAGGTTATGGGCCCAGTGGCGCGAATTTATTTTTCAGTTTATAATCACCGTAACATTTAAATTAGACGACGACGGTTATTATTTAAAAAAAAGTGCGGGATGGAGAATTCAAAAATCAAACGAAATATCAAACCGTTCAACGGAGAAAAGTACAGTGTTTGGAAATTTCGAATCCGTGCATTGCTAAGCGAAATGGATGTGATTAAAGTTATTGACGAAGATCCAGTGATACGATGCACACATGGGAGAAAAATAACCGGATTGCTAAAAGTATTCAGGTTTTGCTTGACTAGAGATTACCAAGAAGATGCCCGTGAAGACGAAGTGACTTTTATACTGGATTCTGGAGCATCTGACCACATCATAAAAAAGGACGATCTTTTTATTACATACGCCGTTTTAAAAATCCTCCATTGAAAATTTCTATTGCTAAGAAAAAAAAGTGCTTTTATATTTCAGCTATAAAAAGGAGTGCAATTCAAGTTACAAGCAACTTGGGCATTCAAGGAACCCTGGAGGATGTGTTGTATTGCCCGGAAGTACCATACAACTTGCTTTCGGTTACTAAGATGCAGAAAACTGGTATGACGATCATATTAAACGGACAAGGTGCCCAAATTTGTAAAAATGGTAAAACATTGATGAAGGGTAAGTCTTTGAACAATTTAATGATGTTAGATTTTGTAACCTGTGCTAAAGTGATTCATTTTATGTCCCAAATATGCAACAGTAAAAAAAAAAAACTTATAAATTGTGACATCAAAGGTTAGGTCATATTAATAAAAATAAAATAAATAATTAAAAAGTTGGTTGAAGATGTAAATCAAATTCAAACCGTTGTAAGTAGTGACGATTTGTGTGAAGCGTGCATAAGTGGTAAACAAGCGCGACTTCCGTTTAATCAGCCTAAAAGTTAAAACTCATTAACCGACCTGTATAAACCCAGTTAGACTTATACACTTAATAAAAGTGCTGTATTTGTAGTTGATCTGCCGGTAAGTACTTGCAGATGTGACCGGAGCACGTCAAAGAGAAAGAACACCAAAGTAGTAAAAGTATGTAAAAAAAGAAGTAAAAAAAAAAAAAAAGTAAGCATAAAATAGGTAAATTATGGCAATTCCTTTCTTGAGTAGTGTTTACTGTGTGACAGTAGTCGACGCACAAAATTGTACTTAATAATATAAAGTTAATAATAACGAAAATATACGCGTCGCAGCATTGACAAAATGTTTGTGTGGCAGTGAGACCATACACGACCGTTATATGTTGTTCACTCCGACGTTTGTGTACCTATTACTTTTCCAACTATTGATAATAAGAATTATTTTGTTTTATTTGTTGATCAATTTACTCATTACTGTGTTGTGTACCTAATAACGTACAAATCAGATTTATTTTCAGCTTTTAAAGATTACGTTGCGAAAATTAAAGCTAGATTTAATTTTAAACTTGTCAATTTGTACAACAGTGGAGAATACTTATCTACTGAAATAAAAATACTGTGTTGAGAAGGGAATAACATATCATTTGACAGTTACAAAGACAACACAGCAGATTGTTTTTTTCAGAAAGTATGGTTAGGACCATTACTGAAAAGGCTCGTTCCATGTTAAGTGGCGCAAAATTAGAAAAAGTTTTCAGAGGAGAAGCTGCATTATCAGCAGTCCAGCCACAAGAGTCCTATTACAATCCAAGACACCATTCGAGCTGTGGCACAATAGGAAACCTCAGTTAAGGTATCTAAAAGTGTTCGGTTTAACATAAACTGTTTATGTGCATGATAAAACCAGTAAGGCAAAATTTGATGACAATTCATGGAAAGATATTATACTGGTAGGATACGAACCAAACGGGTATAAAGTTTGGAATCCTAAATGCGAAAGGTTTGTTACTGTTAGAGATGAAATCACAGACGAGACTATTTTTTTTTGCAATTCAGGCCTCTTTTTTTTAAAGCCTGAAGGGAATAATTTTCCAAATTCCCATGACAAAAATGATAACAATGTTGTGCCTAAATCAGTGTGACAAAACTGATAACTGTGTTATGCCTAAATCAGTGTCACAAAACTGATAACTATGTTGTTCCTAAATCAGTGTCACAAAACTGATAACTATGTTGTGCCTAAATCAGTGTCAATAAAGTCTCGGTGTTCAAAACCGTCAAGTCGGGTAAGTCGGGTGTTCTAACAGTACATAAATCAGATACGTAAAAAATCTGATGGGCACGAGTGCTCTAACAAACTTCGCAAAATAAACGACACGGTTGATACTTGAACTGAGCGTTCCTGAGAGAGAAAGATGATAATAACACAGGATACAAATAATGAACTGTCTTGAATCTCGTCCCCCTATATCTTATTATGAGAGTGATGATGACTACTTACTATGTGCTCAGCCCATTTTATGTAAGATACCAACCTCAAATGCGGAAATAAAAACGCGAGACGATAGAACTCAGTGACGCGAGACGATAGAACTCAGTGGGAGGCCGTAATTAGGGATGAATAAAACTCTCTTTCTATCAACAACACTTGGACTTTAGTGCCAAGGCCGTCAGATAAAAATGTTGTTGTTTGTTGTTGGATATTTTCAATTAAACATAATAAATTTGGAAAACCTTTAAGGTACAAGAGTACAAGGCGCGTTTAGTCTTGAATAAAGTGCTATACAGGTTAAAGCAGGCGGCAAGGTGCTGGTTTGAGGTTTTCGAACAATCTCTAAAAGAAAAAGGTTTTCAAAATTCATCTGTTGATAGGTGTACCAACTCATATATATGTATATGTCGAATAATGGAAGTGTAAATTCGTGATCTAGTCATAGCGTGTGCTGAAATTCAAACGATGAATGATTTCAAAAAATTATTTAATGAGTAAGTATGAAATGACAGATTTAAAAGAAATAAAATTATTTCTAGGCATAAAAATTACACGATTCAATGATAAAATTACATTAGATCAAAGTGCATACATTAAAACAGTTTTAAATGCACGATTGTAATCCCGTCACCTGGAAAATAAACTAAATTATGAAAGTTCTGATGACAAATGAATGTCGAAATGTGATAGGATGTTTGACGTACATAATGATATGTACTCGTCCAGATTTAAGCACATGTATTAAGATATTAAGCAGGTATACAAACAAACATAACAAAAAATTATGGCAATGTTTAATAAGGGTCCTCAGATAACAACTGATTTAAAATTAATTTATAAACGATGTGATTATAGCAATATTTTATGTGGGTATGTAGACTCTGATTGGAGTGGAAGCGATGCAAACGACTGAAAAAGTACTACAAGGTACTTATTTAAACTGTTCGATAATTGTACTATACTACCTGGAGTACAAAGAGGCAAATGTCTGTTGCAGCCTCATCGACTGAGTATATGGCTTTGTTCGAAGCTATTCGTAAGGCATTATGGCTAAAGTCTCTGGCATGTAGTATGTAAATATTTCTAGTTCTATTCTGATTTATGAAGATATAAGTATCGCAAATAACCCAACTAATCACAAGAGGTCCAAAGACATCGATATAACATATCATTATTCCAGAGAGCAAAAAATGTAATAAAATTATGTTATATTCCCACAGGTAAACAGTTGGCGGATGCATTGACAAAACCCTTACCTGCAATTACTTTTCTAAGAATGCGTGCTGAGATGGGTTTACAATAATTATTGTTTTTAATTTTGTTGTATATTTTTAAATGATTATGATGAAAATAACACAATTTATATTCATATGGTTTGATTAGGTTTTTCCTGGGTTTTTCCCTAATCCTTGCAACAAATGTTGGACCATAATAATAATGTACTTTTCCCAGCATACACTTGGAAGATATATACGTACCGTATAGGATATCGTAGGTGAATTATGTATTTTTGAACATAATAAACAAATCAAAATATTTTTGTAACTAAGATTCATTTTTGAGGGCGCGTGTTGAATTTATGGTTATTAATTTATACAAAAATTAATCTTAGCTCATGTTTATTTTAAATGAGTTATAATTCAACTGTTGTAAATATGAAATCTGATTTGACTATAGCAGTTATTGTATGAATGAGTGAAGGTGAGTGAATGAGTGAACGAACCGCCAAATTATCTTTCGTTCTGTCTGGCAGTTCTGTCTGTTCACATTCGGATTTTCTACTGCGTTAGTAACGGTCGTGTAATGTCTTCCCAGTGCTAAATAAGTTATAAAATTATATAAAGTTTTCTTTGGCTCATAACCCTATTTCCTACACATTTCATATTCAAAACTGTTTTAATACCTATAGATAACTTTTTGAATTACTCAAATCGGACATTCCATTCAGAAGATATTACGAATTTAGGAAAATAAACACCGCCGCCGCGCAATGACCAGAGTGTGGCCCCACGCAAAGCAGCCGTAGCGTAGGCACGAAGTGCGGGGCGGGTACTAAGATTGGAATGAAAGGGGTTTGAACATTTTGGCATAGTGATAACCACAATTTTGCGGGAATTTAGAACTTTTACTGAAAAAACGGCGCATGTTAAATCCTGTATATATCGATAGAGGATCTATAGACGAACAAAATGATATATGACTCAATGTCCTACCGCGCAAGGTTTTCGAGATAATCCATGTTAAAGACCCAGTATGGATAAAAATCCTAATTTATTCTCTCTGCGATTAAATACCTACACGTAGTACAATTTTTTGAACGTGATGTTTGCTCTTTCTGCACCTCATACGATATCTTACATACATAAATACATGTCACGTCCTATATATCCATAAAGGGGTGAGCAGAGCCTTAAATGGCACACGGGAAGCACACATTTTGCCATCAAAATGTTTGGACTTTGGTCAATATTGTACGATATTTTATCTTACCTACATGTAATGTTCATAGTACAATATTTTCTACTACTGTCTCCGTCCGTGTCCTTTTGTTTAAGAGCATTGGGCTCTTGATCTGGAGGTCGTGGGTTCGATTCCTACGGTTTCCCTAGTGAAAAACTCACTTGTGCGTTTTATCTCAATTGGTTCAGCTCAGTCAGTCAAAAGACGTCCACTACTGGACAAAGGCCTCCCCCAAGGATCTCCACAACGTCCGGTTCTGCGCATCCAACGATTTCCGGTGGCCTTCACCAAATCGTCGGTCCACCTGGAGGCCTGCTCACGCTGCGTCTTACGGTACGCTGTCGCCACTCGATAACCTTTCTGCCCCAGCGGCAGTCAGTTAAGGGTAATGATGTGCCGTTCCCGGTAAATTACTTTTGTGTGGGAATATTCCGGGGAATATTCCCTTGAGAACTTAAACAATGGGAAAGTTGTCGAAATCTTCTATTTTTTTTATATATTTATATGTCACAATATTAAGTTTTAGGAGACAAATCACAAGTAATATTTGAATACTTACTAACCTAAGAGATTTCGTATATTCTCAATGTTACCGGGAACAATCACCGGAAATTTCCCACATGCCTGGGAATATTCCCAAAACTCCCAAAAAAATGGGAATATTCCGAGGAATATTCCCAGTGTTTTTAGGAATATTCCCAATGCTTCCGGGAATATTCCCGGGCAGATTCTGAAAGTTTTAACTGTATTTTAATAAGATAAAAAGAAACACAGACGTTAAATTTTGATAGTTTTTATTCATGTGTGTACAAATATGCGTTATCAATATAATCAACAATTAAACATCAATAAAAATTTTGTATTAACAATTTTAAGTATACTAATATAATTAACAAATCACAGAACGATCAACATGTTTTTCATAAGTTATAGGTATAAAGCAAAGCAACTTTTAAAATCCGACCACAAAGATTCAGATTAATTTTTAACAACGAGGTTTGTATGTTTAAATACGTGCACCAAGTTACAAATTAAATAACAGGTAACTCAATAAAAAAGCGGCCAAGTGCGAGTCGGACTCGCCCATGAAGTGTTCCGTAGCAGCAAGTAACATAAAAGTTCTTGTAGTTCGTTGTAACTTTTATCGATGTTTTAATAATAGTGTATTTTTTAATTGAGTTTATGATAAGTAAACATTATAATTAGGTACCTAAATGTGGTGGGATTTATCCCATTTTAGGTAAAGATCTAACTAACCGCCAAAGGCTTGGCTCGTGTAACGACTAGATAGTAGCCGCGGTTTACGATTTACGATTTATGACGTATTTTAAAAAAAACTACTTACTGGATCTCGTTCAAATCAATTTTCGTTGGAAGTTTCCATGGTAATGTACATCATATATTTTTTTTAGTTTTATCACTCTCTTATTTTAGAAGTTACAGGGGGGGACACACATTTTACCACTTTGGAAGTGTCTCTCACGCAAACTATTCAGTTTAGAAAAAATGGTATTAGAAACCTCAATATCATTTTTAAAGACCTATCCATAGACACCCCACATGTATGGGTTCGATGAAAAAAAAAATTTTGAGTTTCAGTTCTATGTATGGGGAACCCCCAAAATTTATTGTTTTTTTTCTATTTTTGTATGAAAATCTTAATGCGGTTCACAGAATACATCTACTTGCCAAGTTTCAATAGTATAGCTCTTATAGTTTCCGAAAAAAGTGGCTGTGGCATACGGACGGACAGACAGACAGACAGACATGACGAATCCATAAGGGTTCCGTTTTTTGCCATTTGGCTACAGAACCCTAAAAAGGGCGCTTTCATTGTTTGATGACCTTGTTGCCACTCAAATAAAGAGATTTGCAAATAAAGTGTTTTTTAAAGAGGAAGCGATACAGTTGATCCACATCTTACGGTCAACAATGAACAGGCAAACATCTACTTGGCTGTATGTAACTAACAAAACGACTAATACCTATAGTACTTATCTGTAATAAAATTACAGTTTTCTATAGTACCAAGCTAAGGCGCGAAAAGAAAAAAAGGCAGACATCAAGGGTCATTTCTGTGTCTGGGTATTGACACCCATACTCGTTGTACAGGCCTTGCCTAGTTTTGGATCAGATGACCGTGAGTGAAATCTCTCACTTAAATAAAATAAAATTGTCTATATCAAAAATAATCAATTTTGCAAATTAAATCATACTAACCAAACCAGCCAACCAACCAACCAAACTAAATTAAAACACTAGGTAAAGAAAGAATTCAATATATTAAATGTTTCATGTGTAGGGGAATTTTCCCGGGAACATTGGAAACTTTTGGTAACTTACCGGGAATATTCCCATAGGGAAAATACTGGGAATGGGAACATTCACCACGGCACATCTCTAGTTAAGGGTCCTACCCATGCCAACTCGCAGTTTGTGAAGGCCTAAGGCTCGTAAACGAGCAAGTAGAAAATTCCAGTAAACATATATATTAAACTTGGATATATAAACTTTATTTGGCGCAGACTGATTTTTATTAAAAACATTAAATACTATACCAAAAACGACATTGAAGTCGAGCTGTTCCTATTGCTAAATTGGCTACTGCTTCTAAACTACAACAGACGCGGACACGGTTCCTACGGATTATTGGCAATTTATTATTCTTTCATCCGTGCAAAAAAAAATCATAAGTAGTTCAAGAAAAAAGTAAAAAAAAAACTCGTTTTTCGCACGATTCCTGCGCAGTGTCGGACGTAACTACCGTGAAGCATCGCACGCTAATATAAACGCTATTTCTGTAGTGCTTCGGTTGAACTTTAAACTAAAGCGCGTTGAGTTGCTAATCTAGCCATTGTATGCCCCTTAATGAAATTATTACTTACCTAAGCCTAAAAGGGAAAAAAATTGTGAGAAAAAACGCTACGCCTACAAACTGCTATTCAGTTTGACGATGTTAACATACAACTTTGTTATTTGTGAAATAAATTAATTAATATATATTGTTTTTCTTCTTCTTTTTCTCTTGTTTCTTCTAGCATGCCCCACCCACTGCCACATAATTTTGGCAATTCTGAAGGCTATGTCGGTTACCTTAGTTCTCCTGCGGTTCTCATAATTTTCGATTCGATCTCGCAAGGAAACACCCGAGCATATCTGGTAGTCGTGGTAGCAACGTAAAAACTATGGCAGATGCCGTAAGGCTGTTTTAAAATTATGATCTCGGGGACTGCTGCTCACGTGATAAAAATAAGAAGAACATTTTCTGTTACAACTTTACTTTCTGTTACACTTAGTATGAGAAAAAAATACAGAGGTAGTGTTATTACGATAATTTATTACAGTTTGTATTTCTATAACTACAGCAAACGAAATACAGAAGAACATCAATAATTATAAAACTAATAATATAGGGTTGTTTGATAAGCTTTTTGCTGTACCTATACCTATTGTAGCGTTAAAAAAAAAAAAGCTAGCTAACCTGTGGTCGAAGACCACAGGCGAAACGTGAAATTTAGGTGTACAAAGAAAGAGTTAGTTAAATTTGTCCGAACGGTATAATAACAATTTAAAAAGGCCTAGAAATTGCCAAGCATGAGCCGAGAGTCGAGTCCTGAGGGGACTCCGTCGATATAGTGTCGCTGGAGTAGTGTTGTGTTGTGGTGTATCGTTGCAGGAAGGTGTACCAAAACCGCGGAGTACCCCGGAGAGTAAAGCCAAACGGGAACCAAAAAAAGGAGGGCCAGAGAAACCTAAAGGGCCTTTTTAGAATTTAGAAAAAGAATTTAAATTTGGCAAAATCCGCATACAAAAATACAAAACAGATACAAAAAACGGCTAAAAAATGATGGGCAGTATCCCAGGGGGGACGCCGGAGCGCGGGTCTGCGGCACTCAGCTGGCACGGGCGCGGGCGCGCACAACGCAGGGGTCCGGGCACGTCCAACGCCCGGTGGCCTCAGGGGTCCGGAACCACGGCGAGAGAACGAGAAAGGCACGGAGGGACCCTCGTGTGTGTGCCGCAGAGACCGGAAATACACTGTAAAGATTGACAAGGAAATAATCGACATCCGACCAAGTCAGGGAAAGAAAAAAGTACGTCGATAAAAACCAGGAGGAAGACAGCACAAGACTTACCCGGCAAGTCCAAGGTAGGAGCCTAATATTTATTGTATGGCCTAATATTTATTGCATGCCAAGCCACTTACAACATTTAGTCATATTTTCTCACTAATATTCAACCAAGTTCAAGGGATAAAACGTTTCCATTTCCTGACAGACGACAACTCAAAAAACAATAAACAATTTAGAAAAAGGTCAAACCAACAAAATTTTAAATTTGAAAATGTGACATAAAAACCGGCCAAAAGAAAAAAGAACCGTACCAAAAAGGTTATTAAAAAACCTGCAGTAATGCTGCAGACATCCCTTCACCAGAAAAAAAATCCTCCAACTCGAAAGAGGGAAAAAAAAAAAAAAATCTTCGAGATGGCAACCCTCGAAGGAAGTTGACCACCCTAGAACAAAAGCCGAATTGTTCCAAGTCAACTATGAAAGGAAAAAAATATCGATAAAAATTTATCGACACTCTACCCCATCACTATAAACCAACGAACACGTCATGTTCCCAGCACGAGCGGCTCATAAACGACTCATACGACTCACTGGCCCCAGGATAAGAAACCACCGGTGTCCCAACAGAAGCCAAGTCAATCCACCAGGGAAAAAAAGGAGGACGGAAATGGCTTGGAGAAAGAAAAAGGAAAGTTGTCAACCACAACAGAAAAAGGTGGAGACAACCGAAGGAAACACCGATGGAGTGGAATCCCCGAGCCAGGAGGAAAATGTATGATACGTAAAGGATAGAAAGGGAAATTTGGAAATTAGGATATGTCGGAATATCGGAATGTTGGAATGTCACTAAGTTTTAAAACATAAACGCGCCTACCAACGATACTATTTACACACCTAAATGCTAAAACTAAAAACTATACAAAATATAAACAAGTAGTTTTTGAACTACTGGTAAAGAGTTTACAAGTCGAAACTGTCAGTTACGCCCGAAATCGGCGGCATGAGAAGAAAAACTTCAAATCGACCGTGCGCGAAAACTGACAGACGACTTGTAAACAAAGAGCTATCAAACGAGGGCCGACGCTCGCCCACGTCATCGTGTTCATCCCGAAACACGTCAGACGCCGACGAACATCGGAAACACTCGGATCGGCTCGGAAAAAGGGCTCGACGGCGCAGTTGGTAGGCAACCAACGCCGTCAAAGACGAGGTCGGGGTTCGAACTCGACCCTGACAAAAAATTAAAAAAGATCCGATGATGGCCATAATAGGCGGACTGCGCAAAGCAGCGGTCACCGTCCTGCCGCGACAAAAAAAGCGCGCTTCGGGACAAAAATTTTGCCCCGGCTCAATCCCAGCGGAATGACGCAACATGGGCCAGGTCTGAGGCCTATGGCAGCTCGATAACCTGACCACATGTTGGTTGCGTCAATTCCGAATAACCTAAATATCTACAAACTAACACTAAGATATAACCTATACCTAACCTATACCTACAAACTAACACTAAGATAGGTCAATCTGGCCAGACATACACACACACACCAAAACCACAAAAAGGCGTATGAAGTATTAAACTTAGTGACATTCAAAAGAAAAAAGAAGATGCCAAAAGGTGAATCTAAGCCAAATGATGAGAAGAAAAGTTGGTACACGTTTGCCTGAAGGCTTTTAGAATTTAGAAAAATAATGTTCCAGGGGAACAGGGAAAAGAGGGTCTATTTCAAAATTTATGAACCCTCGTGCGGGGAAACTGGATAAACACGAAAAGATATTCGGGGACTATTTAGTTTCCCCGCACGAGGGTTCATAAATTTTGAAATAGGTCCCTGTTCGGGCGCCATTTGTAGCGTTAAAAAAAAAAAAGCTAGCTAACCTGTGGTCGACGACCACAGGCGAAACGTGAAATTTAGGTGTACAAAGAAAGAGTTAGTTAAATTTGTCCGAACGGTATAATAACAATTTAAAAAGGCCTAGAAATTGCCAAGCATGAGCCGAGAGTCGAGTCCTGAGGGGACTCCGTCGATATAGTGTCGCTGGAGTAGTGTTGTGTTGTGGTGTATCGATGCAGGAAGGTGTACCAAAACCGCGGAGTACCCCGGAGAGTAAAGCCAAACGGGAACCAAAAAAAGGAGGGCCAGAGAAACCTAAAGGGCCTTTTTAGAATTTAGAAAAAGAATTTAAATTTGGCAAAATCCGCATACAAAAATACAAAACAGATACAAAAAAAACGGCTAAAAAATGATGGGCAGTATCCCAGGGGGGACGCCGGAGCGCGGGTCTGCGGCACTCAGCTGGCACGGGCGCGGGCGCGCACAACGCAGGGGTCCGGGCACGTCCAACGCCCGGTGGCCTCAGGGGTCCGGAACCACGGCGAGAGAACGAGAAAGGCACGGAGGGACCCTCGTGTGTGTGCCGCAGAGACCGGAAATACACTGTAAAGATTGACAAGGAAATAATCGACATCCGACCAAGTCAGGGAAAGAAAAAAGTACGTCGATAAAAACCAGGAGGAAGACAGCACAAGACTTACCCGGCAAGTCCAAGGTAGGAGCCTAATATTTATTGTATGGCCTAATATTTATTGCATGCCAAGCCACTTACAACATTTAGTCATATTTTCTCACTAATATTCAACCAAGTTCAAGGGATAAAACGTTTCCATTTCCTGACAGACGACAACTCAAAAAACAATAAACAATTTAGAAAAAGGTCAAACCAACAAAATTTTAAATTTGAAAATGTGACATAAAAACCGGCCAAAAGAAAAAAGAACCGTACCAAAAAGGTTATTAAAAAACCTGCAGTAATGCTGCACTATATAGTATGCAGCTTAACAACGCTGAATCAAGTGTGTTGAATAAACTGCAAATGTACAATGTAGAAACATAATAATAAACTGCGGGTGTAGTGTAGACTTATCAAACCATCATGTAATTAGTTCATCATCATTATCATCTCAGCCGGAAGACGTCCACTGCTGAATATAGGCCTTTGCCATACGTTTCCACCGTGAACGGTCTTACGCTACTTGCATCCACCGGCGCCCAGCAACTTCCACCAAGTCATATGTCCACATTGTGGGAGGCCGTCTAAGACTACGCCTTCTGGTCCGTGGTTACCATCCAAGAATCTTTCTTCCCCATCGATTATCGGTTCGACGAGCTTTATGGCCTGCCTATTGCCACTTCAACTTGCTTATCCTGAGAGCTATGTCGATGACATTGGTAATTAGCTCAAGATGAAACAAATAATATAGTTTACTTTTTTAGCTTAGATGGTTATTTCTATTATATTTTTATTATAGAGAAGCATGAAAAAAAAAAAAAACAAACCTTAAATATCTAACAAACCTCTCCGAACCGTTCCCGGAGCAAAGCTTCCCAGAATGCTTGCCGCGTTGCCACGCTGGACTGCCAGGGACAAGCTTTGCGCCAGAAACGACCCGGAGCGGGGGTCGCCACCTCTTTCCCTAAGACGGCAGCCAATCTCCCTGATGAATTTTGTTGCCTCCGCGCCCCAGGGACCCAATGTCTCAACCGCCACCGGTATAAAAATGTATGAACTGAGCTCTATGTATTTTTTATGTTTTTTTTGGGCTGCTAATTCGGCCGCTGCTCCAGCCACACGAGAAGTGTGGTTGAGATGACATGGGGCAATCGTGTTGACGCAAGTCGCGTCCCAAATCAGGCTTCTGCCCCTCTGCCAGGGAACCAACGTCAAGCCGTCAGGTCTCTTGCCGTCAGAACGACTCAGCCCGGGGGGCTCAAGCATGCAGGGGATGTTTGCAGCAACAAGAGCCCTACGTATTAAGTCGTTGAGAGCATGGTGCCGCGGGAACCTCCCTGAACAGCGACAACAGCTTAAAGCGTGACCGCCACCTGCCTCCACTAGTTGACCGCAAATGCAAGGGTGCGGCTCGCAAACTTTGCAACCTAGGCGCAGGGCAACGGCAACACGCAATGAGTCACTGTCCAGTAAAGTGCCCAGGTGGGGAGACGGTAAAGCGTGCAGCCATGCCCCTGACCCCGGGCAAGCCGCCGCCCGCAGCCTCGCCAGCTCCGTCCCGACAGCGTCAGTCAAGAGTCCACCGAAAGCAGCCTTTGATGCGACGTCGTCCCAGGAACGCTGCACATGCGCGACCTCGGTTTGGATTGGATCGTCCGGAAAAAGAGTCGACCAAACTGCCAAGGCATCGGCTATGAATGGAATGCTCGCCTTGACACCATTAGTAGGAAGAATAGTAGTGACAAGGTCCGCTACACCATGGGCCGATGCCAAAAAGGCCGGTAAACAGACATCGCGGGCGCGCCGCACTCCTAAACCCCCATGCCTAATCGGCAAAGCTGCCTGACACCACTGATTATCGTTGAGGGACACATTTAGTATGGTTTCAACGCCTTCTTTTAAGGTGTTATCAAATGAGGCAATCTCCGCCGGGTACAGCCATGAAGGGGTTGTTCGTAGGAGGTAAGTTATCTTGGGGATGGCGAAGCACACCCTCAGCAGCACCAGGGCAACGTGGGCTGATAAATGTTTTAAGCGATCCCGCGCCAGGCCAAGCATCCGCTCCCTCATCTCCAACGCCTCCGGAATTCCCTCCGGGAATATAGGTGCACCCAGCAGTGAAAAAGTGCTTGCGTTCAGCTCCTTGAACCCGGGTAGTAAAGCTCGAAAACGGGTGAAATGCGTATGAATCTCCGGACTACAAGGGAAAAACTCGCACTTGGATAAGTTCACCTCTAACCCTAACTCCCGAAGGCGTGGTATCAGAGTGATTAAATCTTTTTCAACTTCTTCAGGAGTTCCGCCTATAGTACCGTCATCAAGGTACCATATGTTCAGGGGAGACTGAAGGTCCACGATTGCACTGTGAATTGCAAGACTGAACACGAGGGGGCCAAGTGGGTCTCCCTGCTGAGCTCCAACCTGAGATGGTATAAGGGTCTCGTCGTAAAAAAGGTTGGATGTGGTACCATATAATTGATGCAGAAATGGGTATAAAATAGGAACTTTATCCCTCACCGCGCTCAACAGGGAGTCCCTTTCCAGAGAGTTGAACGCATTTTTTAAATCTAGCTTAACAATGAGGGACTGAGAGTTCTTAACATCCATCGCAAACGAACGTGTAGCGTGAATAGCTGCTTCGCATCCTAACTGCGTGCCAAACCCCAACTGATGCGGCTGCAAGTAGGCTGCCATTTCTTTTTTGACTACGCGACAGCCCAATTTCGCCGTCAGGCGCCGGACTGCCAATAGCGATGGGTCTGACTCCTCCGTCCTTTTTTTCCAGCGCACACAGGGTAGCACCATACATGTAAGGGCACACATCAGGGTTCAGACGCCCACTCAGCATAAAATTGCAAAGCCGAGACAACCTCTCAAGCAGACGCTGACCGTTGTCTCCTGCCGAACCAGACGTCAGCTCCTTCAGGTGTGCGGGTCTGATTCCATCCAAGCCCCCCGATGAGCCACTATTAAATGAATTTAGCGCCAGAATAACGGCGTCCACCTCCACGGTTATAGCCGCAGAACCGTTGTCCGGCACAGGAGGATAAGAGAGCGGTCGCGACGGGGCCGGGTGCTTGGATTTTAAAGCGTCAAGAGTTACTGGCCCAGGACGAGCAACGTCATCGTTAGATGTCAAAAGTCGGACCGCACCCCTCAAGTCTCCTTCGTAGACTTTCGCCTCAATTGTTTTGGTCAAAGACCGCGGCCCTTGAGGTAAGCTATCTCCAGAAAAAGAATCTAAAGTTTCTAAAATGTTCTTTTTAACTTTGGATGTTAGACTACCTGGACCATTTCTCTCCGGGCATCTTAAACCTGTATAAGAGAAGGAGAGTAGAGAATACCAGTCCACAGTATCGTTAGTATTTAAGGCCTTCTCTATCAATTCACTCAGTTTACCTGCAGCCAGATTTCTCGCCCCCTTTGGTATATGGCGTAGAACACGAACGTTCTTGTTAAGGGCGGAAAGATTATTCAAATCTGACTGTGGTTCAGTGACCAGCGGTGATGTGCTACAAGGTACGCTCGGAGGCGAGGCACGAGGTACATCCTTATGCATACGGGTTATATGCACTTTAAGACCTCGGGTCGAAAAAAGCCTAGCCGAATTAGGGCAGTGTGGGCACATCAACATGGGTGAAGCTACATTGCTCATCATTGTTTAAAAAATTACAATTATCAAAACATATAAAACGCCGCGAAAAGGTACAAAATTATCCAGTACCAAATACAAATCAAACAATAAGTAGTTAGGTACTTACTAAACAATTAGCTAATTATGTAAATATAAATTCAAATTATAAAAGAATCATAGCTAAACATTCACCAACAAAATTATAGAGCAGAATAAATTTAAATGGGCGTCAGACTTTAAATTAACATAATATAAAATACCACGCCAATAAAATATCGCTCTAAAAATAAAATATAACAAACTTTATGACACACTTTAAAATAACATGTTATAGTATTAATATGCTGACAAAGTAACGTTCCAATAATAAAATATATCACACAATAAGATTGTAATATGTCAATTAGAATCATAATAGGTTTCTAAAATAAAACAAAGGCCAAACGAAGAGCGATAAGCGGCGTCATAATAATAATACGATCCTGCACAGTCTTGAACTTTATGACATCTGGTGCCCTCTGTTATGATCCGGGGGTAACAACGCCTTAGATTAGAATGCCGGGCAGTAGTTAGTCCTTGCGCTGGCGCGGTGCTGACAGATTATGATAGATAGGTGCGGCTTAGAAAGCATAGTTAGTGCTGCGTTAGGAGCTTTCCCTCGGTGTGGCGTAGTGACGAATATAAAATTGAGGAAGAGAAAATCCGCCTTGTAGGCTTGTAAAGGAGATGACGTTCATTATTTTTCCATCACAGTGCGCTTTCCGTTAAAGGCTGTCTCCTGCCATGTTTTAAATCACTGCACGGCGAGGAACAATACCACCTTCCCTTTCAACAATTTGTATTGAATAAATTCAGTATCGTCTAGCGGTGAAACTTTTTTTTACACCCTCTAGTGGCGAGAAGTAGTAATAGAAATGGGCTCTTTTGTTGGGCACATCTTTGGAGCAGTTGGAACCATTACTAGAACGCCCTCTATTGACCAGTAGTATCATATTCAGATGGCAGTATGTAGATAAGAGATGGCAGCACTTGTGATATTTGTGTTTACAATAATTTGAAATTTATTAATTATTTCAAGTAAACACTAAATGAAAACCTTAAAATTAGCATCCAATCACGGTAATAATAAACACCAATATATACACACACATCTATGTAATGTAATTTAAAAATTGTATGAAATCACGAAAAGTTCGTTGCGTGATTCGTTTGAAATTGTTTGGGGGGGAAAATTTTGAACAAATGCTCGTCTGTATTTGATCGCTATTTAAGATTTTGGTTGTAAATACTGTTTATTCGGTGACAGATAATAGTTAATTAGTTATACACAACACTTTGCTTAATTAATTACACAGGATATTATTAGAAGAAATTCAAAATATACACTTCGCGGTTTTAAAGTTGTTACTTCAGGGTTTATAACTTCATGCTTCTCTATTAGTTATATTTATCCAGCAATGGACTGCAATAGGCTGATTGATTGATATTGATCCACTGTCTTTGCTCTGATCAGAAGACTTCAAAATATTGTCTATAAAAGCAGCAGAAGGTTATGACTCATAACCAATTGGAGAAAAACGCACAAGTGTTTTTTTCACTAGGTAGGAATCGAACCCACGACCTCCGGATCTAGAGCCCAATGTATAAGACTACGGAGGCAATCGTAGAAAATATTGAACTATGAGCATTACATTTGCCCAAATATTTTGCCGTAGTTTTAGTGTGAGCTTGCCGTGTGCCAACTAAGGATCTGCTCACCCCTTTAGGGATATGTACGTGATTATATGTATGTATGTAAGATATAGTATGAGGCGCAGAAAGTGCAAACATCATGTGCAAAAATTGTTGTACTATAAGTATTTAATCGCAGAGGGAATAAATTAGGATTTTTAACCATACAGGGTCTTTAACATAGATTATCTCGAAAATCTTGAGCGGTAGGACATTGAGTCATACATCATTTTGTTCGTCTATAGATCCTCTATCAATATATACAGGTTTTATCATGCGCCGTTTTTTCAATAAAATCCTACATTCCCGCAAAATAGTGGTTATCACTATGCCAGACTCCCATACGGGGATGTTCAAACCCCTTTGGAATAGAGATAGTTTGTACCCTGGAACAACACAAAGGATACTTTTTAAGGGAAAAAGTCTTATTCCCACGGGAAAATCTTACACAACGCGAGCGGAGCCACGGGCGGATTGCTAGAACGCAGTCGCGGGCGTATTGCTGAAATGTGAACTGAGAACCTCCTCCTATTTGAAGTTGGTCGAAAATGTGTATGAATTATTCTACCCGTGCGAAGCCGGGGCGGGCCGCTAGTAAATGATAAAAACACGTTTCAGACATGTTCCAGCAAATATATTCGCACAAACAGTGAACAGATGCACCAATAATAATACATGGCATAAGTCGATAGTAATTTTATACATTTTCGTTTTTACAAAACTTACCCTTATTATTATTTTATTACAATAGATTATATACAACTATGTAGATCACAATTTTTATACCTCTCTTTACAAAATACAAATGGCAACATATTTATAAATCGATATCAGATCGTAGAAATTCGCAATCGTAAAAACATATGTATCGAAACAACAATTAAAATCTTGTTTTTTTTATGATGTAATGATTAACTACAGTAACAGGGATGCGTATAAAACTAAACAGTTCCGGAAGATAACACCTAATAAATTTTGACTTTTTCAGTCTTGATTCGATGTCTAAGGAAGGAATGTAAATTTCTTTTCAATACACCTTGCTCGAAAATTGAACTTACGAAGGCAGTAAACTGTGCGGTAAATGCGTTTTACCGCACTAGCGCGATTTTATTACATTTTTTTTTTATTCCTACGGTCTTCAAAATTATTAATTCAGCCAGGATCATTTTGACACTAAAAAATATTTAAACCGATTCATACAAAGAGAAAAGTTTTTTTTTTATTTCAACAAATTGTATCAAAAATATTATCAGCCAGTAATATTTTAATTATAAAAATAAAATTATCTCGATTTAACAAAGAATCAATTCGTAGAGGCTGAATGTCCGCCAGAGCCTTTTCTCCGTAATTATGCTTATAAAAAAGAAACATACTATCGATTTGTAGTTGGCGCCAATTTTGTGAAATTTTCATTTAATTGTTTTACATTGAATGTTGTTTTATGAGTGATTAAGTGTTGATATTTAGTGATAAATGTGAATAGTAAGGATGCTCAAACTGCGCACGATATAATAAAGGTTAGTTTTTTACAACTTCTACATGATCAATTTTACCTGTAAAGTTAATACCACCTTAAGTGTCTTATTTGGTAAACAAACCACTCACCTCGACAAAATCTCAAGTTAACGTGCTAATCACACTATAGAACTAGTCCAAAATACAAATACACCTGAAACAAATACTTATCAAACATTCACTCACAAATTCTATTAGAAATTCTATCGAAAACCTAACTTTTTCACAAAATTATCAATAAATCGCTCGAACCTCAAACCATATTTCGATCGGGTATCTCTACATTGTCTTTGGATTTTAGAGATGAGGTATATCACGCATACACAGTTCAATTATTTAATCGGAATAGACTAGTTGAATCCTTAGAAATATAAAGAGAGAAATAGATAAGACAAATAAGTGGTTAGACGTCTATCCATTGCCATTAAAAAATGTATGTTATAATGAATGCATCACGGCCGCGTTCCGATACGCGCTTAAATCACTTTCGAATCAAACTGTCAGCGCCGTCAGCGATCAGATTGTATGGGTTTCGCCTGCTGACAGTAATTCGGTACGCGCTTTGAGTGCGCTTAAATCGATTTCAGCGCGTCTCGAAACACAAGGCACATCGATTCCTTTATTTGCGTGACCCCTTATATCAGGGCTGCCAGGTGAAAAGAAAAAATAAAATAATTGTCTTTTTATTACCAATTTATATTTATTTATGTAGTTTATATTCAGTCATACTCACTCATATTTATTTTTAGGTCATTCATAGGTCAATCAATCAATCGTTCAATCTGTGTTGCCATTTCTACGGCAATTGACGTGTTTTACGGAAATCAGACATAATTTAAGGGAAACTTACAGCCAACGGCAATAAATAGTTTTTTTATTTTTTTTATTTGCCATGGCAGCAATTTTCCCCACCAAACACGGCAGTAAAAAAATTGTCGCTGGCAACACTGCGTTCAATAGTCACTTCGGTTCGGATGTCGTATATTGCGTTTCTGTGATAGTATTTTCTTTTATTTATTGGATAGTTTTTAATACGCATGGCTTTTGTTATCGTGCTTTTGATGCACAATAAATACGCCAATGATAAATTAGAGTAAGAGATATACGAAGTAGGATATTCCGAAATGCTTGTAATCACCAATTCAATTACATTCAATTAAATCAATGAAATCTATTATTTGGAAGCAATATTTTGTGTCTATAGTCACCTTATCGCCATGTTTGTTTACCAAATAAGACACCTAAGGTGGTATTAACCTTAGTATCACAGCTTTTGTAGGGGTGGGTACCTTCTTAACCATTTCAATTATTTACCATCAGTTTTCTCACAAGTGTATTGAAAAACATCGTACAACACCCGTGTGTTGTATCTTATGTTTTCTTGTCCGTATCTTAGGTTTTATAACAAACTCGTGACATTATAAACCCTCGCCTGCGGCTCGGGCTTACAAAAGTCACCTCGTTTGTAAGAAGCCACCTACGATCCTTGTATCGTAATGTACTATTAAAATACATGGCACTACTACAAAAATCTAAGTACTTGTACCAATTTAGGAACGTCTTAAATAATAATTGTAAGTAATATAAAAAATATTTTTACATTTGGCTACATTTGCACAATTCGTGATGTTAGAGGTCTCGTTTTAAGTATTAAAAATATTGCATTTGTATTCCCTGATTTTAAGATCTTCATCTTAATTTAACCCGATATAAATGTTGTATAAAACGACCACAAAAAAATAAAAAAATATAGGAAGTTACTTTTAATATAAGCAAGTAAGCAATAAGCATACGTCAGCTTTGGTCTAAGGCAACCTGAACAGAATGTAAGTTTTAAGAAAATACCAATAACGAGCAAAACAACAAAGCTGTTTTTAAATGTATTTTCATCCTATCTAAGATATTTATTAAATAGTACTTAATATCATTCATTTATTACATGATTATATTACATCATTTTTGATAGTTTTAAGATAAAATTAAAATCATAAATAAAGCCTCTAAGTTTCATTCAATATCATATAAGTTTATCTTTATCGGTAAAGTTGCAAAAGAATGTTAAAAACTTGAAGACTGAAAACGTTATTGTTTATGAGGAAATTTATACAAAAATACATTAATTAGGTAACTAAATGAGCATTTTATGTATTTTCAGATGTCGTTTGTTTCGGCCGCGATTCGTCCCATGTGAAATTAATTAGTTACAGATTTATATCCCTCATAATATACATTTTAAATTTCAGCGGGTACACGGACCATTTTTTTTTTGCGCCGCGTTGTAATAGTGATGTTTTATATTTGCTTTATCAGCCGTAGGTATTTGTATTTGAGCTGCAATAGGATAATTAGATCTGATATGGCGTGATAGCCAGTAAATTCCCTAGTCCAATAATAAAATGACAATATCACAAGGTATTGACTGAGGGTCGTGTCGTGCCTACCTAAGGTTGCGTTGTTAAGCCCGCAGACAGTTGGGCTTTCGGTTGGGTCATACGCTGGCGCCAAGCAGGCGTTCATCAGCCGAATGCTCCTCTTCTTCGGACCCTAAATTCTCTTTCTTTATTGACTGGTAGCGCACCTGTCAACAAGTTAAAATAAATAAGATCCTGGGCACATCATAATATGTAAATAACCGGTCAAGCACGTTTCGGGCCACGCAAAGTGTAGGGTTCCGTAATTATTCAATACTACTTAGGTAGGTACCTGTTTAAGACAGTTAACATTCGTTAAAATATTTTTCTACCGAATTTCTTACTTGTACAAGTACATTTTATAAGTTGGTCTATTATTCGATAACCTGTAAAGCCTACTTGATGTTGATAATTTTCCTTTTAAATTCATCTAATACGCTACTATCGTGAATTTTTTCACATTTCCTGGTAAGGTGTAAAAATAAGCACTTTAAAACGAAATTTTTCTTAAACGTACACTAGCATCATGCCGCATTATTTTTAAAAAACATATTCAACGATACTTCACACTATACAGTAGCCGTGAATAAAAAAAATAACTCCTACTTCATGTGTATCAGAGAATCCCTAATTTTTTTTAAAAGATTTCATTCTTTATCTTTGTCGGCATAATTAATATGTATATCCATGCCAAATTACAGTCTTCTAGTACTATAAGAGTCTCTGATCTAAGCCGCGCAGACAGACAGACAGACAGACGGACGGACATGTCGAAATTATAATTCCTTTTTGATTACGGAACCCTAAAAAACTGTTCGCTAAGTACACTGTTCGTGAGAGTGTAACCAAATATTCTTCTTTTATTTAATTACTATTTGTGAATCTGAATTATTTTATTATTTATTCATTTTGTGTTCCTATGGCCTTAAAGCTCCACCCGTCACACGGCCCCCATTGCCTTGAAAAACACGGAGACAAACTGAGCAAGATATTTGAAAAATTATTTTTTATGTATTTATCTGGAACTAGAAATATTTCCATTAATGAATTTAAAAATTTGTGTATATTCCCTATTGTATCACGGGACCCTACAGCTGTTATCATTGTCATTCTATAAAGTACCTACGTCAGTGCCATGAGAAATAACATCTAGTGGAATACTGCAGTGCAGGAAGGATAAGGTTAAAGTTACGCTAATGGGCTACGCCAAGAAGAAAACATATTGCAAGTACAACTTTTAAAATAGGGGATCGGGCTGTTCCTAAAACCATATTTTAGGAATTATTTTTAAAATATAGATTAGTAGCAGACGATTCGCGAAGAAAAAAACAGAATCGGTTGAAAAACTAATTTACAGTGATTTTTAAAGTTTCAATATGTCTGTCTCTTTCAAAAACGATTTTTTGTATGGAGAATGAGATTATATGGCGTTACTAACAAATGACGTCACAAGTGGGTATGTGCCTCTCTGTCTAATCTTAAATTTAAAACCTTTATAACTCGGTCAATTTTAAAGATAGAGCTAACATTCTTTTAGTATTCGATAGCAGAAACTAACAAGTTTGGATCACAAAAAAGGAGTCAAATACCCGTGCTTTGACCGCCTTGCTTTATATCATTTACATTCAAATTAATACTTGGGAATATGTTAGTCCCTTAATCGGTGCCTTTTGGAGCTAAATATGTAGCATTGCTTACCTTTGTTTTAATTTTACTGCTCACTCCCCTTGGACGATACATTAGGAAGTTGTCGGTCACCCAAAATATTATTATCTGTAACAAACATAATAATTTCAGTGGTTATAAGGCAGATCAACGAAACCAGAGTCCAGACAGGTTTCTTGAACTCCAAGTGTAACAAATACTCTATGAATACCGCCTTTACTGCTATGTAATAAAAGCGATGAAAAGGTCAAACTGTAAACTGTGCCCTGTGTGGTCGACTGTAGATCCAATATGCCTGTGTGTGATATCTCCGTGTCTCTGTCCTGCCTATCTTGTAATTTACTAGTTAATCAAAATATAATTAAGTGTCAAATTAAAACGTATATAAAGCAGATAAGTAGGTAGGTAAGTATAGTACATACAATAAACATTCTATCGTAACTTTAGTTATGCAGTTAAGTTAGTTATTATTATACACAAGCTGACCCGGCATACGTTGTCCTGCCATTTTTCCCAAAATCTACCCTACACCTACCCTACACCTACATCTATCCTGCGCAATTTTCTTAATTACTTTTAATGTAAGAGAAAACCTTCTACGCAGTTTTAGAAAACATTAAAAAAAAGATGAATGGAATCGGTAAAGCCGTTCTCAAGTTATAGCGTGACCACGAGAAATAGGGGTTCATTTTATATAATATATAGATTTCCTTTTCATCCTTTCGTCTCCTTTCTTTCATCGGAATACAAGGCGAACTGCTGGCTACCACCCCTATCTTGTCAATATACCCAGCATTCGAACTACTCGTTTCGGTTCCTCCTTTATAATGCGCACAGCCAAGGAATGGAACGCCCTGCCGGCCTCTGTATTTCCGAATGCATACAACCCTAACCTCTTCAAAGTGCGAGTGCATAGGCTTCTCATGAGTAAACTCGCTCCAGCATAGGCCTCATCTCTCCTTCGGGCTAGATGGAGGTCAAGAGTTTAATTTTAATTTATAAAAAAAAAAGATATACTGGCGCGCCGTCATCGTGTAATCTGCGACTCAATTATTGCATAATGCATTGATATGATAAGCTGTAATTAACTCGTTGTTTATGAACAGACTTACAATAATAACTCTATTTAGCTCACAGTTATAGTGATAAGGTATTATGGAGTACTTTAAGGAAAACTACGAGTCGTTAAATCTGGCATACACTCATAATTTGGTAGAAGGGATCGGGCAAATATGTCCCAATGACCACTGCGACCCGAGATGGATCTATTGTAGTCAGCCCTTCGGTGTTAAATAGCCTCCTCTAGACCAACAGTTCTGAAGAAGCTAACGGTCGATAAGGGGCTTAAAGCCTGAGCTTCCTGGATGGCAATTTTGGGTCGGCTTCTCTTATTGACAAGGGCATTGCACTCACATAGGATGTGAAGTGGAGTCTCCTTGTCATCTGCGCAGAATCTACAGTAAGGGTTATACATTCATACAAGGCGCACAGCCAAAATTCAAACTCTTGTGAAGGTAATAAAATGATAGCACGTTTTTATAAGCACCCCAAAGTGTAAAAGTGCGGCAAATCACTATAAGGAACTTTAAATCTTCTCCAAGCAACTAACGTTAAATAACTTTCACCAGAAAATAAATGTCGTTCTATGTCACGAGACACCGCAGTGCATCACTACATTTTGAACTGCTACCGTGGCAAATCCACGAAGCAGCTTCGTGGGCAAATTGGCTTTTCACTTGGTCTGCCATGATGCATCACAGATATTTTATCATCATTTTGGCGGTAAAAAAGGGTGCGGTCAGATTACAATTCCAATTCAAAATTAGCTCAATACATCGCTAACTATGCCTAGAATCAATTTGAATAACTTCTATTTTTAGATTTGTCGCTTAATTCTTTATTTCATAACGCAGTCCAATTAATGGTTTAGTTCTTAAAACAATTTAAGAGCGCTCGACAAAAGTACCTATGTACAGCTTTTACAGAGTGATTGAGAACGATACTGTCACATTTGAGATCAACATTAATTCATAACTTGTTTCGAGACAAGACATACTCACATTGACAAAGAAGGGTATGATGAGCATGACCACAGCCAGTTCAAGTCGCGGGTCGGATACTGGCGACAGTCTGAGAGTGGAGAGCACGGCTACCACTGGCGGGAGGCGGAGCACCAACGCCAAAGCGGACTTCGCGAACGTAGCCAGCGCCGCGTATAAGACACACTGGCAAATCCAAGCTGCACATTGTTGTGACTTACCTATAACAGGAGATTAAAAAGTCAAAGTCAAAATTATTTATTTCCATAGGATGTTATTACATCACTTAGATCCGTCATTAAAATTATTATTATTATCAGACCTTACAACACACCCAGAGCCCCTGCTGCATGACGACCGTAGATAGAATAGGGGATCGGACTGTTCCTAAATTGACCATATTTTATTAATTATTTTTAAAATATAGATTAGTAGCAGACGATTCGCGAAAAAAAAACAGAATCGGTTTACGAATTTACAGTGATTTTTTAAAGTTTCAATATGTCTGTCTCTTTCAAAAACGATTTTTTGTATGGAGATTATAGTTACTAACAAATGACATCACAAGTGGGTATGTGCCTCTCTGTCTAATCTTGAATTTCAAACCTTTATAACTCGGTCAATTTTAAAGATACAGCAAGCATTTTTTTAGTGTTCGATAGCAGAAACTAAGAAATTTGGATTTATAAAATAAAAATAAAGTAGTCCGATCCCCTATTAACCGCGCGACATAAAACGTAAGCGCCAATAGTTCTTATCTTCGCTTGATATAAACTTGGATACTTCGCAAATGTTACCGTAAGAGCGTCAAATAACCGTGCATATGAGCTCCAAAACATATTGGAACTATTTGAAACAAGAAGGCAAGGATCGAACGAACCATGTCCCGAACAGAAGGTAAAGACCTCAGAGGAAATAAAAGACGATCGCTCGAGGCGACGCGCGTCTGAAATCTTTGGTAAACGACCAACGACATTCTTGACTGTTACAAATTCAAAAGTGTTTTTGTTCATTTGAAATTCTTTCATCTTAAAAATAGCGATATGGAGGAAGACAAAAGTACATAGCGTATCTACTAAGGGTAGATGTATTTCAATACAAAACCGGTACCTTCTCATAACTGAAAACTATCGCATTCAGAAGCTAGACTTTAGATAGAATACAAGAGTGAATTCAGAATCATTAAGTTATTAAACAATGAAAAAAAAATTAAAAAAATAAACATATTAATACATACATACATACATACATACATTTATATTTTTTAATGAAATAAACATATTTTATTTTTTTTTTTTTTTTTTTTTTTTTTAAACAAAATTATACGTCTATAGGCACATTTGCTGTCGATGGCTGTACAAGTACAAATAAGCTACAAAAGTAATCATATTTATACGAATATACAAGAATACTTAATACAATGGCCGGGCATTAAGGCAGTAGTCATGAAGATTACAATATCTATATGCTAAGCGGATCGATGAAGTAGAACAAAGTGCGGCACGTAACGTAGCACTGGTAATTTCTCCTTCCGCTGGCAAACAATGCAAGTAATAATGCAATTTACGGAGAATATTAAAACGGCCGCCATGGTAAACGACGTATTTGATATCGGTGGTATGAGACTGGAACACCTCGCTTTTTAAAACGAAAATAATTGTTTGATTTTCTTCATTATTTAGGATGTAACTGTTATAAGGTAGACAATTACTGACCTCATAAACTATGGTGTTAGTGTTATATAGAGCCGCCAAAGGCCACTGATATGACTTACGTACTTCCTACGACCACGGCTTAACGTGCCTTTGGAAGCGTGGAATTATCTTTATTTTCGGAATTGTCTGTAATATACCTACTAACCAAGCTCTCAAAGACATTTATTTCACAAGGACGGGATTCGAACCCGGAATCTCCTTAATGAGAGTCGAACGCTCGACCGCTCGGCCACGGGGGCTCTGCTGATATTCTGGTGAAGACGCGGGAAACGTCGCTGTGATGATTCTTGGAAGGACCTTTGTCTAGCAGTGGCGGAGTATGTCGGCTACAACTATGACCATAGTAATTCCAGAACACAACATGCAGTTGGTGAACTTAGCTTGCTTCTTAAAAAGCTTTAGCAAACAATTAAAATTATTTTAAGAAGACGGTCTATGCTTTTGTTTCACTAAATTTCAGGTTTCTTTTTTTTAATAACCTAAAAGTAAAATAAGCTTACTCTCGAAAAATCAAAGATTTTAAAGTAAACATGGAACATTGTGTCTTCCCCAACTTACCATATTCACCGAAATTTATGAGTGGTATATCATAAGTCCTGGAACAATACTGGGCTAGCCTGATGCCTGCCCATATTATCAGCAGTCCTAGCGTAGAGTCCAACATAAAATTTACGATGTACCTAAAACAGATTGTCAAAATTACAGTTATTGTTTATACAAAATATTTTTAATGGATCTGGGGCGAGCCTTCTGCTCCCCCGCAAGTCCGCGCCTGCTATATTAGCACTCTGGTAGAAATAGCGATTAGGTCCATCAAAAAAAAAAAAGGATCTAGATTGATAAACGAATAGTATATATAAGCTTGAAAAAAGTTGTAGGAACATCAGTCACGAAATTCTATAGTGATACTGAACAAGAATGCATTTAGGTATGAAATGTTCGAATACAAAACATCCAAGTGAAAAATGAGTAACAAAGCTTCTGCAAAAAAGGTTAAGATAAAGATAAGATAAAATCATTTATTTGCCATTAACACCAGTAAAACTAGTATGCAAATCAATATAGTCAATAAAAAATAAATAAATTGATTTACAATAACAACAATAATAGAATAAGAATAAAATTAAAATAAAATAAAATTTTAATAGGTACCTACATTATAAATTCGATTTGATTACATTAAAATCCAATAATAAATTTGTCTACATTAAAATTCAATAATAAAATAAAAGAATAGTGTAAATGTCAGTGCATGTAAATAATTAATTTAAATTCACATTCACCTCAGAAAAATCATAACATAAGTACCTACTTACAGACAGGAAAATAATACTGCCTATTTGTAAAATAGAACTTGGAGAATAGCCTATGTGTTAATAATGGAGTACAGCCAATTTCATTACAATTGAATATACATGTTACAAAAAAAAAAATATCAAAGGCATTTAATCAAATCTCTAGTATCAATCATGGACACCTAAAATATAGACTGTCGATTCTCAGAACGGTATAGTATTTGTACACCAAGAGATGTACTTAAATCAATTTATGTTAGAAAACATTTTTTTGCCTTAATTATCTTGTTTTACGTATATTTATAAACATGAAATATTTAGTTAATTATTTCATAAATTAATAATTTCATAACAATGATTTAACAAATTATTTTTTATTTATTTGTAGTTTTTTTTAATTTCGATATTAATTGTTCTAATGTGAATGTTATGGTACAAGTAGTACGTAAACATTTTTAACCATAGCGGTAAAAATAGTCGCATTGACCTAAAATTTATATGACCTAAAATGAATATTCTTTGACACAGCTGATCTCTAGAGATGGGAATATTTAATTAAATGTCTTTGGTATGGTATGGTATGACAGGCTGGTTTCTGCAAATCGACATCTGCTACGCCTATTTTGCATGGTGAGAGAATTACTTAAAATTACATATTAAATAATAAATGAATAGTTTAAAAAACACTAGAAAAACACGCTTTTAGAAATGCACGTAAAAATAAAAAAGAGACTCTGGGCATCACGTATGACTAAAGATCTTACTAAGACAAATCCAATGACCCAAACACGACTAAGTTGTGTTGTGTATTTGAGGAGTTTCTATGGCAACCTTCCGTCTCCATCATCAGACCAGCTCAATGGTACCATAATATTGCATTGTCATCGCGGTTACATAAGTGTACCAAATTTTTATAAAATCGAATGACAGCAAGTGCTTTAAAATTGAGTTGCAAGATTCCATTACAGTTAGTTACATACAGGTCGACCTAATAAAAGCGTGTTAAAAAATACCTTTGGTAAAAAATATTCTATTTTTGGTATTTTTTGTAACACATTGTATTGAATGCTATAGGGTGTAATAGATGGCTTTTCGAAAACTGATACAGAGCATTATGAAGTTCATGCTAGTAATAAATCAGCACAAGACAATAGCTCAGATAGGATAAAAGTTAAAAATGAAATTTACCCAAGAAATAGTATTTATAAACTCTGTGACAATAGGTATCCTTTTATTTTCTCATACAGTATGAGAATAATAATGATACAGTATGTCATTTATAAATGATAGTATTTTGCTTCCTTTCTTTATTCTACAAATTTTACTTGAACAATCAACCATTCTGTACTTAGGTACTCATGTTAAAATTAGTAAATAAAAATAAAAATAATCATGTGGAATGAATGAATACACCTATAACTAGTTTTCAGTGATCTTTATCCACTCAGGTGCTCTACTGTATGGTACAAAATAAGATAAACAACAATACATTTCAGAAGTAAGTAAGTAAAACAAGTGTGTGTGTATGTGTCAAGTGTCCCTAACTTACCAAGTGCATGGGTTTCCTGTCAAATGTGGAGAAAGCCACACATTGGCTGCGTGGATTATGAGTGCACCCAAACCCTGCTTTGATGTATCATAGAACCAGATCAACCATGGTCTTCTTGCGTAACAAGGCTCACAGAATCGTTTACCTAAACAAACAAATTACATTTATTAACAGCCACAATGTTTGCAAAAGTTTTCACTAATTAGGAGAGTGACCGTATGTAGGTAATTACATGTAATACTTTCCAAGTTTCGAAATTAGTAGTGCTTAATAAAAAGTAAATAACTGTGGAATAAATAACCAGAATTTTTGTAAACTAGAAACAGTTAATACTTATAAGAATTAGCTAAACATAGATGTTCATTGATTTTGAAGGAAACCCTATAAGTCAACGATAAGGCGGCAGCCATCCTTGACCCTTTTACCAACTTGTAGGTTTCAACATCTTACCTATTAAGCAAGTGAAGGCCAGCACAGCTAAGAGAAATTGCAAAAACCAGCCATAAGTGTCCGTGAGGGCATCTTTAGAGCAATGCAGCTCAGATAAATAGTAATCAGTACTGTTATTCATATTTCATTTAAATTTTGGGGTTATCCGATACAAATGCGCAACACCTGTAGGTAGTCACAATAAAAGTAACATCATGAAATATTTTAATATCACTTAACCGAACTTTTTAAAAATTTTATTGTGCTAAATAAAGCATTTAAATCAAGATTCAAAATTATTTGGATTTTTTTGACATTTTGTTTTTGATTTTGTTGATTGTCAAAAATCTGTCATCTGTTCTCGGTGTGACTATTGGAAAAATAAAGAATCTACCATTAAATCTACCACTTAATAAAAATCTATCGAAAGGGGTTTGAGGACGGTCAATCAACAAATTGCTTCACAGCTTGACGTTCCAGCAATGTACACCAACGTTGTATAATAGTGTGGTTAGTGGTTGTAGAAACAGTAGTTTCCACCAGAGCTGGGTATTAACTCATTAATCCATTAATTGTTTGTTATCGCTATCATTAACTTCCGTTAAAAACTTCTTCTGTTAACTTATTCCGTTACCCGGCCGGCTACGACTTTACAAAGGCTAACGCATTCCTGTTCAGTCTCGAAATAACACTTAACATAGTTTAGTTAAAATTTCCTCTAACGGAATAACTCATTCTAACGAACTTTTAATTTGACGGTGTCTACCTGTGATCTTCATGTTCCCATTCCTGCTTCCGGTTGCTTATTAGCGTGAGTGGGCGGGATGGAAGATCTAATCTAAAAGCATATTATATGCGGGTGAGTGAAAACGCTTCAAGCTTGATCAAGCATAATCTTCATGCAAGACAGAAGCTACAATGTGGTTCTTCCCTCTTCCCTTCCGTCACCTTGGAACACGGGTTGATCCTTTTCTGATATCGGGAGGGAACCGCATCAATCACGTAATAAAATTATAAGCAAAATGTTGTTTTCATTTTCCTCGCTGTTATTTATTGCGAAGCAAAATCGATTTTTTTAAAGTTAGTCATTGGCAACATTACTGCTTAAAACTACCAATGCGGTAGATAATTATTAGCTGTCATATCATGCTGCGGTAGCCATTATTACCGCCATTTTTCGTCGTATTTCGCCGAAATAATTATTTTTTTAGAATTGAATCAGTATAACTATTTATATAAAGCAAGTTTTTGCATTTATAATTCGAAGTTCTGCATTTTATATACGGGTAAGTGATATTTTACTTACTATCTATTACGCTTTAGTTGTACTCACTTTACGTCATGTTTATCGATTATTTTATTACTACGACCGCCGACCGGCGTTATTTCGTCTTGTTCTGGTAAAACTGTTTTAAAATGACGTCAGAATCTCACGTTTTGCTTATAAAATTCGTTAGAAATTGTATTTTATATAGGTAGTAGGTTAGGGTCTGTCTATCGCCTGTTTCTTGCCTAAAACACTTGCTGTCAGAGCATGTTTTAGCCTAACCCTGTTCACTATCTGCTCTATCTGTAATATATACTATATAGGTAGGCTATTCTTTCTCTACGTGTAAAATTTTCCATTAATTTTTGCTTGTTTGTATAGGTATGTTCCTACTATGCTATTCTGTACCTATTATCAAATTTCAGACTGATAGTAAAATTAAACGTTTGTATTTGTTGAACTAAACGCCCCTTTTGTTGAAAGAATGTAGGTATGCAATTTGTATAGTATGTATATACCTATGTACTTACCTACTCACTTACATGCAACAAAGTTCCCAGCATGTAAGTAAACAACAAATTAAAAATCATTGCATCAACAGCTCATATACATCTCCACCGAGGGGCTCGAGCCTACCCTGAATTAGGGCGAAAAAATCATTTAAAAAAATAAGTTCAATTTTGTTTGTGCTAGTACATTAGTACTAATCTATTAGATATTAATCTATGTTTGGAACTTTCTGGGTATATTACTCACAATTAGGAAAGACTGGGATGTTTTTGTGGG
This sequence comes from Carpatolechia fugitivella, assembly GCA_951230895.1. Classification (NCBI taxonomy): domain Eukaryota; kingdom Metazoa; phylum Arthropoda; class Insecta; order Lepidoptera; family Gelechiidae; genus Carpatolechia; species Carpatolechia fugitivella. The sequence goes on from OX579664.1 coordinate 4,929,843, forward strand.
GCCCCAAATTTTATATATCTAAATATAGTATTATGGTAGGTGTATGAATGAAGGGCATGCCAGTTTTGGTGTTTAAGTGCACTTAGTCGCAGTTCGCAAGCATATAACTTATGGGGCACTAAACTCACACAAATCCTTTTGTTGGCTATACAGCATATTAGGTATACACCGATAAAGGGGCATACACCCCCAAGGTTACAATGTAGCCCTATTCTTAAGCTGAATTACATGGCCAATATAAATTCTTAGTTAACTGCTCAGATACATCCTTATAAAGGTGCTTGAGCCTACCTTGAGTAAGGGTGATTAATGATTATTATATTTTTTATTTTTTTTAAGTAGCCTCTTGTGTGTCCCACTGCTGGGCAAAGGCCTCCCCTCGCTCTCGCCATTCCTCCCGATCTTGGGTCTCTCGATGCCAGCCCTTCAGAAATCCGTCCAAGTCATCCCGCCATCGTCTTCGTGAAATAAATAATTATAATAGTGCTTAACATACATACATGCCCTGCCCAGATAGGTATAAAAAAAACAGGAATGATAAGGATATATATACAAATTTGCCCAAAGCAGCCAGCTGCTGATTTTTTTTACCATTCTCAGCTGATGGAAAGCGATGACACAGTTAAAAGTGAAACACACTTAGTCTTGCCTTAAATGCGCCTAGTTTATCACTCACCCTTATAAAACACATCACAATGTGTTTCCATTTTAGGTTTAATAAAAATCTGGGAAATATGATTCTGAACGATAAGCTGAAAGGACATTCATCTCTTATACCCAGTATAAAGGTATTCTCGTATTAATATGCTAAAAAATATCTGTGTAATTCTTATTTATGTACTATACTATACAAAGCTCAGGTGATATTAATGGTTACCTCCTCTAGCTAAGGTGAATTATTTGCTTACAATATGCATATTATCTAACCATTACACAATCCTTATTTGACTTTAATAGAAAAATTATATAATAATAATAATAACTTTATTTATTTCCACACCACAAGAAAAAATACGTAACAGTTAACACGTAAGTAGGAAACTCTATTTTTAAAAACTTGTCATTTTGTGTAGGAAATATTTCTTTGAGTTGGCATTAGTATACCAGAACTAATCACTTAAAAACTAATTCATTTATTGTAACAACCAACTATGTACTTTATTATTAATAATAATAATAATAAGTTATATTTATTCACTCTCATAATCTTTCTTAAAAACTAATAATACAATAATAATGAATTCAGCACCAGAATATGAGAGCCTGGTGTCCGTACTAGGGATTACCTGTGTGACGGATCGCCAGGCCCCATACCTTGCGAACCGAGATAGAGGGTAGTTTTAACAAAACTATTAAATGATACGTTATTTTTATACATTATTATGTGAGTGTTTCCGTTTTAAATAAATAATAACTATGTACTTTGATAAGAAAGTAATAGCAAAATTGTATTAGAGTAACATAACATAACAATAATTTTATTACTAAGGTTTATGATGTCGTAGATAAAAACTTACTGTTGACTCTTTTATATGGCAATGGCATATACCACCACAGCACAGCAGTAGCAGAGTGTCATACAAGTTAGATACGCAATTTTAGCGACCCAGTTTATCTTCTGTAGCGTAGCTAGCTACCCTTGGTTGCACATTGTCATAAAACTTTTCTAACAATTTGCAATTTAAAATCTCATTTAGAGTAGATCTGCAGCACACCATCCGCACTTGGTCGACATACCCCTTTGCCGCACGAAGCGCTTTCAATCATCTTTTATTATGCGCACGGCCAAGGAGTGGAATTCTTTGCCTGCTTCTGTTTTTCCGAGTGCTTATAACCCAAGCATTTTCAAAGCTAGAGTGAACAGGCACCTTCTGGGCAAACTCGTTCCATCATCGACCACATCTCGTCCCTCGCGGACCTAATTGTGGTCAAGAGTAAGCCCATCAACTAATAAAAAAAAAAAAAAAAAAAAAGATTTTGAAGAAAATTGTTACAATCACTCACAAACGCAACATCTTGTCTCCAGGAAGAAAAACTTTCGCGCCAAAGGTTAAGTCTCGCCTGTAAAGGCTCGGTAGTTTAAACAGAATCGATGCCCTTTACAAAACTTCTTCGAATTTAGAGCTTTGGCACTAGTTCAAGGGAGCTGGCCACGGCATCTGGATAGACTACCCGCTTATACCAGGGTCGGTTTCAGATTTCCAGTTATGATCCGCCAAGATTTATTTCGTGCTGTATCTAACACTAACTTTTCCCAAACTGGACATGCACAATAATGCACATTGCCTGAAAAAGCGAGCTTTAAATCAATTGTTTGCAGAACTTATGGAGTACTTGATAACTCCATATTTATTGGTACGGCGCTGCACAAGATCATTGCGAGTATACACAGTATGAGTATTTTATATTAGAACGCACTTGGTTTGTCGACAGCCCAATTCCATCGTAAATAATCGCAATCGTGAAAGAAATCTTCAGTCACACACAATTCAGCGCGTGTGAAGTATAGCATACAAAACCTGAGATGATGGCGCGTATCTTCAGATAAACACCCCGGGTCTTGTGATAGTCGATATCCTTACAATAAATGTGTGATGGATGATGGCGCGCATCTTCAGTTCTTATATGCGACAATAAATGTGTGATGGATGATGGCGCGTATCTTCAGATAAACACCCCGGGTCTTGTGATAGTCGATATCCTTACAATAAATGTGTGATGGATGATGGCGCGCATCTTCAGTTCTTATATGCGACAATAAATGTGTGATGGATGATGGCGCGTATCTTCAGATAAACACCCCGGGTCTTGTGATAGTCGATATCCTTACAATAAATGTGTGATGGATGATGGCGCGTATCTTCAGATAAACACCCCGGGTCTTGTGATAGTCGATATCCTTACAATAAATGTGTGATGGATGATGGCGCGCATCTTCAGTTCTTATATGCGACGATAAATGTGTGATGGATGATGGCGCGTATCTTCAGATAAACACCCCGGGTCTTGTGATAGTCGATATCCTTACAATAAATGTGTGATGGATGATGGCGCGCATCTTCAGTTCTTATATGCGATAATAAATGTGTGATGGATGATGGCGCGTATCTTCAGATAAACACCCCGGGTCTTGTGATAGTCGATATCCTTACAATAAATGTGTGATGGATGATGGCGCGCATCTTCAGTTCTTATATGCGACGATAAATGTGTGATGGATGATGGCGCGTATCTTCAGATAAACACCCCGGGTCTTGTGATAGTCGATATCCTTACAATAAATGTGTGATGGATGATGGCGCGCATCTTCAGTTCTTATATGCGACAATAAATGTGTGATGGATGATGGCGCGTATCTCCAGATAAACACCCCGGGTCTTGTGATAGTCGATATCCTTACAATAAATGTGTGATGGATGATGGCGCGCATCTTCAGATAAACACCCCGGGTCTTGTGATAGTCGATATCCTTACAATAAATGTGTGATGGATGATGGCGCGCATCTTCAGTTCTTATATGCGACGATAAATGTGTGATGGATGATGGCGCGTATCTTCAGATAAACACCCCGGGTCTTGTGATAGTCGATATCCTTACAATAAATGTGTGATGGATGATGGCGCGCATCTTCAGATAAACACCCCGGGTCTTGTGATAGTCGATATCCTTACAATAAATGTGTGATGGATGATGGCGCGCATCTTCAGATAAACACCCCGGGTCTTGTGATAGTCGATATCCTTACAATAAATGTGTGATGGATGATGGCGCGCATCTTCAGTTCTTATATGCGACGATAAATGTGTGATGGATGATGGCGCGTATCTTCAGATAAACACCCCGGGTCTTGTGATAGTCGATATCCTTACAATAAATGTGTGATGGATGATGGCGCGCATCTTCAGTTCTTATATGCGACAATAAATGTGTGATGGATGATGGCGCGTATCTTCAGATAAACACCCCGGGTCTTGTGATAGTCGATATCCTTACAATAAATGTGTGATGGATGATGGCGCGCATCTTCAGTTCTTAATGCGTCGCCAAAGATTCGCTGGACCGGGGCAGGCTCTTCCGAAAAGACCAAAATGCTAGGCGAACCCACTTTCCGAGCCTGGAAAGCCGTAAAAACTTAATAGATAATTCAAATTATTTTGTTTGAGTCAGCTAGAGTTGGTTGACGTAGGCAAAAATCGAACGCAAGGAAAGCCTACTATGGCAGCATTAGATTAACTTATTTCTTCACACTGTAAATTTTGAGCTAGAAGCCTTGTGTGCGATTATTACATTTCCCCGCAGGGTGCGTAAGGGGCGAGCTAAATCGCAAAATCGAAGTGTTTTAACCCCTTGATACTTCTAAAAGATTCAAAATTTTACCGTCCATTAATTAATCACTTGTTCCTCTCGCCCTAAATGCGCGTTCGGCAATCCATCACAAAGTCAAACAGCTATGAAATCTCTTACGTAATCTAGCTGATGGAGTGTCTGGGGTAGTACATTACAGCTTTCATTTAGTTGCGATTTTATGCGAAATTTGCTGTATTTTTGCGTTAGGACTCTGTAACAGTGTTGGGCGTAATTAAATATTTTTTTATTTCAAATAATATTTGAAATACATTTATTTCAAATAACATTATTTGTAATTGATTTATTTGAGAATTACTTTATTTCAAATAATCAATTATTTTTTTATTTCAAATATATTATTTGTTATTTGTAATTGATCAAATACTTTACAAGTAAAGTATTTAAAAAGTTTATTTTAATTACATAAACAATTACGCATGATCATCAGAGGTCGGAATTAGGTACCTAGAGGCAAAAGAATAAAGTGGATATGCCTCAAATCCAGAGTTTTATTATAAATAACAGGAGAAATCGCGTAATTTGCAATCGCGAAAGTTGCAAAGCGCACATGCGCGACTTTGCCACATTAGTTCGCACAAAATATCTTGCGAGAAAAAATTAAACAATAGCGGAAATGCGGGGCACTCCCCGCTTAGCGAAATTGAAAATCCTAGGAAGATCCATATTAATATCAACATTTCGATGCAAGTACAGAAGCCAGCACTTTATCACACGATCAAAGAGTGTGTAATAATAATAATAATAAATAACTTTGCATGCAATATTACTTGTCGCGTCGTGTTTGTGTGTGTCACGTGATTATGCGCTCACCTTCTCAACTCAATAGCCCATCGAATCATAAAGTTAGTGGATTACATAAAATATTACATAATACAAATTATAATATCCGTTGAAATATTTAATCTCCAACAAATAAAAATAACGGAATACTTAGATAAGTTCACAAATATCAATTGCTCATCCTAAATTTATTTCAATTACAAAATACAAAATAATTATTTGAAATAAAGTATTTACAATTGAATGTATTTGAAAATACAATTATTTGAAATAAATTATTTCAAATAATTATTTTGTTATTTGTATTTCAAATAAATTTTGCCCAACACTGCTCTGTAAGTAACAGACGAGCTTAGCGCGTGGTGAAACCGAAGTAATCTGGTTAGATAACACAGACTTTGTGTTTATGAAATTATTGATCTCGTCCTAGTATGCTCTAAATTAAAGGCTTATCTACTATAACATGGGTTACATACATTTTCTATTCACGTGTGCATCAAAATGTAGACTGGCAGAGGCCATGTTGTCGTAGTTTGTCTATAGTGTTTTGAAGAAGGAAGAGGGGAGGCAATCATCATCATCATCGTGTGGGTTGTAAGGTCGACAATCGAGCTCACAAACCCTGGTGTGAGTGTTATAGATCCGCCAAAGGCCACTAACTTGGCTCATGTAACGACTAGATAGTACCCGGGACCAACGGCCGTGCCTTCCGAAGCACGGAATCATCTTTCCTTTAGGACAATCAGGTGATTCAGCCTGCAATGTCCTTACCAAACCGGGGAAAGTCTCACAGGCACGGGGAGGCAATAACAACCGAAGACAAGGCCAGTCAGTTGTGCTCAGACATCATCTATCTAAGCAATCATTTAAAAATTGACGTAATACCTACTAGGTAAGTTAGTAAGCTAGTCATTAGTCAAAAGAAATTATTCTTTTCCAATTCGTTATGTTGACGTAAAATTAAATATAGACTACTTAGGGGTTATTTGGACGGCTATATATCATGAAACAGGTCGTACATGTTTGTTTTCTACTCCGAACATGAGTTCTACAGACTTTAGTCAATAACTCATCAACGTAGCTATTGGCCGGGGATATTAAATAGAACAGCGATATTTATTGCCTTGCGTGCGAGCACTGGACTTATGGCTGCTTTTACGGTGTCCGCCATTTAATTTGAGCGTACATGTACACACCACATGGTCATTACACGCGGCCATTGGAGAAAAACGTGAATCTAATTGTCGCCTCATCCCTCGCGGCGTGGCGGGCGGCGGTGGTGGCTCCTGCCGTGGGGCGGCCGATAGCCACCGCAATCGAAAGTAGAACGTAATAATTATCGGTGGTGGGCTGGTGACTGTCGACCGGTGGGGGCCGATGGTAGCCGTTCCCGCGGCTCGACCGTCAACAAACCGTCGCTCGGCAACTGCTCATGACATATGCATGAGAGCCGCACGGACGACGCCACCGCTTAAATATACAAGAACGGACGGGGAAATTACTAGAGAGGCAAATACGTACAAGATGTCTCCGCCTGACGACGGCGGCGCCGCGCCGTGGCGTGCGGCACGCCCACAAGCCTCTCCAATTACACTCACGAACCGTCCAAAGATACCTTACTTACTATTCACGGCTATTTTTACCACCCACCCACCACCGTCTTCATAAGTCATGAAGACAAACCCATTATAAAGTTAAATGCATCATTGTATATTCTCTCTGAGTTACAGTTGTTATAACAGCATATCACGCGAATAATGCTCACGCTATTATGTAATTCTAATTCCCTATGAAATTGTACTAAAAAATAAATTTTGGCATATGGTGCTGAATGACCTAACATCCTTGTTATCGTCGTATAATCTCCTGCTGTTCTTTTTTAAATTCGCATGAGACCCAGGCGAACTCGAAGCATAGTTCGGTCAAAGAGATCGTCTAATATCTCAATTTAATCGCAGAATGTAGCCTTTAATGAATTCAAATTGTATTTCATTACTTAACAATAATAAAAATAACATTAGCGGCGTGGTGGTAGTAGGTAAACAAGTATGGTAGGCTCTCGAAACTACAGGCTTAGTGAGCCCGCCCTCCGTTACTCGTGCCGCAAAGAAGTTATGATCGATAGGAGCATCAAATATTCAGGCACACGGCGGCCCACGAGGAAGTGAAATGGATAACCGTTGTCTGAAAGGCCACAAGGGGCGAACGTGTACTTCCAAACTTCCCCTCTTACCCTAATTATGTAACTGCTATCCACGAATGAAAAAGTATTATTTGTAAATTGTTAAACTTTCTCATATTAATCAATTTGGTTTTAATTTGACCCGGACGTTATCTTAGTTTTTTTCCACGGTTCCGTGGTTTCCGTGGTTCCGTGGTTTTTTCGGACATAAAATATACCCAGATTGCTAAACTGGCTGAGTATTTGCCATTTCCAATCAAGTTTCAAATTGTTGTTAAAGGTGACAGACATGTAAATATAGTAGCAGAGATTATCCGGTTAGGGTCGTAAGTAAGGTTCTAATGCTTTTACGGCTCGTTGCGCATTATCCTAGAGCGCCATCGAGCGCACGCTTTCACCCGTGAAATAAGCGCTCTGGCTTTGTGTGAAGCGGCAATCATGACCAATGATGACATGATCATTGATCATTATAACAATATTTACTGTATCATTGACATACACCTTCCATGACTAATGTATGCTTTATAAACCAAAACCTTATAAACTGATACTATGATAGACCTATTTGTTGTGTTATTGGTTTTAAAAATGCCGAAAGTCGACTTTGTTGAAAACATGACACCTGACCAGCAAAAATAATTTTGAAGTTAAATAAAAATTTCTGATAGCTCTTTATAATCGAAGGCGCCAGGGTCTTTAGCAAACCTCTATCAATAATAGATTAGATCCTTGCCAACCTTTGCGTAGCCCTCGTTCCCTAAATGTCCCAAAATTTATCGTGTTGGAATCGTTTTCACAAAATATACGACACGGTTGCGCACTTGAGGTCCTTGCTACCGCGGCATGAGTCACATTCCCATCCCATTACAGGGAAAGAAGCGCAAATATATTCCATGAATTATACTGTAAGTTCTAGAAAGCGATGAAGTAGGTTTTCCTGTAGTTTGAATCATACGTGTCCTGAATACGCTCTGTTGCTTGTCTCAGAATCGTGTGTTGGTGGTCTGTGATCATCACAGTCTGTTTTAGACCATCAGTCGGTATTAGAGTACCAAGTTATTGGCTCATGTTGTCTGGTTTCTTCGACTATGCAAAGTAAGATTTTAAATGAAATGAATAGTTTATTAACTTTTGGATGTTACATCTCTTAGTTTCGTTATTACATTTTTGTTACCGCTTTGGATCGCTAAGCCAGCGGAGTAAGTAAGTTATTATAGTAGTATTATTTTAACTAACTGTAGTTTCAGAGTTACAAAACTAATTACTGTGAACAGTAATGAAACCCAGTAACGAAGTTGGAACTCCTTGAAGACATCTGTCAGTTCTCTGTAAGTCGAGGGTCTTGCGTGGTGGGCAGTCAACAAGCCCCCTAGTCCACTCTGGGGTGGCGTGCCCTGCCCGCGTTCTCATAGCCCGCTGAATATTTCAGCAGCCTCCGCCAGCAAATTACAGACTTTGTTTCAGACAGTTCTACAATAAATTGCCCGTATAAATAATATTTCTAAGGAGCGGGTAGGACAATTAGGTCACCCGCATGATTGTCACCACAGCCGCTTGTTCACATAGAAAACGACTCTGCATTATTATTACTGAAAGCACCTGCAATTTGTCTCACATTGCTTAGGTATAAATTATTTTCTAATAAAAGTGACGTTTTCATATGACCCACTTTCAGCCTTTTGTGACTTTCATACAGTCGTTCAAATTAATTTCTGTTCTACATTTTCTCTTGTGCTGCAGATGTTTTTAATTGCAAAATTCCCAGATTTGTAGCCACAAAGTACTTTATATAGATATAGCTTTTGTGACAGTTATATAATCCTGAAATGATGAGGCAGTCCGTTTGCATTCTGTTGTTATGTCGTTGCCGTGACAACGGTTGTCTTCGACGTGGCCTCATCGTTGGCTATTAGCTATTGACAACGCCTACGTTGATGTATGGACATGTCCCCAAAATTTAGTCCAAACAGACGTGGCGTGTATGTTCGATGTGTTTGATCGCCACGATTATGATGGTCTAATGATTAATCTTATGATTGACTTTGTGGAAGCAATTAACTAGGCCAGGCACACTGTTGTGTTGATGTTTCATATTATGTTCAAAGTACATAATATGTATTACTTCGCCGACATTTATTAAATAGTAGGCATGTTACACACAAATAATCATATGGTTTTCGGTTTCAAAATAGGGTCACCCCATATCTTCCTGCGAGCCTCTTAGAAAAAGTAGGCGACTAATGCCACATGGCGATAAGCTGCCAACCTGCAACCTAAGAAACACAAATATGGGTACCTCGTTTACTCGTATCTGCTCTCTGTAAGCCAACTAAAGGCTCACCCTTTTAGGGGCAAGAACATGAATGAATTTGGTACCACTACATAATTTCATAGAAGAATATCAAGAACAATGTAATCTCAAATTAGATTTTTGTTTTGCGAATACCGGAAGAATTTGATCCTTCGAGCCGGATATTTCCCGCTTCCGACATCGCTTTTAGGGTTGGGTTGGGCGTACGTATGGGCGTTACAACTTGTCGAAGTGAATTTAACATTCATATATTGTGGTCATTTTGTTAAGTGAAGTCGTAGGTGAACAATAGCGTGGACTAACGACTTCGTCGCATGCTATCGCTCAGCCACCTCAGATGTCATAGCTTATTGTTTAATTTCATAACATGTCTGCCTGTGCGACGTGTTACTATTTGACTCGTGCCCTAATGTATGTTTTCCGTGACCCTTTATTTTGAAAACTTAGTGCATCTGGAATCCATCACTTCGATGTAATAGATATTGAATATTGAATTTAGGTCATCATAAACTCGTAGACAGATCTGTCATGTATTAAACTCAACATTAGGGTGACAGTTAAAACCAAATCTTGTCGGAAACGAGGACATGAGTGACATATATGATATGTTTATGATATTTTCATATAAAATATTTTTCTTTATGAGAAAGAGAGCTTGAAACATAGCTTGAAATTGCGGGACTGACAATCCCTTAGAGAGCTTCACGGATGTCATTTCATTTGTATGGGGAAAGGCTAACAAAGCAGGTGAATAAAGCCTGGCTTTGTAGGAATTTATTAGCTTTATGAAACAACGAACGCTTGTATTGGTTCTTTTTATTTTAGCTCTGAATTTATTCCGAAAACGAGGCAGTAAACCACCACTTTGATGGTATCTCTCGGATGAAAGAAATAAATTGAGGAAGTTATAGACTAGGTAAGAGTTAGTCAAGTATCTTCATAACTTTTCAGTCAACCTAAATAGTGTAGGACTAGGTTCTGAAAATATCTCTAGGTCGCTTGCTTGTGCGTGACTGATGGACGAAGCGGTCGATCGCTAGCAGGTATTCTTGATAACCAAAACCAAGAAGTATTTTCACCCCCTCCGATTTAGAGACCTAAGTTTCAGCTGTCCGAGATCTGTTGAGTATACCTAAGTAAGGCAAATGCATTTTCTAGACCTAAATAGATTTTGTCATACCCATCTATTTGACAAGTGTAAAGTGTCGCAGCGGGAAACGCAGGGTCTGTTCATGCGCAATGTCACGATCCTCATTTGTTTACAACCGACTTGTATATTGTAGTAGAGACAATCTAGGTTGTAGTCGGGAAGAGGGTGTCGTCTTGCGGTGTGACTCGTTAAGTCGTCGTTTCCGGGGCACAATGAGAGGCAGGGTGTTATCGACGGCGCGGGGCGGTGCGCATGTGCAGCTTCGGCGGCCGGCGCCCCGGAGTCTCGGGGGTGCCGTACTAACGCCCGTGCTCAGCCCCGTCGCCGCCAGTCTACCCGCACCCGCCACGCTGAGCGGTCGCGACCACCCTAACATTCATCCCTCAACTGCACGCGCTCTAATACACATGTTCTACCCAAAATGTACGTCTAAAACCACAGTGCACTCACAACCGCCGCGAGCAAATATCTAATCGGCCTTTCTATTGTTCTAGGTAGAAACCGCTTTGGTCTAAACGCCTCCGGTGTAATTTGGTAAGTATTCTAAACATTTCTTTGTAACTTTTTATGATTATGCTTTTTACAGTTCTTGATTACACGTCCGCACTTTTTTGAATTTCAAAGGAACGCCTCCTTTCTATTGTTAGCCTATTCTTCATGATTTCTCAATTTTTAAATTAACTTTATGCGTGGTTATATCTTTTTATGGTGTTGTTACGAGTTTCTGGCAATCGCTAGAATTAAATTTACCACGACGCCAAATTTTCGAAACGTCTACAATATCGTTTCTCAGTAAAATTGAATTTCCTTTTATTCTTTGGGCGACAAATAATTTAACAAGCAAACAAACTGAAAAGAGATAGGTAGAGAGGTAAGTAAGAAATGGATTGCAGGTGAGACAGCCGGCAGTGACATTCCTAGCGTCGTTTACTCGTTTCTTTTTTGTTTTCTGTGCGAGGTCTGCAGCTACGCGGTCTTTGTGCGCTGAACACCTGCCGCGGCTCTGCTCCTGGCTCCGGTTGGACCCAGTCATTCCCGTTCTATTCATCCTCAACTTCAACTCCCTTAATCGGCCTTCACCCGGTTTTAGTAACTCGTAATGTTACGCGAATAAAATCAATTGCCTCCTTTTTCCTACGCATAACTCGGTTATACTACGCTTTCCGTTGACGCTAATAAAATGCGAATGTCGTTAATTAAACAGTATTGTGACATCTAGTGCCCTGAGAGTCATAAAATTTGGGCAAATACACGTTCCTGTAATTAATTAAGTATAGGTACGAGTTAGAAGTCGCGTAACTATAAGTATTGAAGGCGGAGTAAAAGCAATTTTAGGTACAGGAAATTGAAAAAAGTTTTAGCTTTGAGCTTGTTGAGACGGGGTTACAGAGCCCTTTGTCCTGGGGCACCACCGGTTCGGCTTGTAATGTAGAATTGGCGCGTATTTTGCACCTGCGGGGGTGTCAGCGACCCCGTTCACCTGCTCTGCTGCCCGCAGACCGCTCCATTTACATACGCAAATGGCTCGCGATACTACGACATACTAACCTCGCACATTACATGTTAACTTGTTACACTCCCAACTCCTCTTCAAATCAGAAACAGGATATCGGATATACCCCACACAGACGAACAGGAAGTCCGTGGGAACCTACCTGCTTTTGTAACGTGTTCCCATAGCGTATAAAAACTTGCTTAGTTTATTAAAACTAATGGCAAATAGAGCCGGTGAAATGCAGGATTCTTTCGAAGATGTAACTAACCCTTCGTGAGATTAAAATGGCCCATTCATTTGCGAAATGGGGTGGCTACAAGAGAACGCTATTGTGCAAAATTTGTGAGACGATCTGACGGCTGACGACATGTAAACTCTCCTTGCTTCGGCGTTATCCCTAGCAAATTCACACAAGTTGCGGCCGAGATGTCAAAACCAGCGCGAATAAACTCTGCATTTTACGGGTTTATGCTCCTAAGCCGCTAAGTGGGCGGATATATTTTTAGATAGATAACCCATTCGGTTTAATTTTACTTTTATTGTGTTAGTAAATATTATGTTTGTACCGTGGAAAAGCAGGCCATCATTGCGAATTATTGAATAAATGATGAGTTGTTGCGTACGGCGGACAATGGGAGTAAAATTGTTGATTTATTTCAATGGCCACAGCCATCAGGGTGTTAAATTGATGGAACACTGAAATGATTTGCTCGTTAAACGCGTGTTACTACTATGTGTGAATACTATGGTAGGTGCTGGTGTATGGCATTTGTCGTGGTATTTCCCGTGCACCGCGTGGCAGTTGCAGCCCACTGCAGTTCGCAGTTATCGCGCGACAGCTAGCAGCACGCCACGCGTTCACTAACCAACTTACACGAACACGACTTGTTTGAAATATAGCCGAGTGCGGCGACATGCAACGTGCCGGTGAAAAGTTTCCTTCATAAAATTATAAATATCAGCTTTGTAATTGCGCATTTGCTAGTGTAGTTTATTTCAGCTTGAAATAATACTCTTTTGTTGCCGCAGAATTTTAAATTGCTTTTATTGTTTGCACCGGCAAATATTTTTGTACCGGATAGGCCGGCTGAAGAGGGTTAAGTCTCGTTAACCTAATTGGAATAAAATTGCGTAGGTATGGTAATGTGCGTGGTGGCTGGTCAGCGATCAGTCGTGGGGTAGCGGGATCGATACCTGGGTGCGGCCTGGACAACATTCTCACGTATGAAATACCGTTTTTATGAATTTTCGGAACGTCTTATAATATGTACTAAAGGATATTTTATTTAGCACAATTTAGCTTTATTGACAAATCATCCGTTTACGCTGAAATAATATAACATACGTACAAAATAAACATTAAAATGTTCCCTCGAACAAATAACTAAACAGGAATATGATTCTAAGAGGAAAAGGTTACTCCTGACCTATAAATACAACCAACAAAAGATATTTACTCAATTATACATAACATACTATAGTACCGTTATTCGGAAAAATCTGTACACAAAATAATATTTTCATACGTATAGAATTTGTACTTGACGTGCTATTTAGCAAATGATTAGACTTTGTCACAACTAATGAATTACTAACTTTTCTAGACAGTTTTATGTTTTAAATATAATAGCTATGTGATAATTTGCTTATATACTGGTCTCATAGCAATATAAATGAAAGATTAAAAGAACTACTTATATGTTGTTTATATGATAATAGATGAGTTAAACTTAACTTATATCATCATCAAGTTATAATTTTATAATATAACGTCAGGCTCTTATAGCTCAACGTGATATTTTCTAATATAATCGTTTAATTTTTTAAATTAAGTACAACAAACAGTCGTTCATTTTCCTTATTCCTAAAAATAAAGATTTAAACAAAACATTAATCTGTGAGTAGCTTAAATCTCTCATAATTGCCCTAAGTGTTTTATGCCTTGGCGCGGTCGCTTACGGCCCCCGGGGCACCGCATTTACTTACTGTTCTTTTACATAAGAACGCTTGTCTTCGCGCTTCATAATTAATATTATTCTTAAAAACTGAATTATATTCTTCTAAATGAAGATACTTTATGTGCTCGTGATTTATTTCATTTGCTCTTTGAAAGCTTATTTGAAGGTTTCCCTGACAGATTTGTTTACTTAAACTTGAACAGGCTATTATTAAAAGGTTCTGTGATCGAAGCTAAAAGGTCCCTGAAAGGCGCATTCTATCATCAAATTAAAAGTTATTAACTTGATTCATTTTGCGAGCTGAAAAATATTTTTATTATTTTCCTGGCAAGTGTTCTGTCTATGTAGTATTTCAAATAATGAAGCAATACTTATTTAGGATATATTTTTAATGTTTGTTGTCCAATTTGTCGTAGACCAAGACGAGATGAAGCGTGACGCGTACGGCGACGACGGGCCGGCCCAGAAGCGGCAGCGGCAGCCCGACGACGAGGTCACGTTCCTCATTCCCAGCAAGGTGAGCACAGACAAACACTTGCAGCACATTTTTCGTAGACCTGGACGAGATGAAGCGTGACGCGTACGGCGACGTCGGGCCGGCCCAGAAGCGGCAGCGGCAGCCCGACTTCGAGATTACGTTTCTCATCCCCAGCAAGGTGAGCACAGACAAGCACTTGCAGCGCATTTGTCGTAGACCTAGACGAGATGAAGCGTGACGCGTACGGCGACGACGGGCCGGCCCAAAAGCGGCAGCGGCAGCCCGACGACGAGGTCACGTTCCTCATTCCCAGCAAGGTGAGCACAGACAAACACTTACAGCACATTTTTCGTAGACCTGGACGAGATGAAGCGTGACGCGTGCGGTGACGACGGGCCGGCCCAGAAGCGGCAGCCCGACGACGAGGTCACGTTCCTCATTCCCAGCAAGGTGAGCACAGACAAACACTTACAGCACATTTTTCGTAGACCTGGACGAGATGAAGCGTGACGCGTACGGCGACGACGGGCCGGCCCAGAAGCGGCAGCCCGACGACGAGGTCACGTTCCTCATTCCCAGCAAGGTGAGCACAGACAAACACTTACAGCACATTTTTCGTAGACCTGGACGAGATGAAGCGTGACGCGTACGGCGACGACGGGCCGGCCCAGAAGCGGCAGCCCGACGACGAGGTCACGTTCCTCATTCCCAGCAAGGTGAGCACAGACAAACACTTACAGCACATTTTTCGTAGACCTGGACGAGATGAAGCGTGACGCGTACGGCGACGACGGGCCGGCCCAGAAGCGGCAGCCCGACGACGAGGTCACGTTCCTCATTCCCAGCAAGGTGAGCACAGACAAACACTTACAGCACATTTTTCGTAGACCTGGACGAGATGAAGCGTGACGCGTACGGCGACGACGGGCCGGCCCAGAAGCGGCAGCCCGACGACGAGGTCACGTTCCTCATTCCCAGCAAGGTGAGCACAGACAAACACTTACAGCACATTTTTCGTAGACCTGGACGAGATGAAGCGTGACGCGTACGGCGACGACGGGCCGGCCCAGAAACGGCAGCCCGACGACGAGGTCACGTTCCTCATTCCCAGCAAGGTGAGCACAAACACACTTGCAGCTAAAGCGTTTATAAGAAGGTAGGGATAGAGCAAGCGCTTCAGAGTGCGAACAGTAGGCACGGGTGTAAACATCGAATCGTTCCGTCAGCAAGTCCCTAGTAGTTATTATCGAGTACCAGCGGCGTGAGCGTCTTAGGCAAGGTCGTAGTTAATTAATAAAACAAATCGTTTACGTTTTTCTGGGAAAAATTCTGAAATATATAGCAAAATATTGCATTAAATCACGACCCTTGTCTACTGAAGCTCCCCACTAGATGATCCGTGCCATAGCTTGCCCTTTGAGTACTTATGTATACTCTAAGCTTGCAACATTTTCAGCCGTCAAATACTGTGCTGTTTGTTACCAACTCATGGAGTTTCTTCGGTGAGTTCCTGTTTAGTGAATTCACCCAAACTCATAGAGGTCTCTACGGAACTCAACCGCAGAGCCTCTCTCCCGCCGACTGACCCACCCCTGCGCTGCGTCACAGAACAGGAGGTGAAAGACCTCATAAAGGCATTAGCTCCCCGTAAATCCCCAGGCATGGACGGCATCACCAACCGTGCCCTGAAACTTCTTCCCGACCACCTCATCTCAGTTCTGACCAAGATCTTTGACTCGGCCATGAAGGCATGCATCTTTCCACAAGCTTGGAAGGAAGCTGTCGTCATCGGCATTCACAAACCTGGCAAACCTGCCGACGACCCTACTTCTTACCGCTCGATCAGTTTACTCATTAACATGGGTAAAATGTATGAGGGGGTAATCCGATCTCGACTCTCTGACTTTGCTTTCTCCCACAACCTTGTCCCCAACGAGCAGTTTGGTTTTCGTCCCAAACACTCGTGCGTCCAACAAGTCCACCGCATAGTGGAGGACGTCTACTCTGTTCTCCTCAAGAACAAGCCCAGACCTACAGGAGCCGTCTTCTTAGATGTAGCGAAAGCGTTCGACAAAGTCTGGCACGAAGGCTTGCTTTTCAAGCTTTACAAACTCGAGGTGCCTGACCGTCTCGTACACATCATACGAGACTTTTTAACCGATCGCTCTTTTCGCTGCAGATACGAAGGCGTGCTCTCGACTCGCAGACCGATTCGCGCCGGAGTCCCTCAGGGCTCCGTGCTCTCTCCCATCCTTTTCTCTCTTTACACTAGCGACATGCCTAGACCTAGGAACGTGCAACTCGCCCTCTATGCGGACGACACTGCCGTTTATTCCAATCACCCCCGTCTCTCTCAGATAGTTTCGAATCTCCAGACTGCGGCAGATGCCCTCGGGCAATGGTTCCGCAAATGGAGAATAGAAGTGAACCCCGACAAAAGTTCCGCCATTATTTTCACTCGTGGCCCTGAGCCCACGCTCCCCCAGATCAAACTTCTCGATCACCCGGTACCCTGGGTGCGTGAGGTGAAATATCTAGGTGTCACTCTCGATGCTAGGCTCACGTTCGGTAAGCACATCCAGAAAGTCCGCAATCACGCCGCGTTCGTTTTAGGCCGTCTTCACCCCATGATAGGCAAGCGGAGTAAAGTCTCTCTTAGGAATAAGGTGAGGCTTTACACCGCTTGTATTCGTCCTATCATGACATATGCTAGTGTAGTTTTTGCTCACACCGGTGTCACTCACATTCGTAAGCTTCAACTCATTCAAAATCGCTTCTTACGTCGGGCAACCGGTTGCCCGTGGTTCGTTCGTAACGTCGACCTTCATGTAGATCTCGAGCTACCGTCCATTAAAGGTTTTATGACAGACGCCTCACGTCACTATTTCGATGCCGCGCCTCACCACCCGAATCCTCTGGTCGTGAAAACCGCCGGTTACTTCCCTTTCCCCGCTACGCGTACAAAACGTCGGCCTAAGCATGTTCTGTCCGATCCTGTCGATCCCATCCAGTCTTTTGTTGAGAGAGCCATTGCCAATAGAGTACACTCCACAGAATGCCCTTCTGGTAGCAACCGCACCCGCCGGCGGGGACGCGGTAGACCCAATCAAGTTCTGCATAATCCTGGAAGACCCCGTCAGGGTCATTCCTCTCCCACGCGCTTCTCGCCATGGCAACGTCCTAGGCCGAGGTCCGTGCCCCCAAGTGGGCGCCCTTAGGCTGTTGCTATAATACTAGGGGTAAGAGCCTTCCGCTCCCCCAAAAGTCCGGTTACGCTTGATACGTCGATTTTGCGACACAAGCATTAGGTCATCGTCAAAAAAAAAAAAAAAAAATGAATTCACCCAAAATAATAATAATGACGAAACTAAGAGATGTAACATCCAAAAGTTAATAAAAGATTCATTTCTTCCTTCGTATGATGGAGGAGTTCAAGCCGACCCTTCATTAGATAGAGAGGTCAGGCCTGGTGCTGGCCCAATGTGAATTGTTTACTACAGATTGATATAATAGTTTACCATCAACAAGTACTCAACCGCCAGACTTAAAAGAACACAAGGCCTCGAAATTGTTTATTTTGAAATGGGAGCCTTGTTAAACTAGAATAGAAATCAAGTCATATTACAAAAACGTCCATCTTCATTTTTTGACTTAGTTAGACTAATTCAAGTCTTTTGTCCATCAATATTAATTTTCAAACTGCATATTTATGGTTACTCACATAATATTGCCGTCTTCGAGTGTTATGATTGAAAGGGAACTTTAAACAACGTCTTATTTTTTATTCCGTTCTCTTGTATTAAAATATTATTAAATAACAATCGATGTGATTTAATATATTTTTTTTATTTTCTTCATAACAAATCTTGTTAAGAAATTAATCAAACCAAGTTATTCGGTAACCATTTCAATTCAAATTTGCGTCGAGATTTGCAAACGAATTTCGTCCTTCGAGATCTCCGAGGTGAATATTGTAGATTCAGCCCTAATTCTATTTCGCCGTGCGTATCCTAAAAATGTGTTTTGTCACAGGTGGCTGGTTCCATCATTGGGAAGGGAGGCACGAATATATCAAAGCTCAGGAATCAGGTCAGTAGCAAAGCTAACGTAGGAATACACGGGGCAGCCAGTGGCATGCGCTACACATTATAATCAAATTAATTTGAAAGGTTTTTTTAAGGGAAAGGTAACTCTTTATTCTATACACAACTCAAATACACTTCACAGATACATACGATTTTATGTACTAGCATAGTTAAGCTAGAATAAGATTTTTATAAAAAAAGAACCTTGAAACTTCATTGTCTTAATTATCTGTTAACATTTTTTCACTACAGGTACTTAAAATTTACTCCAAAATTTGTACTGCACTGGTAAAAAGGCCCTGTCTCTTACCTGTCTCTTGTAATTGAAGAGTGAGCTTCGATGGTGGTGGCCCTCGAGGGTCCGTTGCTAGCGAATAACCCCCCGGTAGCCAGTTGCAGGTCTTTTGTCCCGAGACGTGTCCGCTACTAGCGGCCCGAGCCACACCTCCCGAACACCTCCGGCCTTATTCAACGCCTGTCAGCTAGGAACCCAGTAAACACATGAACGGCAAACGTTTATAACTCTATTTAATGGTTTCCAAGCTATAAATTTAGTACAGCCAGAAGCTGTAATCGCGGTAACAGTGTTGTATTCCGTATGGGCGGGTATTTGATAACGATTTTTAAAATTTGTATTGTAATTTAAAACGCAATAAAAAGGTTTCAACAAGACATTCAAAAAGTATGTTGAGTACCATTTCTTTTTCTTCGTGAAATCTTTCAATCATAAAATATAATGACAAAAGAAGTTGTCAAGTACCCTACTGAAGCGAATAGAATTACGGAGGCGTTGAGGAGGGCTGGTTGGTGGGAGGTGTCGGCTCGGCGCTACAGCTGCTTGTTACCGGTCCCGGTCACCGCCGGACGCCGCACCCGCCCCGCACCCGTCGCCCCGCCACGCAGTACAAAGCCTCTATAACAGTCCCAGATTGCCCAGGCCCCGAACGGTAAACTATATCGCCAACTTCTCTCTTAAACCCGATAACGTCGAACGTCAACAGTCAGGAGTCGGAGCTTTTCTGTCACCAGCTCCGATAGGCGCTTCATTCGACTTCACCGGCGTAGCGTCCTCTACGCCTTCTCCAGTTTCGACCTGAGTGTCTGCCCTTCTAGTTCATCAGCCGCTACCGAGACGCAAGAGCCGAGGGCTCTCTCCTTCTCTCGACAATTCTCTCCGCACTTATGCAGTGTTCCGTTAACATTACTTAATCATCGCCTTCATGCTTATACAGATTCAGCCCAACCTCCCTGACCGTTGATTTAGCACCGTTAATATTGTGTTGTGATTTTTTACCAGCTCACTTTTTCAGTCGGCGCGATGCTAACTAAACATGTTTTTCAGAGTACTGTCGATCGCCGCGCCGGATGTGGACACGATTTTGGATATCGTGAGAGAGATCCTGCCAAGTTTGGCTGATGTAAGTATCTGCAGTAGTAAATATTATCTGATTTCATGGTTGTATTAATTAGTAGTTTTAAAATTAAATCGAGCAACCAATGTATTCCAATAACCGGAAACATTACAGTTCCGACTCACAGTCACACCATATTAGTGATTCTAGAGCGCAAGTCATTTCACAATTTCAAAAACAAAAGATAAATGTCTCTTATTATTTGCAACTGTACATACACCCAGCGCTCCGAGACACGCTGTAATCGATTACAGCACCCTTTTAATCGCGTACCGAATTACTATCAGCGGGCGAAACCCATACATTTTTTTGTTTTTCTGATTGCTGACAGCGCTGAAATTCCGATTCTTAATACAGCCGCGAATAACACCATGTTTTAATTCAGAATGTAATGTTTTCATTACAAATAGTTCATAATAATTGTTTTTAAATTGTCAGTTATGTAAGATTTTTTCAAGCCGACGCCGCCGAAACGACCTCAGTTATTAAAGCAGTTACGACTTGGTTCTGACTGGTATTGTTTGCAGCAGGCAGGACCAAAAGGCAACAACAGCAATGAAGACCTGGACGTTCGCCTACTGATCCACCAGAGCAGGGCTGGCTGCGTCATCGGGAAGGCTGGCGCCAAGATCAAGGAACTGAGAGAGGTAAGTGCCGTCATTGTATTGGTACACCCTGTTTCAAATACCATTAGGGGGCAAGATATTAGCGGTCTGGACAAACGAAGTCATTTCGTTAGACTGTCACCAGTTTGGTGAAGACAATGGGCTGATGATCATCGGAAAAGTATACAACATGTTACAAAAAAAATAGCAAAATAAAAGAATATTTTTTTATCAAAGGCATTTAATTAAAATATTCCCATCTCTAGTGATCAGCTGTGTCTAAGAATATTTGAACCACATGAGCCTCTCGGCGGGGACGTACCTCGTATATGAGCTGTTGATGTAATTTTAGGTCAATGTGACAATTTTTACCGCTATGGTTAAAAATGTTTACGTACTACTTGTATCATATAACATTCACATTAGAACAATTAATTTCGAAATGAAAAACACTACAAATAAATAATAAAAGATTTGTTAAATAATTGTTATGAAATAATAAATTAATGAGCTAAATATTTCAAAATAATATTTTATTCATGTTTGTAAATACGTAAACAAGGTAATTAAGGCGAAAAAGAAAATGTTTTCTAACATAAATTGATTTAAGTACACATCTCTTATAGATGTAGGCACAAATGGTGTACAAATACTTTTCCGTTCTGAGAATCGATAGTCTATATTTTAGGTGTCAATCTCAGGTTGATTGACACTAGAGATGGGAATATTTGATTAAATGTCTGTGATGAAAAATATTCCTTTTTTTTTTGTATTCTTTTGTAACACGTTGTATAAGATGATTTAGTAGCTGTCTATCCTGGCTGGAAAGTTCTCGGTCGGCGTTTCTAGGCTCCATATCTGAAACCAGTGTTTGTGAGGATGGGCATCGATCTTACGATCGACACAGTATTATTATGAGAAAGTAGGATTCTCTCGGACCAGCATCAAATTTGAAAAACTCTTTCGCTTTTAATGTGTTTGTCCTGCGCAGACAAAGGTTAGATTGTTTTGTTTATAATTGGAAATAAAAAGTCAATTATGTTGATAAAGATACGTTCATAAAGAAATGAGCGCTAAGAAGAACGGCCCAAAAAATATAAATCAGATACCCTTAATAACCTTTTCAAAGTAATCCAAATCGCCCTGATTGAAAGCAGCCCCTCGGTGGACATATTTATAAGCTTATTATAATGATAATGTGATGTTATCTCATTGTAACATCCCTTATACCTATTATCATAAACCTAAAACAAAGACAGCTCTTCAAGATGACAGTAGCGCAGTCGCTAAGAAGTTAGTGTTCACTTAAAGGCAACTTTCTTGCAAAGTTACTCGTAAAAGGTGTGTCATTTTAGTCCCCGTAATTGAAGGTGGTGAGCAGATGAGAGGCATTTAACATTAAGTCATCTGCCGCCGGTACAGTTACCCGAAGTTTTTTTACCTTCAAACACGTGGCGCAGATGTAGAAGCAGCTGCCTCGTTCTATCTCTTTATCTGACGCATGTTTTAAATCCAATTTGGCCATTATTTTCCTCCAAAAATATATTTTTACATGTTAGAAAAAGCTCTGTCAATAATATGATAAAAGAAAGGAAGAGTAATTTTATTGGCATGTAGAGATCAGCTCGAATGTGTTTACGAACGTTATAACGATAGACAAAGTTTTCCAGTCACGTAAACAACTGTAACTGTGAAAACGCAAATGAGTCGAGTAAAATTGAAAGAGCGGATGAAGGTTATATTTTACACGTGGCGCGATTGAATTATGCTGGAGCACAGCTTGCACCAGCATGTGATTGAAAGCATGAATTTCGGCACAGTGCAGTTAGCAAACAATGTTAGAGCTCGTATGAACTGATAGCCGGGGAGTGCAGTCGCAGAGTGCATCCCGCGAGCCGCCCCGGATCAATTACCGCGCCGCCGCCGCCGCCGCTGCGAGAAGTTTTAAAACGTCTGCACAACTTGCCAATCTCAGTGTAGCGTTTCATATCATAACATCGTACATCATTATAGCTGCAGCTCGTCTTTTGTTCTGTTCTGAAACATTAATAAATTACTGCATGTGTGTTTTACACTATTAATGTGCTGTATGTGTAATGAACGTTAAACATTGCAGTGTCTTATAATAATAGCAAAATATAATGTAGTCTACGGATACGTTCGCTGCCAATCTCTCCGTTTGCGTTATGTTTGAAAACATTGTTCCATAGTACGCTTGCGTACCCTGTTTGGAGAGCAGGGATGGATTTGCCTTCGTCACGTGTTGTCAACGTCTCAAAAAACGAGGCACTTTAAGAGCGCTTGAGTTGTCTAGCTTCTAAAACGGACATGCCAAGAGTAGTCAGGACATGCTTTACCGCATGGTTTTTTTTATTTAGCTCAAATTAATTTATGTACATGGTTAAATATATTTTTTAGAACATAGGAAAAATTATGAAAAAAATATGAAAACACCGAGAAAAATCCCATTAACATCAATAATGTACCATATTTGGTACAACATGCAGTAACGTAGCTTTTAGCTTACTGGGCCAATATAGTACAATATGCATTAAGGGTTATAAAGCAATATATATTTATGTATATATTTCGTAATAAAAAATGTACCTATGTATGTCTCTTGCATTAAATTTCCACTGTTTTTGCAAAGTATTTGTTTGAAATAAAAAATCAAAGGTTGTGTGTGAAGTCGACCAACCCGCACTGGGCCAGCGTGGTTGACTAAGGCCTAATCGCCCTAATTCAGGGTAAGCTCGAGCCCCTCGATGGGGACGTATATGAGCTGTTGATGAGTATATCATGGGTAAACGAAATTTAAAAAATGCCTGAATATTTATGCATCATTGTGTACGAAAACTTCTACCTTCATAGATAGAAACTGTTTTCAACGTTTTCATAATTGTTTGTTTGTTTTTAAAATTATTTGTTTTTTATTTTTTATTTTAGTGTTTTATTAATAAAACACAAATGAACTCGGCATTTGCTACACTTCACGAGTGATTGAACACCCAAAATATGTAGTTTATCTTACTGCATATTGTTCCAAAGACCAAACACAAAAAACTACCTTACTGCATACTGTTCCAAATTTGCCAAGGAAAAATTACCATATGTGCATGGTGTCCCAAATTTGGAACAATGTTTGGATGGATAAAAATCTGTCTTTTAGTTGAGTATACTTAATTTTTTTGCAGGTTTTATGCAAAAAGAACGTTCTTCTTCAAAATATACTAATAATTAGATTTATTACTTCATAAATTTAACAGAAATAATTTTTTTTCCGATCCGAAGTCTCAAAAACGCACTTTATCCCGAATTTTCAACTTTGGATTGAAAAATAAGCAATGTGAGAGAAAGGATGGGAAAAACTTTTGTGATATGTGTTCGGATACACTATACTCTATACAAATAATGAATGTCAGGCAAGAAAGGTGGAGTGGATCCGAATATTTCAGTCAGTAAGTGACGTGTACCAAATATGGGTCTGTATGCGGTACTTAAATAATAACAATTCGTATTCGAAACTACCATACTTCTGAATGTCGGTGCCGTAAATGTTTATTTTAGTCATACTAGACGATCCCTGAACTCAATAGCTCGGAACATAAAATCGGATTCAAACAGATCAATAACTTGCTTTGATTACCGAGCTAGCTTTATGAAAGCCGAAGCAAACCACGCCCCGGCAAGGCACACGCGTCATCGATTTGTTCATAAACGAGCTTGTTTGTCTATGCATCTCGTATTTTCTGCATTCCACCTCGAAACTCGCCCCATCGTGATCGCTGCAGTTTCCCAGGCTAGTCTGCCTTTGGATTCCATAACAAGTGCAGTTATATTCATGTTTGCCAGACTTTGAACAAACACCTTGTTTGCATCGGTTTTGCGGCAGCAGCGGATGGTTAATATTAAAACGTTCGGTTTAAAATTTTAAATATTCGGCAGTCCACGATGCTGCTCTTTTTTAGTTAATTTATGGTAAAGGATAAGATAATATACTTTATGTATACTTTTTACAATAAACGTTATGTTGAAGACAGAAATGGTCTGTAGTGATATTGTGGAATTGCATTGGTTTGTCTACCTGTTTTTTTTCTAATGTTACATCAGCTGTTCCTATAGAATATACCAATACCTTTGATATAAAATGCAATCTAAAAAATAACTCTACATTCTGTGAATGGAATTCTTACCTGTGCGCAAAACTAACAATGAGCGCATCAAATTCTTTGCTAAATTCAACCGCGGGGGAAACAATACGTACGAAAGATGCCCGAGACACGCTTAACGTCAATTCCTTGAAAGTCTTTGTTCGCTCCTATATGTCATATTTACACCGCGCGCGTTAAGTTTTCAACACTCGTTGAAATGTAAGCGTATGCAACGCGTTCTCTTGCTCATTATCTGAAACTCGGGAAATGAGTTCCACGGCTTACACGTGCCTACCCATGCCTAACAAAACATGAAGCCCCAGAAATTTTACAAACGAGATTATAATTTAAGGGTTAGGTGCTACGAATGCCCTTTCGATATTAATCGTGTCGTGACGCTCAAATCCTTTGACGTCATTGTTATGATGTGAATCTTTTGTCCTTAAACCTAATGTAAGCGCGTGCTTTCCGATATAACACGGGGCCATGTGTTTCCTTTCCAAAAAAGTTCCTCTTACTGTATCTTATCCTGCCAGCCTGTTTGATTAGAGTCTGTATGTGACGGTGGGTTAGTGTAAACGCATGCTCTCTGCATCATTAGATGCCACGTGTTTCATGCTCAAAGGAGTTTCTTCTGGGCCTTCTTAAACAGAATGTTTGTAAAGGTTGCGAGACGTGGGTATTAGTCCGTCCCGAAGGCTGTTTCTGCCCTGGGTAGCAGCGTGGCAGCGGCGCGTGCGCGGGTGGCAGCTGGGCGGCAGGTGCGCGCGCAGCCGCTCGCGCCGGATGCGGCACAAAAACGCGCGCGCACCTGGGCTTCGCTCCACCCAGCCTTGCACAAAGCAGTCTTCCTAGCCGACATATGGCCCGTCCCGTCGTCTTTTGATTACCTGGTCACCCTCGCAGGTAAACGGCCTCGGGCATATGTCGGCTATAAAGGTCTCGATCTACTCGATAAAAATTTTAACGCTTGCGCCTCAACTGTTTAATCTAAATTCAGTTTGCCCTTCACTTCTGAAATCACTCACGTTTGAAATCACGTAACTCACTTGGAATATACATACAAGTAATAATGATATTTAATATGTATGACGCATTACGATTGTTATTTGTAAGCGTGTGTGACATACAGCGTGGAATCCTCGACTATCTCAGTCTGATTCAGCCTGATTCACCCGTAAAACAATTCAAACTGACAGGCAGATACAATAAGAATAAGTGGTTTTCCAAATCCCTTTTTTAGTTTCCTGGAAGTTGCTTGGTAACCATTTCTCAGCTTTTGTTGAAGAATGTGTAACAACTGCTCGAGAGCTCTTGGAAACTCGGGCACAATTCACGGAGACGGCTTCTTCGCTGGAAATTGTTCCGAGATTTCAATTACTCGTATTCATTCAAAGGGCTCACTGTGTCGGAAAACATGTTCCTATACGTTTCACTACTAGACACGTGTCTACGGAAGTTGAGCCATGAAACTCGTTAGACCTTACTTTCTATACTGAGTGTTATTTCACATATCTCGCGTGAAAAAATTCTCGGAACATTGTATAAATTTTTGTTTCTTTTTATATTTGTTTGACTTGACGTCTTCTTGGCTATTTGTTACAGTGCAAAGATTTCTGACGCGCGTCGCCTCGGAGCGAAGCGATCGTCTTTTGTTCCTCTGATTTGTGTACTCAGGCACACATTCTAATCTTAATTGAATTAAATATCGACTACGTAATTTGCCACCCACCCCTTTTAATTAAAATAATACCTATAATAAAGCACATCAAAATAATTTCTCGCTTTACTAGAAACTGAATAGGTATTTCGATGATAAACCTCATTCGGAGCGAGCTAGAACCACACCGCGATCAGACCTCAAGGCAGGAAGGTAGCAGGCAGGGTATTGAATGGGTTCGGTCGGAAGCGCGGCGCCTGGCTCGGGTTACCAGCGGTGCACGTGACGCGGGATGGGAGACTTTTTTTACACCTTCCACATCCTCATAGGCAACACAAAAACAGCGGATGCTCTTCAGTAACAAGAAGACAATCATGGATCAAGCTTTTTGATCTATTTGGATCGGTAGCTGGAATGCCGCTGACATTGTCCGATTATTCTTGCTTCGAGAAGTCTTAGACTTAGAGAAGTCTAGAGAGGTTTCTGGTTCTTTGTTTGTAAGATGACGAAGCCCGAAAACGCAGGATCGGTGGAAGTAGAGCTGAGTTCAAAATTTAGAATTACTCTTAGTAGTAAAAGTGTCTTGTTGGACTCTAAAATACTAATGCACTGCTCTACACATCCTTTGTCTCAAGAAAATCTGTGACGATTCTAAATTTTAAAGAAACACAAACATACGTGTGCTGCCTTCTTATCCGTTAACTCTCCGATTTATCATGTTTTATCTAAGATGCGCAATATCAATACTCAAAGTTTTTATTGCTTTCCATAGGTTTTTACATGGGTGTTTAAATCAAGCTAATGATTATTTAAAGTATCTCTATGGACCTACCTAGGCGTTAAGTGCGTTGTAAGCAAGCATATTGGGCATCGATCGTTGGCATTAGCCCATCAGTCGATACATTCGCCGAAGCCGTACAAGCATTGGGCAGCGGAAGCGGCTCGCGTGCGGAGGTAATTGCCGGTGTCACCGCCGCCAGTGCCGCGCCGGCGGCCCTCAGTCACCGTAATTACTCTATGACCATCGCTCCTCAAACTTTTGGTGCCGAGACCCCCAACATATTTTTTTTTTAATATTTTATGGCCTGGTTACACGACCCCAAGCCAAGTCTTATTTTATTCACACAAAAACGGAACACTTCACTTTTTTTTTTTAGTTCTGTATTGGTTTGGTTCTGTACGTCACTGTCAAGTTGAGCCCAACGGCTGTTTATATTTTCATAAAAGTGATGACCTTGTTATATATAGTGTAAATTACAACATATAGCAGTTACTAATTTAAACAATTCCAACTTAAATTAATTATTGAGTAGTGAAAGGGTTGGGTTGTAAAGTCGATAGCCGACCTCACAGATCCTGGTGTCATGAGTTATTGCTCCGCTACAAAAAATCTGAATTAGCTCTGATCGCAAAATAAAAAAAGATATTATAATTAATATTGCTTTTTAGCAAATAAATAAGTTCGAGTTTTAATTTTACTTTGTACTTTATTTTATTATTTTTTTTGTACACAAAAACATAACATTAAAGACAAACAAAAGTGAAACTACACAACAGGTACCGCTTATTTCTAAAGAAATTTATTACAGCAGACCTAATATAAAGTTATACTAAAGCCATCACAACAAGACATAACGTTTGAGATTTAAGTGGCTTAAATGCTCTCCCATTGTATGCTTTAACTGCAGCCGCAGACTGTAGCATACCTAATGTAATTTTCCAAATGCAGAGGCAGTATGAATTTTAAACGCTTAACAGCATATTGAGTTTTAGTCGGCAACAACAGACTAAATGGAAAACAATATTAAATAACAATATAACGTTATACTCGTACTACCGATATGTCAGTTTAATTATTGATTGCTTTTACATTCTTGGGAGGTTCATAAGCATAGCCATAGTTTGAGAATCTCATCTCTATGCTGTGGCATTCTGTGGTGGTGTTTCCAATTACTGAGAATGGGTTTTGTCCCACGACTAGTCAATAACGAGGTGGTCATTCTGTATTAAAACAGTCTTTTTTATAGAAATGTAAAAGCTTGGTGAAGTCCTGGAAAGCGCTAAAATAAGCTGTTTTTGGTAGCAACCGTACCAAAACGTAGAGAATACGACATCGATGCTGCAAATGCAACGACAGTAAAATAGCATTCGCATACATTATCCACTGTCCAATCCCGGCAGCTTGATTGAAGTGGGGCACCGATATTGTGGTATTTGTGATTTCGGCGGCGGCGCATAATTGTGAGTCGCGACACGCTTTGTTTGCAGATTATCCACCTGCCTCTGCTTAAATGGGTAATTGGAATGTTTTTCTATTCGTAGAGTGGATGTTTTATACGACACGTTAGTATGCAATATTACGAGTATCTGACCACATTGCAATCGCGTAAAACAAATTCCGCAAAACTGGCAGTCAAACTCTTCTCGACCATAATGAAATAGCCACAGTTTGGTGTGAAGTGATCGTTTTAATCAAACAAACAAAGGGCCTGCTTTATCTCACACACAATACAAACTTCGATTAGATTGATTCACATCTGTGTTGCCTTCTGAATTCCTGCAATGGCGCGACGGGACGGACTTGAACATTCCCGGCTCATCGGACAAACGGAATCCCAATTGAACGACACTCGATCCCGCTCCAATATACGGTGCCAGAGGACAAAGCGATCCAGCCATAGTGAATTGTTGCATTTGTACCTGACAGAGCGAAGACTGAAAAGATTAGGTAATGTTTTACACAGCGCTGCTGATGCTCGCCACATAAAACGTGGGTGTTTTTTTAACTCTCGTTTATCAGCCGTTTGTAAGCAGAGAAAGAGACCAACTTTAACTCGTTATGTAAATTTTTCAATGCATTTCCGCAAGTAGTAACAAATGCAAATAGAACTGTTCAGTCGTTCGACCGCTAGGTCAATCGATTAAAACTTGCTCCCTGGTTTTTATGTGGAATTATTAATGTTCGAAATTTTATAACCGCAGCCTTGTAAAAGCTGTTAGCTTAACCAGTAAAGTTGATTTATGAACGTATTTGATTTTAATGACAATAGCACACAAAGGGCGGTTTGTGGAGTCGAGCCGGGTCTGTCTACGGCGCTACGGCGTAGCACATTCTACGCAGCGTTACGTCATGCTCACGCATTTAGTGAACAGCGTCTGGCATTGATTTATTTATGCAAACATGATATGAAATAAATCCGTCTGTATTGTGGGTTTCCGAGCCCAATTTTCCTAAAGAGTTAAAGATGGATGAAAGATGATGGGCGCCACGTTTGCTATTCATAACTCTACACTCGGAACTGGCGGTTTGAGCTTCTCGTTTATATTTGAATTGTCCACTCTACCATCCTCGCTCTTACCTCAACTTGTCTAAAATATCGGCGTCACGACGACCCACATTATAAATGTGGCCTTTATTTCAAAGTTATGGGTACAGTTTTCTCGACAAATAGAACGCATATTCGTGACCCGCTGTCCTAAGAGCATCTTCTATAGATAGTCAATTTAGATACGGGCTAGGCACGTGCGCTAGAAAAGTCTGTCGTACGTGTATGATTGATGGGGTAGGGTCGCCGCGCGTCCTTGGTGGTCTCATCTTACTCGGTAGGTACTTATTAATACATATTGTCATTAGATTAATATGACAAAATCGCTACCGTGTTTTACATAAATTATCGTAACTTTACTCATTATGTTTATGAGACCTTTGTTTGGAGATCGCTATAATAACGATGACGCATTTTCGTTTAATTAATTGTTTACTTTTGGCTGTATTCTCTCTACATGCGTATTCAATAAAGTATACAGAAAAATTGTGTGAAAAGCGCGGTATAAGCAATGTCACGCGCTCGTTAATTCGGCTCATATCGGGGACATCTACTTTTTATTTTGACAAAATGCAAATTCCTAAGTTCATGATCTCATGGATTATTTTTCTAAATAACTGTGTTTCGGGATCTCGAGCAGCCGCGTCGAGGCGTGGCGCGTGCCCGGCTGCCGAGTGGTCGGATCCCGCAAGTGCAGGGGGCAGGTGTGCTCCCTGTCGGGCCCACTCGGCCAGGGCTGCCAAAAACCTATACTAGACTCACTGCTAAGACGTTTCTTTATACGATGAAAAAGCTAGGTTTAATCCCGCTATTAAAATTACTTACAGTATGTTAAATACCATTATTATATGTAGCTAAACGCAATCGTTGATATTCCAGAAATTCTATTTTGTACAATTACAATATTAACTTTTACACGAAACAAACAAAATTCGGTCAAATCATACTTGTATCGGTCACAACAATGCATAACTTTTATGAAACTTTGTTAAACGGAGCTACGGTTGAAGTATATAAATTAAAATGAATCGCTGAAATTTATGTATACGAAGCCGGGGCGGGGTCATGTGTGTAGAATGCACCCCGAGAGATGGGCCAGAGCCACTACTGAAAGGGTTCCCCTAGACAGCCGTCGGGGAAGGGGAGGCCTAAGAAGCGATGGCGCGACGAACTAGGTGCATTTGAATGGCAATGGATGAAAGTGGCCCAAGATCGAGATCAGTGGAAGGAAAAACGGGAGGCCTTTGCCCAGCGGTGGGACAGCTAAAAATGGCTATTAAAAAACGAATGGAAGGAAGTAGGAGGATTTCACAAGTCTGCTCCTTGTTGTCTGGCAGCCCTGCCTCGCTCCCTTGTCCCGTCCCACAGTCCCGCCGCGTGACGCGTCGCGCCACTCCGTCGCCGGCCGCCCGAGGGAACGTTCGTGTCACGCGAGCTCACAAGTTCCAATTTTTTTCGCGTACAAATGCTTTGTACTTTGTTACACAATGTGTCGCGGACTCGCGGTAATGCTCGAGCGTCTGCTACACACAATTCTAAATTTAAATTAAAAGTTTTATTCCAATGTGTGCTCGGTTTTGTGATTAGTTTGAACAAAACCTAGTTGGTTTTTGTTGTTTGAAAATTTGAATTTATTTTTTCTTTGTGCGACTCTGGTGAAACATTCAACATCAGTAGATGCTACTTCGACATCAGTGCTCTATAATACAAGGTTTGTAAAATCTATCATTCGTTTCTTTTAATTTGTTTTATTATATATTTATTTTATTCTGTTTTGTTAGAAAACCTCTTTGTTCAAATCAAGTAAAATATTTAGCCATGTAAGATACTTAATTAAATCAACATCATCATCGTTAAATAATAGCAGTTATTTGAAATATAAAATGTAAAATAATTTAAATATATAAGTATATAATATTTAGATTTACGTATTCAAAAAACATCGAATTCTAATTCTTAATTGAAATTCTTCATCTTTTCGAGTCGATGATAAGCATGTACCTGAATTACTTTTATCAATGATAATAAAGATAATGTTAATAAGATTCTTGTATCGTCGTAATACGAGATTCCATAGGATGACAACCCCATGGGAACTTACATGGGAATATCCGTCCTCATGATGTCAGCTAATGAAAGAAGCCTTTACTTATTATTTAGAGAGCTGACTCTGCGACACTTTTTAATAAATTGATGTATAAAAGTGACAAAAAAGATACTAATAACCGCATGCAGCGACTGTAGTACTTCTATTTAAAGTTGAAGAGCTAGACACTTCTTGCTACGGTGTGCTTGCATTCTTGATATACTTTTAAATCCTAACGTAGCTTAGTAGTTTTCTGAAACTATTCGCTCACTCGGTAAGGTATATAAGCCGTAAGGTATTAAAGTGATAGATGACTGAATGTTTAAAGCAATGGCCTACATTCAGTTTAGCAACTTAGTCAGGACGTGGCGCGGTGTCTCCGTGCAGCAATGTGGAGGGAAGGTCGGGAACTGGGTTAATGTGCTCCGTTTAGACGTGAACTTCGTCCCGCTCTTAACTCTTCTCCGCATAAACTAAGTATGGTGTCATTATTTCCAGATTCACTGTTAATACAAACTTTGTGTTCAGCAAACGTTGTTGTTCGATCCCTTAATAGTATCTAAAAATACAGAGACTATCTTCTCTTAAAACGAAAGTTTATCGTAAGAAAAAAAAATCGTGCAGCTGCGCCAGGTGGCCCATTGCCAGCCGCACTTACTTTTCGCGTCCTGTCTACGCCGCGTCGTCGTAGCCAGAACAAAGCGCACTGGACGTATGCCGTAGCAACGCTGTAGCAAGCGCTACGCGGCGTAGCGCACGGCCGATATCGAAAACACTAACTTTCCCGAAATATTAAAAAAAAATGTGATTTCATACTGTTTGCTCCACACACTTGAGATGAGACTTTAGTCATTGTAAAATAAGATTTGTTTTTTACCCTTTAATGATGAAAACATTAAAAATAATAATGTATGTAAATGCTTTTTTGGCAAAGTGGTTAGATAAAAGTCAAGAAAGTTTTTATTTGCATGGACATCCATCTTTACGACGACCTTTCACCGACCTTTTTTTTTGACCGATCGATCTTTTTTCATCTGGACGTGCAGTAACATCTTTGGCAACTTTACAGAAGCTAACCCTATTTCCGTTCCGACTCGTTCGGACGAGGTGGGCAGGCATTATTATTCAGTACGAGCCCGAGACCTTCGGTACGGACGTAGCCATTGAACACGTGGTAAACTTTTATTTGCTCTATTCTGCGTGTAAGTTAAATAAAGCATAATCTCTCTGGTGATAGTTCCGATTTTTTTCCAAAATATTTGTAATACTTAAAATTCATCGTATTGTAGGTATCCCTACATCTCAGTTATTTTGTGGGTAATTGCATATTTCTCTAAAGTTATAATTGTATAAATAGACGAACATTTTGATAATAAATCAGATCTGCACGGACCTCACTCGCAACAACAAGTTGTATCATTTCAACCCTCTCCCTGACCAACTAGCTACACACGCTACACCCCAACCTGCCGGTAAAGTATGTACGAGTGTCCAATTAGCCGCGACAATTCTCTTATTAATTCTATTACATAAAGCCACACTCCTAATGGGGTGAGCAGAGCTTTAGTTACTTCACAGGAAGCACATACTAAAACCACATTCGGCGTAATTATTGGATTAAGATTCGGCTGTTTATATGCACCTTATCTTTCAGTGTCTAAGTGATATTATAGTTGGTTCTTCTTGAAGACTAAACCAGTCCAGCGTAAATGTATCCGGCATTTGGTGGTTTTCGTTTCTTTTGCCCGCTCCACTCTTGGTGCTATTGTCCCAGAAGTGGGGATGTTCTGCCGCGTGTGTGACGCGGGCATGTCGGAGTCAGTGTCCTGGCGCGTCGAGCGTGTCTGCGGCCGGCCACGTGCGCCGGTCGATGGGTCCGCGCCTGCGCCGCCCTCTGTACGATGAAGAACACCCACCGAAACACTCGTGGCAGGCCACTAATCTACCTGCCTAACCTAATTCCCGCTCGGCCTTGCCCGCGTGGTTCAATTTTTCCCATAGGAATTTGTTGTAATCCAAGACAGTTCCAAACTGTATTATATGGCTATTTTTAGTTGACGGATTAAGCAGTAGGAGTTATTCATTGATTAAGAGTTATTTCGAGTAGTTTGATGCATCTTGTGTCTTAAGTTCTATATCGGTCACAGAAACCAATTCACTTTCACTTCACTCACCTTGTGAAACTATCCCCAATTTTGTTGGAATATTGCAGGCTGAATGATTTAATCGTCCGAAAAGTAAGATGCGATGTGCTTCGGAAGCTTGGAAGGCACTTATCTTCGTAGTAGTTGTCACACGCATGTCATCATGAGTTCGTGAGATCGGTTTTCGACAATACAACCCACATTGTAATATAATTTTTTGAGATGAATACTATAGTAGGGTACGAATTCGGTCAGTATTTTCAAACGGCGGAAAATCTGGTAAATATGTTATCTAGCGATTAATTGGGCGTCATCGATTGCACGCGGGATGCGGGTCGCCGCGAGGTCGATGGTACGAGCAATATCATAAGTACAAATCGGATCAGGAAGGCCTTCCTTTTTCGTCCGCATCGGAACTTAGCTGCTTAATCTAATAGGCTTTCAGTGAAGACTATTTTTATTATGTAGCAAATTTTGAAAATTTATAATGTACAATACTTGGCGTTTACTATTTGATCCTGAATTTATATTTTACGTTATATCTGATCTTATTGTTCGAATCCCGCCCAGGGCAAACATTTGTGTGATGAGCACTTGTGTTTGCCTTGTCTGGTTGTTGTTTATCTATATAAGTATGTATTTATCTATTTAAGTAATGTATATCAGCTGTCTGGTACCGATAGTACAAGCTCTACTTAGTTTGGGATCAGATGGCCGTGTGTGAAGATGTCCCCACATATTTATTTATTTATTTATTTGTTATAAAGTTTGGTTACTTGCTCATTATGATGCATTTTCATTAAAAAGTTTAACTTGTAATCTTAAGCTTTTTTCATTTGATAAGAAAAACATGTTTACATTGTTATTTTTCGAATGTCATATCATATTGATTTCAAATATTGTTCTCCTTGACTGAGTTCTGTTGAATTAACAATCAGACAGATGGAAAAACTTCCCCGGAGGGTGCCGAAAATAACACCACTAACATACTCTCCGATCTTTTTGTTTCCTGTTCAGATGAATAAGGAAAATATGCTATAATATCATTAATATTATACTGCTATTCGAAAGTAGAGTTATTTTTACCCGACTGCTTTAGAAGGAGGGTTATTGTATTTAGCTTTTGTAAAAAATATGATATTTGGCAAACCATGTTTAATAAAACTACGATTTACTAATTAGATGATGCGGATAAGGGTTTTTGTTGTAACTAGTGATGGGCAGGGAAAGAAAAATATCGGGAAAATATGGGAAAAAACCTGAAAAATTCCCAAAGGGAGAGAAATTATGACGTAACGACGTTTTAGGTTATAATATCGATCAAATCCATAGGATTATTAGACAAAAGAACGTAAAAAGGATTTTAAATAAAAACTGTTTAGTAATAACCATATTTATATTTCTAATCACAATATTCTTTGAACAAATACTTCATAAAATAAAAGTTCAGTTAAAGTTAAGTTTATTACTTTCTCGGCGTTCGAATTTAGGTCAAGAAGATCTTTCTTATTTTGCTTGGTACTTATTTGTTATTTATGTTGATGTTCAATTCAAAGCAATCATAACAAGTTTGTTTTGCGAATATTTTAATTGGATTTTCGTTTGTTTTCACGCTATTGGCCTTCGATTCGATTATATTAAAGTAGCAAGATTTAAATAAAGAAACATGCTTTGAAAATAAATGTAATTAGTATTAAAAATAATCAATTCTTTATCCGAAACTGCGTCTTATTGTGTCTTCAATGTTTCGATTTGTCTGGCGTGTTAGGCCGTATGATCGATTCTGTACTTTTTTAACTTGTAATAATAAATTAATTTAGTCTTGGGCTTGGCTTGTACGAATAATTTGAGACGGTCTATTTATTAGTGTAAAATTTATTTGTATTAAAATATAGGTGTAGTCAACTAACTGCCTACCACCGTTCAACTAGATTGGGTTCCAAAACGTGCGAAAATCACTTGGAATTAAAGCCTTTTTTTCTCTCTTCTTTCAAATTTCACGAGTGCAAGTAAAACAGACTGCTGTCAAATACTAGTTCTACCCGTTTAGGAACAGACTCCTAAAATGTGACTCCTAAAATGTAAACTGCAACTGAAATACATTATGTTGCAGCTAGTATACAGATCAAAACCACACCGACTGAATATACCCTTAAGTCAACATTATTTTTCTTATTGTGTTACAGAAAACGGGCTCCCGTTTGAAGATCTTCTCGAACCCGGCACCGCAGAGTACGGAGCGCGTGGTGCAACTGCTTGGCAAGCCGGAGTCGGTCGCGGCCGGGGTCAGGGAGGTCATCGACCTCGTCAGACAGGTGCGGTCTCGCAAGTCATAAGCGCTTGGTGGAAGTGGTGGGAGAAATCGCCTCTAATGGCATTACGGATTGAGAGATAGAAAAACTAACGCATTTTTAAGTCTAGGTGTTCCCGCCTGGTTATCTCACCAACAACCGCCAGTAAGAATTATTACTGGCTTCCTTTAAAACATGCCCCATAAATCGTTCCACTTCTAGTGCACTTATTCAAAAATCTATCCAGCATGGAATCGAACCCAGCCTCTTTGCGCAGAAGGCACACATTAGGCTATAAACAGGTCGTCTACCAGCTTTTGCATGCCAGGTTAAATAAAAACTATTAAACCGAAGGGATAACACAGACAGCATGATGATGATGATGGGTCACATATCTTCTTCTTGTTGTCTTAGACGTTTTTCACTTTTACTTCAATTTTTAAGGGGCTACCTGGCTGCACTAACGCCACTTCAATTAAAAAATCATAACTCCGAGAAAACAAAATACTCGTACATCAAAAATCCGGTTGGAAAATTGTTTCATAGGACGTCTAGTGTTTTTTAAGAAAATGTGGTAAATTGTAATTACAGATAGCAAAAGTGCTAATTACGGCCGTTTTTAGCACTTTCGCTATCTGTTAATTTTATAAAATCTGACAATTCTGAATACACTAGGCGACCTTTGAAACAATTTACCAACCCGATTTTTGATTTGTTTCGTTTTCTCGGAGTTGTGATTTTTTTATTGAAGTGGCGCTAGCGTTCAAGGTCATTGGCGTAGGGGAGCTCCTTAAAATTTTATTTTCCCCATCACCTTCCAGGTACCAATCAAAGGCCAAATCCAGAACTATGATCCGCACAACTACGACGACTTCTACGCTGACGAATACGGCGGCTTCGGCGGAGGCCAGGGGGGGCCCCGGGGCGGGCCGAGGGGGCCTCCGCCGCGCGGCATGCCGCCCATGGGGCCCCGCGGCCGCGGACCCCCGCCCGGACCCCGAGGGGGCCCGCCCATGGGCCGCAGCGGACCGCCTGGAGGACCTAGGGGAGGTGGTGGTAAGTCTCTATATAACAATTCTTCATCGAAGTACTCGGTACTGGGCTTGAGTTATCGAATTCGACAAAAGACGAAGGTCGACGACGTAGGTGAACCATAGGAGATGGGTGGGACACTTAGCTAGACAGAATGATGGCAAGCCAACCAAGGCATTCACAGAGTGGTGGCCAAAACAAAAAGGCAAATGAGCAGACCAATGGTCCAGCGAAATCGCCAAACTGCCACGATCAGGCTGGATGCGGATGGCGCAGGACCGCGAGGAGTGGCGCGGGCGAGAAGAGCCCTATACCCAGCAGTGGGTGTGGGCTGAGAATGATGACGATGAATCATTAGCGCGGTTCTGGTTCAGAATGGATGATACCGCACATATTTGTTCTTCTTTTTACACGACTGCCCAAAAAAAGGGGTGTAATGTGTTTAGGGTTTATGTATGTAAGTTTCTTTGTACCACCATAACTTCTAAATGCCTAAACAGATTTGGACGTGTAGTAGAATCCTTACATCAGCCCGAGTGATACTGGCTATATCTTTTTTGTTGGAGTGTCCTGTTTTTAATTTTTAGATAATGGCCTCGATTCGGGATGTCACGCTCTAATCCTTAATTTAAGTTAGTCCGTCCTTTTTACCTTTTAAAGATTGAAAAGGGACAGGAGATGGCCATCCTAATATTAGGGCTGTCAAACATCGAATTTGAACCTTATGGCCATGTCGATTGCACAGCTTGAGCTCTTAAAACGTGCGACTTTAAAATCTCTTAAACTGACAGCTATGCCCTTATTTTAGGTTATCATTCGTTTAAATGAATACCATTCGTTCATCACCTCTCTTTCATTGGTTATAAAAACGAAAAGGATAGCTGGATTTTAAAATTAGAGCATGAGATCCTGAATCAAGGCCAATTATTGCCGTTGTTCCACATATTATCAAATCAAATATCCTTTATTGCACATAATAAACACTCATACAAACACAGACGATACAGGAGAAGGCAATTGGCGGCCTTATCGCTTATATTACATGGGGTTGTACCTAACGCCTGCTTTACTTTGGAACGAGTGAAAAAGCTATATCTATGTATGATGTAGCGAAACCTGAGATTGAAATCCTTCAGGCTCTATGACACTTACAGAAAAATTGTGGATTAGTTGTATTCGCAACTGGGAGGGGAACCACACGGTTTTATAATTTTATTCACTTTAATCATGAGGTATTTTCTGACAGTTCTTTAAAAAATAAAAATAATAGTTCTAATTAAGACGATAGATGGCGCCAGGTGTACTTCGTGATTTTTTTTAAATCCTTTTATGGCCTTGGGTGGCTCGCCGAATTTCTTCGGATCCACGAATCGTCAACGTCATCTACGGAAGTTTTTTTAATTTTTTTTTTAATTGGCTGTCGGAAAACACTGTATCGTTTGATCAGGTTTCAACGACTTCGGCGGCCCCGGTCCGCGCGGCAACTTCAGCGGTCCGCCGCGGGGCAACTTCGGGGGCGGCAACTTTGGAGGCGGCGGGGGCGGCTTCGGGGGGCGCCAGGGGGGCGGTGGCGGCTTCGGCAACGACAACAACCAGCAGCAGGAGACGTCCACGCAGGTCACCATACCTAAAGACGTGAGTGGAGACTTTTATACTATTTCTTTTTTATTTAGAGTCGGTTCATCATGTAGGTTGTAAGGTCGATCAGACCACACAAACCTTAGTGTCGGTGTGGCAGAGCCCTAAACAAAGATAG
Source organism: Carpatolechia fugitivella (assembly GCA_951230895.1). Taxonomy (NCBI): domain Eukaryota; kingdom Metazoa; phylum Arthropoda; class Insecta; order Lepidoptera; family Gelechiidae; genus Carpatolechia; species Carpatolechia fugitivella. The sequence continues at coordinate 4,969,114 of OX579664.1, forward strand.
CAGCTGGGACCCACGGCATAACGTGCCTTCCGAGGCACGAAATCATATTATTTTTCGGTCAATCTGATGATTCAGCCTAATACACTAATCAAATTGGGGAAAGGCGACGAAGGCTGTTAGAGTCAATAAAGAATATAGTATGTGAGTACATCCTCAACTGTTAACTGTCCTCTTGATGTGGTGCTTGCAGCAAAGTTATCAATATTAGCCAGTAAAGTCCTCGCAAAGGTTTATGAGCGCTCGACGATATTCATCAAATCAACGGCCCGTTACAGTCCACTGCTGGACTATGAGCCTCCTCCACTCCGCGTGTTTGGTTTTGCCATAATCTCCACGCTGGGCGGCGGGTTGGAGATCGCAGATTAAAAGGTTACTGTATCAGAGAGCGCTGCTGCCCGTTCCCTGTTCAATGTGTAGTCCCTAAGTCGCCTCTTACGACACCCACGAGAAGAGTAGGGGTTGGTGACAAATTTATTCTACTCTGCCGTCACCACACGGCTAAACATACAACAATAATAATTACAGTAATCCTGCAAAAATCATCACCTCATCTGATCGCAGTATAGGCTAGGCGCACTGCGATACAAAAGCATACAAAAGCATTTAATTTGATGTCGTATCCACAGTTGGCGGGCGCTATAATCGGCAAGGCGGGGTCGCGCATCCGCAAGATCCGCGCGGAGTCCGGCGCCGGCATCGAGATCGCCGAGCCGCTCGCCGGCTCCACCGACCGCATCATCACCATCACCGGCACCCCGCCGCGCATACAGATGGCGCAGTACCTGCTGCAGCAGAGGTACACACACACAAACCCCTACATATACATAACACGCTCGCATGCAATCATTCATAAACACAAACAGCGGAAGTGGTTCATGTATCGTGAGGCATGTCCCCAGTGGATGAGGTTAACTTAGTCTGCGTGGATTAGCAATTTATTTATTTTTAAATTTTTTAATTCGGACGATGGCAACGATGCTTAGCAAGCTTGCAAAACTCCGCTCTTCTCGTATTTAATTAAATAGTAAGCAAAAAATCAACCGACATCCATCGCGTAGTTCAGCTTTCAATTAGAAATGGATGTGTTTGATAAGTGTTTATCCCGCCCAGAATAAGTTGACTACATCTGCAGTATTATGCAAGCAAGCATTTTAGAAAAAAGAAGTTTAAATTAATCAAGATATTTCAAGTCATCATGTAATTCATATCTCTTAATTTATGAAACTTAACATCGCTATAGAATTTAGAGCTATCCGGTCGGTTGCTATAAAATGTACACAAATATTAATTAACTGTACTAAGAAAATGTATTGTCAGTTACCACGAACACACTAAGGGCGTTTGCGCACTCATCCGTATCCGATTCTTATCCGGTCCGTTTTTGATCCGTAACAAAAAACGGACGGTAAATTCACGTCTAGCGTTTGCGCACTCATCCGTATCCGATCCGGTTTTCATTCGTATTTGAGACGATATTGCATGATATTGTCGTAGTGATGTGCCGAGTCGAGCTGACTGACTGAGCTGATCTCGACCATAATGCTATAGAAGCAAGAAGCGTTCAAGGTCAAAGTGTTAACACTTTACCACTGACTGATGAGCAGTTGACTGTACTCGAGTATAGATTTCGGGTACTTATAGAATTCGAATACTAGGTTGATCTTTTTAAATTATATCTACTTATGTAATGTAGATCCCGCAATAAAGTCGCTCACGTTACTCGTATAGTTCGTTTCACGTAAATAGAATCCTGGAGTCTTTTGTCTCGAGTGTGCATTCGATTATTTTTGTAACGAGTACTCGTTACTCTAAAATACTTGTTTATCAAAAATAGTCAATTTGGCACATCACTAGCAGCGCGAGCTTTCCCCTCCCCGTACCTCACTCTTCATCCGTAAAAAAATCGTGTAGTGCGCAAGCGTACGTACAATTTGTATGGCGACCACTTCGACTCGGTTTTGATCCGTAAAAAAACCGATCTGGAGTGAGAATCGTATCCGGATCGAAAACGAACCGGATACGTATGGGTGCGTAAGCGTCCATACAATTACTAGGATGGCCTAACCGGATCAGAAACGAATAAGAATCGGATACGGATGAGTGCGCAAACGCCCTAACAGCTCTGCACTTCGATGTCCTGTTTGGAGGGTAACAGTCGACATAAGTCTTAGACTTATGTCCTTTATTTTTATTTATTCGCCAAAACGATGAAACCATGCCAGTGTGGCGAGACCCTTAGGCTTAGCAAAATAAATATATTCGCAGAAATTCTTTAAAATAATTCATACTTCGTTTTTAATTCGCTAACCATTTTCGATAGTACTTAATACTAACAGAACTTGATTTTTCAGTAAACTGGGCTATAAAAACTCAAATAATTTTTGCTCATTCAAGAACTGTCTAAAATGGTTACATAATTAAAAATTTGGTATAAGTTGCTTCGGTGTGGTGAACATAATAAACAGAAAATTTCTTTATTAATTTAACCGTTTGTACATTAAAAACAAGAAAGTCTCCAATCATATACCACATCAAAATGCTCTATATACTCTATAGACATAAATTAAATATTTATTATATTCAACACAAAACAAAGAAAACATTTTGAATTTTATGAAATCACCATCAAAATTAACGCTTGCACTCAGTTGGTTGAGGAGACTCCCCGATCTCATACTAACACTGTTGTTCCGATAGAATGTTTGAAGAGTTCCCCGCCTTGGCCAAACAGAACTAGTAGATATAAGACGACGTTATAAACTCGATAAGGTAAAATTACAAACTATTGTTGGTAGTTACAAAGGAGTTTTTGTTATATAAATGGTATTATGTATTGAAGTTTTATATAATAACTTATGTAGTAAATTGTAGATAGATATTGTAGTTAATCGATTATAAGTATGTTATGTAGTTAATAATATTATATGGGGTCTTTTCACTTATAAGTGTATTTGGGATTGTTTGTAATTTATGTACATTTTATGGTGTTTCAATTCACTACGTCATAAACTCATTGCCTATAATTTCTTCTTACCATTTCAATGTGTACTTTCTAGGAAAATATGTTAAACATTTGTATTTGTAGTCAACTGGATAAAAGTAGAACTGTAGTTTGTATGATAATGTAAACATATTTTCTGTTCCTGTGATTTTAACTTTGTGACTAACATAATTTCAGTGCGACTAACAACATTTGTCGGAGTCCGTGGAGTGCTGCGCGCGGAGCGGCCGCGCGTTGTATGGAAGACTAGTGATTTTGTTGTTTATTGCCTATAACAAGGAATCACTAATCTGCCTACAAAGCGACGGCGCACTCTTCGCTCCGCCGCCGAAGACCCTTCCTGTCTCCGCCATTGTCACTAACTGAACTTTCATCCCTAATTTATTTGTCATAGTCGTCCGCTCGCGTTGTACGGGGGGGGGGTGTTCTCTGCCATCAAAATCAATTTTATTATTCTTAGAGCTCACTCTCGGGCCCATATACTCGACTCGTACTGACTCTATGCAAAACATAATGTTCTGTGCAGCGTGAAAATAAAAAATTCGAGCGTGACCTGTTATTACCTGTCTCTGTTACTCCTGCGTAAATATATTGCTGTCCCACTCGGGCATTGCATCTGTAGGAGTGGGACGGCAATATATTTACGCAGGAGTAACAGAGACAGGTAATAACAGGTCAACGTACCAAATTATTTCTGCTCGGCGACCGAGCTTTAGAATTTTTCTGAAATATTCAAAAATAAATTGTATTTCTTTTGAAAAGTTGTGCTACTGCACTGAGCTCCCACCCGAGAGATTTGCTAACACATTGTATTCATGATTCTGTTTCCTAATAAGATTTTGTGGTACATGATGACGACTACCATACCGTTATCCTAGAACTGGAGCTTCGAGGAGTTCGTAGTAGGTCTTTTTGTATAGTACTATATATAGCAAGCCGTGATTATCTAGGATAATGGTATGCTAATTCTATATTCTGTCGGCTTAGGTGATTGATGTAATTTCGGACCAACCACCCACTGGACACCGCATTCTGTATAATTTACTAACAAACTAATTACGAAAAAGTAGCGGTGCGGGGCGCGGGGAACGCAGCGTGATTGGTTCATCTCGCTTACGCAACGTACTGACAGGTCTCATAATTGGTCGAAACTGAAGTGAGCCGCGAGGTATTGGCCGCCCAGAGATATTTATATGTGCAAATGCACCTATGCGTTTCGGAAGTAGCGCCCTGACATGTGGTGTCCTGTGGGTGGTTATAATATAATAATAATAATAATATTATTATAATAAAAAAAAAAACATATTGATACCTACATCTTTCTCGGAAAAAACATTTCTATAATAAATTATAAAGCAAGTGATGCTCCCCACAGAATCTTCACCAACATAGCCATAACTTCACGATAATACACTTATTTATTTCATGACTGTATTAGTATTATTGTAAATAAATAAATAAAGGTACGATATTTAGACATGTGTTTTTCGAAGTACCTAAACCGACAGAGTGTATTCTAGGGCGCATTCCGAATCAGACTTACAGCGCTGTCAGCGATCAGAAAAGCAAAAATAAACGTATGAGTTTTGACAGATGACAGTAATTCGGAACGCGATTACGGGTGCTTTAATCGATTTCAGCGCGTCTCGGAACGCAGGGCTAGTATTACACTTTCTTGTACATCTGTCGTGGCTATGTCATACATCCGGTCATGTCATGAAATATATGGAAAACTTAAAACAATCATATTCTAATAGTACCGCAAATTTTTATGCAGCCTTTTAATTTTATGAATCTGTGAAACTAAATAATTGTATTTAATTTGTAACTGTTGAACCACATCTCTGTCCACATAGAATCTATTTTATTTTTAAATTTCTGTCCGTTATATCGTTTGAAACATTGAAGTATAATTCAATGGTTTGAAAGGTTTTTCATGACAAACATTACTTGCTCGCGTCTACATCTCACCATCCGCCAGATGAAGTCGCTCACAAGTAATGTTACGAAGTTCGGTTGTGTCTCAGATGTGGCCCATTCACCTAACCTTCTAATCGTATGCCTATAAACATTGGTGCAAAAATCGACATAAGATAAGAATAACATTGTAAGACTTATTTGAACTACAGAACGCGCCCATTTTAGGTTCTTTCTGATATTTATGTCAAAATTGTAATGCATTCATTAGTAAAATATGTTCTTATTCTTTTACTAAAGTACAAAACGAAAACTTCGACAAAATTAAAATGGCCGTCCTATAAAGTAGGCCTAAATAAGTCACAATTTTATTCTTATAACGACGACGTAACCACGTTTCAAAATGTCTAACGATTTAGCAAAAAAATATGACGTGTGTTTCTGTTCGCTAGCGTGCACGAGAGTAACCCGAGCCTGGGCGGCGGGCGCGGCGGCTTCTGATGCGCGCGCGCGCCCGGCGGCGCCGCCCACCGCCCGCGATAGTCCAGAGGCTATCAGCACATGGCTACACTATGATTCCAAAACTGCACGTCTTGTCATAGTTATATTTTATAAATATTAGGTATGATAACAAAAATTTTAAATGCAATATCATATTATATAAGATCTGTTCTAAAGATTTACATTACCTGGTGTAGTTTTTTATGTACATGAAGGAGAGGAATGCATTTATCACTACGTATTAATTACGAATAATTTAAAATAAGATTGTGTCAATGATATAAACTAATAATTTGTTACATCGATAGTATATTTAAGTGAATATAGAATAGTATTGAAATAAAAGTTTATTTTGATGATTTCTGTTTTTTTTTTTATGTTCTAAGTTAAAATTGTTGTCGGAAGAAACAGTTCTGCATCAAAATCAATTCGTGCTTTTTCTGTAAGTATCAACTGACTTATACAACAAAATCTAGGATCATTATCAAGATGACCTAACGGACCGCTCAAGCTCGAACATCCACCTATAATGGCCAAGGACCAACTAGACGACCGACAAAAAATTCGTATTATTTTCAGTAAAGACTGAAAGTCGGTTCATTAGGCCCAACGCACACCGAGCGCGGCGCGGCGAAGATACTGAGAAGTCAACAATTTAAATCAAACCCTAATTCTTATCTTATTAGGTTGAAAACGGTTTATTCCCGTATGCCACCCCCTAGCTTGCCACCGGGGTGGCCAACACCACTAATTTTTGTTCCTGTATGCCACTCCCTAGCTTGCCACCGGGGTGGCCAACGCCACTAACCAACAATACGGTTGCGGGCGGAGAAGTCAAAAGGAGGGTTATATAATTTATAATTATATCGTTATTTTAACAAGAAGACACCACCGCAATGTAAAAAAAAAACTAAAATCCAAGATGGCGGCCAACTTTTTTGTTTATAGACCAATTGCGGTGAAACTCGGTTTGAGACACCATTTTGTCAAAAAAACAACGCAATTATAAAAAAAAAAAAAAAAATCAAGATGGCGGCCAACTTTTTTGTTTTTGGACCTATTTCGGTGAAACTCGGTTTGAGATACTATTTTGACAAAAAAACTAAAATGCAATGATAAAAATGACAAAAATCCAAGATGGCGACCATCTTTCTTGTTTATGAACCGATTTCGGTGAAACTCTGATTGAGACACTATTTTGACAAAAAAAACTAAAACGCAATGATAAAAATGACAAAAATCCAAGATGGCGGCCAACTTTTTTGTTTATGAACCGATTTCGGTGAAACTCGGTTTGAGACACTGTTTTAACAAAAAAACAACAACGCAATGATAAAAATTACAAAAATCTAAGATGGCGGCCAACTTTTTTGTTTATGGACCGATTTCTGTGAAACTCGGTTTGAGACACCAATTTGATAAAAAAACAACAACGCAATGATAAAAATTACAAAAATCCAAGATGGCGGCAACTTGTTTTCATTCTGGCAACGGATTCGACGTCAGAGACCGCACGGACCGTAAGATATCGATTTTGAAAGCAATCGGTTTAACAACTAAAAAGTTTAAGATGGCGGCCACTTGTTTTCATTCTGACAACGGATTCGACGTCAGAGACCACGCGGACCGTCAGATGTCGATTTTGTAAGCAATCGGTTTAACAACTAAAAAGTTAAAAATGGCGGCCACTTGTTTTCGTTCTGGCAACGGATTCGACGTCAGAGACCGCGCGGACCGTCAGATATCGATTTTGAAAGCAATCGGTTTAATAACTAAAAAGGTCAAGATGGCGGCCACTTGTTTTCATTCTGGCAACGAATTCGACGTCAGAGACCGCGTGGACCGTCAGATATCGATTTTAAAAGCAATCGGTTAAATAATTTAAACTTCAAGATGGCTGCCAACTTGTTTTCGTTCTGGCAACGGATTCGACGTCAGAGACCGCGCGGTCCGTCAGATATCGATTTTGAAAGCAATCGGTCTAATAACTAAAAAGTTCAAAATGGCGGCCACTTGTTTTCACTCTAGCAACGGATTCGACATTAGGGGACTATCGATAAAAAAAACAATATAAAAATAAAAAATATTCGGGGGTGGCATACAAAACTAATTTAGTGGCGTTGGCCACCCCGGTGGCAAGCTAGGGGGTGGCATACGGGAATAAACCTTGAAAACGCCAAGCAAAGATAAATAAGAGCGACTGGCGCGCGCGGACCTTATCTTAGCGGCGCCGCGCTCGGTGTGTTGGGCGTAAAGGGTAGAACGCCATATTAATTCTGTGACGGGAGTTCGAATCCCGTTCAGGGCAAAACATTCTTGTGTGGTGAGCACTTGTATGCCTTGTGTCTGTATGTTGTTTATTTTATTTATATATTTAAACAATAAATAATTATGGCAATCTATATGTAGAGTGCCGCAAGCGGTAACGTAATACAATTGGTTAGGATGCCGTAAACTTACTGAAGGAGGGAATTAAAGGAGGTATCAAATCAGGATGTCCGTATCTTCAGCGGGACCCTCGCGAGGCCTCGGTCCTAGCACTGAGCATATAATCACTTCGTTTTGTTCCTAATGCGTATAGCCAGCGAGGCCCTTTGTATCTGAACGGTATATATTACGTTTTGAGTGTGTGTCTTACACTATTATTATACTGTATTGCTGAGAACTAACAGATGTCCCGATATTTTGACGCAGATGGTATTGAATTGAATAGGTACTGACTGGTATAAATAAAGGTTTCAAGGTAATTGTCCAGCCAGCCTGAGTCACATTAATTACAAGAGGACAACAAGAGTAAAGGGCATCACAGACGGAGCTATAATATATATTATAGCACGAGGCAGCCAGCTCTCTCATCACCATTCACTTTGTGTGCAAAGCGGGGGTCAAGCAGAATGGCCGCAGTAACCCCCGCTTTGCGTGAAAGTGAATGGCGACGAGAGAGCCGACTGCCTCGTGCTATAATATATATTATAGCTGCCGTGTGTGATGCCCTTAAAAATAGTAAACCGACGGCCTTATTGCTAAGGTAGAAATTAGTCAATCGTTTAGAGACTATCGTTGATCAACCCGCACTAGGCCAGCGTGGTTGACTAAGGCCTGATCGCCCTAATCCAGGGTAGGTTCGAGCCCCTCGGTGGGGACGTAATTATGAGCTGTCATGTGAATCGTTCAGTCTTATAATATCAACTCCGAAAAAGATCTTCTGTTCGCAAAATGTACAGTCCACAAAATATCGCTTGTGCTGTCAAAATAATGAAATAGAGCATCGGTGGTGTAGCTTGGTGGCTAGGGCACTGGTCAGCTGCTGCTCTCAGTCCGGGAGGCGCCGCGCCGCGCCGCGTAAGTAAGTAAATAAAACAAAATTGCTGTGATAATAACTTTTATGGTACAAATCACATTGAGTCCCCTTAATTTCATATACATTAAAAAAAAAATACAAAATTTGCTTAAAGCTCTTCCATCAGATCTGGAATATTGGTTGTTATCACGTAGGATGTGGTTGTGGATTATTTAACGGTGCATAGTTAACTTCAACAGGTTTAACGGTTTGATGTTCAGCTAGGTCAGGGTGAGTCTTGTCTAGGTAAAACATTACATATATAAGAGGTATCACAAAACCAAGAACTAGCATAAAACATACTAAATGGAACCATTTGATCCCAAAATCTGCACCTTGTGAAGTGAGCTGTTTAACCATAACACTTTCAACTGGGTCCTTCAGTTTAGAAGGTAGCAGTTGTGTGTCTTCAGAGACAGGATCGCATGGGTCAGTGTCAGTGTAGGGATTGACCGCAGGCGCCATTGTGCTGTTCAATACAACCGCGTTACAATCAATGGAATATTCATCTGTTGTTTCCTTATTGTTATTCTGTACACTTGGAACTTCCTCGTGTGTATTATTCAAAAGCACTTCTATGGAAGAATTCAGTTTTGGAGCCTGATTTGAAGTTGAAGGTACAGGGTCTGCATGTGTTGTTGGTAAAAGCTCTGTCAGGACTGAGTAGGGTGTTACAGGCACTTTAATTGTCCGTCTGGCAAAGATTTCATTATCTTTGTGAATGTGGTTAATTCTTTTCAGCTCTGATATCTGAAATAATCCAACTACATTAATACAGTGTACTAATCATCTACAAATAACCCACTAGCTTAATATATCAAAGGCCTCATTGAATATTTAACAAGATAACCTTGTTATCAAAGGAAATACTAGCACAATGTTCATATTTCTATCAAGAATGTAAAATATTGGGTTAGACTAAAAAGATTCAATTTAATTAAACAATAAAGGTATTCATTACAATAAAATGATAATAGAGAAGTATAAGTAGTTAATTACTTACTTAATATCTTGACAAATTATGGAATACAATAGATAAGCATGCTTAGCCAAAGTATGCTTATCTTATAAGAGTAGAAACTAGAAGTTCAAAAGTAAAACATGCTTTTAACAAACTTGATTGACAAGTTTTAATGTCTAAAAATAGTCAAGTTTACTCACAGTACAATAGAATCTTAACGCGATCGCTTGTAACGTGTCTCCCTCTTGGACCTGCGCCTCAATAAAGTGTTCCTGATTTTTCATTTTGTGCAGCGGGATTTCGCAGTTTACATCGCCGTCAGATTTCTTGTTCATCGCTTGAATTATCAGATCATCTCCACTGTGCATGAGACGCGTCCTACGACATAAACATTTCGAATATATTATTTATAACACGTAAACAAAGATGATCTACTTACGAGCTACGTGTGTCATTTTATAACTACACATACCTTTGTTTCATTTTAAACTAAGACACTGGTTCTAACTATTAATTGCATTTCACGTGGAAGACAACTAATTCTACATAAGATTAACTAATTTACCAAGGAAATAAAGCAAAGAATTACATTAAAACAGCTGTTGAATTGAACTAACTCTTCACGTCACGACAAAGAATTTTGGATTGCTATAATCTTTGGGATTGCTATCTTGCGATTGGTTGACTGGATTCAGGGCTGCCAGGTGCAAAAAAGGTGTGATCGTATGCCAACTACAAAAAAATCGTATGCCAAGCAAGGAAAGTGAAAAGATCGTACAACTAATTATTATAGTTTTAAAGTTTTTATTAAAAAATAACTAAAATTCGTTTAGTTTTTAAGACTGTTAATTTGACTTACTTACAAAATCGAGACTGGTGAGAAAAACAAGTTTTTGACAAGTCGCAATTATTACCGAAAGTAAAAAATAATACTTTTCGTAAAAATGTAAACAAATACAGCCTTTATATGGTTGTATAAAGGGATTTATACTTGCCGGTGGCATACGTTCGTTTCATTATGAAATGTGTCAACATGTGGTTTATAAAAAATCGTACATTTTCCGTACGATCTTGGTCTAGCGATCGTACATGAGTATAAATGCCAAAAAATCGTAGGAGTACGATTTAAATCGTACATCTGGCAGCCCTGACTTATCCCCGTGATTGGATTTGACCTACGAATATTCGTAGGATTTGACCGTAGACAGATTCTCTCCCCGCACTCCGAGAGACGCGCTGAAATCACAGAGTACCTTGTAATATACGCTGAAATCGACTAAAGCACCCGTAATCGCGTTCCGAATTACTGTCAGCTGTCAAAACTCAAACATTTTTTGCTTTTCTGATCGTTGACGGCGCTGAAAGTCTGATTCAGAATGCGCCCTCTGTCTACGGATTTGACATGATTATTGGTCCGAGGATTTGACAGAAATTGACAGGGCTGCCAGACGAGTAGGTATAAGTAAGTGGACATAACACAGATGCGATGATAATGGATCTTTTCGATGCGATGCTTTTATGTGTCGCAGTCTGATCTTTTTATACATAAAGAATACTGACTAAATGGCTTTAGTTGCGTTTATGTAGTTAAGTGGTACCTGTTGTGTTGTGTGTTTTATGTTTTGTAATTTACTTGTGTACAATAAATCGTAAATAAATAAATAAATAATGTTGGGTTGAGACGAGGAGCCCACAGTTGGAGAGTCCTTCCTTTAGGATATAAAGAGCGTGAGTTTGTATGTGTCTATCTACCTAGGAAATACGATACATTTTTGATAATTATCGTAAGTCTGGCAACCCTAGATTTATGGTATAGTCTGTCAAGAAAGTCATGAAATTAAAAAAGTGGCAATACTGTAGTGTCGTGCCTTTCAAATCAACTCAGTTGTGAAAACGGGACGACACTACAGTATTGCCACTTTGTAATTTCATGACTTTCTTGTCAGACTGTACGGTACGTGTTCGGGCCAAGTTCGGGCATATTGCGTTGAAAGAAAGAAATAGCGTAATACAAAATTCAAAGCAAGGTAATTTTGCTCAGAGGAACAAAAGACGATCGCTTCGCGTAACTTTGCAACAAAGATTTCTGACGCGCGTTGTCTCGCGCTAATCGATCGTCATTTGTTCCCCTGAGTAACTTTGGGCGTATTCTGAATCAGACTTTCAGCTCTGTTAGCGATCAGAAAAGCAAAAAACTGTAAAAAAACGTACGAGTACGTATAATTCAGAACGTGATTACGGGTGCTTTAATCGATTTCAGCGCGTCTCGGAACGCAGGGTATTTACTAAGGGCGAATTCTGAATCAGACTTTCAGCACTGTCAGCGATCAGAAAAGCAAATAAATGTATGGCTGACGGACGGAACGCGATTACGAGTACTGATTTCAGCGCGTCTCGGAACGCAGGGTAAAGGGGTTTGAAGATTTTTGTATGGAGCCTGGCTTAGTGCTCGCCTTCGCTGTTGTTATTGTTGTTATTTTATCAAAATGGCGGCGCACGATGAATCCTTCATATATCGATTGGGGATACTTATACAAACAAAAAATAATAAGGGTTAATATATCCTAAAGTGTCACGTTACAAAGTTATTTGCAAAAAAAGATCAACGAATTATTTTGAAAAAACTAACTTATTAAATGCTTTTACGCACAATTTTGTGTTCAAATAAACATTTTTTATTACTATGACCCTATTGTATGAAGTATACAGTACTTACTATATGTTTAAAAAGTTTGATTGTAATGCAATATAAAATCGCATAAGTTTTTCCAGTTTTTACAAACAAGATGAAAATACGAATCAATGAAACAAGTATTTTATAGCCAACGATTTATTGATCCAAGAAAGATGATTTAGTAAGTAAAGGATCAAACGTATACTTCAGTTTGTTTTATCTTTATGTTCGATCTCTTATCATACTAAAAGTTTGTATGTAGACAATAATTGAAGACTTATCAATTTATAATAATTATACAAAGTTATGTATGTGATCAAAGGTAACATGAATAATTTGTATAAAAGTAAAATATTTTTTACATGCTTTAAAGGAGAAGACAAATTATGAAATCTACCACTACTAAAAATGTGGCTTATTTTTATATACAAATATAATATATTAGTATATTATACAGCCTGACTATTGAATAACAAAAATTAACTACAGCAGTATAAAAGTGTGCGAAAATTATTTTGATTTTTTAGTTTTGATTTTGTAATCGTGGTAATAACCCGGATATGTGTGCTATTTTGTAAATTGCTATAGTTTTTATAAAGGACTACATTTTTACCTACTGTTTGTTATTTTATAATTCAGATATGTTCAGTTAATAATATCCGGAACATTTCATAAATATTTCCACATATAACTATACTTAGTGTTTGTTATATCTAGGTACACAACTGACTAACGAGAATTGTTTAAAAATCGTAAATATTACTACTCTATTAACATCACCATCATATTTTGTTATTAAAATATATATATGACAACTGTGAAGATTGATTACGCACAGAACTATGTTAGTTTATATTTTCTTAATTAATGAATCTTGCAGTGAATATTATCTAATTACTGCTGTAGTTAATTTTTGTTTTTCAATAGTCAGGCTGTATAATATACTAATATATTATATTTGTATATAAAACATTTTTAGTAGTGGTAGATTTCATCATTTGTCTTCTGCTAACATGTAAAAAATATTTTACTTTTATACAAATTATGCATGTTACCTTTGATCACATACATAACTTTGTATAATTATTATAAATTGATGTCTTCAATAATTGTCTACATACAAACTTTTAGTATGATAAGAGAGATGGATCATAAAGATAAAAAAACTAATGTATAAGTTTGATCTTATACTTATAAAATCATTTTTGGCTGTAAAATACTTGTTTTATTGATTCATATTTTCATCTTGTTTGTTAAAACTGGAAAAAGCGACTTTATATTGAATTACATGCAAACTTTTTAAACATATTACTGTATACTTCATACAATAGAGTCAAAGTACCTAATCTTAAAAGTCCACTTGCTAAAAATGTGTATTTGAATACAATATTGTGCGTACAAGCATTTAAATAAGTTAGTTATTTCAAGATAATTCATCGACCTTTTTTTGCAAATAACTCTGTAATGTGACACTTTAGATATATTGACCCTTATGATTTTTTGTTTGTATAAGTATCCCCAATCGATATATGTAGGATCTATCGTGCGCCGCCATTTTGATAAAATAACAATAACAACAACAACTTGACTAAGCCAAAATCTTCGAACCCCTTTATTGGTTTAAAAAAAATTATATGTTGAAACCATTAAGTTGAAACGATTGGTATGGCAAGATATTATTCGTCAAATCTATACATTTTAAATTTTAGAGTCACAAGTTCTATTAGATAGAAAATGGGGCAGTTGGTCTGTTGATTGGCTGTACTCTGTACAGTCGACTGCACGTTAGACGTAATAATACTTAAATAGGCGTTCATTCAACTATAGCGGTGGGTGGAGCTCTGTTAAGTGTGATGGACAAAAATACTATCACATGGTTAGCGCCTGTCATCATCATCTCAGTCAAAAAACGTTCACTTACTACTAAACAATTCCTCCAACAAAGATCTCCACATCGACCGGGCATGCTCTCGGCCGGCATCCAAGGGTCGGTGAGGGGGTCAACCCCCGCTGCTCTACTCCAAATCACAATTTACTAGCCTATTTTCCTGGCTCTGGCATGGTAAAAAAATCAGGGAAGAACTCAGGTTAATTAAAATTCTTACACCTAGTGTACCTGTGAAATATCTTCCTTCGGATTATAATGTTATATTTTGAGATGGTCCTGCCCTGCCTGTCTTTTGTCTTAATAATCATATTTATATTAAGGAAGAAGAGGCCTATACTCAGCAGTGGGTGGATGTGGGCTAGATAGATAGATATTAATGCAAACATTTGTTATCTATCAGTTTTAGCACAAACATCGTTTGATTCACGTTACACGACTATTTTTGCGTTTGCGACTCTGGTTCTCTGCTTTCTTGGCGCAGACGGTAGGATTCGAACCTACGCTCTACGAAAGTTTCGTATGGCTACTGGCGTCTTCTTTCATTTTACAGATCAAAAATATATCTGTCACAACAGTCCAACTAGATGTTCTAAAAAATATTTCAATTTTAGTTCAGTCACTTTGGCTGCTGAAAAGAAAAGCGCAATAATACAGCCATGCGCCCCCGACCCCCCTCGGTAGGTGGCCGCATACGCGTTTGGTAACAACGCACCTACGACGTAGGGGCCGCGCAGTCACGTAGGAAATGATTGCACCTACGTGGCGGGTTTACGCGCATGGCAGTCTAAACACGCTCCACCTACGTCGTAGGTGCATAGCGTAGGCGTCGTGTTGCACCACCGCTGTATAGCCTTACAATGGTGTCGATTCGGCATACGCCCGCCCAACTAAACTAAACGAAAGTGAAGTCAAAATGAAGACAATAACAAAACAGATGATCTTCGGTCAGCTGGGCGTATGCCGAATCAACACCAATGAATCGTTTGCTGATACTACTGAAGTAAAAAAATGCGTCGTACGGAACACATAATCCATTTGCAAGAAAGGGAATAATATAATAGAAAGTTACTACATAATCATGTTGTTATAATTTATTAACTTCGAGTATTTTACACAACAGTTACAGAACATAATTATTAATACCTTTGGTATCGCGCCGTAGCCGTAGAGGTGTAATAATTGCACATAATTTTTATTTCCTCTAACTACATTATGTACAAAAAATACATTAATACAAAAACTGACTTTATCACGATCACTAGGTGTAGGTAACATCAGATAGACGACATGATGAATTAGGTTTTTTGTTTTACTATTAAAAGTTACATGTGCAAACATCATTTTATATAATCATTGAAAACAATGATGATGATTTGATTATATTTCAACACAAAGATAAAATAACGTAACAGGCCTGTGTAAATTGAATATAATATTTTCCTAACGGATATTTATTTTACTCTAAGTAGGTATTATATCAAAAGGCTACTTTTTAAATGCTGTTTGTGCATAAAGCACTAATATCTCAATTTCGAAATTCTATCAGGTATAATATAGTAAAGGTGAGTAAGTATATAAGCAATATGCATAATTTAAAAAACAATTATATGATTAATAAATTAACACAATAAAGATCACAATAAAATAAAATATATCACAGAAAAATATTACAAAATTAAAATAATTCGAAATTATTATTAAATTTGGCCTATGATAAGTATCATAATTTATAATTAAGGATACTAAATTCCGACATTATTGTGGCAAATCAATAATACCAAGCATTACGAAGCAATTTTTGCGAACAGATTAACTATAAAATCTTGTTCAAAACCATTTCTAGTAAAAATACAAAACTGCTTGATGACTATGGTACTTCCTTATTCGTAGCTATGATGCTATGGCTATACCTTATATGACTTTGTTTTATAATTGTTACTTATTTTAATAAACATTACATTTGATATCTTTTTCTGACAGTGTAAGCAAGTAATGATTTTATTTTAAAATAATAATAGCGCAATTAAATATATTTTTAATAACTTCATTAGTGCCCAACATATTTACATGCAATCATTTTGTGAAAAAATATTTACAATTCAATATAAAAACCAACGTAAATAGAACCTAAGTATATAAATCTTCTTGTGCCCAAAATTTATTCAATGTCTGAATCGTTTATTATATAAATAAGTTTCTTAATTGCTGGTGATTTTACCATCAAATGATAAGCAGTTTCACGTTTTGTCTATAAAGTAAATTAAAATGCAATGTCAGTGGCCTATGGCGACTCTATAACACTGACACCAGGGTTTGTGAGGTCGGTTGTCGACCTTCCCACCCTCATGATGATGATTTAAAAAATGCTTAAAATAATAATAATATTATACAGATTGAAATCGATTTAAATTTTAATATCACTTTCATATTTTATGAGTCTAAACTTATCGACGCTGAACGTGTTTTTTACTTGGTTATCCAAGTATTTTTCTTGCGGATATTGTTTTTAGCAGGGATATTGAAAAATACTATCCTGCGTACATATGGGGAGACATACCCTATAGCAAAGTACACGTGGGGACTCTAGAGACAGACACCAACGGCCGGGTCCCACTCCGCAATAATACCGAACGTGAGATCCTTGAAAAAATATCTAAATTACAATTTTAATACTTATTTCTACATTGCAATGGCAAGAAACAGGACGTTTCAAAAACATTCTTCGTTTTACATTTCATTATGATTAAAATGCGATTGTCATAGATACAAAAGAAGACACATATTTTATCTACATCTAAAATAATATCATTATTGTTGGAGTAGTTAGTTATATTCTAACTTTAAAAGTATTGCAGTTATTAAAATGATCTTCCAACTCCTGATTTAAATAATAATAACGTCGATTTAGTCCTCCTTAGCCGCGCTAAAGGGCCACGAGTTGAACTTGTTCAGGTTTTGTATCTATTTATTAATTAAATTATATATTTTCGTATTTCTTTGGACCTACGAGACAAACATCCCAAATACTTAGACATCACTTATTTAGAACTAATGTTTTCAAAGCAGATTTCTTACAAATCTAGTGAAGCAGTCTACTCGTATGTCCAGTTTTTTAAAGAAAGTTTAATTTATCACACACATAAGTTTATTTTGTTTGCATTAATTTATTAGGCAAGTAAGTAATTGTAACTTAGTCAAACGTGGTTTTCGTCCGCGCTCATGTGAGCCATATCTCTATAAAAGCGTGACTATGACTATTTTATAAGTATACTAATAATATATGATATAAATCAAACTTGTTTTATTTTTATATTAAATTCCTTAAAAAACTGGACTAATGTGTGTATTCGGACGCATTTCCTAGGAAGGCAATAGAAAAATCACTTGTTCTATGTAGGTAGGTAACTATTGCTTTGGTCGAGAATAGGGGATCGGACTGTTCACCATATTTTATGTATTTACCATATTTTATGAATTAGTTAAAATATAGATTAGTAGCAGACGATTTGCGAAGAAAAAAACAGAATCGATTGAAAAACGAATTTACAGTGAGTTTTTAAAGTTTCAATATGTCTGTCTCTTTCAAAAACGATTTTTTGTATGGAGATTATATGGCGTTACTAACAAATGACGTCACAAAACCATTAGACAGAGAGGCATATACCCAATATGCCTCTCTGTCTAATCTTGAATTTCAAACCTTTATAGCTCGGTCAATTTTAAAGATTATTTTAGTGTGCAAAAATTATTTTAGTGTTCGATAGCAGCAAGCAATTATTAAGTTTGGATTTATAAAAAATAAAAAAAAGTAGTCCGATCCCCTATTGGATCTACGTAATTATTACAAGACCTGGCTCTAATCGAGACTGGTATAAATTGTGATATATTGTAGCTTGTTAGTGTTTTATAAGTTTCGCCATAAAGGATCTTGGCAAGGCAAGCACACAGGGTGTTGCAAAAATTTAGTAAAAGCTAAAAGGGGAAATTTAGTCTGCATTTTTTTCCTCTGACTTATGTTCCTTAGAGAAAGTTGTTTGCTTTCAATCACCTTTTTCGCTATGTTACGGGTATTTTTGTTACACCTTGCAAAATGTACGTTGTAGGTCGCACTGTGTCAATTGCAGTCTTCAAAGACAGCACTCATAACTCGTTGTGGCTTGTCTAATCTTGCCCTCAACTTACAGACCTACCATAGACCATAGTATCTGTAAAATTATCAAAATTGGAACTACAGCCATAACTATAAAAGTGTCAACTTACAAAACTGTTGCGGTTGATTAAAAGCATTTTATACGACTACTAGCGCCGCTTTTCATTTCACAGATAACTTGGTAAACTGAGTTCAAGGACTTAACAAATTGCACATAACAATAAATTATGAAAACATAAATACAGCTATTATTAAAGAAAATGCGATTCTGAAATTCACTGTAAATAAAACAGGCGTTCGAAAAATTTATCAAATAATAAATTATGAAAAAATTGCGACTGAAATTCGCTGCAACAAATTGATGCGTTTGCGAAATCTGATTAACAAATCTTCTGAGCCTAAAATGTAAACAAATATGGCGAGTGTGACGTCGTGGATAGTGGGATAAACGCGTGGATAGTGGGATAAACGCGTGGATAGTGGGATAAACGCGTGGATAGTGGGATAAACGCGTGGATAGTGGGATAAACGCGTGGATAGTGGGATAAACGCGTGGATAGTGGGTAAACGCGCCGACCTAACACAACGCGGATACTTTTGTTTCTTTGGGTGATCTATATCATTGTCAGAGCATTACAGTGAATAAGTGACAAAATGGGAGAGGTAACTTGCAACTTCTTGCGACTTGTTTATATTTTAAGCTCAGAGCTTGTAGCCCTGCGTTCCGAGACACGCTGTAATCGATTACAGCGCACTCCAAGCGCGTACCGAATTACTGCCAGCAGCGGGCGGACTGATACAATTTAATGCTTTTCTGATCCGACGGCGCTGACAGTTTGATTCGGAATACACCCCAGGTCTGTAGAGCAGATATTGTAGGATCGTTGGATAGCCTGTGAAATTCACTATGTAAACCATGTGTGTGCGTGTGTGTGTGTGTGTGTAGTATGTACGTCTATGTGTGTTATACCAGCCTCTCGGGGCAGCCCCGCCCGGGCCCTCACGCGTGCAGGTCCCCGGGCCAGTGCTCGCGGCGCGCCGCGCGGTCCGAGCCGGTGCACGCGAAGAACGCGTCGCCTTCGAAGGGGTCCGCCTCGCGCGTGAAGATGTTCACGGACTCCGACTTCTTGATGTCGCGGTGCTGGCTCTGAGGCTTCGCGCGGAGGGGCGGCACGTCGCACTCTTCTTCTTCTGCTATTGATGCTGTGCGACCTTTGAGATAAATACGTACTTATATTAATATTTATGACGATACATAACGGAACTTGGTATTGATCTTAAATAACGTATAAGCTTCGTATAACAGACTTTTATTCCAGACATGCTTTAATTTAGATGCAAAGGTTCTGAGTTTATAGTTAGTTCACTGAGGAAACTGACAAACAAAAATAACTTTTTGACCAATCAGGTGCGTCCATTGGCCCAAGTTTCAAGTCTCAATGACACTAATATGACACTTGGTTTTAAGAAATCTGTCATCGACCACCATGATTTGATATTCCCCTTCTTCTCCAGCACGTATTTCGCTCACTGTTGTGCATATGCCCATATCCACACGGCTGAATTCTCAGTTTTTCAGTTCGAGGCGTGCAACGTATCATGAACGCTAGCGGCGCAGTAACACAGAGAGACAGCAGTATATCAGAGAGAGCGTCTTCACTAGCTACCTTCTGTAGAACCTAACAGCTGTTTGTGAGAGGTAATTTAAGTAATAGGGTATTTGACTGGTCCTACATTTACCATATTTTATGAATTAATATAAAAATATAGATTACAACCAGACCATTAGCGAAGAAAAAAAACATAATCGGTTCAAAAACGAATTTATAGTGATTTTTAAACTTTCAATGTGTCTGTCTTTCAAAAACGATTTTTTGTATGGAAATTATATGGCGTTACTCGCTTGTGCAAGCAAGCAAGTATGTAAGAGCGTGGGGGCATCTAATCTTAAATTTTATAACACGGTCAATTTTAAAGATAGAGCAAAAAATCTTTTAGTATTCGATAGCAGAAACTAACAAGTTTGGATTTATAAATTTAAAAAAAGTAGTCAAATAGTCAATTGTAAGTAGAAGAGATACCTCTGGGCAGGTTGGTGAAGTCGTCCTCGAACATGGACCGCGGGGAGAGCGAGTCGGAGTCGAACCGGAACCTGGCGGAGCCGGTGTCCCCGTCCCGGGCGCGCGCGCTGCACGACGACAGCGGGGACGCGCCCGCCGGGCTCTCCTCCGGCTCGAACGAGAAACTACACGACAAAAACATACGTTTACAACTTGGTTTAATGAAATGAAAAATATTTATTTGCGTTGGAATAGGGTTAAAAATCAAGATCTTATGTCTCCTTTATCCAGCTAATATGTAAAAAGCATGCAAATTTAAACTTAATCTATACATAATCTCACTCTATATACTAAGTAAGAAATCACTGACACTATAAAAATTGTTTTCTACTAGCCATCGGAAAAGTTTACGTGTGAATAATTTATTTGGCAGTTTTCTTAGCTCGCAAGGAAGTTTGTTATATATTTTTATACACATGCTATAACTATTCTTTAAGAAAAGAGCAGTTTTTGGCCAATGGTTTGTTCCTTTGGACTCACCGTGTGCCCTCTAGGCTCGAATAGGGCGCCCGTTTCTTGGTAGTGGGAGTGGGGACGTAGTGTTTCACCTGGATTGTTCCTTTGGACTCACCGTGTGCCCTCTAGGCTCGAATAGGGCGCCCGTTTCTTGGTAGTGGGAGTGGGGACGTAGTGTTTCACCTGGATTGTTCCTTTGGACTCACCGTGTGCCCTCTAGGCTCGAATAGGGCGCCCGTTTCTTTGTGGTGGGAGTGGGGATGTAGTGTTTTACCTGGATTGTTCCTTTGGACTCACCGTGTACCCTCTAGGCTCGAATAGGGCGCCCGTTTCTTGGTGGTGGGAGTGGGGATGTAGTCTATAACCTGGTTTGTTCCTTCGGACTCACCGTGTGCCCTCTAGGCTCGAATAGGGCGCCCGTTTCTTGGTAGTGGGAGTGGGGACGTACTGTTTCACCTGGATTGTTCCTTTGGACTCACCGTGTGCCCTCTAGGCTCGAATAGGGCGCCCGTTTCTTGGTAGTGGGAGTGGGGACGTAGTGTTTCACCTGGATTGTTCCTTTGGACTCACCGTGTGCCCTCTAGGCTCGAATAGGGCGCCCGTTTCTTGGTAGTGGGAGTGGGGACGTAGTGTTTCACCTGGTTTGTTCCTTTGGACTCACCGTGTGCCCTCTAGGCTCGAATAGGGCGCCCGTTTCTTTGTGGTGGGAGTGGGGATGTAGTGTTTTACCTGGATTGTTCCTTTGGACTCACCGTGTACCCTCTAGGCTCGAATAGGGCGCCCGTTTCTTGGTGGTGGGAGTGGGGATGTAGTCTATAACCTGGTTTGTTCCTTCGGACTCACCGTGTGCCCTCTAGGCTCGAATAGGGCGCCCGTTTCTTGGTGGTGGGAGTGGGGATGTAGTCTATAACCTGGTTTGTTCCTTCGGACTCACCGTGTGCCCTCTAGGCTCGAATAGGGCGCCCGTTTCTTGGTGGCGGGAGTGGGAATGTAGTCTTTGGGCGTGGAGTCGTTGAAGTCTGTGTCGAAGGGCGACGTATGCTCGCGCTCGCGGGGCGAAAAGTCATTCGAGAACCTGACGCAAACAAACGTATTTTAAGACATCGTAGACTTTTCTACTTCTGAAACGATGCAGACTAGGTTTATGAAAACAAACCGAAAATATTAATTCAAAACGTGCTAGCCAAAAAACTGGGGAAAAAAATGCAATTATTACGCTTCACATTTAATTAAAGCGCTACCTCAGGCGAACTGAAAAATAATAAAGTAATTAAATTTTTGTTTTTATTTTTTATTTATAGAATTTCAGAGAAAGAAATAATTGTGCCTATACATCCTGCTTTAGTTAGCGAAACTTCATCAAGATGCCTTTGTATTCACCATCATGTTACTAACCTATAGTCATTCCGCGGCCTCCTCTGGTCGTCCCTTCGCTGTCGGCGGCGTGGGTCCCTCTCTCGGGGAAGTGGGTCCCTCTCCCGGGGAAGTGGGTCCCTCTCACGGGGAAGTGGGTCCCTCTCACGGGGAAGTGGGTCCCTCTCACGGGGAAGTGGGTCCCTCTCCCGGGGAAGTGGGTCCCTCTCACGGGGAAGTGGGTCCCTCTCACGGGGAAGTGGGTCCCTCTCACGGGGAAGTGGGTCCCTCTCACGGGGAAGTGGGTCCCTCTCACGGGGTAGCGGATCCCTTTCCCGAGGTAACGGATCTCTCTCCCGGGATAAGGGGTCCCTCTCCCGGGGCAGTGGGTCGCGCTCCGCCCCGCGTCTCCCTTCGCCGCGCGCGGACCGCGGACCCCATCCTAATGTCGACCCGTACCTAACAAATAAAGCAACTAGATTAGACATTTCCTAATGTTATCCTCGAACTCCAAAGTTAAAATTTTGGTTTTACAAAATTCCGATGACAATACTAGGACATACCAAGGACAAGGGTACCTGTCCTTGGTAGGGAACTAGTTTACGCTCACTGTGGAGAAGAACCGGCGGAAGAAACTCCACGTTACTTTAACATTAGATTTACTTATCGGGGCTGATTTACATATCCAATTATTTTTGCAGTTGTCTAATTGGCATTCCAGGAGAGGCCAATATATTTGGCGTCCGTTTTATTCAAAATGAAATTATAATACACTTGTTTTTGTTTCATTGTACTTTTTTCGTCGATCGATCGATCGCCAACCCGTTGGATAGACGCCATCACAAAGGCTACTGAGTCCACCATGGTCCAGTGTATTCGCGACGCCTCTAACCGTCAGAAATGGAAGCACATAACCAGGAGAGCTACCCTCGGAAAAGATATCGACCCACCGAACACCCCACCGTGTACCTCGTCAGCGCAACTACGCCACTCTGACAAGAGTGTCCAACTAAGAAGAAGAGACTTTTTTCGTAAAAGCTAGATCATGTTTCATTAAAAAAATATTTAAATAGTACAATATATTTGATTTACCTTCTATCACTAGGATCTTCTATATGTCTAATTTCATTCCTACGCCTCGATTCCCGCCATCCTAGCGAACCATAATTTCTTTCTGAAAATATTAAAACAACAATCATATTAAGTCAAACAAATATAAACATATTTTCATTGGAAAATTAAACTTTTTGTTTGGTTAGTTTCAAACTACATATTTATTTAAACTATTCAGTCTTATCCCTTGTATGCGGCTGTCAAGACATATTGACGCAGCAGTGGTGCAGGCGACTAGCGCCGCAGACAAAGGAATGTCACAATATCGCGCGCGCTGCATATGAAATATTAATAAAACAACATTGAAAGAACATTGTTTATTTACCGTCTCTTCTCCACCGCTGGTCCGGCCACCGATCGCGAGGCGACGACCCCGACCCGCAACCGTCGCTGTAACTGAAAGCGAATATGACATAATGAGTCCTATGATGCTAAATATTAGGGTGCGTCCAGATCCGGCGAATGCACCGCTTGCGAGCTGCTTGCTAGCCGCTCGTGAACTACACGTGTACAGTTACTGCAATTGTTTGGTACGCTCTATGTTGTAGTGGTATGACGTACGCGCGCCCACCACTTGAAGCGTATTGCTTGTGTTAGCAATAAGTTAGTATTTAAGCAATTACATAAGCTTATATAGGGCTGTCCTTTGTACTACAGTTTTACATTATACTTCTAACTATCAACTCGTGTAACGTTTCTTTCCTTACTCCTGGGCACCCTCTGCTTCTC
This sequence comes from Carpatolechia fugitivella, assembly GCA_951230895.1. Lineage (NCBI taxonomy): Eukaryota > Metazoa > Arthropoda > Insecta > Lepidoptera > Gelechiidae > Carpatolechia > Carpatolechia fugitivella. The sequence continues at coordinate 4,993,317 of OX579664.1, forward strand.
TATTGCATGGCGACCCTTGCCAGTGCTGCCTTATGGCAGTGCTGGGTGGCATGGAGATTTTAAAAGTAAATTGAGTTAAATTGAATAAATCTTCGTGCACCTACTAAAAAGAACCAGATAAAAGTGAAAATAAATGGACTAAAAAGAAAATGCCACGACACAGAGACATTGAAAAAGTGATTCGTGAAGAATAAAAAACAGAGGAGTGTTGAAGAAGTGAGGAAAAATAAAGACAGTTATTAAAATATGAAATATATTTATTGAAAAAAAAAAAAAAAAAAAAAAACACCGGCCCCACGCCGACGACGCCAGTTACCCAGCAGGAGCAGGAGCAGCGTCGTCCGGAACGTCAAAATCCAAGGCCACAAGCAACTCGTGACAAACGTAGGCGTGGTGAAGTCCTTCGAGCGTCAGGTACATGGCGATGCCACCGGGCCCGAAGTTGATTAGGAAGCCGTAGTCCCGAGTCGTGGACAGGTACTCCACAAGGAACACCGGATTCCGGAAGCCCGAGAAGGCCATCCACGGACCCGCCTCGTAGTAAAGCTCCCCATCGATAACGCAGCAATGCACGACGAAGTCGACGAGTTGATCGTTACGTAAAATAAGGGGTGGAATTGGTTGACAAATTGTATACGGAATAATTTCCATTTCAAAAAAAGGGAGATAAAACAAAAGAGAAAAAAGAGACAAGAAAATGTACTACAAGGCAGAGAGAAGCGATTGTAGTGAATAAAAACATGAAATAAAAGACTTACAAGAAATAAAGTAAGCATAGTTTCAAATTGCAACAAAATGCACAAAACGTGGACAGAGTAGTTAGTAAAATAAAAACTACATAATCAAGGGAATAAAGCATACAAAAATGAGCTAAACCCAACAAGAAAAGATATGACGATAGTATTACAATGGAATAAATTTAACAATTAAGATAAAGTTAATCATAGATATATTTAAACGGATAAAAAACCATTAAGATATAATTATTTAGCGTAAATATAACGTATAAAGATGGAAAGAATGCACGGCTCGACGAGACGGCGACGACGACGTCACCGCGTCAGCAAATTGTCGGTCATCGACACGACTTGTGCAATGGAATAGTGTAATTTATGAAAAGTAGAACACGAGTGAATAAAACTCGAAAATGTTTTATTACAAAATAATGCAAGTTTGATGAATAATTATAATAAAAGAAGACAGTTTCAAAGGACAACAGCAACATACTGCAGATATGGAGTTGAAACTCATGAAGCTGAAAATTTTATTATTCATATGACGCAAATTATCAAGAAAATACTACTAAGGTCTGATCAACTGAAAGCAGTGAAAAATCCAGATGATTTGTACGGGTTACGAAGACTCGAACCCAAGACCACGCGGTGGTATTGACCATTACGCCGCGCATGGCAGTTTATTGACCGCGTTACACGACACGCGCGACATGAAGTTTACGCCGAATCAGCAACTTACGCTTGCATTCGAAGTAGCAACCGGATGTGTTGCGAAACTTGAAAAATAATAAAAGGTAGCAGAAAACATACCTACCTATTGATACAAATATCTAATGAATAAGGTATTTGAAGACCAACTTAATAAAACTTAGTTTGGTTTGATGACTTGGTTTAAAAACAAAGAAGCTCAGAAATGAGAGTCAGCCACTCTATTCGATCATAGTGCGAACTACGTTCCTCCGTGAGAATGTTTGGTACCAAGAAGGTTAAAAGAAAAAAAAAAGCCACAGATGGAAAAAGGGTATGAATACGCGTACGACGCAACCCAAATAGACAAAGCACAAGTTGCTTATATATGAATATGAAATGAACACAAGGATGTGACGAATAAGTTATAGTTGTTTTAGTGGTTTAGTTTTTTTTTTTTTTTTTATTTAGCGTAAAGTAAATTTAACTTATTATTATAAAATTATTATAAATGTTAATATTAATGAAAAAATGTTCGTTTTTAGTAGTAACAAGTAATACGCCTCACATTTTTTTTTTCTAGCACCCCGGGGGTGAAAGGGACTTTTCGGGGGAGTTGTAGTGGTATGACGTACGCGCGCCCACCACTTGAAGCGTATTGCTTGTGTTAGCAATAAGTTAGTATTTAAGCAATTACATAAGCTTATATAGGGCTGTCCTTTGTACTACAGTTTTACATTATACTTCTAACTATCAACTCGTGTAACGTTTCTTTCCTTACTCCTGGGCACCCTCTGCTTCTCTATTGCAATGTGTCTGTTCCGTACGTAGCATGCAGGCGAGCGGCAAGCGGGCGGCGCAAGAGCGGCCTGCGAACTCGAAATGCACGTGCGCAGCTCACGAACGGCGCATTCGTCAGATGTGGACGCACCCTTACGGGTAATGTTTAGGCAGTTCAGGCTTATTACTCCAGTGCTTTTTTAAGCCCCTTGTATGCGGTTGTCAAGACGTATTGACGCAGCGGCGCAGGCGACACTAAGCGCCGCAGACAAAGGAATGTCACAATCGCGCGCGCCGCATATAAAAAAACAAAACATCATTAATCAGTCCTCTTGTAAACAGTTTACAACGAGAGGCTGTACATTTCTCTACACCTTTTCTCCTTTTTTTTCCTTAGACTAAACTCCTCCACGCTTTTGCCATACTTATGCTTCCGCTGTTCTCGGTCTTGTGCCAGTGTCAAAGGCATCGGATAGTATTCTCTTCTACATAGGCTATAAATACAATATGACTTTCATACAAACTGATAACTTAAAAAGACGTAGAACTAAAGTTGTTCAGTTTCATGGGCTCCCACCTGAGAAGCTTTGCGTTGTTTAATTATCACATTGTATGGAGGGAGAGAGTGAGAGTGTATGGTGAGAGCTAGAGTGTGTATAGAGTCATAAAATCTCGTATACCTATATAAATATACTCACTCTTCATCTTCATCGTAGGAGTGTCTCGGTTTCCTATGTCTGTCTCTGTCCTTGTCCCTGTAGTCCTTCCTCTCTCTGCTGCGCGAGTCTCGGTAGTCTCTGTCCCTGCTGTATGTTCTGTCTCTGTCCCATGAGTCGCTCTCTCTATCTCTATCCCTGTCTCTACTTCTGCGGTCCCGTCGATCTCTGTGCTCCCTAAAAACAAGGCCCGAATACTTTTAAATGTACAGAAAATACAATTAAATATATTTTAGTGGAAATATAGATTTTATAAATTAGAAACAATAAAAAATCTGATCTAGATTTTTACTGCGCCATCTAGTAACCAAGGTGTCGACAATGATCCAAATAGACAAAATAAGATAAGAACACGCATTGTGTTTATTTGTGATTTTAGAAATCCTGGGCATTTACCTAGGAGCTAAAATGACATAAAAAAAGAATCAATTATCGTTGCTTGCACAACTTACCTAATATCTCGCTCTTTGCTATCCCTCCTGTCCCTGCCACTCCCGGAGTCTCTGCGATCCCTGACCGAGTCTCTACCGCCTTCTCTGCTAATTTCTCTATCTCTACTGTCTCTTTTATCTCTCTTGTCTTTCTCTCTTCCACTGCCAGAATCGAGGCATTCTCTCGAACCGGATGAACCGTGTCTGCTGGGAAATAAAACTTATATACTTAACTATTACCGTGTAAAACTAATGGAAGTTATATAAATATTTTACAATCTTATGATAAATTGCCAAATTGTCGCCTGGTTATATGTATTATATTTTACAACTAATATGTCAACTAACATTTTAAAAGACAAAAACAAAAAAATAAATGTTAGGTCATTTATTTAGCTTGTTTATAATAAATGGCCTAGAACGTTGCCTTGTTGCACAATTTTAGACAAAGGCGAACTGCGAAATATTTCAAATTACAGTTAAATCAGTACCTTGATTCTCTATCCCTATCTCTATGATGCGAAGGTGGCCTTGGCAGCCTTGTAACATGAGGTGGGTCTTCGTCCCAGGGAGACACATCCCTTGAAGATGAAGAGGTCTGCACGATTCCAGGGCGGGATTCGGGCGGACTGTGGTGCGGAGGCCCGCGCCGCCGCCGCGGTCGGGGCTCCGACTCGCGCGAGTCCGACGACCAGGGCGAAGCGCCCGTGGCTCCCAGCACCGCCCAGCGGCCCGCTCGCGTCGTTGCGCGACTTGTTACGCATTTATCTGCAATACGCAATTTATCTTCTACGTTAAAACCGCGTTTACTAAATTATGTTAAAACTTTTTAAAAAACTTTAAATATTGCAAGTTTAACAGTAGTTATTTTGAAAATTACCTTTCGTATCAGGTGAAGATCCACTGGCAACATCACTAATTGATCCCGTAGACATTCTCGCAGGCACCACTGGCTCTCTTACATTCCTTGTATCTCGCAAATCTCTAACTTCCCTTATCTCTCTATTATCTCTTAACTCTCTTGCGTTTATTGTATCTCGTAAATCTTTAATGTCCCTTGTGTCCATAGTATCTCTTAAATCTCTTGCATCTCTAGTATCTTTCTCGTTCAGTGTTTCTCTGACTTCTCTTAAATCCCTAGCTGGCGGAGGCGGCTCCATCAAAGACTCTTTCTTCTCTTCAACCATGATAGCACCAATTACCTCCTCGATCTTCACTACAGGACTCTTCCTAAACGCATCCTCTACATGAGAGAAAGAGAGAGAACTATTGTCTATACAGTCGAAAAAGTCAGAATTGTCAAATCCGTCAGATTTTTCGTCAGATCTCTTTCGTTCCTTCGGCACTTCAGGCGGTAAAGATTCAAATTCGTCTTGTGGTTCAATAATAGTAATTTCTCTTAACGCTGCATATCTGTCGTTTGCATCTTCTATTTTGAATTCTACGTTATTTTCTCGCGGCGAAACGCTCCTTCTCGACTTATCTATTTGCAAATTTTTCATAACTGATTTAATATCTTCGATCTTTGCCTCAATTGGCTGTGTAGGTTTCGGACTAACAGAATTTCGGAACATATTAAACGAATCTAAAGTCAATTCATCTAAAGATTTCAGTGGACTTTTCGATGTTTCTTTATCTTCTACCTCTTGTATCATAAGATTATTTATTGCTGCCAGTTCTTCTTTTTCGTCCGAGTCTTGTTTAGGTTCGTCTCTGGTGGGTGAATCAACAGGGAATATAGATTTTGATTTAAGTTCTAGTTCTTGTATTTCTCTAAAAGCGGCGTATCTGTCGTAACTAGCACTAGCCTTTATATCGAAATCGTCGAAGTTCGCAACAAATGTGTCAGATGACGCGAAGCTGTCTGGAGGTGTGAAGTTATCTTCGAACTGTGGTTTGAATTCAGATAGAGGAGCCGATTTCGTTGTTGGTTTTTCTGTTGGAGTGATTGACGGTATGGAACTAATGACTGTTATTGAAGGTTTGTTCTTGTCTGATTTCTTTCCGGTTTCGATGTGGATATGCTGAAAATTCTATATCATATAACTAAGTAATAAACTTAAAATAGTATTACTTTAAGTAAGTTAGTAAAAGCACTTTATTGCACACAAAAGGAACATAAAAACAATAGATAGCAAACACATAGATTGAGTGCGCAAAGGCAGCCTTATCGCTTGTAGCGATCTCTTCCAGACAACCTTAAATTACTTTACTTTAAATAAGTATATAAATATATTATATTGGTTTATAGGAAACGGCTATAATTATTTGTATGAGACTGTATCTGGATAGATTTAATCGCTTAGATCATCGATCAAGTATATAGATACATACAGAAACTGATAAATACAGAATAAGCATCAATTGTAAATCTTACTGCTCTTTCGTTGTCGGCGGCTAGATAGGAACGCAGATACTCGGTGAGTTGAGGCAATGTCATCGATGACAGAGTCGTTTCGGGCACTCGTAACCTGCAACCAAATACACGATACGATTGTTCGATTGATGGAGAATTAATATTTTTCTCCGACACGCTCGAAAATGTGATCATTACTGCCAAAAAACAGTACGCGAAGTAACTAATTTTTGGACGAAACATTTCCCCATACAAAACAGCGGCCAGCAATATGCCCTCAAATGGCCAGCAAAGTAACTTTCGTCTAGAAATTTCAAAGTTTTTGAGTCTTTTTACAGCATACTCTTATGTTCTAAATTCAAATTATATATGAATCGTAGACGAATCGTAGTGATTGAAGTGAGTGAAGTTGGCGGTTTGTAATTTTCGTCTCTTTTATTTCTATCGTACTATTTTGTTACTTATTTTTCATGATGGAGTTATCTAATCACTGAATTAGGGAAATATTATAACAATGAATGGTTCAAGAAGTTGAAGTAGAGGTTAAAGTGATAAAGATTAGAACTTATAAGCTTAGTACGATACAAGTAGACATCTAAATCCAAGGTTCCACATTTTTTTTTAGTATTTTATAGTTTCCTCGTATATTTCAGAGAAAAGCACTATATAAGCTTCGGCCGCAATAACTGTTGCTGGACTCATGCACAATAAAAAACGTGCCCTCGTCCAGCATTAACTAATTTTGCGGCCGCGGCAGTAATGTACTATTAAAAAACAATATCTTAATTTCGAAACAGACCACAGCCTAGGGCGTCACCAAGGAGAAAAACGCATCAGAGAGGTACAGAACACGCTAAGTTCACGTGCCAACTGGTTGCGTTCGAGTAAAGGACTATTTACACTCAGTGGCCATTTCTATCTATCTATCTAGCCCACATCCACCCAGTGCTGAGTATAGGCCTCTTCTTTATTGCGCCATTTTTCACGGTCCTGTGCAGTTCTCATCCAGTACTTCCCTTCCACTGTCACTATATCATCTGACCATCGGGCTGGTGGTCTGCCTACCGAGCGTTGTCCAAGTCTGGGCCACTCTGTCACTGCTTTGGTCCACCTTCCGTCATCCCGCCGCGCTATGTGCCCACTTAAGTTTAGTGTTTCGTTTACCTACGTCCTCTACCTTGGTACGGTTTCGGATTTCAGTGTTCCGTACATGATCTTGAAGTTTTATGCTGAGCATGGTACGCTCCATGGCTCTCTGTGCGACTTTTATTTTGTGCAAAATAAAAAGTGGCCATTTAATGATTGGAAATTGTAATCGGCAAATGTGAACGCAGCATAATACTCGATAAGGTGGATCAACAAATTGGTGAAGGTCCCGGGAAGCTGCTGGATGCGGGCAGAAAGGAACTGTCGGTGTGGAGATTCCTTGTTAGTTTCAAATTGTGTTTCAATGAACGTCTTTCAGCTGAGATGATGACGATGATGATGAATCGACCGGTGTTACCTGGCGGCTAGTTCGGGCATGGTGCAGACGAGCAGCTGGCTGAGCGTGATGTCGAAGCGGCGCGCGGACGGCAGCGGCGGCGGCGCGGGCGTCAGGTATTCGTCCTCGCTGCTGTTCGTCGCCTGAGACGACAGCCTCGGCTTTATGCTGCGGTCCGCCTGTTACAAACATATAAGAGAGCTGGTTTATTTCAAGTTGTTTAGGGTTTTCTAATTTATTATGTGCATAGGCTACTACTACAAAAAGTGGCGCAAATGGTAATAAAGTTTCAACATCATAATGGGTTCGCGTTTGACCACAATCTCTCTTGATGGAAAGCGATGATGCAGTCGAAATACCGGCACAGGAAGAGCATTTCACATTCTACTTGCTGTAAACACCTAAAAAGACGATGCAAACGCCCGATCTTATTAATCTCCTGTGTCTTAACATTCTTCTTAGAGTGTCTTACCATGGGCGTTTTCTTCTTAGAGTTTAACATGGGTTCCTTCTTCTTATAGTCGGGCCACTTTATGAAGTTTCATGTACTTACCAAAGAACGATAACCTTGTACCAGTGTAGAAATTAAAAACAAGAAAAGAAGCACTTTTGAAGCATACTTCTTAGATATAATCAAAGAACTTTAAATTTTACACTACTTCTATGATAAATTACAGCTGCTATGTGAGCGCAACAATTTAAAAAAGCTATAACAAAAATATTAGGCCGACGCGTAAAAGTCGGCCGTAATATATATTTTTTTAATTCTTAGTGTTGTCACTATCAGTACCAGCCTGATAGCAGTTATAACGTGAGTACGCTCAAGAGTTACTTTTGAGTATAGGTATTTTGTTATCTATCATTGTTGCGATTGTGTAGGGTGCATCGGCGTCTTTTGTACTTAAAATTCGGAGAAAAGATAATTAGTTATTCCGTGTAGTCTTGTCAGTCTCGTTTTCGTGCGCAGTGGCTACGTGTGTTTTTTTCGGTTTCTCAAAGTATTATTTTACGGTTCGGCTCTCTTTTGGATCCTGCTTTTTTTTTAAATACCTGTATTTTTTTTACTTATCTATGTTTTTTTCTATTAATAGCATATTTTGTAATTTTTTTCTAATTATAATTCTAAACGGTCGATCTGTTAATTTTAATATGATATCTGCGTAGTTTCATATAATAGTATTATAATCTGTACATTGATAGTATCAAATAAATAATTTTATTCTGTGATACTTCACAGAATGTGTATGTTGATTATTTCCAATAACAAAATATCGTCAACATCGATTGTAATACAAAATTTAACAAAGTACTAAATCATTTTTTTCGTAACTAATTACGAAAATAATAAATTTCAAATAGTAGGCATCTTTGTAAGTAAATATAAGAAATGAAAAGGTCTCATTACAATACGGGACATCACTGTTTACGTCACAATGACATCCTTCAAAAGTCGCTTCATAACGTGGCCCGACTTTAGGTTGTCTTACCAAGGGCTCCTTTTTCCTAGCCGGCCTGGGCAAGGGAGGGCCAGCGTCGGAGTTATCGTCGTAGTCGTGAGGAGGGCGGGGCGGAGGGCGGCTCACGCTGATCTCCGCGATCTTCTTCGGAGGCAGCGGCGGCGGCGGCGACGCGTTGTCGACGCCCAGCTTCGAGATCGGCTGCGGGCGCTGGCGGACCGAACTAGAGTCTGTGTTCTACAAGACAAGTTCAGTTTTAGTGCGAAGTTGGGCTTAGGTTAGGTAAATTTCGAATATTATCTAGATAGATTATAACCACGATTTGTCGTATAAAATTTTAGACTAACAATAAAGATAGGGTCAAATAAGATAGGGTATAAAAAAGAGCATCCTCCTTATTAAAAGTAGTAAAATAAGAAATGTTAGGAGATCCTTATTGCATTGCACTACTAAATTGAAAACTACCCAAAGGGTAGATTATTTTATCAGATGAAAAATGAGAAAAAGGATCAAACACACTAAAATTATTTAACCACTGAAAAGATTCTGACCTCAAGATTCTTACAAAGGCGGTTAATTTTGAACATTATCCGACTCATAGGAGCAGTTTTACAATTTCATGATTTAAAAAGTACTTTTAATTGCCTATGTGACATGTATGTAGCGAACTATGTAGTGAATATGATAAAGCAGATAGTAAGGCAGGATTGCCTTTCCTTCTGAAGGACACATTTTTCAAAGCAAGTCGCCTGAAATGAGGCACTTTCTAACCAGATGGTTCCATTCGCATCGCATGCCACAGAGCAATAAGATTAGTTATTTGGCGGAATGCCTAATGAGGATATTTAGAAAGCAGTTTCAGATCGATATCAAATTTCCATTATATAAATAAATTCTTAGTGTTGTAAGCTGTGGCGAGGTATTCATAATAATGATTTTTAACAAAAAGAAAAATTTTCGAAATTTTAATCTTAGAAAAATATACTCTTACTAAAAATTGAATTTCAGACTCAATAAAATGCTTACTATTGTTAGACAAAAATAAGGAAGAATGAGAAGAATATATTGCGAAGATAGCATGATGGTTGGTTGATGAAGACTGTTCTGGAACTTCTGGATATTTACCTGCCTCTGCAGCCGCGGCGACTTGGGCACCGGCTCCGGAGGCAACGACACTTGCAGCGGCCCGTTAAACACGCTCTTCATACTGTCCAAACTATTCTCCGCCTTCTCCACCTTATCCAACGTCGGCTCTCTGCTCAATTTACTCTTCAGCTCTTCCACCCGCAATATCGACTTAGGAAACTCCGCCATGCTCGTAAACGGATCGTCCTTGAAAGAGTCCACGAAAGGATCCGAATTGTCAAAGGGATCTGTCTCGGCAAACGGATCTGCCGAGTAGAAGTTGTTCGACGAAGTGGTGTACGAGGGCTTGGCTATGGACACGGTACCGCCGGAGTGTCGCGTCAGTGACGTCATAGTGGTGGACGGCCCGTACTGGGGCTCACTCTTAGTGTCCGGGAGGATCTCGCTAAGGAGGCTCTGTGCATGGGGGGGCGCATTCGTCGCTGGGACGAGGTCTTTGAGCACTTTCTTAGGCGGATTTTTGAGCTCCTGAAAGAAGAGTTTTTTGTCAACGTAAGGTTTACTCCGGCCGGTGCCGAGGGGGTCTAGCTCGGTGAAGACGTGGTAACTTAACGCCGCCGACGCACCGGCTTGCACCTGTAACACAGGTTTGGACGCCGTTTTTCATTTTGGCCTGTTCTCCACTTCGGCAAAAAGCAATGGGTCACGAACGGCCAATCCAAAGCGAGTTAATACGTGTTGCTAAATGCTCTGCTTGGTTATGTGTATCCAAACACTGACAGGCCACATACAGCTGAGCGGGGAGGGGTTTCAAGCGAATTATTTAAAAATAGTTTTGTGTACATGCTTATTGCTTACGAGAGAAGGGTTGGGGAAGGGTAGCGATATCCTGCCGTTTAGGGTGTTAGGACTTCCGTACGTGTTGGATTACCTACAACTGAAGCGGAACACACAGACACACAAGCAGCCCCTTGATTCCAAACCACTCGGCTCGACGGTCGGTGACTCTTACGCATCATTGCGACTTACTTTATAAATCGCTAATTATTTAATTAAGACCGGTACTTAAATTGAACTTGCAACCGAACGTTTTAGAATCCAAGGACTAAATAGGTTTTTACAGATATTTGTTATCCTAATTATGTCAATAGTCGAGGTACTTAAGAAATATTGTGAAACTAATAATTCCAATAATCTGGACAAATGGTTATTTCAATACTTTGGACCACACGTTGGACTGAAAGATTTTTAGTAAGTGTTAAAAGAATTTAGGAACTCTATTTGTAAAGAGCAAAAAAATATTTTAAAGACGTGCGTTTCTCTTTTTTGCCGATATTAACTTAAGAACTTATTTTATTTTTGTTCTTGGCTCATATACGCCTGAAAGCAAGTACTATTTTCAAAAGACATACGAGTATTATAATGTTTTGATTCTGAAATTTGATTAAAAATTACTTACAAACAACAGAAAGGATGAACAGACACGGGGTACTACAAACAAATAAAATTAAAAACATGGTTTTATCTCAAACGAACAGATTGTGAACAATGCTACCCAGTAAGAACGGCGCAACGCAGAAAATCGTAAAGTACATTGCGACACAAAAATGATAGAACTAAATTCTTTGCAAACATCAGAAAAAACGGCAGTGATTGGACACCAACCACAGGAAGAGATAATGATTGGTTTAAAAATCAATAGTGCTGGCAAGTAATTATGTATTGTGCCCTTATTTAACTCTTTTGGGTCACATCACAATTTAGTGAAACTGGAACTCTACATTTTAATTTTAACTTGTTTCTGTGACTTCACATAATCCATTCTCACAAACAAACGACCGAATATGCGGTACTCTTAAAATGGTCTAAGACACTAATATAATTCTTCGACGAAAAAAACAACCGCAGTTTTAATTTGAAAACGCGTCTGATAAAACAAAAGTAGCTCTTGGTGTTTATAGTTGCAGTTTCGTAAAATTTGAGTTGCGCCGCATGTGGAGGGTGGGAGACATGCAAACATCGATGACGTCACGATAACTATGAGAACATTCCTAAAGGACTCTCCAGACCTTCCGTCGGTCGAGTGTAGGATTTATGGAGTGTTGCAAATCCTACGGATTGCCTTAGCAGCAGAAAATTGTGAATTAAAAACAGTTAAAATTTTGTTTTGTTTCTACGCAGCTTTTATTTTTTTCGAATTGGCAACACGAAAAATGAGACATTCGACCTTCAGAACATCTGTTATGCTGACAATTTACACTCGCTTGTCTAGGGGAGCGCATGGTACTTTTTTCAATAGTAGTAAGTACGTCCAAATGTATCTTGCCTCGCCTTGTATAGCCCGAGCGTGAAGTGCTAGCAGTAAGCGTTACGAGTATGCTGCATTTACACGAAGCTATTCCAATAAGCCTAATTGTATAATTAATAGAGACAACCCATCACTTGGACTATGTCAAAACATAGTAAAATAAAAGTTCAGCAGAGTAAAATAAACGTAGCCTCTTTTGACAGTCCATCAAAAAATGATATCTAATGGATTGGCTTGTTGGAATATCTCGTCAAATAGACTCATGTAAATGATTCTAAGCATTATACTACTAGTACTCACCGGTTCGGGTAGCGAGTTGTCGACGAGTGAGGTCGGTTGCGGGTCGAAGTCGGCGGCGACGGCGGCCAGGTCGAAGGGAAGAGGGCCTTTGCTGGGAGAGAACACGCGGGAGGAGGGCGTGTTCCTTCCACGGGATGACGCGCCCGAAGGTGGTGGTGGTGGCAGCAGGCCCTTCTGCGGAGGAAATGAGGGTAGTAAAGCTACAGTCTGATAGGGGTAATCGGCGGCCAGGTCGAAGGGAAGAGAGCCCTTGATAGGGGAGAACACGCAGGAAGAGAGCGTGTTCAAGCAACCGATAGTACGGCCAATTCATGCTCGGGTACAAGCGGTTTCAGTGGAATAAAAATGTTTGCGTTTTTCGCATTTTCGGAAAGCACATAAAGCCGTTGATCAGGTCAGACATCATATGCATTGAAATCTAAGACAAGATAATTAGTCGGCTGGTTGGCCGTTAGTCTGACAATACCCACTTGAAGCTTGTCTTGTTTACCACCTCATTCGACAGCAGAATAGATATAATAATTTTAAAGCGAAAAATGTAAAATTTTGTCGATCTTGCATCTCGAGATGCGAGTTCGAGTCCTGTCCAAGATCGACAAAATTTTACATTTTTCGCTTTATAATTATTAGATATTTCGTTAACAGACGTTTGTAACAATAATAATCTATAGAATAGATCTATTGTGATACACTAGTACGAAATTTAATTCTCAATATACTTACTTGATAAAGTCAAATTGTTATATTTTTGTAACCATACTACTTCCACTTCTTTTTGTAACGGAACGCCGTTACGTATTTATGCTGATATAACAAACGTTTATCGATTGTATACCTACTAATGACGTAAACAAATACCGCGATGTTTTTTTATGTCAACATGGAGGCGTTTGTTTATCACACCATCACGAAACAAAAATAAAGTAAAAGATCATGTCTATTTGCGTCAGTCCGGGCCTCGGGAGAGCACAACTTTTACTCCAAGTCCACCAGATCATTACCAGCATTGTCTAGCTCTATGTCACTGACCGTGGACTGTGCCGGGATGATGAAGGAGTCTCCGAAGGAGTCCGTGGAGGGAGTCAGCCCCTCGTCTTGCGTCAGTCCGCGCCTCCGAGAGCACAATTCTTGCTCCAAGTCCACCAACTCATGATCCACTCGTCATTAGTACTGTAAGACTCTATGTCACTGACCGTGGACTGTGCCGGGATGATGAAGGAGTCTCCGAAGGGGTCTGTGGAGGGAGTCAGCCCCTCCACTTGCGTCAGTCCGCGCCTCAAAGAGCACAACTCTTGCTCCAAGTCCACCAGCTCTGCCACTCCCCCCTCGGCCTCCGCTTTGGATGCCGACGTACTTGACTCGCTGACTGATGCTAGACTCTGAAGCAAAGTATTTTGAACGTTAACACTCATTCTAACAATGATTTCTTCTGTTTATCAATAGTTATAGCAAGGTGTCTGGGTAAAAAGGTAAAATCATGTGTATGGTATTTGTTTTTTTTTTTTTAGCGCGGATGACACTTATTTTTGTTATACGAGTTGAATTCAAATTTTGTGGCACGAGATTCTGAGTCAACTATACCTGCTTGCTTAATTAAACATAACCCTGGGATATGTATGAGTCCAGAACAACAAAGTCGATAAACTCAAAAAATCTTACTTTTCTTTGAAACCTTGAAGAAAAAATGCTGGTAACGGGAAGAAGATATGCTTTTGACATGATCCGTATCTTTTTTACCACAACTCATTAAATTCTTCCGAACTTTATATGTTTATTTAACCATTATATTGCACACAGTACAAGAAACACGTATGTAACTTTACATATTTCGAGAAATCAACACTGGCCATAATTTATATTGTCTGTCAAAGCAGCGAGGGAAGAAACAACGGATTGAATGAAATACATACATACATATCATCACGCTGAATGAAATGTTTGTTGACATTAGAGTTATTCGCTGTTTTGATACGCCGGTCGGTATCCATCCGCAGATGTGACTCAGACCGATCGTGTGACCTGCCTCACCAACATTTCGCATCACGAAAACCTTGGCTGTGTAATTCAAGGATGTAAAAAACAAATAACACCAGTTTATTTAAGATTTTCGCAGTTTGTGTACAACTATTTCGCGAATACGGTCCAAACTAGTTTCTAGAGATGTCTAAAGTTAGCTACTTTTTGTTGGTTTTAATAGCAATTTTCAACCAAATCTAAAGACATAGGCAATTAGATTCAGTAACAAAAAACGTTAGATACTAGGAAGCGTACCATCACATCAACGGCCCGTTACAGTCCACTGCTGGACTATGAGCCTCCTCCACTTAAGTGGAGGGTTTTGCCATAATCTCCACGCTTGGCAGGCGGGTTGGAGATTACAGATTAAAAGGTTACTGTATCAGAGAGCGCTGCTGCCCGTTCCCTGTTCAATGTGTAGTCCCTAAGTCGCCTCCTACGACACCCAAGGGACTCTTCCCGTAGTAGGGGTTGGTGACAAATGTATTCTACTCTGCCGTCACCACCGGAAGACAAAAATAAAAAAATCACCAAGTAAACCTCAGCCACAAATATAATATTGCTTCAAAATTATACAAAGTTCCTTGTCTGCAATCTCAATTACTTGAATATTAATTTTACTAATCATTCTGTTAAGAAAATAACGAGTTGGCAACTCTGTCCAATCTTTACCCAATCACTGCCATTTCCTAGTAGTGGTAGTTTATTTGGTGTTTCTCTTAATGATAATTAAGTGCCATTATTATTTCTATTTTGTTCGTGTTTTCGACGACGTTAATTTTGTTATACACTATCTTCGATATATCTCGCCGCCCTTAATTTTCGTATCGCCTATACTAGAAAATCTTTTGCTCCTTTGATCCTTCGCTTCACACATCCATTAATGAAGACCATTTACACTTCAAACACTTTTACGCACATCAAATGGTGGTGTATACCTTGACTTTCGGCTCGGAGACGGCGCTCGTGTGTCGTGATAAACTCGTGGAGACAGTTTTCCCTTCCAACTGCTGCTTCGCAAGCTCCACCTCCTTTTTCTTCAGCTCAAACACCACTTGAAACAGGTCCCTCATCGCTATTACTACCTGTAAACAATTATTTTGGAGAGTGTTCAATAGGTTATGAATGACTTGTTTGGTTTACTAATTAGCACTGCGCATGTCGAGAGTATCTAACTAAAAGAGTTGTGTGCACGTAGGCGCTATGTAATAATACTTGTCTGTGAGGCGACACTATTTATTAAGATTTGTTAAACATCAAAATAGAGTAAAGTAACATACCGGCAAGTGGCATACCGGTAATTCCGTATGGAGTGCATTTAAAAACATTAACTAGCTAGTTAAGACTAGCCGCATGACTAGAGCAAGAGGTGGTTTGTGGTTTTCATTTGTAGTTTCTTTCGTGCTTTGCAAGGTAAATGTGAATGTAATATATCTTGTAAGATTTTCGTGGTTGTTGATATCGAGGTAACAATATTAAATATAACCATGGTAACAAACCCGCAAATTGTGACAATTTTAGTGAATGTGAATGTAGTTGAAAATTCCTAGTTAGGCGGGTTGTTATAGGCGATATTTTATATCAATTTAATAGTTAAAATTTTATTATGCAAAAGGTATACAAATTAAAGATCACGATCTTTAATGTGACAGCATCTTTTTCTCTCTTACTCATCTGCAAAAGCCACGCGAGGCGAATCCCTCACCACTTGCTCCGACCGCTCATAAATTGCAGCGGAGAGCGAAACTCAAAGGCCCGGAAGTGACAGTTAGCCACAATGTCAGTTGGCGGGAAGTTAGCAGGTTGTTTAATGTTGATTCATGGTTCCATGATTCACTTAATTGAACCATTGCAAAGAAAGTTCCTAACTCTGCAGGGCAAAGTCGCAATGCGGCGCGAGCGCTGGAAAACCACGAGTTCATCTACGGAACTACGGCAAAAGTTGCCAACTATCACACGACTACCATAAATCAAGTTATGAACATTTACGTTACGAGACACACGCTGAGAATGATAGAGGCGACTTTCATTCTGTTCATGTAGGAAGGCGGGAGATGATAAATTGTTATTTACTGGACTTTAGTATTACTTATACGAGTACCTACTTGCGTTAGTACGAGTATGTATGTAAACACTTTATTGCACAATAAAAGTAACATTACAATAAGAAGTCGCAAGAAAAGTTTACATTGCAAAGGCGGACTTATCCCGTGAGGGATCTCTTCTCTTACGAGTATGTTACCAACAGTAGTAGAAGCTGCAATTAAAATGTCCAACATTTTTGTATCTAGACACACGGCAGTGTCTCCGCCAAGTTCGCAAAAGAAAAAGGCGACAACGCACCAGTGTAGTAGCGTGTAATATAACACAATTAATTTTAAAGCAGTTTAAGAAAGTTGTGCTTTCCTATAGCAATTATTTAAAGAACTTATATAGAACTTGGTACCCATGAAAGATCTCACACCTTTTATTGGCGAAGCCCTTACTTGAACTTGGCAAACATTCACATGTATGTTTTTGGTGGGATCATGTTAACCGATGTAAACATGTTTAGATGTTCAATTAATTCGCTAGATAATTATATATACAGGTAAATACGTAGGCATACAGGCAACTTTGTAGCTTAAGGGAGGTCCCAAACCTCAATAGATTAATAAGGCTGTCTGTTTAAAGAAATAAACATATTTTTTTTTTATCAGATAATTATTTTATTTTTAACACTATGCATATAAGTAGTTAATGCAAAAACTTTTATAAAAGCATTATTATTTGCCTTAGAAGCAGTCTCGAGTCACCCTGGATCGTAGCGAATTAACGTAGTAGTTATGTGTATTTGTTACCATGAATGTTTGACAGATTACAAGATTCTAAAGGGCCCCGGAGACGGTCAAACGGTTTGATCAAACACGTAAGGTTTGAGTCAAGGTCGGTTTGAACGGTTTGTCAAACGGCTCTGCGCAGTCTGATTCTGTACGCTGTCGTAATTACACTTCTGACGCGTCAAACACAACAAAATTTATTTATTTATTAAAAACTAATAATTACAAGACGTCATCATTACAGGATCGCTCCCAATACGCTGACGCCAAATATGAAATTGCATCAAACATACTTCAAACACGTAAATGTTTGACAAACCGTTCAAACCACCTTTGTAAACGATCAAAATGGTTTGAGTTAAACCAAACTTTACGTGTTTGAATCAAACCGTTTGACCGTCTACGGGGCCCATAAAACAACTGTAAGGTGAATCGGGGATCGGACTACTTTTTTTATTTTATATATCCAAACTTCTTAGTTTTTGCTATTGAACACTAAAAGAATTTTAGCTCTATCTTTAAAATTGACCGAGTTATAAAGGTTTCAAATTCAAGATTAGACAGAGAAGCACATACCCACTTGTGACGTAATTTGTTAGTAACGCCATATAATCTCTATATCTAATATTGAAACTTTAAAAATCACTGTAAATTCGTTTTTCAACCGATTCTGTTTTTTTCTTCGCGAATCGTCTTCTACTAATCTATATTTTAAAAATAATTCATTAAATATGGTAAATTTAGGAACAGTCCGATCCCCTATTACAGCGTTGAAATCGATATGCAAGGCAGCAGACATTATGCTCTGTAAAATTATTGATTTTCTGATCAAGGGCAGACGTTTGTGTAAAGTTTTGCTCGGGTGCTAATAAAGGGTAAATAGCCGGGAGCTTTTAAGGTTTCACAGGTAGTTTAAAATGCATTAGTGGAAGAGGTTAAACGTTTCTTCTGGCCGTTCTTCTCCACAGAGGGCGTACACTGGTAGTGAACGTGCCATCCATGATAGCTTTGACGTCGAAAAATGATTTGTAAAAATCTTAATTCGAATAAAAAATTTTGACTTTGACTTTGAACTAAATTACGCTATAAATACAAGTCATTCCCTGTAAACCTTACTAGCCACAAGATCTTAGGTCGATTGTGTGTGGTCTGTTATTTATAGCAAACATTATCTTTACCTTGCGGAACATTACTCGTACTTACTATCTGTCTAATCGTATCACTACGCTGCAGTGAGACTTTCCCCATTTTGGTTAGGACTTTGCAGGCTGAATCACCTGATTGTCCAAAAAGAAAGATGATTCCGTGCTTCGGAAGGCACGTTAAGCCGTTGGTCCTGGCTACTATCTAGTCGTTACACGAGCCAAGTCAGTGGCCTTTGGCGGCTCTATAACACTGACACCAGGGTTTGTGAGATTGGTTGTCGACCTTACAACCCACACGATGATGATGATGATGACCACGCTGCAGGATCTGAACCTCTTCTTCATCGCATAATATTCTCTCTAAGTGGCTCTAGTCCGGTATTCTTCTGCCTTCCAAGTCAGTCCAACCAACAAGCTGGTGGTACAATAGCAACTACTTACTCCTTGGTCTTCCGTGATCACAGTGATGTCTATGTTGAACTAAGCTGGTAAATACTCACTTGACTAGCTGCCTTATCAGTCTTGATCCCAAAGAACCGGTGTCCGGTGTCCGGCGAGCCGAATATGTATCCGAATGCTCGCGAGTCCGTCATGTCTTGCGCGATGAACGAGATCTTGTGGACGGGGTGATGATACAGGGAATCCTGGTAAGGGAGAAATTAAGTTCGAGTTAGTATTCTACAAATAAGAAGTGCCAATATTTGACATTTTAACAACGCTTATGATTTGTAGACAAGTTTTAAAATCGCCAGGATTGATTGGATTGAGATGGCTACCTAAAATGTTTATTTGGGTATAGTAAGTGACTTGAAATGATATGATATAACAATCTTTATAATATATTCCTATGTCATCGTCTTCCGAGTTACGATGGCGAAACGAGATATAAAACACAAAAATTAGGTTTTTATTTAGTCAAATTCTATTCTCCATAAATATTTTAATTTATTTATTTATTTATTTATTATTATCAATGTAACTTGTTTGCTTACAGATCGAATCCAACACACAAACAAGCCAAGGAATTTGAGTATTAGTACAATAAAAACAGCATTATTAACAATAGATACATCAATACAGCGTGTAGATAAGTCAATATAAATAAGTTAGTAACATAAACATTAATTTAAATAAATTGTCAAAAACTTAATAATTAATCATTAATCGTTCAGCATTATGAAAAAGTAAATATAAAACATATATAAAGAATATACTAATCAACAACAATTTATTGATGGATTAGTAAATATAGGCAAAAGCATTTATTATAAACTATAGGACGGAGATAATTACACATAAACGCTTAAAAACACTTCGACCCTATTCAAAAGGCATATAAAACTATCAAAAAACAAGTCCAAGTCATCATATTGAGCGAGCATATCGCCTATAAGGGTGAGGGCGCGGGCAGTAGGAGCGTGCTTGCCGCGGAGCGTGCGCGCAGCGGACCGGCGTAACAGCCTAGGCCGGCGGCGCGGCGCTACCATCTCACCCGCGGCATTTTGGGGCAAACGGCTCGGCACCAAGAGAGCAAATTGTTCAAGCACTAAATAATTGTCAGTCCTGTTTCGTAAAATGGACAGATAGTGCGTAAACAATGAATATTTCCTCCGAATGGCCAAGGTGTTCAGATCGACCATACCATAAACGAAAAGTGAGGGGTAAAGGAAAGGATAATAGCCATAGATTCGCTTATACAACCAGCGTGCAAATTTGCGCTGTACCCTCTCTACCATAAGGTTATATTTATCCTCATGGGGATCCCAAACAATGGAGCAATATTCCAGTCTACTGCGAACATAAGCATTGTACAACACCTTAGCTACTCTCATGTCATCAAACTGTGAGCAGGTCCTTATTATAAATCCCAAAGACCTGCTGGCCCTTTTACAAGTTGCAATCACATGCTTGTGAAAGTCTAGTTGACCATCCAACGTCTATCAACGTTAATCTATATTATAAATCGTCAAGTAGGTACCTGTGTATGATAACGAGATGAGGGGGACCTGGGTTAGGTAGGTATTTCATGCTCGTATCCTCTTTGCCTCGTATGAACGTACTTACGTATACTGTGTAGAACTACTAACTACTTTCATAGAGCTGAAAAAAAAACAACTGTAAAAACCCCTTTATTCTGGCTGTGTGGCTTCAGCTTACGGCAGCTCTACTGGTATGGATACAAACAAACTACTAATTTCCCGATATAAGTGTGATAATACGTGTTTGTAAGTTGCAAGGTATGTAATATATCAGCATCGATTCCTATTTTAGAGGTCTCCTCTAAGAAAGATTTTTACTGTTGGATGTCTATGTTGTAAAGTTACAAACAGCCTCCGTGGTCGAGTGGTCGAGATTTCGACGCCTATTACGGAGGTTCCGGGTTCGATTCCCGGTAGGGACATTGTCAAGCAAAAATGTCTTTGTGATACTTTCCCCAGTTTGGTTAGGATATTGCAGGCTGAATCACCTAATTGTCCGAAAAGAAAGATGATTCCGTGCTTCGGAAGGCACGTTAAGCCGTTGGTCCCGGCTACTAGATAGTCGTTACACGAGCCAAGTCAGTGGCCTTTGGCGGCTCTATGACACTGACACCAGGGTTTGTGAGGTCGGCTGTCAACCTTACAACCCACACGATGATGATGATGAGTTACAATAATGTAGAGATTTGTTGTAGATATTGTCCGAAAATATAATGTCGCCAGAGGAACCTGTCGGCATTTTTTGTATATTTTTATATTATAATTTAGACTCAATTTTCAATTGACAAATTTGACTGTTTATTGTTTAGATCATTTATAATTTTTACACAATAGTTGTAATTTTTTGCCGTGACGCATGCTACGAACAACCGTAGGTAGGATTTGATTGACGACAATAATAAGAAATATCAATCTTGTAATGTCAAATCGTCAAACGTAAACAAAGCATGCTTTGTACAAGGTTTTTGTAAACACTTAGATTTACTAATAAGATGACGTCACAAAGTCAATGGGTCAATGGGATTTTTGTTTTTTTAAAGTAATCTTAACTTTTTTCCGTTAAAAGTACGTGTAAAACCATAAAATCTCGAAATGGTTTTCATATTTCTATATGGTCAAGAAATTTTTGGCGATCAGACCTTAGTCACCTTAGTCTAGCTGACAAGGTGGGCCCAATGCGAATTGATTTCACACACAATCTTTGACTTTCTGCGCAGATGTTACACACATCCTCACGATATTTTCCGCCACCGTAAGAGCGTCGAATAAATTCATAACTTTTACCTGGGCTGATTGATAACTGGCCGAAACGACGAACTTAAAAAAATGATACGCAAAAAAAAATATTACATTATATTTTGGCATCTTTTTGAAAATAGAACGCCAAATTTGAATTTAATCGAACTGGTGGAATTTGTTTGATAGGACGTAGAACTTTCTCTGTCGTAAATTTTCTTAACAATGGAAAGAAACGAAATTCGTGCGGTGATAAAGTTTTACGTTTTAAAACAGAAAACAGCAACCCAGATTAAAACCAAGCTAGACAGTGTTTTAGGTAATTCTGCTCCTGCATTGAGTACAATTCACACCTGGGTAACTGATTTTAAGCGTGGAAGACAGAGCTGCGAAGACGCCCACAGGTCTGGCCGTCCAAATGAAGTCACGAATCCGGACATGATCAAAAAAATTCACAAAATTGTATTGAATGATCGGCGCTTGAAGTTGCGAGAGATAGCAGAGATGGTGAGCATTTCATCTGAACGCGTTTTTAATATTTTGCACCAACATTTGGGAATGAAAAAGCTTTGCGCGCGATAGGTGCCGCGTTTGCTCACTGGTGACCAAAAACAACGTCGAGTGGACGATTCATCGGAGTGTTTGGCGCTGTTTAACCGAGATCCTAACGAGTTTTCGCGGCGTTATGTAACAGTCGATGAAACCTGGATACATCATTATACTCCCGAGACAAAAGAACAATCTAAGCAGTGGACTGAGAGCGGAAGACCTGCGCCGAAGAAAGCAAAAACGGTTTTGTCGGCCGGCAAAGTGATGGCGACTGTTTTTTGGGATGCTCGAGGGATTATTTTAGTGGATTATCTGCAAAAAGGAAAAACAATAAATGGAGAGTACTACGCAAGCTTGCTGCAAAAATTAAGTGAAGAAATCCAGAAAAAACGACCACATTTGGCCAAGAAAAAAGTTTTGTTCCACCATGACAACGCACCTGAACACACGTCAATGGTTGCAGTCGCCAAACTCCATGAATTGCGGTTCGAATTGCTACCGCATCCACCCTATTCCCCGGATCTGGCCCCGTGTGACTTCCACTTATTCCCAAACCTGAAGAAATGGTTAGGTGGCCAGAGATTTTCATCAAATGAAGAAGTCATTGTTGCCGTGGACGAGTATTTTGAGGGGTTGGAGAAAACATTTTATCAAACTGGTGTAACGGCATTGGAGAAGCGCTGGACTAAATGCATCGAGGTAGAAGGAAACTACGTTGAGAAATAAATTTATTTTAAATAGATTTTTAAAGTTTTTCTTTGTCGTTTCGGAAACTTATCAATCAGCCCTCGTAAACACATTGGTACGTGGTGGTTTAGACCGTCTGGCCTCACCGAAGACAACGGCTCTAGCCTCTAACTTATAACATATTTAAATATTTTTGAATGTTATAATCATATTTCGAAGACCAAAGTTCGCATATTTATTAAGAGAACTCAATTTTATGAGCACGTCTCTACATCCGAAGATAATTTAATTTCATGTTGCGAAGTGAATAAAAGAGACAACTAGATCGTACTCTCGAATAATGTAAATCCAAAGCGGCAGTCTAATATAACACAATCTTGAGAGAGGCGGGGGCGGCATCCGCGTCTGTAGGCGCTTGCGAGCGTGGCTATACGGAATGATTGTCTTTGTCTTGTTAATGTTCAAACAAACAACTGGAGATGATAAGCATCTGAGACATTTTTCGATACAAAAAAAAAAAAAACAAAAAAAAAAATATTTCAGTATAGACTAAGTGCACACTCTAGACTATAGTCTAGTCCATGCGAAAAGTATATCTTCATTTATGAAAAGTTAGTAGGCTCAAGGCTGGCTATGGAAGAGTTCTTTTGGTCGAGATAACTTCGCATGCAATACACACACGTTGCACACATTGATGTGCAGTAAAGAAAAATAAATTCAATAATAGTTTGCCCTCATTTCAAGCTGCAACAGAGCAATGGATTGACGTATTTTTTTGCGAAAGTATGGCCAGTAGTCAAAAAAAGTTTTACTCTTACCCCAGTTTTGTCATCCCGTAAGCGCAGTCCGTCTATCGCGACGTGTACTTGAATCCTCTGCTTGTGCTCGCCGGCCGCCCGGATCGCCATCTTGAGGTCGGCCAGCGCCTCCTGGCACATCCTGTCTCCGCGAGCCTCCGGGACCTCCAGCACACCGATCAGCTTGGCGCGAAACGACACGCCTTCGCCGAGGAACCGACCCGGCTCGTTCTTGTCTGCATCAACCATTTTCTATTTTTAAATCACAATCATTTTTCAAAGGCAATTAATCTACGAGCGCGGGAAATTGAGCGGATATTAACTTTTTAATTTCTTCTTCCTCGACGGATGACGCAAGACTAGAGAATAGTCGTGAGTCAAAGCAATAAATATTAATATCTGTGCAAACATTTGTTAGAGCCGACATAAACAGTAGAATCGTAATAGTAATCTACGCTACGGATTAACACAAGTGGTAAACAAGCGATCTAAAAAAGCACAACAGTTTAGCAAGAACGCAACGCTCACACGATTACACAAACTCGCTAGGATTGCACTAGTTGTATTTCTTCTGTGACAAAGTTTTAACTGCACGGTATACCTTTGTGTAAAAGATTTTTTAAATTGGTCTTTTTTAATGTCATTTGTTGACTTGTTTCAGAGAACACTGTGTAGCATCGGCGTGCGAAATAACAGTGAGCGGTTGTCCTATTTCGGTCCCTGTTTACGGTGCATCATTGCTGGATTAATTGAACTTCCTGTTTTTAAATTTAGTATCTCGGGTCGGGTGTTTGTGGCCTGTAAGTTCTTACCTGCTGCTCTCTCCCAAGCTGATACATACGGGAACCTCATGTTACGAGTATATCCTCTTACTTTATAATGAACGACACCAAAATACACTAATAAAACTGTACTGGGTCTAAAATAGTCCCGCAGTCATCAACCGGAAGCAAACACGGACTAAATAAACAGTCATTTAGTTGAGATGTGACGGACAAAGAGAACCTACAAATAGCTTTGCGTATAATCAAGGAACACAAGTCATGTGTGGAACTACGGACTATGTGCAACAGATGCCATTCCAAAGTACATTTCATCAATTAACTATTGCAGTATATAAAAACGAAGCATATACGAGTAAGTACCGAGGTACTGGCTTGTACCGTGAAGAGAATGGTACCTATAGAATCGTGTGCGCAGAAATGCGTGTCTGATGAACTCTGCATTTGATGGATCGACGGAGTTCTGAAAAAGTTGTGTAAACAGCCACTGTCCGTCAGGTACCAGGTTGAATCAAATATGCGGACGATAATGGTCTTAGTGTCCAAGACTAAGCCCGGGTAGCAAAACCAACATAATATACATTTTTGAACAGTGATCTAGTGACTAATGCTAATTATATTGCTGTGTTTTTATTTTATTTAGGTAGGTAAATTAGTACTGCAACAACAGCTATGATATGACAGTAGTTTGCATCCTATATTAAAGAAAGTCCTGTTTAAGATGCGGACCACGTTCATTTAGTCCTACAAGCAGTTTGATTTATCAAACAGTTTGGACAAAAATGTTCCAGACTATTATACTGGCTAACCGAAATTTTTGGACACGCAAGCTTTTATTAAATGTTTAAAATCTTTGAACTTGAATACTTATACAACCGTATGCAACTATAATTTAAATCAAAGTTGAATATAATGTAGATTCAGCAGATAAATAGACTTACGAATAAATAAAAAATACCTTACAGAGATGACAGTACTAAACTGTTAGAGATAAAAATGTTTTCTCAATATTACTTCATCAAGGCAAGTCATATAACTCGTGTCTACCTGCCTGCGTGATATGGCTAAATAGAACTAATTAGTTACATTGTGTATTTTAGTAGGTGCCTTAGGTTATGTACATAATCGTTTTGTTAGTATGTTTAATGTTGTATATTTTGTGCTGTAAATAAATGTATTCTTATAGATTACGTAGCTTGTATGAGATACCATGACGTCATTATAGACATACTCAATATGGAGACTCGGATTTGTAACCGTGAAGAAATTAAGCATCATTGAGATTTTTATACGTGTTACAAAAAATACCAAAAAAAAGAATATTCTTCATCACAGGCATTTAATCAAAATTTTCCCATCTCTAGTGTCATTTGACACCTAAAATATCGATTCTCAGAACGGAAAAGTATTGTACACTATTTGTGCCTACATTTTTAAAAGAGATGTACTTAAATCATTTTTTTTTTTTGGGAAAGTAAACATCTGTATACAATATGATAAATTAATAGTATAGACTTATAAAAGATGTGACTTTATACACAGCCAACTACACCATCGACATGTAAATTATTAAATGATGTTAGTTGGTAAAACAGTTACTTAGCATTATGTAAATAGTAATTAATAAATAAACAATTTTACAAACCAAATGATATGAACCTGATGATGAATTTAGATGACCTAAACATTAAGATTGAGATTGAGCATTTGATAAACATTTGACTAAATTATATTAAAATTATGATGTTACACTTGGGATGCTCAACTTGACTCAGACAAATTTTTTATAAGCAAACTCCTGAATTTATGTTAGAAAACATTTTCTTTTTTGCTTAATTATCTTGTTTACGTATTTACATACATAAATAATATTTTGAAATATTTAGTTCATTATTTCATTAATTTATTATTTCATAACAATTATTGAACAAAGCTTTTTTTATTTATTTGTAGTTTTTTCATTTTGAAATTAATTGTTTTAATGTGAATGTAATGGTACAAGTAGTACGTAATAATTTTTAACCATAGCGGTAAAAATAGGCACATTGACCTAAAATTACATATCTGGTCCGAATATTCTTTGACACAGCTGATCACTAGAGATGGGAAAATTTTAATTAAATGCCTTTGATAAAAATATTATTTTTTTTGGTATTTTTTGTAACACGTTGTAGAATCAGTTAGCTCTATATTTTTAATTGCCTACTTTACAAATATTATTAGCGCAATTTTTAATGCTTCTTGTTTCATTCTAACATACAGATGAATCAATTATAATTAAATTATATTATATTCTAGGCATGGTATACATGTCATATATAGGTATATACCTATAGGTATAGGTAACAGTCCCATAAATTAAAACATAACCCTCCTTCTAAAGCAGTCGGGTAATTCAAATTAAAAGTTTATTAAATAATATTTACAGACAGGCTTTTATAACATTGCCAGCTTTACGTCATAAAATTCGTGCTAAGCGACGAGTTAACAACTTATCTATCTGTGATCACCGGCACATCTAACCGCCCACCCTTGTATTTTGGGTTAATTTTAAACTACGTTTATTGTTATACATTACAATTGATTTATTGATAATTTTTAATAAACGTTACTAAACGCCGTGTGGTGACGGCAGAGTAGAATACATTTGTCACCAACCCCTACTCTTCCCGTGGGTGTCGTAAGAGGCGACTTAGGGACCACACATTGAACAGGGAACGGGCAGCAGCGCTCTCTGATACAGTAACCTTTTTAATCTGCGATCTCCAACCCGCTTGCCAAGCGTGGAGATTATGGTAAAACCCTTCACTTGAGTGGAGGAGGCTCATAGTCCAGCAGTGGACTCTAACGGGCCGTTGATGTTGAATAAACGTTAAATTAACTACTTTTTAACTAACATCAGCTGTAACTAATAGAATTATAAAGAATCACGAGTATTCCCTGAAATGAGGGTGGTTAGTTGTGCCGGTGAATATAATATTCTCTGTATTTTTATGTACAATAAGTTCAATGGTTTATAAATTTTACCACGGAGTTTTCCTACATAATAATATAATAATAATAATAAAAATATTTATTTCTTTAAATTTTTACAATAAATGCAATAAAAGCAAATGTACATAGATAGACGTACTAGTAAAAGTCCTTACAGAGTTTGATCTCTGTCTCCCAAACTAGGGTAACCTGTGTCTTGGGAGACAGTGAGTCATACATAAGTCTTTGTAATATTTGCACTTCACTAAGTGGAAATATTACAACCATTATATTACTTCTTCTTCTAACCACTGTTAGAAGTTAAGAATGGTAGATAAGATCCAAAAACAATAAGCAGTTTTGTTTATCAACGGAATTTACATAATGCGTTATCTGCAGACGTGACAAAGACACTGTTCTTGTGGGTAGGCAATCTACAAGTAAACTATTCGTCAAGTGAACAATTATTTAGTATAAAAATATTTAAATATGGTAGTAACAAGCGAAAAATGTGTCTGTCAATTTTTTCGTAGAGTATTTTTCTTTAAAAAATAAATAAAAGAGGGTCCCGACTTGAAGTTACTAAAACCCATCATTCAACACAAAATCAGTCAAACAATAATAAAACAAGCATAGTATGAAAACTTAGGAAAGTACTTTGTTTGCATGATTGATCATCATTTGAACTCGCCTTTTCAGAACGCCTGCTATGCACCTACGACGTAGGTGGAGCATATTTAGACTGCCGTGCGCGTAAACCCGCCACGTAGGTGTAACAATATCATATGTGACTGCGCGGCCCTTACGTCGGTCGTCGTAGGTGCGCTGTTATCAAACGCGTATGAGGCCACCTACCGAGGCGGGTGGGGTTTCGCATTGCTGTGTTATTGCGTTTTTCTTTTCAGCAGCCAAATGGTTTCATCAAGCTATGGGTTCAAGAAGAGAGAACGAAAGAAGTGATTTCTTGGTCAATACCACACCATGCCAATATACTTTGGGTTAGTTCATAAGGAAAAAGTTTAGTAGACAGACATACGTCTAAAACACTGGATATGTACGACACAGCCTTACGAAAAGACCACGATTCTTACAAGCTAGAAGTTTCATCATAATCACAGTGGAAGAGGTCCTAGATATTAGAAGAACAAATAATGTATCATATTATTTGTATACTATAGGTACCTACACAAAATTAAATAGACAAAAAAATATGTTACTGGTTCTTTCCTACTCCTTGAAAAATGTTCTTTTTTCATGCTGCATGTTGCCTGCTTGTACGCAACATTACTTACAAACTGAGAAATATTTTAAAAGCTTGAAGCTGTTATTATCATGCTCTACCAGCTCTACGTCAATTAACTACATGTAGAAAGAAATATCATGTTGATTTCAGTAGGTATTGCTATTGATATTATGGTAAGGAAACGTCTAGGGCCATTACCCTTGTTTGGGAGACGGCGCGGCGGCGGCGGCGGCGGTGCGGCGTCGCGTCTCGTCGTCGGTTCGGACCTCGTCACGTTTAACCTTCGAATTTATTCGATATTCTTACGGTGAAGAAAAACATAGTAAATCAACCTGCACACAGGCCATTAAATCTGAACTGCGGCCAGCATCTCGAGCCCCTCGGTGGGGACGCATGAGCTGTTAACAAATTAATACTGTAAATTTTAAAGCCTGTAGGTAGCATACTACCAAGTGGGTGTGGTCATGCTTGCAGCACATGAAAAAAAATTGTAGAGATTCAGTGTTTACACTTGACCGCCTATTTGGATCACGGTTGCCAGACACCAACACCTTTTGACGCGTATAACCTACTCAAGAAACGGTGGGCGAACAGTTTGCGATATTCTAATATAGGATCTAGTAATTATTTTTAGTAATTATTTGATAGATCAGCTATCTGAATGATGAATTTAAAAGGGTCTGGATCTTATTTGTTTTTGAGCTATTAGTGTTATGGTATGGAAGTTGTTTTAAGCTGGAGGACCAAACGTGAAGAAAGTCTTCCGATATTTTTTATTGCAGCATAGTAGAGATGTGCTACAGGCCGAAGATTTAAACTAAAAGTACATTATTACATTTCTGATTGTTTATCTCTACCCGACAAGGCGACAACATGATAGTTCTTTCGGAAAGTTACCACAAGCACAAGTTACGAACAAAGCGTGAAACATCTAGGTCATCGGGTGGTACTCACCGAACTGGCGCAAGAGATGCTGGAAATGGCAGACCTGCATTATTCCTGCTTATAGGACAAATAGCTTAGAGGTTACGCCCGCCCCCGGCGCGCCGCTCCGCCGCCCCAACTGCCCAACACCCTCTGTCCAAAACACCAGGCTCTAGTTATGAAATGGACTGGCTTTTTGCAGACACGCAACTAGGAGTCGCTGACTTCAATATTGGTTATGTGCTCTACATAATATATACTGGCCGGCCATCTCCTTATAATAGAATTTTTTTACATTAATTTGTATTTAGAGTGGAATGTAAAATTCGATCGTCGTCGAAGTAAAAAATATAAACACTTACAAGATTTTTTTTTATGATATTTTTATATTATCCGTATGGAGTTTGTAAACAACGAAGATTTATCTTTGTAGATTTATAACATTTATTTCTTAATTGTATTGTTAGTAGTTGGTAGTTATTTCCCCGTCACGTGTCGCTCGATTTAGTTAAAACGCAAAAATCTTGAAGTTGGGAAATGTCTCGCAACGTAACAGATACCTACGGAACTGTTTTCAACTAAACGCTCGACAGTTACGGGCCGGCTGATCCACGTGACTTTACCAGTCTTCGGTAAATAGTCAAGTACGTAAGGAGATATTTATTTTACAGTCCATGTTACAGTCTCTAAAATGGCATAGTGTGTCTAACATCAACTCCTGGCTGCGTGCCTGCAGTGACGGGTGCTAAATCGACATCTGAAGATAATCGAACACCAGAAAATGTTAAGCATCTATGAAGATAAACGATAGAGTCAGATAAATATATTTTGTATGGATTCATTAGGAAAGATGTGAGATAGAAAGAAAGTGATTTTGATGACATTCAAGTGCCTTTGACCTAAAATTTTCGTTCAATTCTGTTCTTTAAGAAATAAGGTGTATTTTTTTTGCTGATTCACTCTGGTGTTCAATCACCTCTGCAGTAAATTGTACGGGTGAATGAATGTCATAGCCGATCCATGCATCGTACAACAGAAATAGCAAAATATAACAAAGCTAAAATGCGATAACGTGGTCGAATTTGCGCTATACTACACTTCTTTACAAGATAGGAAATTGAAGGAAATAGATCGAGTAAAGCTAATCACAACTCACACTTGCAAGGGCTGGTTTTCTTGCGAAGGGTTTGCATTGGAAAGTCGGTCGGTAACTTATGGTTAAACATCGGTAACTTCAGCGTAGTTCCGATAACACTGTAACGAAGGCACACTGTTGGGCACGGATGTGTAGTAGCCTACGAAAAATGCAAAATCCAAATTCCACTACGAGATTTATTGATTTTTAGTCAGTCACGATCTCTGAAGGAACTTTTCGACTTGACGTTCGGTTAGCATAGCGAACGCGATGGGTTCGATGGATTCGCAATGCAGATGAGATTTAGCATTTTTTAGCATTGATGTTTATAATTTGGGAGAGCTGATGAGCAGCCCGGTCGCGTTCGCGATCACATGGGCCTCGGCAGGCGCCAGGCGCACTCACTCACACGCAGGTGCGCGGCGGTGAAAGGGCGTAAGTGCCAGCGGAGTGGTGTCCGCGAGCGTCGTTTGGTCCCGGGCAGGGGCGCGCGCAGCCCCGCGCCGCCGCCCCGTACACGGGCGCGCACACACGCGCACACCAACCCCTGATCAATATTCCCCTAGAGCTCCACGTTGTGCCACTTCCATGGTTGTCAATGAACTGTTTCACTCAGTATTTTGACTTGTACGCAACTATACTGCCTTGATAATTTTTACAAGTCGTAAAAAATATTCGAACCTCTGACTTGGTTAGTCTGTTATTGTATGCAAATTAAAGTGTGATGAATTAGTAATTTATGGATGGGTATTCAAGTTGCAAGTTGTTTGCTCTAATAATAACAGTCAGTCTGCATTCACCCTGTGCACTCCTATGTATATTAAATGTAATTTTTTTAAGAAACTATTACCACTATGATCAATCTTTTTTTAAGATCTTTTGCTTGTATGAAACTTAATATTATGCTGCAAAGACAACTGCTCTACACAAATCAACTGAAAAGTAGCTTTGTTTAATAAACTTGTAGTTTCAGTTAAAATGGCTTGTACATACACACATTTTAACAGCAGCAAAATAAATTTGAAATCATAAGACATTCTTAAAAAAATCTCTAGAATTTATAATAATAGATAATAAATTCTTTATTTGTTTGAAACATGGTAACATAAAAGGTGGTACATCACATATTAAGAGGGGAATTATTGTCATTGGCATTTATTACTTTATCAATTACAAGCAAAGCAACTAGAAGGGTAGCAATGTTTGTTATTTTTATGACAACAAAGGTCATTAACAATAGAACACAAGATAATACTGTTGTGTGTCAGTTGAATGGAATGTCTTTTGGGAATGCGACCAAGATAGAAAATAATAAAAAATATAATTTTCAGTAAATGCAAATAACCTGTAACTTAAAAAGAAAAAAAATGTTTGTGCAACTCAATTTATGACAACCGGGCACTTTGAATAAAATCGCTTGGTAACAGAAAAATATATGTCTACTATACAATACTGGTGGCATACCAAATTCACTGATGTTTATTTCACTGGTATGTATATTTTACTGGCTGATAAAAAAAATGTGGGAACACATCTGAAGATTCACACACAGCCATCTGATCCCACACTAAGCAGAGCTTGTACTATCGGTACCAGACAGCTGATATACATTACATAAATAGATAAATACATACTTATATAGATAAACAACAACCAGACACAAGGCAAACACAAGTGCTCATCACACGAATGTTTGCCCTGGGCGGGATTCGAACCCGCGACCCTGTGCGTCGGAGGCAGACACACTACCACCTGGGCTCCATAGCCCCATCCTCCATAGCCATAGCTGGTAGGATTAAGACCTGTTCAAATAGTACACTACAAAAAAATACAAATAGGTACAGTAATTCTCAACCAACTGTTTCAATCGGCATTTGATCGAAATTAAATAAAGCAAGATAAAACTGAAAGTTCAATTACGATGAATAGGCTTTGTAAATAAGTGTCTTACCTTTAGAAGCAGTCATAATTATAAGAAATTATCTTGTATTCCAATATATCATCAGTCATCACATCAGCATCATCAGCAAAACTTGTTTTTTAATAGTTTCGTGAGAATTTATAAAAATATTGTGTGTAAAACCAGCTATTTTCTACTCTTTTTTTATTCTTTACTTAGCCTTTATAGTCCTCATAAGATGTCTGATCGTTATAAAGAAACTTTAAAACACTTTTCATACAATTTTCATTTTAAATTACTAATAAACGACGACGAAAAATCACTCGCACAACAACACGACCATGAGTTTAACTGACGTCTGACAGCCTGTGCTGCCACCTCTCTGAGGCCAATCAGTGCTAAAAGCGCTTGAAAATAGCGCTAGATTCCGCTAGACTGCAAAAAACTAAAAATAGCGCTAGAATCCGCTAACATGCATTAACAAAAAAGGCATAACCACGGCATAACAGTAAGATTTTTTTTTTTATTTCAATACAAATTGTATTTATCAACTTAAATCTAAATTAGTATATTAATAAGTATGATGGCTAATTGATTTCGACGAAACAACTTATTTTATTCGGAGAATACCCTAAATATATGTACCGGAAGGTAAACGACTTGCGGTGTTGCTGCTTATTTCCTACTTTTTGCCGAATTTGCGACGTGATACTACTAAGTTTGGTCCGTCATAAAAAAGCGCTAGATTTTCCGCTAGGAGTTAATATTAAAATTTCAGCGCCAAGTATCCCAAAAAAGCGCTAGATCTAACTCCGAAAGAAAGCGCTAAGGTGGCAGCGCAGCACTGAGCCTGCCAGCATAGAAAAAACAAAATACTCTCTGGTTCCAAAACCCCTCGAGTGTCCGTTATGCCTTGGTCCGTGGTTATGCTAGCGTACCTCTGAACTAAATCGTCGCTTTTTAATGCCAATAAATTTTGCTTAAATAGTGCTTAAGCACTATTTAAGGGTGAATATTGCCTTAAATTTTTTCTTCATACAAAATATTTTTAATTTTAAAACTACATTAGAATCCGAGAAAAACAAGATTAAAATATTAGCCATTATTTTTGAAATGCATGTCATTGAAGTATAATGTACTAATAATAGCTCAATGGTGCATGTATTGTTTTTAGCCCACAAAGTGTAGCGTTGATCTGAAGATATTAATTTCTAAATATTAAAGGGTGAGATGGTAATGACGACTATGGTAATGATTTTTCTATAGACGGTAATGATTTCACGTGCATGGGGATGACGTTTTTATGTATTATCTACATAAGATAATATCTTAAAGCAAAGTAGGGTTTGTTCGAACACAGTGTTTTTGATTTGTTGTATTTGTCTCCGTCTCGAATAGCAGATAACTATTAAAAACATTGGAAAATTGACGAAAAAATAAAATAAAAGAAAAATTTTAACATACAAAATGTTCATGGGTTTCGTCACTGTCAAACATTTGTAAGTGTAGGGTAAATGTAGAGTAGGTGTAGAGTAGGTGTAAGGTCTGCCGGGTCAGCTAGTTTTGAAATAAAACAATTTGAAAGAAAACAACAACAATATTAAATATTACCGTGGTAACAAACCCACGAATTGTGAGAATGTTAATTTGAAAGAAAATCAACATTTTTTTATAATCATATAATAATCAATGAATGATAGAGATTTTCAAACTGACAAAACAACGCCACAAGACAGATCTAGATATTAAAACTAACAAATACATCAAAGATGATAAATACTAACCAATAATTATCAAATCAACGGTAGATGGTTCCAGTACTACAAACACCTACTAAATGAAGAGCTTCCGAGTCAACTGTCTATACCCATCCCAGAAACAGCCGGGCCTGTCCATAATATTACCACAGATGAGGTTATAGCAGTCCTTAGAAAAATGAAGAATCACAAAGCGGTGGGACCAAACGGAATACCCGCCGATCTGTCGAAACTGCTGGGCCCCATAGCTATTCTATGCATTGGCTAACGAAACTGCTCAACCTAATCCTCATCTCAAAGAAGATTCCAGAGTCGTGGCGTCAAAGCTAACTGGTAACGTTTTACAAAAACAAAGGAGACGTTAACCACACTTTGAAAATCTGGGAACGTGTGTTAAATAATCGTGTTAAACAATTAATCTCTATATCTCATAAATCAATGTGGGTTTGCGCCAGGTAAATCTACAACAGATGCAACCCAGATCATAAGAATCCTCATGGAAAAACACCGGGCCAATAGGGAACACCTACATCTAGTGTTCGTGTTCATAGACCTCGAAAAAGCTTTCGACAAAATTCCACGAAGTTTAGTGTGGAGGGCTACGAGGGCTCAACAAATCCTTGAACACTATGTCACCCTAGTGCAAGATATGTATAATCACATCAGGACGCAAGTGAAAAGCCGGGCGGGTCTAAGTGAACCATTCAAAGTCAAAGTAGGAGTCCATCAAGGATCCGCACTTAGTCCGCTCCTATTCAACCTGTCTATGGTCTGTATATCTTACAAAAGAAATCCAGTCTCCTCTTCCATATAATATGCTTTATGCGGATGATATTGTCCTCATAAACAAATGTGAAAACAAATTAAATAACACCCTCCAGCAATGAGATAAGCGCTCGAGAGCAATAGACTACACATCAGTCGAAGCAAGACCGAATACCTACAGTGCAGCTTCAGTGACCAATCTTCATCTAAAACAGATCTGCATTGATGGACAGCCATTACTCAAAGTTGATCAATTTAAATACCTCTGATCAATGCTAACCGCAAATGCAGACATAGACGCAGATATAACCCACAGATTAAACGCAGCTTGGCTGAGATGGAGAACCTTATGATGGAGAGCACTTGTTTTTCACAGAGTACTCCCACTCTGTGACAACCTAGTGGCAGTACGACTGAAGATAAAGATAAAAATATTTGAAATATTTGAAGGACAAAGTCTAGTTA
Organism: Carpatolechia fugitivella; assembly: GCA_951230895.1. Taxonomy (NCBI): domain Eukaryota; kingdom Metazoa; phylum Arthropoda; class Insecta; order Lepidoptera; family Gelechiidae; genus Carpatolechia; species Carpatolechia fugitivella. The sequence goes on from OX579664.1 coordinate 5,028,827, forward strand.
GACCTGCCATGGTATAAGGATCAGAGTGCTGGGCCGTTAAGAAAATGCACGAGCAAAAGATGCACACAGAGATGAAGATGTTACGATTGGCAGCGGGAGTGACGAGGCTTGACAAAGTACGTAATGAGTACATCAGAGGCTCCTTCAAGATTGCTTCTATGGCGGAAAAGATGGTCGAGTCTCGTATGAGATGGTTCGGGTATGTGATGAGGAGAAGCGAAGAATACACTGTTAAGAAAGCTTTGGCCATTCCAGACAAGCAAAGGAGGGCAAAGTAAAATATAAATTAAGATTGTCGTCATCACCATACATCATTACCGTTCATTATTCGATCTCAATCTGTCACCGAATTCCTATTTGAGCTGAACACGCAGCAACGCCCGGCAGGCTTTGAAGAACCCAGACACCTTTGGTGCAAATTGAACCGCATAAGAACAGGCGTTGGCAACTGTGCATATCTATGGTACAAGTGGGGCTGGAGCGAGACGGCAGCCTGCGAATGTGGTCATCCGGAGCAAACGGTTTGGCACATTGTGTTTGATTGCCCTGCCACCCGGTACACGGGAGATGCCGAGGACCTAAAGGTACTTTCAGACTGCGCAAAGCAGTTTCTCAGTGCAGCGGGTCTCCGCTTATAGCTATCTTGCTGTAGCAATTAAATGATAAAAAATGCCATTGCACATTAGCAGTTGATTATTCTAGAATCCTCATAATAATAGTAATAATCACTTGTACACAATGATCTTCACCTAAAAATAGTTCTTATTGCTAACTAATTATAATAAAACAATACGTACTTACTCTGTACCACAGCCAAACGGTTATGACGCAGCATTGTGCTAAACAACTTCTTTGGACACTAAGAGCCAAAATTTTGGCCATGAGCGTGTATGTGACAACGTGCCGTCTCTTCCACAGTTTGCTGTAAACTAAGGAAGCGGGGTGGGAAGACCGCGCGGTCCATTTCGGGTCGTACACGAAACTACCGTCACTTTGACACCGTCATGACGGTGTTGACAAATACTGATACTAAAATTTTGTTCCTGTTTTAAATCATTATTTTACGAAGGTTTAATAATTTATTTCCTTTTCTGAACGTTTGTAAGCAATATAAAAAACTGGAAAAATATAAAAAATTCGGAATCATACATTGGGCTGCCGCTTTTTTTTTTCATAAATTTAGAGAGTCATGAATTTATTCACAGACGGTGATGATTTATGACTCATAAATGAATTTATTATTCAAAATCTATGAATTTTTCAGAATTTTAAATAACGGCGCTATTAAATAACAAGTATAAGCTAACATTTAAAAATATTAAGATGCTCGAGCACGTGTAACTTTTTTTTTAAATACTGATACATAATTTTCAAACCTATTTTGAATTCCACCCTTAAGCAGAAAGTATTGGCATTAAAAAAACGATGATTTATCTCAGGGTTACGCTAGCACAACGGAACGGACACCATATTCGGGCCGCGTTCCGATTCGCGCTGACAGCACTTTGATTACCCAAAACCGCGTACCGAATCACTGTCATTGGGATTACGGCAGCCATTGTGACGTCACGGATTGCGTCATGACCGCCGCCATCTTCCACTAACGGCGCCCATGCTCCAGAGCGAAATTCACGTAAGCGTAATGTCAAATTCGACTTTGACATATTGTTTATTTATTTTTAAAAGTTAAATGTTTAAATGTAAAATTAACGTGTCTTATATTTATTTGGTTGAACAAAATTAAAAACACGTTATTCAATTATGAAATGGAGATAAATTACTGAAATATTTTAAATCAATCAGTTTTGTAGGTTAGGGCTGCCAGATGTTCGATAGTAAAAGTATCGAGTAGGTTATGTATATATTACGATAGTTTTGACTCAGGCACATACATACATAAGATAATATCATAGGCAATCTGATAAAATATAAATATATGTAGAATCCCGCACAGACTGGTGGGTAGAGGTGTTGCCTTCTTCATCTTCTGCTGATAGTTCCATGGGGCTGTGGGTACTCAGGCGAGAAGTAAAAGAACGTAGTGAATTGACACGTGGCTATACTTGGAAAATCAAATTACAAAAATGGCGCTAGAGTACAGTGAACCGGTAGTTTCGATGTGTCCGTGTGTTCACAATCGTCTTGATCTTGATGAGCAATGCCTCCAATCCAGTCCGGGAATCGACTTCCGGCACAGACACATCGACTCAACCCACGTGACGCGACACTAGCGCTACCACGGTGTTTACTGTACTTTACAATAATCAAAGTCGTGACTTCGAATTACAAGTCACGACATCATGTCATGAGTCGATCCACGCTCAGTGATTCACAGGATGCGACATATAAATATCAAACATTCTTTTTTGTATTTTTTTAATTTCATGTGCCTATTTACATCTCCATTTTTAAAAATTCGCGTACCTTTTCTTATTTTGGGTACTAGCCATGCGAAAAGTGCTGTTTTCACAGCTTTACGATACTTTTTTAATACGTATAATAATTTAGAATTTTGCCAGTTTTGGTACGGTAATCAACATCTGGCAAGACTGAGTTATAAGCAGTTTCAGCGCGCTCAAACGCCGTTCCGTTTTGATTTTGCTCATGAGCCGTATTATCGCGATTTCTGAATCGGTACGCGAGTAATCGCTGTCAGTACTTTGAGCCGTGAAATCTGATTCGGAATCGGAATACAGCCACAGACTACTTAGAAGAACCAGGTTCAGACTACCAACTCTCAAACAAAAATACTCGCCGTAGAAATGACATTTCTGATCTCACATGACATTCCTTTTTTTATTTGCCTTGTTGGCAAAGTGAAACTCTGCATACAGCCACGCAGGATACCTACGCGGTCGGTTCTACTAAGTAAAATTAAAATTTTGGTAAGAATTGGACGTTTTTCCGACAAGTTTAAATATGTTCGCACAAAACCTTCGAATCTTTAGTATACAGGTTATTGAACATATTTAATTTGTCATAAAAACGTCCAGCATAAAAAATGAAACAAGGAAAGACTATTTATTAAAAGATTTATTTATGTTAATACATGGTCTGCGAATCTCCTTTTCCTTTCAAGTGTACAAAGCCAAAAGCCAAAGTGTGGTCTTTTTTGACATCATACGAGAGCCCCATGCCAAGTGACATTTTGTCAAATATGACTGAGCTATGTTTTTTAGAATCCGGCCAAGTGTCAACCTAGAAAGAAATTCCATGTTATTCTAGAAATATGAATACTTGTTATACCTGTTAAATATGAATACCTGTTTGGTCACTAAAGAAATATTTAAAACAAAAAAGCAACTTGTGTAACAAATATTTACCTTTTTCTTGACGAGACCAAGGAATTGTTTATTGATTCCAGCCTCTACATTTAAATTTGAGACCATTTTATTCAAAGTAGAAGTTGACAGCAGAATAAAATCTCTGTGTAAAAATCTACTTGCTTCTTTGCTCTCTCATATTCCTTATAAATATTTCTGCATGTAGGAGTAAGTTTACTCAAATTTTGAATAATTTTTCTCTGGCATGATTGTTTTGCCGTTGGAAAAGTTGGGGTTCTGGTTATGCCACGGTCAGTAGTGGCAGATGTTGTGTCAGCTGTAAGATATAAAAAAATGTATAATAATTATAAAAATAATCAGGTTAGCAATACAAGTGAGCTCTATTTAACTGACCTGAAGTAGAAACTGTTTCAACTTTACTACTACTTCCCGGCAGAGGAAGCTCCTCTTCAAGAACAAGTTTGTTTCCTGAAATTTTAAATTTCATTATTGTGAATTTATGCAAATCATAGAACAGTTAGCAATACAAGTGTGCTCAATTTAATTGACCTGATGTGGAAGCTGCTTCATCTTTACAATAAGTGTGATCAAAATGTCTCTGCTTAAAGTAAGTGTGGTCGATGACAGTGACTGCTGCATCTATGAAATTGAAAAAAAAAATAGGTTTATAATTTTACACATGCCAGCCAACATCTACATACCTGCTGACTCAAAAGAAAATATAAAATAGGTACCTACCATGCCATGACAATGAATCAAATTTTACGATAGTCTCCCCGAAGATGACCCACCGACTATCTAACAGCTTGGAAATATGATCTGTTAGGTACATAAGTGCTCCGTTGGGTTTCCACTTGAAATTTTATCTGGCAAACAAAGATGGGTGAGCGCCGCATAGGAGCTTTGAGCCCGCTGCACCTTTGAATATTTTTTCGAAATGTTTTGAGCAGACAAAAAGATTTTTCAGAGACGATCTTTGAAGCGTATCATCTTTCAGGCACTCTAACCACTTTGCGAGTCTTTTCTCATCTGTTGGGAACTTTTGTAACTTAGCGTCCTGTCGCGAACTATTAAATTTTTTAACACAACACTTAAAATACATGATAAAGCGTCCAATTCACACAGAATTAACCAAAACTCACGTAAGGTATTTCAAAAGTCAACAGGAGAAAGGCTTCGGCTTCGAACTTCGATTACAAGCAAGATTTTGAGGTTAGGACCCACAGCCTACATGCACGCACTGCACGCACACACACAAGTATGGCGGCAGTCTGACAGACAGATGGAGTCTTAGTATGTATTTATTTGTGTTGTGCTGTCCATAACAGTGTCTTTTCTTCTTGTTTCAGGAAATATCTATCGCGTCCGTTTAATTTAGTATAATATAATAAATATTTTTTATATATTTTTTTTCTTTTTCTTATCTACCCGTGATAAGCTGATTACTCGACACTGGCTAAATTGCTAAATACAGAAGCCGTAAAAAAAAAAAGACCTTTTTTTCAATATGGCGGCATGAGAAATGTCATATGACTTCGGAAATGTCAGTCATCGCTATTGCCAGTAAATTCTCTATGAAGATTATAGGCCGTGAATACAGCCTCAGACGGATGATTATGGCGGGCCGTCGTCGGTTATTTGTTTGTTGATTAATTGTGTTTGTTGTTGTTTGTTATAATTTCATTGTTTCGGTTATTCCTCTGTGGTTTTATTTCTGTTTAACAAAGTATTACAAAAACATGAGTGTCGTTTTTAAAAGTGATGTCTCCTGCTTTGTAGACCACAGGGAATTTGTTGACAACCTTTACAAAACTGTACAGCATTCAGGAGTTTCTCTTTCTTTTACTTTAAATTCTAAGCTGTTTTCGATCAAATCTTGTAAGAAAATTATTGATAGAAAAAGGAAACATGATACAAGTGAAATCCAGGAAGAGGTATGTACTTGAGCAATGATATTCTATTCTACCTAAGACTGAGTCAGGTTATGTTTACTCGCATTTTTTATATTAATAGCGGTCCGCCCGTGGCTACGCTCGCGTTGTGTAAGATTTTCCCGTGTAAATAAGAGTTTTTCCCGTAAAAAGTATCCGTGTTAATCAGAATCCGAATCTCCATTCCAAACAACCAAATCTGTTGAGTACTGTAAGTGTGAAGGGGGAACAAACATTTATAATATTAGTGTGATGTGATATGATGTGCCTAACCGGATCGGTTTTTAAATCATAATTATGACCGCTTTATAGTTTTCAGCAGTGAAACAAATGTATGAAACTTTTTTCAAACAAATTCCTATTCTACTAAAAGGAGAAATTCGTAAAAAGTACAATTTACTTGACACAGGACAAGTAAGACAATTATCAAGACATTTATTTGAATCTGTTGCTTTTGATCATTCTGGAATTCATGGGGGGAATAATTCAGACTTGCCAGTGAAAGTTAGAATAAAGAATGAATTCTTTCTAATTCCTCAGGAAAGTAGGTAAGACATGGTCCATGTAATCTCTATACTCTTTGGGTCTTCTTCTTCTAGTAAAAACATCTTTTGTGTTTTTTTCTATACAGCCAGTGCTGTATATGCAATAACAACAAATGTTGTTAAGGTAATAACAACATTAAGAAACTGCCCACTTTACATAGAATGTTAATTCTTTGATCTGTTTGTTGTTAATTTATCAATATGTTGTCATTTATAGGTTTTTCTGTGGCTGTGTGAAGGAGCAAAGCCAAAAGTTGGTTAGCAGGAGTAAATTCAACATAGTAGTAGCAGATCCTCCGTGGTGGAACAAGTTTATAAGGAGACTGAAAAATGCAAATGAGAAGTTAAGGTATTTATTTTAAAATCAGGAATCTAAAAAAATAAATAAAATTAAAGTATATTCATTCATTCATTCTATAATCAAATTGTGCATGTGGTTGCTTTACTCACTAGACTGGTTTTCTTAAACTATTCTTTAGTACTACTGTACAATACAACCAATATCTAATCTGGCTAACAACATAAAAACAAGAGTTTGTTCTTCTTTCGTGCACCAATGGTTCAATGTGACTTTCTGCATTGAGATAAGCCAGAGAGTGCTAAGTGAGTAACAAGATGAAAAACTTTAAATCATTTCACTTTGCCTCACCAATTTTTTCACTTTACCTATAGTCTGGGTACAGAACAATGACAATGACTCCTTTAAGTACTAAACATCAGTTAAAATGCTTAGATCCTTACCTCAAATAGCACTTCGTACTGGTGTAGCATAAGTCTGGTCTGAACTATTTCCTTAAAAGCATAAACATATGTGATTGAATGAAAAATCAACCAATTTCTGTCAATTATCATCCATCATTATCATTTCAGCAGATAAACCAGTCACCAAACACATTTTTCCTTAAATTTCTAGTTACCAAATGATGTATAACGAAGACATAGCGTCCATACCGGTGAATGATCTAGTTGAATCAAACTGTTTGGTTGCTGTTTGGTGCACAAACTCGCCTAGCAACATTGCTGCTGTTAAAGACCTCATCTTCCCAGCTTGGGGGGTCACATACATCACTACTTGGTACTGGATGAAGGTAGGTGATACAATATTACGAAACAACTAACATTTGGCGCCTTTTCGACGAATTTGCTCTATCTTCACCTTAGGAATTTCACTTGAGCTTGAGCCTTATGCCATTTGATAGGATATTATTGGTGCCTCGACTTCAGATACTTTTTTTATTTTCAGGTTACTGTAGATTTAGAGCCACTGTGTGCCTTCGGTACTGGACACAAAAAACAACCTTACGAGAGAGTGATTCTGGGCAAAGTGGGCCGGTTGAAGAAAGACCCAGAAACTCAAATGTTTATGAGTATACCCAGTGCGTTGCATTCTCATAAGCCTCCTCTATTAGGTAAGAGTTCAAATACAATATACACATTGCTGTGCCATCACGACAACGCCCGCGCTCTTATATATATTTTCCTATATATATCCTATATATCTGCATGTTTAAAATTCGTTCTACCATTTTTTTCTTACTAAGTATTTTATCTAATTGCTTTTACTGGGCATTCGAATTGAAAATAATTTCCTCATTCCTGGTTTAAAGAAAAGCTCTTAAGGGGCTACCTGACTGCGCACTAGCGCCACTTCGAAAAAAAATCATAACTCCGAAAAAACTAAATATATCAAAAAAGTGGATGATCATTTTAAAGTGTAAGTACTTTAGTATTTTTAGAAATACCGAATTTTATAAAATCTTATACGGTGTAGTAAGAGATAGCGAAAGTGCTAAAAACGGCCGTTATTAGCACTTTCGGTATCTGTTACTACAATTAACAATAGATAACTGAATTTATCAATTCTAAAAATACAACAAGACTAATGAAACAATTTGATCGTTCATTTTTTTGATATTTTGTGTTTTCACTAAGTTATGATTTTTTATCCAAGTGGCGCTAGTGTTCACATAAGGTACCCCCTTAATGACGTCATCGTGCTCTGTTCTAGCCGACGACGCGACAGAAAATAAGCTCAATATTCTTTCAGATCTACTCTCGCCATATGTGGATGCCCAAACTCCCCAAGTCCTCGAGTTGTTCGCGAGGTATCTTCTCCCACACACGACCAGCGTCGGCTTCGAACCCTTGAAATGGCAACACATATCATTGTACGAAAAGTTTAGCTGACAATAAAGTGAGGTATCAAGTACTGAGTTTTTTGTAGTTTAGATCTGTAGTTTGACATAGTCCTGTAGTTTTCAGCTCGTATGTAGTAACCAAAATTTTAATTATACAGATGTCGATTCTGCATGTTGAAAAAGAAATGTTTACCTTCAGATAAAATGGTATAGTGTAATTGATATGGAGGAATAAATCAATTGATTTACAATGTTTATAAATCTACTATGAAGCGGAAAACTGCCGGTTTTCGCCCTGACGTTACAAAAAGTAAAACAGCCTTTAAATAAAATACTTAATTTAATAATTAAGATACAGTCTTAAGTAAGTAAAGCAGAATGCGCGTCGGCTGAGTTGTTAACTCTTCCCATTGACGAGCACGCCTGGCTTGGGCTTCTTCGGGTAGCCGTCCGGGTTCATCGTCTGCCATCGCCAGAAATCCGTGCCTGCAGTTAAAGGAGCATTTTACCATCAACTTCAATGGTCATATAATTAATATTCACGGAAATTCATAGGTGACTTCTCAAAGACGGATAAAGATTGCATGTAGAATTTGAAGAGACTCCTAAGTAAGTATAACAAGAGCGGAAGTGTAATATCGACTCAGATCTAGCAGCAATTTATCTAAGTCCAATCCGAGCGACGTCAGAGGCCTCTGGAAGCTACATAACTCTGAAACCAGAGTTTTTGAAGTCGGTCGTCGATTTTGCAGCCCGATAAGGAGAAGATTTATCATGAAATTAAATGTTATAAGTAGTAAAATTGTACAGAATTTCAATATGCTCACAGCGAAGCTTATCTCGTATTCGAAATTTTTGTTGTCCCTGTTATTCACGAACACCGTGGCAATAACGACACCGTATAGGACAATTTAATTTACGTATTGTTCGACTTTACATATTGAAATTATTTACAGAAGCACGTGTTACTTAGTAGTATTTTCTAATGAAAATATCGATAACTCATTGTTACGTAGGATTAAAATCCGTGTTCTCCTGCACAATGCGGGTACCGAATAGGAAGACACATGGATTTTCTTTTTTTTCCATTAAATTATTTCAGATTCACATTTTTCGCTCTGATTGTCTGTAATTGAATCAAGTTTGCTAAAAGGTTGTTTCTTTAAATATTGTTCTTGTTTCTTACACATGTCCTCGATGCCGAAGCGCGTAGTCCACCCCAGCTCCTCCTTGGCCAGCGAGGCATCAGCCCACATGGCGGTTATGTCTCCCAGTCTTCTGTCCACGTACTTCAAAGGGATCTTGGTCCCGGTGACTCTCTCAAACACGTCCACAAGCTCTTTCACTGACACGCCTTTACCGGTTCCTAAGTTATACACCTGTCAAGATAAATAGGGGTAAATGTAGACAGAAGTGTGTCACTGGGCCACCACCAGTTGGCGCGTGCCATTATCGTGTCAAGAAAAGTACCTCGGATCGCCGGGGTCGATTCCTGAGGTCCTCATCAAGATTAATGGCTTGATAAGGTTCCTTGAGGAGATCGGGTGGCTCGAATTATCGTCCCACCCTTACGCAAAATAGGCGCATCAGTCGTCGAGTTGCGGTTAAGGACCCGCTTTTACCATTACCATCATCGTGTCAAGCATCCCTTTCGTGAGTTTGCCATTTGGCGAACAAATGTTTTTCTCCTAAGAATAATTCTTCAATTGATCCCGGTCGAATTTGTTTTCAAGCTGTAACTTCAGCGCTATCTAAAACTATCACCTTTCTAATCCATCCTTGACTACTTAGACGCTCAGTCGGTTCCATTAATCCTACTGTAATCGTACAAAGACAAAGATTCGTAAACATTCTTGAGATACCTTTAGTCCAATTTGATTTTCAGCCAGTAGGTTCAGCGCTGCAACATGTCCGCGAGCAAGGTCCATTACGTGAATGTAGTCACGAACACCTAAAAAAAAAAACGAAATCAATCAAACTTTCAGACATATCTATTTGCTCTATTCATGTTCCGGCCGTCTTTAGTCGTGGTCGCCATCTCTTATTAGGTTTGCCCCGAGGTCCATGTTTGTCCATGTTGTCATAGGACGCGAAATGTAGAAATAACATAAAGAAACAGACTTGCTACCCCCTATCCAGCTGGCTCTCGCTTACCTGTCCCATCAGGCGTGTTGTAGTCACTCCCGAAGACGGTGAGCACGGACTTCTTCCCCAGCGCCACTTGCGCCATGAACGGCATCAGGTTTGTGAACTCCTTAGTGGGGTCCTCGCCGATCAGACCAGACGGGTGCGCGCCCACGGGGTTGAAGTACCGCAGCGATATTATGTTCCATTTCTGCGGAGAGTTAGAACTATTTTAAAATACGGATCACAGTGGCGCCCTCATTGAAAAGTATTAGTGCCAATAGTTTTTACAATATACCTATGGTTGTTCAGTTTCGTGATCCTACGGTACACCTAAGTTAGTCAAAATTAGGCTAGAAATGTTATTAATAAAATTACATAAAATAGGTAATCCAATCAAAATTCTTGTTAAGACAGGGGCCTCTCAGATAGAATTCATAATCACTCGGATATCTCAAATATGCCGAATTACGGATACAATAACCTTGAACTTTCGTTTGAGAGTATGTCAGCTCAGCCTCAGAAGGCTCCGGTTTGACACGAGGCTCTCATGTGACAGGTTAGTGGTATGTTGCAATGATGAGTTACTTCTAGATCATACCTGATAAGATTATCTTAATTGTGATTAATCAAATGAAACTTAGTGAAGTATGAATAAACACTTTTATAAATACGTGGAAGTCCTTAGGCAGTGTTGGGCGTAATCACTAAAAATTTCAATCGGATTGATTAGTCAAACTAAAATTTTAGTGATTAATTTAGTTTGATTGATTCAATCGCGATTGAAAAAATTTGTTTTAGTTGCAACTAAATTTGAGTAATATTTAGTTGTCAATTTTAGTTAGATTGAATTCAACAAATAATTTGAAAAAACAAAACATTATTAAAACAAAGCACACTCGAGCCAGTATCATCCATTCACAGTTCACACTAATATTATAAATGTGAAAATATGTTTGGATGTTTTGGATGTTCGGATGTGTTGGATGTTTGGACATCCGAATGTTTGGATGTTTGGATGTTTTGGATTTTTGGATGTTTCAAGGTTTTGGATGTTTTGGATGTTTGGATGTTTGAATGTTTTGGATGTTTGGATGTTCGGATGTTTTGGATGTTTGGATATTTCGATGTTTGGATGTTTTGGATGTTCGGATGTTTTAGATGTTTGGTTGGAAGTTTTAGACGTTTGGATGTTTTGGATGTTATAGATATTTGGATGTTTTGGATGTTTCGATGTTTTGGATGTTTAAGATCCAACCAAACATCTAAAACATCCGAACATCCAAACATCTAAAACCTACAAAACATCCAAACGTCTAAAACTTCCAACCAAACATCTAAAACATCCGAACATACAAAACATCCAAACCATCAAGATATCCAAAACATCAAAACATCCAAACCATCAAAACATCCGACAACCAAACATCCAAAACATCCAAACATCCAAAACATCCAAACCATCCAAAACATCGAAACATCCAAAACATCCAAACATCCAAAACATCCAAACCATCCAAACATCCAAAACATCAAAAACATCCGAACATCCGAACATCCGAACATCCAAAACATCCAAATATCCAAAAAATCCAAACATCCAAAACTCATCTCATCCAAAAATTCTATTGAAATTTTGATTTCATAAACGAAATAAAAATTTAGTTAATTGGAAATCAATCCTGACCTAAAACTAAAACTAATCAATTCCAGAATCAATCCGCACGTGATTAAAACTAATTCAATCGTCAATCGTCAGTTGAAACTAAATTCGTTAGTTTTAGTTTTTAATCGTCAATCAAACAAAATTTTGCCCAACACTGTCCTTAGGTCACATCTCTATGGTGGTATGGTTTCGTCATTTCGTCCCACCCTACCCCCAGGCCCAGGGGTAGACACGTCGCGCGAGATCAAGTCAAAGTCAAAATTATTTATTTCCATAGGATGTTATTACATCCGTCATTACATTTTTTTGGGTGAGTGGAATCTGTGGAGAAGAGCTCACCGAAGAAATTCCACAGTCGTCGCATCTTTTGCGTTTCCTTTTTTAAATAAAAAAATAAAATATTACAGAATTAATGCTAATTAAATATCGAAAAGGCCTGCCACTCAAGCAATCTATTCCCATGGACATCTGTCCTCTAAGTAATCAAGGTTCTTAAAGTGCATGATAGGCAGGCAGATAATACTGGCGGAACTGAGCATTTGAGCATTCTTCTATTTTTATATAATATCAACTTGTCTAGTTTTGCTTTATTTTGTGCACATTAAAAGTGAATTGACATACCCACAACAAATTGACCTAATGCTTGCTAAACGATTACGTTATTTGTGACATAACCACGGGTATCTTCTCGTATTCTGTGCCCATCGTCATAGTACCGATACTACTCGCCTCGTTGAAGTATTGTTTGCTAAACTGATTAGAAACTGTCCGCTTGTACATATTAGATGTCAAGACAAGTGCGTCCCAAACTAAGCAAAACATTTGCTGCATGCAGTAAGTTTACGCTACGAGTAAAATATGATCGGTGCTATAGAATCTATGGTGACTGCTAGCTCGTTTGTTCGTTAGATTTTTAAATTTTTATGTGGGTCGTACGTAAGTCGATGACCGATGAAAGTAGATGAGACGGTCTTGTGGTTAACTGTTCAGTTTAACACCATGTAATTAAATGACTGTTACTGCCAATGATATTATATACATACAAGAGGTAGATATGCCACCAACGCACCAAACGCGTGCCGTGAATTGGTCCTAATTGTGACCATTGCAGTCAGTCGAGCTGTGATCGCTGTCTCTTTCACTCTTACGCTTTGCCTATTTCCTGTCGCACTTATAGTGTGTCTGTGTCGCGGAACAATTTGTGTTGTGCGTGCAGTATGAACGTGACGTATCTTTCTTAAAATATCATTGGTTACTGCTAACCTCGTCAGCCGCGCTCAAGTCCTTGAGCATTTCTTCGATGAAGTACTTGGTTCTGCCGTAGACGTTGGTGATGTTGCCCGTGGGATGTGTCTCGGTGATGGGCAGAGACTCTGGCTCTCCGTACACGGTGCAGGAAGATGAGAACACCATCTGGTAGCAGTTGTGTGAGCGCATGATCTGTGGAGAATAGTCGGGTTAAAAATTGGCTAATTTGATTTCGCATTAACGCGTTGAAAGGAGGTCTTCACCGATTAAAACATAAACATAAACGGCCCGTTACAGTCCACTGCTGGACTATGAGCCTCCTCCACTTAAGCGGAGGGTTTTGCCATAATCTCCACGTTTGGCAGGCGGATTGAAGATCGCAGATTAAAAGGTTACTGTTTCAGAGAGCGCTGCTGCCCGTTCCCTGTTCAATGTGTAGTCCCTAAGTCGCCTCTTACGACACCCACGGGAAAAGTAGAGGTTGGTGACAAATGTATTCTACTCTGCCATCACCACACGGCCAACTTCACCGATTAACTAGATTCATATTGTGTAATACCTATTACCTACTGATATTTTTCAATTGGTTTTCTATCCAATATTGACAAACTTATAATCTGCAGAGAAAGATGAATTCAAACGCATACCTCTAATAGATTTAGCATTCCAAGTAGGTTGTTCTGATAGTAAAGTAGCGGTTGTTGCATGGATTCTCCGACGGCTTTCAGTGCAGCAAAGTGGATCACGCAGTCGATTTCATGCTGGAATTTAATAACTTTTTATCCTTCTTTTTATATGAACGCCTTATTGATCATCTCTTTGTAATTTCTGTATCTTGTGGGGCCTGCGATGTTGTTTGTCTCAAATGGAAATTCATTTAACAAGCTAACGATACGACACCAAGAAGACAAAGAAGACTCACAATACAATAATTTGTCTACTGGCAAAGCTTGGCGTATTTGACTATATAGGTAGTTACAGCATCAGTACTGCCTAAGTAAACTTCAGTCCATAAGGTTACATACCTTTTTATTAAGTATGTTAAATTCTAGTACACGTTCTTGTCATCCCACTTTAATTAAGTGTCTCTCACAACACATTGGTTGGCTGGAAGAGATCTCTCTTTATTAATAATATCATTTCTGTATAGTGTACTGTTGCAATAAAGAATATATATACCTTGTCAAAAATATCGTTGATTTGTGCCTTGTTTAGAAGGTCAGCTCGGTAGAATGTAATAGTTTTGCCAGTGATTTCTTCAGCTCTCCTAAGCGCTGGAGAGCCATTGTCGTCTCCTACTGCGTTGGCGAAGTTGTCTATAGCGACGACCTCGTGACCAGCTTCTAGCAGGTCCACCACGCAATGGCTGCCGATGTAGCCGGCGCCGCCAGTCACCAGGATCGTTTTTAATTTCGGCATTTTGATGTGTGTGATTTACTGATTACTTGTGGATAGATTCTGCAGAAAAAAAACAATATTGCCTAAACTACCTATTCAAATTCTAAAATAATTATCTAAAGACTCGTCATATTATATCGTCCAACTATTAAATATTTTGAATGCATTGTCAAACATTGCTTGTCTTTCTATCTCCTGACTTTAATTTTAAGCCTGACCTTTTTTATCAACTAAAATGCCAGTTAGCCAAATCCCTTCACTGTTTTTAATTCTGTCTAAACCACAGAGTAATCAACTTGAATTTGTAGTGGTTTTGCTGTGCTAAAACAATGTGCAATTAAACAGTCTGCGATCTTAGCGGCCGTGGAGTCTCGTCACGTTTCAAGGAGGGATGGCCAAGTTTGGGTCTAAAGGTTTGTCTAATGTTGTTGTAGAAAATTTGGATCGCGCCTAGATAATTTTCCTGATATTGTTAGTTATTTTTAATCCAAGTAACAGGTCTCGGGTCTTGGTATTTAATTAAGCAATTATAAAATATTATCCAGGTCTGGTTCTTTGTTTGTTTGCCCATGATTCGTTGGGATTGTAGATTGGTCTTCCATTGATTTTTTTCATTGATCTTTCTCAGCCTTAACCAACATAACGGATATGTGTTTAAAGTTATCAAATTCTTGCGTCCTGCTAAATGATTCATCAAGGTGATTGCACAACATCTCAACGTCGTCGTCGTCGGCTTGACAAGGTTTTGAGGTGACAGGATGCAACTACGATGACGAATCTTAATTTATGTTTTATCGAGTTTTTGGTATGTTTGTTAGTATTGACTGAAAGCCTGTATACGAATCATATATTTCGGGACTTAGTGTTAATAACTCAGTCAACTCAGTTATGCAGAAATACTAATTCAATGTAAATGTAATTAGATCGAATTATCCCTTCTGCCGATAGTCATTAGATAAGCTAAACGGTTCTAATACTATCATAGATCAAAGGCAAAAATACGTAATCAGTCAGCAATGTGAGATCGATCATATCACGTGAATGAAGTCATTCTTGGTAGAAACTTCAAGGAAAAGCTTGCGGATGAATAAAGACTTGAATTCTATGGATAATTATCTATGTATTTGTTAAGACTACTTCCGCCCATTTAACGATTTTGACACGAGAATATGACCACGTTTAAATAATTCTGTTGGCAAGGTCTTAATCAATTGGCGAATATCTACTTAGGTAAATACTACAAATCTTTGTAATAGTCGATAGTGTAAGTATTATCTTTAGTTATGAAAGGATCGGGCGGTCTATCGCTACTATCTAAAGAATCATTCAATCAATATTTTGAATTGCTGTGATTTTTTAATGTTGTCAGTGTTTGTTTTTATCTCAGACTTGTACTTCCTATAAAGTGTACCTACTTATGTTAATAATTTCTACGGCTATGTATGTTATGTTTTCTTTTTCTTATTTTTCAATAAACTCGTTAGTAAACGAAACTGTATATAAAACTGCCAAATGTTTTAAAAGAAAATAAAAATGTACATACTTCTTATTTCTACGAAAAAAAAACGAGAGCAGCAGTCTTACAAAACCGCATCTTCCTTACAGAATTATGAATACGGTAGTCTCAAAGAACTCCTGTTATGGGTTTTCCATAAATTGCTCACGTGCGTAAACTTGGTGTAGTGTGGGGGTTATTATGGAGTATTACATCTCCCTGCGGCACTGCCTCGAGAGCCCGGTGCAAGGACCGCGTAATGAAGCAGGCGCAGCAGGATTGATGCATATACTTAGAACTGCACTTGCTTATTTTTAGTTTAGGCATAGTATCTAATTGTTTATTATTTACTTCTATTCTATGGGAAAATCCAAGCTAGGTGAAGCCGCTGGCAGACGTTCAGTTTAGATGTTCTTTAACATTTTCTTGATAATAATTGTGCGATTTTCGACGTATGAAATTAAGATTGACAAGTACATAAAGATTTATCAAATATATTACACTTATTTATACGCGAAAATAAAAACTTATAAATTAAATATATAAATAATAGTCGACAATTTGTATAAAACTAATGCCATCAAAAACATAACTTGTAAAAAAACCAAGTCTCGCACGCAACTTAGTCTACCGTAAAAAGTTGTGAGATCCATGTAATACCAAGTCGGTTCATTTATTCAGCCCCTACTTAAGAGTCCTTCTGTCTGAAGTTATTACGTAATTAGCTCACCTAACAACATCTTATAGTGACCAGATCAACATTAAAAATCTCTTATGTTTTAAATAAATACATAGATTGACCTGGCAATCGCATGAAAACACAATGTATCTCACAAGTAATACATTATTATATTAAATTTGATTGTTTGGTGCGATTGCCAAGTCAATCTATGTATTTATCGCATGAAAACACAATGTATCTCACAATTAATACATTATTATATTAAATTTTATTGTTTAGTGCGATTGCCAAGTCAATCTATGTATTTATTTAAAACATAAGAGATTTTTAATATTGATCTGGTCACTATAAGATGTTGTTAGGTGAGCTAATTACGTAATAACTTCAGACAGAAGGACTCTTAAGTAGGGGCTGAATAAATGAACCGACTTGGTATTACATGGATCTCACAACTTTTTACGGTAGACTAAGTTGCGTGCGAGACTTGGTTTTTTTACAAGTTATGTTTTTGATGGCATCTCATTTCTTTTTGTAGATCGCATGAAAACACAATGTAAAAATGCACACCTACGCTCCACCTACCTTACACCTACCCTAAACCTACCCTACACCTACCCTACACCTACCCTACACCTACCCTACACCTACTCTATACCTACCCTACACCTACCCTACACCTACCCTACACCTACCCTACACCTACCCTACACCTACCCTACACCTACCCTACACCTACCCTACACCTACCCTACACCTACCCTACACCTACCCTACACCTACCCTACACCTACCCTACACCTACCCTACACCTACCCTACACCTACCCTACACCTACCCTACACCTACCCTACACCTACCCTACACCTATCCAACACCTATCCAACACCTACCCTACACCTACCCTACACCTACCCTACACCTACCCTACACCTACCCTACACCTACCCTACACCTACCCTACACCTACCCTACACCTACCCTACACCTACCCTACACCTACCCTACATCTACCCTACACCTACCCTACACCTACCCTACACCTACCCTACACCTACCCTACACCTACCCTACACCTACCCTACACCTACCCTGCAATTATATTCCATTATACAGGTACACTGATTCATTTACTGCAAATGTAACTTTGTAATCCTATATAATGCCCCAAGATTTATATGGGATTACAAAGTTATCTAGCAGATGATGTATCTAGAAAACTGGGCCGAAATTGCAAAATGTTTTAGTTTTTCCTTGGTTTATACACTAAACACTAATTCAATTCTAAATTTGAAGCTTCTATGTCTGCTAGAAGTGCCTTAGAGTTTTGATGATCGGTCAGTGAGTGACAAAATTAAGAAACTTTGACTAGTTATAATTCATAAACTACAGGCTCAAATTGATTGAAATTTGAAATATACCGTATTTATACAATGCCTGCTTGGTTACTGAAAACTCAGGCTTCTAGTTTCATCCACAACGAAGTTATAGGGGGGTCGAAAATGGCCTGAACTGCTTCGAGAAAAGTATGGTACGGCCGTGCCGCTTTTTTGCTCGACTTGGCGGGGGCACTGCCGTGCCCCCAGATATTTAAATGTAGTTTAGATATTTATAGGTAGGTAATACAATATTAAACTGAACTTCTAAATGTAAAAGGAAATGTGTTTAGCACTTGCGGCGAAGATGCAAAAACAGATGTGTGGACCTTCTCAGAAGCTAAACAGGATGAGCAATGAACTAACTTTATACCTAGGTACAACTTAATTAGATATGAGCCATATTATTATATTCCATTCATAAGTACTTAACAGTTTTGTTGAGTTAGTGTTATTAAATAAAAATAATTATTATTTGACAAAAAATACTTAAGGTTTCTTATATTTGTGTAAGAATCGTGGAATTGACATGGTTAAATTGTTCAATATTATGTAATTTATTCAATGGCATTGATATCACATAACTTAAGACTAGAAATATATACCATAAATTCCTAAAGATATATTTATTCTAGTTAGCATTTAGACCGACCGAATAAATTATGATGACCGGCCGTAAATAAAGCAGGGATTCCCACATTTTTAGGCTAATTTTAAATAGATAAGTGATAAGCAATCGCAAGCTTGACCTAGCGTTGTACAATATATTGGCTTCTATAGGAAACCCCGCTCTCTTTTCACGGGGAAATCTAAGAAAACATTAAAGCGCATCCCAACTCATACCAATGTCTCTCATGCGATCAACAAACAAATGGTTTTCTCACTAACCGTTCACTTTCACATAGAAACCGTTAGATCTATCGGCTTACCGTTTGTTCTAATTAGTCCATCGACGCACGCCACTTCACTGAACTTAATGATAAATAAAAAATAAATAAGTTTGAGTTAAGAACGTTTTTGAGACGTACGGCGCGTACGAGTTGTCGGTCTGCGCGCCCGCATCTAACGTGGACATCGCGAGCGGCGTCTGGCTACGTCACGATCATTGCAAACTGGTGGGGCTTCGATACACCGAAGTTCGCTTGCGAATTCGAAAATTCTTATTGTTTTTATCCATTTCAGTCCGGACTAGTCTCACGTCCGAATTAATCTTTCTTATCCTCCTCATCTAAGTTTTATCTTATAATTTTTTTTTTTCTCGGTCATGGACCAATGAATCAAGTTTTTTTTTCATATTTCCGCAAAAGACAACAAAAAAGAAGGTAAACTGCTTCAAGAGAGAAAAGTGGTTTACCATCAACCTTGTCCTTTTTTTATTGCAGATCAATTAGCATCTAAAGCCGTGAGAGAAAACTGCCAAAATGGAGAGTAATCATAACTGAAGAAAGGACTATTATTCACATCGCCAACTGGTCGTTTACAGGCACGTGTCGGTGTGAAGGCAGTCGATTTCCGGTGACAGTGACCCTATATACAGTAACCTTGTATCATACCATGTAGTACCATATGTAGTATATTAATTCTGTGTCCATTATCGTGCATCGCAATGCAAATTCCATCATCGGTCAGATGAAGTCAACAACATCAGCGACTATTGCCGAAAATGCACCAACATGTTGAGAACATCAGGCTTGGTACACCTGCCGTTGTCTTTAAACCCTGCAATTATTATTTGACGACAGTGTTCTTCGTTCGGTAATGAACGACTGTTATTTTTTAGTGTTTAATAGTTCGTTTAAGTGTAAAAGCAGCCTGTCTCCGCCGACAGTGACCTCGCACCAATACTTATACCGTAATAATGCGGGTGTCATCTCACCGCATCAGATGTATCGGTGGTAGGAGATGGTCCCTCATCGCACCATGGTCCCGTTATGAAGTTAGTGCTGGCCTTGAGACGTGGACAGAGTTTTACTTTTGCTATGACCACGACTTGGTAGAATTTTGCGAAGTATTCATGAAAGTTTTGGTATTTGTTCAAAAGAAGTATATAGGTAGGTATAGTCTGCCTTTCTAAGTTCCTGTACATTCAAACCATGCAGCTTTTTGCAAATATTGAGGTAGGATGATTTTCTGCATTTTTTCTGTTATTTTTTTTGCTCTATTTAAAAACAGAACCCAGAAATTATCTGCTTCGTCAGAATTATTTTTAGGTAAGTATTTTCGTTCTGCAAGCGTAAAGGGTGAAAATAGGGGCCGCATGCAAGAGTGTAGGGAAAATCTAGGTCATTGATTTTGGTGGGGAAAATCTAGGTCATTGATTTTGGTGAGTAATTGAGCAAAGATAAAGGCGGTTCTTTATTATCAGACATATTCTTACTGATTGGTGTCTTTGACAAATAATGTTTTTTAAGGCCCTGATACATCAGGTCGGGTCACTCTTTACAAAGAGTTATCTGTGCTTAGTGGTCGAAGAGTCGGATTCAGTAAAACACTTGAAAATTAATATAAAACAATTTAATTTTAATACTTCCTTCAGCATAACCGATTAAAAATATTATATAACAAACAACAGTTATATTTATAATTCTTTTTTATGTTTAAAAACATTAAAGCACTTGCGGTGCACTTTCAATAAAACTCATAAATATGGAAATAAGTAAGGAGGTTTATTAAAACGTTACCGATTTTCGTATTTTTGAGTTTTATTTTGACATGAAACATGTGACGGCACCGTTTTGCACCCAACGATTCAGCCAGGTGTTTCATGTTCACACAATTTTCACTCTTAACGTATTTATACTATATACGAAACACAGTTTCCTCATCGCTAGCACCCTGCGAATCAGTCGGATGTTTCAGATACTCACAACATTTAATACTTATAAAATTAAGTACAAACAAAATTAAATACTGATGTTAAATCAACTAAAGGAAGTCGGAGTCGTGTATCGTTTCGTATGAACTAAAATATATTCTTAATGCTCAATTATTTTTTATTTTTTTTGTCACACGCTTAGGTAATTAAAAGATTAAATCTGACGTAACCATTCATTAAAAAAAAATTATTTGAAAAATATAAACAATATTATGACGTTACTTAAAAACACTCATTTGGCAAAGGTAACGTACAGGAACAGTCAAACTATTGATAATAGAACAGTAATAATAGCAATAAAAATTGTATAATTTTATGCACGTCTCACAAATAAATATATTTTACTGACTAGTCAAACTTAATACTAATGAAATCAAAACTTTGGTCGTTGTGCCATTTTTTTGGACTTTAAGAGTTTTACTATTTTTTTATTTAATTTTTTGTTTTTCTCAATATTTCTAAGGAAGCCGTCGCTGTATTGTCGGTGTCAGTTGATAACGTAGCGTAGATAATGTAGCGGCCTGAAAAATAAAACGGAGTAAAAATGTAGTCATCGGTCGTACAAAAAAGAAATTCAGGTAAGGTGATTCTGTGGAAGATTTCTTCTCCAAGAAACGACGCAATATTACAAATATGAAATATCGTAAGAGATATTGAGGTGCTTGTGCATCTTATAGATCCAACGTTTCGATGCACGTAGCCAGGTATAAATAATTAATAATAAATAAATATGTGGGGACATCTGCACACACGGCCATCTGATCCCAGCAGAAGCAGAGTTAGTTAAGCAGAGTTTGTACTATGGGTACCAGACAGCTGATATACATTACATAAATAGATAAATACATACATCTATAGATAAACAACAATATTTTATTAATATCAGTATATCTACGCACTTAAAAGATCATAAAACCTAAATAAATAAAATAAATTAGAATCGACCGATGGCGCGGAAAGATTGAGTGGTGAGTAACAAAGTGGTAATGAAGCGCGCGACCACTTTTTATGGCGGCATTTCTTCCTTTCTTTTCGCTGCATCAGTCTGGTGACTGCCAGATTTTATTTGCCAAAAAACCTTTAGTTTATAAACACTTTTAGGTTACCACTGTTAGGTCTTGTTTGATCTAACCTTAGGAGGACGAGAGACCCCGAGGAGACTGATAGACCCTGACTGATAAACTTGGTTGAGCAGTCGAGCTCTTTCACCCTGACGACGTACCGTTTAATTAGTTTTCTTGGCATCCTTAGTCTCCTCTTTGGGCTGTCCCTTGCCGAGCAGCTTGGCTAGAGTGTCCCAGATGCCGCCCATGAACAGAGCGCAGAACAGGTTCTCGAAAGGCACGAACGGGTCGTGGATGCCCAGCAGGATCGACGACAGCTGAACAGAGCATACATTCCAAATTAAAGTCTTGTTCTGGCAAAGAACAAATATAAAAAAAAAAACAACAACAATAATCTCTACTAATAAAAAAAGAAAGTTTGTATATATGGATGTTTGTTACTCTTTCACGCAAAAACTACTGAACGGATTGGGATAAAATTTGAAATAAGATAGTTTATACCCTGAATTACCACATAAGATACTTTTTACGGGAAATAGTCTTATTCCCACGGGAAAATCTTCACAACGCGAGCGTAGTCGCGGGTGACCTCTAGTAAAATTATACTCGTCCTTTTTAAAACAAAAATTGTATTTTAAAAAAAAGGTAGAAATCAGCAAGACGAGCGAGGCCACGTAAAAAGAGTTAGTAGACCTCTCGCTAGATGGCGTCATAATATGTCCAAGATCGGGCACCATGATGGTGAGCTTTTAGAGATTTTTTCTAGGATATTATCCCTGCGTTCCGAAACGCGCTGAAATTGATTAAAGCACCCGTAATCGCGTTCCGAATTAACGTATGAACGTTTTTTTGCTTTTCTGATCGCTGACAGCGCTGAAAGTCTGAATCGGAATACGCCCTAACAGTAGTCATGTTATTAAACTGTTACTGTAGGTTAGAATCAAACAGAAACATGGCGAGATATTACGTCGGTAATAATTTGAGATTAATAATAATAATAATGTTTATTAGGCAAAAGAACAATTTACAAATGTCTCTGGTCCCCACACTAAGATATCCTGTGTCGTGGGAAAGCAGGCTCCCACTCTTCAACTTTAAACAATTTAGATTATATCAAGATTGTCTTTCAAATCCAAACATTGAACGAGCGAAGGAACATTGTGTAAATTATGTTCACAGCCAGAACGAATTACGACACTAAAGAAAAGTTTTGCATAACTATGTTTTCTTGTTACAAAGACCAGCTGAGACAGAGAAGTTCCTACTTATGTAAATAATGTCTCTTGTACCTATTCAATTATCATCAACAGTAATTTATACTCACATTATTGTTCGAACTATCGTGAATAAGTACTTGAGCTGCTTACCTTGAAGTAGACGAAGAAGATGACGATGCCGAAGTAGACCAGTGCATGCGGCGCAGAGATGAGGTCGGTCTTCTTGTCCAACACGAAGATGATAGACGCCACCAAAGAGGCTTTCGTGTAGCTGCAAATAGCATTCGAATCAGTTGGTAAACTTTTAAAACAAAATCCACAAAAAAGTTATGACACTAGAGAAGAAATACTACGTTGCTTGAAAGAGAGAATACAAAGATATGTAAGGATTTTAAAATACTTAGCAGGTCAACATAATTGGAAATGTGCCTGCATTGTGCCTGTTGCGGATTGCCAAGGAGATGCAGATTCAAACCCTCTGTCCAAAATCGACTATTGTTTTCATTGTTAGCTTCAATTACAACTTTAACTGAACACGGGAGCCAGCAGTCTAAGAGATTTTACACATTCGTGTTCAATGATTCATTAATCTTATCGCTCTCTTACTCTGGACGAGAGCAAAATGTAGAATAGAAGATATAATGTTACTTACAAGCTGGGCTGCATGGTTTCCATGGCGGTGGGTGTCCAGGCGCCGCGGATGAGTCGTTCCACCAGTCTCGTGAAGCCGGCACCGTTACCCTTCAAGGTTCCTGGAATTCACAGGGCGCTGTGGTTAGGCGAGATCTAAAAAATGGTAGGTAATATAGCGCGGCGCTCAGACGGAGCGCGCGATTCGCTCTTCTTCTTCAAATTAAAGAGCATTGCTGTTGTCGGTGCAGCATCCATGTGTTAAGAACATGGCTTTTTACAAACTTACGCTTCATTTTTACTATAATTTTATTATATGTTTTTTAATAACTGTCTTTGTATACTTTTTTTAGCTATCTTTCTAAACAGACCAATAAGGTCACCTTTGTTTTCAAATTCAAATGATTCATTCGTTACTTACTAGCTTTTTGTTAACGTTTTCATACGACCTTTTGTAACTTTGAAATTTTCTTTGTCTTCATATTATTATAACCAGCATTTTGTACTTACAGTCTACAGTTTTATTTATTAGCGTAGTGATCCCTAAATCCACCTAAACTAGGGCACTAGCATTTACACATGTTTATTCAATTATGTAACTTCTTCCACCCTTCTCTGTCCAGTGCCCCTACTTTGACCTCCTTATAAGACATGACATTGATTTTTCTTTTAATTTGTGATATGTAGCTTATCCTTGGCCTTCCTCTCCCACGTTTCCCTTCTATCTTTCCTTCGATGATGTTGTTTATGAAACTGTTCGCTTAGACCCCTAAAATGTTGTAAGGTTTTATATCCCATATAGCCATTTCTGCTTACTCTAAGTAACGGTTTACACACCTAGTGTCGGCACTGAGTAATTCAACTCATTCAAAATCGCTTCTTACGTCGGGCAACTGGTTGCCCATGGTTCGTTCGTAACATCGACCTTCATATTAGATCTCGGGTTTCATGATAGACGCTTCACGTCGCTATTTCGATGCCGCGCCTCACCACCCGAATCCTCTGGTCGTGAAAACCGCCGGTTATTTCCCTTTCCCCGTTACGCGTTTAAAACGTCGGCCTAAGCATGTTCTGTCCGATCCTGTCGATCCCATCCAGTCTGCTGAGATAGCCATTGCCAATAGAGTACACTCCACAGAATGCCCTTCTGGTAGCAATCGCACCCGCCGGCGGGGACGCGGTAGACCCAATCAAGTTCTGCATAATCCTGGAAGACCCCGTCAGGGTCATTCCTCTCTCGCGCGCTTCTCGCCATGGCAACGTCCTAGGCCGAGGTCCGTGCCCCCAAGTGGGCGCCCTTAGGCTGTTGCTATTAATAATAGGGGTAAGAGCCTTCCGCTCCCCCAAAAGTCCGGTTACGCTTGATACGTCGATTTTGCGACACAAGCATTAGGTCCACATAAAAAAAAAAAAACTGAGTAATTCTCGTAACATACTCTGGTTGTCGTTCTGTGTTTGTTATGTCGTCGTAACTAAACACGAGGAAAGGCCGACACAGGAACATTTAGTTGTAACGAGTTCGTAACGTAACGCCGCGCCGCCGTTACAAATTTTAACCGGAATTCTTATAAATCATTCATACTCGTGACCAATTTAAGTGGTAAATAAAACCAAGACACATAATTATACACTAACAAGGCTATTGATCCTAGAATATTACCTTGCGATACTCTCTTATAATTTTCTGAAACGATGCCTGAGTTAACTTTTGTTCAGGAATGAAATTCCTTTAAAGATATAGCAAAAAATTAAATAGTATCGCAAATTTCCTTATCGTATGTCAAAAACTTCTAAAATATCTGCTTACCGATAATGATCATGATAACATAGGCGTTGGGATAGAGCTTGGCGGCGTGAGAGACTCCGTCGTAGACTTTCTTGGCTCGATATATCTCCTTCATAGCTGAAGCGACCACCTTCACGGGGAGAAACTTTGCCACCTTGTAGCCTACGTCGAAGGGCATGTAGAATACCACGTACCTGGAAAGACGTTTAAAAGTATGAATTAAATACAAATAACAATAGAAATATGTGTTAGTTACAGTTATTCGTATGTTTTATGAGCGCTCAAAGAAAGTGGCTGACTGAATAATAAAGACAAAAATAGTGACGCATCCAAAATCAGCACTCATAATAGTAATAGTCATTTATTCCAGGCAGCTTGGCCCATATGCAATAATATCATAACTCCCTCCCTTTGCGTCAATCTTTAGTTTTTTTATAGGTCTATTCGTGAAATAAAATAACGCGATAAAAAAATATCAAAATACATTAATTATTATCTAAATCTTATTATATTATATTATTATATTATATAAATCTTATTGGCAAATTAGTGATGTTAGATGTTAACATACCAATCCTTATCATCGCCCGATGGTACACCCCGACTCGTGGTGCTGGTAATACGATTATTACAAAATCGTAACATAACTCACTTATATGTGTCAAAAATATTACTATAATAATAATAATATAAACTAACATTAATAAGTTTATTAAAGTTGCAGCGATCCAATTTTAGATGGTTGAAACGGCTCATATTTAAATATAAGTATTTCTTGTTAGTAAAAAATGATTGTGTAGAATCTTACTTTATGTAAATATTTTTTATCTGCTAGTGATTATCTAATTCTAATGTTTTTGCGCACACTCACCAGGTAATAGTGCCAATGACCAGTTGAGGAGTGTTCTTGAGCGGGGCGAGGATCGGCTCGCCGAGCAGCCCGTTCGCCACCATCCCGCCCGAGAATATCACCAGCATCGTGGACAGCCAGCATGACAACGGGTGCTTGCGAGAAAATGTCTGCGCGCCTACGCAAATAGGAATATCAAGTAAGTACATCTGTGGTACTATAAACTATCCCATAAAACGTGCAAAATATTAAAACTTTTTTGGCTGTTTATCATACGTTCCCAAAGAGGCGCTCGAAGATCTATCACAAAATACTGTAAACTATTACTTAAATTTTTCGAATATATTAAATAGACAATTTGATACTACGTGGGAAAGGCAAGGGACTCTCTGCTAATAGCGTTTGCGAGTGACGTAATGATTTGCAGAACGTGGTTTGTAATTTCAAAGTCCCTTACTGTGGCTCGTTGGTCTAGGGGTATGATTCTCGCTTCGGGTGCGAGAGGTCCCGGGTTCAAATCCCGGACGAGCCCGTGGTGATCCACTTTTGGATTTTTGCATTAAATTAGCTTTAAATTAGCTGCTTGTTTGAGAACTGTTTTTTATTATTTCAATGCGAGAGTTTATATTTTTTTCCTGTCTAGTTTGCTTGGCTTTCAATACGCCATCTGTAGCATGGTTTGAGAACGTTTAGGCGGCAGCTAACACAACAACAGCGTGGTGTAAAAATTTTTAGTCTCTCCAAATTCGGGACCGCCTTTGCTTTTAGATAATTTGGCTCAGTGACAAAAGAGAAGTATCTCCGTGTTGTGATATTTCGAGGACGTAAAACTGCACCGCAATCACAATAGAGTTTAGCAACCTTGCGCGGATAATGCAGTTTTTTTTTTAAAGATAAAAAATAACTATACTTAAGTGCAGTAATAAATATTAATAAAACGATAAAAAATCACATGACAGTATCTAAGTATCTAGAAATTTTTAATAAGTATCCTATTACGCCGGCTGATAATATTTATCAACGTGCAACGTGATAAATGGATTTACAGCTGCAAAATTTAGCTTATATCTGTTATCGAACTAAACTTTTTAAACATAGTATTTGCTTTACCATTAGTTATTATTACAAGCCAGGTTGACTGTGGTGCCGGAGGGAACATGTCTATTTTTAAACTCTTCTATGTGTCTTTATTTCGGTACATTCCTAATAGCATATTGCTTTACTAACTAATTAATATGATGCGGAAGTTATCCACGGTAATATTTTGGCGGGTCTCATTCGAAACAATAAAAAACTATCACTTACCAGCTCCTAAATCTTCCTTGACTGCAAGAGCGCACAATAAGGAATGTGCTATGTCAAAATACGGGTACATTTTCAGCTTTATCACCTGGTTGGCCAGGTCTAAGAATGCTTCGGGATCCATGGTGTTAGTTTTTTGGAAGCTCGCACTGATTTAAAGTGTTATTTGTACAACTAAACACCGACAATAGCGTGACACGAGACTACGTGCCGCGACTTTCCGCGGGCGCTGTTGCCGCGAGACTGAATTGACTTGAACTGGCTGGCCGTTCAAGATCGGCTACAGTCGAATCAGCCAATTTTTTGATTATTTTGGTCAGAAGCAGCGAAGCACGCTAACCTCCCATTATGATAGCAATCATGATGTGACAACCGGTGCACGTCATAGTCTGACAGATTTTAATGTTAGTTTCAGTCAGTTGCGCTAATTGTACTGAAATTTCGTCACTTATAAGCAAGTTTCCGTAGTGTAGCGGTTATCACGTGTGCTTCACACGCACAAGGTCCCCGGTTCGATCCCGGGCGGAAACATTTTTTCTTTTTTTCTTTCGTATTTAAAGATATTTTTTCTGTTTTATTTTAATTAACAATTTATTTAACGTTTAATATTTTTTGGGCGCATAGTTAAACGATATTTTCGATAAAAAAAGTATATTTCAATGACACTTTTTACAGATCATTTATAATAAAAATAGAAAATTACAATTCGATAATCAATTAATAGTACATACAAAAAATATTATTATGATAATTTAGGAAAGAATAGGAACAGTACATTGTATAATTTCCATCAGTCTTCCTTACTTCGATCAAACACAGCCAGATCTTTGGAAACCTTATTTAGCTGATTCGCTTTAGCTCACACTGTTCTGCTTGCTACTTACTAAATAATTTAATTAATATTCAGCTAATTATAATTTCTTATTACACAATAATTACACATTAATAGACAGAATTAATTGTATTCCTAATAAAAATTTTTTTTCGGAAATTTTAGTGGTAGTACTATATTAATTATTATGTCCTTTTAGAATAAGTTGGCCTCTTAATAAAAAATAATAATAAAATCAATGAAATCTTTACTACAATCTTATTCGCATTGCATTACACCATTCATTACAGAAAGTCGAAGCTAACCGAGAATGTTCTCTGGGAATATGACGCACAATTTTCATGCTATTGCATTAGGTCGTCCATATAACTATCGAGCCATGAATGATATTCAGACACGTGCGAGTTTACCTTTAGCTTATGCAATAAATAATGCCATCTAAAAGGAAATATTGTAATGCAATTTAAGAGGAAATTTTCTGTATTTTGCTTCCTTTGCGAACAATATTAGTCGAGTCAGTTTAACAAGGGCACCTTTAAGGCATAGATCGAACACTGAAAAAAACCCTTCCTAAAAAACCAGTTATATGTGGATATAATTATGACTGTTCGACTAGGTACCTATTTCATCCCTTTGATAAACAAAATAGTATCAAACAAATTAGGACAGTATATTTTTATGGTTAAACTACCTATATTCAGAAAAAAATTCAATAAGCCTCACTCTGATCTAAGTTAAAATTATAAATAGAGATTCCTAAATTGTTTTATCATCTAATTCATTACTTAAAACTATGACATTTACACTTAAAATAAATAATATTAAATCTGATATTGAGCAGTCTTAATATTTCAGAGGACCGTGGCCGCATGCAGTTTTCAAAGTGCGATTTATTTCATAATAATTTTAGTGAAAGTTCGTATGAATCTGAACATCTTTGGTCAAAAATGGGTTTATACTCCTTCTTTACATATCTTTCTTGTTTATGTGATCGACTGATCGTGCATTACTAAAAATACCCAAATACTATATTGACGGAGTTCGTAGTATTTACAGGTAACACAAATATTACGGTTTTGCATAGGTGTTGCCGTTGTTGGTGAAGCTTAAGTTTTGACAGTTATTTTTTTAATACGAGTTGGTCAGTCTTATTCACCCCCACAATAAAATACTTCATCTTTGAAAATTGATTCCTGTTTGTTTATATTGTTTTATATTTCATGACTAAGTTGGTGCACTTACTAAGACTTAATTAATTATATAAAATATTCACTAGCGTACTTCATAAATTAAATAAACGCACCTCACAACACTCATTCCATTTTTGATCCAACTCTGCATCCACCTGAAAAAAGAAAAGATTTATTAATAGAGAAACGAAAATAGTGAGAGATGCGATGTGTCCTAATTTTATTTGCAAATCTGCCGTTAACAAACACAATACTTGCAATGGAGG
Source organism: Carpatolechia fugitivella (assembly GCA_951230895.1). NCBI lineage: Eukaryota > Metazoa > Arthropoda > Insecta > Lepidoptera > Gelechiidae > Carpatolechia > Carpatolechia fugitivella. The sequence continues at coordinate 5,058,723 of OX579664.1, forward strand.
AGGAATATGTTGAAAATGGAATAAAATCGACCATCCTTACTTAAAAAGAGGCATCTGCCGAGTTATGCTTCACCCCTTGCGTGCCGAAGTCCCTCCTCTGATTGGTGAGACCTGTTATAAAAAATATTATTAAATAAATTATTTATTAGGTTTTTAATCACAAAAATGAGACACGCAAAGCTACGTAAAGTGGGTGTAATAATCTAACCCAAAGAAATGAACAGTAATTTGACCCTTTTGTTGACCCTATTATAATATTACTTGAATACATCCAAGAAAAGTTAAATCTAATTATAATAGCTATCTATTATAATATACGAGTAGTACCCATATTATCGTCTGAGATGAGACTGACACTATTAGAATACTAATCTGTGCTGTTGGTATTCTGAATAAATAAAAAAATAAAATAAAAACAGAAATGTGGAAGCGAAGCAAAATGTGTCCGGGTAATGAGCATAATACCTTTCTTTTTGTTGGGGACACTCATTGCTCGCCCGTTAGCTGAAAATTTAAAATACTGTCAATAAACCGGGTAATACCAACGTACCCAATATTTCTGTACTCTCATGCTTTTTAAACGAGAAAGTCTTTGAAAATGCAAGGGCAATTTTCCTACCAAATGTTTGTTTCGACGGCTGCTTTTGCGGTGAACATCTTTCGCTCTGTAGGAAAGTGTTTGTTGATTCTTTAGGAGAGTATTTCGTTTGTTTCTTCTCGTTTGGTAATTCTGTTTTCGTAGTATCATTTTTAGGTGCACTTGTCCCATTATCATCGTTACTTGTTTCCGATAGTGCTATTTTTCCAGCTGGTATTCTCTCTTTATCGGCTCCGTTCTCCATTTCAGTGTCATCCTTCTTTTCTGTTTCTTTCTCTTTTATATCTGCCTCTTTAGGATTTTCCCCATTACTAATTTCATGAGATTTCTCTGGAGTCGAGCTTACAATCTCGTCTTTTATTGCTGATGAAGAAGCGGTATCTTCAATATTTCCACTAGCATCTAAAGAAAGGATAGTATCCGTGGTGCCGTTGTGATTTTCTACAACAGTATCTTGATCGAACTCAGATTCTTCACTTCTTAAGCTTCTCAAACTTGTTGCATTGGTTAGCTAAAAAAATACAAAAATGTTAAGAAACAATGTGCTTTAGGTAGAATATTGGCGGAAAATTTGTTTATCGCAAGAATGCTGTTTTTTTTCTGAAGTATAGGGACCCTTATTCTCGTATAAGTAACAAAAGTAAGCTTTAGAACAACTTCTACCATTTTAGTAAATTTTTCTCATACTAATTTAGTATCGCGTAAATCCATATCCGACATTGTCCGCATACCTAACGCAAAGCAAAAGTAAATAATATTCAGAAAGTAAAAAAAAGGCGGAAAAGGCGTCGACCAACCCGCATTGGGCCAGCGTGTATAATCGCCCTTATTCAGGGTAGGCTCGAGCCCCTCGGTGGGGACGTATATGAGCTGTTGATGAAAAAAAAAAGGCATGAATAGATCATCAGACCAACAGACTTGGTGATTACCGTGTAGCTGGAGTCGTCGTCGGAGTCGGCATCGAGTTGAACCATCATCTTCTCAATCAGTCGCTCCATAGTGGACTCGCTAGTTGATGCGACGTTGCCAACTGGCTCTCGCGTGCGTTTGTTTTTTTTTACTACCTGGTAAATTCAAGCACTGTCAAAATAGAAACAAGTAGTCCTCAATGAGAACTCCTCCTCAAATGCTCTAATGAAACTTCTCAAAAGAATATTCTTCTCTTTTCAAATATTGGTTATCATCATCATCTAGACTAGAGTCTACTACTGGACAGTGGCTTCTTCTAAACAGAGGCTTCCTCTATTGCACGCACGTAAGAACGATGGCTGGATGGATGGTTAAGTATACAACATAGTTTTGTCTTGAACTTCTTTACTGTCCAGTAAAGAATAACCAAACTAAGAGATGTAACATTCAAAAGTTAATAAACTATTCATTTAATTTTATTTCATTGTTATATTGTGCTAATGCATTCAATTTGTGCCAATAGAAAACGTAAAATCGTTTGCGAATTTTGTGACGAACTCACCAGAACTTCATCATCATTATTACTGACTCTTGTCGTGTTGTTGTTCCCATAGTTTGAGCGACGGAAGCACATGGTGAATTCAAAGAGCGCTTGCATCCCGCTGTACCAAGGCTCGCTTTTAGGAACGCGTCGCGCTCTTATGTTTCTGTTTCCTTGGTACTTCAATGTGCGGAGATAGCGACGTTTGCTTTGAATGTACATCACCTGAAAGGATAGAAATTAAAGTTCATGAAAGATAAACCTTTGGTTTACACATTTGGATTAATATGGTTTCGCACAGACGAGGTGTAAGAACGAAAAAGAACCATGTTACTGATACTACTGCAAATTGTTCAAGGTTCTCTATCATCGTTTTTAGATACTGAAAGCTATTCTAAAATGGTACTACAACAAGAAAATAAATGCGTATTTGCTCAGCATAAGTACTGACTTACCACATCAGCAGATCTAAGCGGTGGTTTCCCCAAAATAAGGTTTATAAGTGATATAGATTCCCTTGTGATTCTGAGAGTCACCAACATAGTGAGGAAGAACACCCATGGCAAGGGTCGCATCAGTTCTGGTTGTGGTCTTTCATCTTGATCTACTGGAAAATAAGGTTATTGTTAAAAGATGTCGCATAAAAAATATTCTGATAATTTGTACTTTCAGTTATTCAAAATATCACCTTTACTAGATAGTACAAGCAAGAAGTCTACTGCTGATAGTTTCTCTATTTAAACCAAAATTTTGCAATTTTCACTTGTACGATAGTGATTGATTACTTACCTGCTAGCGGTCTTTATTTATTACTATTGCTACGTACCTACCTGGTACTATGATAAATGATATCATTATGACATCCAAACGTTGTTAACCGTAAACGGCCATAGATTAGTTCTATAAAAACATGATGCCCGCCCAGGTCACAATAATGTCTTCATGTGTTTATTCCCTTACATAATATTTAAAACTTTTTCACATATCAATCCCTGTCTTATTTTCTTACCATGTTAGATGCGTACTTTGAGTTTTCGCTATTTGAATTCTTACAGCTCCATACTCGTATCAGTATGTCTCAGACAGTCTCATTGTTGCTCTATTAAGTGTTAGTTAATAGAGCAACAATGAGACTGGTATAAGCAAGCGCCTATTTGTATGAGTGGGTATGGATGGGTACTATGGGTAGTCAAACTTCTTGGGATTCCGCTCAGAGGAACAAAAGACGATCGCTCACGCGTCAGAAATCTTTGGGATTCCGGTCTTTGCTTTTGTTCATTCTTTATAGCTTCTTCCGATTTTTTGGATCAAACGATCCGTGAAAGTTGTGTCACAGTTCAGTTTGCTTTTAATATAGGCAAATTAAACATTCTAGACGGACAATTTCGTTGTATTTTATATTCCTTTTTCGCAAGTTCTGGCTATTTCGGAGGAAAATGAAGAGCTACTAGTGTTATTACCGTTTCTAGCATTTAATTATTTTTCTTTTTAATTGAATTGATTTGGGATATACCCGTAAATGCTGATCGTTGGTTCACTACTTACATGGAGGTGGGACTGCCCAGCGTGCGCACTTCTCCACGACCCAGAGAGTGCGGTCGAGGTGCCGCAGAACGTTCTGCCCGATCTTGTAGCTCGCAGCCTGCTCCGCCACATTCTGCATTACGTCCTTCGCGAACGACACTAACTCCATGTCTGCTCTGCTGAGGCAAAAGATTACAACGGGTTTAGGACTTTAGGTACTAGAAAGAGTTTTGAAGTTTACTTAAATATCAATATTAGTACGTGGGGCATACTGAAAGTCTCTGGATCTGGCCACTTACAAAAAAGAATCGAAAATGGGACTCTTTGGGAACATGTTACTTTTTAATTTGCGAGACTGTCATTTGTTTTTTCATTGTGGCGTCGCGTCGTCGTTTCGAAAATTTGTCCCTATCAAAATGAATTTAACTCATGAACATTTTCGCTCAATGATTTTTTATTATTTTCGTTGTGGTGTCAATAAGAGAGTTGCCAGAGACTTCAATTGGTATTTGGTGATGAAACACCATGTCACAGCTCTGTGTATTCGTGGTTTGGAGAATTTAGACGTGGACGTGATCATCTCCATGAGGTCGGCCGGCGACTGCGGTTATAGACTCTAATATTGACACCGTACTGAAACTGAAAAAAAAAAATACTTGCCAGCAAATTCGTGCTTTGTTAGGCATTGGAATGAGTCAAGTGCAAAACATTTTACATGTACATCTGAAGGTTCGGAAGGTTTGCACTCGATGGATACCGCATGACTTAACGGAGGACCAGAAACGACTGCGTGTCCAGTGGTGCCGTAAAATTATAAAAAAGTTTAACGGAGGACAGTCATTGGCTGTCTATAATATCGTGACATGACAGGTGACAAAACCTAGGTGTACTGCTTAGAACACGAAAAAAAATCCAGTTGGAAGTGTGGGTCTATCCTTTTGAAGATTTGCCGACGAAAGTAAAAAAATGGTTGCTTCTTTTTTTGGCAAAACAAGACATTAAACTACAGTATCGCTTGAAGATCAAAGGACAGTGATTGCAGGCAGATTGGTAACGTCAACACTTACTTGCCTAGTCTTAGAAAGAAGTTCGCGAAAAGCGTCCTCGAAGCAACGTCCTCTTTCACCACGATAACGCATCCTCACATTCCGCTAGGTAACAGAAGCCTATTTGAAGGCTTCAAATGTGGAACTGATGATGCACCTGTCTTACAGCCAGAAACTCGCACACTTCTTTTTGTTTCCAAAAATTAAAGACAAACTTAGAGGCACACGTTTTACGAGCCCTGAATCGGTAATGCGTTCCATGAAGCCATTGAAGAGGTCCCTAAGGAAGACTGGTCTGGAAAAATGCATTCATTGCGAGGGAATATGCTTTGAAAAACAATAAATGTATCGTAACGTAAGTCTTATATCTAATCTTATTTATCAGAATCCAGAAACTTTCAGCATGCCCGATGCCCTAATTAGTATGCCTTATGTAGGTATCGGTAATACTAGCAAACTCCCAATCCAGACTACTAAGTTAAACAGTATCTGAGTATACTATGTCATATTAGATTGGTAAATTAATTACCAATAAATAAATCTGTGTAATATAGGTAAATGTATGTAAGATAGTGGATACAAATATCAGTTCCGTGTCTGGTCATAGTCCAGTAGATTTAAGTTTATCGAAATGAACTTTATATGGAAGTAACAAATATAAAAACAAGAGAAAAACTGACAAAAAAATACTATAACAAATAAGGCAATAGGCTTGGCGTTTGATGATAGCCGAATATGACAACAAGAGAAGTTTACGTTGGGTGAGATAGAAGATAGCTGAAAAATATAACTCCTATACCTAAGCCATTATGAGTTTAGATGTGGTCAAGATGATAATACTTATCCTAAACTTAGATTGAATTTGATCAAGGCGATAACAAGTGAAACTGAAAACTAAATTGAAATTGGAAAGGACGCATTTTTTATTGATTGTCTGTTCAATGCATTATCTACTTATAAGAAGACCAAGATGATCAAATTAAACACACGATACGACCTCTTGAGGTTCACTATCATAATCATAACAACAGAACCCTCTCTGGACGAGCCTTTGGTCTTAGCATATCATCCGCCCACTCGTTATTGAATAATTTTTCTTTAGGACAAAGAATCTATAAAAAGACTAAAAAAGAAGACTGAGAATGAAATGCATGAATGAAACGCGATGCTTAAGTAAGTAAATGATAAGAGTTATAAAGAAAAAGTTAAAAATACTTTTATATCTGTACGTACTTACATGCGAAATTAACAATGGACAGCGAGGACCTAACTATAAAATTACCTTCAGTCAGAGATGAACTTACACCTCAAACTTTAACAATGGCACGACTAACCAAACCACTTTGTTATATCATTGAGAAGCGCAGTGGCGCGTGCGGCGTACTGTGTATGGATAAAAGAACTGGCGTTGCATTATCTACATTTTCACTCAGGCACATCGTTAATGAGTGCAAGCGCAGGCACCTACTTAGGGGATAATACTGATACTGTTGATGTAATAATAACTCACAAAAAGACGGTAAATCTCAGGTGGAATTAGTAAAATGTCAGCTATTTTATTTTGCGATAATTGACCGAGCGAGCGCGAAGTGTCTCCGTTTCAGCTTAGCCAAAATTGCTTTTTATGTCTATCTTGTCTATCCACTAGTTTCTAGCCCTCTTCAAGTCGGATGTTTTAGTTTTTATTTCCAGTTGGTAGGTAGATATTTATTCATTTTGAAACACAACTTAACGCTACTGTTAGTACCTACTAGATCTTTTATCCTTTGGTTAAACCCGAAGTCTAGTGCTATATAGCGTAAACACATTTTTATATTCGAACGAAATTATGAATGTTAACCATCCATGGGAGAATTTATATACCTACGAGTATATAGGTATATCGATCATTATCCTGCCGAACCAATATTATAAAATATGAAAGTTCATCATCACGCACAAAACGGATTTGGATAAACTTTGGCACATATAACCACAGAGCATATAACTGACCGAGCGAGCGCCTAGCGTCTCCGTTTCAGCTTAGCCAAAATTGCTTCGATAAATATAGAACTTTTTTGACGAGTCAGTTTATGGAAATTTTAAAAATTACGGAGTTAATAGGGTTGAAAATGTAAAAAAAACATAAATTAGCTATTTCGAAAAAAAAAATACTCGCGAGGTCTACAGCTCACAGAGCCACTAGTTTATAACCTAGCATAGGATACTTTTTACGGGAAAATGTTTTAGTCCCACGGGAGAAATAAAAAACAATGCGAGTGTATCCGCGTGAGGACAGCTTATAAGACATAGTAAGAAACCCAAGTGCACCTCTGTTGCAGGAGTGGACATAAACAATGCGAGTGTATCCGCGTGAGGACAGCTTATAAGACATAGTAAGAAACCCAAGTGCACCTCTGTTGCAGGAGTGGACATAAACAATGCGAGTGTATCCGCGTGAGGACAGCTTATAAGACATAGTAAGAAACCCAAGTGCACCTCTGCTGCAGGAGTGGACATCAACAATGCGAGTGTATCCGCGTGAGGACAGCTTATAAGACATAGTAAGAAACCCAAGTGCACCTCTGCTGCAGGAGTGGACATCAACAATGCGAGTGTATCCGCGTGAGGACAGCTTATAAGACATAGTAAGAAACCCAAGTGCACCTCTGTTGCAGGAGTGGACATAAACAATGCGAGTGTATCCGCGTTAGGACAGCTTATAAGACATAGTAAGAAACCCAAGTGCACCTCTGCTGCAGGAGTGGACATAAACAATGCGAGTGTATCCGCGTGAGGACAGCTTATAAGACATAGTAAGAAACCCAAGTGCACCTCTGTTGCAGGAGTGGACATAAACAATGCGAGTGTATCCGCGTGAGGACAGCTTATAAGACATAGTAAGAAACCCAAGTGCACCTCTGCTGCAGGAGTGGACATCAACAATGCGAGTGTATCCGCGTGAGGACAGCTTATAAGACATAGTAAGAAACCCAAGTGCACCTCTGTGCAGGAGTGGACATCAACAATGCGAGTGTATCCGCGTGAGGACAGCTTATAAGACATAGTAAGAAACCCAAGTGCATCTCTGTGCAGGAGTGGACATCAACAATGCGAGTGTATCCGCGTGAGGACAGCTTATAAGACATAGTAAGAAACCCAAGTGCACCTCTGTTGCAGGAGTGGACATAAACAATGCGAGTGTATCCGCGTGAGGACAGCTTATAAGACATAGTAAGAAACCCAAGTGCACCTCTGCTGCAGGAGTGGACATCAACAATGCGAGTGTATCCGCGTGAGGACAGCTTATAAGACATAGTAAGAAACCCAAGTGCACCTCTGCTGCAGGAGTGGACATCAACAATGCGAGTGTATCCGCGTGAGGACAGCTTATAAGACATAGTAAGAAACCCAAGTGCACCTCTGTGCAGGAGTGGACATCAACAATGCGAGTGTATCCGCGTGAGGACAGCTTATAAGACATAGTAAGAAACCCAAGTGCACCTCTGTGCAGGAGTGGACATCAACAATGCGAGTGTATCCGCGTGAGGACAGCTTATAAGACATAGTAAGAAACCCAAGTGCACCTCTGTTGCAGGAGTGGACATAAACAATGCGAGTGTATCCGCGTGAGGACAGCTTATAAGACATAGTAAGAAACCCAAGTGCACCTCTGCTGCAGGAGTGGACATCAACAATGCGAGTGTATCCGCGTGAGGACAGCTTATAAGACATAGTAAGAAACCCAAGTGCACCTCTGTGCAGGAGTGGACATCAACAATGCGAGTGTATCCGCGTGAGGACAGCTTATAAGACATAGTAAGAAACCCAAGTGCACCTCTGTGCAGGAGTGGACATCAACAATGCGAGTGTATCCGCGTGAGGACAGCTTATAAGACATAGTAAGAAACCCAAGTGCACCTCTGCTGCAGGAGTGGACATCAACAATGCGAGTGTATCCGCGTGAGGACAGCTTATAAGACATAGTAAGAAACCCAAGTGCACCTCTGCTGCAGGAGTGGACATAAACAATGCGAGTGTATCCGCGTGAGGACAGCTTATAAGACATAGTAAGAAACCCAAGTGCACCTCTGCTGCAGGAGTGGACATCAACAATGCGAGTGTATCCGCGTGAGGACAGCTTATAAGACATAGTAAGAAACCCAAGTGCACCTCTGCTGCAGGAGTGGACATCAACAATGCGAGTGTATCCGCGTGAGGACAGCTTATAAGACATAGTAAGAAACCCAAGTGCACCTCTGCTGCAGGAGTGGACATCAACAATGCGAGTGTATCCGCGTGAGGACAGCTTATAAGACATAGTAAGAAACCCAAGTGCACCTCTGTGCAGGAGTGGACATCAACAATGCGAGTGTATCCGCGTGAGGACAGCTTATAAGACATAGTAAGAAACCCAAGTGCACCTCTGTGCAGGAGTGGACATCAACAATGCGAGTGTATCCGCGTGAGGACAGCTTATAAGACATAGTAAGAAACCCAAGTGCACCTCTGTTGCAGGAGTGGACATCAACAATGCGAGTGTATCCGCGTGAGGACATCTTATAAGACATAGTAAGAAACCCAAGTGCACCTCTGTTGCAGGAGTGGACATCAACACATCATTTTGACTTCTTTATACCGTAGATAATAGCAACAGCGGGCGAGGGCGGAGGTCAGTGCAATCATAGGCTGATAACGAGGGGCCACAGAGGCACAAATATCCAATGTCTAATTGCTCAATGTAACAAACACCTAACATTTTCATTATAAACTTGTTGTGAACTTTCAAGCAATGCTGATAAAGTGTACCGGATATACGGCCAGTGAATGCCGATATGTGGCAATAGGAAGATAAAGAGAGAAGTGATTGACAGCATGTCGTCCACATCATCACTATAATTATTTTATTTATACTTGTACAAGTACAGTGGCGAGTTTAACTTAATTAATCCTAGTAGTCTCTGTGAAATTATACCAGGCTCTCGGACAATAGTCATCATCAACAGCTCATATACGTCACCACCAAGGGGTGCGAGCCTACTCTGAATTAGGGCGACGCTGGCCCAGTGCGGGTTGGTCGACTTCACACGCAACCTTTGAATTTCTTCGCAGGAGTGTGTTGGTTTCGTCACCATGTTACGCTAGAAAGCGTCGTACGTACGGCAAGTAGTAGTAAATAGATGTCAAAATAGACCGCGCTTCTATTTTGTGTTGTTTCGACTTGATTGGGTTTAGTGGCAATTTACTACTATCGAAGTGTAAATGAGCCGGAATGAGCCCTGTTGTACAAAATGTATGAAAGTAGATTGGAATTAATTATGTAGAAACTCGCAACTATGATCTGCCGTACTGAACTTATTATCGAAAAACAAGTTATAATGAGTGCTATAAGTTTACTTAATTATTTCGTTTCGTCTTCTTGGCTAATAGCGTAATTTTAATTTTTCGTGAGATTGTTTACCTAAGCACTATTAAGTATGTATTCTGTGACCTGAGGAACTATATAATTTAAGCCATCATCACAAGCACACATACCTTCTCCATCTCCACCTAGGGGCTCAAGATAGGGGTGATGATGTCTATTTCCCCGCACATCTAAATGGCTGTAATATCTACCTCGCCGATCTTTCTAGTGTCTGTGCAGCTTAGCGAAATATAGATCAGATATGATACGAATAATACCGTGATAATAAAAATTCAGATTTCATTTAGTAATTATTTATCAGCAACTTACTGTTTTAATTAGCAGTTTATAAAAGAAAGGTAGGTACTTATGTACCTAGGTACCTACTTACCTCCATCCAGTTACTTACAAAAATAAAAAATAATTGCTTCATCAGATTTGCCTCTATGTACATCATAGGTTAGATTCTTAATTAAATTAATCACAATACTACACTGAAACTAATATTATATAATGTAACTACTGCTACCTAAGAAATAAAACACTGCTATCAATAAAAAAATAGATGATACTCACCACGCACAGCAGCTTCAATGTAACACAGGATTTTAAGTGGTAACTTAACTACTAATGTTAAAATATAACAAAATCGTGGAAAACTTTGGGCATGTGAAATAAAAACAATCTGATGTTGTATTGTAATTGTAACATACGAAAGAACACAACAACCTTACAACAACGAACCGGTGAAGCATGAACCAAAGAGTAAAACAACACAGACAGAGTATATGACCAGAAACATGTTCGAAACAAGCAAAACAAACGCAGCACGCGTTTTGTTTTTCTGTTGAAGATATTGGATTTCATGGACTGATCTAAACTCAGAGGAACAAAATCTCTCGACTAAACAACGAAATCTAGGTAATAGTCGAGATTCTAGTAAGTACATTACCGAAAAATTGAAAACAAACGTTCTAATATGATAGCGAGTCACTAGATGGCAGTGGCGTAACACAAAGTACTTATGATGTCTCAGAGATGGCGTTGCATTTCATATTAGGTAACGAATATTAGTAATTCGTTGGTATAATTATGTAATTTCCACTCGTAGAACATAAAACATCGCCGTAGCCGTTATATCATCTCATCAGTAAGCTGGATACTTTAATTTTAGGAAGTCTTTATATTAAAGTCGGTAAAAATAATCGTAATTTGATGTAGGTAGTGTTTATCTTATTGGCATGGCACATTTGCGTATGTGGCTTCATTTTCGCGTGGTGGAACAGGCTTTACGTAAGAAATAAAACAAAGCGTTTAGGTTCTTAACATTATTCTTAAATTATTCTTATCAGCACATTTTTTATTCTCTTCCTTTCGTTTTTTTTGTAATTTCTTTCAAATTTTCAAACCTCAGTGTATGCTAGTTTCAACATCCATAGAAATTAAACAGGAAATATAAGACAACAGTTGTACTTATTAATTTAGCTCTGGATATTGAAGAATGAATAAAAGTTTATCTTCATTCTTAAATAAGTAGGTGCGTGAAAATTAAATAGTTTTATTCATTCTCCAAAGTAAAATTGTCCTCGATTCCCGCGAACACAACTATATGCAAGCAAACTGATCCTATTACCTCTAGTTCACATTACGAATTCGATATTTGACCGGTTTCAGTCTGTCCATCTTTATTTATTAAAAACAATTAAGAACTACCTATTTCAAGAATCGCGGATATTACCAGCAGCTTCAAATCAATGAGACAAAATAATTTTGGTACCACTGGCTTCCGGTGGTTTTTGGTTTCCGGTTTAGGTTTGGTAATTTTGGTTGGGTTTTGGAACTACCGTTTAGTCATGCGCGAGTGAATCGAGGTAATTAATTTTATTATTTACAAAACTAGTTATTGCGTTAGTTTTATATCGACGACAAATATTAATACTAAAATTACGTTGTAATATTTAACTTTGCAGGCAAGTTAACGGAGACTGTGCGACATTATAACACAGAATTGTATAAAAAATAAATTAAAAAGGGTACTTAGATACTTTTACATCATAATACCACATTCTCTTAGGGTTCAGACATGATATGAATAAAACTTGACCAAGACATGACAATAATGTACTTATCTCTTAAACTGTATCAAACATCAATAAAAAAATGAATTGGTAGAGTAATAATAAATGGTACAAATTGAAAAAAAATCACAAATTTGTACCATCAGCGGGAGTAATGGTACAACTCTCGGAAGAATTCCTCCGCAAGGTACAACTAGATCATTGGTAGATTTTTAAAAGAAAATTGACAAATTGCTACACCCAGCTGGGTTCTATTAACTATAGGCACTCTCCACAACTTGCTAGGGTTGATATTAGAACACGAGAATTCATAATACAATTATATCTATATGGATTGGTTATTTATTTATTAGGCTTAATACTGAAGCTAGCATTTCTAACTTATATAAAGTTTAAAACGCCTGACATCTACTTCGTATCATTAAAGTTCCGATTATTTACAAAACATGTGGTCTGTTCAGATCAACAATAGTGTTAAAATAGATTCTCTGCTAACAAAACAGTACATCCAAATATCCTTAAAAATATGTTTTATCCTACGCGCAGTCCTTTCCCAAAACATACATCGCCATCTTACATTTCCTATTTCAACTTCTTAAAGTTAACAAAATACTTGAACAGAATATTGATTAAAATAAAATTATTTGAAATACAATTATAAACAGAATTCATATCAAGAGATCCTTAATCTAAACGGCGGAGCAATAAAATGAGGTATCTTACAGTAGCTTTTAATAGAACATCGAATATTTTGATATGACTCAGGCTGGGTGGACAATTCTTCCAAATGAGCCGGGTTTAAGTAGGTCAATACACAATTTTAGGTGACGGCTAATCACGCTTATTTCAGTTTATGTGACGCTAGAGAACCCGAGATAATCAAGTCAGTTATAAAAAATAATTCCTTAACTTACGTAAAATCATGGTCACCACGCAATATTTATAGAAATTTGTATGGGAAAATAACAATGATCAATATCTCTGGAACTATGGGAGGGATCGTCGTCACATTTACAGGTTATCTTAATCGTCCCCGTCACTAAATCTTGAAGAAAATTTGGAAGCTGTAGACCATCAGACAGCGCAGATACGAGCCAGCCAGCCAGAACATCAGGCTGGCTGGCACCAAGTTTTCATCGATTTCTCGTAAACGCCTTTATGTGACGCCATGAAACAAACGCTATGACTGTCACAAATTCCGTCACTAAATGCTAGTAAAAGAACCTTGTTCGAAAACACTTTCGTTGTCGAGATTCTGAGGTGCCAGCCAGAAGTTTAATACGTAAGTTCAGGCTGGCTGGCCACGCTTTTCGTTGTTTTTTAGCTAAATGGCTATACGTATCTCAAAAATTCAAACTGGATGCCTGTCACAATTTTAGGTGACGCAGTATTAATAATTAAGAAATAGTTAGAATCCCTTCTGTTCGGAGATTGAGAGACCATGCGAAAAGCGGTTTTCAAGCTGGCTGGACACGTTTGCGTTCGATTATCTCGGGTTCTCTAGCGTCACATAAACTGAAATAAGCGTGATTAGCCGTCACCTAAAATTGTGTATTGACCTACTTAAACGCGGCTCATTTGGAAGAATTGTCCAGCCAGCCTGAGTCACATATATTTTGGCATTGCTGAATGTTGTAGTGTGGTAGTAGTGGTGGGAAACATCTACTGTCATCGGCTCATTTCTTTTCTTTCTTCATTAACACAGTGATAAAGACATAGTATGTAGTAATTCCTAGTGTCTATATCCATGGATAAAGTGGGATCCAACCCAATTATTTTGTTCCAGTAAGTCAATGATTGATTATTGGCTCTGCCTAGTTTGGGGTCAGATAGCTGTGATATTTCCACACCTTTATTTTTTAACTAAAAGTTTTCAGTTTCGCCAAAATATTTACTAAGGTCTACAATTCATTACAATTTAAAAACGACATGCTTTTTATTACTTGTAAGTCTGGAGCAGCCCTACATTATACAAAATTATAAAGATGAGTGGTGTTAGGTAAATCCTTTGTCGAGTGTATGCGTCGAAAGGGCACATGGAGCTGACATACAAATATGTGTGCATTGTGGTTTGATTTAAACAACTTCTTAAATAGCAAACCCTCTGCTCCAGGCTTGACCAGAAAAAATAATTAAATGTACCCACGCAATGTCGCACAGAATTATTTTTTGTGTCGTGGTCGTCGTCTACTAACATGGTCAAAACCTACCATTTCGCCTCAAAAATATCAAATATTGGATAAGATTAGCTGTTAACTAAATAATTGGTGGTTGTTTAGTCCGTGCACGTTGAATATAGTGAATCTTTCATGAAACGTAAAATGTGTTCGACCCTTTTAATTTAAAAAATAAAAACAATGATATCCATGTATTATTTGCCTGCAAACACAACAAACATATCGTCATTGATAGGAGAAGCAGCATCCAGATCAAAATCAATGGCGAAAAGGTGGTTTTTAAACATGTGCAAACATTTAACATCTTACATATTATTATTTATTCTTCGATCAGAGAACCTTTCTGTGATCGAAGTATTTAGTACGGAGGTAAAGTCCGTGTGGCGGTCGCGGCACGGCTCGGTGCGTGTCGGGAGGTTGCGGGCGCGCCGGCGACCCCCGCGCGCGCGCACTCAGTACGGGGAGTAATACATCCCGCGCCTGTAGCCCCTGCGAACAAGCACGGGGTTAGTCACACCACTCCACCTGGCTCACACACAGCCGCTGCGTCACGGACATCAACCAACATGCTGGCACAATTTCTACGTATTTTAGTTTTGATGAAAATTATACATTTTTGTGCTCCGTGCTCGGTAGTTAATTGAATTTTATGGGGAATACATAAAATGAGGGTGAAATTAAAAGGTTTTCCGAAAATTGGACATGAATGATGCGTGTAGCAATCTATCTGAGCCAACGAGATTGATATTTGAAATAGCTTGCACATACACTTATATCTATTGTTTTTAGCTGCATAGTTTTAGGAAATTAGACTAGACTGCCGTCTTGCGCGCTGTACGTGTGCAGACGCGAGATGTTAAAATTCTTACATAAATTAATTGGCTATTGAGGGGGTCTCGCTCGCACTTGCTTAGATCTGGCCGGATGCACATTTTCCCAAAATGGAAACTACGATTGCCTACATCATCAATGTCCAAATTGAAAAACATGAAAAAACAATACAATTAATATGAGATGTGATAAACAGAGCTGCAAAATTAGTGTAAGTAATTAAATGCTAAATGTTGATGGGTGATTTACAATTCGAAAAGCTGAAAAATTAACATAATGAAAATATTATTATATTATTATTTAATACGTTTTAGCAATTGATTTGCTTTTAAATATTATTATCGAATACGTCCACAGATTCCGCCATTGTGCTAGAACACACCCAAAAAAATGTAATGACGAATCTAAGAGATGTAAAATCATCCTATGGATAATAAAATAACTGACCTTGAATATGCAAACAAAACACACAAAATATAAATGGTTTTTAGTTATTTCGTGCACAAGCTTGTTCGTGCAGCATTCACATATTTTGCATTATATTATACATATAAGTGATGTTATGTACCACGAAATCGTGCCGTTCAATATTACCATTATCAAAAAAATAAATTTCACAGTAAATTACATTATTAAATTACAACATTAACATAACAATTTTAATCGCAACTACGACTGCATTGGCCCTCATTTAACGTAAATAACAAATCAGCAGAATGTATGTCTTAACAGGTCAAATAATAACACGTAATTTAGATGAGATGTCTGTTGATTTGCCGACTTCTTACTGTACTTGTAAAAATAATATAATAATAATAATAATAGGGAAAATAAACTAATAGTACTACAGAAGACTAATAAAAAGAAAGTGTGTATACTTCCGGACCAGCAAATCTTCCAGTTTAAAAATAAAATATTGATTCATACTGCCACAGAGACAACACCCACTCTAAATCTGTCAGTAGAACATGCTTACTCTTAAAAAGCTTTTGAATCTTAAAAGCTAGAAATAATAACAAATAATCGAATTCATACCAGTTTGCTGGCCCAGGTAGAAAATAGTAAAAGGAGAAGGTAGGATGCAGCATTGAAAATACATAATTATTGTTCTATCACAACCTTTATTCAAAGTGTATAAGAGGGTATAAATATTTTCTTTTTCATCAACATAGTAATTGTAACAATATAAAGAATGTACTTCAGGTAAAAGATGTCAGCATTATACCTAGTGTGTAATAAAAAACATAATTGCACATGTTAAGTTTAAAATAACACAGACCCTCATAAGAATGTTGTACTTATAAAAATACTCATGTTGACACCTTCTAGTCTTAGGTTGTTTGCCTGCTCAACTTGCAACTTCGACTAAAATACTACTGTACTGAACAAACAATAGAAGAAAACAGAAAATCAACCAAGTCTAAGTGCTTTAATTTAATATAATTCTTCACAATCTACAGGCTTTCCCGTCTACAGTACAACAAAAATAAATACCATGCCATGCCAACAATTAAGTACATAATAATATGCCATCTACAAAACAGCTTATGTATTCATGCTCTATTTATATATTATAAGGTTTCATTAACCACAATTTTGGTTGCAATTTTAAAATGGTGTCAACTTCGTTTACACTGAATGTAGGTAAGGATTTTTTAAAATATCATTATATAAGTAATAATTTATAAAATAATCCACCACTGATAACCAGCTTGCATTTAAAGTCGTGGTTGCAAATTGTTCAGCATAGATAGAGGCAGCTGATTCAAGTCATACAAGCACGTAATGACAATGACGCGATTTCACATATTTTTATTATTTTTAAAACGGCAAGAGTTACGTTTTAAATCTAAGTAACACAATCTTTAAAAATATCGTAAAGCGAATTTGCTGTTCGCTGGTGTGCACTAATATCATGTTATAAAAACAACTCATACATTTGTTCATTTTATGTCAATAAATTAAAATATTTCATTTTGTTTTTAATTCAATTACTCTTTGGTCATTAAAACCTTGATAACTTCCAAAGAAGATTGCTCTCAACCAGAAAAGATGACTTGGGACTCCTAAAACGTCTCTATAATATGAAGCCTTTTATTAAGTGGACAGAAAAGCCTTTATTAACAAAAAAATGTTGTAAAGTCGCGTCGTTGTTTTCCTGGCGGCACAAGCGGCGTGTGGTCAATAAGGGTTGTACCTGCCGCGGCGCACGGGCCGGTAGCCGGAGTAGTAAGGAGAGAAGCCTCCGCGGAACGAGCGCCCGCGCCCGCGCAGCCCCCGCGGCGGCCGGTTCGTCGACGACAGCCCCGGCTTGTTCGTGCGCTTGGGCATCACCTGCGGAAACAAACACATTTTAACTTTAAAAAAATAACGAACCTAGAAAAAGACAACGTAAGAACGCCTTTAATCTAGAATGCCATTCGTTGATGGGGTAATAAATAATAATAATGATCTAATAAACAAAAGCAGCATTATAAAAAAAACACAATGAGCCCGCCAAACTGCAGGGGCAGATCATACACAAAATCTACGCGATTACGAGAGCAGAGCTTTGGCTCCCAGGGAGCAACACCTATATACCATGTTTGGCAAACATTAAATAGCACCTAAACAATAGTACATTGGTCTTTACGTTTATTAATAAACCTACAGATGGGTTTTCAGCCTGTTGTCTATGTGGCAGTTAACTCAAATACCGTAGATGTTTTATACGACACCTACAGTAAGACATGGGTTGGTGTAATTTGAATGCCGGGAATAACATGGCCCTTTCCTTAGTCATCTTGTACGACACCCATGGAAACCAGCCCGCTATACCATACCATACCACCCATGGAAACCAGCCCGCTATACCATACCACCCATGGAAACCAGCCCGCTATACCATACCATACCACCCATGGAAACCAGCCCGCTATACCATACCACCCATGGAAAATCAGATTGGTACAATTCAAATAACGGGACCCTTATCGCTTTAAGCACTACCAGAAAGCTGTTTTTGTTTGTCGTGATTAAATATTTATGATATTTTAAAGTCAATAATTATGATATTTCATCGACTTTGTCACAGCTAAGAACTTAAGGCTCAAATCACACCGAAATGGCAGCGGCTGGCAGCGACGACGCTGACAAAACATTATGAACTTTATTTGCAGTGACGTAGGTACAAGCCGCACGTGGCCGCCTGACTGCTCTCGAAGCCGCGCGGGCTCTCTCGAATCTACACCTTTTTATTTCAAAATAAAGTTTATAATGCTGTGTCATTAAAGCGTCGTCGCTGCCAGCCGCTGCCATTTCTGTGTGGCCCATAAAACATGCACTACATCTTAAATATTTCAATTAATATAGATTATTATTACCTTAATTTGACGCCCTCTGAACAATGACTCGTCCATGGCCATAGCTGTCTGTACACTATCTTTGTCACCGAATTCTATGTAAGCGAATCCTTTTGGATGCCCATCGAACTTATTACATAAGATTGTAACCCTGAAAATTTAACATAAACAAATAAATCTTTTTTGACATCCTACCTACTAACTACCTTACTGAAGCTAAATCGCATTTGTTGGACTAGTCACTGATATGCAGTAATGGAGGTCCAATCTTCATTAAACAATTTTTATTAATTGTTATACTTATACAGTACTACTAAAAATAAACATCAATCTGTAGGTAGAGTAAGTAACAATGTTATAATAATCATCGATGATTAGGACCAATGGTGTCGATTCCCGCATCGAAACTAAATTTAAATTTAATCTTAGTCTTGTCACTTTCAGACCCACGACGATGAAAAAGGACAGGAGATTGTCAAACATTGTGAGCGCCAAATTTTATAGCGCAAATGTCAACTTTTGACGTGTGCAATGTAATTTTAAACGGCTAGTTTTAAGATCCTGCTTAAAATCAGTTAACATCAGTTTGTGACAAAAAACGTTCAAAAGAGCCGACAATCTCCCGTCCTTTTTCATGGTCGTTGGTCAGAAAGTGACAAGACTAAGATTAAATTTAAGTTTCGCTGCGGGAATTGACACCAATGATAAACCAAATGATTTATACTCTATCTATTAAACATAAACAGTAAATGCCTTTAATTTTTTTTAAATTAATTATATTATTTTATCAACATATTATTGTAAAAGTATTTTCTAAGCCTAAATGCCAATAAGCCTCTCATTGCTTATTAAAATATGCACACAATTCTACAGTTCAATGATGTGCAAATATTGCAATTATTTCCATATTGGCAAGTTTAAAGATTTACCTATTAATAGAGCCGCAGCCATGGAAATGTTGCTCCAGCTCCTCAGCAGTGGCTCCGTAGTCCACATTGCCGACATACACTGATCTGTTATCTGCTTCAATTTTCTCCTCGATTGACATATTCAATGGACTCGCTGTGTAACACAAAAACATCTATTGAAGAACAAGCTATTACTATGATAATGATTTAGATGGAAGAGATCGGGCAATTATGTTCTGATGACCACTGCGACCCGAGAAGGAACTATTGTAGTCAGCCCTTTGGAGTTCAATAGCCTCCTCTAGACCATCAGTTTTAAAGAAGCTGACGGTTGATAAGGCACTTCCTGGATAGCAATTTTGGCAATGGCTTGCTGGACGGCAAGCTATTACTATACTGACTGCTAAAGTTATTAGTTTATTTCGTTTTATTTACCTGTATAATGTAACAAAAATTCACATTAGTTTGTTTATGTATGTACATCTCTTTATAATGTGTGTTGTTTTAAATTAAATAAAATCCTTAAGATCATAGTTTGATATCAGGTACTTACTCAAACCTGGTGGGCTGCCCATGCTCATCTGCTTATCAACTTCTGTCTGCATCTGTTTGAGCTTCTCTGCTTCCTCTTCCATCTCCCGAACACGCGCTTTGATAGCAGCTAAGTCTGGCACTTCTGCACCAGCTGCCTCATCGCCACCCTTTGTTTTAGACAGAGCTTTAAAAAAGGTTTTAACTCGAAAAGTATATAATTAAATAATGAGTTGGATATTCAATAATAATATAATTCATCATCTTCTTCGTCCTAGCATTTTCAAAATATAATTCATTATTAAAAAGAAAATGCACAAATAAATTACTGGTCCATCATTATAGTTATAGTCATCATCTTCATCATCATCAACTCATAGTCATTAGGTGGAATTATTCACACTCAAGTAAAATGAGAAAGTGAAATTATTTGGCTGAATGAAATGTAGGTACTGTGCTTTCAAGCATCCCATAATGGTCTCAAAGTAAAACCAAGTTTATTTTCCACAATTAATAAATAAATATACAGATGCCAGAATATGCAACTATACTCCAATTGTACTTAACTATTGGCAAATAAAAAGCAATAAAATAGCAATGTTTTTACAATCTTAGTTATTTGCTAACACTTGTTCTAATTTTTGTATTTTTTGATAAAAGTACCTAACCAACTGGAGTATAGACACCCGGTTTATGAATACCTCCTCTATTGCTATGAGGTATAATAGGTGCAATCTACCATACTGTGCTAGCTACTGTTTCTCCAAATGTTTAAATTTTTTGCAATAATGCTAGGTAGGCAACAGATTTAATAAAAATTCCAGTTTTTAAAATTATCATAACAAATTAACAAGTCATCTAGAAAATGGACACTTATGTGTGTACTTATTTAATGCCACATGGCAGAATGCAATACTTTCACATACTTGGTTTAACAAAACGATGATGAATTTACAAATCGTCTTTTTATACAGGTAAAGTGTCACTCTGCACCCAGATAAGTATGAGTCAAGTATGCAATTTTAGAG
This sequence comes from Carpatolechia fugitivella, assembly GCA_951230895.1. NCBI lineage: Eukaryota > Metazoa > Arthropoda > Insecta > Lepidoptera > Gelechiidae > Carpatolechia > Carpatolechia fugitivella. Next base: position 5,079,618 of record OX579664.1, read on the forward strand.
CATGTGGTGTTTAATTATTAGTATGCTTGAAATATAACTCAAGCAAGCTTTGTATTTTACATCCTACCTAATAGTAATGAGAAAAAAATACCACAACTTTGAAAGAAAGAAAGAAACATTTATCTTTAATCATGGTGGTATTTTTACTACCACACAGATATATCACAAGATGTAATATGATCCAAAAAAAAAAAACAATTACAAGACAATCTTTTAAACAGGTCCAGTGTTTGTTGTTTGACTTTAAAAGTAAAAGCATATACCTAAACAAAGTTTCACACCACAATATCAGATTTAGATCCCTATCTTAGATATATAAATAATGTAATGTTTGTAAAGCTGTCTGTCTACATATTCTGGATATACATGCAGACATTTACACAGAATATTCAAAAATAAAAGTAGCACAGTTTATTGGCTCTGCAGTATTATTATAGCCAAGTGCTTTGCAAACCATAACTAAATTATTCACATACCAAATGGACCAAAGGAGTGAGGCATAAGTTACTCTTAAAAATTTAGGGTTAGGGTAATATGAAAGATAATAATAACAACTGTAATAATATTAAATACACTTACCCCGAGGCTGCTATCGGTCATGTTCAGCGAACCATTGGTCCCGTCAAAATGATTGTTGGAGTCTAAATAATCATCATTATCGGCCATTTCCACACGTCGCTGCTATCATTAATTCTACACGCAGTTTCCTTATGCACACCACAACACTCTGAAATAAAACTTTACTTGAAACCAGTCTAGTTTGCAGAATAAATTGTAATGATTAACGGGGAGGGAAGCTATCTTTCTGACGTACCGGTAACCAAATCCGTTATGCGGATTGTTGTATGGCCTACTTCTAAAATACTGTTTGCATCACTCACTTTGGAACACTTATAATCACTATCTATAAAATTATTTCACAAATATCTAAGTCTTTACTTGATAATTACAGATTTGTTTTGGCAAATTATATAGAAACGAATCGCCAAACAAATTCCCACTGACAAACGAAAGAAATGACATTTCTGTTAGTGTGACCATTATATAAAACAGTTTTTGTAGGTTTTAAAAAATATGGTCTTTTTATTAGTTTGAACATTCTGCTTATTCTGCTAGAGCTAGAGGTATGTTCTGGTTTTCATTCCCTGACCAACACAAGTTATCCATTTTTGTTTACATCATTTACATTCAAGTTATTATTGTGGTAAACTGTACCGATTTTGACGTAACGAAATCTGTATTTCCACTTGTCAGATATTTTTCGAATTTGTTTTAAATTGTATAAAATGGCAATAACATTTTAGCAAAGCCCTTGTTTATTTTGCGCTTTTTTTACAATTCCGTTCAGACAGTTTTTTGTGTACTACATGTTTGCCTTGGACGCGTACTTGGACGGGAAAAACTGTGCGAGTAGATTATGACCGACCCGTTTTCTGCAACCATTTTTTCGCGCCCTCCAAACCCCCTTTCGGGTGCTGCCCAGTAAAAAACAGCGAAAAAACACAAATTACTAAAGTCGACCCATTATTTTGACATGTAATCAGTGGCTTAGACAAACGCGACGCGGCGTACCAAAACAGTTGCGTTCAAAACTGCACGAGCACTTTTTGTACAGACCTGTTTTTGGATGCAACTTTTTAGGCATCCTCGTATTATGAATACGTATTCGTAGTAAACCATGTACATCAAAAACGTGGCATACAAAACCAGGGGCCGTAGCCAGGGGCGGTCATGAAGGTTTCCCATTCGGAACACGATTACGGGTGCTTTAATCGATTTCAGCGCGTCTCGGAACGCAGGGTATGTTTGTGATATCTGTGACCCCCAAGGACGGTGACCCCTGTGACCTGTGTTTGGGCGCATTCTGAATCAGACTTTCAGCGCTGTCAGCGATCAGAAAAGCAAAAATGCGTTTGTAAGTTTTGACAGCTGACAGTAATTCGGTTTTTGTTTTTCTAATCGCTGACAGCGCTGAAAGGTTGATTCAGAATGCACCCTTTGCCTGTCTGTCTGGCTGTCATCTGTCATGTCAAATGTTTTGTTGGGTGTGTGGCTTGTGCGTCGTATGCTTCCCTGTATTATTAAAATCATATTATAAGATTCAACCAACTATTCCAGTAAAACCATGGTTTTCGAGAGTAAAGTGCACTAAATTGATAACTTCTATTATATCTCGAATGCGATTAGGCCATGTATGTACTCCTTCCCATTTGGCGCGCCTTCATATTGTAAATACTGACATTTGTGAATGTGGATTGGATGTAGGTGATTTGGATCACATATTTTTCGCCTGTCCTCGCTATGACCGTTCTTCTTTTTTCCTGTCCCTCCAGTCTCTCAAAGTCCCTTTTCCTACACGTATGTCCTGTCTCATTATGAATCCTTTTGTTTATTGTAATGTACTATCTTCATTTATTTTATGCAATAATATTAAAATATAACCATTTATATATTCCCTTTATAGATATTTATCTACTTATTTATTTACTTGATCTTACCTCTACCCTGTCCTGTCTTTTCCAAATTATTCCGTTGAAATTATTTAAGCGCGTTTAGTTTCCCAAACTTGACACTGGCACAAAGTTAATCTAGTGCCAAAAAAAAAAAAAAAAAAAAGGTTCTCTGTGGTGCGTCCCTAAGTAGTCTGTGGTGCGTCCTACCCTATCCTATTCCTATTGTATCTTTTTTTCCCGTTTTCTATAAATTAATTAAGTACCTAATAAAGAAAATCTCATTCAGATCTTAGTACAACTATTTATTGTTTTCGAATGTAATGCTACATAATATTGCGTGGTGCAATATAATTGTTGTGGTGAGTTCATTCACGTAGAAATTCACAAACTTATATATAAATATCGAAGATATAAATGAAACACATCTCATATTAAAAAAAAAATTATGTTCCATTCCAGGCATTCGTATGTGCAGTTTGGTTTCACGTGATATATTTGAGCTGGAGGTTGTCAGTAGTGCACCAGCAGGATGCCGCTAACCGCTGATGTAGCAGCACAACAAGTACAGGTAATAAAACTACCTCACCTCATACGCTGTCGGTTTAGGAAGTTAACTATAGGTAAAAAAAAAACTTTCTCAATAAGTATTTGTATAAAAATAGTATTTCTAAGCTGGTTTTTGCTCTTAGCCAAGACAACAATAAAATAACTGTTATGATATATGATAGTTAAATTTCTTTGCTAACAGTTATATATGTCACCGTAAGATTGTTGTTGTTTTGAATGCCGTTAGCTTATAATCTTACTCGCGATGTTATAAACTTAGGGTTTGACATCGTAATATAAACTAACGAGAAATAATATTTTAAATTGTAAATAGTTGGTTTCAGTTCACAATTTTCCGTACGTTTATAATATCGCGAGTAAGATTATAAACTAACGGCATTCACAATCTTATGGTGACATATATAACTCTTTTTAGAATTGTGTTTTTTATAATAATTCTTTTAAGGTGTTTACTTTCAAGTGCCTTACCTGTTTGGGTGTAGATAGTAATTAAATAAATCATTATCTGGGGTGGGATGGGTCTGGTTGATATTCTGATTCTGTTCTTTCTCATACATGGGCATCTGATGTCATAAGCACAGTTTGTACTGCTTAGTTTGGCATGTTCACCAAATAAAATTAAACTGTTACGTTGATTTTTAAAATTATTTTCTAGGAACGCCTAAGATCCCTACACAGACTCATTTATGATATTGACTCTGAGAGAGCTCGCAACGAGCAGTGTATTGACAACATACTGAGGGCTGAGAAAGCTGCGGAGTCCCCACCATCTAATGAAGACTCTTCCGGTTCTTCACAACAGGTAATCAGTTTAGTAAATACAAATATAATGAACAATTTTATGAAAGAGTTGCCCAGCTTTATTGAAATTAATTTTTAAAATTAGATTGGTTTGGTTAGGCATACATATGTTTGTTTTAGTTTGTTTCCTGGTGTTAGATATTTTCTTCTTGTTTTTAATGTAATCTATCACTCTATCTAGCCTATAATTCTCTATGACAAAAATACAATGAGTTAGTGCATTGTACTATCATTACCATTTAGACTTATTTTTTTAAAGTTTTGGCTAATTCCGTTCATAAAATCTTGAATGACATATTTTAGCAAGGCCAACTGAAGAACTTGTTCAAAGCTGGGCTGACTGCAGCTGAACAAGAAGAGAGACTGTTGAGGGCTGCTCTCTCACGGATTTATGAGATTCGTGCAATCAAGAATGAAAGGAGGATTCAGGTATAATACTCATGTAAAATCTCATTTCTAACCAAACTATTTAACTAATACTCGTAAGGTGTAGACCTCGCGAGTATATAGGTATATATAATTTTTTTATGTCTTCAACCTTCGATAATTCTTTTTAATTTCCAAAAACAGACTTGACAAAAAAAAACTATTAATTTATCGAACCTGCTCACAAAATTTCACGTGAATTGGTTGAGAAACACGACCTATAGACGAAAACGAACAGACGACAGATGGACAGATAGACATACAAAAGCAATTTTGGCCAAGCTGAAACGGAGACGCTTCGTGCTCGCTTGGTCAACTAAATTTGAACCCCAAAAATCTACAATAGCATTTTGTTATAGTTACAGGATAGCAATGATTGGCAGAAAAACAACATTATTATAGATACTAATTTGCACTGAAATTAAACTTTTACAAATAACCAAGCTTCAAATTTTTCAAAATCTTTACTAAAAAACGCATAGGCTCACCTGTTAAACTGAAAAACTTTTGTTGTACAACTTTTTTATCTTTTTATACAAACTGATCAGTTGACCGGGATCAATTTGTATGAAGACTCAAAAATTTATTTCAAACATAAAAATATTTCTGACAAAAGTTGTTAAGTTTTATAGACTAAACGACCATTCGAGAGGTTTAACATGTCAGTTAATTTGTATGTGTGCCAGGCGCGTCACGCCGGCAACAAAGAGACGATCGGCTGCGGCGCTCTGATGAAGATGCTTCTGAGCGCTGCGCAGACATTACCCTTGCACGTGGGGCGCGTGGGCGAGCGCGCGCCGGCGCTGTGCGGGGCGGTGCCGGCCGACGCGGGGCACGTGGCGCGCGCGGGCGACGCCGTGGCCGCTCTCGTCAAGGTGTCCGAGAAGGAGGAGAACTGGATACTGGCTGAGGCAAGTCCCTACAGTAATTCAATTACAACCACACATATACACAATTTCACGCTCTTATTCCTAAGTGGGTAGAGATTAAGTTGGCTCACGTGGAGCTCACATTAAAATCATGATTGGCGTTTCTTAGTGTATATGAATTCGCATTTTGTTCATTGTTGACCTCCCACCGCCAGACGAAGCAAATATGCTGAAAAAATAATAATACTTATACCTCACTATTATGCAGAAAATCAATGCAACTAAAAAACTCGCGTAGCGCTCCCAGAGCAAAATTTTATTTCTAGCCTAGTTCTTTCAATAATAAACTATGTATATTAAATATGAACAAACGATTTCAACATTTCAGGTGGTATGCTGGCACCCAGCGCAAGGCAAATACGAGATTGACGACATAGACGAGGAGCAAAAAAATCGTCACGTACTAAGCAAGCGGCGCGTGGTTCCATTGCCGCTCATGCGCGCCGACCCGCGGACCGACGAACAAGCATTGTTCCCCAAAGGAGCCGTCGTCATGGCCCTGTACCCGCAAACCACGTGCTTCTACAGAGCTGTGGTTAACCGCCTACCCGCGACACATAGCGACCCGTACGAAGTGCTGTTTGAGGTAGGGATCTAAGCATGTAAACTGATCTGGGTTTGTAAGAGTCATCGTCATTGTTCCGTACCCGCAGACTATTTTACAGAGCTGTGGTTAACAGACCGCTTGCGACACATAGCGACCCGTACGAAGTGTTGTTCGAGGTGAGAGGCAATCGTAATCTTAGCATGTTCGTTCAGGGACGCTGCCAATCTGGTGCATGACATTGTCATAATCATGATTTATACCAACAAACTGTCGTAGTGTAAATTCTCTAAAATTTAGACTCCCTCATCAACGGCCCGTTTCAGTCCACTGCTGGACTATGAGCCTCCGGAGCCTCCTCCACTTAAGTGGAGGGTATTGCCATAATCTCCACGCTTGGCAGGCGGGTTGGAGATCGCAGATTAAAAGGTTACTGTATCAGAGAGCGCTGCTGCCTGTTCCCTGTTTGTGTAGCCTAAGTCGCCTCTTACGACACCCACGGGAAGAGCAGGGGTTGGTGACAAATGTATTCTACTCTGCCGTCACCACCAGAGACATAAACAAAAATAAATTAAAAAAAAATTTGAAACATAAATTAGATTTGTATGTGCGAGTATGCTCTTGTTTGATTGAGATGGCGCAGCTGGTAGGATACAGGGACAAAATGTAAAAGTACGCGATTAGTAAAGAACTGCTGGATAACCGGAACTGTCATGGAACAACTAAGAACCGCAGTTATAAAAAATAATATCGATAGGTAACACATTACATTAGTACCGTTTTGTATTTGTCACTAAGGAATAAAATGATGATGATGATGATAAGAATGAATGCAACATCTTTTTACTGATGTTAGTTTACTTGCCTGTTTTATTTATCTACAACTAGCCAACATCTGTCACCTTATAAAATTAAGATAGCATTCGAAACCAAAACAATAGTTTAGTTATACTACAGTACCCCCCCCCCCCCCTACTGTTATCAATTGTGTGTGTATTTAGTGTTTTTAATTTAGTAAGATCATTAAAGTGGCTGTTGTGTAAAAAAAAGTCTACCAATTTCTATAAATTCTTGTTTTATTTATCATTTATAATAGGACAAGTCCTAGTTGTTGTTATGGCTGCTAAATTTATGAAGTTACCTATTTATGTTTTATAGTAATATCTATTGTATAACTGTTTGTTTTCCCAAATAAATTAAAATATTTTTTTTTGCCAGGATTCGTCGTATGCGGACGGCTACTCGCCCCCAGAGCGCGTGGCGCAGCGCTACGTGATCGCCATCAAGGAGGGCAAGGGCCGCGCCCCCTGACACTCCGCGCGCGCCCCCCCCGCGCCCTCGCCGCCCTCCCTCTCCCCGCCCGCTTCCACGCCCTCCTCCAGTGACTCTCTCATGTAAACGGCCAGTACTAGCTGGGCTTAATCCTAGTAGCCCGGTTAAGCATAGTTCGATACTGGGACCAGAGCCCGACGGATGATGCTGTGAAATGAAGTGTTGAAACAAGTGTTTGTAAGTGTGAAAGTTCTAACTGTTGCAAAAATAGTATGTTCCTAAAGTTCCAGTTTTATTACCAAAAGGGAAACAATTGGTAATTGTATACTTGATCATAGTGGAATTTCCTTATGGAACAAATAAGATAGGTACCACTACCTACAGGAAATGACTAAACGTTCCAAATGGAACAAAAAAAAACTATTGAACTTTTGGTACTCACCCCTGCAAGATGTTTCGTATGAAAATCTTGTTAAATATGAAACGTACGTTACGTATACGTTTTTTATTATTATTATTATTAACACATTACTTTTACTGCTCCCATACTGAATTCCTCAACATTAACAAACTCTTATGAACCACCAACACCGGTGTTGTGCTAAACAGCAACTTATCAGCTTTGGCGACTTTTTTGTAAAGTAACTCGTAGTTTTTGTGTTGGTATTTTAAACTGTCGTCGTATAGTATAGATCAGTACACAAAAAGTGAAAACTTTCTTTAGCACAGTTAAGTCTATATAAGAGACTGCCGTTATGGAGTAGTTAATGAAAATAATATATTGTATCAGCAATGTTTTAACTTCTTACTGTAAAAAACATTGTGACATTTTTGATAGATTATGCTATAAATTTGAATTAGTTAGTTTTAAGATTTGTCATAGTTATTTAATATAACACTACTAAATAAACAACTTTGTTTTTATAGTACAATCCTTTATTATCTTAGATTCTAAGCTAAAATCTATAAAGAATACATGATGAAATGGTTATGTTATGTCCGAAATATACAATCATTTAATTTTGATTAGAACAAAATTGATTTTATACTCTTCTCTGTGATCACTTACAAACTAAGATACATTTAATGGAAGAATAAAATAAGTAAACTGAAACTAAATTCAGTAACAAAATGAAAGGAACTTATGATTTAGGTAAAACTACCTACAAGCATGCAAGTGACTTGAACCACTTAATATTGGACCGCAATTCAGTCAAAATGATAAAAACCTAATTCCTTGCACATAAGTCGTACGATTTATGATATTGTACACAATTATTTAGTACATTGTTACCGGCATCCAGTGATTAGCTATACAATTTGAATTGGATCATTGAATGTTTTTTATAGACAACTTTTCACGGTTATTCCGGAAAAATATTATTAAAATAAAAGAAATCATTATAACTTATTGGACACAGCCATTAGAGACTCGATAAAACCTAAAATAACAAGCGATGAGCAACATTACTGCATAATATATGGCATATCAATACTATTCACACTCAATATAAATAAATGAGATCAATTTGGTTTGTAAGCACACTTCGATATCGCCTGTTGGTTTTATAAATTCTCATTTAACTGATTAAAAATATTTTTACGTCAATGGCTCGGAGTGTATAATTTTTAAACTGTAAACTACAAGAAAATCTCATAATATTGTATGTATTGTGACAATAGTTCAGTCAGTTTATATAAAATTGATTTCGTTTGTCGAGTTATCCAAAGACAGGACCACTAGAGAGCTAGAAGCGAATTTTTGGCAAACTAAATAAATAAGGACTAAATTCATTGAGTGTTTTGTAGTGTGGTGATTCGCCGGAAATACCCTGAAACAAAGATTAAATTGATTATAATAAAAGCCAAGCCTGTACGAGTCAAGTGAGACCCGTACATTTGCAAGTAGTAAGTAAGTGTTCCTGTGCAGTAGTCCAGGATGCAGTTCTTAGTAGTGGAGCACGTATTTAAAAGATCACACAAACGTAGTATAAAGTAAGTATAATAAAAGTAAAAGTAAACAATAGGTCTTTGGCGAATCTTTTCTAGAGTAGTGTCTAGTTTGACGGTCAATGACGTACTCAAAAGTTATTGTAATGATTTTAGTATTTAAAGAACACTGCAGCGCGTGGCCGAAAGTAGGCTGCCGCGTCTGCATAAAAATATGTACGGTGTCAAGACCGTACAAAGCCAATGAGGAAATTAACCTGCGCCTTTTATGACAAGGAAAGATCTTATTCACGAACGTGTCTATGATTGTAAGTAATTTTATTTTTTAAATACTAAATTGATATAGCATTAATTCTTTAAAAACCACTTTGTCACCGTAAGATTGTGAACGCCGTTAGTTAATAATCTTACTCGCGATATTATAAACTTACGGAAAATTGTGAGCTGTAACCAACCATTTACAATTTTACGTATTATTTCTCGTTAGTTTATAATCTTACGATGTCAAACCGTCGGATTGTGAACTGATTAAAAATTGGCATGCGACGGAATGTACCTTGCACGCTGATTAATCACATCGAAGTACGACAAATTAATGGGCTAATTCTCTTGGGGCTCGCTTTGTGTGAGTTACCTCTACACGGCTTGGCGGTCGTCCATGAGTCCCTCCCTGCAGTTTCCTTGCGACGACGCCCGGCACGACATTTCACGCTCGCTTCACTAGCTCGCTGTGTGTGAGTGTGAGTTACCTCTACACGGCTTGGCGGTCGTCCATGAGTCCCTGTAGTTTCCTCGCGACGCCCGGCGCGGCATATCGCGCTCGCTTCACTAGCTCGCTGTGTGTGAGTGTGAGTTACCTCTACACGGCTTGGCGGTCGTCCATGAGTCCCTGTAGTTTCCTCGCGACGCCCGGCGCGGCATATCGCGCTCGCTTCACTAGCTCGCTGTGTGTGAGTGTGAGTTACCTCTACACGGCTTGGCGGTCGTCCATGAGTCCCTGTAGTTTCCTCGCGACGCCCGGCACGACATTTCACGCTCGCTTCACTAGCTCGCTGTGTGTGAGTGTGAGTTACCTCTACACGGCTTGGCGGTCGTCCATGAGTCCCTGTAGTTTCCTCGCGACGCCCGGCGCGGCATATCGCGCTCGCTTCACTAGCTCGCTGTGTGTGAGTGTGAGTTACCTCTACACGGCTTGGCGGTCGTCCATGAGTCCCTGTAGTTTCCTCGCGACGCCCGGCGCGGCATATCGCGCTCGCTTCACTAGCTCGCTGTGTGTGAGTGTGAGTTACCTCTACACGGCTTGGCGGTCGTCCATGAGTCCCTGTAGTTTCCTCGCGACGCCCGGCGCGGCATATCGCGCTCGCTTCACTAGCTCGCTGTGTGCGAGTTACCTCTACACGGCTTGGCGGTCGTCCATGAGTCCCTGTAGTTTCCTCGCGACGCCCGGCACGACATTTCACGCTCGCTTCACTAGCTCGCTGTGTGTGAGTGTGAGTTACCTCTACACGGCTTGGCGGTCGTCCATGAGTCCCTGTAGTTTCCTCGCGACGCCCGGCGCGGCATATCGCGCTCGCTTCACTAGCTCGCTGTGTGCGAGTTACCTCTACACGGCTTGGCGGTCGTCCATGAGTCCCTGTAGTTTCCTCGCGACGCCCGGCGCGGCATATCGCGCTCGCTTCACTAGCTCGCTGTGTGTGAGTGTGAGTTACCTCTACACGGCTTGGCGGTCGTCCATGAGTCCCTGTAGTTTCCTCGCGACGCCCGGCGCGGCATATCGCGCTCGCTTCACTAGCTCGCTGTGTGTGAGTGTGAGTTACCTCTACACGGCTTGGCGGTCGTCCATGAGTCCCTGTAGTTTCCTCGCGACGCCCGGCGCGGCATATCGCGCTCGCTTCACTAGCTCGCTCGGGTTGTCGTCCGCTGTGATGTGGCTGACCCCGCCCATTGTGCTTCGCTTGTAACCGCCCACTTCGCGCGATACCATCGTGTTTATTGCGTGAAGGTCCTGTAAACAATGGAGTACATAATCTATTTGTTGTCCGAGCGAACGCAAAGCGCGAGAGTTTCAGCTTGGGCGTATGATTTCGTGTGTCCGAAGGATGTCCGGTTGTTTTCATCTACAAGTCGCATTCTTCAACCGATTTACGATAAATTTGGTTCGATAATTATATAGATCTTTGTCAATTCAATTTTTCAAAATTTTTCACAAGGGTAAAACGTAAAAAGAATCTTATATCAGCTATTTCGAAAAAATCACAAACTTACGAGATCTACAGCTCTCAGAGCCAATAGCTATTTCAAAGTATAGAAACATGTGATTGACTCCACTTATGATCCTGCACATACCTTAGCGGGGCTCCTGCTGAAGCGGTAGGTGAGGCGCGGGTCGGGCGGGGGGGAGGTGAGGGGCTTCACGTAGAGCTGGTGGCGCTCCGAGACGCGCTGGCCGGCCGGGCTGTACGCCGCGTCGCCGCGGCCCGCCGGCAGGGGGGACAGGCCGCACTCCTGGAGACATCGACATAGTTGGTACAAAAAACTGGTTAATCGAAAAAAGTCAGTCTAAAAGATTCTTAAATTCAAAAATACGACTGCCCTAAACAAAAATTAATAGCCAGTGTTACTCGGTTTGATGTAAGGATTCTAACGATACCCCACACATCTAAAGCTGTTCAGGCATTTAGAAGTTGTGATGGAATAAAGAAACTCACATAACAGATGAACCCTGATTACATTACATTACACTCTTTTTTTTGGGCATTCGTGAAAAAACAAGTAGTAAGTCAATATCAACAGCTCATCAGACGTGTATGAATACGTCCCCACCGAGGGACTCGAGCCTACCCTAAATTAGGGTGATCAGACCTTTGTCGACCACACTGGCCCAGCGCGAATAGGTCGACTTCACACACAAAGGATTCCTATACTTGGGTTACTATAGGATGAGCTCTGACAGATTAAAATTGTAGAAACTTATTAATATTATTTCGTTTATCTATTTATTTATTAAGTAAAATTACATTCTGTTTAATGATAAAATAAGAGGTGAAGTTACTTTTTTTTAATATTTTAGCTATTATGGTTTTTAAACTGAATATTATTTAAAAAAGTTGTTAACGTCGTCGTATGAAAAATTTTGAAGCAGTCAGAACCCATCCTGTAACAACCCAACTATAACGATGTTTTCCTTCACCGTAATAGCGTCGAATGAATGTACATATGAATTCGAAATTCGAGAACACATTGGTACGTGGTGGGAATCCAACCCACGTTTCCCAGACGGAAGACAGCAACTACACCGACGCTCACTGCACCATCGACTCTGTAGGTAGTTGAAACTGCCGGTTTTTGGTTTGGAATGTACAAAGTTATAAATTATATTGTATAAGTATCTGTGGACTGTCCCTTAGGTAATGGGGGATTTTCTGACAGCCAATAAAAAATAAAATAGTTCATAAATCTTCGATAGATGGCGTTGACGATTCGTGGATGAAGAAATCCGGCGAATCACCCAGGGCCATAAAAGGATTAAAAAAAAAACACGAAGTACACCTGGCGCCATCTATCGTCTTAATTAAAACTACTATTTTTATTTTTAAAAGAGCTGTCAGAAAATCCCCCATTGCAGGCTGCATCAGACTGTCAAAAAAATGGCAGAGTTTCGGCTAATATCCACATCTACAAAAATAGTTCTTACACGAGGCATGTCAAACTTAGGCGGTTCAAGAACTCAGATAGTTGTGAGGTCGGTCATTGATCTGAGAACTCTAATGATGGTATTGTAGACAAGGCGACTCACGTCTCTATGCCTGCCAGTGAACCGAAGCGCGAAGCTCTGCATACGTTGCACGTACACCTTATTGTAGAAGTTGATCAAGTCACCCCGCTCTGGTGAACCTGAAATTGCAATATTCGTATTATTCACCTAAAAATTAAAAACACTACTGCCAAAAAAATGATGGCCAGTGTCACTGAGGCTGATGTAAGGATTCTAACTGATATCCCATACATCCAAATCTGTTCAGGCATTTAGAAGTTATGGTGGAATAAAGAAACCACATACATGAACCCTGAACCTTGCCCTGAACACATTACACTCCTTTTTTTGGCAGTCGTATAATGAGGCAAATTCTTACTGTCACGCTCTAATCTTTAATTTAAGTTCATCCGTCCTTTTTACGTTGATTGAAAAAGGACAGGAGATGGCCATCCTAATATTAGAGCTGTCAAACATCGAATTCGAACCTTATGGCCGTGTCGATTGCACAATTTTAGGGAGCACAGCTATGCTATGCTATACGAGGAGGGATCAAAAAGTAGTGAGAACGACATACTCCTTGGTAAGAAAACAAAATACTGGCAGGCATAGCTAAGATACTTATTTGTAATATTAATAAAGAAAAAATCTTCGATTCTCTTTCGTTTTTTTCTGAATGTAGTCATTTGTTTGCTTCGTGTCGGAACGTGTTCTCGAAAATGGAGAAAAACTAAGTGCGAGCCGTTATTAAATGAAAATGAAAAAATGGTTTAAACTTAGACTAGAGGAACAATGTTTAATCTTAAGACTACCTTATGTCTAAGTCTTAAAATAATAATAAGAGCAGGGGTTCCCAAACTAGGCAATTGCCTGTATCTTGGGAAATCAGATGAGGAAGTAAATTTTGGAAATGAGCTTTATATTTACAAAAAGATGGTCATGGAAAAAAAAAATATTTTGTGTGGTTTAAAAAGAATTATGAGTGCATATGATATTACATGTAAAGAGCTTGTCAACAATATTATAAATGAATATACAAATGAGTAGTGAATGTAGAGAGTGAGTGCGTCGAATTGAACTAAGCGAAATATACCAACAAATTGAAACTAAAACGGCAAAATGGATTCAGTTCTATCATAGTCTATAGTGAGCAACCATTTGTGGATTAGAGGCTTAGCTTGCGCTGTTGTGTTTAGTTTTATGTCACAAAATTTTACTATGTGATTATAAATTGCTGGATATGCATAAGCAGGAAACCTTTTAGCAAACCAAGTTTTAACGATAGGGACTGGGATTTTAGAAACACGTTTCTGCAAAAAAGAGAATAATTTACATGTTGGAGGGTTTGTCTGTGTGCACAAAGGCACGCTTTACTGATGTAAAGCTGCCGAACGCGAAGAACCTGAGCCTCCTGATACAAACTGTTTATGAAAGGTAACTGAAAGGTTTCTTGAGCATTACTTTAAGTACTGCCTCTCAAGTATAATAAAACGTGATTTAGCTGCGCAACCCCAGATTCCCACACAATAATTTAGAAGGGATTGACAGATAGCCAAATAAATTCTTCTTATAATTTGGATACTACAGACACTCCGCAGCTTCTTCATCACTCCAATAATCTTACGAAAACGAGCAGAAAGTGCGGTTATTTGGAACTTAAAATTCAGTTTTTCATCTAGTACTACGCCAAGGTATTTTAAGTGAGTAGTTCTGTAAATAAGATTACAGTTACACTGGTTTGCAAAAGTAGTATTTGCAGAACACGTGTGGATCTTTATACCTAAAACTAAAGGAGGACTTGTGGCAGCGGTTTTATGAAAACAAACGAAATTGGTTTTTGTGGTGTTCAGTGTGAGAAGATTCTGGTTTAGCCACTTAAAAACTATGGACATGCCTTTCTCAGCCAATTGCAATGTTTTTTCCCAATCACAACCAGAGAACAAGACCACAGTATCATCCGCGTAATATATTATTTCAGCTGATGGAATGTTTAAGGTGAGGATGTCGTTCATATAAATAATGAAGAGCGTTGGACCAAGGATACTTCCTTGTGGAACACCATAGCTGATTTCATGAATGTCACTTGCTGAGGAACCAATTCTAACCAGCTGACCTCTCTCTGACAGGTAGCTACGGAACCAAGCCAAGGCCTCTCCACGTAATTCCTAGGCGTTCTAGCTTTCGAAGTAGAATGGGGATAGAAACCGTGTCGAAGGCCTTGGCCAGGTCCAGAAAGACACCGATGCAGTTATTCTGTTTCTCAATACTAGAGGATACTTGGTCAACCACTAAAGAAACAGCATCTTCTGTTGACATTTTCCTTCTGAAACCAAATTGCCTCAAAATACCTCTGTTTAAAAAAGTTAACGACTCAAGAGATTCATTGCGATTTGGAGGCAACATTAGAAGAGTCTGCTCCGCCGTATTCTACTGTCGCAAGGTGGGCTTCTCAATTTCGAGTAGGGAGAACGAGCACGGAAGACGAACATCGTTGCGGCCGTCCATCGACGTCAGTCACCCAAGAAAATGTTGCGAAAGTCGAGAAAATTGTATTGAGCGATCGAAGAGTTACCATCCGATACTTAATTCAAGAAACGGGCATTTCATATGGAAGTATTCAATCCATATTGAAACAATCTTTGAATATGAGAAAAGTTTCCGCAAGATGGGTGCCGAGAATGTTAACCGACAGTCAGAAACAAAATCGACTTGACATTTCGAAGATATTGTTGGACAAGCTTCAAGAAGATTCTGAGAACTTTTTGTCTCGTTTCGTAACAATGGACGAAACATGGGTCCATCATTTTGATCCTGAGACAAAACAGCAATCTTCGCAATGGCATAGATGGAAACGGCCATCATCACCGACCCCGAAGAAGCTTCGTGCCGTGGCATCGGCTGGCAAGGTTATGGCCTCAATATTTTGGGACTCAGAAGGGATATTGTTGATTGATTACCTGGAGCGTGGAACCACTATTACAGGCCAATATTATGCAGCTTTAATTCCCAAGTTGAGGAATGCCATCAAAGAGAAAGGGAGAGGGAAACTTCGAAGGGGCGTGCTGTTTCATCACGACAACGCACCCGCGCACAGGTCGGCAGTTGCGATGGCTGCCATTCAGCAAGCTGGCTTCGAATTGGTTGACCACCCCCCTTATTCACCATATCTGGCGCCTAACGATTTTTATCTGTTCCCAAATTGAAAGAATACTTAAGGGGAAACAGGTACGAAGACGATAATGCGGTGATGGATGCCGTGGAGAGCTTTTTGCAGGACCAAGACAAGACTTTTTTTTTAAAAGGGATTGAAGCCTTGGAAAAGCGCTGGACTCGGTGTGTAGAGAGACTCGGAGACTATGTAGAAAAATAAATTATTAAGTTATCAATAGTCATTATATTCTATTTCATTCTCACTACTTTTTGATCCCTCCTCGTACCACCTCCTACCACCACTTCCGAAAAATGACATTGGCCTCAAGTCATACTCTAATCCTAATTTTAAAATCCAGCTATCCTTTTCTTTTTTATGACCAATGAAAGACAGGTGATGAATTCAGACGAATGAATGATATTAATTTGATCGAATGATAACCTATATAAATATATATTATTATTATTATATGTTTTATTTTATTTATAATTTATTTATTTATTTTATTAAATAAATAAATAAATTAAACATATATTTCTACATTATACAAAATATACCATACAAAGACTAATTAAAAAAAGAAAAACAATAAAATTAAGATACTCCCATCTCGCCCCCGAACGGAGGTCTCTGAACGGCTGTCTGTAACATCGCATGCAAGGGTGTGTACTCACCGTCACTGGCTGTCTGTAACATCGCATGCAAGGGTGTGTACTCACCGTCACTGGCTGTCTGTAACATCGCATGTAAGGTTGTGTACTCACCGTCACTGGCTGTCTGTAACATCGCATGTAAGGTTGTGTACTCACCGTCACTGGCTGTCTGTAACATCGCATGTAAGGTTGTGTACTCACCGTCACTGGCTGGCTGGATGAGCACGGAGCGGTACACGTGGTTGTCCGCTAGAGGGCGCTGTCTGTAACATCGCATTATTTCGGCGAACGTTCGCTCCACTTTGTTGCTTGGGTTGTGTGATACCTGCAAGAAAGCGCGCGGTTAGAAATCACTTATCTACTTCATATTCAGGCATAAGTACTAATAAACAGTCGCAGTCTTTTCAGCATTTATTGTACTTCTTTTTATCATTATGAAGCCTAAGTTTATAACTATAAATCGGCTAAACGAGCTCGATTTACAATCAATAAAGCGACTCTACAGCGAAAGCCGAAAAGCGCTATCTCTATTTGAATGCAAAAGCAGATAATGTTCTGATTCCGAATTTAAAATTTGTGTAAAATCATGTTTATAACTGCGGGTATATAACTGTTTGGCATAAACTTTTTTTTAGATTAACACAGGCTTTTTACCGCAAATATCTTCTCACAGGAACATTCGAGGCCTCATTACCTTGCAGATGACGTAGACGGAGCACATGAGTATTTGGTCGAGGTGTCGATCTCTCATGAGGTCGGTGTGTTGCATGGCGCAGTGTTCAAGGCAGGTCCATATCTTGCGCTTCAGCTCGTCGTCCGTTAGGCGCAGGCGCGAACATAAGTCGTTCATGCGCACTACTGCTAGGCTGTAGAACTGGAATTAATAAAAAAGTAAAAGCTGACTACAAGTTCTAGTGAATATAATCAGCTAAAAATTAAAAACACGACCGCGTCGGCAAAAAAGGTATAGCCAGTGTCACTCGGGCTGATGTAAGGATTCTAACGGTACCCCATCTAAATCTGTTCAGGCATTTAGTAGTACAAAGAAACTCACATACATACATGAAAGCACACACACATTACACTCCTTTTTTGGGCAGTCGTGTAAAAAAATAATTACGTAAATAATACTCTCAACTCACCCCCCAACTACGGGGGGGGGGAGGGGAGGTAGCCTAGAGTTGCCGCTCTGGTAAATTAATTCTCTAACTTTGCGAAGGGGTACTTTTAAATTTTAAATTCAGCCTCACCTTCCTGAAGAAGAGCACCAGTGAGTTGTTGGTCTTCTTGGGCGTGCCGGTGGGCGTGACGTCACCGCCGGAGATGCTCGTCCCGTTGGGCTCCTGCCGCGGTGTCGTGTTTGCTGCAACAACATTCATTCAACATGAAATTTGAACAGTAGGTTGTTCTTAGGACGTAGTCAAGCTCTAGGAAAAGATTTTTGGAAATTACATCACTAATGCTGAGGTTTGTATGAAACTTCGTCGTCTTAAACGAATACTAAGCTGCCGTTGTGGCGGAAAAATATTAAATAACATTTTTATTAATTTTTATAATTTTTTCTTCAAAGTAGTCTTGATCATTAGAAGCAAATAGTAAACCAAAGTCGGCAGAAGTAGACAATATTCATCTCACGTATTTATATACTCACACAGCAAAGACTGTCCCGGTTTGACGTTATCCTTAAACAGTTGTTTCTTGGCCTGGTCCGCCATTGGCGTGAGGAAACTGTTGATAGACGCCGACTCGGGCGATTGAAGGCCGCCTGAGATAATCAAAACAATAAAAAAAATATAAATAAACATTTATAGCTAATAAAAATGTTAAATGATCATGAAAGTGTATTTAGAATAACAAGGAAAAATATTATAATGCTTGATTTGTTTTATACGAAAATTAAGTATATAAGTGTGAGTGTTTGTGATAGTAAGTGAGCGTTTGTACGTATAAGTTTAAGGGTTTGAGAGATGTGTGAGAATTTAAAAGTGTACTGTGCACGTAGTTTAAGCGCTTGTGCATATGTGTGAAGCGTTATCGTTTGTGCGTGTGCGTGTGCTGTAGCGCGCGGCTTGTGGTCCCCGCGCTGCTCGGTGTTACTGGCAATGCAGTTTTCGCCGTCTTTGGCATTGATTTTGGATGAGATATAATTTGTTTGAAAATGGTTTAGAAATGAACAACAACATTTTTCTATCTTCACCTATTGATATCTTCAACACGTCACTCAGTAAATTCAAAATCTCATTACTTTGAAAATGGATTCCAACTCACATTAAGTTTAAATTTTACTTTTTATTGGTTAAAATATAATCGTTAAATAAATGAATCATTGAATTGATAAAACACTATGTGCATGCTGTGTTTGCCTGTAATTGGGTCTACATCTCGAAATTATTACTAGTAAATATTATTGTTCTACTTTTAAGATGTTTGCCTGTTGGCAAACCTAATAAATAAAATAAAAAATAAAATGTCTTGTTTTTCAGATTAGCCTTGATCACTTCCCAAAAGTTTAAACCTGACAAGTGCATTTCAAGTTTCCTCCACCTTCCAGTAAAGCTAGCGGTACTGACCGACGCGCGCGCGCGGCGACTCGTGCCCGTACACGTCGGTGGAGGGCGGCACGGGGCAGCGCGCCAGCTGATCCCACAGCGGACTGTCCGACCGCCATACTAGTGACTCCAGCACCTCTTCTTCCACCTTTTAATAAATAGTTCTATTAATAAAGCTAGTTATCTTTAAGTAGTTCAGCGAATAACAACCATAAAAATATTTAAAACATCTTTTTTTAGATCTTATCGTGTGGCAACCACCGAAGACCTCTGATATGGCTCATGTAATATACTACCAGGTCTAGCGGCCTCCCAAGCTCAGACTTTCTTGCTTTTCGGACAACCAGGTGGATCAGCATGCAATGGCCAAAACAAACGGGACAGGCTCACAAAGTGATTTTAGTTTGACCACAGTCACCGGGATTCGTACTCCGAACCTTCGTAATGAAAAACGATCGTTTTATCACTCAATGCTATCCGATGTCATACGGGTTATTATTATAGCTTCTATTTTTAAAACTCACCTCACTTCAGCTGATAATATCCTAGATGACATGTTTTATTAAAATTGATAAAAACTCACCGCATTCAAATGCTTAATAACATCCCTGCTCAGCTTGTCGAACACAGCTTGCACCACCAGCTCAATGATCTTGTAGAAGTGGAACGCGCTGAGCGAGAATATCTGCAGCACGCGCGGGAAGCGCAGCGACTGCACGCCGTACGCGTGGAGGACCACTTCCGCGCAGCACGCGTACACCGTCAGCTGGTACGTCTCTTGGCAGAGCAGCATCTGAGGAACGGGCACTAATTAAGTGATAGAAACACGAAATGTTCTTAAAGTGCGTTCCAAAATGTGCAGCAATCGCCTTCCTTAAAATCCTATGAAAGCAAGTAAATCAGACTGTTGTCAAGTAACCCTCTACCCGTTTTGGAATGCATTTTTAATAAATATTATAAATGCGATGCGTAGTGTCTTTGTTTTGCAAAGGATAAATAAAATTTTTGATCTGGAGAGCTAAATTATTTTTTACGGTGAGAAAGAGTGTTGTTGACTCCAGATAACATGAAAAATATAAGGCATGAAAAAGATCTTCTATGATTCACACTTGTCAATGTTTAAGATTATAATAACCTTTTAAAGATTTTTCTACTGTTAACTGCAACAAATAACTAGAAAGGCTAACTTACCTTGAGCGAAACTTGCGGCTTCTTCCTGTGTTCTTCCCTGATGATGTGTTCGAAGACCCGGTAGTAGAGGCAGGTGACCATGTTGCTGCGGATGATGATGGTCTCTGCACTGCATCCCGTTTCATTCAGCGCACTCGAGAACTGCTGCACCCATACATTGCAGGGTTTGATCAGCTTCTCGTTTACCGTTTCTTCGCTTACGCCGCATTCTCTGTGGAATTTGAGATAGTTCGTTTGTGAATAGGTTTTGTTTTGAAAGGGGATTTTAGGATTTACGGGTAATTAAAGTAAAGTAGTAAATTGTTCGACTGAATAGTGATTTCAATTTCGAGTTTTGCTGGATGGCATTTAATAGAGAGTCTATTTTTTAAACACAAGCTTCTAAACCACTGAGAAGTACCCTGTAAGCAGACTACCCTCAACGCAGTTTCGAGTTCTACTACTACTAATAGTTAAGGAGTTCCTTCATGAGGAGACAATCCCAGCTGCAGCATCAATCCATGATAAAGATTATGTTTAGTTATCAAAATGTATATACAAAGATCGATGGGGGATTTTCTGACTGCTCAGGCAGGATAAGTCGTGGCTTTTTTTTTCGAATGAATCAAAGGAATAAAGCGCAAAGGAGTTTACCGGCAGGTTGGGTTGTAGCGTGTGTAGCTAGTTGGTCAGGGAGAGGATCGAAATGATAAAAATTGTAAGCAAATAAGTTTACCACAATCTAATAAAGGATCTAAGATAATCTAAGATAACAACAAACACAAATGTTAAGCTAGATATTTTTTTTACCCCACTTGTTTGCTTCATTTTAGCCATAATTTTATCAACGCCATCTACCGCATTCTTATGATCATAGCTGCCACAAAAATTCTCATTACTCACTTGAACAGCATCATGAAGGACAGCTCTGGCTGCGGCTTGCTCTGGCGCAGGTAGTGGGCTAGGCGCGCGAGGCTGTTGGTGGCCGAGGAGACCGGCGTGAGCTCTTCGGCGCGACGCGGCAGGTAGCGCCGGCCGGTGAGCGGCGTGTCGGGGCACGCGCGGCTGCTCTGGAGCACCACAGGTAGCTTATCATCAGTCTGACTCTTATACAACCTCCGTGGCTGAGTGGTCGAGATTTTGTTACTCATTGTGGTGGGGGGGGCAAGCAAAAATTTATCACCTGATTGTTCGAAAAGAAAGATGATTCCGTGCTTCGGAAAGCACGTAAAGCCATTGGTCCCGGCTACTACCTTACCTAGTCGCTACACAGTATAGGGATTGTGAGGTCGGTTGTCGACCTCCCCACCCACATGATGAAGGAGAACTCCTCTTATACGTCCCCACCGAGACTCGAACCTTCGTAGTTGACCACCTGGCCCAATTTCATCATCATCAACAGCTCCTATACGGCCCCACCGAGGGGCTCGAGCCTACCCTGAATTACGGCGATTAGGCCTTAGTCGATCACGCTGGGCTTTGAATTTCTTCGCAGGAGTGTGCAGGTTTCCTCACGATGTTTTCCTTCATCATCATCAACCGCTCATATACGTCCCCACCGAGGGGCTCGAGCCTACCCTGATTTACGGCGATTAGGCCTTAGTCGACCACGCTGGGCTTTGAATTTCTTCGCAGGAACGTGCAGGTTTCATCACGATGTTTTCCTTCACCGTAAGAGCGTCGAATAAACGTACTAACGGGGACATTTGCGCCTGACCACCGGATACGTCACGAAGCTGCGAAGTGCAGATTGCAAATAATGAGTTAGCTTGCTTCTAATAGACCAAAACCTTAAAGGGGGCGTGACTCGCCGCGTCTGCACGAGCCAGGCGAAAAAGAGATCCTCCGGATCTACTGATGATACTCAGAAGGGCAGGACGACCTTGTGGCGAGAAAAATACGCCCTCACATCGTTTATTTCACCGGAGGAAAGACTGCCGCCGGGACACGCTTTGCCCATGGCCGACCTGGAAAGCTCTCAATAGACCACGCTCCCAGGACGGCAGATCAAAGGAAAACATGTGCAATTGGGGATACACCTCCCACTTCACAAAACATCTGCGTTGGTGGAGCATCCCCCATAGCATGGCCCATTTGTCTGCTAGGTTATATGTCGCCTCCTCAAACGCCATACGTGTTGCTCAGTTTTAGGAGGGAAATATATATAATAATAATAATAAAAATAAGTGGAAAAAAATACCATCGACATGCTAGGAAGAAGGAGCTCATTCTACAGTAAAAGATCGAATAACGAGCGCGGGTAGACTTATTCTAAAGCCTAGCTGAAGATTCTCTTTATGACACACTGGCGGTCTGCCCGCGGCTACACTCGCGTTATGTAAGATTTTCCCGTGGGAATAAGACTATCCCGGTAAAAAGTATTAAACCTAGATCCAAATTTCATCCTAATCCGTCCAGTAATTAAGGCGTGAAAGCGGAACAAACATCCAAACATCTAATATCTAAATATATTTTCACATTTATAATATTAGCGTAATTTTTAAATATATATTATTCATAATTTTTTACTATAACATGTATTGAACTTACCGGGCCAAAGGTGGCGATGACTTGCGATATCTCATCTCCAGACACCTTACGAGACCCAAGATCCTCATTTGCATGCTCCCCTAAAACAACAAAATGATCATTGATCAGAACTGCATAATTATTTATAGTAAATAAACAAATTATATCATTTTTGACCAATCAGTAGTATTGTACCTTCAAATTCTACCTCATAATCTGTAAAGCAAGCTAATATTGAATTAAAAAAGCGAAACTTGGACATTTTATTATTATTTTCGTGTTAATTTTAATAGAAAACATAAATATTTTCGATGTTTGCAAACACAATGCCAAATAAAATGACAGGTAAATGTCATAATAAAATAAAAAATAATAAACGATTTGCAGCCAGCCAGTACACATAATCAACTCATTTTTATTTACTTTTTATACAGATTAGATTAGAGATTTTATTAATGTGATAATCCACAGGATGGCCTAGCCTGTACCCAGGAGTGGAACAGCATTACGAATTAGAACCATAGGGGATCTTTTAATATAAAAAAATAAATAATGCTTTCTTAGATTTTTGAACTCACCCAAAAATATTCGCTCATCAAAATCTCCGACGCTCAGCACATACGTTTCGTACGTGATATTCAGAGACTTCAAGTTCGCAGCGAAGTTCCCGACGTCCAACAGTCCAGTCAACTCATCGTCATTGCCAGTTAGAATCTGTAATGTTCCAAAGGTGTACTCTCCAGTGCAAGAATATAAAAAATAATAATAATAAAATAAGAAATATGTATTAAGTAGTTTAGGTGAACTGAAGAAGTTTCCCTATAATAAAATTTGCATTACTCTATTTTAAGATAAGGCTACCAACTATATAAATTTGATAGCACAGTAGTCAGCTCATGAGCTAGCTGGAGACTCCTACTGCTACGGGATACAGGCACTCTCAAGGTAAAAGTATCCAGCCGCATCGTCTGGCTACTGTACATATAAATGTGAATGATATTGCAGGACTTTATTTATATAGGGTGTCCAAAAAGGGTGTTGGCAGTTTATACCCAAAAATTATATATGAAAAATATATCATTTCATAATTTTATTACTATTTGCAAAAAGTACATACAATGGAAAGTTTACGACAAAAAAATATATTGTCCAAATGACGTCCATTACGTCTTAATCCATTTTCTAATGATATTCGCACTGGGAGATAAAGAAATGTTCCATACATTGAACTGCGCGCGATGTAAGCGGCGAGCTGTTATTATCGAATTATTGTTTTGATAATAAGCTCGTACACAAAATGCGCACTGAGCTCCGGTATACGAGTTCATTTCAACTAAATTTCCAATAAATTCCACGTATGACATTATATTTGTTTTTGCTATCTAGAGCATTTAGACGATTTATTGATATTTAAAAGTGCAAATACCCTTTTTGGACACCCGATACTTTCTTTTTGGAGTCCAAAATATACCAAAACAGCAAAACACTTTTAGTCAAATAGGTTCTTTTCTTCCAAGCATTACAGTTACCCATATTTAACTATTATTATTTAAGTTATTTTTTCACTTACTGCTTTTTCAAAGAACTTCTTGATGACTGGTCTCCATTTGTACTCCTTCATGGTGGCAGCTTCCACGGCCAGCCCATCCTTGATCTCGCACAGCGTGGAGATGACGCACGGCGGCATCTTCGGCAATATGAAGTCGTCTGACAGCCAGTTACTTGGTAAACCTATAGATGGAAATGATTTTTTAATCTGTGTGAATTTGGTAAGGAATTGCATGTTAATTTGGCCTGGATTTTTACAGATGGAATAATCGTGTGATAATGCAGTTAATATTTTATTAAAGATTTACATAACATAAATCTTTGCTAAAGTTTGAATTTGCTCATTCTGATGATCACAATCTAAAAACTGTTCCTGGGTTTGTCATGATGATGAAGTATGTGAATAACCAAAACTTAAAAAGTTTTTCCATTGACATGCATTTTAGAAAAATGAAACAGGACATTTTCTCACAATGTTAGAGGTCATTTACCTTTAAACTGAGGGTTGATCAAATCGTGCCTCCGCGCCATGAAAGCATTGGCGAAAACAAAGTCCAGGCAGGAGAGCAAAACATGGAACATGTCTACTAAGTCATCAGCAGAGTTGGAGAACTCGGATGAGGACTTCACACAGATGTACAGGCACCAGCTGAACTCAAATAGTGCGTTTGTGGTGCATGGCTGCAATCTGAAATGTTTTAGTCAATTATTATATGAACACACAGCAGCATGCCACTCCGTGCCATGAAACAATCTACATGAAAAGTAGTTGGCATGTCTTCTCATGCAACAGAGATAGATGATGTTTATTGAGACTTCAAAAATTTTTCTATCCATATTTTTAATGTAGTGCTTGGTTTGTTTTTTACTGTAAGTTACACATCAATTTCAAGCTAATATAAGTAGAATAAATATCTTATAATATAATATTTACCGACAGATGGAGCTGTAATGCACTCTGAGTATTAAAGTAAAAAGCAGTGTCAAATTTCATCAACCTTTCACAGAGCTTGGTGGCATAATTGGTATTGTGCCTGTTTCTGGCCCGGATAGCCAAGGAGATGCAGGTTCGAGTCCTATCCAAGATCTACAAAATGTTTCATTTTTCGCTTTATAATTATTTGGTAAATGAAGTGTATGCTTACTTATGCTTCTTGCTTTTAGTATTAGATGTCAAGGGCCCTTTGGTGAGTCCACTAAAGATCTCCTTGAAGATGGGCTGGAACTTCCTGAACAAGACGGTGGACACGGCGAATTTACGTTCCAGACGCGATATCCGGTCCTTAAAGTCTATGGACATTTCCGCCATTTCCATCCAGTTCTTTATTTTGATGAAAAACTGAATTAAGCTGTGGAATTTAATACAATGCAGATTAATTACCATTATTAAAGAAAATGTTTAGCATAATAAGAATTCTAGAACACTATAAATAAATAAAATAAATAAAGTTTTACAGAATTTCTGATGGCTGCTATAGTGAGTGTGTGGTATTTTACTTTTATTCAGAAATATGTATTAAGTATTAAGTATTTGTATAACAACTTAAAATTATTGTACAAAAACTACCATTAGTATACTTCTTAATTAGAGATTTCCAATACAAACCTTATATTGCAGAGTCTGAGGAGGCGAGTAAGGCTCACACAGTTCCCTTCTACAGCTTTCCCGCTCTTTACTGTCGGCGTGATAGACGTGCGGCACGCCACATACAGCGCACACGCCATCCAGTGACGTGGATCGCCCTGGAACATGCACGATTCTGAGACTTAACTTTGATTATAACCTAGTAATTGTTAGAATGTTTTACTCCCGCCAAGATAAGCTCTCCCCACGCATTAACAAAATAGTCTTACTGGTATCTTTGTATAGATTTTAATATAAAGATTGCTTTATCTGTAAATAACTGCAAGTGTATAGGAACGAATGAACATGGTTTATTACGCGCGAACTGATAAGATGTCAATGTATTCTTGACGGATATGCATATTTAGGCCTCTGGATAGCACTGTAGTTTAATATAAATACTCACATCAAGCGTGTAATGCTCTTTTAAGTCCAAAAACGATTCCCTTGCTCTCTTGGCAGCAACAGGGTCAACGTTTAGCTGCAAACATAGGTCATTCAGCTCCGTAGCCAATTTTTCGTCAGTGCCCTCCTGTTTGGGCATGTCTGTAAACGATTTTAATTGATCTAATTGATTAAAGAAATAGGCTTTTTATATATAAAACACAAAAATAAACAACTAAAGCCTGAGTCCCTAAACTTATCCCGATTTTGACAACTATTTATTGACAGCTAGTTGGCGGGAACACGCCTCCTCCCTCCCACGCGTTGTTTTTTTGAGCTTGGTTGCGTTCATTAATCACGGTTTGTCTATAGCGCCCACTACACTCTCGTCCGAAGTTCTTCGACGAAGTCTCACGAAGTGTCAAATTGGTGTCAAAGTGAAGCCCGTAGAGCATCTACTACACTACTCGCGAAGTTGATCGAAGTAAGCCGAGGACGAGAGTATAGAGAGGCACTTCGTGCAACTTCGGGCTTCACTTTGACACCAATTTGACACTTCGTGTGACATCGTCGAAGAACTTCGGACGAGAGTGTAGTGGACGCAACGAAGCGAAGTTGCACGAAGTGCCTCTCTATACTCTCGTCACAAACTATATATGTAGAATACTAACGTATAGAATAGAATACTGACTCTCGTCCTCGGCCTACTTCGATCAACTTCGCGAGTAGTGTAGTGGACGCATATTATGATTTCAATCAAGAATATTTGAACGCATTTGTTTTTTTTTTTACTTTCCTGTGTTCAAAAACAACAACTAAAAAATGAAGATGAAAATCAGCGCAAATGTAGGTAATTTAATTTTATGAATAATTTACAGAAACTGCAGAAAAATATTCTGTGGATGAGATAAACATAGAAAGCATTATAATTTTATTCAAAAATATTAAACTTAGTGGGTGGATATATTAGTTTTTTAACCACAGACATGTCTGTGTTTTTAACGTATTTTTCATGATGTTTTGTTTGATTGATTGGAACAAAACCAACTGAACTTTCGTAATTCGTTTCTCTTTCATTTTGCGAAAATGGTGTAGTTTATTTAGATTTTATGCAATTCCATTTGTAAATATCAGTTGGGATCAAGATAAACTTGTCTAAGTCTATACGGCATCACTTTTTAAGTCAAAAGTTGTAGATTTAAGTTTAAAATGTTATTACGCCGGTTTTATCAAGTTTCTTGTGTTTCTTTTAACTTAAAAAAGCAAGGATTTAAACTAAATAAGCTTCTTAATCCGAAATCTAAGAAGTGAGTAATTATTTTAAATAGTTTCAAACATTTTGTAACTTGTAAAAAGTGAGGTTATGTTTTAATAAATACCTTGTTATTTCTCAGACAATGGTATCCATCACAAATGAATAATATGACCGCCATGCCTAGTTTAAAAAGCTTAACCAAAGTGCAAAAAGAGCCAGGAAAGCAAGGCGTGCGTAGATTAGCAATGCTCAACAAAATGTTCATGAAACATATCACAGATCTCATGTCCACTGGCACTGTTTCGATGGATGTCGTGGGTCGGGGTATTGAGATTTCCAAAGTAAGTATATTCTTGGGTCTCATTATTAAACCTATGGATGAGTTGTTTGAGGTATATGTGTAGAAAGCATGAAAGATCCCATTGGTTCTCCAAGACTATGCTTCAAGAGCTTCTCTGAAGATACTTATCTCTTTATTATGCTACCTTCAGCTATAGTCTAAATATTTTTTCCTTAATTTAGTCATTCATCATGTAAAAAATATAAATTTAAGTTATTCAATCCACAACTGTTTCCTAAATAAAATCTGAACCTAGCTGGAGAACTAGTAACAAACGTTTATAAGACCATTTATGTTATGCAGATAGACAGTGGTTGGAAATTTGAAATCATATTATGGTACCTTTAATACTTTATTGTACAATGAAAAAAAAATATATATTAAAGAAAATATGTATCTTAAAAATTCTTAGTGAAGTTGGACTACAGATTTACAACCCTATTTCGAAGATGTTTGATTAAATCAGGAATGACTCTGATTTACTAAAATATCAAATCAAAATCGACCCCCAGCCCCCAAAAAATAAATCCTGGGTCCTAGATACTGTCTCTGCTTATGAATACCAAACCAAACACAAACATAAATACCAAACATGAAATAATATAACAAAAGGAAGAAATGTAGTGTCAATCTTATCTTTATATATATTGTAACCCATGAATGTATTAAGTTTGTGACTTGTTGGTTGCCCTAATAAGATAAAATAAATAAAATAATAAGGACAAACACCATAATTATATCTAATTATTTTCTTTTTCATTCTTGATTATGATCATTTACTCTATACAGGTCCAAGTTACTTCAGACCTGCAGACTGTCAATGTGTTCTGGGTATGTAAGGGCAATGCTTCTGATGTAGAAACTGAGGCTGTCCTCAGCAAGACTGCTGGAGCTCTCAGACATGAGCTGTCTACACTCAGGGTCATGGGAGAGGTACCTTACATCATGTTTGTCAAAGGTTAGTTCCTGAACTTTTCAGAGAGAAGAGTGTCGGTGGTCTAGTGGCTAGGGCCGCTGCCTCCAGTCCAGGAGACGCGGGTTCGATCCCCACCATGTACCATTGTGTTTTTTAATTTCGAATTCATATGTATGTTTATTTGACGCTCTTATGGTGAAGGAAAACATCGTGCGTAGAAATTCAAAGGTTGTGTGTGAAGTCAACCAACACGCACTGGGCCAGCGTGGTCAACTAAGGCCTAATCGCCCTAATTCAGGGTAGGCTTGAGCCCCTCGGTAGGGATGTATATGAGCTGTTGATGAAGTTCCTGAACTAGATTTGAAAAAAGTTTGCAAGACAAGCTTTTTTTTTATTTAGCCAGTGTTAAGTAATCAGCTTATCATGGGTAGGTAAGGAACCATTTTTATAAATATTTAATTGAATTGAGATAAAGCTGTGTAGTGTAATACAGTTTTATTGATCAGATCACCATAATCATAGATGTGATTTCTTTGCATGGTATTTACTACTGAATATTCAAGTTGACTTTGTATTTTGGACAAAGTAAAATACATGATTAAAAAATCTGATCACCAGCAATCCACCAGTATAAGTAAAAAACAGAATTTCGCATTTATAATATTAGTATACCTATAAAAAAAAAAACAATTTACTTCACAGTATTTTCCCTACTATTGTCCTTTCACTCATATCTATATAAATAGTGATAAGTATATATTAGTATATTCATATGTTATCTATATTATATATATCTTTTATATATTTATTTTTTATTTTAGTAAACTTATATGTAACATTCTATGTATTTTAAGTACTGATATTTGTATGTAGTTTATTATAGGAAAGTAGCCATCAACACGCTCTGCTCTTTCTCTTTTTTTTTACCGCTTTTTTTAACCAAAGGTTGCCTGGAAGAAATTGCTACCTTAGCAATAAGGCCGCCTAATTGACTCAACTAACTGTAAAAATGTTTTCTTGTAATTTTGATTAGTGTCAATAAAGGATATTTGTATTGTATTTATACTGCCTTCAACTAGTATATTTTTTTTTTCATCTGCCATGCCATGATATAAAATTTTCAGACAGAAATGAAGCTAAAGTAGTGGAATTGGAGAAGCGACTGGCGGTAGCTGACTACGGCGAGGAATACACGCCTACGGAACTAGGACACATGCTCAAAACAGAGTTCACTTTAGACACCAAACTATCACCAGAAATGAGGGTAAGGCATCTTGTAATAAGTAATAATTAAAAATCCTTTTTAAACAAGCTTTTGAAGCCGTGGAGTGGAGTATCCTTGTTAAGTCAAATCCAACGAGCCCAAACACGACTAGGTTGTGGTGTGTATTTAAGGAGTTCCTATGGCCACCTTCCGTCTCCATCATCAGACCAGCTCCATGGTATCATAATATACCAAATTTCAGGAAATTCCAATGTCAGCAAGTGCTTCAAAATTAAGTTGCAAGATTTCGCCCGAACATACCCACATGAACATACAGTGCAAGCTAAATAAAAGCTTGTAAAAAGAGGCACTTTTATTGCTTTGTATATTTATCTTTTTCTAGAATAGATGTCCTATTTTGTCTTTTGTTTCGTATATTATTTTTCTAGGATAGATATCCTATTTTAAATTTTTTTAGTATTCACAAATTCTTAAATAAATAAAAAAATAAAAATATTATTACATTTTTTAACTTTAACAATAAGTGCAGCGTATGAAATGGAAACTGGTACTATGCTAAACTAATAGGTAACTAATGGTGCCAAACTCATGCGCATTAAGTTTTGGTTTAGTGCACAACAGAGATGTTGTCTGACTGGTCGCCGAACCTGGTGTACCATTGGCCAGTACTATTGATGGTACAACTGGCACTCAATACTCCCATCTGTACCATTACTCTCGCATTTATTATATGTGTAAACTGCATTATGTCGTTTTAAAGTAACACTTTTTTTTTTAATGGCACTAGTTGATCTTTGTGCCAGTGTTTAGTTTTTTCTTCAGTAAAATTTAAATAGTAGATGTCAAAACAATAACTTACGTTTGTTTAAAATTGAAAAATTTGCCACCGCGCGCCGTTACTCATCTGACATTTGTTATAAACAACTTTTAGCACAGAGAAATGTGGCGCAATTTAGCTCCACTTTTCTTATTTTTTTATGAATAATTTTTTCAGGCCAAAATTAAACAACTTGAACAAGAAACTGAAATCATCGAGGAGCCACTTCCAGAGATGACTAACACCGTATTTGGACTAGACCACGACCGAATCATGAACAGGCTCCTAGCTGCTAGAAAGAGGAGCAAGGACGCCTGGAGCAGCTTGAACTCGGACTCTCCTGTCATTTCCTACAGAACTACTGAAAATCATCCAGCTGTAGTGGACACAGGAAAACAGAAACAGGAGTTAGCTGAATTCTTGTTAAAGAGACAGGTTTGTATTGTAAACTTTTTAGACGTTTTCTCTCCGCGCCCCTCTAGCGTCACGGGCGTAGATTTATGATTTATCCACTTACAGGTTATAGTTAGACTGATACTCAAATTAGGGCCCTGAAAGAAACATATTCTAAATGCTTGGTACTTAGTAGTTAGTGCTAGCTCGGCAAGTTAATAATTTTAGCCGAAAGACGTTCACTTAGCAAACAGGAGTGCATTAAAAAACAGTGATTTGTAGGGTTGGAATCCACACAAGCTTTTACCAGTGAAATTACAATATCAAAGGTTTGATATATACCCGCGACATATATGCTGTTCTTCCATATTATACAATTAGCAACTGACGAAAGTATTATTATATCAAACCGGAAAACGCTTTGCATTTTATTCCTTCAATATGAATCTGCGAAGTTAGAGATGTACTTACATATAAAAGAAGAAATAAATTAACTTAGTTCCATTAGACAATTTGATAACATGGTACCTACAATATTTTCAGAGAATAAACTCATTTATTGGCATGAGCCATAATAGCACAAAGGATCCATTTTGTTAAAATACATTGTTGTGAGATATTTGGCCTTATCTCATTCATAAAAGCAAGTTAGTCACAAACCTCTTTATTCAAATAGATTATCACATAAAATATCGTCGAAATATTTCCCAAATGAGTCTTCATTAGCTAGAATTGTTTTGTCTACTTACTTATTTGCTGGCTCGACGACCCGAAATGGATCTTTAGCCTCCGACAAATAACTACGCCATTCTACGAGTATTCTATTTTGTACCAGGTCTGATCTGAACAGTCAGCCACACCCAGCTCTTGGAATGTTTTGTCTAGTGTCATTAAATAAGCACTTATATAATGTGCTGGTGGTACTCGTACATACATATGTATGCGCTAAAAATTAATGAGGTACCGCAACCATTTACCACAGAATAGGGGATCGGACTGTTCCTAAATATCACCCACAACTTTCGCCGAGCGCTCATAAACCGGGGAGTAAAAGCGTGATTTTTTTATGTCACACATATTTAGTATGAATCATAAATATTTCCGTAACGGAATGTTACTCCGTCGGCAACAGGTAGACTTGCACACCGGGTATTAGAGTGGAGAGAATTCAACGTTTATGGGTTGTTGTTGATTATATATAATCGTGCACAAATTAGTTTTTAATAGTTTTCTTAATTTATTAATAACGTAACGTTCCTCATATAAGTAATTATTTATATATTTCTAGATCCTTCAAAACAAACTCCACAAGCAGCTGCTTGATTCCAGAGAAGGTTTCAAGCTGTCTTCCGAAGATAAAGAAGAAGACGAAGAATTCTACGAGCGCGATTACGAAGAAAGTCTTGCGGAAGAAAACTACGAAGAGGATTATTATGAAAACAGACAAATGTATAGCGCAGATAGTAAGAAACAGGGAAAGTAATCAATTATCCTTACATTTTAGACAATCGCACTTCCATTATATGTTTAATTTATATAACTATTATTGTGATTTTATTTAAAATATTTTATTTATAATTTCTCATATGCCCTTTAATGAAGGTAGATGGAACTGTTGAAACGTCAAGTAAATAATTATATAAGGTGCCCCGTTATTAGTGTCAAATATTAACAGGGCTGAAAGAAGAAGTCCTGATCTTTACTTCATAAAAAAATTTGATCAATTTAAACGTTAGTTTTCAAGTAATTAAGTATTTAGTTTTGACAACTTTTATGTGCACAGTTATATTGTATAATATAATATCCTATAGTAAAAAATATAAACATAATAATAGATAACAACTGCTTTGTAGTTAAGAATACGTAGTACAAATGATATTATGAAGTTGAATAGTATGTAAGTATTGAGTTGTTGTAAATAAACCTTTGTAGTAATTATTGATTTTGCATGTTTATTGGAATTCCCGCCGATGATATATGAGGTAGTAAAGGTGATTGTTGTATAACTTATTGCAAATTAATTAATATGGGGTGTTAAGACGAATCAATGACATATTATCCAAGACATTATCAATCATGATATACATCAAAGGCTAAAAGGCCGTAAAAGCTTCATGAAATGTGCTTCAGCGCTTCACGACGACAATCGGTCAAAGGAGAGATTGAGGTTGTGGTCACAGAGTGTCGACCTTCCTAGCCCTTTCGTCCCACTGTCTGAGTATCCACCGCCTGGACATGAGTTACCATGGCTTACCTGGAAGTCTTTAAATACGCTTCGGACTCAGGTCGGCCGAAGTAAGGAGAATCTGTTCAGGTGGGGATTCTCAGACGGTTCTAATTTGGAGTGCAAGTGTGGAGCCGTTCCCCAAACGATGGAGCATTTGATGTCGTGCCCTGAGACAGTCTAGGTTAGAAGTAGAAACTCGATAAGAAGAAGAGAATGACATATTTTAAACTATCATATCAGGATCAGGATTGGTAGGGTGTTGAAGTAAAACGAGGCTTGAATAGTTAGGACATGTCTATATTGTCCAATGTCCGAATATAGAGTGACACAAAATTGATATACAATAATTAAAATAACTTACTTGCTAACTCAAGCAATATGTAACACATGTCGCAGTCATTGTAAAATGTTGCTGCAATAATCTAAATAAGGCATTACTGCACTTCAAAACAAAATCTGGCTTATGTGTGATGAAAGGATCAGTTCGAAAAAAATATTTTTAGAGAAACGAATTCGTACTACGAGTATACATACAGTCCCTTTGATCAATACCTTATGGTCAGTTTATTTATTTTTGTCTTCTGAATTTTTTTAATGTAAGTATACCAAAAGTTAATATAGTGCTGAATGGACAGTGGGGGAAGCAGAAAGCTCCGACTCCTTTGTAGTTATGATATGACAATAAAAAGGCACGGAACGGACTGTTGCAAAGGGGACAATCTCGGAGAGGAGAGATCTTGATGGGGCCGTACCAGATTTTAAGTTTCTGAATTTTGTCACTCACTGATTGACTGACTGACCGATCATCAAAACTCTAAGGCACTTCTAGCTCTAGCAGACCCCACTAGCTCTACCATAACAATTAGTATTTAATGTATAAATCAAGGAAAAAATAAAATATTTTGCAAGAGTTTTTCATCAAAACACAATCCAAAATACGATCCACCTATTTTTCGCTTATGTTCTCACGACTTACTGAAACATGTCGCTGAAAGTATACTACATCAGCAATCCTAGCAAGTAACATAAAATTTATATTACAAAACAGTATAAGAAAACCGGAGCGCATCGGCGAAGTAAAACATCATGTGTAAAGTTAACCAATCCGCACTGGGCCAGCATGGTCTACTAGGATTTGATCACCTTATTTACAGTACATAAAACAAACAGTAAAAGTGAGAGAGGATAAACTCTAAAACGCAGCTTCTTTGTGCTTCATGTTTAGAATGAATAACAGTTCTAGTCGTAGATCAGTCTGTCTGGACGCACTAAGTTTTCTTTGCCTTATGGTTTTTTTTTTTTCTTTTATCTGCAATCAGGTACATTTTATGAATTATTTTTAAAATATAGATTAGTAGCAGTCGATTCGCGAAGAAAAAAACAGAATCGGTTGAAAAACGTATTTACAGTGATTTTTTAAGGTTTCAATATGTCTGTCTCTTTCAAAAACGATTTTTTGTATGGAGATTATATGGCGTTACTAACAAATGACGTCACAAGTGGGTATGTGACTCTCTGTCTAATCTTGAATTTCAAACCTTTATAACTCGGTCAATTTTAAAGATAGAGCAAAAATTCTTTTAGTTTTCGATAGCAGAAACTAAGAAGTTTTGATTTATAAATAAAAAAAAAATGATTCCGATCCCCTATTGTGTCGTGCAGAGCCAGACTTCCATTGAAGTTTCCTCTTCATTTTCAGTAAGCAGCCATCAGTGTTGATCCTCTGCCTTGCCTTTGATATCATTCGATCATTTCTATTTCCAATCATTGCATTGTTATTTTGCGTGTTGTGCAAAACATATAAATCTTTATTAATAATAGTATTTATTATTCTTTATTCTGTCGAAGGTCGTGTGATAGTTAAACAACCACATAACAGTGGTCCGGTAATGGGAAAAATCACGGTATTATTTATAAAAATAATTATATACCAGAGTTCGGACTCAGGTAAGCTGAAGTAAGGAGAACCTGTTCAGGTGGGGATTCTCAGACGGTTCTAACTTGGAGTGCATGTGTGATGTCGTCCCCCAAACGATGGAGCATTTGATGTCGTGCACTGCGTGCCCCAGCAGCTGCACGCGGAAGGATTTGTTTTACGCCACTGACAGCGCAATTCTTGTGGCCAATTTTTGGGCTGAGACAGTCTAGGTTTGCCACCGACTCGAAAAGAAGAAGAATAAATATATTAATAATAATAATTTCCCGCGGTAAAAACTCCGTCCGTCATGTTTATGTCCTTTCTGGGGTACCAAACTGTCTTTAGCGACAAATTTCATCAAAATCGGTTCAGTAATAAACCCCTAAAGCGTAACAAATGAACAGAATAGTTATTCGTTTATAATTATCAGTAAAGAGAAGTAAGGAATAAAAAGATGTCAATACTTAGAGAGGTCTTTGATATGCTGGGACAACAGAACGGTGAAAGGCCACCGTTCACACAGCACATCATAAAAATAAACCACCATGAATAAGCAAGCATCCATACCAAGCGCATTGAAAAAGCGCAGATTGTGGCAAAAAACGTAAAACCCGAATTCACATAACAAAAGATATTAAAAAAAGGTAATGTTGGAATGTGTAGTATGGCCAGAAAAAATGCCTAAGCATGATTGCAAGGATTCGTAAGAACCTTGTAAGTAGTAATACAGAATGAATTTGCATAGAAAACATGGCGGGTGGAATAATTTAGGTATGTTAAGCAACCAGAAAGCTGATTTGACTATGAAAAGCTTGTAAGCTTATCCCACAAACTTAAGTCTATTTCCAAGTTGTTGTTGCATATGCGGTTGCATGCGAAACGCCAGTGTATTTAACACAAGGACTCCTAACATAAATAAATAACATCTGGCCGCAGGAGAAATAGCTGGAATTGAGAGTAGATTAATAACGTAATTCGTAAAGCTACAGGTTTAGACATATCGATCCGGCTGCCAAGTCACGTTTGAGCTGCGTTTCGGGAGTACAAGTGTGGGTATAGCGAGGACGGCTTTTTATATCGGGTTGGTAATAAAGTTAATCCAGGTCCTGTGTAGTAATCAGGCGGGAGGAGCGGTGAAGGCGCGGCAAGGAGGCAAGAACCGGCCGGCGGCGCGGCGCGGTGGCCACCTGTTCAGGCTTGGGAGCCGTGGGCTGCAAACGCCCGCGTCAATGAAAATGATCTACCTATATTCTTTCTAGCGGATAAGCCTAACGTTTCCCCACCGTAGAGCTTAAGACTGCCCTTAATTTAAGTTCTAGAGGTTTCCTTTCGACGACGTTTTCTTTTACCGTAAAATAAAGCCGTATAAACGTACATCATCATCATCTCCTTGCTGCCTAAAGGTCTCCAAGAATCTCCACATCGACCGGTCCTGCGTCGCCTGCATCCAGCAGCTTTCCGCGACCTTCACCAAATCATTGGTCCATCTTATGGGTTCTATCCAAGCTGCGCGTTTCAGTGCGTGGTCGACATTCGAGAACCTTCCAGCCCTAGTGACTGCCAGTTCTATGAGCTGCTATACAGCTTGGCAAAAAAGAGTTTGGCGCGGTGACAGGTGGAACTAAATATTTAGTTTGCTGCCATTCATGCTGGGTTGCTTTTTATTATCCCATTGGTATGCGATGTTGATTCTTATTCGTTAATTTTACAATATTTTATTAATTAAGTAATTTCCCCTTTCCTATTTGACTACGAGGTGGCCACAAGTGTGATAGAAGCGCCCTCATTTTTTCCAAGCTGTACACATTATGTTCGACTGGCGTCTCCCGGAAGGCAGGCAGCACTACACCATCGACGCTCGAAAAGGACTTCCTTAGTTTCCTTCCTCAAATGCTATGCTCAATGATGCTAGCTATGATCAGCGTCATATACCATGGACCATTCGTTTCGTTTATCCTGTTATGTGTATTCCGGTACGGCTGGAATTGTTAAGTCATTCGACTTAAGTTAGACAAAACCCAGATTTATTAATGCAGGGGACATTTATAAAAAAATGTATCGTAAAGTTTAATAATATTTTTTTTCCTGTAACTGGTAAATTATAATTGTTCAAAAAAAACAACTAAGAAACCTATAAAAGGTACTTCTTAAAATTATTATTTATTTTCTCATACCTTTGTTCTATATTGTGTGATGATTTTGCCACGCCAGAAGACATTACCCTATATAGTTTGATTTTATTAAATCACATACTTTGCAAATAAAAAAAAATACAATACCTATACTTTTCTTAAAACATGCATTAAAAAAATATCCGTCGTACAATTCCAGGCGAGTTTGCAGCCCTAGTCGCGCCCCGTCCTCCGCGCCGCCCCGCCGCGCGCACCCCGGCCTGCGCGCGCCGCTCCCTGCCTGCGCTCGTCATTCGTCCCGCGTCGCGTCGACCGCCGGCCGGCTCCCTCACGCATTCTCACT
The DNA here is from genome assembly GCA_951230895.1 of Carpatolechia fugitivella. Taxonomy (NCBI): domain Eukaryota; kingdom Metazoa; phylum Arthropoda; class Insecta; order Lepidoptera; family Gelechiidae; genus Carpatolechia; species Carpatolechia fugitivella. The sequence continues at coordinate 5,117,488 of OX579664.1, forward strand.
GCGACCGTCGCCCGCACCGCACTCTCCACAACCATGACGGAAAGCAATGACACCCCCGCGGCCGCCGCGCCCGCTGAAAACACCCCCACCGAAAACGGCACCACCGAAACTCCAGCAGAAGAAACACCCGAAAAGGCCACCGAGGAGAAGGAAAAGGAAACTCCGCCGCCGAAGGAAATGCGTGCGGTGGTGCTCACCGGCTTCGGAGGACTCAAGACCGTCAAGATCCTGAAGAAGCCCGAACCCACAGCCGGCGAAGGCGAGGTCCTCATCCGCGTCAAAGCCTGGTGAGTTGACTACCCGCTTTTTTGTAGTTTAAGAATTTGGACGGTTTATTTTAAATATTTTTACCCGACTTGTGGAGCGAAATCGTTCGTTAGTTTTTCGCGCACTCTTTAGTAGCGTAGGGTAGGAAGGTTTGCTACGGTTCAAGAAATCTTCTTAGTAATAACTTAACTGAATAACTTAGCCGCAGCAGTGAACTGTCGTCGTTGTATCAGCGTGATTTCACGGTAGATATTTTGTGCATGGCCAGTAGCAGGCAGAGGCAGGTCTCGGCGCGTCTGCCTCATTAACATCTGCCGCCGCCCGCGGAGCCGTGCACATGCACCCGATTCGAAATTCTGCACGCACACTCGCCCGCTTCGTTTCGTCCTCGCCGTGACGCACCCCACGGCGGATTTACACTCCGACGAGCTCCGATGCGCTGGCGACGCTTCATCATGCTCATGCCCAACGTTTTCTACCTCTTTTTGTAACACGAATGTTTACAGTAGTTACACTGTCGCGTTCTTTCCTTCGATTTCGCCAGATGATTATTCATTCGATAGAATATGGAAATTCGTTTTCGATCGGTGTTCGAATTGCATTCACGCATGCGCGCGCGCATCGGAGCGTGCGCCGCCCGCGCACGTACCGCGGGCACATATAAAAATTAATGTTATTTTGTCATTGGAAGCCGCAGTGGCGAGTTCATGCGAAAGGGAGTTAAGCCGACTGACATTGTTCTTTGTTCGTTTTTATCGCTCCACTGCTTGAGATAATGCACAGAGGCGACGTCAACAAGCTACTCGCAGCGACACACGAGTTATCTGCCCACTTTTCTCCTTAAGTTTAACTGCTGTTGGTTAGTGGCTTAACTAAGCGTCCACTTAACTGTGAATGATTTGTTTCGTTACCGCGCTACTGTTAAATAAAACAACAACGAAGATAAACGGCTACTTTTTATGTCGCGATTTGATATGGTTCGCGTTAATTGCTCGTTGATGTCTGTTGTACCGGCGGATCGTTAGACGAACGAGTACTGTAGGGCGATTCGAAATGTAGGAGAGAGGCTGGTGAAGCGAGGCGTAGGTGCATCTCGAGGTGCAAGCAGGCCGCACGCATCTCGTCTGTGCTAAGGCTAAATATAGCGCGCTTATCGCCGACTTACTATGTAAATGACCGCGACATACCCGATGCCAGCTGCCGCGAAAATATGAGCCAAGTTAGCGGACTGGTCTCGCGACCGGTACCAGTTCAGGGGTCTAGTCTGACACTGGCACCGCAAAAACGTGTGATTTCCGCCCACTCGCCGATCCGCGCTCAGCTAGCCTGGATACTTGCAGATAATGCCTCTACCTACCGCCTATCGATTGAGTGTATCCTCTTAGGATCCACATGTAAGGCTTATACGAAACCCTTTGTGTGATTTAACAAAGGACGAATTGAATGGGGTTCAGTTTATATCTACAGAGAGGTGGTTTGGTTTCATTGTAAGACAGCTTTAAATATCTGAAAATCTTACTTTGGTTCCAAGCATTTATCAAGAAAAATGGAAATATAAAGTTAATATAAAAGAGATTATCACTGAAAATTTTGGGTCTAATAAAAACTTACTTTTATGTCAACCAGAAAAGCTTTTTCCTTAAGCTTCGGGCAAAGTAAGATTATTTGAAGATTTTGTCCGGAGTAATCAGGATCGCCGCTAGGTCAAGACAGGCTTTCTAGAAACTGTTGATTAAACTCGGTTCAGAGCGAAACTTTTTGAAAACAAGACAAGAAGTTGAGACATTTTACTTTGTATGAACAGTGCTTAAGGAAGCTTCCAGTGGCCAATCTGTCAAAGATGATTATATTTATTTATTTTATTATTTATTGTACACAAGAAAATTACAAAAGAAAATACGAACATAAAGAAAAACGACACAACAGGCACTGCTGCTGCTGCTGTTTTCGGTCGGTTGATTAGATATTGGTTGAAATAGTTGAAAGTGTTTCTTAGTAACCATTTTATGTCTTTACTTATTTAGGCAGTTTTTAAGCAAATTAGCTTCAATATATATATTTTTAATCTATAAAGTTAAACACTTATATTTTTTTAAAATAATTTTAGTTTAATTACTTATTTTGTAAAAAAAATATTATGAACTTAATCTATAGTACTTTCTCTCTCTCTCTCTCCTCTCTCTCTCTCTTTCTTTTATTTATTTACTCATTATCAGTTCACAAGCATTTTTAACACCAATTTCAGAGAAAACTTCTAGGTGTTTTTTAGTATTGTAAAAAATAATAATAATTCAAAATTGAAACATCAAATAATGCACAACACCCAACCGTTGTTTCCATTGTCTAGCCGGAAGAATAATTTCATGTAGTCTAGACAGCACAGAGCAGACAACAAAATAATAAGAACCACAACGAACTCGGCTTACTCTCGACTTGAACGAGTTCAAGGATGCACCGTCGTATAACGTGAACCAAATAGCTAAACTAGATGTTCCCAAGGGTGTTGACCCACAATTAAATAGTCATTACGTAAGGTAACCGTCGAATGTTTGAAATAATACCTGTCTCGCGCCAGTCACGCCGTTAGGGTGACCATGACGCGGCTCAAACTGACGTTTTGTTCCGTTACCGGTATTATTTACCGGTAAAGTAATCTAGGTTATCTGTACCGATGAAAACTAGAAGATTTGTGTGAAAATATCCTGACTGAATGGAATGCTAATCGGAATTCTCAATAACTTATTTTTAAAACTACTACAAGATTGCGTAAGGGTAACGAATTGCTCTTGCGTACAACCAGATTTTTAAATAGAAATAAAGTAAACACGAAGACATATCTCCTAAACAACCGACCATTCTTGCCGGTTTACAAAAGCATAAGAGTTTCTTAGCGCTATTAAACTAATGATATGTAACAGTTCTAAAATGAAATCCATCCTATTATGAGGCGTTGTTGTGAAGGCTTGCAGGCAGATATACTTGCGTGCAGCTACCCCGCTTCAACTAATATGTTCTTGTAAGTCTTCGAAGGGATCGACCAGTGAATAACGAACCATTATTTTCAATTAGGTCAGTCAGTGTCAGTAAGAGACGTCTTCCGAGAACAATCGGAGTACTCACGCCTCTTGTGAGTGGCTTTCTTTTTTATCAGAGAGTGCTTAATTATATGTGGAGATGAGTGAGAGATGGGAAATGTGATGGTTGCTCTTTTTTCTTGTCTTGGGCATCTGGCCTACATCGAAGTTTTTGGGTCATGGGATTGTAACTTAAGCATCTGGATCAGTTTTATTTTTAACTGCTTTATATTTTTTTGTCAAAGATTTCACTTGGGCTGTTATCATGAGCTGTCTTTTGTTGTGGTCAGTGAAATATTGTGTTAATTGCTAGCATCCTTTCCTTTGTTGGCGTATCAATTTAATACCTAAAAATAGCATGAGCCCCTCTCAAGTGCTGAGCCGAGCTCTCTATGGTATAAAGTGCAGTATTGTGCATTTTAATGGGCTTCGAAGCCACATAAGATGAGAGAGATGAATTTGTTTATTACCCTCTTCCTTATTGAGAGCGTCTGCGCCAGATAGCTCTCTTCCTATGAGTCACTAGAAAGTTATGTTCTTGAACTAACTCGAATCGAAAAACTTAGTTCTGTACCTGACTGCGAAGAGTGGGTGGACTGGCTTGCGAGTTATATTGCACACTTGCCAAGTTTAACTTCGATCATCTTAAATAGCTACTTCAATAATTCTGTCCGAATACGATTATATAGTTTGCTATCAAAACAGTTATTAGTTTGATCACAAATGATTGCTACGCTAGAGCAGAGATTGATGAAATTGTAATCTAAATGGATATAATGTCCAGAATGATAAATTGTTACTATTGCATTGGTAAATGAAGTCATTAAACATGATTTAAAAAATCTAATTCTTTAACAATGCACGGCCGTTCTCTTTTATTGTAACCCATATATTTATAGCTATAGTTTATTGGACCCCTATCATAGATTGTAGCTACAAAGCGGGAATAGATTAGTGATATTAGTAACGCATTAATTATATGGGTAGAAATGTCTCGCCTCTTCGAATACGTCACTCGATGCAAGTAGACTAATATTTTATGTAATACAAAATACTTTTTTATGGAGTGCTTCAAGTATGACAGGCTTCACTGTTACTACAATCGTGTAAACGGGTTCCTATACATATTATTATCGTCAGCCTGACCTGGGATGTTGTTGCTCGTCCATCAATCACGCATGACCAGCGACAGGTTATACGCGTGCGTTTGCTCCATGTCTTGAAAACTTTGTTTATGATTATGACCGACTCCAGTTGTTTGCTCGACATCGTTTAATTTGCAGAACAATTGTATCGACAATTAATATGGACTTGTGGGATGCGTCACGGTGGCATGTTCTTGTTAACGTACTACATACAACTTACTCGTACTTACGCACATGAGTCAGTCAATCCGTGCTATCGCAACTGACTCACCTAACAGAACACGATCAATAAGATAATTTCCGAGCAGTTTTTATACGTCCGATTCCGACTGCTCGCAGGTCTCAGGCAATTTAAGAGGGTAATTTTGTCAGATCTGCTAATATTACGTTATTATATTGACCTCCGTTTGTGGGATTCATCTCGTGTTGCGTGAATGTTTCATCGCACTTTGATAAACGTAACTTGTCGTTATGTTTACATAGTCTTAATGTAAATTGAAACTTGAGTTCCCACTGGGTTCGTTAATTAGTCTATCTTGAGAATTAATTGCCTGCTTGGTTCATGCAGGGGTGAAAGCAGAGATAAAGCGCAACCGGAGAAAGTGATAAATGTAACAATTAGTCTATCTTACACCTGCCTTTGAAATGAACTCATCGGCTTAAATATGTGCTAGTGCTAGTAACTAGTCTTCATCGCTTATAATTTATTAAATCCTTGTACATAATATATTATATTCTTGCAAATACAATTTTGTATTATAGTACTATATTTAAACCTATTTCCTCTGCATAGAACCATTAAATGAGTTTCCCGCTAAACCAGTTTGATTCAGAGATCGAGATAAGTATAAATGGTGTTCCTCCAGCGTTATAGACCCGAGCGATTTTATTATAACTTTTTAACAGCCTTTGGTGTCCATAAAGGTTATAATATGTAACTTATTCGCGCCCTTCATCAAAATTATGATGTTAAATACAGTTATTATGAGATCAGTGTTTCAGAACTGTTGTGGCCATGATTCGTGGAATTAGTTGTCGGAAGCTGTGCCATGTGGATTGCGGGTGCTGTGGTTGTACTCGTAAAATCCTTCATCGCACCAGACAGCAGATGCGGCGGGCGGGCTGGCGAGGCCTGCCGGTCGTGGCCGCGGGCACATTGTTCGCGAAGTCATTGAACTTACGAAAATGTTCCTTCGCTTATTGTGCCCATAATCGAATCAACTGCACTCTATATGGAAGTAAACATGTAGCATACTTTTGATCTTTTTTTGACAAATAAAACCTGCGCGACAGGTCACATATCTTCGAAATATCCGATCTGGCTCTTGGAAAGATTTATAAGCGGACTTGTGGATCTGTTGTGACTGTAAACAATAACGTTCTCTTGTTTCGGTCTTGTGACGTTTTCTATTACGAAGTTATTTATTGTATTTCAGACGATTGGTGTTGACTTTAGAGTTTCACGTGGGTATTCCATTACGCTTTTATTGGCTATTGCTTAGTTTTTCGATTGGCGAGTAAATTGAATTGGAAAATCCCGTGACTCGATCCTCGCATGAAAAAGGGGTGTGGTTGCGTTGCGCGCGGGTGCCGGGTGCCGGGTGTCGGCGGGCGAGTGGCGGAGTGCGTCGGGGGTGAGGGTTGCGAGTTGTGAGTGCTTCTGTAATGTCTGGCGGGCGCGGGACGCGCGGGGGACGCGGCCACCGCCAGATCAATACGGCGCGCGTCCCCTACCGCTGCGCCGCCCGAGCGCCCGACCAATCTCCGCAGGCCCTACGTCTTTCGACGCCAATGCTTGTTTTTTTATAGCGCCCATTAACCATGCTCTCCGATAAATGAATAAAAGCATGTGTTGGTATTTTTTCCTTGGCTAGCGGAATTCTTGGAGGGTTTACTTTTTGTACGTATTCGACTGTTAATCTTCATATCCGACAGTAATCTTTCCGTTCTCGATTTCATTGTGGATAAATCCGGTGATTTAGAGGTTTCGCTGCATGGTACTTCTAGCAGTGCGTAAACTAATGAACCTGTTGAATGTGCGTTAGAATTTAGATGAAGCTAGTGGAATTCATTTTTTCTAAGATTATTTTGTCTTTCAGTGTCTTTCTTTTTGACATTGTTGGCATATTTTCAGGAAGCTGAATTACTATTACAAGGAATTACAACCCGACGTCAAAGTAAATTTTCAAAATTGCTTAATGAGTAGACATAAAAATGTTTACGCAGTACCTGCAATAATTTTTGAATTATGTTCTGGGTGTGTCGGAATTTCCATGAGTAAAACTCTGTTATTGCCTCGTGCCCCTTGGGAGCAGGTTGAAGTGCAATTTCACAGAGATACACCCGTGAATATTTTCAAGGGTCAGACTTGCGTAAACAGGAATGTCCTTTGACTCGCAAACACGTGGCCATCCTACTTTGCATTTAAATTGCGAATATCATCATTATAATTCTTTTGTGGTTGTCGTGCTGAAGCACTTACACACCCGTTCCGTCTTAATGTAATGAACAGGGCAATAAATAAGAATTTAAAAATAAACTGATCGTAACTACTTGTCAGGAAAATATAAACCTATCCTTTTCTGTCTCAACCTTAACTTATTTTATACTACGTTTGGTTCTTATTTTTATTCGTTTTGCTAATCCATAAGTTTTCGTAGTAGGTAGTTCCCAACCTGCCTACTCTTCGCTAAAAAGGAAAAAAAAAACATTAACGATACTCAGAGGCTGGCTGAGAAGTCATTTATCATCGCAGATCAGACACTAAGAGGAACTTCCATGGATCGTTACTTTTTCTATTATAACCTAGTAAAAGGTGAACATTTTCCATAGAGTTACGATTAAATATTCTTACGATTATTTTTCTCTGTACCTTTTGTGATAAATAGAGGTTAGGTGCTGAAAATAACTATAGCGCCATGGAGATTTATTTACACTTGATTTAAATTTTGTATATATTTATAATTTGGTAGCTACTTATTAAAAAACTCATTTTATTTTTTTATCAACACTAGCAATGAATTTTAGCTTACCGCAATAAATCTCAATTTCTTCCAAATCCTCGTTTGGGTGTTACTGTTTCCGCTGCAGGTATACAGAACGCAATTTTTTTTTTATAAAATATATTACCTGCTGTAATTTACGTTTGCCGGTTTTATTACGCTGAGTTATTTTTATTTTACTTCATTAATAAATTTTTAGATTTCACCTCCTTTATATTAAGTTACTTATTAATCGTAATACTTATATGCAGTGATTCGGCTCTTTGAACTGTTATCATATCAACTACATTTAATGGAGCCTTATTTATTACCCACCAACATCGTAAATGATCTTATGATATAGCTTCATCGATTACTAAGATCTCATTGAAGATGTTACTTTGATATTGGCATACAAAAGCCTTTTCATAAAGCGGGTGTCCCAGAAATTAATACCTTTAGTTCGACCTTAATCTTCTAAGACAGCTCGAGCCTTGATGTCGGCAGTCAGGAAGCGTTACATGTTATTCTAAGCCTAGTTACTAAGCAATAGGGTACATGGTTCAAGCTCATGCGTGGCTAGCCGTTGGGTGAGAACGTGTTTAGAGTAACGAATTCCGGTAGGTAGTGTGGTTCTATATTTAGTTAGGCAGAAGTAAGGGCACCCTTGCGATACCCGCGCCCCAATACGTTCTGAATTCCAACGTCACTTCTCATTGCATATTTTTAGAAGATTAGGGAAGTTTACTTCTTTAGAAAAGAATAGAAGGTCGGGCCCTGATAACATACAATATAACTCTCATTAAAGGCAAGTCCGCGTTCGGTCACTGTTCTCCTAAGGTACAGTATTTACTAGTTTAGGAGTGCAGAGGCTCTTAGTTGTGTCAAACATGATATTAGTAGTACAATTTGATACTTGTTTTTGTTATTATATTGTGTTTGTTTTGGATAATAAAGATTATTATTATTATTATTCGTGGTTAATGGTGTTGGTGCCACAATTATTATTCTTTTTTGTACCTTGGTATATTATATGTATTGTGCACTGTTTATTAACCCAAATAAAAGAAAAAAAAATATTATTATTATTATTAAGTTTAGAAATTTTGCAAAACTTCTATGATAAGATTACGTGCCGCCGCCGCCGGTTTGAACTTACAGAGTTGTTTTAATCTTATTAACTTTTTTATGAGTATCGTGTTCATTAGCGGATAAAAAATGGCCGGAAATTGAAGAGCACGTGCAAAAGATTCTGTTATATAAATTAGAACCGTTTTTGAGTTTAAATTTACTCCGCAAATATTGTAGACAGGCGGGCGCAGATGGTGACCCTACTCTTAGTTCCGACACCTTTTTTGCCGTTGGTACAGAATTTGGGCTCACCTTGTTATAATAATAATAATATGATATTCGATGTTACCATCTCCAGTCATTCTGTTCCATGTTTTTAGGCCCGCATATTGTAGATGAGGGTCCGGGTTTCATTGGTTTTGAATTCAACCTTTATAGCATTTATGGCGTTGTTAACATTTCGATATTATAGCATAAACGTTATGTGATCACGAAAAAGATATTCGAAATACTAATACTTACTAATATTATACGAGATTACGAGTAGAAATCTTAATATTCGCTATAAACCTTGTTACAAAAAGTATTAAAAATAGTTTTCTTAGAGACTAGAAATTGAATTCCTATTATCATAATCAATTCAATGCAAATCTGCATCTACGCAAGACTTGTTTTTCGAGACAATAAAATTCTACTATGTAAATAAATATATTCGAGCTAGAGAATTCCAAATATTTTCTATATAACCTTCTTCTGCGTTTCTTTTTATTGTTGAGGATACTGGTTGATAAACTGATTGTAAAAATAAGAAAAAAAAAGTATTTCGTTGCTAACGTCTTTTGAATCTCTTATCCAATGATTTTCTATCCAATGTTTGCATTGTATAGAGTGTTATCCATTATTGGTTTTCTTTATCGTCCACAAGATAAAGACAAAAGTAAAGATAGTTGCATAAAAAGTGAAAGAGATAAGATAGGAACCCTCAATTTTGAGGGATGAGTCAATGATAAATATTTAGTATTTTTTTAAGTGATATCCTACTCGTATGGTGGTGTTTGAACAATGCATTTAGCAGTGACATATAAATACCTTACATTACGAGTGTTGAGCTCAAGTTAAACCCTTCCAAGAGTTCCAGGCACGTAACATTATATTCGTGAGCTGTTTAATATGCTCCGCTCATAATGTACGGCTGCGACTAATTTGATCCACGCGTTTCTTTGCCTGCAGCTATAATTTCGGGCCTCGGTGTTTTTGGCAAACAACGTATAAGCATTTACAAAGTGTTTTGAGTGAACTCGTATAGCTGATGGAAGGCAGCAATACAAACATTCGCGTCTAACCGAGGCGTACCATTAACCCTTCAAAAGGTACGCGAGTACTCGCAAGTATCTACAAGACGTACAATAAAATTAAATGAAATAAAATGAACGAATTCTGACTGTAAGAAATTACTTTCGCTCGCATTGGCTTTTATGAAAGTACAAAAAGTGTAGGTTATTTCAAGTGTAGTTCAAAATCAAGGGCTATGCGCGTTTGTTGTATGATGGCCTGGCCTCTGCCTGCTGAGAGCGATAATTGCTGAGTTTATCAATCGAATTCTTGTCTGTTTTATATCCCTGCTGTTAAACTTTCAGACAGTGAAGCATTGTGTGGTTGTTTGGAGAGCATACAACTGAGGGTCAGATGGATTCATTCAATTTATGTTATTTATCCGCACCCCAAAGCTAACCGTCCAACCATCTGTGGAATGCAAGTTTCCTGAGTGGACAATTAAAACTGATGACGTTGGTTTGCGACATGACAGAGCAGTGAGCTGAGCATACCACACCAAATGTCGCGCCGAGACTAATTAGATTCATTCAAGGATTAATTCTTTCTGCGCTAAATAAACTTCCCGGCACGTACCTAGAAACTGCCAGGCTTAAAACGATATTATAATTAAAGTTTTTATTATAATTTAATTAGTTGATCAATTTCTTAAATAAAAGCCGGTAATCCTTCATAGACGTTCCATCCGAGTTGGTAAAGTGATTTCAGTTTATTAGGTTTCTGAAACAAAACTAATCAAAGTTTTCCTATTTAGGCTACGTAATGAGAACTATATTATTTTTACGCGTTCTTCTCTTTTCTTAGGCATCTTTATGTAATTTATTTAAGAATATTCGGCAACTTTAATATGCTTTTATTGTTTCTCATAGTAAGAATACAAATTAGCATAAATTTTATATAATTGAAATTCACATAAATATAACATTTTAGTTAATAATTTGGCTGTGAATTTGTGCCATTAGTATCACAGTTAACGAGTGCCTGAACACATTGGAGATCGGAAGCCGATAGCCCCGTCACGCGTGTCGCTATTCAAAAGACCGCTAGCCGGATATTAACTTGCCTTAAAAAGCACCTGCATTGTCATTTCCCCGGACCAAAACCAGACATAAATCCGAAACGTGCACGAAACTGTGACACGCCCTATTCAACCCTCGAGATGGACGAATGCTGTCATTTTATATAAAAAATCGGCAGGTCCGGAACCTGATACTGTAACCTGAACATGACACGCGTTGTTGGATTTTTGGCACGGTCCCTTTGGTAAACGATAAACCACAGCAAAATTTAATCCTGGACTTTTTTACATGGTTGAAAAATCCTTTATTTGTAAAGGCTTTATTTTATTACCTCCAAGCCGCATTAAGTTAAACTTAATTTATGGTTTGTTTAATTTTAATTTTGGTAAAGTAAATACTAGCCGGTAACTAATACGTATCCGAATTAAACCAAATCGAGTGGTCACTCTAGGTTTTTTCATAGAAGCTGGAGTGGTATGATTACTACGTGTATTCCTATTTTAGTAGAGCATCGTTTAAATACTAGGTCGCGTCCAGTCACGATAGGTTTGACATACTAGCATAATTTTTACACGCGATTTTAAATAGGTAATAGCTACTTTACTTCAACCACCTTTGTAAGTTTACTTGTTTAAAAAGTAAAAGCTAACTATGTTTATAGGCTATAATTCGTCCGTATCTTTTTTTATTCCTTACTCTGAAGGACAAATCATATGTACTTATTTTTCACATTATAAAATTACTATGATGGATGAACAAAGGGCATTTGTTGAGCTGTGACGCGTTTTCCTTCTAAAGATAAATAAAACAGCTCATTTATGAATATTAACTTTACTATTTACCCTTATGAATCACAGGAGCAAATAGGGATTCTAGTTCTGTGGTAATAGTTTAGAATTGATTCATCCGACACAAACAATGCTAGGTGTCAGACACGACACGAGTCAATTGAATGAACTTCCTGTCACTGACGTGGCAGTTAGGTTCGTGTGCAGTAATAGTTTTATAATTATTAATAATATTCGCATTTAATATTTTGTGTACATTGTTGCTAAGTAATATATTATCAACTTCTGTTTATCTATCTAAATCTTATGTATAATATTTCCTCTTTTACCTACTGTTTATTTTCCTATAATAATCCCTTCTGAAACCTATCCAAATTCCGATCCTAATTCAATATTTATACATTATACGTTTCCTCCTTTTTAACAAAATGACTGTGGCGATGTGCAAACCGCTCCATGCCAATAAAAAAAAATGGACATGGCTTGGCACATAATTATTTAGGTACTCCTGGAGCTAAAATAACGTAAGATTGTAAACGCCGTTTGGAAAATTGTGAACTGAGACCAACCGTTTATAATTTAACGTATTATTTTTCGTTCGTTCGTTCGTTCTATCGATGTCAAACCGTGAAATTGCAGACTGTCTCTGATTGGTCAGTTTTGGCTGCGGCAATGAATAAAAAAAATAAACTCTATGGCGAGCTACTGCCAAAACCGACCAATCCTAAGACAAAATAAAATATAAAATGGTATCTTCAATAAGCAATAGATCTAATTAATGACATGTATAACATCAAAAATTTATCTGACCGGGCAGACGTTGTCCTGCCATTTTTCTTGCCATTTTTCCTACCTCTACCCTACCCTACACCTACCCTACACCTGCCCTACACCTACCCTTGACTGTTTTGTATTGGAAAACTTAATTGTGAAGCATAAACTATGACTTTAGTCTAACGAACAATTAAATTAAATGTCAATAATTCCATGTTTTTTTCCTAATTAATTCATACATTTTATTATTCACTAATTCACAAACGTGAAATACTTATTTAATAAATAATTTCCCTTTATACGTTAATTTCATCATGCATCGAGATTATCAATACTCGTAACTAAGTTATCCAGGCATTAGCAGAGGCTGCTATTGGTTACATCTTGGCCTATCCTCTTGGCAGCTTGGCAGTCATATCCTTGGGCACATAATATTATTATACAATAGTACCAGTTCCCAGGTTAAACCTTATTACCAAATTTTTGTAATGCAATTTATTTGAGGTGATCCTCGGAGGACATCCCTTAAGAAAATAGGTAATCAAATTTTTTTTAGACATCATCAATCTCGAATAATAACCTCAATCTCCTAGAGTGGATTTTCATTCAGGTCTTAATTCTGTTTCACTTTCCCGCTACTGACTGTACCCGGACGGAATACCAATGAATCAGAAGAGTATCCCAATAAGGAGATTCAGTTGGACTTCACTGAAACATCGACAGACTAGCACTGGCTACTGTAAATATATTTTGATAAACACAAAACTACTCGTTACGTCTTGTATATTAGCTTTCTTGGACACATCACTTGGAATTGTGATAGTTTGTACCCTGGATAGGATACACACGCTACAAGGATACTACATTTTTTTTTTATGTAAAGTAGGTTCGCGTTTGACCACAGTCTCACCTGATGGAAAGTGATGACGAGGTCGAAGATAATACACGCTCACCCAAAAGATGCCTATTCACTTTTGCCTTGAATACACCAAGATATTATAAGACTCCGGAAATACAGACGCCGGAAGAGCATTCCACTCTCGTGCTCTGTACGCACCAAAAAAGACGATGCAAAACGTTTAGTGCGGACATAGGACATAGGATACTTTTTATGGGAAAAAGTTATTCCCACGGGAATATCTTACAGAACGTGAGCGTAGCCGCGGGCGGACCGCTAGTTTAACAATAAAGAAGACATACTCGTACTTGATGACGAAGGCAACCTTGACTCTTGATTTTGCGCGCACGTGAACCAGCACCACCAGTGCTTTAGTACTCCCACGATCTATTTTTATTCAAAATTACCTTCGTAGCATGGTAGATGGAAATGTGACTCACACATACCATACAAATCATGCAAACAGTTGTAATTAATACTAAACCCAACAATGAGCTTGTTGAATTTAAACCGAAGAGTTACTTACGTTGATTAGCGGGGGCTGTAGTTGCTAGTTTACTTCCAAAACATAGAATAGAATAGAAAAGCATTTATTCCTTGAAAATAATAATTACAATACAACACAGATCATGCCATTACATTGATAACACACTTCACACTAATATTATAAATGTGAAAATATATTTGGATGTTAGTTCCGCCTTCACGCGAATGATTGAACGAAATTTGGAATGGAGATAGTTTGTAACCTGGATTAATACATAGGATACTTTTTACGGGAAAAGTCCTATACCCACAGGAAAAACTTACATAACGCGAGCGTAGCCGCGGGCGGATTGTTCGTATTAAAATAATTCCTTTGCTGGCCCTATTATTTATAGACTCAGGATTTTAAAAAATACGTAAATCTTTACCTTCATCTTATTTGGCATCATTGCGAATCCTTGATGAAACTAAAATGAATGTGTGTGTGTATATAATACGCGATAAAGTTGACATCGATTTAACAATCACCTGTGATATGAAATACTGCTCCTATTAGAGTTTGTGCTCCGTATTCGTATAGATTACATTTTGCGGTTACTAGCTTCAACTGTGTAGGTTGGAATAACTTGGTCGTTCAGTTTACAAAAAAGTTTTTTTTATTTTATTTATTTCCTTACATTTTTTCAATTCCTTTTCAATAAGGAACATGCACAATTTTTTTAAATTCATTAATCGAAATATTTCAAGTCCCAGATAAACACAAAAAAAAAATTACAAATATCCTACTCAGAAACAAAGTTATAGGGCTTCAAAGTTGATGGTTAGACAAAGAGGTCCCACGACACATGTGACGTCAAATGTGTCGCGGGTCATACATCCGACATAGAAAATTTTGTTTTCTTAGAGAGGGACAGATATATTTGTTTAATAATGTTGTAACTAGTTTGTTTTTCGATCAATTTCGATTCTGTTTTGACTGTCAGTATTCTATTTTTGTACACTTTCAGATGAGCTATGAAAAAATCTAATATTTTTTTATAGTTCATCTGCATGTTTAAGTAAATTACTTCTACTTACTTCTTGATTTTTTTTTTTTTTTTAAAGTTCTTTGTTTAGATGTATACGTTACCTGCAAGTTAAATAGTCGTCGAGGCTGTATCGGCTACTTCGGTCGAGAATACTGCGGCTTCCTTCCCTCCAGACGTTTTAAACCGTATTTCTAATTAGGCCCAATTAACGCTGATTATATGAGTTTCACTCTTGGGAATTCTGTAGCGTTCGGGCTACATAAAACTTAAAGAATAATCCTCTTAGCATGACAATACTATGTAAAAAATTCATGGTATCAAAAATGCTATGTATTTACTACTGCTATAATTTATTTTTTACTAACGTAGTTTTAATCAAGTTCAGATGTCGTTAATGACGCTGCTCCAATCCTAAAAATCGAGACTTGCGTATTAGATCGTTAGGCGAACGTTTGGTGAACGACTTCCCCTGAAACGATAGTTGGATGTCACATTTATCAAAACGTCTATATTGCGTCTACATTATATTCGATAAACGACGTCTATAAAATCCCCCGAAACATTTTTCATATGTAGTCGTATCGTACTATCGCGCTATGCTATGCCATCAAGGCGAGATCCCTTGAACATGAGACGACGACGACGCGAACGGAAGGAGAGTAACTTAAGAGCTACTTGTGTGCCGCTCACGTACCTCCACAATGACGCTATGCCTTCAAATAGATAAACTAAGCGACAATTCGACGAGGGAAATGTTTTCACCAACACTATCTATCCGGCAATAGAAGCTCTTAGTACAAGTGACGGACGATATTATTTATTTTGCCATTCAAAGATATTCGCAGTGTCAAATGTGTTTTGTTACTTTCGGTTTGCTCTCGTTTACAGTACGTCACAAAAGAGTAGACAAAAAAAACGAGGGCGCTGCTGTATGGAGTAAATTGGCAACACTGATGATTTTTCAGCCAATCATTGCAACTTCCTGCTTTTGGCTACCAATCGCTGCCAGCTTATCTGGTGTTGCCTTTGGTAAAGAATTTAGTTCCATCATTATTTAATTTCTACTCTTTTGTGTCGCACTACACATAAATATGTGAACATGTGTTCGATATGATTTTCTTTGTTTTTATCCGCAAATGACTAATACGTTGCAAAAAACGTTCTCGCGCATCCAAAACGGGTCATGTACGGCCTGTTTCCAATTTCAGCTGTCTCGAAGTTCAACGTCTTATTACTGCGCGGCGCCGACAGGGTGCGATCGAAAATGAAAGGGCATCATCATCCTCGTCATTTCCCGCTATGAAGTCGATTATTTCAGGGGCCCCAGTAAAAGACACCCGGAATTTTCCTTTTCTCCTGGAAAAATCTCAGAAAAAGAAAGAAAAAATAAAATTTTCTAGTGATCCGGTGTACTTAATGTAGTGGAATCGAGTGTAAACCGTCCGTCCTCCCAAAGCCTGAAATTGCTTGTCAGGAAATGGTCTGCAAACACAGCACTTCCTGATTTTCGCTAAATTTATCTTCCTTTGTTGTCTCGTCTGATTTATGAAAAAATGTTACTAGGTATATTCAGGGCATTGATGAGTCATGAGCTAGACATGCTTTACTATATCCTCCCCTAGGTCACGACACGGGACATTGACATTATTGATCATTCAGGGGCCGCTACCTGTCTGGCCGGGCGGAGAGTTTCGCCGCTGGCCCTGCAGAAAACGAAAGTTTAAAGTTCAGATTTACGGGCGAGTCAAGTGCACGAAAGATTTCGCCGAAGCGCACTGAAACGTGACTCCTTCGTTGTGCAAGTTCCCCAACTGTGGTGAACGAGCCACGAAGTCCGCACTCCAGACGTAAAAGTACTGTTACGTAGTTTGATACGTCTAATTTTGGGTGTAGTTATTGTTTGCGTTTGTAATATTATTTAATGAGGCTCCGTTTAATTTATGTTTGCATCTTCCCACTGACTCCAAGAAATTCGCTTGTCTTTGTTAGATTTTAGTACCTAACTTCAATCGTCAGCAGCAACTCGTAAAGATAGAAATTTCACTTCGGAAAATTCACTTCCCACCTCGTTCCATCGTCCTCTTCAGTGAAAATTTATCTTAAGTGTTGTCTTTATTGCTTGGTTTGTGTTGGAGATAGTTTCTCTCGTACATTTCACTCGCTTTGTTCCCAGTAGTTACTCATTAGCTTCGTAGTTACTTGCCTAGTGGCGAGCGGTAGTTTTAGTACAGTGTGGTAGTTAGTGGTATCGTACGGTGCGAGGCGACCCGCCGTCGCGACGGCCGCCGGCGCCGGGCGCGCCAACCCCGATGCAATTTTAAATTACCCCGAAGTAGGGGTGTTCAGTTCATTCGTTCATTTTAATGTCCCAACTAAATTATCGTCACGTGACTAAGGGTTGGTAAAGGTAGCCTTCCGACAGGTATTCTAAATTTTACCTGAAGCACTAACTGAACCTGTATTTGGCTACAATACATTTCTTTTTTAATTCCTTTTTTTAGAAGCTTACAAAATTATGTTGTCACCTAAAATAGCTGAGAAAAAGGTATTTTGCTACTGCTGTAATTCAGACGCGACCTAAATTTTTGTATTACGTTTCGTAAGAGTGTTAGGGTAATGTTATTTCCAACCTTAGCTTATTTTCGCCAGATTCCGTGTAATAAGGCGAGGATATCGCAGCACGCATTGACAGGAGTATAAATGTTCGTTGTTTACTCCGTCGCTGTCGTCACCCCATGCAGGGGATGTAATCGTGGGGACAGAGTAATTTATTCAAAATAATGTTTGGCTCATTCGGATTTAATTACCGGAAAGATTCATAGTCGAGTTTATCCAAAATTTTAAGCCGTGCTTTAATCTGATTAAGAGCTATAATTACACAGTGTTACTGGTTATAAAATCCTACTAATATTATAAATGCGAAAGTTTGGATGTTTATTGCCGAATCACGCATGAACCACTGGACGGATCGGGATGAAACTAGGCACACATATAGGTTCGGTCCTGGAATAGGACATAGGTTACTTTTACCGCGGTAAAACACTTCATTCCCACGGGAAAACTCATTTAACGCGGGTGAAACCGCGGGCGGAAAGCTAGTAGAATAGAAATCAAAAAGTTTTAAAGTAGCGTGTTTTGCACACATTTTATGCCACTTTCTGGCTTAATGGTAACTAATCAATACCAGGTATATGTTCGTGCAAACACTATAAAAACGCGACCAAGGTTTCTCAAGGCGATATGTTCTTATTATTGTTTCTTTTTTAAAGGCAAATACTCGTTCAAAGTTGCGTGACTTTCCATATTACGCATTGTTATGCTAAGGAGTTAAAGCAATCGGCTTGAACTCGTATCTCTGTGGTAATTAAGATAATAAAGGAGGGCAACGAGTAGCAATTCCTTTGCCAAGTTAACGAGACATTTTTATGTGGTTTATCAACCCCAAGGCCTTGATACACGTACGTTATGCGTAACATCTATGTTTTATTAAGTTGTCACGCGAATAGGTGCGACTGGTAATAACCCGCCTCTCCGCCACGTTTAGCTTCATTAAATATTAGTGCAGGAAATTATGTCCTAACCCTGAGTGTAGTCCCCGGACGATTCGTGGAAAACTTGCTTTTTTACTGTAGCAAAGTTTCTAGCTGTAGAGAAAAAGAAAATTAATTATTAAAAGGACTTAACCTGACATAGGTATTGAGTATGCTCTTTGTTGATTATGATCTTTACGTCCCTTCGTTTCTTTAAAGTGCTACCAAAAGATGGCGGATACTTGTAAAAGAATGAGGTTTTATAAGATTACGGATCTGAAATTCGATATACGGTAAACCGGTTTGTTTCGGACAAATTTTTAAGCCAAGCCATACAATATAAGTTATAAAATCGCGCAGTAATTTTACGGATTAATAACAAAAACATCTACCTGCATGTCGTTACGTACTATTGTAGTAGAAGAAACCATTCAAGTTATTGTTGAATAACCGTCCAACCGATCAGGTAGCATGCGTAAAATTCGATGCCAGCTTGATAATCTCGGCTTAACATTCCACCGCACTGGCTCCAGTCTGCTCCAGCTTTTTATAACCGAGACCTCTGATTTGAACCGACTGTCAACCCTCTGTGTAAACATATTCGAGTTGACGAAAATTGATCTTTCTGCCTTATCAACATCGCTCGTATTTTTACGTCGATGATAAGCTTGAAAGGTCAAGGTAAAAGTAAAAATAAACACCATATAATTCTATGATTTCCATGAGAGCAATAATTCTTTTTCTTCAATGCTATTGTACTTTTAATAGCATAAAATGGGCATAATAAAAGGGGTTTTAAACACTTAAATGTGGCGAATGAGTCAGCACGGTTCGAAAACGTCAATTTAACTTTTATCGATATGAAGTCAAAAAGGGCAAAGTACGTATCGGACCGATGTTATTTTTGAATCCGCACTGTCAACGCACTGTAATCTACCGAGGCCAAATGAAAACCAATACTTTCATCTAGTCTTATTTAAAATTTTGGAAATCTAATATTTCTATTTCTTCATACAAGAATTATTCTGTCAATTATCGAAAAAGAATAGAATATTCTGCTTAGAACTGAATCCTAAAAGAACATAAATGGAGACCGTTTGTATAAAGGCGGCTCGCTTTTATCATGGTATTAGCACGATGACAAAACGATAGAGGGTTCCATTTATCCAATAAAACGTATGCGGGCGCGAACGACACCGTGTCGACCATCAGATCGAGCGACTCCCATCCCATGTGCTACTGCCATCCGATTCCCTATTACATAATTATTCAGAATTACGGGGTCTAAGTGCATTAATATCGGCGTTGTGCTGTCATTCCTGTAACTGACGAGGGAAGGGGGACCCAACGCAGGCCCCTGCGTGACTCCTGCCCATCGCTTCTAGCGATAAGCAAATATGTTTTAATCTAAGTAATATCAAATAGGGATTTCATGTTTTAAGACAATTAAAAATGTACGGCGGCGTTAAAATTATTTTATATTGGCTTATTTACCATTGGAAATACTGGGTGTAATTGTCAATTGTTAAACGGGCTGGTTTCCGCAACTCGACGTCTAATCCGCCTATTTTGCGTGTGGGTGGGAATGCAGTGTCATTCGAGCCAACCCAACTCCTCCAGGAAACCCAGTAGGCCCTTAACGATACCGGTTATCCCTGGAAGGTCCCTCGCTTGACCGAGGTGTTTAGCCGTGTAGTCCGCTACTCTCGTGCACTCCATGAGGACGTGAGCAGCCGTTTCTTCTGCCTCCAAGCAGGCTCTGCAAAGGGGGCTGTCGGTAACACCTACTATGACATATAGATGTTTGTTAAAGGAAAATACTGGGTGTCGTGCTTTTGTTGTTCTTTTAAGATTTATGAATGAGTCTGGATGTGATTCATTCTATCGAAGACCGAATGACGACCGTGTTTATGACAAAACAGGCGATAAAATGTCGTGCTCGTGAATCACTAAATTACACAGAAATACCTAACAGAGGAAGGAATCCATCTACTTCCGAACACTATAGCAAAGAATTTCTTACACAATGTCCTAAACTATTCTTTTCCTGTAAGATCTTAGTTGTGAAATCGGGAAACCGATCCGTACTCTGCGCTGGTTCTATTCTCATTTTGTAAACATGCCACTTGTATGTAGTATGGAGTGCGCGCGATGCAGTGTTTAAACTCCTAAATTCTCCGTTAGTGAGTTTGGAACCATGATTGCCTCGTAAATAAGCAGTTAACTACAAATTACATCGGAAAGACGGTTAAGGGTAGGCTGGGTCCGTCGCCAGAGTTCCGCACACACTTCAAAAGTTTCGGGTTAATTTGCAAACTGCCATCTATGCAATTAAGGCTCGTTAAAGTTACAGAAGGGAGCAACTAGCAGCAGCGGTTAAATTTTAAACTTTTGGTGCTTTATGAATCATTTGTTCTGGCGACTCCGTAGGGAACTCTAATTCCGTTCCGGTTTTAGAATCCAAGCTCCCGTTCAAGCGATTGAATGTTTATAGGTGCTCATGTAGGTATAAGTCGTGCGGATATTTTTGGCATTGTTTTAGTGGCTCCACACAATGGTATTTCCTTGTTTAACTGTTTAGTAGAGTCGGGTATTGTAACGTTCAGTAGAAAAGTGACGAAGTTAGGTGCAATGTCCGTTGCAGGTTCAGAGAAAGGTATAATATAACAGATAACACTAAGTATGTATGATAAGCTAATCAAACACTTGACTTTTACTGTGGCTATTGCCTATTATCTGCATTTTTCCTTAAATGACTATGTTAGTGAATTTTTTTTCCGGGTAAAGAAGTAAATAGCATTATACCTAGTATCTGTTACGTTTATAATGTTAATAATAATAATAGGTAATCTAACTGGTGTAAGAGTAATCAAATTGTAAAAGAATTATAAATTCGAACCGGCTGCATTCGCTTCCGTATAACTTCCTCCGACTTGTTTTAAATACATTTTGTTCACACGCAATTTTGTAAATTATGACACCAATGATAAATGGAATTATTCTCAAGAATGCTTAATTGCCACGAAAATATGCTTGATTTGCATATTTAAACAATAAGTATTAGATAAAACTATCCCAAACTATCAAGCCGTGCGGTGACGGCAGAGTAGAATACATTTGTCACCAACCCCTACTCTTACCGTGGGTGTCGTACTCGTAAGAGGCGACCTAGGGACTACACATTGAACAGGGAACGGGCAGCAGCGCTCTCTGATACAGTAACCTTTTAATCTGCGATCTCCAACCCGCCTGCCAAGCGTGGAGATTATGGCAAAACCCTCCATTTAAGTGGAGGAGGCTCATAGTCCAGCAGTGGACTGTAACGGGCCGTTGATGATGATCCCAAACTATCAGTTCGCGGGTATTTCAGTTTGGTAATGTTGTTTAGTTTTAGAGGTTCATTTGTAATTATACGAATTATTAAATTGTTAAATCTTTCTTGAGAATTCACCCTAATGAAGGACTTTTGAACGACCGATTTTCCAATTTTTGTTCTTTCAGATTCTTTTTACAGACGCAAATGTGAAATGCAGTAGAGTGCATTTACTGTGCGTGTGACATGCGCGTAAACAGCCGCAGTGTTGCCCTATTGTTAGCTCGCCTCTCGACCAATAAGTTCTTCATTATGCCACTGCTGAGGGGACAATCGCGAATATCGATTCCTGCCGCTCATCGGCACCACACGCACGTAGCGTGCCAAACAGTTTACAATACACTCGATGCACTAAGCTACATATATTTGCACTTATAATCGATTTTCCTATGTACTTCCATCATGTTTTATAACTTCATTACAGTCGACGCTAGAATCGACTTACTCTATAACATTTTCCAGAAAGTACGACTATTACTTGAGGATTACTTAGACTATAAAAGTTACTGTCTTAGTAGTTCCAATTAATTTAAATGACATTTCAAGACTGTAAATTCTCTGAAGTAATTGGCTGCGGACAGCCTGTGAGGTCTCTTTCTATTGAACCACCATTGATTCAATCGTGTGGATAACTTGAAATAGAATTCTACAAAAAATACTCTCGATCGATGTGGAGCGGTGTCGTAAATACTCTTGCGGCTATGACGTACGATATCTGGTTTGCTGGTCCTCAGATTGCTGCTATCTTTATAGCGTTCCTTCAATATTCATATCGAACCGTCGAGATGGGCGGTGACCTCGTAAACATAGTTTTTATTCGAAAATAAAAGCGAAATCCCGACTGTCCATACAACTGTCGAAATTTTGACAACGACTGATTTAAATTAACCCACATTACTTGACAATGATATGGACACGTACGGACATACAGACAGGGACGGACAGTCCTCGTCATGGGCACCATATTGATGTTGATTGAACAAAGTGTCTAAATATTTAAATGTGGTGTTCTTTATTCTGCCCGTGTTGTCTAACGCATAATAACAAATGGCTGCCGCATTCCATTGCTGAGCCCGTCAATTAGGTACTGGTTTGTAGTCCTCATAATAAACTTGAAGGACTACATGCGATTAAAATTGTATCGACGGATGAGCGTAATGGACGGAGATTACTGTGATCGTGGATCGTGTTGCTAAACTCTACGCATATACAACACAACACACGTAACTTGTGCGAAGAGTTTTTTGTTCTATTTACTAGTAGATGGATAAGTAGGTGATGTTCATTATATACTGCGATTACTACTCGCAGCGACTTAAGTAGGCTATTCAAGAATCTGATTAGGTGTATTAGATGTAATAAGAACGCATTGCACTGATAAGTATAAGATTAAAATTGATGCTTAGAAAGTAATTTGAAATAATGGCAAAAATGGCCTAAAAATACCGTGGAAAGAAAGCGAGTAGACAATATTTTCAAATCTATCTGCAATAATTTTGTATAAGAGATTTGATTTCTGAATTATCTTTACTACCTATATCTCCTTTATAAATATGCATGAAAAGTTGAAAGAGCCAATAATGCTCTTAGACAATTCTAAGAAGACCTTTATGTATATATTTATAACTGTCTTTTTTGTGTCTTTCTCTTCTCAATTTATTAGAAGTACTGTACCTCGTAGTGCCACGTATTGTAGTGCAATGACAAATTTTAATACCTAACTAACTCACTATCCATGGGTACCAAGTCGACAAACCTAGGTGTATTAGCAGAATTTCTAAAGGCCTCTGACTGACATGGCACACATTAATTTTTACACGTTTTATTTTCGGTAAAAAGACTGGTTCAATTTTTTCATAACATGTCTGTTTTCTTTGTTACAGTGGGCTGAACTTCCAAGATTTGATCGTTCGCCAGGGCGCCATTGACTCCCCTCCAAAGACGCCTTTTATCCTCGGCTTCGAGTGCGCTGGAGAGATCGAACAAGTCGGCGAAGGAGTTACCAACTTCAAGGTAAAGATTAACTATACTTAATTTTTTTAACATTGGAAAAAATACAAAAAAGGTTATTCGTGATTCACACTTGTCAGCTAATCGAGATTGACATGTGTCTGGAAATGTATCCTATGAAAGACTTCTAATGTAAAAAAAAAAAAAGTATAGTATTAGTTTAATATTATTATAGCTGCTTGGCCGGAACATTCGGACCCCACCACGTACAGTATCAAAGAGAGAGAGAAGAGGATGACTCAAAACTTATGAAGTGATTTTGATTTTCGAGTTCATAATTTAACGTTCTATATTCAGCACTCTTATGGGGAAAGGAAACACCGTGAGCTAGCATAGCACACACTGCCGCCGCCTGCAAAAAAATTCAAAGGTTGTGTATGAAATCGGCCAACACGCATTGGGCCAGCAAGCTTGTTGATACGAGCAGAGGCTCGTACCAGAAATGTATACTAAGAATAGAATATAATATACTAAATCGTCGCTGTCTACTTTGTTGTAATTTCATAAGTTATTATTATAAGCCGAAAGATGTTCACTGACTGTTCAGGTTAACATGTCTAACCATGTGCTTTTCTTCTGTAAAAATCAATTAATTTATTTTTTTCTTCTTATTTGGAAATGTTTTGAAAAAATCTAAACAACTTTTTGTTGACTGACAGTAAAGTTGTTATTACGTTTTTATTTTCAAATGTAAACAATCTCATTAATTATATATGTTAGGTAGGTGCCTACCAAGATAAGGTAGTACTCCATATTATTAATAACTTTATGTACTCAGGTACTAATTGCAAACATTATTAAAAGGTATAGAGCAAGTTAAGTATTAATAATTCAAAAGCAGCAGTAAATTTTTGAATGATCATGAACATAGATTAAATTAGTAGGAAAACTCACGATAGTAAAAACGCCGGTGAAATCATATATAAAATACAATCATTAAACTACTTATAAAGTACAGTCTAAGTAAGTAAGGTGCAACATTTGCCCAGGAGTTAACAAACACGCGAGTAGATGATACGTTGTATAATGTACGAGACTAAAGTAGAGAGTACAGAGAGCTATACTAACTTATGTAATTACTTAAATACTAAATTATTGCAAACACAAGCAATTCGCATCGTGACGTAGTTGGTGTCGCGAGCACCACTACAGTCAAAATCACTGTTCACAAGTCTTATTTTTAATGCAAGAAAGTTTGATTAACTTTAAAGCATTGTTTTTCAGATAATTTTATTTAAAAAATATCAGGCCGCGTTTGTTCTTTGAGTTCAGTCACACATTCCGTTGTTTCACCTCATAAAGGAAATATTAAAATTTATTGCTGATTGGTTGACTGATTTACATAATTTAATTTAGTTTCCTTATTATCATTTTTGTGCATCAGACTGTACTAAGTAAAACTTGGCGAAGGAACTCGAGTTTCTTATCGTAACGTTTTGGTTTCAATGCTCACCGATTATGAGCAATTACTCGAGTTAAGCTGCCTTCTAAACTGGATGCGGCGTGTGATTGACAGCTCGTAATAGGCGTTAATAAATGTGATCGATCATTTCGTTTTCGACAATACTTGTCTTGGAATGTTACGAAGTTAGATAAGATAAGATAAAATTTATTTCAATAAAAACTTAATCTAAAACATAGAGTATGGAAATACAAAAATAAAAAATAAAGCAGACAAAATATGAATGCGATGCCTAAACTAAGTATTTCTTACTTGTATCTTAGGCATCAACGTAACAATGAGAAGTTACAGATGAGTTAAGTAAAGATTTTCTGGAAGCAATTGATGTGGAATAACTGACATAAGTACATAGCAATACGACTGGACGTGGATTTTTGGATTTACATTCATCTTAAAACCGAATATGTGATCACCCTCTTACTACGTAAGTCACAGCGTTTTTTCTACAAATGTAGTAGGTACTTCCTAGACACAAGACAACTGAAATTAGGTAAATATGATAGAGTTTAAAGGCTGGGCTATCTTAACTTGGAAAAGGTCAAAACCAACTTATGAAAGCTTTACGATAGAAAGAAAAGAAAGAAGGTATTTAAGGTATTTAGGTATCTAAAAAGTCTTAAATTTGCTTACCTTTTCCCAAGATGATTTTTTTGTCAAAAGCATTATGTGCTCGTTTTTAGTATGCAAAATACAAATTATAAGGTTGCCTAAAAGAAATTGCAGTGTGGCTTAATGCCGCCAACTGAATACTTTTATTTTATTATCTGTATTTTCTCCGTTTACAATAAAATAAATAAATTAATTCATTTAAATTATGTCGAAATTTTGAAATACGTTAATTAATAAAAATCAACGAGCCTCATTAAAAACACGGAATAATATAATATGGTTTATAGGAAATGAAAAAGGTCTTTTGTTCCTAAGGGTCACGCGAGTCCGACTCGCACTTTATTAGACTATCTTATGAGCCATAGCAGTAAAGCCTTTCAGATAAATATGTTAATGATCGATTACATTGTATGCAGGTGATATTACGACCCTAGTGTTCATTCTTCGAATGTAACTGAACTTATAAGTTATGTACAGCCATATTAAGTTATAAGTACGTGTTAAGTGTTAGTCACTTGGTTACAAATTAACACCTGTAAACGGCTATTGTAACCTAAGAATGTAGCAAGTACAATAAACTTGTAACTGATCAGTCGTGTTTTTTTTAACTTGTTACTTTACTCGTATGTGTGATTATCTGTTACCAAAAGTGACAACTTTTGCCCACAACGATGAGCAAAACGCATTCTTATCCATTGATCCAATAAATCTACGCTGAAACAGAATATTTTTAAGAATTATAAATATCATTTTTCATCATAAAATTTTAATTACTTTAAATATCCCTGAAAACTTATAAAATATAAAATAATTTTGTAATTATATTCTTCTCTTGCTAACCTCAATAAAGATACATTCTAAAGAATTATTCTACTCTTTTCAGACGCTATAAAAATAATGAATTATAATTAATTATATTCTCCTCTATGTGGCCATATTACTTAATTAAATGCATAAACCCCATGCTAACTGCACTCGTCTTCCCCAGGTCGGCGACCAAGTGGTAGCCCTTCCGGAGTACAAGGCCTGGGCCGAGCTGGTGGCTGTTCCCGCGCAGTATGTGTACGCGCTACCGTCGGGCATGACTGCCCAGGACGCCGTGGCCATCACCACCAACTACGTGGTGGCCTACCTGCTGCTGTTCGAGATGGCCAGCCTGACCCCCGGCAAGAGTCTGCTCGTGCACTCCGCTGGAGGAGGCGTGGTGAGTACCTGCTGTGTTGCTGATTTGTTTCTGTTGTTGCTTTGGACGTCAGAACTACTGTTGTGATTGTCATTTTTACAGGAGAGGAAAATTTACCTTTTGAAACTGAATTTCTAGTACACTTATTGAGATTTAATAAAACCGTTTTAGATTGATGTCAAATTCCATAACTGTAACTGGATATCAGGTTTGTGTGCATCCAAACCACTAAAAGTATCCGAACGTAAATATGGTTGAGTAGAGGGCGTTGAGGGTGCGGAGCTGTCAATGTGCTTGGAGGTGAGCTTGAAGAAAAATAATATATTTTAATACGTTCCCTCATAAAAGTTGTTGAAGAGCTACCCAATAACACTACATGGCACAGCCGCGTAACCGGTAGGATTCGAACCTACGCTCCCAAAGGGAATCTAGCTACTTCAACTGTAAATTTTAATCAATCTAAGATCGTATTTGTGTTGTATCTTTTTAACGCCTGCCTAGGCATTTGGAAATTTCTGTTTGTGATGTGACATTTTTTTTTCGCGGAATGACCTGAAAACCAAATTACAACTTAGCCGGTTTTATTACATTTGACGTGATTCTTTGATAGATTCTCATGACCCCTTCGGCCGCCATCGAAATATACACTTTTTGGTCTAAAGTAAGTAGGATTTTGTCAAAACAGATTTACGGACGCAACGTAAGGATTAGCTTGTCAACGCTCACCAATAGCAACGTGCGGCCTGAAATACGATCACAGAGTTTTTGGGAACGTCCCCAGTTCGGTTTCCGTAGCTGATTAGGCGGTACCCTTTTCATATCCCTTTTTGGAATTAATTCCGAAAAAAACATGTGAGCTTTATACATCGACGGTCTATTAACTGATCGACGCATTTAGATTTACTTTGCAGTAGGTACCTGGTACATTTTTATAACTGTACAACCATTATTCCAAATTCGGGTAACTACCTACTTTGAAATGTGTAATTTTTAAAGTGAAAATGAATTACGAAAGTAAATTAAATAGTAAAGTAGTAAATAAACCTGAGGTTAAAAATTGTCTTCACCTTAAAATGTAATAGCACTTGAAAGCAAATTCACTATGTTTAAATTTTACTGTCCATTGTCAGTTTCATGTGATAGAATCGATTTAGTATTAGTAACCCAATTACTAAGCATGACATGACTTTTAATATAATGTAAGATATGTTTTTAACAATAAAAGGAAATATAAGGATAATATGAGCACAGCATATGTGTAACAATCTAAAAATATCTTGTAGCATTGACCCTACAAAGCAGAGTTAAGTGCGCATCTGAAAGCTTCTAAGAAGTAAGAAAATTCATCTGTGTGTGCGAGCCCGATAATGGGTGTGCAAACAATGTAACGAGTGGTCTAACTAACTAATTGCTACTCTAAATTGGGCGAGAAAAATCGTTTACTCTGGAATGTGCGCTTCCGCGATGACGTCACCGACCCTCGGGTCAATGGCCCTCAGAGTCTGTCAATAGGGCAACTGGACTAGATGAAACCTTCAATTAGCTTAAAAAAGTTTGTAGACACTAAATCTGTAGGAACGAGGGCTGCGTCCGCGTCACTTTATATTTCACTAATTAAGTACGGCCTCCATGTTATTCGTCCCATATTAAAAGCGAACTGGCGTTTATAAATGGCTCGATAAAAGGAAACATGAGAATTCAATTTAAGAATATGTAACGGCTGTAAACACTTTTGTTACGTAAGTTTTATACTAATCTTGATAGCGATAAGAGATCTTATACATAAAGTTGTTATGCAATCTTAGTAATCGAATGTAATATGTACTATGCATTTAAATAAAGGACTACCTGAGAACCGAAAAACAAACTTAGTGGCTATCAAATTACAATAAAATTATTTGCTATTGTTCCAAGATTCTTGTGCAATATTCCACGATCTTCCTAATTATCTCACACTATAGTTATATTATTTGTTCACTAATAAAATAATATTTTGGGTATAGTATACCTACGCTAAGTAGGTCTGATGATATTATATCGGTACAGAAATACCGTCAAATAAAAATTCAATGCGCTTGTTCAGATCGCACGACGCGCCATCAAACGTACGTTTCAAGCGCAAAGCTTGTAATCAAAAGCCCATTTCCAGTTGAATTCTTTGCTTATGATATTTTAATACTGTCGTAAATTTAAATTGCTGCCCGAAATTGTTGTGATAATACTTACAATTTACTTCTTCCGTAATAATATCAGTTGTTTAATACTTTCAAACAAATAGCA
Source organism: Carpatolechia fugitivella (assembly GCA_951230895.1). Classification (NCBI taxonomy): domain Eukaryota; kingdom Metazoa; phylum Arthropoda; class Insecta; order Lepidoptera; family Gelechiidae; genus Carpatolechia; species Carpatolechia fugitivella. Next base: position 5,146,798 of record OX579664.1, read on the forward strand.
ATAGCATTTACCGCAAAATTAAGTACGAGTGCTCAATTAAGATTACTATTTGTGGTCGAAATCGAAGTGACAAAATTAAAATATGTCTATTATATTTTAGGCACAGGGTATTTGCCAGCGGAACTCCCCAGTACTTCCAATTTTAAACTGAAGATTCCTTTTTTTTATTGTGAAAGACAGTTTTAGATATTGATGTTTAACATGGATATAGACATAGTTATTTTCTTCGAGAAAAATCTAATTTTTTGGGAATATCTGGAAACCACACGTGCTGCAAAGTGTTTTAAAAATATAGTCTAAAAAAATACAGAACAGAAGAAGAGTGTACCTACCTACAGATAGGCGGCCATAGATCCTTGTATAAATATTATATTTTATGATTCTTTGCACACAGGGCCAAGCCGTCGCCCAACTGGCGAAGACCGTTAAAGACGTGACGGTGTTCGGCGTGTGCTCTAAGAGCAAGCACGAGGCTCTGAAGGCCAACAACAACAACATCGACCATCTGCTCGAGCGCGGCTCCGACTACACCAGCGAAGTCAGAAAGTAAGTTCAACCGTAGATGTGTGACCACTAGTGAATGATCTCATGTTGAAGACCGTCAAACAAGCACGAGGCTTTGAAGGCCAACAACATCGACCATCTGCTCGAGCGCGGCTCCGACTACACCAGCGAAGTCAGAAAGTAAGTTCAACCGTAGATGGGTGACCACTAGTGACATATGATCTCATGTTGAAGACCCTCAAACAAGCACGAGGCTTTGAAGGCCAACAACAACAACATCGACCACTGGTAGTGTTTCGCAAGGAACGGTAAACCATTGGCCCGGATTCCGTCATAGATGGTGGTCGTTTAGCCAAGTCAACACGGTTGTCGGACTCCGGCTACAGCCTGACGGTTTCTACACAAACTATAATGAGTAGAATAGAATATACTTTATTGCACACAAGAAATATACAGAAAAAAAACAGTTCAAATAATAGTGTACAGATGCGTGGCCTTATTTCTAAGGTAGCAATTTCTTCCAGGCAACCTTAAAGTAGGTATTATCTTCTAGTTTAAGCAAAAGAAATAATTTATAGACCCCCATATTATAGGTATTTCTTCTTTATATCGACGACCTTTCGAGTACTATTACGCACATACGAGTATATCCAGTGTTACGATCCAGACAATCCGCACATAGTCGATCTGTGCCAGCGAAGAATGCCATCATATCTCTTGAGCATCGTAGGAAATGTTGTTTATCATGTGAAAATACGAAGTGAAGGAACCACAATAAATGTTGGCAACAGCTTTACACACAAGTATTGACTACTAGAGAATAGATGAATAACACAAAGTACTTTCTACGCGCTAGCTAAAAGTAACTTTGAATCGGTTCTCAAAGTATTCAAACAACAGCACCCCCGTCTGCCATAAGTGTCTACCTGTCTGCCAAAACTGTCTAAGAACCAAGTCTTAAAACTTCGATCAGCAGTTCACTGTCGAGTTTCAAACGAAAAGTTACTTTCTTTTGAAACTTGAACCTTTTCTATAAAGCCCCAAAGATACTTTTAAAGAGTAGGGCTTCCGGTAAAATTTCAAAAGTTCGCGGCTCTAATGGAATGCCTTTCAAAAGAGACTGAAATTAATAATTTCTGTCACCAACGAATGTCTTCAATGAATCACGGAAGAATAATTTGCTTTCTAATCGTTAGAATTCTAAAAATGAAGGGATGAATCAAGCTGCTAAAAATACGCGGCGACCGCTCATTGTGGGCCCTTTATCGTCACTGATTGCTTGTTTTTATTGCCGAAGTGAAATAAATAATAAGAAAAACTAACGAACTTCACATTATTGTCACCGTAAGTATTGTTTGTTACGACGAAAGCGTGGACGATTCCGAAAATTCCGTTGGGCTAATCCTATTAGATCGGAGCTAGCTAAACTGAATTGGAAGTTTCTCGTCCGCTGGCGAGATTGCTTCAAACTCAATTAGATAGCGACAACACCATTTTATCTTATTTACTACGCAGTTAGCTTGCATTTGTAGGTAAATTTCTCTTTAACAGACGGACGTGCAGATATGTAACGCAGTTTTCCTTGACATAAAAACGAGTACTTATTTGCAGATAAGTGTGTATTGTATATTTACACGCACTCGGTGTAATTCCAGAACAGTTCATCAAACGCGTTCTTAAAGCGAATCCACACTTTTTTAATTCTTCCATCCACGCCCTGTCATTTCCGAGCAAATAAACCAAATTGTTCCCGATCCCAAGCTTTGTTAATTGGTGGTTATTACGTTACATATTTCTGTCCCGACTCGACTCGTGTGATACGAATACCACCAACTTACTTAGACCCCGCTCTCCTCTCCCGCTGTCTTTAACTGCCGGAGGGAGGAGGGGGTGGACTACTCAAGCTAAGGTCCTAATAAATCGGTTACGGCAAACGTTAATTGTTCCGTTTATAACCCACTCCTTAGGGCAGCTGCTTCATAACAGGCGGCGGCATTTAATTTCTGATATTTTTATATCTGGTGAGCTCTTGGGGTAAACATACATAGCTCGGTACAAGTTCAATGTAAATAAACAAGAGTTGTATGTATGTACTCGCACTGCTTGTGAATTGCCTGCGAGAATGACGGGTTTACAAGGTATAAAATAGTTATTTGTTGGGTAAGAGAGGAATGTTGATTTTTCCTCAGAGAACTGATATTGAATCCAGAGCATGCGAAGGAGTCTATAATAGAAGCACGAGCGAAGCGAGTGTTTCTTAAAATAGACTCCTGAAGCTCGCGAGGGATTCTAAGGTTCGAGGTGAAAATAAGATTCCTCTCAAGCCCAACACATTAATTTTCACCTGTTCCGGCAAGGAAATAATAAACAAACTTTTAGGTTATGTTTTTTTAGGGTGCGTTCCAAAATTGTATTGTAAAATTAAAATCTTAAAAAAGGCACACGTCAATTATTTTTCGCGCGAATATACGAAAACTTTTTTCTTGTGTAAGATAATGTTTGAAATTCAAACGAATTTTCCTCTCTAGACATGAAAATGGTTTCAAATAAAAAAAAAACAAATCAACGGCCCGTTACAGTCCACTGCTGGACTATGAGCCTCCTCCACTTAAGTGGAGGGTTTTGCCATAATCTCCACGCTTGGCAGGCGGGTTGGAGATCGCAGATTAAAAGGTTACTGTATCAGAGAGCGCGGCTGCCCGTTCCCTGTTCAATGTGTAGTCCCTAAGTCGCCTCTTACGACACCCACGGGAAGAGTAGGGGTTGGTGACAAATGTATTCTACTCTGCCGTCACCACACGGCTTATACGGAAAATGGTTTGCATGTCTAAAAATGAATAAGCGATTTTCGGCTCTGTTTTCAGGCATTAAAAGCCAACTTTCCGAGGTGGAGAGGTGAAAACAAATTATTCGATTCGTTACCAAGCAAAATAATAGATAGGTAAAGGAACAAATTTGCTCCTTGTACCTACCTACAAAGTTTTCTTGGTGTTCTGTTACAAAATAAGTCTTAAAGTTCCGTTGTAAGAGATAACAAAGTTCTTACAATTACGAAGTTTATACTTAATTACAAACATCTAATACTTCATTACACGTACCAAAATACTAGTATCAAAACTCATTAGATAGATAGGTAATTACGATAGAAAGTTTAATTTATCATTTCAGTTTTATAACTTTCGTTCCTCATAAAAGGAGGATACAATCATGACCATTAATAATGAACACTACAAAATCGTGTTTACCAATTTTGTAACAAAGGTGAAGGATGTTGAAACATCAACATTAGAACGCTTCTTAGAACTGTATTTTCCCCGAGTTGGTAGCTTACATACTCACCTACAATACACCTATGTATTAAATAATGTACTCCTCTTTACCCTCTGGCGCTAGGCTGTGACCTTTTCCGCCTGCTTGCTGTAATTTAACTTGAAGTATTTCTTTCCCTTCGTATAGTTACAAGTGAATTGATTTGACGGCTAGCTACCTACATAAATACAGTTAAATAAATAAGTAAATATGTGGGGACATCTTCACACACGGCCAAACTAAGCAGAGCTTGTACAGCTGATATACGAAACATAAATAGATAAATACATACTTATATAGATAAACAACAACCAGACACTAGGCAAACACAAGTGCTCATCACACGAATGTTTGCCCTGGGCGGGATTCGAACCCGCGACCCTGTGCGTCGGAGGCAGATACACTACCACCTGGGCTGCGGAGCCGTTGGACGCGAATTTCGGTCAATGAATGAGCTGGTGTTTTCAGCTAATAAATAAACATGTTTAACATCTCAGAAGTGGCACTGGATCGTGACCAGTGGAAGGAGAAAGAGGAGGCCTTTGCCCAGCTGTGGAACAACTAGGGACTATTTAAAAAAACTCATCTATAAAGATGATACCTTTAAAAATGCTTGTAAAACAAATGCAACATCTTTCGGCAGGATTTCTCCCGATGGCGTGGACATAGTTCTGGACTGCCTCTGCGGTGAAGAGTGCAACCGTGGGTACTCGCTGCTCAAACCCATGGGCCGATACATCCTCTATGGTAAGTTTACAGTACGCATTGTTGTTCTTAAGAGTTTTTTTTAAATAGTCTTCCATGTAGTTTGCTAATGATACAGTTCTCATTGATCTTGTAACCTAATTACGCATTGATTTGCTCATTGAACTAACTTAATTAAATATTTAAAATATATTTGTACTTAATTATGAAAACAAACATGTGTCTGCCTAACGCTTCTAGGCAAAGCTATTTTGTTTCTTGTATGATAATTAACACATTCCACAGTAGATTTAATTTGCATAATGTTATGATGATTCATAATAACGTGTATGATCAATGGGGCTAGGATGTCTGCATATTTATGCAATAGATAATACTTAATGATAACTTTGTTTATATTTCAGTTATTTATGTTTCTGAATGTAACTCGAAAATGAAATAAGTTATTTAGTTTGTTTGTTATATTAACACACGAATAAAGTGTCTTCCCCTTAATAAGAAAAGTATTAATGGACACGTTCTTAGCTAAAACCTACTTAGCAATTTAAGTTAAAGTAAAATTACTCATTAGTCTTTAGGCTAGATTGTAATGTTATTTTAGGGTGCCTTATTAGCTACAATAAAATTGACAGAAAAAAATAAGTTTGTTATTTGAGCAATTTGGAAAGACGGTTCTATTATGTCCAATAATAAAACCAAATCAAAATATATGTTTCTGAAACATAAACACTAGAACGAACGTTGACGACTTGATTCATCCTAGTGAACCTAAACTTGGCACCTTATAGTATGCGAACCAAAGGCCCCTGTATTCACAAACGCCTTGATTTCGAACGCTATCTGCATTTCATTCTAAGCTACATAAAATAACAGAGACAGCTATAGAGCTGTCGAATACCCTATCGAGTCTTGCATTCGTGAGTACGGGGTGTGCGCTAGTATTTTATCCATGGTGTTAAACAATGGTGTATATCGCAGGATCATCTAACATCGTGACTGGCGAGACGAAGAGCTTCTTCAGCGCCGCGCGTGCTGTGAGTACACAATACACATTATTACTAACGTTCACCGTCAGACAACAAATATAATGAACCCTGACAGGGGGGCGCCGATGGCAGGCTTGACATTTAATCAGATGGCGGTACCCTTTACGATGTAATTCTTTAAAAAATCACAAAATAGTACAGGTAGCGCCACAAATTATGATATTATGAGTACTTCGTATTCGCCGAATATCATCACGAATTTAAAAAAAAAATATAACTGAACGCAACGCAAATTACGGTTTGGCTGTGCACCTACGCACTCTATTATCGAGGATTCCCCTAACATTGAATGAATGGACTTCACCTATCCAACAAACACACCTACTACGCACTCTATCCCTACTGTCCCTTGGTTTAATGGCGTGACGATATATTATTTCCCTAAGCTCAAAAACCTGGCCTAGAAGTATTTTTCATTAAAGCCGTCTACTGTCACCTCAGAAAGATTATTTTCGACCACTGGAAACTTACAAACAAAAAAAAGAAATCGCCTAATGCCTGAAAAATTGCAAATGTTGTGCTTCTTAAACAAAAATTTGCCTTTGCCAGTGGTAAATTTTAATCATTAAATCTCTTGGTAAAAAAGAACTGCCGTGTATTATTTATTACCTAGTTGAATTATTCGTATTCGCCGAATAGTAGGATTGGTATTCGTATTCGTTAAAGTAGTATTCGTTGCATCACTAATTATGAGCGCTAACCTCAGTCATTATCTTTCTCTCTCTTTCTCCGTAAATGCTTTAAGGTATACACAGAGACGAATATCCCCTACCACTTGCGCCGGACGCTCATGAACCTTCGCGGGGACTATAAAGGCAAAAGTAGTAGCATTGATTAACACAACACTTTTGAAGAATGATTAAACACATCAAATAAAAAAAACATTTATTTCAGTCTTATTATAGTATTAGATTGGTACTAACCAATCAAGTCAACAAGGCAATAATGCGCGTTAATAGCAAGAGCAAAGAGTATCACTAACAATGAATCACTACAATACAACTTACTCTAGTAGGTACCTGACTAGACTAGGTACTAGCAACTAGTGTGGCTCTTTATACTGGACACGAGAGTACGAGAAAGGCTCGGAGGGACCCTCGTGTGGGTGCCGCAGAGACCGGAAACACACTGTAAAGATTGACAAAGAAAAATAATCGACATCCGACCAAGTCAGGGAAAGAAAAAAGTACGTCGATAAAAACCAGGAGGAAGACAGCACAAGACTTACCCGGCAGGTCCAAAGTAGGAATCCGCGATATTTATTATCAGCGATATCAGATTTATTGACCGAATCCCAAGGCAGACAGATATTTATTTGGAAAAAATTCAAGCACGTTCAAGGGATAAAACGTTTCTCCTGACAGACGACAACTCAGAAAAAACAATCAACAATTTAGAAAAAGGTCAAACCAAGAAAATTTTAAATTTGAAAATGTGACATAAAAACCGGCCAAAAGAAAAAAAAGCCATACCAAAAAGGTTATTAAAAAACCCTGCAGTAATGCTGCAAATACACCTAGTGAATAAACACACACTGCATAAATATTTACATTCAATAACTTAATGTTCTCTTCAAGGACTATTGTTATTTATAGTTGTACGAGACTGAGGGTATCTCTCTTATAGTTCAAGGAAAAATATAAGTTTGTTTATTATTAGTACAATCTCCTCCAAATAACATCATTGCCTATTGCCTACTTTTGTATTTCTCTGTTACACACCCCAAAATAGGTAATATCTTTTCGTACGCTAGACAGTGTTATTTATTTCTTTATTCAAAAGCAGAAAATGTAGATATCTTCGTTCCCCTTTCGTATCTGTAACCCCTGATAAAATATGCATAGCACGGTCGTCGTGTCGCCGACTGCTATTCCATAGCTATTGCTGCATTCATTCCGCGACGCGTTATTACTTATTGTGCCATTAGGAGTTCTATTACGAAAGCCTCATCTAAATGATCAGTGTAAGTAACGTGAGCCATTTTTATTTCCTTCGTTTTATTACAGTTATTATTTTGTGGACAGAATTACTTGTACTAAAACAATGTAATAGTACGTCATCATAATAATCATCGATGATTGTGATCGCTGTTGACATTGTTGGCCTGCTTGTTTCGTTTGTTCAAACTTTTTGTTTAAGCTTAGAGATAGGAAATCTAAGCGCAACTTCAATCATTTCTTTGATCGAAGAAGCGCAACCCGGTTTGAATGTGCAAAACGCCTACTCCAAGGAAACACCAAGTTGATTATTTTTCTAATAGTAAAAGAAATAGAATGGAGTCTTCGATCATATTTACACACATGCTGACAGAAATTTTATCGAGCTCCTAACTCTATGGTGATCATTAGTCATTAGTCATTAGTCATGACGGGCTGGTTTCCGCAACTCGACGTCAAATGCGCCTATTTTGCGTGTGGGTGGGAATGCGGTGTCATTCGAGCCAACCCAACTCTTCCAGGAAACCCAGTAGGCCCTTTACATTACCGGTTATCCCTGGAAGGTCCCTCGTTTGACCGAGGTATTTAGCCCTGTAGTCCGCCACTCCCGTGCACTCCATGAGGACGTGAGCGGCCGTTTCTTCTGCCTCCAAGCAGGCTCTGCAAAGGGGGCTGTCAGTAACACCTAGGACATATAGATGTTTGTTAAAAGAACCATGACCAGTTATTGCTGCAGTCACCAAACGCAAGCGTGGTTTACTTAGCCGAAACAGGGTCTTAGCGAGCCTGGCACTGGGGGTTGGCAAGGCCATCTTCGCCTGTCTACACTCTTCATGGTTCGTCCAAAGAATGGCATGTTCGTTCCTAGTTGATTCTCTAAGTAATGTACGTACCATCCTGAAGGGAAGAGGGATGATAGGCTCGGGTCCGTATGCTGTTAAGCTAGAACCTCTACGAGCCAACTCATCCGCTGCATCGTTACCTCTAGATCCGCTATGTCCTTTTATCCATTGAAGGGTTACGCGGTTGTGTTGACATACCTCCATTAGTCGTTTGTGACACTCGTAGATTAGTCCCGAGTTGATGGTGTTGCTTTTTAGGGCTAGTAAGACGGCCATGCTATCCGAGAGGATTCGGATGGAGGAGTTTCTTACCATTCTCGATGCTATAGCATTAGCGGCCGTGATGATGCCCATACATTCAGCCTGAAAGACTGTGTTATGGGCACCCAGTGGGAGGGCTAGCTTGATGTTTAGGTCCTCCGAGAAGGTTCCTGAACCCGTACCTGCCTCAGTTTTGGATCCATCGGTGAAGATTCTGAGCTCTTTAATGTCGAGCCCTTCAACCCGATGGTCCTCGTGTAATTGTATTTTGTACTTCTTATCGAAAACAAACTGTTTTGGAATCCTGTCACTGCAAGCCATTGAGATGGGGAAATTTTTGTGAACTTCCCCTAGAATGGCGGCGTGCGGGGTCCTGTTGTTTCTCCATAGTCCTAGGGTGTTAAGTCTTACCGCTGATGATCTATGGTGATCTTTCTTATCTATTTATTTTGTTATTTATCAATAGGGTTTTATTGACCCTTTCACAATTAAATGAATCAACTAACTCTTACGTTCTCCCGACAGTGGTGGCAAGTGGACAAGGTGTCTCCGATCAAGCTCTTCGACGAGAACAAGAGCCTGGCGGGGCTGAACCTGCGGCATCTGCTGTTCCAGCAGGGACGCGTGGAGTACGTGAAGCGAGCCGTCGACCGCGTGTTCGCGCTGTGGGCCGAGGGCCAGGTCAAACCGCTCGTCGACTCCACCTGGGCGCTCGAGGACGTAAGTTGGATGTACTGCTGGAACGGCATTGTGTCAAGACTTTTCTTCCAAAATATCTTAACATATTTATTTCGATAAAACTTCCCCCTCCTAAAAGCTGCAACCCTTAAAAATAGGGGTTCATCTTCATCTCGTGTCGCGAGACATTTATTCATAAAAAATACCTATCCGTGGGAATTATTATTAATATAAAACCCAAATAACATGTTAGTCTCAATCACCCAACCCAACACTTCCTTCTCACAGGTGGTTGAAGCTATGCAGAAGATGCACGATCGCAAAAACATCGGTAAACTGGTTTTGGACCCAGCCCTGGAGCCGAAGCCCAAGCCCGCCACTCCCGCCAAGGGCAAGTCCGGCAAGGAGAAGAAGCCTGCCAAAGAGAACTCCGAGGACAAGAAGGACAAGGAGCCCAAGGAAGAGGAGAAGAAGCCGGCTGAGAACGGAGACAAGAATGGTGAGGAGCCGCTCAGTAACGGTAACAGCGACGAAGGTCAGTGCCCGAGTGTGTGACCAGGCAACCAGGCATGCGCAGAGCGTAGACGCTTCTACTGGGCGGGTGTGGGCGGGGTCCTACTCCAGGCTGCTCTCATTTCTTGCAAGCTGCATACGACATAAACATCATTCACGCATCTTTTGTTTTTCTCTTAATATCTGTCATAGAAACTTGTACTAGGTAATTTATTAATAAATAGTTTGTGTCTGTATAGAAAAAATTATAAGCTTAATTTTTTTTTTTTTTATTTTTTTTTATTAAGAAACAAACGGTCACATACAAATGTTTTTATATACTATTACTATAAAATAGACCTATAGTTTCCTTAATTGTTTATAATGATAGGTTGTATTAATGATATTGAGTAATCAAGTCGTTGCTTTGGGCTTGTATTATAAAGATAATAAAATTAAAGATATCTATTTAATTATGTTTTAGTAGAGGAACCGAGACAGTTACCTTGGTTTATATTTCTTAGAAATAGTTTAGGTGGTTTTATGAGAGTATTAGCCAAAAGTATTACACCGTTCCCCACATTCCGCACTTCAGGTATTTTATATAAGCAATTTATATTTTGTTTATTTTTGCTTTTATTATAGCGTTTTATTACGAAAACTACGCACGCATTTTGCGGCTAAACGCACATTTGACTGCAAACTTAGCAGCCTATTTCCAAACTTATTATTTTATTTGATGCTTTTATTAAGGTCATTAAAGATCTCTATTCTTGTGATCGATTCATCAAAAAATATTAGTACGCGTAGCAATCTTCACGCTTTCTAATAAAAACATAGTCACACTTTATTTAATATGGATCAAATTTTTTGTGTTAAATTGAAATGCGACAGTATGAAATGTACGTTTAGCCAGCATGGTCCTAAAATCGGGTCTCTAGACCTTAGCGTTAGCATATTTAATCTGTAGTGCGACAAGGTTATTGAGTCCACCCTCGGGGCAAAAAAGGGAGGCAGAACGAAAAAGGGGATGTTTAGAAAGTACTTGATTTCGTACGTTGACTCGATTATCTTGTTGCGTTATGGTCTAGGTTAAAAACAATTATTTAGTCATGTACATATTTATTTATGCATTATTGTCCTTTTGCGCATATATCATGCTTTGAGATGCCTACTGAAATTCATCATCATCATCATCGTGTGGGTTGTAAGGTCGACAACCGACCTCACAAACCCTAGTCTCAGTGTTATAGTAACCGCCAATGGCCACTGACTTTGCTCATGTAACGGCTAGATAGATAGTAGCCGGGACCAACGGCTTAACGTGCCTTCCGAAGCACGGAATCATCTTTCTTTTCGGACAATCAGGTGATTCAGCTTGCAATGTCCTAACCAAACTGGGGAAAGTCTCACAAAGAGATTTTTGCTTGACAGTGTCCCCACCGGGAATCGAACCCGGATCCTCCGTAATGGGCGTCGAAATCTCGACCACTCAGCCACGGAGGCTGTTACTGAAATTTAAAGATACTGTGCTTGATTGATTTGAAAAGAATAAAATTGTTATTTAAATTAACAAGTAAAATTTTATTGTTTCCTCTCGAGGAGATACCGGAAGAGACACGGCCCCGAAGGGGAATTTAATTTATTTGCAAATTGCAACACTATTATATGATAGTTTGTTTTACGCTGACCACAAGTGTCGCTAATCAACCGATCTTGTGTAACGTAGATTAGTGGGGGCAGAGATTTACCCTAAAAGTCCGATAATATGTGGTATCCGGCTAGAAAACTCCCCAAACCCAAACAAAAGAAGAATTTAAGTGTTGCTAATTTTTATGCGCACAGACAAATTTTCAGTTCTTTGTGTATTACTTTGCTGAATGTTTCTTCAATTAACTGTACATATTATTTGGTTTTACAGAGTCGAAGGAGAAAGAAAAGGAGTCTAGCTGAATTGTTTCCGCCGAAGAGTGAACCAACAAACCACCGCATTGATTAATTTTAGAGTTTGAGCATGGCCCGGTGCCGGCGGCGCGCCCGGCCGGCTGGCCGCCGCGCGCTCTCATTGTGTTCCACTGATACAGCTAGCTGCTCCGGCGCGTGCGCGGCCGCCCGGCACGAGCCAACACACGCAGCCGCGAGGCCTCCCCGGACGACCGCGCACCTACCCTCAGTTTAAACTTTAATTTCTCCAATACATCACATTCTATTTCGTTCCAAGTAAATTATTAATCGGTCACAGCGAAATCAACAATGAATTTTAATTTTTTTATTAATAATTTTGGCCTAAGTTAAGAATTGTTTCGAAACTTATGAGTCTTTTATAGTTTAATGTTTAAGACTTTATTTTTAAGATGAGATATTTTAATCTGCAGTTATTTTGAATGGCTATTATATAATCTAAGGTGCAGAGATGCTTAATCTTTATGTATGTTAAGCTTTAATATTTTATTAGTAAATGTTTAAAATTTGGCCCAGGAGACCCACCCCCGCCCTCGGGTCGGCCGGGGCCCCCTGCTCGATCTGGAGGCTCCGGGGCCCCATACCCGGGCTACGAAGCCCCGGGGCCCCATGCTCGATCTGGAGGCCCTGAGGCCCCACACTCGGGCGTGAGGCCCTGGGGCCCGCAGGCCCAGAGGCTCGCCGCATCTCTCCCCAACATCTACCAATCAAAACCTTACGTGTGATATTTTGTAGTAGATATGCTAGATGTTTGTGCGGTATTTTTATGCTGCCTTTACATGACATTATTTTTTTAGTTTGAGCTTAAAAATGCATTATTTTGTATGTTTTATACTGTAGTTTTGTAAATTATTTTGTAGTTAAGGAAAGAGTTCACGGAATTATTTTGATGCACCAGTCATTGTGTGGTGTGAGGACCCTGAGGAACCCTGAGGAACCCCGAGGACCCTCGGTCCGCAGCGGACAGACGGACTAGAGTTTATAGAACGAGCTTATCGAGCAAACTTTTGTCGCTAACCTTTCTCACTAACACGTTCGATGTAAGTCATATTTTTATAAACAAACTATAATGAGGTCTCTTTATAAAGCTTTTTATGTATCTTTACACAAATATCACATATCTAATCATAAATACACGATCACACAATGTATATTAGGATAATATTTTGATACCAATATTCACTGCATTTCTTTTGATATGACTAGCATTTATATTTATCTACTCTATAATTTCGTAAGGTTGTAAGTAATGTTTTACCGCCATGATGTACAGTATGGTTATAGGTATATGTATGTACCCAGTACTATATAACGTTTTATCTGTAATACACATATCATGTGGATGTACTATGTAACTCTGAGAGGCTGACAGTAGTCCGGTCGGCGGCGCTCGCTCCACAGACTGCTAGGTTTTATAAAACTTTTACCTTTTTGACGATTTGTACGAGCCAACTCCGAACATTAGCTTCAATTTTTGTAGTCCAGTGGAGAGGCGGTCGGTCTGCTGCGACCGGGAAGAGAGCTCCGGAAGACCGCCATCCCTTTAGCTTTTGTATGACGTAGACTCGAGCGCCCACGCTTCTTTGTTGGTCGTGCAGTGGTGGTGGCTTGGTGCTAGTTTCGTATTGTACGCGGATACACCTCGCTTCGCAGTGTCTCGGACCAATATCTTAGTCTCCTTAATCTTCGCTTTGTGTGTCAAATATGTGCGAATTTCTTGTAATGTAAACATTTTACTTATTAAATTAATTGTGTATATCGACCTGTATAATGGTTTAGATTATCTTTGAATTTTCTTCGATAAGATAAATTTTACTGATGAAATTCAACCGTGGCTTGCCAGCTGGGGTGACCGCGCCATTTGTGGCCAAATTGTTGAAGGTTAATGTGAAATGATGCCAAGTTGCCAAGAGTAGTGTCTGCGCGCCGCGCGCGGTCTCGCCAGCAGCGGTCGGCATAAGCTGGGTCGTTATTGTATTACACATTTATTTTTATAAGGGCGGGCCAGTGTGATATCTATACTATGAAAAAATAAATATGTATGATCTGTAAAAATGCTTATGGACGTGTTTTATTTCAACTCAATACTTTCCTAACAAAACACAATTCACATGTAACAAAAATTAACATATATCAGATATATATCGAACATGATTCACAATCAACCTAAAAAAACGAAATTCGTCCAATGGCGTCTCGTCGCTCTAACTAAGAATAAAGACACCATATCCATTTGGTGGCACAGTGGTATGCTTTCAACTTGAAAGCTAAAGAGAAGCTGACAGTGCACTTATTGGGTCTGCTTCGATAGCTGACTAACACAAACTACCGTCAATTTGAGTTTACTGCTGCGTTAATCGAGGTAGATGCCGTAGACGGTGACGATGGCGAAGATGTGGCAGTTCTCGAAGGTGTGGGAAGCGAAGGCGTCGCGGTCCGGGTCCCACAGGAACGAATGAAACATGTGCACACCCTGCTGCCGCTTCTGGCCGAGGCTCACTGCTACTAAGATCCTGTATCTGAAAAAAAAACGACAAATTGATTATGTGACAAACAGGTCCCGTGGCCGAGCGGTCGAGCGCTCAATTCACTACGGAGGTTCCGGGTTCGAATCCCGGGTGCAGTAAACAAAAAAATATACCTACCTACCTATATATCTTTGTCTTCTTTCTTTTTTATTTTCTCTTATGTTCTTCTTTCTATCCTATTTTTCCCCATTGGTTGCGACAGTGTAGGCAAGCTGAATTGCTCATTGAATTGAAAATTGTACGAAGAGAAAAATATTTTATTATTATATTACCATCGATTGAACCTCGTGTTCGTCACGCATTCTGTTTGAAACGATATCTATAATAAGAAAAAGCTATGGAAAGTGAATGAAAGAGAAAGCAATGGAGCGGTTGTATGCAATACCTACTCGAGCAGAAAATGATATGAAAGAAGATTGACTAGGCATTAGAATACTAGGTAGACTAACCGAATTTAAAGTTATTTCACGATTCACTTGCCCCCCTGTTTGCCCTGTGCTGCCTTTTTCATACATTCCGTACAGTTATAGAAGTAGCAACAGGCTAGGGTCGCTATTGCTATTAGCGGCGCAGAACATAACAGAGACATGTTTTATATCTTTATCATTTTTTCATTATTTTATCACAGGTTGTTTGTAAATAAATACTAATTATAATTTTTTTAAGTTGTGATGTCGATTGATTGATGGTTGACGGATTTGTCAAACTACGCAACATGTTTACCTGTCGAAGTTTTCTTCTTTCACGGCGTTCCGGACAGTTTCAGCCAGGCTTATACAAAGTTCCGGCGCCGCTTTGTCGCTGTACTCCTCCTCCTCCAGCTCGGAGTCCACGATCCGCTTGAGTATTTTCTCAACTTTCGTAATGTTGAAGGGTCTCCGTGGGCCCAGCTGATAAGTGGGCTGGTACATACGCACCTGTTTGGGTTTAGGAGTAACGGGAGGAGGTGGGTCAGACATTTTGATAATTGTGTTTGATCAATAAACTTGTGTTGCATGAAATGGCAAAGGGTTTCTATGGAGCGGCGATGAATAAAAATGTATCAATTATACTTCAAAATAAACATCTCCCTCCAGTTCCTCTCCGCTCCACTTCAAAGCAAAGAGTATACTTATTAGCGGACGCGATAAGCAATGTGACAAAAATATTTAAACCCTCTGACGCCGTTTGAAACATAAAGTTCGCGTTTTAGGCCCGGTTTCCACCAAAGCGGAGAGGAGAAGAGATGTGTTTGAATAACCAATCAGATTTCGTTATCTCCACATCTCCTCTCCGATTAGCTTCAGTGGAAATGGATCAAGCGGAGCGGAGAGGAGATGTTTAATTTTTCTATAGCAAGCGGGGCCCGGCCGAGCTAAGATGTGTGTAGCCGGGCGGCGAGCGGCTTTACATTGCACAAGCTTTACGCCCGGTTTCCACCAAAGCTGAGCGGAGAGGAGATGTGTTTGAATAACCAATCAGATATCGTTATTTCCACATCTCCTCTCCGCTTAGCTTCGGTGGAAATGGATCGAGCGGAGCGGAGAGGAGATGTCTAATTTTTCTATAGCAAACGAGGCGCGGCTGTGCGAAGATGTGTGTAGCCGGGCGGCGAGCAGCGAGATGCGCGCGGCGAGCGGCGTGCGAGGCCTCGCGACGGCGCCCGCGCTCCCACTCCCCGCCCCGCTGATGCCCGCGCTTCGCCGCCGCTACGGACGCACAGCTCACATCTCCTCTCCGCTTTGGTGGAAATAGCCAGCCAGCTTCGCAGCTCAGCTCGACACATCTCCTCTCCTCTCCGGTTTGGTGGAAACCGGGCCTCACATTTCTTCCCATTAGTAGGGTCCCTATCACGGAGACAATTTTGTTGTGTTCAATGTTCACCGCTAAAAGGAGTCCTTTTCAGCTGACTCCTACTTTTCGGGGTACGCCTGTACCGGTCACGGATGCACTCGAACTCCTTGGCATGAGGCTGACTACCAATCTCAACTTCGGCGAATACATCGAGTCACTGACACAAACTGCAGCCAGAAAGTTGGGCATTCTGAACAAGGTCAAGCATTACTTCACGCCGGGACAACGCTTATCATTATACAAATGTTCGATCTTGCATGGAGTACTGCAGTGACCTGTGGGATGGCTCGGCAAAATATCAACTTGCTGCACTTGATTCGGTGGAACGCAGAGCCAAGAGAATTATCGGTGATGAGAATCCAGTGGTAACCAAGCTTCACAGTTTGGCTCATCGCCGAAAGGTTGCATGTCTGTCAGTATTTTACAGGCTGTATTTCGGGGAGTGTGCACATGGGCTGCATGAGCTCATTCCGCCATCACCTTTTTACTATCGGGAGTCCAGACGAACTGCAGCATACCATCCGCACTTGGTCGACATACCCCTTTGCCGCACGAAGCGCTTTCAATCATCTTTTATTATGCGCACGGCCAAGGAGTGGAATTCTTTGCCTGCTTCTGTTTTTCCGAGTGCTTATAACCCAAGCATTTTCAAAGCTAGAGTGAACAGGCACCTTCTGGGCAAACTCGTTCCATCATCGACCACATCTCGTCCCTCGCGGACCTGATTGTGGTCAAGGTAAGCCCATCAACTAATAAAAAAAAAAAAAAAAATTTGTCTCCGTGGTCCCTATGCAGTTTTCCTCACGTAGCTTTCCTACTTTTGGAGCGTCATCGGATAAATACCTACCCATAATAATTGAAATACGAAAAAACATTATATTGGTAAATTAGGATTCGAATCGAACAACGATTTCCCATTCAGATAACAGCGACTCTAGGCATTACACCGTTATTGTAAGAAACTAATCTCTTATTACCACATTCTCTGTTAACTTATAAAACGATACAGTACCGGTCTAGTATTTTTTTGACTTTGTCGTTGACTTAACGAACTAATTTGGCGAAAAGATAAGGAAGACTTTGTAAATTCTCTCCTTAATTCTTGAGACATGACGTTATATTAATATTTTTAACGTCGTACGTAGCAATATTATAACTTTTGTTTGTCCAGTCTAGGCGTGTTGCCATTGCTCGTGATCCAGGAGGACATGCATGCATCAGACAGATTGCATCACGCCTCACAGCAAAGAGGATATAAGGAGGCCTCAAAGTGCACACTTCACATGCACGCATTTAATTTTGCTGGTACCCCAAACTTATAAAAAAGTATTGCGAGTGACGTCGGCGGCGGCGTGGCGGTAAGGCTGCCAGTTAAGTGCAACTATACCGAAATCACGAAGTATGAGAATTTCAAAATTTATTATTTATTTATTTTGATGATAACGAGATGTTAATTATTTTAAAATGTGGTAGTAGTTAAAGCTATTAAATTGAGGCTAATTCTCACTGGGCGCATTCTAAATCGGTTGTCAGCGATCAGAAAAGCAAAAAACTTATGAGTTTTGCCTGCCGGCAGTAATTCGGTACGCGATTACGGGTGCTTTAATCGATTTCAGCGCGTTTCGGAACGCAGGGACTGTCACGCTCTAATCCTTAATTCGACCGTCCTTTTTCACTTTTTAAAGATTGGATTGGATAGAGTATGGTTTCCCGAATCGGGGCCATTATCTAATCTTTTTCGGGAATAGTCTAACCGTTTAGTGCTTAGTTTAAAAGTATTTTATCACCTTGATGATTTTAAGTCGTCGTCGACGTCATTTTATCAGTTATCACCATTATTTGACTAAAAGACCATCTCAAGATATTTTTTCCCTTTTTTATACGTAACCATGTACCGACATCAGGCAACCCAGGAAATTGACAAATGTCAATGTCAAAAATGTTGTTTTGAGTATGGTATGGTGAGGTGAGGTGAATGTTGTGATTATGTGATGATAGATGGTTCTTCGCGCCACACATTTTGGTTTTTGTGATATAAATGGGTTTTACGATGTTCTATGGAAAAATATGATAAAACACAATGAGCCGACAGTTGTTAATAGAGAATTACTTTAAATCGAAGGCAAGTCCATCAACTAGTTCGCCTAAAGCTGAAGTGAAACCGGACATGAGCAACAAGGTATTCAAGAAGCGTAATTTGAGCTTAAATAAGCCTACTACGCCTAGAAAATGCCGAAAAGTAAGTGATGAAAACAAAGCTGTATCTGAAGTGATAAATTTATGTAGTGATGATGAGGATTTTGGCGTAAATTCGCCTAGAACTCGAGCACCTTGTGTAGACCTCACACAGCGCTCGAATGATAGCGAGGATGCTTTTTCTGACTGCTCTAGCAGCACTGTTACATACAGCCCTGGGAAAAGCTTCTTATCGCCTTCCACACCCTCAAGAAAAATATCGGGTCTTACAACGCCAAAGAAGGAACCACTTGAACCAGGCCAATCAAACAACATTACAGAGTCACAAGAAACTATTGAAAGAGTTATTCAACGTGAACTTTGTAAAGAAACACCACAAGAAAATGTTCCTAGCTTTCAAACTCCAAAGAAGGGTCCACAATCAGGCTCCTCACTGTGGAGTACTCAAGCTTCTAGTCAGAGGCCCCTTGAACCAGGCCAGTCAAACAACATTACAGAGTCTCAAACTATTGAAAGAGTTATTAAACATGAATTTTGTAATGAAACTACACAGGAAAATGTTCTTAGCTTTCAAACTCCAGAGAAGAGTCCAAAATCAAGCTCCTTACTATGGGGTTCTCAAGCTTCTAGTCAGAAAAGTCCTTCATCCAGAGAGAAGTTTTTTTCACCTCTAAGAAAAAGAACTGTTGTTAAAAGAACTCCACATAAAGCAGTCAGGAGCCTCACTACAGAGTTGAAATCTAGTATACCATCAAGGATATTGTTTGAAGATGACTTATTTACCAACTCGTGTGAAGGCATGGATGACAAGAGTAAGTTTTTATGACTGATTGTAACCTTAAGCTCAATGGCTAGACTGACTTACAAAAAAATTTTGACTATGACTCAGTAATGAATATTTCAGGAATTTCAGAATATTTCAGTAATGAATGACTAATCTTTATTTACAGCTAAATTCCTTCTGGAAATGATAAATAACTTTCTCAACACACTATCTCTACAACACTTGCTGGACAGTGAATCTCAAGCTCTCCTTAGGAAGTGCTTTGAGGTGGTGAAGCCTGGCATGAAGCTGGTCTGCCGCTTGTATTGGAGAAAGGAGGGGTGGTACATGAAAGAACAAGTAATAAAAATATGTTCCGAAGAGAATGAACATAATGATATGCACAGTTTCCAAGAGATGATGACATCTTTGCTGGAGAGTGGATTGGTTGCTCAGAGCGAGTGTATGTAAACTTTTTATTTTATAAAGTAATTAAGTATAAATTAATTACTTTAAATTGAAATAAAAATTAGAATAATATAAATATTATTTAGTAAAGCAATTTTGTTACCTACTTCTTATCACTATAAATGTTGTGGTTTATTTATTATCTTTGTTCCTGTTAATTAATTATGGTTTTAATGTTAGTATATTTCAAAAATACCACTTTTAATTTTAGGCTCCACACATAACATGAGTTTTGATGACTTAACATCAATACTGAAAAAAGATGATTTGAAAGAAATATGTAAAGAACTGAAAATGAATATAAATTCTAAACAGGATGCCATAGAAGCTTTAAGAACTTTTAGTAAAAGATCATCAAACATTACTAAATACATAACTGGATGTAGCAGCTCAAACTCCTTGAGAGTATTGAAAATGTAAGTAAAAGAATCTTGTTTATTAATCATCATAATAAGTGCATAAAAATGTATTGAATTGTTTATTGTATGTACCTACCTATTACTAAGACCACCACTAGTACTAAACAAAATGGATTGTTTTTTTTATATAACTATGGTACTACATCTTATTAGGGATGAAAATAAATACTAAGTAAATGTGACATTGGTGTCGATTCCCTCAGCGAAACTAAATTTAAATTTAATCTTAGTCTTGTCACTTTCTGACCCACGACGATGAAAAAGGACAGGAGATTGTCAACCATTGTGAGCGCCAAATTTTATAGCGCAATTGTCAAGTTTTGACGTGTGCAATGTAATTATAAACGGCTTGTTTTAGGATCCTGCTTAAAATTTACGTTAGTGACATAAAATTTGATGTTCTAAAAAGCCGACAATCTCCCGTCCTTTTTCATGGTCGTTGGTCAGAAAGTGACAAGACTAAGATTAAATTTAAATTTAAGATTCGCTGCGGGAATTGACACCATTCTGTAAAATAATCATCATCATACGGCCTCCTACATTTTGTCAGATGATTTAAGCAGCGTCAGTTTTGGAGGCGTCACGTTCGTGCGCACTTGCGGCATGTAAACTGCGAGTCCGGGGGAACCTCTCCGCGAGTGTGCCTTTTCGCACGTTTTTAGGCTAGATCTTCAAACCAGGCATCATCATGGGTTTTGCAACCCTCGGTGATTGTTTTCCTCCATTCATCGCGGTTGGATGCGACATCTTCCCAAAATAATAGTCCAGCTACAAAATATTTTTATTACTTTAAAATAATGTTCTCAACAATAAAATTAAAGGTGTCAACCAAAAAGAAATAAATTTTTATTCTCTTCTTTTTTTTTACCTATTAATCAGGTCCTCTTTTATTAGAGAAAGCTGTTAAAAGGTCACATTAAAATGAAATATTCTTTAAATGCAATATTTTTTAAGAAACAAAGTCTTGTGTTTTTATAACAGACTAGCGGTCCACCCGCGGCTACGCTCGCGTTATCTAAGGTTTTCCCGTAGGAATATGAATTTCCCATAAAAAGTATTCTATGTGTTAATCCAGGGTACAAACTATCTCTATTCCAAATTTCATACCAATCCGTTCAGTAGTTTTTGCGTGAAAGAGTAACAAACATCCATCCATACATCCAATATTAGTATAAGCCGTGCAGATAAAGAATATATCTGAAAATGGCGGTGGGTACTTATGGTACGGTTGGCAAAACAAATTCTCGAAGATCGATTTTTATTTTTCCTACTGACTTTTTTTGTTGTTAATTATTCTTTTTTATTATTATAATCTAAAATGGGACGGGACGGGTTTATTATTATTAATTAACGATACTAATAATAATTACAAAATATATTAATGAAATAAATAAGGAGCAAGGGTAAATATAATAAAAAACAACATGGACAGGTTTAAAATTATATATTTTACATTATTATGTATGATTTCCGGAAGAACGTCATCAACATCAATGACAATTATCTTTGTTTGCGAACACAGATTTTTTTGCAGCGCGTACTTCACTGTGTGAGTATAGACAGCGATAGATTGTGAGCGAGATAGCATGCGAGCGGATGCCATTTTCAGATCTATTCTTTATCTGCATGGGTTATAAGCATTTAATAAGTAACAGAATTACTGTCAAAAATGAACTAATAATAATTTTTATTATCTATTTTACTTGTATTCTAGGATGAGTGAAAAAGCAGGTGCATGCTACAAACTGTCGGATTTAGCAAGAAGAACATTGTACAAGCTGTATATAATCATGTATCTAGGCATGAACTACAACATTATCAGAGAGAAGAAATTGGAATTGACATTGATTTATGATAAGATCCAGCGGGAAACTTATCCAATCGATAAGGAAATGGTACTTGATAATGCCAGTGTTGTATTTAAAACCAAGGACCAGTTTGAGAGGTAATATAATACTGATATGTTTAGATTTAATAAGATCTACGATATATGGTATTCGTTCACTTACTAGATAAAAAAAATATGTAACAAATCTTGTTATATTTAAGGTATTTGGCAGCACATCACATCTTTGAAGACTTCATAAGCATCACTGACTTGAATGCAAAATGTACTATTGTGAAGGAAGCCTATAGATTGTACCAGGATATCAGCGAAGACGAAATGGACTGGTAATTGACGATTAGTTAATTTATGCCCATGTTTTTAGTGAATTTTCTCGTGGCAATAAGATTTTTTGCCTCTGTACAAAGTAGCCTAAATCTGTCCTTTGGTGTCTTTGTACCAAATTTAATAGAAATCGGTTTAGTAGCTTGGCTAATTAGAGAAAGCTAAATACACACTTAGAGACTTTCGTATGTAAGGTTATATAGGAAAAGATGTATATCTTTAAATATCTTATACTTTAAACGAGCAATTCTTGTATATATATAATAATCAGCATCTCGGAAACGGCTGCAACGATATAGATGAAATTTAGCATACAGGGGGTTTCGGGGGCGATAAATCGATCTAGCTAGGTTTTATTTTTAGTAAAACGGAATTTCCCGGTGTTTTCAGGCTTAAAAGATTTAGTACGCCCATATCATCAAAACAGACAGGTAATTTTGCCACCATTTATAACGCCACAATTGCTCAGTCGGAAAATCGTGAGTTTGCAATGTCTATTTTTGTTTTTGAGTTTTGAGTTTGAATCTCGACAGATATATTTCTTTTATTTTGTTCATGTTTCTTTTTTTATTTGTTATTTACTTTTTTATTCTTTCATTTAGTTATTTAAATACAAAAATGACAGAAATAAAAATTTCTTGTATATTTTTTCGTGGTCCTTAAGTTCTCCAACAGATGGCACGAGCAAAGCTCGGTCGCACACGTACTTATAATAGACTGTGCATGCTTGTTGCAAGTAGGTTATAATAATTACGGACGCTCAAGAAGATATCGTATTCTTACGATTACGATGTTAAATCGACGTCATACGGAAAGGTTTTTCATACTTTGACAGCAACTCACACTAGCTACATAGTGAATACATTTGGCAGCCTTAGTTAGCAATTTGTAAACCAGTCCACTTAAAAAACAATTTCTTTCAGCTACATATCCCTTCCTCAATGGCTACAACGTTTCACTCCAGCCAGCTTGTACGTAAAGATCCTTGAATTAGGAGTACAGGATCTGAAGAAGGTAAAGCAAGAGGACCACTACGAGCTGGCTCTCGATATTCTGGACTCGCTGATCGGTCAGAACACTTTTAGGCAACACAGGAAAGCCGAGTGGTACGCCGAGAAGGCGCTGATATTGCACAGCTGTTTGAGTAGATATGATGAGGTAAATGATTGGTCAATTTAATGTATGTTTTTTAAGATAGTCTGACATGTGTTTTGTCCATACACAGAGCTTTTCTCTAGCTTGGTGCTATAATATTTTTAATTCGAAAGTATTAGGGAAGGGTAGTTTTTCTGAGCAAACTAAATCATATCAATTAGGAGTTTGTGTTAACTTGGTAGTTGGTTGACTAATTACAAAATTGCGTCCATTTTTACCTGAAGGTAACCTAAAACCAGCTCGGCGCAGTTATATATTGAAACAAATTTCGAAAAGTCTCTAATTATTCCCACATTTCTTTTGCATTATCTCTTTACAAAACTAATAATTAGTTAAATAATTATAATAAACTAACTAAACTAATTGTTAGTTTAAGATTGTTTTTATAAATAATGTCATGTTTGCTGTGCTCTAACAGGGCGTCATTGTACATTACAGTAATTGTTAGGTATAATGACACATGCAAATAAATATTTTGAGTTTGAAAATTTCTTATCTTTTCTAAAAGAAAATAAAGCTGCACCTTTTGCACGGTTGCATAACAATGCAACTTAGAAATATTAATAAAAAAAACATTATTATTAATGATACAAACACTTGTACTCGTTCCACATAATATATTTATATTTGAAAGGAGGATACTATGAAGTTTCACCAAGTGCCGACAATCGCAAATATAAATTTCTAATATATTTTTAGGCTGCTGAAGTGCTGTTAACGGGCTTCAGATCAGATCTTTCTGAAGAGGCTAAGGACAGCATGCGACCACGAGCGAAGAAGATCGCGAACCAGAAGAATATAACCCTGAGCGAGCAACTAAAAGTTGACTTGCTGGGATATACCACCAAAGAGACGATTCTTGAGAAGAACTTCAGTTCCAAACACATTGATAAGCAACCTATGGAGTTAGTACTATTAATATTTTAATATATTCTCTGTTGCGAATGCGAATAAATTACTTAATACAGTAAAATAGAATTCCAATAAAAAAATAAGGTCGCCATTTGCTCTCTCTTCCTAATAGTGAGTAGTTATAAGAGCGTCGGTAGTTTAGTGGCTACGGCCGCTGCCTCCCGTCCGGGGAACGCGGGTTCGATCCCCACCACGTACTGATGTGTTTTCGAGTTTCAAATTCATATGTACGTTTATTCGACGGTGTTTCGGTGAAGGATAACATCGTGATGAAATCTGCACACTCCTGCGAAGAAATTCAAAGGTTGTGTGTGAAGTCGACCAACACGCACTGGGCCAGCATGATCGACTTAGGCCTAATTGCCCTGATTCAGGGTAGGCTTGAGCCCCTCGGTGGGGACGTATATGAGCTGTTGATGATGATAACAACGTAAACTATTGAAGCAGTACAAGCCAGAAACTACACCTTTGCTTCTGATATATGGCGCACCCGGTAGGATTCAAAGCTGGACAACTCCATTTATTAAATAAAATTGTACCTATACGGGGTTATTTTTTATTCAGTGCACAAACTTTAATATGTTGTTCAGACCATGAAACTGAACAACTTTCCCCAAGAAACATGGGTCCGGACACGGTCCGGAAATGAAAGAAAATTTTGTACCTCCCATACTAATTGCTGTAACGAGCCGCTGATGTTGATGTTGATACTAATTGCTGAGTTGGCAGCGGCAGTTTGTATTCTTTTTTTCGGGAAAGTTGTTTAGTTTCATGGTCTGAACGACATATTAAAGTTTTTGCACTGAAAATAATTATGTATTTTCAATCACAGCAGAATTTTTATAGCGCGCCTTTTTATTTGTGTTGAAACTTTTAACTCTGATCTGTCCCTTTTTTGTTGTTATTGTTTTGTTTTTTTATGTACCCACTTCGCTTCCTTCATCTGTTACTTCTGTATTGTTTTTGTGTACTGCGAATAAATTTCTTCTTTCTTTCTTTCTTTCTTTCTAACTATTAAGATAGTTATGTTTTAAAAGTGGTCTGAATTATTTGTGTATAGGCGAACAGGCAAGCGAGGTAAGGTGAAGTTCGAGACGCGGACCGTGGACGGCCGGCTGGTGCAAGAAGCTGAGGAGTATTGCATTACGCACTATATTTGCTCTGGCGAATACACTCATGGTAAGTTAGCCTTTGTTTTCTGACGCATTAGATAGAAACATTATCCACGGCAGCTGTAAAAAATATAAGATACTGCCGTATTAGATTAGACTTAAAAAAATTACTCTGTTGGATCTTACATTAAATAAAGAATTATTATCCTAATTTTTTGCGGTAATTTTTTAGCTGATTACTATTTTATCTCCAGTATTACTAATCCAATCACAGCGGCATTTTCATAAAGCTTTTTTTCCTATCGGACCTAACCGCTACCTAATCTACTAAAGTGATAAAATAGCATGCGCGGCCTTGCGGGGGAGCAGATGGTTTTAGACCCCTATTTACCATATTAATTCTGTGCCCCAAAAAAACTTTCTTTTAATTTATTTTATTATGGTACCGAAGTACAATTTGATATTCTTATATCTAACTCGTCAAACCATTACGTTTGATGGCGAGATCACGCTCTTATACATTCTTATACCTACCTTATGTGTACATACGATTGAACGAAACAGCATGCAAATACAATGCAATATAAAAAAAAATAGACTTCAAAATATCACTTATACCTTATTTAATTTTGACTTCAGGCGAACATTGGGAGGGCCGTATCGTGACGTCACTGTTCTTCCTCCTGTTCTGGGACATCATCTACTCCAAGCCGAGCGATGTCCGCGGCATATTCCTGTCTCACTACCAGCAGTATCCGCTGGACTTGTTCACGGATTGTTTCTACACCAACCGCAAGCAGGCCATCGACGATTGGCTGCACGTCATAGAAACTGCTAGTGAGGAGAAACTGCTGAAGATCATAGAAGACACGTGGAATAATAGACCTGACTGTGAGTGTTGCTGTTTTTTTAAGTAATCATGTATGTATATAAACACTTTATTGCACAATGAAAGTAACATTACAAAAAATCAATCATAATCATGATTGCTTAAAATAATTAAATATTTCCCTAACTTATAGCCGTCTTTTGTTCGAATAACTCGAAAACTTGGACGAATTCGAAAATCTTCGAAAACAAAGCTTTGCCATCGATATGATAAAAAAAAAAGATAGGATGTTCTATAGTCTTAGCCAGACGATTTTATTACGGTTTACTGACGAAACCCTGAGAGTTCGCGTACCCCATTTTAAAACTACTCAATAGGGTATTACACTGTTCCTGAATTTACCACATTTTATGAATTAACTTAAAAATCTAGGCACACGGCGGTGTGTCCGCCAAGCTCGCAAAAGAAAGGCGACGACGCACCAGTGTGTGTTATATTACACGTACCATTACGAGCCACTTGCAACCCCCCTGAAACTTAAAATCTATTGGATCTACAAACTTGATATAGATGAACAGCAGACGATTCGCGAAGAAAAAAACAGAATCGATTGAAAAACCAAACAGTGATTTTTTAAAGTGTTTCTTTCTTGAATACTTTTCTGTATGACTTAGTGACGTCACTGGTCTATATTTGCCTCGTTGTCTAATCTTGAACTTTAAATATAACTCGGTAAATTTTGAAGATAGGGCGAAAATTCTTTTACTGTTCGGTAACAGGAACTAATAAGATTGGATTTATAAATTTTAAAAGAGTTGAAAAATACTCTGTTTGCACGTTTAATTCAGACGGTTATAGGTATCCCTGCATCTTAGTAATTTTGTAGGTATTACTGACTAAATGGGCAAAGACTTTGAAAATAAAGAACACCTGCACGGACCTCATTAGTCTTCTTATTTTCACCCTCTCTCTAACCAACTAGATAGCAAGAAGTTGCAAGTTACCTCTTTCATTCATTCACATATTCACTATACATACTCTGATAATGATATAGATCACCCAAAGAAACAATACTCGTATATCTGCGTTTACTAAGATCGACGCGTTTATCACACTTTCCTTCCAACAAGGGGATGTTTTTTATGATTAGGTAACCAAGTTGTTTGGCTTAATTACTCGAAAACTAACGTGTAAATGCATCTCATTTTTTATGAAGTGGTTGAGGAAAGAGATAGGCGGAGACGTGAACGGCCTCGTAGGAGATGGCGGGATGAGCTTGACTCTTTTTCAAGGAGTTGGGATGAGGAAGCCCAGGATAGGGAAGGATGGAAGAAGAAGAGGGAGACCTTTGCCCAACAGTGGGACAGTCTAGGCTAAATAAGATGAAAGGATCAGGACTTAGAATTCGACTTCGAAAGTAGACTTTCAGCGACTTTTAGACTATTTGACAGTAATATGGCGGTACTTTATATTCCATTGCTTCCTGCCTGTAGTCGAGTTATCGGGCTTTTCCCGCGGCGCGTTGACCCTGGAGCAGCTGAAGACGGTGGCTTGCTGCCTGCGCGCGCGCGGCCTGGCCGCCACGTGCCGCCGCCTCGCGCGCCACTACCGCCACGCGCACAGCGGCTTCCCCGACCTCACGCTCTGGCACGCACACTCCAAACAGGTACTGTTAACATTCCTTATAGAATCATAATACCCCGATTCGTACAGCTTTGGAGTTTTTAAGGCTAGAGTGAAGTTTTCTGGGCCACGTAGTCACTTTCTATTAAGTGAGACTGTGGTCAAACCAAACCTTATAGCAACCAAAAACGGTTTTAGTGTGTGACTCACCTCAACCACATACGTATAGATATAAGTTAGCATCTAAGTAGCTGGTAGTCAATATAAGTTCGTCTGACGCACAACACATCTTTCATTCTGCCACACTCCCGGGTCCCGCATACCGCACGGTAGTCAGAAGTGGTAGCCGCCGCAAACAGTCCCATTTTGTTCAAGAACTCATGACCTTATTCAAAGGCACAAATGACTCAAACTAAATGGAATTTAAAAGATTAATATATAGATATATTTAACTGGTAGGATGGTGTTCTTGCCCACTTCCCTATGAAATTAAAAAAATCGTTCATATACCAATCAATCAACATCTAACAGCCTCCGTGGCCGAGTGATCGAGATTTCGACGCCCATTACGGAGGTTCCGGGTTCAATACCCGGTAGGGACACTGTCAAGCAAAAATCTCTTTGTGTGACTTTCCCCAGTCTGATTAGGACATTGCAGACTGAATCAACTGATTGTCCGAAAAGAAAGATGATTCTGTGCTTCGGAAGGCACGTTAAGCCGTTGGTCCCGGCTACTATCTAGTCGTTACATGAGCCAAGTCAGTGGCCTTTGGCGGCTCTATAACACTGACACCAGGGTTTGTGAGGTCGGTTGTCGACCTTACAACCCACACGATGATGATGATGAGCATCTCAATCACCCCGTTACTCCTTCCAGATAAAGTTCGTGGAAGTGAAGACGGACACAGACAAACCGTCGATGAAGCAGCTGCAATGGATGCAGTATCTGCAGTCTCACGACATCGCCGTTGAGTTCTGCTACGTCGGCGTGCACACCACGAGGCAGCGCTGCCGGACTCACGCGCCGGCAACAACGCCACAGGAAAGGAAACAGAGGAAAAAGAAAGCTAAGGTTAAAGAAGAGCCTGTGGCAAAGACTGAGATGGAGCAGTGAGTTACCTATTACTAAAAGTATTTATAGATAAGCTTGAACTAGATCATAGATGACACTTCGAATCAGAGAAAGAGGTTATTTTATATTTATATAGAATACAGTGCGTCTAGAATGAGTAGGCTAATAACACGGAATATAAAACAAGACTGGAAAGGACAAACGTAATTTTTTCTATGAAATCAGTGAAAGAATAACAAACATCCATCCATACTTACAAACTTTCGCGTTGATAATAGTAGTAATAGTAAGGATAAGGATTGATACGCGAGTGTTAGGAAAAAACACGGTTACTCCCACTAACCATATAATGTTTTGTTTATGTACAGCAGCCAGTCATGCGGCTGGACGCTGGCTTTACTAAAACAGCTCCTACTGTTTGGAAATAAAGACGGTATCCAGGTCAAAGTGTCCAGCCGCATGTGCTGCCTATTGTACGTAAAGTGCACGTGTATTGTCAATTGTTGGCAACACATTGTCTTCAGTCAACCACTACCTCTTGTGCTTTGGAACTACTACAGTTTGGTTCTCCCATGGTGAATAATTCATTCCATCATTATATTTTGTCTGCTCCTTAGACACAGAATGAATATAGTATTGTCGTAATCACTGCATTTATTTGGTGTCGCCATTGGTATATATAAAGCCAATTAATATTTAATTTCTACTCATTTCTTGATGCACTAAAAAGTACATTTAGGTTGGAACCTATGCTTATTTTTCAATAAATCAATAATATAATATATTTTTACATAATTATGCTACTGCGCCATGGCAGCACAGCCTATGCTGCTAAATTGTATTATAATGGGGGATTTTCTGACAGCTCTTTAAAAAATAAAAGTTCTAATTAAGACGATAGATGGCGCCAGGTGTACTTCGTGGATTCTTTTTTTAATCCTTTTATGGCCCTGGGTGACTCGCCGGATTTCTTCGGATCTACAAATCGTCAACGCCATCTGCCGAAGTTTTATGAACAATTTTTTTTTAATTGGCTGTCGGAATATCTCCCATTCGTAATGAATGATACTCGTACGGAAGATACGAAATTAAGATTTTGAAAACTGTGATGTTTGATATTTATGTATTTTTAAATTAAAAACAAAGAAAATTGTGTTTACAGTTTTAGCTCTGTTTATGTTTTACCTATATAATTAAGTAAAAATGTTGATTGCAATACTTCTAAGCTTCTGAAATATTTTGTATAAAAAATAATATAGTTTTTTCCTGCCTTTTCGTTAGTCTTTATTAAGAAAGAAAGAAAAAACATCAGGGTTTATGACGTTAATACATGAATATTTTCATATTATATTAGTGCGTTTTATTTTAAATAAAGGAAGGAAGGAAGAAAGTACGCGGCGCGTGGGCTATTTTGTGATTGAGGCAAAGCAGGGTTGTATAAT
This sequence comes from Carpatolechia fugitivella, assembly GCA_951230895.1. NCBI lineage: Eukaryota > Metazoa > Arthropoda > Insecta > Lepidoptera > Gelechiidae > Carpatolechia > Carpatolechia fugitivella. Next base: position 5,177,056 of record OX579664.1, read on the forward strand.
CTACCTTATAATTCTGTTATATCCTCTTTGGGTGCCTTTAGCCATGCGTGTCAAAACAAATCGTCGTTGATGCTTGGAGACCATCTCAAAATCGCTTGTCAAATTGATTGTGTTGTCGCAACAAATAAAATAAAAGGATATCGATACGTTTTAAATTTACAATTTCGCAGTGACAATAACTAGTTGAAAATATATATTGTTGATGTTGTCGTTCGTGTACGTTCCCTTGGTCGTGATGTCGGCCGTGTCCGCACTCTCTGTGGCGTTCCTCTACTGCAAGAACCGCTCCTCGAAGAAAGGGTACATGGACGTGAAGGAGAAACCCGACGACGGGTGACCGCCCGGCGCTCGCGCGTTCAACTGCTCTGTTTACGGCGTTGACCACCATTTGATTGACACAGTAGTTCATACAGATATTTTATTAACTATTTTTATGTTGTAGCTGTTATTATTGTTGGTGTAATGATATAGAATACTGTTTTGTGTTTATACACGAATTTGGTTAGTTAGTTTATGATAAACTTTTATACGTATTTTCGGGAGGTTTATTTATTAATTTAAAGAAGCAAGAAATTGTCCCCTATTTTTTTTCCTGCGGTAAAAAGCAGCCCCGATCTTGTGAGTCAAACTATTTATTTTATTCCAGACCAGTAACATTTACAACTGTTGCAAACAGTCTTGTTTTACACGATAGTGTTGCTAAATGTTTTTTTACAAATGTTACAGTTTATTTTCAATACATCTTAACTACAACTACACAAAACTACACAGGAAAATGTTCTTAGCTTTCAAACTCCATAGAAGAGTCCAAAATCAAGCTCCTTACTATGGGGTTCTCAAGCTTCTAGTCAGAAAAGTCCTTCATCCAGAGAGAAGTTTTTTTCACCTCTAAGAAAAAGAAATGTTGTTAAAAGAACTCCACATAAAGCAGTCAGGAGCCTCACTACAGAGTTGAAATCTAGTATACCATCAAGGATATTGTTTGAAGATGACTTATTTACCAACTCGTGTGAAGGCATGGATGACAAGAGTAAGTTTTTATGACTGATTGTAACCTTAAGCTCAATGGCTAGACTGACTTACAAAAAAATTTTGACTATGACTCAGTAATGAATATTTCAGGAATTTCAGAATATTTCAGTAATGAATGACTAATGTTTATTTACAGCTAAATTCCTTCTGGAAATGATAAATAACTTTCTCAACACACTATCTCTACAACACTTGCTGGACAGTGAATCTCAAGCTCTCCTTAGGAAGTGCTTTGAGGTGGTGAAGCCTGGCATGAAGCTGGTCTGCCGCTTGTATTGGAGAAAGGAGGGGTGGTACATGAAAGAACAAGTAATAAAAATATGTTCCGAAGAGAATGAACATAATGATATGCACAGTTTCCAAGAGATGATGACATCTTTGCTGGAGAGTGGATTGGTTGCTCAGAGCGAGTGTATGTAAACTTTTTATTTTATAAAGTAATTAAGTATAAATTAATTACTTTAAATTGAAATAAAAATTAGAATAATATAAATATTATTTAGTAAAGCAATTTTGTTACCTACTTCTTATCACTATAAATGTTGTGGTTTATTTATTATCTTTGTTCCTGTTAATTAATTATGGTTTTAATGTTAGTATATTTCAAAAATACCACTTTTAATTTTAGGCTCCACACATAACATGAGTTTTGATGACTTAACATCAATACTGAAAAAAGATGATTTGAAAGAAATATGTAAAGAACTGAAAATGAATATAAATTCTAAACAGGATGCCATAGAAGCTTTAAGAACTTTTAGTAAAAGATCATCAAACATTACTAAATACATAACTGGATGTAGCAGCTCAAACTCCTTGAGAGTATTGAAAATGTAAGTAAAAGAATCTTGTTTATTAATCATCATAATAAGTGCATAAAAATGTATTGAATTGTTTATTGTATGTACCTACCTATTACTAAGACCACCACTAGTACTAAACAAAATGGATTGTTTTTTTTATATAACTATGGTACTACATCTTATTAGGGATGAAAATAAATACTAAGTAAATGTGACTCTGTAAAATAATCATCATCATACGGCCTCCTACATCTTGTCAGATGATTTAAGCAGCGTCAGTTTTGGAGGCGTCACGTTCGTGCGCACTTGCGGCATGTAAACTGCGAGTCCGGGGGAACCTCTCCGCGAGTGTGCCTTTTCGCACGTTTTTAGGCTAGATCTTCAAACCAGGCATCATCATGGGTTTTGCAACCCTCGGTGATTGTTTTCCTCCATTCATCGCGGTTGGATGCGACATCTTCCCAAAATAATAGTCCAGCTACAAAATATTTTTATTACTTTAAAATAATGTTCTCAACAATAAAATTAAAGGTGTCAACCAAAAAGAAATAAATTTTTATTCTCTTCTTTTTTTTTACCTGATTAATCAGGTCCTCTTTTATTAGAGAAAGCTGTTAAAAGGTCACATTAAAATGAAATATTCTTTAAATGCAATATTTTTTAAGAAACAAAGTCTTGTGTTTTTATAACAGACTAGCGGTCCACCCGCGGCTACGCTCGCGTTATCTAAGGTTTTCCCGTAGGAATATGAATTTCCCATAAAAAGTATTCTATGTGTTAATCCAGGGTACAAACTATCTCTATTCCAAATTTCATACCAATCCGTTCAGTAGTTTTTGCGTGAAAGAGTAACAAACATCCATCCATACATCCAATATTAGTATAAGCCGTGCAGATAAAGAATATATCTGAAAATGGCGGTGGGTACTTATGGTACGGTTGGCAAAACAAATTCTCGAAGATCGATTTTTATTTTTCCTACTGACTTTTTTTGTTGTTAATTATTCTTTTTTATTATTATAATTTAAAATGGGACGGGACGGGTTTATTATTATTAATTAACGATACTAATAATAATTACAAAATATATTAATGAAATAAATAAGGAGCAAGGGTAAATATAATAAAAAACAACATGGACAGGTTTAAAATTATATATTTTACATTATTATGTATGATTTCCGGAAGAACGTCATCAACATCAATGACAATTATCTTTGTTTGCGAACACAGATTTTTGTCATTATTTTTTTTGCAGCGCGTACTTCACTGTGTGAGTATAGACAGCGATAGATTGTGAGCGAGATAGCATGCGAGCGGATGCCATTTTCAGATCTATTCTTTATCTGCATGGGTTATAAGCATTTAATAAGTAACAGAATTACTGTCAAAAATGAACTAATAATAATTTTTATTATCTATTTTACTGTATTATTTATTTTACTTGTATTCTAGGATGAGTGAAAAAGCAGGTGCATGCTACAAACTGTCGGATTTAGCAAGAAGAACATTGTACAAGCTGTATATAATCATGTATCTAGGCATGAACTACAACATTATCAGAGAGAAGAAATTGGAATTGACATTGATTTATGATAAGATCCAGCGGGAAACTTATCCAATCGATAAGGAAATGGTACTTGATAATGCCAGTGTTGTATTTAAAACCAAGGACCAGTTTGAGAGGTAATATAATACTGATATGTTTAGATTTAATAAGATCTACGATATATGGTATTCGTTCACTTACTAGATAAAAAAAATATGTAACAAATCTTGTTATATTTAAGGTATTTGGCAGCACATCAAATCTTTGAAGACTTCATAAGCATTACTGACTTGAATGCAAAATGTACTATTGTGAAGGAAGCCTATAGATTGTACCAGGATATCAGCGAAGACGAAATGGACTGGTAATTGACGATTAGTTAATTTATGCCCATGTTTTTAGTGAATTTTCTCGTGGCAATAAGATTTTTTGCCTCTGTACAAAGTAGCCTAAATCTGTCCTTTGGTGTCTTTGTACCAAATTTAATAGAAATCGGTTTAGTAGCTTGGCTGATTAGAGAAAGCTAAATACACACTTAGAGACTTTCGTATGTAAGGTTATATAGGAAAAGATGTATATCTTTAAATATCTTATACTTTAAACGAGCAATTCTTGTATATATATAATAATCAGCATCTCGGAAACGGCTGCAACGATGTAGATGAAATTTAGCATACAGGGGGTTTCGGGGGCGATAAATCGATCTAGCTAGGTTTTATTTTTAGTAAAACGGAATTTCCCGGTGTTTTCAGGCTTAAAAGATTTAGTACGCCCATATTATTAAAACAGACAGGTAATTTTGCCACCATTTATAACGCCACAATTGCTCAGTCGGAAAATCGTGAGTTTGCAATGTCTATTTTTGTTTTTGAGTTTTGAGTTTGAATCTCGACAGATATATATTTTTTTTTATTTTGTTCATGTTTCTTTTTTTATTTGTTATTTACTTTTTTATTCTTTCATTTAGTTATTTAAATACAAAAATGACAGAAATAAAAATTTCTTGTATATTTTTTCGTGGTCCTTAAGTTCTCCAACAAATGGCACGAGCAAAGCTCGGTCGCACACGTACTTATAATAGACTGTGCATGCTTGTTGCAAGTAGGTTATAATAATCACGGACGCTGAAGAAGATATCGTATTCTTACGATTACGATGTTAAATCGACGTCATACGGAAAGGTTTTTCATACTTTGACAGCAACTCACACTAGCTACATAGTGAATACATTTGGCAGCCTTAGTTAGCAATTTGTAAACCAGTCCACTTAAAAAACAATTTCTTTCAGCTACATATCCCTTCCTCAATGGCTACAACGTTTCACTCCAGCCAGCTTGTACGTAAAGATCCTTGAATTAGGAGTACAGGATCTGAAGAAGGTTAAGCAAGAGGACCACTACGAGCTGGCTCTCGATATTCTGGACTCGCTGATCGGTCAGAACACTTTTAGGCAACACAGGAAAGCCGAGTGGTACGCCGAGAAGGCGCTGATATTGCACAGTTGTTTGAGTAGATATGATGAGGTAAATGATTGGTCAATTTAATGTATGTTTTTTAAGATAGTCTGACATGTGTTTGTCCATACACAGAGCTTTTCTCTAGCTTAGTGCTATAATATTTTTAATTCGAAAGTATTAGGGAAGGGTAGTTTTTCTGAGCAAACTAAATCATATCAATTAGGAGTTTGTGTTAACTTGGTAGTTGGTTGACTAATTACAAAATTGCGTCCATTTTTACCTGAAGGTAACCTAAAACCAGCTCGGCGCAGTTATATATTGAAACAAATTTCGAAAAGTCTCTAATTATTCCCATATTTCTCTTGCATTATCTCTTTACAAAACTAATAATTAGTTAAATAATTATAATAAACTAACTAAACTAATTGTAAGTTTAAGATTGTTTTTATAAATAATGTCATGTTTGCTGTGCTCTAACAGGGCGTCATTGTACATTACAGTAATTGTTAGGTATAATGAATGACACATGCAAATAAATATTTTGAGTTTGAAAATTTCTTATCTTTTCTAAAAGAAAATAAAGCTGCACCTTTTGCACGGTTGCATAACAATGCAACTTAGAAATATTAATAAAAAAAACATTATTATTAATGATACAAACACTTGTACTCGTTCCACATAATATATTTATATTTGAAAGGAGGATACTATGAAGTTTCACCAAGTGCCGACAATCGCAAATATAAATTTCTAATATATTTTTAGGCTGCTGAAGTGCTGTTAACGGGCTTCAGATCAGATCTTTCTGAAGAGGCTAAGGACAGCATGCGACCACGAGCGAAGAAGATCGCGAACCAGAAGAATATAACCCTGAGCGAGCAACTAAAAGTTGACTTGCTGGGATATACCACCAAAGAGACGATTCTTGAGAAGAACTTCAGTTCCAAACACATTGATAAGCAACCTATGGAGTTAGTACTATTAATATTTTAATATATTCTCTGTTGCGAATGCGAATAAATTACTTAATACAGTAAAATAGAATTCCAATAAAAAAATAAGGTCGCCATTTGCTCTCTCTTCCTAATAGTGAGTAGTTATAAGAGCGTCGGTAGTTTAGTGGCTACGGCCGCTGCCTCCCGTCCGGGGAACGCGGGTTCGATCCCCACCACGTACTGATGTGTTTTCGAGTTTCAAATTCATATGTACGTTTATTCGACGGTGTTTCGGTGAAGGATAACATCGTGATGAAATCTGCACACTCCTGCGAAGAAATTCAAAGGTTGTGTGTGAAGTCGACCAACACGCACTGGGCCAGCATGATCGACTTAGGCCTAATTGCCCTGATTCAGGGTAGGCTTGAGCCCCTCGGTGGGGACGTATATGAGCTGTTGATGATGATAACAACGTAAACTATTGAAGCAGTACAAGCCAGAAACTACACCTTTGCTTCTGATATATGGCGCACCCGGTAGGATTCAAAGCTGGACAACTCCATTTATTAAATAAAATTGTACCTATACGGGGTTATTTTTTATTCAGTGCACAAACTTTAATATGTTGTTCAGACCATGAAACTGAACAACTTTCCCCAAGAAACATGGGTCCGGACACGGTCCGGAAATGAAAGAAAATTTTGTACCTCCCATACTAATTGCTGTAACGAGCCGCTGATGTTGATGTTGATACTAATTGCTGAGTTGGCAGCGGCAGTTTGTATTCTTTTTTTCGGGAAAGTTGTTTAGTTTCATGGTCTGAACGACATATTAAAGTTTTTGCACTGAAAATAATTATGTATTTTCAATCACAGCAGAATTTTTATAGCGCGCCTTTTTATTTGTGTTGAAACTTTTAACTCTGATCTGTCCCTTTTTTGTTGTTATTGTTTTGTTTTTTTATGTACCCACTTCGCTTCCTTCATCTGTTACTTCTGTATTGTTTTTGTGTACTGCGAATAAATTTCTTCTTTCTTTCTTTCTTTCTTTCTAACTATTAAGATAGTTATGTTTTAAAAGTGGTCTGAATTATTTGTGTATAGGCGAACAGGCAAGCGAGGTAAGGTGAAGTTCGAGACGCGGACCGTGGACGGCCGGCTGGTGCAAGAAGCTGAGGAGTATTGCATTACGCACTATATTTGCTCTGGCGAATACACTCATGGTAAGTTAGCCTTTGTTTTCTGACGCATTAGATAGAAACATTATCCACGGCAGCTGTAAAAAATATAAGATACTGCCGTATTAGATTAGACTTAAAAAAATTACTCTGTTGGATCTTACATTAAATAAAGAATTATTATCCTAATTTTTTGCGGTAATTTTTTAGCTGATTACTATTTTATCTCCAGTATTACTAATCCAATCACAGCGGCATTTTCATAAAGCTTTTTTTCCTATCGGACCTAACCGCTACCTAATCTACTAAAGTGATAAAATAGCATGCGCGGACTTGCGGGGGAGCAGATGGTTTTAGACCCCTATTTACCATATTAATTCTGTGCCCCAAAAAAACTTTCTTTTAATTTATTTTATTATGGTACCGAAGTACAATTTGATATTCTTATATCTAACTCGTCAAACCATTACGTTTGATGGCGAGATCACGCTCTTATACATTCTTATACCTACCTTATGTGTACATACGATTGAACGAAACAGCATGCAAATACAATGCAATATAAAAAAAAATAGACTTCAAAATATCACTTATACTTTATTTAATTTTGACTTCAGGCGAACATTGGGAGGGCCGTATCGTGACGTCACTGTTCTTCCTCCTGTTCTGGGACATCATCTACTCCAAGCCGAGCGATGTCCGCGGCATATTCCTGTCTCACTACCAGCAGTATCCGCTGGACTTGTTCACGGATTGTTTCTACACCAACCGCAAGCAGGCCATCGACGATTGGCTGCACGTCATAGAAACTGCTAGTGAGGAGAAACTGCTGAAGATCATAGAAGACACGTGGAATAATAGACCTGACTGTGAGTGCTGCTGTTTTTTTAAGTAATCATGTATGTATATAAACACTTTATTGCACAATAAAAGTAACATTACAAAAAATCAATCATAATCATGATTGCTTAAAATAATTAAATATTTCCCTAACTTATAGCCGTCTTTTGTTCGAATAACTCGAAAACTTGGACGAATTCGAAAATCTTCGAAAACAAAGCTTTGCCATCGATATGATAAAAAGATAGGATGTTCTATAGTCTTAGCCAGACGATTTTATTACGGTTTACTGACGAAACCCTGAGAGTTCGCGTACCCCATTTTAAAACTACTCAATAGGGTATTACACTGTTCCTGAATTTACCACATTTTATGAATTAACTTAAAAATCTAGGCACACGGCGGTGTGTCCGCCAAGCTCGCAAAAGAAAGGCGACGACGCACCAGTGTGTGTTATATTACACGTACCATTACGAGCCACTTGCAACCCCCCTGAAACTTAAAATCTATTGGATCTACAAACTTGATATAGATGAACAGCAGACGATTCGCGAAGAAAAAAACAGAATCGATTGAAAAACCAAACAGTGATTTTTTAAAGTGTTTCTTTCTTGAATACTTTTCTGTATGACTTAGTGACGTCACTGGTCTATATTTGCCTCGTTGTCTAATCTTGAACTTTAAATATAACTCGGTAAATTTTGAAGATAGGGCGAAAATTCTTTTACTGTTCGGTAACAGGAACTAATAAGATTGGATTTATAAATTTTAAAAGAGTTGAAAAATACTCTGTTTGCACGTTTAATTCAGACGGTTATAGGTATCCCTGCATCTTAGTAATTTTGTAGGTATTACTGACTAAATGGGCAAAGACTTTGAAAATAAAGAACACCTGCACGGACCTCATTAGTCTTCTTATTTTCACCCTCTCTCTAACCAACTAGATAGCAAGAAGTTGCAAGTTACCTCTTTCATTCATTCACATATTCACTATACATACTCTGATAATGATATAGATCACCCAAAGAAACAATACTCGTATATCTGCGTTTACTAAGATCGACGCGTTTATCACACTTTCCTTCCAACAAGGGGATGTTTTTTATGATTAGGTAACCAAGTTGTTTGGCTTAATTACTCGAAAACTAACGTGTAAATGCATCTCATTTTTTATGAAGTGGTTGAGGAAAGAGATAGGCGGAGACGTGAACGGCCTCGTAGGAGATGGCGGGATGAGCTTGACTCTTTTTCAAGGAGTTGGGATGAGGAAGCCCAGGATAGGGAAGGATGGAAGAAGAAGAGGGAGACCTTTGCCCAACAGTGGGACAGTCTAGGCTAAATAAGATGAAAGGATCAGGACTTAGAATTCGACTTCGAAAGTAGACTTTCAGCGACTTTTAGACTATTTGACAGTAATATGGCGGTACTTTATATTCCATTGCTTCCTGCCTGTAGTCGAGTTATCGGGCTTTTCCCGCGGCGCGTTGAACCTGGAGCAGCTGAAGACGGTGGCTTGCTGCCTGCGCGCGCGCGGCCTGGCCGCCACGTGCCGCCGCCTCGCGCGCCACTACCGCCACGCGCACAGCGGCTTCCCCGACCTCACGCTCTGGCACGCACACTCCAAACAGGTACTGTTAACATTCCTTATAGAATCATAATACCCCGATTCGTACAGCTTTGGAGTTTTTAAGGCTAGAGTGAAGTTTTCTGGGCCACGTAGTCACTTTCTATTAAGTGAGACTGTGGTCAAACCAAACCTTATAGCAACCAAAAACGGTTTTAGTGTGTGACTCACCTCAACCACATACGTATAAAGTTAGTATCTCCTTCCGTGTCTTATTTGGTAAACAAACATGGCGATAAGGTGACCATAGACACAAAATAGTGCTTCCAAATAATAGATTTCATTGAATTAATTGAATGTAATTGAATTGGTGATTAATTGTAATTGGTGATTACAACGTATATCTCTTACTCTAATTTGTCATCATTGACGTATTTATTGTAGTGATGGGTTAACTCGCTTTGTCTAGAGTAGATCGAGTTGAAATGGTAGCCAACTCGAGTCGCAACTCGAGTTGATTCGACTCGAGGCGGGCGGCGGCGGCGGCGGCGCGGCGCGTGAGTGCGACGTGGGGCGCATTCCGAATCAGACTTTCAGCACTGTCAGCGATCAGAAAAGCAAAAAAGTATGAGTTATGACAGCTGACAGTAATTCGGAACGCGATTACGGGTGCTTAAATCGATATCAGCGCACTCAAAGCGCGTACCGAATTACTGTCAGCAGGCGAAACCCATACAATCTGATCGCTGACGGCGCTGACAGTTTGATTCGAAAGTCACTTAAGCGTGTATAGGAACGCGCCCGTGATTCATTCATTATAACATTTAACATACATTTTTTAATTGCAATGGATAGAGACGTCACGTCTGACCACTTATTTGTCGAATCTATTTTTCTCTGTCTACTTATATTTTTAAAGATTCAACCAGTCTATTACGATTAAATAATTGAATTGTGTATGAGTGCGTGATATACCTCATCTCTAAAATCCAAAGATAATGTAGAGATACCCGATCGAAATATGGTTTGAGGTTAGAACGATTTATTGATAATTTTGCGAAAAACTTAAGTTTTCGATGATTAATTCTAACAGAATTTGTGAGTGAATGCTTGATAAGTGTTTGTTTCAGGTGTATTAATATTTTGGGCTAGTTCTATAGTGTGATCAGCCCGTAAACTTGAGATTTTGTCGAGGTAAGTGGTTTGTTTACCAAATAAGACACGGAAGGAGATACTAACCTTAGATATAAGTTAGCATCTAAGTAGCTGGTAGTCAATATAAGTTCGTCTGACGCACAACACATCTTTCATTCTGCCACACTCCCGGGTCCCGCATACCGCACGGTAGTCAGAAGTGGTAGCCGCCGCAAACAGTCCCATTTTGTTCAAGAACTCATGACCTTATTCAAAGGCACAAATGACTCAAACTAAATGGAATTTAAAAGATTAATATATAGATATATTTAACTGGTAGGATGGTGTTCTTGCCCACTTCCCTATGAAATTAAAAAAATCGTTCATATACCAATCAATCAACATCTAACAGCCTCCGTGGCCGAGTGATCGAGATTTCGACGCCCATTACGGAGGTTCCGGGTTCAATACCCGGTAGGGACACTGTCAAGCAAAAATCTCTTTGTGTGACTTTCCCCAGTCTGATTAGGACATTGCAGACTGAATCAACTGATTGTCCGAAAAGAAAGATGATTCTGTGCTTCGGAAGGCACGTTAAGCCGTTGGTCCCGGCTACTATCTAGTCGTTACATGAGCCAAGTCAGTGGCCTTTGGCGGCTCTATAACACTGACACCAGGGTTTGTGAGGTCGGTTGTCGACCTTACAACCCACACGATGATGATGATGAGCATCTCAATCACCCCGTTACTCCTTCCAGATAAAGTTCGTGGAAGTGAAGACGGACACAGACAAACCGTCGATGAAGCAGCTGCAATGGATGCAGTATCTGCAGTCTCACGACATCGCCGTTGAGTTCTGCTACGTCGGCGTGCACACCACGAGGCAGCGCTGCCGGACTCACGCGCCGGCAACAACGCCACAGGAAAGGAAACAGAGGAAAAAGAAAGCTAAGGTTAAAGAAGAGCCTGTGGCAAAGACTGAGATGGAGCAGTGAGTTACCTATTACTAAAAGTATTTATAGATAAGCTTGAACTAGATCATAGATGACACTTCGAATCAGAGAAAGAGGTTATTTTATATTTATATAGAATACAGTGCGTCTAGAATGAGTAGGCTAATAACACGGAATATAAAACAAGACTGGAAAGGACAAACGTAATTTTTTCTATGAAATCAGTGAAAGAATAACAAACATCCATCCATACTTACAAACTTTCGCGTTGATAATAGTAGTAATAGTAAGGATAAGGATTGATACGCGAGTGTTAGGAAAAAACACGGTTACTCCCACTAACCATATAATGTTTTGTTTATGTACAGCAGCCAGTCATGCGGCTGGACGCTGGCTTTACTAAAACAGCTCCTACTGTTTGGAAATAAAGACGGTATCCAGGTCAAAGTGTCCAGCCGCATGTGCTGCCTATTGTACGTAAAGTGCACGTGTATTGTCAATTGTTGGCAACACATTGTCTTCAGTCAACCACTACCTCTTGTGCTTTGGAACTACTACAGTTTGGTTCTCCCATGGTGAATAATTCATTCCATCATTATATTTTGTCTGCTCCTTAGACACAGAATGAATATAGTATTGTCGTAATCACTGCATTTATTTGGTGTCGCCATTGGTATATATAAAGCCAATTAATATTTAATTTCTACTCATTTCTTGATGCACTAAAAAGTACATTTAGGTTGGAACCTATGCTTATTTTTCAATAAATCAATAATATAATATATTTTTACATAATTATGCTACTGCGCCATGGCAGCACAGCCTATGCTGCTAAATTGTATTATAATGGGGGATTTTCTGACAGCTCTTTAAAAAATAAAAGTTCTAATTAAGACGATAGATGGCGCCAGGTGTACTTCGTGGATTCTTTTTTTAATCCTTTTATGGCCCTGGGTGACTCGCCGGATTTCTTCGGATCTACAAATCGTCAACGCCATCTGCCGAAGTTTTATGAACAATTTTTTTTTAATTGGCTGTCGGAATATCTCCCATTCGTAATGAATGATACTCGTACGGAAGATACGAAATTAAGATTTTGAAAACTGTGATGTTTGATATTTATGTATTTTTAAATTAAAAACAAAGAAAATTGTGTTTACAGTTTTAGCTCTGTTTATGTTTTACCTATATAATTAAGTAAAAATGTTGATTGCAATACTTCTAAGCTTCTGAAATATTTTGTATAAAAAATAATATAGTTTTTTCCTGCCTTTTCGTTAGTCTTTATTAAGAAAGAAAGAAAAAACATCAGGGTTTATGACGTTAATACATGAATATTTTCATATTATATTAGTGCGTTTTATTTTAAATAAAGGAAGGAAGGAAGAAAGTACGCGGCGCGTGGGCTATTTTGTGATTGAGGCAAAGCAGGGTTGTATAATCTACCTTATAATTCTGTTATATCCTCTTTGGGTGCCTTTAGCCATGCGTGTCAAAACAAATCGTCGTTGATGCTTGGAGACCATCTCAAAATCGCTTGTCAAATTGATTGTGTTGTCGCAACAAATAAAATAAAAGGATATCGATACGTTTTAAATTTACAATTTCGCAGTGACAATAACTAGTTGAAAATATATATTGTTGATGTTGTCGTTCGTGTACGTTCCCTTGGTCGTGATGTCGGCCGTGTCCGCACTCTCTGTGGCGTTCCTCTACTGCAAGAACCGCTCCTCGAAGAAAGGGTACATGGACGTGAAGGAGAAACCCGACGACGGGTGACCGCCCGGCGCTCGCGCGTTCAACTGCTCTGTTTACGGCGTTGACCACCATTTGATTGACACAGTAGTTCATACAGATATTTTATTAACTATTTTTATGTTGTAGCTGTTATTATTGTTGGTGTAATGATATAGAATACTGTTTTGTGTTTATACACGAATTTGGTTAGTTAGTTTATGATAAACTTTTATACGTATTTTCGGGAGGTTTATTTATTAATTTAAAGAAGCAAGAAATTGTCCCCTATTTTTTTTCCTGCGGTAAAAAGCAGCCCCGATCTTGTGAGTCAAACTATTTATTTTATTCCAGACCAGTAACATTTACAACTGTTGCAAACAGTCTTGTTTTACACGATAGTGTTGCTAAATGTTTTTTTACAAATGTTACAGTTTATTTTCAATACATCTTGCTCGAAAATTGAACTTACGAAGGCAGTAAACTGTGCGGTAAATGCGTTTTACCGCACTAGTGCGATTTTCATTACATTTTCTTTTTCTTAGGCTGAATTTCCGCGAGAGCCTTTGCTCCATTATGCTTATAGAAAAAAAACCTGTTATTGTTTTGAGGTTGGTGCTAATTTTATAAAAATAATAATTCTATTAAAATCATAAATCCATAAAGAAGTTCAGCCCATTCTGACGTCAGGTTGGCGGCTCATTTTGGTTAATTCGTAACTTTGTAGATAACGAGGTAAAAATTATCTTAGTATAGGTAATAATTAGGTTACATTTTCTTATAAACAATTCAACCCGTTTCATCACATTACACCAGCCATTCTGGCGAACACGAATGTTCGCGCGTGCCATTTCCCAATAATTATGATTTTAGAAAAAAACATATTTTATTAGTACGAGAAAGGCGCTAATGTACTTGAATTTGCACTGTTTTTCATGTTGCGTTACCTATTTTTTCAACACACAGATTTTAGGTTTTATAACAAACTCGTAACATTATAAACCCTCGCCTACGGCTCGGGCTTACAAAAGTCACCTCGTTTGTAATTTTCCACTTACGATTCTCGTATCGTAATGTACTATTTTGGGTCAAAACGTTTGAAGATAAAAATAAAAAAAGTAAATCGTAACAGAATGATTTATTAAAATATATTCTATTAATAAAATTCATAACATAGTATGTACATTTCAACAATACACCTCAATAGAACAATAAGGCACCTATCCACATGAATAATAAAACTACTTCAAACCCATAACTTCTCACTAGTCTCCTATAAAATAACTTTCACCTTATGTTATATACACCTAAGGGCACTTGTCTTGAGCATTTCATAAAAATATATGGACTACAAAGTAAATAGTAAATAAGTGATTCTACAAATGTAGATACAGTCTACGATGAATCACGTATGTTGTAGATATCGGCTGCGATTAAACTAGTCGAGAGAAAATGCCTAACTTAACTATAGGCTAAAAGGAAAAGCTTTGACTAAACATTCGTAAAAACAACCGCTTACAATTTATACCCTCACCTCATCCAGTGGTAACTAACTTACGAGGAAAATAATCAAGAGACTTACTAATTTATCGACAAACAGCATCATTTATCTTTCACAATTTTCATAAACAAAAGTTCAATAATTTAACAAATCAAGATTTTTTAACAGACAAAAGATTTGATCACTTTAGTACAATTTGGTTTTGTGTCAAATCTACTATCACGAAACAATGCACACGAAAAAACCGAAATGTCCTACACACAGCCGTCTACTTAAATTAATTACAATTACAAAGAGCACCTAATGTAAAACTTATCTATAAATATAATATAAAAATCTGTCAAAATATACCTGCACCTATATTACAGAAAATCTATAAAAATGTAAAATACAGGCACCGCTGTGGCTTGCGATCGGCAGTCCAACTACATTATATCATGAAAAGATTGTATATGATCATCATAACATTTTTAAATAATTTTGGTAACAATAATTTTATCATTCGTTTTGGTGATGTGTTCTCGAATGGCTAGAAACTTTCCTTAGATAAGAAACTTCCAATCAGAAACCAGAACAATTTGTAGTCTTGTTATAATGACGTTATATGCGCAGTCTTCATCATTTGCGAAGGGTGTTCGGGACTCCTGGGTGAAAGCAACAAACAAATAAGTATTTAATATATCTTCTATATATTATAATTAATTATTACTAATGTTAATGAACCTTTCACCCTTTGCAATGGATTTAGTTAGTTCCGAAACAAATAATGGCAATACGTATAAACATATACAGGAACATCATCTTATAAAGTACAAGTAGTAACATACTGTATTAGGTTTTAAATATTATTCATTTTTATATACATAGAAATAAGGCATACATTTTTGTTTTCACGATTTCAATCCTTTATATTTTGTTCTCACCAGTTAGAAGATTAATTATTTTTTCCACAGCGAAATATATTTTTGAATACTGTGCATGATTAAGGCCAATAACTTAAAACAGAATTCACTTTGTCATTGGTGGCTTTGTCACTTACGAGTATATATTATATTAAATCAACATCACAGAAAGAAAGTATTTGTTCATTAAGGGCAGAAACCAGGATATATCTAAAGAGGTGTGAATTTTTAGCTTGAGGCCGTAGTAGGCGAGAGCGATACTAAAACACATAAGTTGGATATTTCTTTTTTTTCTCTAGAGTAACACTGCTTTTTACAACACCTGCAAGAAAAATAGCTAAATAAATGAAAACTCTACTTGAACACGAATTTAAAGTGCTCAAGTATCAATGCATATGAGTCGCTTAGACCAATGATGGTCTAAGTAAGGCTCTTGACAATAGTGAAAAAAAAAATAACATCGCTTTCTGAGGATGTAGGTGTTGTAAAAAAATAAATTAAACCAATTCATGGTTGGCATGCAATGATGAGTCTAGCGTAAGCATATGATACGTTTGGACCATCCAACCTCTGAATTTAAAATGTTAGGGTGACTTTTGATTATGACCTCTAAGGTGATGACGCGTTTGCTCTGCCGATAACAGGAGATCAGGGGATTGTTCTGTCTACTCGGCGCGTTCAAACTTCATTAAAAGTAATGTCAGCGCGCTTTGTCATTCCAAGATAACTTGTGCGTTACACAGTGAATGTAAAATGCAAATTAAGGTTCATTCTAAGATTACAGAAACAAGTTCAGTTTTGTTCTTTCGGTTGCTTTATTCACAGCGAGGAGAAAAAACTGGAACTAAACGGCTATTACAACTGGACATCAGAATTAATTAAAAATGTACTAATTTGACTGCTATGCCCAATGATATTATGAGTAAAAAGGCGTAGATAGGTCACTTACAAGGCAAACAGTGTTTTAACATGGCACAAAACTTACACAAGGACGGCAAGTCTAAGCATAAGTGCGAAAAAGAGACAAAGCGACGCGTGACTAAGTTCAGGTTGGCTAATTAGCCAACTTTTGGTGTGCCGCTTTTTGAGCGCGCATGACTTATCTACGCCCTTTTACCTAGTATATCAATGGCTATGCCCTTATTTCTTATCTTTCTCTATAAAGAGAACTAATCATAAAAATGAAATTTAAAACAAGGCTACGATTCGTTCCAATTTTTCTCCTCATTGGACACAGACGCTTCGTAGAGGTTGGTTGGTAGGTATAGCGTTCTGCTCACATGTTGGGCTCCTGCTTGAAGGGGATGGGCTCGAGGAAGGCGGGGTCGGGCAGCGGCAGCTGCGGGACGAGCGGGGGGGAGGAGGCGGCCGACAGCGGCGACGCCACGCCCAGCGAGCCGCCCAGCGAGCCGCCCGACTCGCCCACCGGGGCCTCCGTCGACGCGCCTGGACAACGCAACACGGGGTAAGGTTAAACTCAGCTACAGCAGCGCCACCAATTGAATTAAATAGTTTATCAGTGACTTCGATCGACATTATTATGTGTTTAATGACAATAGCTGAAACCAACTCACCACCACACCCACAAGTTTCTTTTTACAAGCTTAGCACCAAGCCTTTTAATCCACATACCTCCAAGTAGCATTTCCTGGAGCAAGCTGTCGATGTGGGCGACTCCGAACAGCTTGGCGAACTGAATCTGCTCGATCATCTGCCAGGTGATGCTCTGCAGCGGCGGCAGACAGAGCAAGAGTTCGCCGAAGCGACCGCGCCCGTCGTACTGGCGATCGCTGATGTAGTCTTCCAAGTTGATCTGGATCTGGTAGCGGAGCTGCTTGATCTTCTGCGGCTGGGACAGGCCTTTGGCGTCTGCGGGAGATGGGTAGAGTAAAGCATACATGGAAGCCTCGTGGTTTATAGGGGTTGGAGCATTCGAATTTCGATTTGTAGGTTTTTGGTGAATGCTCTCGAGTTGTCGATCATTGCCCTTACAACCTACACGATATTACAGATTGAATGATATCGAGAAACTTGGTCCCACATTTTACTACATTGACACCTTGAGTATTCGAACGAAAGAACCACACATACATACATTATCCGAAAGTGGTAGTGGTGGGTTTTTTATTTCGGCTTATTTTAGATTTTTTACAAGCAGACTAATTAGCATGTAGTGATTGGTTCACGGCGACATAATAAGAATGCGCATGGTGCCATTTTTAAACGGAATAAAATTTTCATAGCTCAATATGTTGCGTTTAATTCGTTGTTATAAAAGGTTTAGAAAACGACTCGAAGAGAACAAATGTGTAATGCTCACTGGGGTCGAAGAAGACGATGGCCTTGAGGCAGGCGAACTCGGTGTCGTCGATGTCGATCTCTCCGAGCGGCTTCACGATCTCGTCGATCACGCGCATGCCGATCATGCTGATGTCGATGTCCATGCGCCCGTCTGCGTAAATAAACAAACATTATAGCACTGTGTGTCGTGATAAAGAGTAGGTGCACGTTGCGCTTCTAAATAGACGAATCATGACAGAAATTAGTTCAGACTAGGCTATGCCAGTTTGTTCTGGTGGATATGAAAGGACCAGTTTGACCTAGCTAAGATCCTACACCCTCGCTAGGTAATTATATATTCTTTATTGCACACTTAAATATGCAAGATAATATTAAAATTAATTACAAAGGCGATGTGGCGGATTAGTATTGTTATTACCCGACTACGGCGAAGCAAAAAGGAGGGTTTTTTTTTAATGATTTTACAATAAAAATTATAAACAATATTGTTGTGCTATACTTGATTAGGACTGGCACAGAATTCATATTGTACAGATCGGCCAATCACTGTCAATCCGACACCTAACCCCGCCCCGCAGTTGGGAGGCGACCTGGGAGCATCGAAACAGAAAAGGCGCGCGCAGTCCTAGTATCAAAGGCGCAAAATGGTAACTACGTAAATTTCTAACGCGTGAATCGAGTAGTAGGCATCGCGGCGGTGGTGGGAGTGGCTGTGGTGGGAGTGGCTGTGGTGGGAGTGGCTGTGGTGGGAGTGGCTGTGGTGTGCACAGCCGTCTGATTCTCATAGTCCAAACTCCGCCTAGTTCGGTGTGAGAGGATGTCGCCACATATCTATGGATGGTGGTATACTGACCGATGTTGTGTTTGGTGATGATGCAGTTGTTGCCCAGCAGCAGCACGTCCTTGAGATGCAGCGAGCGGCGCGCGCAGCCCAGCAGCAGGTGCTCGCCCGCGTGCGCGCGCAGCAAGGCCACCTTCAAACAAAAATAGAACGTCACACAAAACCTAAAATACTGAACAATAACAAAGAACGTAACTATTACCTATTTTAGTATTTTTAGAAATAATAATTTTTATAATATCTTATAGTTTACTGATTTAATCAGTTCTAAAAAAACGACAAGACTTATAAAACAGTTCATCATCATCATTTCAGCCGGAAGACGTCCACTGCTGAACATAGGCCTCCCCCCCGTGAACGGTCCTGCGCTACTTGCATCCCCCGGCGCCCAGCAACTTTCACCAAGTCATCTGTCCGCCTTGTGGGAGGCCGTCCAACACTACGGCTTCCGGCCCGTGCAACCCATAAAACAGTTTAATCGTCCAGATTTTTCATATTCTATGATTTTTTATCGATGTGGCGCTAATGTTAACATGGGGTAGCCCCTTTAACCCAGCTGCACTAGCGCCACCAATTGAAATAAATCGTTTAACTTATCGTCAGTGACTTCGATCGAAATTATTATGTGTTTAACGACAATAGAAGGGTTTAAAATTAGTTACTGTTTTATAGTCCTAAATATAATCAATAAGTTATATAAGCCGTAACTGCCAAAAGTGGCCACTTTTAATGATGTTTAACCTTAAGTTAAGATTGTAACCTGGTCGTCGAGTTGCAGCTCCGTGAAGGCGGGGATGTACTTGGCCCACTCGACCAGGATGAGCAGCTGCTGCTTGATGGAGTCGCACACGTCGTTGATGTTCGCCAGCTTGCGGTTGTTGATCTCCGCGTCCTTTGTGTTGTTCGTCTGGAGTGATAAATGACATATGAGGTTTACGTGTTTTGTACATGCACTCAGCTCGCATTCATCAAGGTGGAAACCGGGATTAACGTGTTAGTTCAATTACGCATAACATCTCAAAGGGCCGTTAATTAATCACGTGAATTTTAGCATTTTTTAAACCCCAACCTTTGTGATACGTGGACTATTTGTGATATTTCGTGATTTTTGCTAAACCCCCTTTAGAATGTCTCAAGAAGAACGAGTTTTTTTTGTTCAAATCTAAAACTAATGTTTATTGTTAAGAATTTATTAGAAGAGAAGTAGTTGAGATTGACGGACTGAACTGAACAGCCTCCCGAGAGGTTTTACGTTGTTTATACTTCATTTTAAATTACAATGGAAATAGGTTTTTCATGATTCACACTAATTGTCAGCCAATCAAGACTGATATATAAATATGTATTGTTTTGCTGTGAATGACTGTGAAATGCTGCTTTGTTTTTGTACCTGTTCTCATGTGAGTGACTATGTGTCTTCTATGAGAATAAATAATCTTTAAACCTAAGATTGATATGTGTCTAGAAGTGTGCCCCATGAAAGATTTTTCAGTAGGGGATCGGACTGTTCCTAAATTTACCATTTTTTATGAATTATTTTTAAAATATAGCAGCAGACGATTCGCGAAAAAAAAAACAGAATCGGTTGAAAAACTAATTTACAGTGATTTTTTAAAGTTTCAATATCAAGTGTCTCTTTCCAAAACGATTTTTTGTATGGAGATTATATGGCGTTACTAACAAATAACGTCACAAGTGGGTATGTGCAGAGGCACATACAAAGAGAGCTTTCTAATCTTGAATTTCAAACATTTATAACTCGGTCAATTTTAAAGATAGAGCAAAAGTTATTTTAGTGCTCGATAGCAGAAACTAAGAAAGTTGGACTTATAAAATAAAAAAATAAAAAATTAGTCCGATCCCCTATATTGTGTTGTGCACGTTACTATCAGCTTCTTTTCTAAATTCTCACTTCCAAGGCCTGCTGTAAGACATTTCGTTAGAAATAAGCAGTGCCTGTTGTGTCGTTTTTCTATGTGATCATTTTCTGTTAACTTTATTGTGTACAATAAATTATAAAATAAAATAAATAAATAAAATTGTTATCTGTTCTAGATTAGATTGTTTGTTGTTGTTGTACACGAAAACAGAGAAGAGTAAGACAAATTGTTGGTTACAAAAAACATATTGTAGGATTAGGTAATGATCATTATCGACCACATGCGGATGTTACATCAATATCGCACAGGTTGCCAACACCCACGTGATAATTATCCCTTTTATTTCATCACGATTACGTGTGAATTAATTCTAGCACTTTACAATAACAGTTCGTAATTCGTTAAATACATAAGGACAATATAAGTGTGTTCAACAAAGATTATTGAAAGGTTTTAAATCCGGGTTCCAATCTTGAAATACGTCCATGAAATGTCTAATATTTAAAAATTACGATTTGTTACACATTTTTTATCGCAACTATTATTTTTAAATATCTGTTTTGAAACTTTGTCTTGTGTCTGTGTTTTACTGATGTGACTCAGTATTATTTCACGGCTTCTCATTATGCAATACAAATATTCATCTACCGGTTTACCATTGCTAAAATGTACACAAATAAAATAGAAGGCGCGGCGGAGTGGGCAACACTGCGCCTGAGTATACTAAGTTTAAGAATAAATATTATGATTATGAATAAATTAGCAAGTCTATCTCAACTCATCTATACGGTCTTACTGATGAGCAGCTCTTCGTAAGCAGTTGATGCTGTCTCGCTTTTTCTCACCATAAACAGATGGGTCACATCATAGTCTGACTCACTTTCTACGTCTGACCTTTTTTGCCGATAGTGGCGAAAATAATACGACGAGAGACAGTTGACTAGAAATAGGGGATCGGACTACTTTTATTTTATAAATCCAAACTTCTTAGTTTCTGCTATCGAACACTAAAACAATTTTTGCTCTATCTTTAAAATTGACCGAGTTATAAAGGTGAAATTCAAGATTAGACAGAGAGGCACATACCCACTTGTGACGTCATTTGTTAGTAACGCCATATAATTTCCATACAAAAAATCGTTTTTGAAAGAGACAGACATATTGAAACTTTAAAAAATCACTGTAAATTAGTTTTTCAACAGATTCTGTTTTTTTCTTCGCTAATCGTCTGCTACTAACTTATATTTTAAAAATAATTCATTAAATATGGTAAATTCATAAAATATGGTGAACAGTCCGATCCCCTATTCCACTAGAACCCCTAAACGTCTCATTGATAGTCAGTCTCACCTCGTCTATGACCTTCCTGCTGAGGAGTTCTGCGTTGAGCAGCGACACGACAGACAGCCCGTTAGCTTGCGCCGGCTCCTCATACGATGGCCGCCGGCAGTTGATGCGGTCTCGCTCGTTCTGCACAGCTGGAAACAGAGGGCACCACAGTTGAGGCAAACGGTTTAAAAGAAAAGCTCAATATACATTTGCACGAAAACAGTGTGTCAATTTGTTAGAAGAAGGCAGGCATAGTAAAATGCT
The DNA here is from genome assembly GCA_951230895.1 of Carpatolechia fugitivella. Classification (NCBI taxonomy): domain Eukaryota; kingdom Metazoa; phylum Arthropoda; class Insecta; order Lepidoptera; family Gelechiidae; genus Carpatolechia; species Carpatolechia fugitivella. The sequence continues at coordinate 5,199,252 of OX579664.1, forward strand.
CAATTTTTTATTGGTGTCGATTCGGAATACGCCCAACTAAACTAAACTAAACTAAAATTAGTCCTGTCACTTTCTATCATTTTTAATTGAAATGGGACCAAAGATCATCGGTTTTGTTTTTGTCTATGACTTCACGACTAACTGTCAAATTAAGTCTTGTTTTAGTGCTTACCTAACACCATGACGAATAAAAAGCCACTAAATTTGACAGTTAGTCGTGAAGTCAAAGACAAAAACAAAACCGATGATCTTCGGTCCCTTTTCAATTAACATTGATAGAAAGTGACAGGACTAGTTTAGTTGGGCGTATGCCGAATCGACACAATTGTAATTTTAGCTACATGTTCTAACTTAATCAGAAACCATAAGATAACATGATTAAAGTATGGTTTTTATTAACTATTTTAATTTGTATATTTTGTCTACTTTTGTCTACATGTTTCTTAAGATATAGCCGCAGAGTTTACACGTCTTACCAAAGAACTAGTTATAAAAATAAAATAAAACCCATATTAAAGGGTAAATTAACAATGTTTAGCTAAATAATACTGTTATAATTAATAGCACAATTTACTTATTCTTTAACATAAATGGAGACACATTTAAGGAGAACTACTAATTAAATAAATGACTGAAGTTTTCATATCTAATTATTTCATTTACGTAAATTTCCTGCGGTTCAGAATACTGAGACAAAATAGCAAATATTTTCCTTTAATAAGTTAATTCCATTGAAATATGTTATCAGGGCTATTTTACGTCCGAGATGACGCGGAAAATAGTTTCCTGCTGCATTACTATGAATTAGATCCGATTCATTTTATTCCTCGATTAAAAATAATTATGAAAAAATTATGAAATAATTATGTATCATATATTGGGAGTGCGACGTATTCATTACTGTAATAAACACAGTGCGATAATTTAAAGATATTAAAATATTGATGGAGTAGTGCCTGATAAAGGGGCACACCACACATTTCCAATTTATCGAAAATTAAGAAGGATATTTTTTTTGTATTTTCGTATTTTAGTTGTCAGGGTTTCCAGTAAACTACAGCGCCCTTTTTTTGACTACTTTTATCAATTTTATTTAAGTATCTTATCTTTCACAGCTAGATTAAAATAGTATGCGAATTTTAAACCTAGTTCGGTATATCATAACTTGTGTTTGTCGCATTTTATTTTCTTTTATTACTAAAAATAGTTTAAAAAAAATGTTATAACTATAATTTACTATACACTGGAATTAACTGGTTTGATTGATTATAAGAAGTTACAATGAGTATTCCACAACGACTAATCAATCAAAATGTGTTTACAATATTTTGTGCAGACGTATAAATAAATAAGTTAATGTGTTTACAAGAGTGCTGATAAGGTGGCGGATGATGATGAAATATGTTTATTTATATGCCAATTAGCACCAAGACCGGGTAATATTTCGTGGCACATTCCTGCTCACAAAGACACTAATAAAACATACTGAATAGAGATAAAGAGTTCGTGAACTTCGGGAGGTCAGTTTCATTAGGAAATGTAGGATTTCGTGTCAATATATGAGTCATACATTATATTATGTGTACACTCTTATGGGGAGAGAAAACTTTCTAGTACTTTTTTACCAGCTCATATCGTCCCCACTGAAGGGCTCGAGCCTACGCAGTGGTGAGCAGGCCTCAGTCGACCACGCTTGCCTAGAACTGGTTTTGGATTGAAAAAATAAAAATATACTGTGCAAATAATATAAGATTACATATAACGAAAGTAGAGCACAGTTGCTGAGTTCGTTCGGGCGCCAAAAATGTTGGTATTCCAACATTTAGTATTTTTTATCCATGATAGGCTTATTTTATGCAGCTTGTCGTTTTAGAGTTAGTCGCAAAATATCAATATACCATTTGTAATGATAGCCTACGTTTTAAAGTTATCTTTAGTTTAGACGCATTAAGCAAAATTTGATTAAATCTAGCTTATTTCAATTAGGATGAGACAACAGAACATACCTTCTTTTTTCATGCCAGCTTTGAAACATTTTCTAAGTCTACAATATCTGCACTGATTCCGTTTGTCTTTATCCACTACACAATTTCTGCTAAATCTGAAACAAGAAACAATTTCGGTTGGAAAAATTGTTCGATGAATCTGTCTCATTTATTTTGTACAGTATTCAGTGAAAAGAAAAAAAAATATAAATATATGAACTAAATTAATATTAATCAGATTTTTTGTTTCAACACCAAGTTAACAAAGACGGTTGAGTTAAAATATGGATTATTATACTAACACAGGCATAACATTAAGGTAATACACTTGTACAGACATATCAAGTAAGAATATGGTACAGGCGTTACGAGAAAACACTTAAGATAATCGGCAATTTCAGTGCTTTCTAGAATAAATTTGGACAAAGGCAACACGTCGGTACATGATGGTATTACGAGTACTGGTACTTACAGCATTTTAAACTGTCTCACTAGCAACCTTTGGGGCACGAACCAAATTCCCGGTGGGGACACTGTCAAGCAATAATCTCTTTGTGGTGTTGGTTAGGACTTTGCAGGCTGAATCACCTGATTGTCCGAAAAGAAAGATGATTCCGTGCACGCACGTGAAGGCACGTTAAGCCGGTGGTCCCGGCTACTATCTAGTCGTTACACGAGCCATGTCAGTGGCCTTTGGCGGCACACTGACGCCAGGGTTTGTGATGTCGGTTGTCGACCTTACAACCCACACGATGAAGAAGAACTAGCAACCTGTGCTGCGGTAAAGAGAGCCGTCATACGAAAATGCCTTGAATTTTTCCCATAAATTAGCTTGGCTTCACTTGACATTTTTTTAATGGACCTAGTGCTTGTGTTGCAAAATCAAGCGTCACCGGACTTTTGGGGGAGCGGAAGCCTCTTACCCCTAGTATTTATAGCAACAGCCTAAGGGCGCCTACTTGAAGGCACGGACTTCGGCATAGGACGGTGCCATGGCGTGAAGCACGTGGGAGAGGAATGACCCTGACGGGGCCTTCCAGGATTATGCAGAACTTGATTGGGTCTACCGCGTCCCCGCCGGCGGGTGCGGTTGCTACCAGAAGGGCATTCTGTGAAGCGTACTCTATCAGCAATGGTTATCTCAACAGCAGACTGAATGGGATCGACAGGATCGGACAGAACATGCTTAGGGCGACGTTTATTACGCGTAACGGGGACATAATAATATAGCGTAGTGATGGGATATTTTATACATCTGCCTATCCAATCTTGTAATCTTCTTACCTGCATATGTAGAGGTGATTTTTGCGTACGCTGCGACGGAAGAAGCCCTTGCAGCCGTCGCAAGACGATGCCCCGTAGTGTTTTCCTGTAGTCCGGTCACCACATATGGCGCAGTGCTATACATCTGTTGATAAACTCGTCTTATCTTATTACCTGAATGTGTAGAGGTGATTTTTGCGCACGCTGCGACGGAAGAAGCCCTTGCAGCCGATGCCCCGTAGTGTTTTCCTGTAGCCCGGTCACCATATATGGCGCAGTGCCTATACATCTGTTGATAAACTCGTCTTATCTTATTACCTGAATGTGTAGAGGTGATTTTTGCGCACGCTGCGACGGAAGAAGCCCTTGCAGCCGATGCCCCGTAGTGTTTTCCTGTAGCCCGGTCACCATATATGGCGCAGTGCCTATACATCTGTTGATAAACTCGTCTTATCTTATTACCTGAATGTGTAGAGGTGATTTTTGCGCACGCTGCGACGGAAGAAGCCCTTGCAGCCGATGCCCCGTAGTGTTTTCCTGTAGCCCGGTCACCACATATGGCGCAGTGCCTATACATCTGTTGATAAACTCGTCTCATCTTATTACCTGAATGTGTAGAGGTGATTTTTGCGCTCGCTGCGACGGAAGAAGCCCTTGCAGCCGATGCCCCGTAGTGTTTTCCTGTAGTCCGGTCACCACATATGGCGCAGTGCCTATACATCTGTCGATAAACTTGTCTCATCTTATTATCTGCATGTGTAGAGATGATTTTTGCGTACGCTGCGACGGAAGAAGCCCTTGCAGCCGTCGCAGGACGATGCCCCGTAGTGTTTTCCTGTAGCCCGGTCACCACATATGGCGCAGTGCTATACATCTGTTGATAAACTCGTCTTATCTTATTACCTGAATGTGTAGAGGTGATTTTTGCGCACGCTGCGACGGAAGAAGCCCTTGCAGCCGATGCCCCGTAGTGTTTTCCTGTAGCCCGGTCACCATATATGGCGCAGTGCCTATACATCTGTTGATAAACTCGTCTTATCTTATTACCTGAATGTGTAGAGGTGATTTTTGCGCACGCTGCGACGGAAGAAGCCCTTGCAGCCGATGCCCCGTAGTGTTTTCCTGTAGCCCGGTCACCATATATGGCGCAGTGCCTATACATCTGTTGATAAACTCGTCTTATCTTATTACCTGAATGTGTAGAGGTGATTTTTGCGCACGCTGCGACGGAAGAAGCCCTTGCAGCCGATGCCCCGTAGTGTTTTCCTGTAGCCCGGTCACCACATATGGCGCAGTGCCTATACATCTGTTGATAAACTCGTCTCATCTTATTACCTGAATGTGTAGAGGTGATTTTTGCGCACGCTGCGACGGAAGAAGCCCTTGCAGCCGATGCCCCGTAGTGTTTTCCTGTAGTCCGGTCACCACATATGGCGCAGTGCCTATACATCTGTCGATAAACTTGTCTCATCTTATTATCTGCATGTGTAGAGATGATTTTTGCGTACGCTGCGACGGAAGAAGCCCTTGCAGCCGTCGCAGGACGATGCCCCGTAGTGTTTTCCTGTAGCCCGGTCACCACATATGGCGCAGTGCTATACATCTGTTGATAAACTCGTCTCATCTTATTACCTGCATGTGTAGAGGTGATTTTTGCGTACGCTGCGACGGAAGAAGCCCTTGCAGCCGTCGCAGGACGATGCCCCGTAGTGTTTTCCTGTAGCCCGGTCACCACATATGCCGCAGTGCTATACATCTGTTGATAAACTCGTCTCATCTTATTACCTGCATGTGTAGAGGTGATTTTTGCGTACGCTGCGACGGAAGAAGCCCTTGCAGCCGTCGCAGGACGATGCCCCGTAGTGTTTTCCTGTAGCCCGGTCACCACATATGGCGCAGTGCTATACATCTGTTGATAAACTCGTCTCATCTTATTACCTGCATGTGTAGAGGTGATTTTTGCGTACGCTGCGACGGAAGAAGCCCTTGCAGCCGTCGCAGGACGATGCCCCGTAGTGTTTTCCTGTAGCCCGGTCACCACATATGCCGCAGTGCTATACATCTGTTGATAAACTCGTCTCATCTTATTACCTGCATGTGTAGAGGTGATTTTTGCGTACGCTGCGACGGAAGAAGCCCTTGCAGCCGTCGCAGGACGATGCCCCGTAGTGTTTTCCTGTAGCCCGGTCACCACATATGCCGCAGTGCTATACATCTGTTGATAAACTCGTCTCATCTTATTACCTGCATGTGTAGAGGTGATTTTTGCGTACGCTGCGACGGAAGAAGCCCTTGCAGCCGTCGCAGGACGATGCCCCGTAGTGTTTTCCTGTAGCCCGGTCACCACATATGGCGCAGTGCTATACATCTGTTGATAAACTCGTCTCATCTTATTACCTGCATGTGTAGAGGTGATTTTTGCGTACGCTGCGACGGAAGAAGCCCTTGCAGCCGTCGCAGGACGATGCCCCGTAGTGTTTTCCTGTAGCCCGGTCACCACATATGGCGCAGTGCTATACATCTGTTGATAAACTCGTCTCATCTTATTACCTGCATGTGTAGAGGTGATTTTTGCGTACGCTGCGACGGAAGAAGCCCTTGCAGCCGTCGCAGGACGATGCCCCGTAGTGTTTTCCTGTAGCCCGGTCACCACATATGCCGCAGTGCTATACATCTGTTGATAAACTCGTCTCATCTTATTACCTGCATGTGTAGAGGTGATTTTTGCGTACGCTGCGACGGAAGAAGCCCTTGCAGCCGTCGCAGGACGATGCCCCGTAGTGTTTTCCTGTAGCCCGGTCACCACATATGGCACAGTGCTGGGATAACGCTGTGGAACTCGCTGCACTCGCTTCACTACTACTGGTCTCCAATTGCATATCACTGTCTGTAACAAGATAATAAAATATACTGTAGTTTTTAACAAGTGGACACAATGATTGTATAGACCGTTTAACAAGTCTTTTCTATTCTAAATAAAACTATGTACTGTGGAGATTGCATTGGTTACATGCAGTCTCCGCGCACTTTTCCCTTTGTTTGTTGTTGCTGGCACTCGATATTCGCTCTATATATCGTAAAAAAGCTAATTAGACGTAGTGAGTCAGAGAATGATTGGCTGAAGAAAATAATGGTGTGGATTAGGGATTGAAATGAAGAAAAGATAATACAAAATATTGTAATCTAATATTGGAGTCATTATTTAGCTACGGATTTATGCGCTAGAAGCGAGTGCCTCCCATCTTCAAAGGGCTACGTCCACCTGACATGGTGTAGACTTATGAAGAAATCGGTACCTCCAGTTACGTATTTTTTTTTCTTTGCTATATTATTTGCCTGATTATTTGCCTTGTAGAATCAACAGCAAATATCACAGCACGGATCGCAGCTATGAAGCAATTTAATTTTGTTACCTTTGTTTAGCTTCGACTGAACGCGGACGCAGAGGAAGACGTGTTTAATCTTAAATCCTTTTTATGCACCATATTAAGTTTTCCAGGAAAAAGTCTAAGAAAAGACTGTGAATAAAGAAATTAATATTGAATGAGATGGCCAATGCAGCGATTGCAGCCATTAGAATGATGATGAGATACCATGGAAAGGTCTCTCTGCATTGATGCCTTGGTGATGTACAATTGATATTATTTTGTTAAAAAAAGTTGAATTATGTCTGATAAGTATAACGGTCTGAATTCGTCCGCGGAGGACTTCTTCTCGCAATTCGAGATAATCGCCGCTATAAATAGTTGGAGTGACGATGTAAAAACGTTAGTGTTGGCTACTTATCTATGTGGGCCGGCTCTCAGCTATTATAATTTGACAAAATCGTCCTCTACGAAATATGAGGATATTAAAAAAGCGATTTGTTTAGAATTCCCGTCTCCTATAGACCATGCTTCGTTGTTTTATAAGTCTCGTCAAGATTATAATGAGCCTCTGATGGACTATGTGTATCGTGTGGAATCTCTTGCCGGAAAGGCTAAGATTTCAGACCAGAAAATAATAATTAAGCAATGTTTGACTGGTATGTCATCTTTTTTTAAACGTAATTTCGGAACTCAATTATACAAAGATTTCGCTACCCTCAAACAAACCTGCATGGAGTATTCGATGCTCTTTATGGCCACACACACTGAATTATCGTTGCCAGTGAAGATAACCTCGACTCGATGTGGCGAGCCCAGCAGTTATACGAATTCAATGGGTGATGGTTATCCCAGTGAAAATATTGGGCAGCGTAGTGCGCAAGCCTCACCGCAGGAATTATACTCCACGCCGCAAAATAGATCTTCTAGTTGGCCGCCGAGGAGTCCATCTTCTCCACGTACTACTAACTTTGGATCAAACCGACCCCGCAATGATGCGAGATCGTCAAGACCCCAATACACTCAAAACCGGTATAATTTAAGAAGCGGTTCGCGTGATAACGTTGGAAATATACAGGGTAATGACCCAAACTTTCAGCGTCGCCAGTGAGTGGGACTACATTGGTAGACGGTCATTTTAGTCGTCCCGTCTCTCCTATTATTTGTGTTGATTTGTACGGTGTAGTGCATAATGCGTTGATTGATTCAGGTGCCACAATTTCTGTGATTTCTTCTTCGTTTCTTGAAAAAGTGGATAAATTCATTCCGTCACACGCATATAATGATAACGCCTCTTGTTTGCGTACGGTGAATGGGATTAGGTTATTAGCTGAATGTTCTGTTATATTGGACATTACAATAAATAGCATTGTTTATAATCATGCATTTGTTGTTGTGTGCGATTTAGTACCTGATATAATTTTAGGGCAGGATTTTTTATATGCAGTAAAGGCCATTGTCAACTTTGATAAACAGTTCATTGAACTGGATAGGAATAAGGTATGGTTCAGAAATGATACAAAAATCGCGGCGTTTTCACTTGATTATGTTCAGTCCGGGACTGAGTCCGAACATTTATTGCCGTTACCGAAAGGTGATTATATCTATTTTCTTAATACGGTAGAATCAATAAATGAAAATTTGGACGATTTAAAAAAGGATACGATCCTAACGAATAACACGAAATGTAATAATTTTAATATTTCTGATGCTTTATTATCAGATCAGAAAAGTAAGTTGTCAGAATTACTGGGCAAATATGAAAAGCAGTTTGCGTTTGATTCGAAGAATTTAGGGGCATGTTCATTAATGGAAGTTGAAATAAATACTTCAGACGAGACTCCTATTCATAAAGCTCCTTATAGAGTTTCACACCATCAACACAGTATAATTAGGGAACAAGTGAGTGAGATGTTGGAAAATGGAATCATTCGTGAGTCGCGAAGTGCATATGCATCCCCGGTTGTCTTGGTCAAGAAACCTGATGACACGTGGCGATTCTGCATTGATTATAGGTCATTGAATAAAAAAGTAATTACCGATTCATATCCTTTACCCAGAATAGATGACATAATTTTATATCTAGCTAAAGCCAAATATTTTGCGGATCTGGATTTAAATAGTGGATATTGGCAGTTGAGAATCAAGGAATCTGATAAGCATAAAACTGCTTTTGTTACCCCTTCGGGATTGTATGAATTTAACGTCATGCCGTTCGGCCTTAAAACAAGTGGTGCGATTTTCCAGCGGGTTATGGATAGTGTTTTAGGGGGCATGAAATATCGGAATGCTATTGTTTATATTGACAACATATTGGTTTATGGGGAAACATTTGAAGAATTTTCTTTATCTTTAAATGAAATCTTATATAGAATTAAAGAATGCAATTTGACACTTAAACCTAGTAAGTGCAAATTTGGTTTTGAAAAAGTTTCCGTTCTTGGTTATGAAATAACGGGTCAGGGAATTCGACCAGATCAATCACAGTTTGAAAAGATTATGAAGATCCAAGTGCCAAAATCGACTAAAGAACTTAAATCTATTTTAGGACTCTTTTCATATTATAGAAAATTCTTAGATAATTATGCGGATTTGGCTATGCCTCTAACAAGGTTGATGAAGAAGGGTGTCAAATTTATTTGGACAGAACTACAGCAACATGCATTTTCTAAAATTCTTTCTCTTATTCAGAACCCCCCTTTATTAAGACATTTTTCGAATAGCGAAGGCATAGTTACAAGATTATTTGTCGATGCTAGTGATAAAGCATTAGGTGCTTGTTTATTGCAGGGTGATGATAAAATATTTCCGATTGCTTTCGCGTCGCGTAAGCTCTCTGATTGTGAGACCAGGTATACGATTACCGAAAAGGAATGTTTGGCTCTAGTGTGGGCTCTTAATTATTTTAAGCATTTACTATGGGGAATGAAATTTGACGTCGTGACGGATCACAAAGCTTTGGTATGGCTCCGTACTAAAAAGGATATGAATGGGCGTTTAGCTCGTTGGTCTTTAGCGATTCAACAATATGATTTTGATATAGTATATTGTTCGGGCAAAGATAACCAAATTGCTGATTTCCTAAGCAGGAATCCATTAATTGAGGATGTTGATGTTAAGGAGACCTCTCCTAAGGATGTAGTTGAGGATGGTTTAGAGTTATACAGGATTGAAGCTTCTCGTTTTGAATTTGATCAAAGCGTTGATAGTTTTTGCACTGAACAAGTTTCAAGGATTGCTTCTAGATCTCGGCTAAACTATAAAGGTTTTCTTACCAGAGACAATAAGCTCTTTCACAGGTGTAGGATAGGTAACAGATATGTTGATCGTTTGGTTGTTCCTCAAGCTTCATTTAATGACGTTATGAAGGAAATTCATGATGATCCTTGGAATGGAGCGCATTTTGGTCTTACGAAGACTTTATGGAAATTTAGGGACAGATATTTTATTCTTGATGCTGAAAAGAAAATTTCTAGATATATCGAAAGTTGTAAAGAATGTCAAGAGAGGAAGAGATCGTATTTGATTGCTCCGATGCAACCGATTGAAGTCAATCATCTTTTTGATAAAATAGCCCTTGACATATTAGGACCTCTTCCGACCTCGGATTTAGGAAACAAATACATCATAGTTTGTTTAGAGTATTTATCGAAATACGCGATAACTAGAGCAGTCCCAAGTGCAACTGCTCAGGCCGTTAGTGATTTTCTTACTCAAGAGATCTTCTGTAAATTTGGTATGGTAAATGAAGTCATTGTAGATCGTGGATCAATTTTCACATCACACATGGTTAAAAATACGATAGTTTTTTTTGATTCCACGTTATCGGTTGCTGCAACTAGGCATCCTCAGACCATTGGACTCGTGGAACGTTTTAATAGCACTATATCTCAGAGTTTAGCGATGTATACAAACGAGAGTCAAGCAGATTGGTGCATGTATTTGCCCATGTCAACGTACGCGTATAATATATCGAGACAGGCGTCATCAAATACGATTCCTTACACTATTGTTTTTGCTAGAGACCCAATTTTGCGTTCTGATGTTGATATTGTATCTAATCGTAATGATTTGGATATTGCTGCTCGCAATAATGCTAATATTAGAATGATCTCTTGTGCGTTGAGAAATATTCGTAAATCGCAGATGACTCAAAAGGAATATTATGACAGGAAAGTCAGGTTCGTAACGTTCGATCCAGGTAGCTTAGTCTTGGTATATAATCCTAAAAGAATAACAAATGTTGGTCAGAAGTTATCGCGTCCATATAAAGGTCCGTTTCGTGTTATTCGAAGGCTATCTAATAATAATTATTTACTACGTAAGATAGATGGAAGCTCCAGACGTGATTTAATATTTCACCATAATTCTCTGAAACCGTTCAGATTGCGTGTTTAAAAATATTATTTTATAGTATCTTGGCGTTTGTTTCCCTTGATCTGTCCTATGCCTTACTTTATTCACAACTCGTCATGAACTTCTATCGTCATTTGTAGTTGATATGTTATGTCAGCGTCTTTGTCAACAAATAATTATTATTGTCTCTATATATAAATTTATTTTTATTTTTGTATGATGGGTAACTTAATGTTTGTCTATATATGGCATAGTTTGATAACTTATTCTTACATTTTATTTATTTTTGTTTGTCATTGACTTTTGACTTAAGCTATGGTATTTTCATTTAATCAACAATCGTTCGAGATATTCGTTTGGTTTGAGCATTACTTGTCGGATCTCATAATAGGACATATGTATCCTCTTGAGATGTGCTTTTTCTTAGCACGATCGTATTGGTTTAGTATTTTATGAGTCGGTGGATTCGAGAACGCTTATTGGTTTCATGTTATGCTTATTAGGTTTAGTCAAGTTCTATTAATTTTTGTTTTTCTCTCGAATGGATTAATCCAGCTCTTATTTGCAGATTCGTAATAAGTAGTTTATAAACATTTTATATATTAAAAAAAGAAACTTCATGAAGAAAAGAAGGTTTTAAAAATCTAGCTATTTAATGGGGTTGTTATTTTCTATAAGGGGAGGGTGAGCTTAGTGTATAGGCCACTCATTTTAGATATGCTATCGAATATTTATAGTTCTTCGGAAAAGATCTTGTTATTCGGTTAATATTTAACGTAAGTGACGCATAGTGTAGGTGATCATTATTTTTCTACATATACGAATAGGCCTGAGCTCCTGTTCCAGACCTGCCGCTACTTCGATCTTTAGACTTTGTATTCGCGTTTTTCATTTGTTTTTGTCTTAGCTTAGGTTGAAATATTTAAGTTTAGATTAGGTGTGATCACTTAAAGTTTGTTCATTATGTTGATGGGATTTTGTTGTCATAATTTGATTTATCTGATATTACATAATAATAATTTCGTTTGTTCTTGTTGGTCAATTATAGCAGCATGGTCCAATGTTAATATTATGTTGAACGTTTTGTGTCGCTGTTAGTTGTTCTATTAATTCTTCAAAATTTATTTATTGTTCTTTTGGTTCATGTAGTGTACCATGAGTTGTACTTGTATGAATAATCTTTTGGCGTGGTTTTAATTATTCGTATTTGGTGAAACGTTGTTCCACCAGGTAGCTGTTAGCTATGGCTTCTTGTACAAATCATAGGGTTTGTTAAATGAAATATTATACGCACTTTTAGGTAATTAGTTAGGTTTATCTTTTGTGATCGGCTGATCATTTTCCTGTAGGAGGAGGGATGTGGAGATTGCATTGGTTACATGCAGTCTCCGCGCACTTTTCCCTTTGTTTGTTGTTGCTGGCACTCGATATTCGCTCTATATATCGTAAAAAAGCTAATTAGACGTAGTGAGTCAGAGAATGATTGGCTGAAGAAAATAATGGTGTGGATTAGGGATTGAAATGAAGAAAAGATAATACAAAATATTGTAATCTAATATTGGAGTCATTATTTAGCTACGGATTTATGCGCTAGAAGCGAGTGCCTCCCATCTTCAAAGGGCTACGTCCACCTGACAGTACCTACATAAATATTATGCTCGATTGCATGTAAAAATGGCTTATAATAGACTATTTATTAGATGTAAGATGGAAATGTCAACCCGTATTAAGTGTTTTTAAGTTTATGTAATAAAAATTTGTTTCATTGGTGTAGTGGCTAGAGCAACTGTTTTCCGTCCACGTGCCATTGTGTTTTCGAATTTAGAACACATACAACGTTTTCACAGTAAAGGAAAACATCGTGGAGAAACCTGCGTTTCTATTTCAATGCCCGCACACACCTACAAAGAAATTCAAGGGTTGTGTCTTCCTTCACTCAACTAACTAACTCACACTGGCTCAGTGTGGCCAAATAAGGCTTTAGCCCTAATTCAGGTCAGGCTCGAGTCCTTCGGATATATGAGCTGATGACAACATTTAGTCACGATGCTGCATTCCTTTAATTCGAGGGACAGGAACACACCGGCAAGGGTAAGCATACAGGTAAGCATAGGTTGTTCAAACTATACTCAATTTTGCTCCACGCTTGGCGAAATTGACTCATTGGCCCCGATTCGGGAAGTCATGCTCTAATTCTAATTTTAAAATCCAGCTATCCTTTTCGTCTTTATGACCAACTAGCAGTCCGCCCGCGGCTGCGCTCGCGTTGTGTAAGATTTTCCCGTGGGAATAAGACTTTTTCCCGTAAAAAGTATCCTATGTGTTAATCCAGGTTACAAACTATCTCCATTCCAAATTTCATCCAAATCCGTTGAGTACTTTAAGCGTAAAGGCGGAACAAACATCCAAATATATTTTCACATTTATAATATTAGTGTGATGTGATTAAACGCGTTTGTGTTATAGCTAAATAACATTTTATTACGAACAAGATCAAATTAAGTAACAATGTAATGAAAACGACTTGGCAAATTATAAGTAGGGAAACTGGAAAGGCCAAGGCTACAAATAATAACTTCAGGCTTAAAGTAAACGAATGGTCGTAAAGTAAATTTGGATTTTAAGTACAAACTTGGAAGTAGCTAAAGCTTTTGTAAACTTTTTTACGGACATTCCAGTTGCTGCTCAATCTACAGCATGAAATTTACATCGTTTTGTTCCCGCCGTGTAGTGATAGTACCCGTCAAACTGAACATCTTTTCACGAAAAAGAAAAAATTCCTGTGACAAAAAAATTTTTGGTCTCTCCATACAAAGTGAGACTCCCGAGCGACCCATTTTGTATGGAGAGACAAAAAATTTATTTGTCACTAGAATTTTTTTTTTCGTGCAAAGTTGTTCAGTTTGACGGGTACTATCACTACACGGCGGGAACAAAACGATGTAAATTTCACGGTGTATACTTAAGCAAAACAATGTAAAACTGATTTTACATTTAGGCACGTAAATAATGAAGATATTGTAAAAGCGTTTAAATCTTTAAAATGAAAAAGACTGCTGACATCCATAGCCTATTCATGAAAATTATAAGTTCTATAGATTGTATAGCACCTCTGTTATGTTGTTTATTTAACCAATGTATATAGTGGTGTGTTTCTTGACTCGATGAAACTAAGTAAAATCATACCTTTGTTTAAAGACGGTAGTACATCCGACCACCACCGTACCGACTCTTAGTAAATTATTTGAAAAACTAATACTAAATCAATTACAGGGCTATTTTTATCTTAATAATTTGACGCATATCGACCAGTTTAGTTTCACAAAGGGTCTTTCAACAGCCGATGCTGGTGTTGAACTTACAAACAATGTTTTTGATGTCTGGGAAGGTGCAATGGATACTATAGGCGTCTTTTGCGATCTATCCAAGGCTTTTGATTGTGTCCATCACGACACTTGTCAGGAAGCTACGCCACTACGGTGTAAAAGATCAGGTACTTGGCCTTCTGGAGTCAGATCTAACGAATAGAGTTCAGACAGCCGACGTTAATGGGAAAAGATCACCTGGATCATTAATAAGTATGGGCGTCCCGCAGGGTTCAATTCTTGGTCCCTTCTTGTTTTTGCGTGTTAAAAAAGAAGAAGATTTTTTTTCATCAAAGGCATTTAAGGCAATCTCTAGTGATCAGCTGTGTCAAAGAACTTTCGGACCAGATATGTAATTTTAGGTCAATGCGCCTATTTTTACCGCTACAGTTAAAAATGTTTACGTACTACTTGTACCATAACATTCACATTAGAACAATTAATTTCGAAAAGAAAAAAACTACAAATAAATATTTTGAAATAATAAACTAATGAAATAATTAACTAAATATTTAAAAATAATATTCATGTTTGTAAATACGTAAACACGATAATTAATGCATAAAAAAACATGTTTTCTATCATAAATTGATGTAAGTAAATCTCTTTTAAAAATGTAGGCACAAATGGTGTTACAAATACTATACCGTTTTGAGAATCGATAGTCTATATTTTAGGTGTCAAACTCAGGGTGATTGGCGCTAGAGATGGGAATGTTTGATGAAAAATTTTATTTTTTTTGGTATTTTTTGTAACACGTTGTATATGTATTAATGATTTGACTTATCCTTAAAACATGGGTTAGTATTGTTTGCTGATGATACTTCCGCGTTCGCAGTTAAAATAATTAGAGCTCTAACCGACGTAGACACCGCTGTGCTATACTAGTCTACTTTAGTTACTTTCATAGTCTAATGACCTATGGTATTTTATTGTGGGGTCACGCTGCGAATGCTAATAGTAGTTTTACCCGTGCAATTTATAGATTAGGGCCTAGAGTGTCACTGATGGAAAAGTTTAAAGAAAAAGAAATATTCTAACATTTGTGTCTCAATATACCTATCTATGACAATCTTGTGTATGTAAAAATAAATAAAAGTAATCTTCAGAAGAACAGTGATAAACACAATTAATACTAGAAATAAAGACAATTCATTTAAAGACTATTGTATACGCTATTACATACTTACTGATATTAAAAACTTACCTTTAGACAAGTTTAAAATAATTATAAAACAGATATTGTATAAAAAAGGTTACTATAGGATATCTGATTACTTAGAGGACAGATGTCCATGGAGATAGATTGCTCGAGTAGCAAGGCTTTTTCAATATTTAATTAGCATATATTATGACAACATTTTATTTAATAAATAAGGACGGGGACGTATATGAGCTGTTGATGAAGGAAACGCAAAAGATGCGACGACTGTGAAGTTTCTTCGGTGAGTTCTTCTCCACAGATTTCGCCATTATTGTGTTAGTGAACTCACCAAAAAAATGTGATGATGAATCTAAGTGATAGGTACATCACTATGGAACATTCTATGGAAATAAATATTTTTTTATTTTGATGGTGATGACCCGTGATGAATTCAGATGAACGAATGATGTTATTTGAATGAATGATAACCTATAATAAGGGCATAGCTGTCAGATTAAGAGATTTCTAAGTCGGATGTTGGGTGTTCTCTAAAATTGTGCAATCTACGCGTCCATATAAGGTTTAAATTCTAGCTCTAATATTAGATTGGCCATCTCCTGTCCCTTTTTAATATAAAAAATGTGAAAAGGACTGACGAACTTAAATTAAGGATTAGTACGTGACTGTGTGAATCGCTACCATTGTTTTGTTACAAGGCTTATTTCGGTCGAGGATTATTATCCATCCAGCTTAGTAATAATGCACTTATCTACTCTGAAATAGGTATACCTACATCATACCATAATATGTAGCTAGGTAAGTAATTTATCATTTGTGTACTACGACTACTATCTTCGTTACATAAGTAGTTGGGTACCTAGGTATTTAAAACTATTTGTATTCAACGAAATTTTCCATAGTTACATCAACCCAGCAAAAAAACGAATAAGCAATTTTGTCGGTACTAACACAAGTAATTATTGAAATATTGAATACAAATATATTATATTAGGTACCTTTGGCAGTTAGGTACATTAACATTAGTGAACGCAAAAAAAAATCTTGTTTGTTTGCGATATTCACGTTAAAAATAATGTGCTGGTGTATATTTTTTGACACCATATAAATACATACCTACCACGGAGACATTTGTAAAATAATAAAATCATTAAGGTGGGTTTGTCTTTCACAAGTAGGTAGCAAGCAGTATATATAGGGGATAACCACAAAATTAGTTTTCTAAGATTCTGAAGTTGCGTTTTTATATAAGTTTGGCGACCTAGAGTTTAATTTGCTTAATGGTTTGAATTAACACTACGCTAGCACCTTATTTTAGTTTATCATTATATAAAGGTACCATTTATATACGGTTTACGAAATAGAATATAATCCTAGCTGCAAAAAATTTGTGTTATTTCCTACAGGGTTACACCGGACTGTTATTGAACTTGGCAGACATAGATTTGGGATGACACAAGCAATAATTATGTGGACGGATTGAAGTGATTTATAAAATTTCATTGACTTTGCTCCAAATCCTTGCGTTGGCGCGTAGGCCGAATATCTAGTTCCTATTCAGAATTATTATGATTATTTTTATTCAAGTAGGTACCTATCTAGTATTTGAAAAATCATTTAAAACATTATACAAATGATACATATCATTTACTTATATGCATAGCTAGAAAATCTTCGTGATTGCGATGCGCGATTTGATGATGATGAATAATGATAATTGATGACGACACGAGTAATCAAAAAGAAATAACGTCCAACCATGTAGTATTCGTACACAACACACACACACCTTCTTTACTATACGCTCCGTTGTTATAGAGTTTGTCTTCAACTGGACTGCAGTGCATGAAGTAGGGGCTTTCCGGCGCCTTCTCCCAGGCCATAGGCGCCGGTGCCTGGGGCAGGTACTCCGGCGCTCCAAACCCCATCGGACACTGCTGGGACGACATCTCGAAACCCAGCACAGGCATTCTCCACTACACGACAACACTCGCCACTAACACACACACTACTGATACAAAGATAAAGCCCAATAATCGCAGCAGGTGATTTAACAACTTTAAATATTGACACCACTGTTATCACTGTTGACCGACGCGGCGATGTCTCGAAGAGGATTGATTAGCAAATAGCGTCCATTTGAAAATTACTACAAATATTTGTTAGGTGATGAGTAATGGCGGCTACTGCGCCGCCGGTTCCGGGTAGTGTTTTTGTTTTTATCGCGTAATTGCCTGCAAATGAGCGCCCGATTGTGTGGGTCATGCGGGACTCGTGTGGCAGAGCAGCAGGCAGACGAGGGCGACGCGGCCAGACGATGTCGCGAGACCGAGTGGACTGATCGCGCGTGCGCTCGCCTCGCACTATACATAACAATATCCGCTTCAATGGAAATCCGCTGACACCGCTGATTAGACCCGCCACGGCAAATATCCAGATCAGCGCAAACCCTGGTTGGGTCACTTCTTCCAGAGCCGGCTTTAGCTAACACCTGGATTCCCTAAACGACACATAATATACATATGCCCAATGCCTATCGATGATGAATTAAATGTTGTTAGTCTCCGATCGGAATCCCTGTAAATACTGGTCAAAAATGCTGCACTCTCGGACCAACCACCCACTGGACACCACATCCTGTACAATTTACTAACAAACTAATTACGAAAAAGTTGCGGTGCGGGGGCGCGGGGAACACGTCGTGATTGGGTGGTTGGTCCGAGGCTGCACTAGATGATGGACCAGGATTTTTATTATTGGATTAGCTAGTTATAATTTCTGCCTGTTTTTTTTGTAAAGGAAGACGAGTTTGCAATCTTTTTTCGCAAAGCAAAGTGCGAGGCTTTCGACCCTAACGTATAGTGTCTACATGAATATTTCAATGAGAATACTCATTGTGTACTTGTAAAGATGTTCCCGGTCCCGGAGTGAGAACCATGATATCCCATTTGGCTTTGGGTAGCTCATCCTATATAGTTTCGGTGGATATGCCAGTAAAATTGACAGCTTATCGTTAAGGCGGACAGTTCATCCAAAGTGATTCATTTCCGATGAAAGGCAGTGAACGACTTGATGTGTTTAGACGCAAAATGTAAAGTGTGTGAGCATTTTTCGAAATTTCTTGATCTTGAACCGTTATTTCCAAAATCATAAAAAAAAAAATATTCTATGATTATTTCCATATATTATACCATTTCAAAACCATGTCATTGTATTTTAAAATAAAAAGAAACAGTAACAAATGAATAAATGACTGCCGCGGCTGTTTACACACTTCATTTATCGTTCATCTCGGTGAACAATGAACGATGCCCGATGAAAGCGAACGGACGGATTTGACTTTCACCAAAAAGGCGCATCAGTAGTGAAAGATGAAACGTCAAAACTAGACATTTCACAAAAGCAAAAGTGAACCATCTTTAGACTTTAGATGGTTCGTCTGCCATTTTGTCAAGAAAACTTAAAAAAGCCCTAAGTAAGTCCCTGACGTTGGCGTTGAGTCATTCTTATCGGAAGCGCAGCGGATGCGGCGTCGAATGTACGAGCGATGCACCGAGTCACAACCACAGCTGACTACCAGCAGCTTTTTCCATAAACAGAATGTAAGCAAGCATCGGTGACTAATTGCTACTACATGTCATGTCATACGCTTTGTTCCTTTGTTACCACAATTAATTAATCAACCGATCGCCGCCAGTTCATAACATCTATGACATGGCCGATTGCGTGGCAATCCAGGTACTAGAATTTGATGACAAGAAGTTAAAATGAAAGTGTTAGTTGTCTCTTTTCAAGTCACATACATTTTCTTGAAGCTGAAGTGGCAAAAAAGAAAGGCGTAAGGATATTTTTATCACGAGAAAATATTCTCGTTGTTGCGGATAATTTTCGCATTACGTGTGCACTTCCTCGTACAGGCTGATGTCCGGGATATCCTCGGTATAGTGTCGGGTTAGCTTGGCTCTGGGGACCGTCGCTGAGCCATCAGGCTCAGAGGACACCGAGGTATATAACTGTCCATAGAACCTCTCTATCTCCCGTAACAATTTCAGTAAAGCTGGAGTCAGAAGAAATTTCAGTGGCAGAAAATTAGTTTCAAGACAATAAAGTGCTCGCTACAATAGTCAAGCAGGCATTGGTGGGTGGCGCTTATCACTGCTAGGTATAGCTTTTCGCAGCGATTATTCGCCTAGAAATGGTAATATTAGTTCCTTGTCTATCATCGGCTTTATCGTAGAATAAACGTTTAAATAATAATTCTAATTTGGACTTGAAAACAAGACTACCGCAGTAAAGACTATGAGATAAAGACGGTATTTGAGCGTAAAACAGATTCGATCCCACTTACGCTAATATAATTGCGGCAGCTATGCTGTTAAACTAATGAAATAATATTTTACTGTAATGCATTGGAATTATCACGTGTCAACCAACGAATTAGTTGGTGTCAACTCATAAAGAATGCCTATATCCCGATAACTTATCATTGGGATACAATACAACGAAAACAATGATATCCTTCACACTATCGCACCAGCAGCCCATAGTATTATCAACATACTATAGATAATAAAATGATAAATGCTCATACATACCAACTGATACATACCAACTGATACATACCAACTGATACTAAAAATAAAAAATACCGAATATTTTGGTGTAAAAAAACGGGTACGACGAAACAAACACACCTACAGAATTTGTTAGAGAAAGAAAACGATCTTTACACCAGATGACATTTAGAAAGGACAAGAGCAAGACAAAGTCATGTTGTGACTATGCAACACATTTACAATCTCGACAAGATTAGGTAAGTATATTGCATATTTACATTATACAGATGATAATAATGTAAACTGAATACATAGGTAGGTATATATTATACATACATACTAACGATCACCCAGGGTAGGATCTAGAGAGGATAATACAAGTCATATAAATTCAAATTTCACTTACTTAAACGATTAATTTGATAATAAGTTAATACGATATGACGCACCGCGCCGCGCAGTAGGTATTATAGAAGTTAGTATCAGATAGTCCCTACACGTGATCTCTTCAAAATTAGATATATTGGTGTCTTTGGAAATCTGAGTCGGGCTGCTATTTATGTATCCGGAACTGGCCACTTACATAAACAATATTTAAAAAGAAATTATAACATTTAAAAATAGAACTCTTTGGCTGAAAAATAAAGTTTGTTTCATTCATCTGTCAATTGTTTTTACGCCATTTTTAAAATTGTGGCGCCATTTTTAAAATTGTGGCGCCATTTTTAAAATTCATTGTCTATCATCACCATGGATTTGACTCGTGAAAATTTTTGTGCTATGATTTATTACGACTTTCGGCGTGGATTAACTCAAAAACAGTGCATGGATCAACTTTTGTCGACTTTTGGGGAGGAAGCCCCATCGAAAACCACTGTGTATCACTGGTTCAGTGAGTTTAATCGTGGTCGTCGTATGCTTGCGGAAGATTTTAAAGAAGGTCGCCCTAAATCGGCTGTTGTACCACAAAATATTGATACTGTGCGCGAACTAATAATGCAAGACCGTCATGTTACATATCGCGAGATAGAGGCATTTCTGGGCATTAGTATGACATTTGGCTGTAAAAAAAATTTGTTCTCGTTGGATCCCGCACAACTTAACAGTTGAACAAAAACAGGCTCGTGTTGATTGGTGCAAAAAAATGATAGAAAAATACAAATGTGGTACATCAAAAGCTGTTCATAATATCTACACAGGAGACGAATCTTGGATATATGCGTATGATCCCGAAACTAAACAGCAGTCAACGGTTTGGGTGTCCTAAAATGAGCCAAACCCAACTAAAGTTGTTCGTGCAAAAAGCACTTTGAAGCAAATTGTTGCCTGCTTTTTTGGTATTAGTGGACATGTGGCTACAGTACCACTAGAGAATCGTAAAACGGTTAATTCTGAATGGTACACCACCATTTGCTTGCCAGAAGTCTTTGGAGAAATACGCAAGAACAATCGACAACGAAGTATAATCCTTCACCACGATACGCCAGCTGTCACACCTCGGCCGCAACAACGGAGTATTTAAATAGTCAAATGATCGAATTGACGGGTCATCCGCCGTACAGTCCCGACTTGGCACCCAACGACTTTTATTTATTCCCAAGCGTGAAGAACAAATTACGTGGACACCGATTTTCGACCCGGGAAGAAGCCGTTGATGCTTTCATAATGCACGTTTTGGAGATACCCGATACAGAATGGAAAAAATGCTACGAAAGTTGGTTTCAACGTATGAAAAAATGCATCGATCATCACGGGGAATATTTTGAAAAGCAATAAAAGTGTATTTGGTTATAGATGTTTGTTATTTTTTGTTATTCCGGATACATAAATAGCAGCCCATTGTAAATAATAATATTACCAGGGGTCAGATCTCCAAACAAAAACATATGGTGCGAACTGATAAACGCGAGAGGTCTAAATAAGTGCGAGCAAATCGAATGCGTTTCTTGAATCGCACAAGAGTTTGGAAAGGATTTACAACAATAAACTAGTGCGCGTTTCGGAGCAGTGCTGCCTCATATTGTACATGGAAACGAAAAAAATAAGCCACGCGGTGTGTGTTTGTGGATACGCTAAACTTTCCGTTCTTGTACCTACCTATTTCAACCCAAAAGAGGCCCTGTCTCTCAGAGATATAGCAGTATCGGCCTGGTATCTGGGGGCAGACAGGGTCTCCCACTATCGCACCCTGTGGCTGGTACGCCTCGCTATGTGCTCGCTACCCTCCTCGCCTCGCCCCGATGGCACCGATACGCGGCCAAATGGACCACAAATGGCTTAATACGTGCTCGCAAAGGAGAAAAAAAAAGTAAACAAATAATCATCTAAAAATAAAACAAAACTGCTCCGCGAAAAATTATAGCCAGTGTCACCTGGGCTGATGTAAGAATTCGAACGATATCTCATAATATATTGAAATCTGTTAAGGCATTTGGAAGTTATGGTGGAATAAAAAAACTCACATACATACGTGAACCCTGAACGAACACATTGCACTACACTTCTTTTTTGGGCAGTCGTGTAATATGCGAGTCTGAAATAAAGGTTCCAAACTTACTTATTTGTAAACTTAATAAATCTTTAAAAGCTTGCTCATAGATTATCTAGTATAGTCGTCGACTCAATTTGACTCAATTCGATTAGTAATAATTTTCATTAGTTAAAAATGCTACCAAATATATTACAGAGACATCGTTTGATCCGATACATTTGGTGGTAGAAAACACGTCCACACTGACATATCATTGCAATATTATTAATTGTCTATTTGTATGTTTGTTTAAATTTCACGGCTAAAGCGATTTCGATGTTTGGTACAAAAATACTTATTCCTACGGGAAAAACCGCGCACAACGCAAGCGTAGCCACGGGCGGGCAGCTAGCACGTAAAAAGGGTCAACCCTTATGCTTTAATTAACATGACTACCAATTAGTACAATATTAGTTCCAGTACCAACCCAATACCAGTACTATAGGTTTTTATAAAAAGCCGAGGTAATCAGGAAAAATGCATTGACACGATCACGTGTCATTCTACGGTCATTATACCTAATGAATGATACATAATAACTCGCTATAACACGTATAGCTAGGTTTTAAATTTATTTTTTTATTTACAAATAATACGTACTCAAAAGGGAAAAAACACGGAAATGAAGCTGTTAAACTAGCAAAGCAACTAAAGGCAAACCACTTCTCTGAAGGAGATTTAGATTCCAAGAAAAAACATTCAATATGCTGGTCCTCAATTACGTATGACGGAATGTACGAGTAATAGAGAAACAAACTCATTACAAGACACAGAAGACCTCTGCGGTAATAAGCAGCGGCGCGCCGCAAACACGCGCGCTGTAAAACATGAGCGAAGGAAATTAATATTCACGAGTCAAAAGAAACTAGCGTTATATCGTTCTATTCTTTACGGCCACAAACATCCTTCGGGACGGGCAGTCTCAAGAGTCGCCACAGCTTTCTTAAGGACTCCATCCACACTCATCGAAAAAGCAAGACTAGGGAGCAGCAGCTTTGGGCTGAAAGGTTTCCCTAAACGGACACTCACGTCTCACCTGCGGAACACCTTCCTCTAGTCCATCAGCTACCTTGTGCGACCTCGGAGGGCGCTCATTGCTCAATCGACTTCGCGCGGGTGTGCGTAGATGTAGAGCAAATCGTAAAGGGGCTTCACTGACGGCGATCAGTGTGACTGCGGCGCCACGCAAACAATGGAGCACCTGTCTTGCCCTAACTGCCCAGTTTCTTGTTCTATCCAAGATACTAATGGGATGTGCCCTGCTTTGTGCCAAATAATAACAATACTAGTAGCAGTGGTAAGTATTCTTTGCTGGACAAAGGTTTCCTTTAAGATCCAACGGCTAGTCTTGCGTTGACTGTATCAACAACCAACAGCTAAAGTGAGAGAGTAAGGTAAGGAGCAATTGCTTCTACAGTTTGTCACTTTGCCACACCAAAAAGAGCAGCTTAGATACCGGAATCAGTTTCTAACTTGAACCGCATTGGAAGCAACCAGTTTCTGTGTTTCAACCAGCAACGGTGTCGAGAGGTGGCGCTGGTGACGTCAATGTGCGCGCGCAGGTAAACACGCCGGCAATCAAAGCCATGGTATGGTATGACGCGCCACAGCCTTGACACCTAACCACGGCCAGATAGAGATTAAATATTTAACACGCTCTTCAAGTGTTTTTTTTTGTAAAAAATATCCATATAGAATTATGTTCTAAGAATAGAATACATTACTTTGATTAATTATCTTTAAATAATAAATGAAAAAGGGCTAGTGCATTGCTTGTTGGTGAGGTTAGGATCTGATAACTGAATCCTTTAGTGAAAATCTTCATTCCTTATTCGTAGTCACACCCAATTGTCACACCAGTGAGTGTGAACTATTTTTCGTTGGTTTGACACTAACGTTTCTGCCACTTCCAATGAATTCAGGATCAGGATCTTTCAATGCCTTTCCAGAACCTTTTCAATAGTGTATGCGTAAATAATCAAACGATGTCAAAAAACGTAAGGAAATATTAAATTCAAATTAAATAAACAATCTTTTCGATATTTTATTTTCACTTTCAGATGTCATACTTTTTTGCAAGTTCACTAACACAATATGCAGTGTACTGTGGAGAAGAACTTGCCGAAGAAACTTTACAGACATCGCATCTTTTGCATTTTTATGACGACACACAAACTAAACATCTACTGGACTTCAAACAGAGCAGCACAGCGGGGGCTAAGTCCGGTTATCAGTTTCGATGAATTGCAACTAATTACTCATCGCTAAATAGCAATTGCAAAATATACTGCTATTACCTTAAACAACATACTAGGTACATAATTTGTTTACTAACTAAAATTTCACAGGCAAACAGGAAAACTACATTTTAATTTATTAAGCTTTTAGACATGTTTCAATTTTTTTTTTGTATTCTATGTAATAAATGTTCTGTTCGGTTGTTGATTATTTTCATGATGTTTTCCGTGACAATACAAGTAGAGCCTTACAATGCTTCTTTGGTTGAGACAGTCCTGTGTGAAATTAAAGCCTTACACAATTAAAAAACTATATTATATATTAGTTTATAATATATTATGTACGAAGACAGCTGCAAGAATATTATATCCATTACACTCATCCGTCACATATTTATAATTTTATTATATTTTATTTAAATAAATGTGACTACAACAAGAAGTTCCCAGAAGAATGACATACTACTTGGACTTTGCACTCCAAGTGGAAATTTCTTGAGCATACTGTGCCCGATACGATTCTCATTTGCAGAACTACTATCGTGCAGTCATCATCAATTCTAATTGCAAGATAACTTTGCGAAAAACGTACAAAACATGTCAAATTGCAGATATAATTTTTGCTGCATATTCACGATGACATGCGAAAGCAACATCTCGACATCCGCAGATATTTGACTCGCTAACATAAAGTAGTAAGTAACACTACCAGTAATTGATTACGTCATGACTTGAGTGGACTTTGTACCGTGCAAAGCAAAGAGCGTGAAGTCCAAGACAACTCGAGTTTCTAGAAAACTACATTACTTATTTTGGTGATTTATAAAAACTTTTGACGATATTATAAATCCATTATTTGCTATGATAGAGTAGAGTAAGTATATTTTAGAAATAAAACTAGTTTCTCATAAGCAATTTAGTACAATGATGATACAAAATTGTGTTGGTATAAAGGCCACTCTGTACGTAATTAAGACTATTGGACTTTGTACTGTACGCGAATGGAAAAAACCAACACCGACACAAGGTCCACTTCATAATACATTGCGTAATGGTAAGATGCGAGTTCTTATATGTCAAATAGCTAATTTTAGGCCATTATGTTCTGTCAACACTTGGACTCGGAGATGGTTATACAAAATGCTATGGACTTTGGACTCGGATAGAGAAATGTTTTTATAAGTTTAACGTTTAACTCTCCTAACACTATGGAATTCTTTTCTGAAATAAATATTTAATTATTAATATTATTAATACCAAATAGTAAATTGTAGGTCATTATGTTAGGTCGACGTAACAACTTCATATAAAACTGTTTTTCGTCATAATAACGTAAGTTGGACTTTGGACCCGGATGTATTTTTTAAACATTGAATTGGACTTTGGACTCGGACAGAAAAATAAGGTAACATTCATGTGAAAGATTCAGGTAGTTTAGTATATTTATTTATATACTTTGGTGTACAGGACGATTAATTTATTCATGTAGGTGGACACGTAGAATTTAAGGGAACATGCACAATTTAAAAAAATCATTAATCGAAATATTTCAAGTTACAGATAAACACACAAAAAATAATTTTCCAAATATCTTGCTCAGAAACAAAGTTATAAGGCTTCAAAGTTGACGGTTAGACAGAGAGGTCAGACGACACATTTTTTTTTTTTGACAAGGACCTAATGCTTGTGTCGCAAAATCGACGTATCAAGCGTAACCGGACTTTTGGGGGAGCGGAAGGCTCTTACCCCTAGTATTATAGCAACAGCCTAAGGGCGCCCACTTGGGGGCACGGACCTCGGCCTAGAACGTTGCCATGGCGAGAAGCGCGTGGGAGAGGAATGACCCTGACGGGGTCTTCCAGGATTATGCAGAACTTGATTGGGTCTACCGCGTCCCCGCCGGCGGGTGCGGTTGCTACCAGAAGGGCATTCTGTGGAGTGTACTCTATTGGCAATGGCTCTCTCAACAAAAGACTGGATGGGATCAACAGGATCGGACAGAACATGCTTAGGCCGACGTTTTGTACGCGTAGCGGAGAAAGGGAAATAACCGGCGGTTTTCACGACCAGAGGATTCGGGTGGTGAGGCGCGGCATCGAAATAGCGACGTGAAGCGTCTATCATAAAACCTTTAATGGACGGTAGCTCGAGATCTACATGAAGGTCGACGTTACGAACGACAGACGACACATGTGAAGTCATATGTGTCGCGGGCCATACATCCACCATAGAAAATTTTGTTTTCGTACAGATATATTTGTTTAATAATGTTGTAACTAGTTTTTTTTTCGATCAATTTCGATTCTATTTTGACTGTCAGTATTCTATTTTTGTATACTTTCAGATGAACTATGAAAAAATGTAATATTTTCTTATGCATGTTCCCTATTAAACCTAAATTAGCATTCTTAATTTTTCTACTAAACTAAGATTTGTTTTTTTTTTGTCGCATAAAAGAACAAGTTAACATTTTGTACCATTTCTATAATGAGCATAAATATTTAGTAAATCTTTTTCACACATTTCTTTTACTTTAGTTATTACACGACTGACCGAAAAAAGGAGTGTTATATGCAATTAATAGTACCGTGCGTGACTCTAAAAGACATATTTCTCGATTGGTAAGTATGCATTTATTTTTATTTTTTATCAGTTTTTACAAAAGACTGATTGATCACGATGACGGAGCAGAAATTGTATTAGCCTATAATTATACTAAGCCGAGCATAAAATAGCATTACTATGACAAACCGTGCCATTCTGAGTAATACAGTCCTCTTTTGATGATGCAATTAACTATAATCCACAGCATGGAAACAACAAAAACAAGACATACTGGAAAATATTTCTACTTGTGTGCTTACAAATTAAAGCAGTCAAATACATAATAACAATCACTGTTTGTTAGATGTTACAAATGGCATTAATTAAGATAATAGGTTCTAAATTATAAGTTAGATGGCGGTTAGTACTAGGTGCATTTTAGATAGTGTAAACATGACGGTTTACACAACTGTAACTTATGTAGAAATCCCTGGAAAACGAATGTTTTGCTAGAAATAATATCGAATAAATAGTCATGCAAAGAATGCATGCATGCAGTAATTGCCTATGACTCAGTGATCTGCAGTTATAGTAATCAGACGAGAGGAAACGACATTATGAATGAAACAGATTTGTAAGTAAACAATTTATATGGGAGACTAATCGACAGCTGTAAAGAAAATAATGTATGTGCAGGCAACATGTTGTAAATGCAATATCTGAGCACGATAGGTGCATTGGTGTTTGCTTACCAAACAGCGTAAACAATAAAATTAGTAAGCAAATGCAAACAATAAATCAGTACCTTGAGGAGATGAGTGACCAATAAACAGTTGTGTATCATTTAGTTCGTGAGAGGTCTAGTACTGAGGCGCATGCGATGACGACGACGGCAGAGCGGAGTGGCGCGCGGGGGATCAATTGCCAAGATCTTACTTCTTGCACGCGCGCAATTGATGCTCATTTGTGCCCTAGAGCTGCAATATGTTACATACACCATTGATCGTAAACACTAGCCACTGTATCGTTTATGCTAGGCGATTGCGGTACACTTTATCATTTAGGTTTAAATTCATGAAAAAATAAGACTTATAAAAATAATAGAATTATTAAAAACATGTGTCTGTATTTAGGTTTCATTTCGAAATTATGCCTAAAGTTAAAAGATGACTATTCTCTCCTACCTACGCAACATTTATAAAAAAGCATGCTTAGGATTATGGCAAAACCCTCCACTTAAGTGGAGGAGGCTCATAGTCCAGCAGTGGACTGTAACGGTTTAGGAACGGATGTTAAAGAAAGAGTTATCCCCATAAGTGTTCTGAGCATTTTCTGCCACGCTACCACTGGTTTGGTTCATCTTGCGGTGCCCTGCCCAGTGGCGTATACATGTCGTGTGCATTAATTTATGAGGGGATCATGGTACCAATAATGTATGCTGGTCTCTCAATCTCCGAAACGGTGATGATTTTAACGACCTTTTGCATATCAAATGTCGTCTAGTCACCTCAAGTTATGACGCGGGCGTCGAGCTGGAATTTTCGTATTCCGAATATCGAGAGACCAATCAGCGAAAAGCGGTTATCAAACTGGCTGGACGGGCACGTTTCCGGTCGATTATCCCAGAACCTCTAGTCACAAAAATTGAAGTAGGGGTAATTAGCCGTCACTTAAATTAGCTTAAGCTCCGAAATTGGAATATCTATCTCATAAGATATAGTAGGGGAGCCCACGAGGCTACATTGGGATTTACTCGAGTGTATTTAGACGTGGACGTGATCATCTCCATGACGAGACACGTGAAGGTCAGCCGGCGACTGCGGTTGCAGACTCTATTATTGACACCATACGACAACTTATTGAAACTGACAAAAAACGCCATGACACTTTCTTGTGTTTTTACGCCAGATTAAAAATATTTTCTTAAAACTTAAAATATGTGTTTTAAATATAATTTTTATCATGAAATATTATTTTTTTGGGGTAATACAGGTACTAAACTAACGAAATAAGCCATTTTTGAAATTTATTATTAATATTTAGGCCTATTACAACCCTGCTGCAAGTTGACATTTCCATAGTAATGGCCGTAGTTACAATTTTGGCCATTTCACACAATACTCTGGTAGGTCTGTAGGCAGGGACTGGAACCCTTACGATCTTGATCTACGATATCTCGTACTCTTATTATGCTATAATTTATAGTTTGCAAATCCAACAGGAACCCTATCAAAGAATTTGATAAACATACATTTATTTTAATTATCATTCTGTAATACTTAAAACCCTAACAACAGAAGGGGTTTTTCAATGGGTAGTCTGGTCCCAGTCTGTAGGTCTGTATAGGGGATTATGCATAGCCAATACTGTATGTCCAGTATTGTACAACCCGATAATTTGTGTACATGGATTCTAATTAGTGGCTGTACTGCACATCCAGTAAAGCATGGACAATCGGGCTGTACATTTTTTGGCTTTGAAAGATTGGGTCGGCCTTTATCGTGGTTGTACATTATCAACTCCTGGAAATTGTCACCCATCTATGACCTGATTATTTTACTTGCAGTTGCTTAACAGTTTGTGATCAGAAAGTACCAGTAGTTGGCTCTAGGCCAAGTTTTACTTATCTATTGACTAATTGATGGTTCTGTATAAATTCAATGACACAAAATTAGTTGACCCACATTTTTATCATCTTAGATATCATGGCAAACAACATAATGTTGACTGTTTGTTTATCTAAGTTAAGCATTTATGTATGAAATGTTTATTTCAAAATTGGATACAGGAAAACATGTATGTTGCTAGGCTTGTCTATTATTTTGTCTTATAGTTTACTCAAAATATCAATACTAATTTTTTAAACAGAAAGTTGAATTACAGACAGAAAGTAATTGAAATACCAAAAAAGTATAAAAGTATAAAATAATTACTTACAAGTACTGATTATATTGAAAGTAATACATTTAAACAAGTCATACTGGATAGTAGATAAATATAATTATAAAAATAAATAAATAGTTATCCTACTATGGAAAGACGGGAGGTATGACACAACCCAGGCTACCAAGTAACACAGGTACAATAAAGAGGTTATAACCAAAATGATGGCAGAATGGACATATGAAAGTACAAAATATAATGATCAATGAAACTATTACATATCTAAAAGTATTACAAACATAATGACTTGACAAGTTGACTCCTAATGTGTAGGTAAATAAACATTGGGAAATATGTTTGTTTAGAGATCAAACATGTTCTGCTGTTAGTTAGTAGCTACGCGATCAATAACTAATAAAGCAAATATGTTTGCGCAAATAATCGTACTTCTAAAGAAGCTGGTCCTCTTCTGAGATACTTTATCTACAAAGAAGTTAAATAGCTTTAACAGAAGAACAAAAGGCGAATTATCATACTATTTGGTGTCTTAATATAGACAAATTCAGCAAAAAATGTTTCGATCTGTGTATATAGAAGGATATAACATATGAATAACCAGTTAAAAGTTAATTAACTTGTTTATTTCGATGACGAAATTAGTTCTTATTTTTTATCCAGAATATTGATTTCTTACCTTCGTCACAAAGCCCCATGACTTCATTCGCGTTCTACATAAGACAAATTACACTTTTTCTTACTTATTTACATGAATAAATGATAATTTTGTGAAATAAATATAAACGCAAATCACATAGCAAATGACAGCTCAGCTGCTAATTGACAACCGGAAATTAGAATGAATGTAAATAATAATAAAACAATGTTGCCATTATTAAGAACTGCTGTTACGAGCGCCATCTTTTGACGAATAGAATAACTATTTAGAGTTTTAACTCGTTAATAGATGTCTCTACTATACCAATTTAATAAAACAGCAACGTATTTTTACACGACACTGCCAAAAAAAAGGAGTTTAGGGTTCATGTATGTATGAAAGTTCTTTAATTCTTGACGATGATACAATTTTCTAATCCAGTTCAGAATTGTTAGTAACTTCTAGGATTCCGATTTTTTAAATACCTAATGATATTTTAATACATAACCTTTGCAAAAATAATATTAAAACTCTGAACTAAGATTGATTTTATTACTTACAAAGTTAATTATTTGCAAAGTGCTTATTTATAGATTGTCCATAGATAGAAACAACCACAATTTTTAAAATGTTTACTGTGTGTAGTTGTACTTCCCTCCCATTGAAAATACACCTTCAATACACCTTGCTCGAAAATGTATCTTACGAAGGCAGTAAGGGTAGAAGAAAGAAGGGTATAGAAGGGTATTATAATGTTCCTTGGGCAGTAAACTGTGCGGTAAAATAAATACTTTTAACAGCAATGTGCGATTTTCATTAAAAAAAAATCTACGGTCTTCATATTATTATTTAGCCAGGATCATTAGAATAAAAAATATTTGAATCGATTCTTACAAATAAAAAGGTATTTAATATTTTTTTATTTCAAAAAATTGTATCAAATTATATTATCAGCCAGTAGGTAATAGTTAAAAATAAAATTATCTCGATCCGAAGAATCAATTCGTAGACGTTGAATGTTCGCGAGAGCCTTTTCTTCGTAAATTGTTTAGTTGGCGCTAATCTTATAAAAAAGAAAATTAAATGTGTTACATTATTTGTTGTTTTATAAGTGATCAAGTGTTTTTGTGATAAATGTGAATATTACAGCAATTAAAATTGCGCGCGATATAATAAAGGTTAGTTTTAACAACTTTTATATGTACAATTTTATCTGTAGTATCGTAGCTTTTGTAGGGTAGTCGTACCTTTCTTAACCGTTTCATTTTAATTAGTTTTCTCATAACTGTATTAAAACGTCGTACAACACACGGATCTTAAGAACAAACTGACCAGCTCGTTGTGATTTGCCACCTACGACCCTCATATCGTAATGTTTCAGTTTATGTTATAAAAAATAATAGTTCGGTTACGTTTTTCTTGGAATGGTTCACTCACATGGTCCAATGAGAACGTATTAATATTCGAATATTTATTGTAAACATATTTGGGACACTCATATTATTAGTATTTTCATACTGAATATTAAATGCTAGTTGATTTTGTATTTTGAAACAGAGCGGTAGTTAGTTCAGTTGTCCTCTTCAGTCGGTGGAGACTGAAATAGATATCTATCACACACAATCATAAATTAAAAAACCGAAATAAACAACATCGTTGGGAAATAGTTCGGGCGCTAGATACGGGAATCTAGTTCAAGATCAATTGGCTTTTTCCAATGATAATGACGAGAATATGACAATTCATAACAGTCCTTGTGGGACTGTATAAATAACAAATTGAGTTTACTTTTTTTATTTAATTAAATAAGACATGGACAGACATAGACAGATACGATGTCACATAAACTAAAAAAACAAAGTTCAAATAAAATTCTATTTAGAGCAAATTAAATTTGAAAAATGTAATGTTTGCCAATGCGGCAGTCAGTCTAGCGCGAGACTAGCCCTAACGACGAAATTGGAATATAACTTGGCTTATCGATCACTATCAGATTCTCACAATGTAATTTGTTTCCTCAAAACCCTCTACCGATGCATTTGCCTCTACGGAGGCTAAAATAGGGGATCGAACTACTTTTTTTTATTTTATAAATCCAAACTTCTTAGTTTCTGCTATCGAACACTAAAATAATTTTTGCTCTATCTTCAAAATTGACCGAGTAATAAAGGTTTGAAATTCAAGATTAGACAGAGAGGCACATATACCCACTTGTGACGTCATTTGTTAGTAACACCATATAATCTCCATACATTACTTCGGTCACTTCATAAAATGTAAAATTTTTACAGAATAATTTGATTTGATTCTGCTATTAGTGTATAAATTATGGTAAATTCATAAAATATGGTGAACAGTCCGATCCATGACTGAAATCAAAGATAGTAAAATATTTTGGTACAACTTCTAATAGTAGAGACAGTGTTAAAACGTTTGAATTATTATTAGAAGAGTCACAGGTCACTATCATGATCACGTTCCAATGATTTATCGTAAACAGATTATTTATTATATCTACAAGACAACAAGACCTTATTAACTCTCCGTTAGTAATTATATTTGTTTACCTAATTAGCTTATGTAATTACTTTAATTACTACTACTATTACTATATTTGAATTTGCTTTTATTTTTACTTGAATTTTAATAATAAAATACTCATTTTATATAGGTATATGTTTAGTAAATAGGTAGGGTAGGTAGGTATATGGGAGTGTTTCCGGTTGTGTAACTCCACCCTTAAATAATTTCGCCGGTGTCAACTATACCTATATTTTTTAGTGGTTGTATATGCATTATTTGTGATAGACCATATCAAATCTGCGGTCGATTTTTAGGGTTCCGCGGTAAAAAAGGAACCCTTATAGTTCCGCCATGTCCTTCTGTTTGGCTGTCTGTCCACGGCTTAGCTCAGAGACTCTTAGCTGTAATTTGGCATGGATATACATATTAAACGTGCTGACAAAATTGAAGAATAAAATCTTAATTAAAATTTTTTTTAGGGCTCCTCTGGTACACGTGAAGTGGGGGTTATTATTTTTATTCACGATTACCTTAGTGTGAGGTATCGTTAGATAGGTTGTTTCGAATTAAGGGGGGTTTGCTAAAACCATTTTTCGATGCTAGTGTACGTTTCAGAAATATTTCGTTTCAAAGTGATTATTTTTGTTAGAGTCAAGCCCCAAACAAGCGAAACCGTTGTATTTGGAAATGTGAAAAAATTCATGGTAGTTGTGTATATGATAAATTTAAAAGGAAAACTATCAACATCAAGTAGGCTTTACAGGTTATCGAATTGGTCTATTGACCAACTTATAAAATGTACTTGTACAATTAAAAAATTGAAAAATATTTTGATGAATGTTAACTGTATTAAACGGGTACATAAGTAGTATTGGACAACTACGGAACCCTACACTTTGCGTGGCCCGACACGTGCTTGGCCGGTTATTTTAAGAAAATCTTATAATTGATTACCATGGTACGAAACTGACAAATCAATAAAAATGCATAGAAAACAAAGCAAACCAACATAGATATGTACTCTTAGTCCGAACCACCGAGGGGCTGGACTGGCCTACTTGAGTTAGTCGAGTTTGTCGCAGAAGTGTGCAATTGGAACTTTACTGTGCTTATTTATTTCAAACGTTTACCGGCATGTACACGGTTTACATCATCATCATCATCAGACGAGTTGACAACAACCTTCGCCTTTTTTCACGACCTCACATTCAAATCCTAATCTACAGCCCTGGCAGCACATCAGATGTATGTATGGATTGAGGAACCACTCCAAATTATAAACGCAGCTTACACCCTCATTTAGTAGCGAAAAAGCTGATTTTGTAGGACAAATTCTGGATTTTGTAGTAAAATACATCAAAAGTTATGTAAATGCAAAGTACAGTTAGAATATGTGCAGTGGAGTCTTTAATAGATTTATATGTAAGTACGGTAGAGTAAAAAGCACATGCACTATGACCTTGAGAACGACTATATCCCGTAGCAGAAAGAAGTAAGAGCGATATTCGTAACGCGAGTTTCTATGCAACAGCTATGTTTACTGTACGGATTTCCTACTATGTTTATTCCTGTATGTGCGTGCATCTTAAATCTATTTCTGCTCGAGATGTCTAAGAATATCATTTAACATTTTGCCGGCGCCCAGGTATCACGTAAAAGCACAGGTAAAACGCATTTCCGAGGTCAGTTTTATTTAAACAACTATCGTAAACTCTAATTTATAAAAAAACTATGTTAATAACCCAAGGATAATAAGTACTTTAAAGATATTTTTAAACTATTAATACTTAAAAAGTCGTACCTACTGCAATTTTATACTGTAAGTACTGAACTAATGCAGTATTTTGACTTATTAGTCCACAATTTTAATAATATCATATCACAATAATAGTTCTCTTTGCTAAGTTAACAAAAATACATTTAGATAACTCCATTCCGTGCTTTGGAAAGCGTGTAAAGTCGTTAATTGGTCTTATTCGGGCTATTTTCTACGGAATAGACATGTCAGAGCTACGAGGCCTTTGGCGACTGAATAACTCTAGCAACAGGGTTTGTGAGGTCAATCCATACAATATAAAGAAGACATAAAAAAGATTTTCCTGACCTATACATTTGTACGCTTGTGAATCGATAAACCACGGTATTGCGTGACGTCACGCCACATTTGGCAAGTTCAGTACATTGGCAGCGTGCCGAGTGCAGTTTCGGACGTTCAATGGTATCAGGCAGATTGGTATGAAACGCACCGGTATGACGCGCGGACACATGACGCGATCCATTCATACCGGTCACTGTGTCAACCGCACTATTTACAGGGAAAGCCAGCTCTAGGGGCCACAAAGTAGGTAAAGCGGGCTTTTCATTTTGTGGTAGGGTCATCGAGCGGCGAGAGTTTTAACATTTTATTTATTTATTAAAAAAATATATTTACAGTATGACAGTCCCTAAACTAATTCACTGTAAACTTAAAACTATATAAATAAACACAACAAAAAATTATACTGAAAATCATTATAACGCTTCAGCCTGGCTTAAAAATAATTTACTAAGCACCGTTAAAGAGTTCGCAAAAATGTCGACATGTGGTGACGTGGCCAGGAGCGTGTTAAGTTGGCTAAGTGCAAGCACGAGCTGGCAGTGGTGGTTAGTGCGCAGGGAGGGCACTTCTTAACTCAGGCACAAAGTTAATTTTCCGTTGCTTATCATTGTTTCCTATGAGCTTTTGTTAGCTACTCATCAAAATTCGCTTCTCTCGATGACCCTGATCTCGAGTCGAGTTGGTGGTCGCGGAGAGAGGATAACGTGTATTTACTTGCTCGTGTAGTCCCTGTCCCGTCCCGGTATTTTTCGCAATTCTGAACATTATAATAACTGTCGGGCCGTTGATAATGATGATGATGATGATAACTGTCAAATGTTTTTCAGAACTTAAAAAATCTGAAATAGAGATCGTTTCATGCTACGCACGCTACGGCGTAGGCATGTGCTACGCCGCCGTAGCAAAGGTCTACAGTTGATAATAATATGATTTATAGAATAGAATATACTTTATTGCACAACAAGAAATAAACAGAAAAACGCAGTTTAAATAATGGTATACAGATAGGCGGCCTTATTGCTAACGTAGCAATTTCTTCCAGGCAACCTTTTTTTTTTTTAATAAGGAAGTGATTTTTTTTTAAATAAAATGTATGTGGGTTTAGGGTAAGAAGAATAAAATTTTATTCGAGTATTCTCATAGACTGACATCGAACTCTTATAGGAAGCACGAGCGGCGCAGAAACGTATGAAGCATCGCGTTGACCTTTGTTGCTGTAATTCAGACGCGTTGTACTTTGTTAATATGGTCAACGTGTTAGCAAGATAGCGCGAGACCTCTAGAGGGTTTTTTTTTTTGACATGGACCTAATGCTTGTGTCGCAAAATCGACGTATCAAGCGTAACCGGACTTTTGGGGGAGCGGAAGGCTCTTACCCCTAGCCTCTCGAGGGGGTCCGATTTCTCTGCAGGCGACCTTACCTAGATTATTCACGACAAAGTTCTTCTCCACAGAGAAACGCAGGATTTTTAATAAACTAGGTAATAATTACACCACAAAGCGATTGAAAATATACAAAATATATTTATTTTCTTCTGGGCTAGAAGACTAAATCGACACCTCCTATGAACAACAACGTAACTTGAGATATGTGACTTGAGATACAAAATTACTTTGGTAAATATTATTCCTTATCATTATTTTATTTACTCTTAATTTTCTGTCCAAGCAGTCTCTAAGTACAATAGAACCGAAGTTAATATTAGTCAAAAAAACCTAACTGTACGTAAAACATATTTGTTTCTCTCTTTAAACTGCTGTACTGATTAGTTGCTAAAATTGAGTTACGTTGTTGTTCATAGGTGTCGAAATCTTGTAAGGCAATTGTTTTTATATTGTCTCGATAAATGCATTATTATCCATCGTACATGACATAAATAACGCATTAATTGATATTAATAGCTACGTTTTATATTTCTTTATCTTTTCTGTACTTGCTAGGTATTTAATTTACCAAGACGTTAACGATAAGAAATAAAGAGCGTAAATATTTATTTGATAAAGACAAACATTTTACAGTAGGCGAAGATGATTAGGTAGGTACTTCAAGAATAGGGAACATGCATTAAAAAAATATTAGATTTTTTCATAGTTCATCTGAAAGTAATATACAAAAATATTAGGTTGGGAAAAACTCTTTTCGCAAATAGTGTGTATGAACTTATAATAAAATGTAAAATGTTAAATGTTTTGAATTTTCATATAAAATGCGAAGAAACGTTTTCCCCAACCTATTAGAATACTGACAGTGAAAACAGAATCGAAATTGAACTAGTTACAACATTATTAAACAAATATATCTATCTGTCCCTCTTTACGAAAACAAAATTTTCTATGACGTCACATCACATGTCTCGTCAGACCTCTCTGTCTAACCATCAACTTTGAAGCCTTATAACTTTGTTTCTGAGCAAGATATTTGGAAAATTATTTTTTATGTGTTCTTCTGGACCTTGAAATATTTCGATTAATGAATAAAAAAAAATGTGCAAGTTCCCTATTGCAAATAAGCACAGTCAGAGCATAGACAATAAAACAACGTTTTTATAGCTCTCCATAGCTTGCGCTAATGAATGACTTGTCTTTATAAAAAGAACATTATTCTAAAAGTAGTCTAAGTAGAGCTGTAGTCTAGGAAAGATGACGTCAGGCAGGCAAGCGGCCAGCCATGAAAATATTTAGCTAAAACTACATCTAGGAAAACTTCGAAAAACAATATTATGTTGTGCTGTACGGACTCTCATAACATGGGACCGAAAGCAAAAGGGATAAAAAAAGCATTATAAACTAAAAACAGAACAAGTCGAGGGTAGAACACGTATATCGAGAAGATGCCTATTTAGGGATGATACCTACCTAGGTAAAGAAAACGAATATCTATTTTGTCCGTCAATTATAGGTAATACAAAAATATTAGACACATATTTTTTATTTTGTCAAATTAAAAAAAAATATTTTAAACCGCATTAAACTTGGAGAGTGGGCGCTCACTACGTCACAACTATATAGGTATAAATTTCACTCAAGCGTGACGTCATACGCTATTTCAACTCAATATATCTTCGTAATATTTTTATTACGTGAAAAAAGAAAAATACGTATCCAATACTATTTAATAAACTACTACTACTTTTATACTATTTACTATTTTATAAAGTATATTCATTCATTCATTCATTCATAATAATTTACCTAATAAACAAAGACAAATAAATATTCATCATCCGTTGAGCACCCAGGAGCGCCGTATCATCCGTTGAGCACCCAGGAGCGCCGTGTAAGTACACAGAGGTGGCAGGAGGTTGGCGGAATAAGATCGTGAAATTTTAATCTTGTATGTATTCCAAACTGCATTTTATATTTTATCTTCAAAATGTTTCATGAATAAAGGTACCTTACATGGCAAACACTACAACAGTATAACAACACATCATGATAGTGACAGTAATTGTTTGTTTGTTTACTGAATGGCGACATCTGAGCGTTATCACATCGCGTCCGTTATCGCTCGATCGGAGGGCGTTGACGCTGCGCCCGCACCGCCCCCGTCTTGTCGCTTAACAAAAACTATACAAATATTGACAGGAACAAAGAAACAGTTAGTCATCGCACTGGGAGAATGCCGTCCTGAAGTTTATCACGTGACCATTTTTATGTGTTTGTGTGACCTTGAATTAACGCTACATGAAGCCTGGTCACATAAAATAGCATTTTGCGTACAATTTATATTTTTATATAACGAAACACTTTATTTTATTTGAAAATCAAATACAAAATAATAAATTTATCAATTATTTCAACGTGTTCCCCGAGATGAAGTTATGAATGAACGTCGATGCAAGGTTAGCCCGTTGGGTCCGCTTACGGTCCGCTGTTGGAACGATTCCGAAATATCCGAAAAATATTCGAATAATCGTATAGACTTAAAATAATTGGTATGGTAATACATACTTAGATGTTTAATATCAAATTCCAATAAGTTAAACCGAATCCGATAAGGTAAAAAATAAAGAATTATACGTAATTTAATAATTTGTTTGAAATTGCGCAAAGTGAAATAATAAGAAATGGCAACTGCGGTATTTCAATTAGCATGGTAGGATTCCAGTTGAGACTTAACGTTAAGAGCTATTAATCTATTGTTGTGTGATTCTAAGCTAAAAAAAAACTCTAATCATACAAATCGATTTTGAAAACTAAGTAATTAATATCGATTTGGATATTTTCGTATATTTTCATTACTGAATATTTTGTGCTACATCACTAAAAATAGTCACGTGATAAACTTCAGGACGGCATTCTCCCAGTGCGATGACTATAGTTTGTTTGGCAAAATCACCACGGAAACGCCATTCACCCAAGAATTGAATTGAATTGAATTGTTTAGAAACATAAATTAATATAATAGGGATGGTGTCTGGATGGTAAAAAGTAGTCATCATATTAAACGTCCACTACAATCATTTATATCAGTCGTCAGAAGTCCACGGGCCTTCCCCCAGGTTCGCCACAACGACTGCTCCGTAGCCCAGGTGGTAGTGTATCTGCCTCCGACGCACAGGGTCGCGGGTTCAATTCCCGCCCAGGGCAAACATTCGTGTGATGAGCACTTGTGTTTGCCTTGTGTCTGGGTGTTTTTTATCTATATATGCATTATTTCTTTGTATGCATTTATCTATTTAAGTAATAAGATAAGATAAAATTAGGGAAATACAAAAATAAAAAATAAAGCATACAAAATATGAATGCGATGCCTAAACTAAGTATTTCTTACACCCATGTAAAAACCTATGGAATGCAATAAAAACTTTGAGTATTGAGTATTGAATTTTAGGCATCAACGTGACAATGAGAAAATATTACAAGCTCTGCTTAGTTTGGGATCAGATGGCCGTGTGTGAGATGTCCCCACATTATTATTATTATTATTACTGGTGGTCCTGTGCAAACTTTTACAAGGGTAACGCATCAATGTAGCTAGCCATAGACATAGAGTAACACTGTAAGGATTTTACTATAGGAAGGGCATTCAGACGACTAGCTGTTTGTAGCGCCAAAATAAGGCTTATCTGGCACGGCTAGTTAAAATTTTTATTTATCTTCTAAACTATTAATCCAAATTATAATTCCTTCGTGACAAATTTTACCAAAAACGTCTTAAATATCCATGTAAACTTACGGAATTCGCTAGAAGCCGAGCCAAGATAAGGAACACTTACTTTTTCCGAATTCATTTTTAAAACTTTTTGAGTTCAAAAATTACGGACTTTCCTAAAAAACTTTAATCCTTCTTTGTTCACGAGTTTCATACTTTAGTTGATGAGTCAGGTCAGTAAATCAGTTAGTAGGTTACGGAATAGTGCGTTGCTGAAATTTGCTGGTTTGTTCTGAGGTGGAGTTTACCTGGTTCTGAGCGTAAAATTAAATCGTATAGTCACTCACTTCAGTACTAATTATATAGGACGAGATCTAAGGGGGTAAGCAGTGGTTTTGCTTTGAAACACATTTTCAAATATTCTAGCTTTTTAAACTGCACAAAAATAAAATAGAAAATAAAAATAAAAGGGACGTGTGCAAAATATGTAAGACTTGCTATCATATGACAGAAATTCTTATTTACACGTGGCCTTTCTAGGTCGGATTAGCTTCGATTAGATAACGGAACCTGTGTAGTATTAAAAATAAAACTTTTGTAATATTAAGTGGTATTATTAACTCTTTGGGCATGAAGATAGCAAACATAAATACACAAAAGAATGTTTTGCGCTGATGATGTATAGGTACTTACGAGTCCCTTGTACTGATGCTTATTATGCTGCTCAAAATGTAAATTTTCCTTTATGTCTATTTAAACTATCGTAAAGAGCGTTGCTGGAACTAGAATTGAACTTAGATGCAAATCTAATTAAAATAAAACTGCCTTGTTAATTAGTACATTAATATCTTATATTGTTAAAGCAATAAAAGCTTTTGGGATATTAAAAAAATATGCATTATACGAAGAGTTGGGTAACCACATATGAAGACTATAAGTGCCAGACAACTTCATTCATTGTGGTATAAAATTAGTCATCATGTGAGTGCAGTACGCATCAGCAGCATGTCGCGGACTCAACAATGCCTGTTATGCGGCATGCTGGCGGAGGCCGCTGCACTCCCGCGCAGAGCAAACCAGCCAGCTGTTGGCATAGGTTATGTTGTCAATGCGAACGACTGCGAAATTGTGTTTTTCTTGAGCTACCTTCAGCGAAGGGCAATTTGCAGCCATTGTATTCAAAAGATATCAAAATCGATGTCTAGTTTACTTAACGTGCGATACAGAGGCAGGTCAATCAAATCTCCATCTACATTGCACTAGGATGGATGTTACGTAACTTGAGGTCCTTCAACTTATATTAAGTCGTAAATATTCTTAACTACATTGACATATTATTATGACTTTTATATCGTCTCCTTTCTTTCATCGAAATAAAAGGCGAACTGCTGGCTATACCACCCCTATCTTATCCCCAGCATTCAAACTACTCGTTTCGGTTCCTATTTTATAATGGGCACAGCCAAGGAATGGAATGCCCTGCCGGCCTCGTATTTCCGAATGCAAACAACCAGTAGCGGATTTACCAGTAGGCTGAGTAGGCTGGAGCCTATAGCGGCAGATTTTAGGGGCGGCCAATTTGGGGCCAGATATTTTGTTTTATGTCTCACAGAAATTAAAGAGACTCATGTTTATTGACCGACGACCGAGCGAGCGCAAAGCGTCTCCGTTTCGGTTACATTTCACGAGAATCACTATAGAGGAGGACAGACAGACAGATGGACATACAAAAGCAATTTTGGCTAAGCTGAAACGGAGACGAGGAGTTAGTGGTTGATTGAACTTTTATTAGCTCATAAATACACCCAAAACTATTTTTGTGTTATTTTAACTGTGATTTAACTAAATCGGTGGGCCGTAAAAACTATCTAGAATGTAGGAATTGACACATCGACTGATTCCTTAGTTCACAATACTTAATTACGGAAAAACAGCGTAGGACGATTGATAGTGCACAAAATACAAAGTTAATTTAATTGTATTTTTTATTATTAGTGATTGTAAATAAAATCGAATCGAATTGTTGATGTCTGTAGGGGCGGCAAAATTTGGATAGCCTACTGGCGGCAAATGTTTAAATTCGGCAAACAACCCTAACCTCTTCAAGGTGCGAGTGAGTAAACTCGCTCCAGTCCAGCGTAAAATCTCATCTCTCCTTCGGGCTAGATGGAGGTCAAGAGTTTATTCTAGACATTTATTGACAAACAGCAGTTTTACAATAATAATCTAACAGCAGTTATACTTACTTTCGTCAAAAGTGTTACGCTAGGTTACTCCGCTGCTATTTCTTATGTCAAAATATAATTAGAATAACTCGATCGAATAGTAGGTATACATAATTCTCTATGCATCTACGTATCTGTCTAGCATCTTGTAAAACCTGTATTAAAATAAACAATTTCGCCGTCAACGTGTTACGTTATTAACTCAAGTGAAGTAGACTTAATTAAATTAAATATCTATACAATTTTTATCGAACTTAGTGATAAAATAACTAGCATTAACAAAGCCGCAGCGAGGACTTTTATTGTGTACGAGTCCAGTAAATACATATTTGAGTGGAGCTTGTTGAGTTCAACAAGCTGTTCTACCGTAGGCCTTTCCTGTGATTTATCCTAATACCTGAATACCATTATCTGTTATTTTCTTCTCATTAGCTAGTCGACGGAGACTTGAACTCTACAATTTGCGGACAAGATGTGACCTGTTAATAATTTTGTACTACTGAGATTGAAATGCACAATTATTACGAATCGATTCGAGTTCGGCATTTGTGAATACGAGCCGTGGTTGGAACATTACGTAGTTTGATGCCACGTCGGTGCCGTGACCTGACCTTCATTGTTCTGGCGCTGGATGCAATGGCTGCATTTGCATTTAGATGCGCTTTTCATTCACCTGAATCTTTATGAAAGTCATTATTTGCAGTAGGATTTTATTAATTAAACTGTAAGTAGTGTAAGCATCCCTCCGGGTAAGAGAAATAACTCGGTCGGTTGTCGACCTTACAACCCACACGATGATGAAGAATAAGTGAACCGACTCTTGTATGTAGAGTCGGTCGTTTTCCCTTCATCAACTCACGCGATATGATGATGTTGTAAGTATGCGGGTTCCCTTTTTTTGACAGAAAACTATTTCGCATAATTGAAGACATGGGTGGATGAAAGGGTTATGTAACATTTTTAGGGTTCCGTAGTCCGACAAGGAACCCTTATAAGATCGTTCAGTCCGTCTGTCTGTCCGTCCCAGTCACAGCACAATATCTTCTACGTTTATGAACCGATTTACATGTAACTTGGTTCGACGATACTTTGGATATAGATCTCAATTTTTTAAGAATACAAAAAATTAAAATTACCCCTTTTTAAGGGTACCTGCCTCCCCATACATGTAAAGTGGGGGTAAATTATTTTTTTTGAGCACACCCCCTTGTGTGGGGTATCGTTGAAATCGTCTTTAAAAATGAAGTTGGGTTTCCGTACAATATTTTTTTATCAGCTTTACCATATGTGAGATATAGCACGCCAAAGTCGTTAACACGGTGTCCCCCCCCCCTGTAATTTCTAAAGTCTTGGACCTATAAACTTCAAATCACTCACGTAAATAAACTGGCGCGGAAACTCTTAATTA
Source organism: Carpatolechia fugitivella (assembly GCA_951230895.1). Lineage (NCBI taxonomy): Eukaryota > Metazoa > Arthropoda > Insecta > Lepidoptera > Gelechiidae > Carpatolechia > Carpatolechia fugitivella. Next base: position 5,243,502 of record OX579664.1, read on the forward strand.
AAATTGTTTCGGGTATCTTGTGATGAATACTTTTGAAATTATAAATAAAATAAAAATATATACTTTTTTTCCAATGATGATGATGCAAGAAATGCGAAACAGCGCGGTGTCAAAAATGACTACGGAACCCTACTTTATGCGTGGTCCGACACGCACTTGGCCGGTTTTTTAAAATATTTTTTAATTTTAAATACCTATAGTTTTGAACATACCCCATTATTATTTATATTGTAAAAAGAAACTATGGAGTGTTAAAAGTTTTTCATCTTTTGATCCAAACATAAATAACCCTATTAATATTAGTGTAATTGATGAAATATTGTATGAGAGATGAGAGTAACCTGTAGAGTACCTACACACTACATGTATAGGTATAGTATCCATTGTATATATACTTATTGAAATATAAATGTTGGAAATCACCATGGAAACACAGGGTTTGAAGCTAAGAACAAGTACTTAGGTTTGAAGGCATAATACAAACCTATTGCATCGAGACCAGATATAATTATATTTTTTCTTTAATGAGGTTGTATGGACAAAAGAATAGTTATTTCATCTAGTTAGTCGGTAAATCCAAAAGAACTAATTTCTTAATGACACATAACACACACACAAAATTACTACATGTGGCGGTTTTTTATTTTTGTACAAATCTCTTTTCACAAAATAAAGACGTTTTGTATAAAAAGGTATTAGTAGCTTAAGTTATTGTTGATTTTACACCTCGGAGGAAGGCGGCTACAGCATCAGTCAACACATTTTAATTTAATTTGGCAGTAGTTATTTTAGTAAATGAAATTACACTAATATTATAAGTATGTTTGGACATTTGGATGTTTGTTCCGCTTTCACGCATAAAGTACATAAACGGATTTGGATGAAATTTGGAATGGAGATACTTTGTACTCTGGAATAACACATAAGATATTGTTTACAGGGAAAAGTCTTATTCCTATGGGAAAATCTTACGCAATGCGAGCGTAGTCGCGGGCGGACAGCTGTTATGGAATATACTGATCAAGCCTACTCTGAATATATTCGTGCTCATAGTAGTCACACATCAGAGCTGCGTTCAATCCGCGCGAACTTGATAAGATAACCCATGGGTATTTCTAAGTCAATGGCATTATTTACTCCATTTCGGAAGCTGTTATATTGGTCTTGTTGTTCACCGTACAAACACCACCTTCAGATGATGCAACTTAAAGTTATACACTTTTACGGTACGGCGATGACCCGGATTTACTAAACAAACAGCAATCAATGTAACCTGGCTGACTTTATATTCTAATAATGAACACAAACGAATATAAAATGTACTAAAAATAAAGATATAAGTAATTTTTATTGAGGTTCGGGTATACAAGTAACCTAAATTGGTAAAATTATATTTGAGTTATATATTTGAGATATTTGAGTACCTATTAGTAATACATCCACAAACTAAATATAAGGTTGACAGGAGTTTATCGTCGTACGTGATCGCGATAATTAGGCATCTTGTCAAGTTATTAAAGGATTTGGCACGGCACAGATAGATATGAACTGTTTTATCATTTACACAACACAATCTTACCTAACCTAAGGTATAAAATACCTTTTCTCCGACACGCTCGAAAATATGATCATTACTGAAAAAAAAAACAGTACGGGAAGTGACTCATTTTTGGACGAAACATTGCCCCATACAAAACAGCGGCCAGCAATGTGCCCTGAAACTGCCTGCCTAGGCCGGCAAAGTAACTTTCGTCTAGAAATTTCAAAGATTTTGAGTCTCTTTACAGCATATTCTTATGTTCTAAATTAAAATTATATATGAATCGTAGACGAATCGTAGTGATTAGAGTTGGCTGTATGCTCTGTATGACACTGGCACAGAACAAAAAAAAAGAAAAGCGCGGAATATGGCGGTTTGTAATTGTCGTCTCTTTTATTATTCTGTGTTACTTATTTTTCATAGGAGTTAACTAAGTTGAATTAGGGGGTCTTTTGTCAGAATCTGACAATGGCGGACGTGTATTCGTTTTAATTGTTTTATTTGTGTATAATTTCGATAGTGAATGTTTCGGGACTATTAACTTTAATAGAACAATTGAATCGCTTACACTTTGCTGACATTTTTAGATGATGCCAAGAGGCCTTGTGGTGGCTTCAGTAATTGTATTATCACATTACTGAGCCCAATTCACCGAACAATCATCAAAGGATATATATCTTAACCCTACAAATATCACTCGACACTGGCGAAATACGTCTACTGTGTCGCCATTAGTTAGGAAGAAGATAAAAAAAGTTGAATTAGGAAGACATTATAACAATGAAACAAATAAAAATACTTAAACATTTTAAACAGACCTATAGACTTCTTTTAAACCTTCGTAAAAAAAAATGTTTATTGCGAACCAGACATAAGTACGTTATGAAATTTGGAATAGAGATATTTTGTACCCTGGATTAACACATTTTACGGGAAAAAGTCTTATTCCCACGGAAAAATCTTACACAATGCGTATACTAACATAAAGTAAGATAATCCGTTCAGTAGTTTTTGCGTGAAAAAGTAACAAACATCCATACACCGTTACATACAAACTTTCGCGTTTATAATATTAGTATGGATAAATAATGACAACATAAACAGATTAACCCTTCTCCTGCGCAATAAAGGCAAAAGCACCTACTAATCTTACAATATTACAGAATTCATAATAGCTTAAATGTTAACAGAAATATTTTATTAGACACATACTTGTCAAGATGTTAATTTTAAATATAAAAATCTTGCTTGTTAAACCGTATAGTACATGTACTTACAAATGTGAAAATATATTTGGATGTTTAGATGTTTGTTCCGCTTTCACGCCTAAACTACTGGACGGATTTGGATGAAATTTAGAATGAAGATAGTTTGTAACCTGGATTAACACAGGATGCTTTTTACTATCTCTCTCTTTTCTTTTTTCTATCTCTTTTTATTATCTTTTTTCTCCTTTATGGGAGAAGTTGGTGGAAGATTTTGAAACCTTACTCTCCCTAAGTATTTCACCAAATTGGCATCGAATTATAGGTACTTTCAATAACTTGATCGCTGTTACTTGTCCTGATTTAAGGTAAAAGTTGATTTTGCAGTTATTGGCCAGTTATGTGCGCCGGCGCCGCCAGTAATGTATCTCGACTCGACCTTCTCGACGACTTCATCATACGAACATTGGTGTCGATTCACACAGTCATGCTCTTATTCTAGTTTTAAAATCCAGCTATCCTTTTCGTTTTTATGACCAATGAAAGAGAAGTAATGAATTCAGATGAACAAATGATATTATTAAGAATGAACGATAGCCTTAAGGGCGTAGGTTGGATGTTTTTGTTTTTGTCTAAAATTAGGCAATCGACGCAGTGTCTAAAAACCACAGATTAGGAGGATGAAATTCATGTTAATCGATATTATAGTTTGACAAGAACAAAGTGCAGTTTGGCGTGGCAGTACCAAATGCAAATGAGGCCAAGATATTAAAAATTAAGCTTAGGTATATAATTAGTTATAAGGTTCCAAAGACATGTCAATAAAACGAAATAATCAGTAATTATTACTTTGAAGTGCGTTAGCGAGTCCAATTTAAACTTTTTTGTATGAATATCTATTCAATTTAAAATTGTAAAGAAATTGTGACATATAGCATAAGGTATGAGCTACCTTTTGCAATATTTTTAATTCATATACAGTTTAAAAACATTGCAAAAAAAAATGTTTTTACATCTAAAAAATACTCATTATTTTGCATTTTGAGGGTCCTACATGAAAAGTATCAAAACTGGTTAATTCTTTTTTTTTATATACTAGGTTTTACGGTTCTGGCAACGATGCCTTTTGAACCGATCGTAAAAGGTTCTGAGTATGTTATGTCTATAGTTTCATTCATAACAAAAGTCAGTTGAACTGCACTATTTACAACACTTTACACATAGGTTGTTGAATTTATATAATTTACCAAGCTTCTGTTACACCTATAGATAGGATTTGATTTCGTAAAAGTTATTTCATTCATTGATGACACAGTGTTGTCGTGAACTATTTTTCAATTACCCTATGTAAACTGACTTATTGAACGCGAGATAGTAAATCTCGCAACCTACTACAAAAGTAATAGTAAGTATGTATATAAATCCCTTATCTAGGTTTCAATAAGTCTAGATTCCGAATTACATAATTATGAGTTCACCCGCTTATATATTTTTTTTTTTTTTAAAGAAAGAAAAAATTTATTTGCATCAATATGTGTACACAAAAAGGTCTTAATTTAAAATACATTTAGTTCCAACATATGAAGCCACCAAGCTAGCATGCAAATTTTTACTATGTTAAATCTACATGTCCTATCTACATGGCTGATATAACAGGTTTTTATAATTTGTCCTTTGTGTTCTAGTCGACATTTCTGACTGTATGACAAAATGTATTTATTTGTGTCAAATAAATACATTTTGTATTTACTCCAACTTTAGCGCTTACAACGAAAAGTCCTAATCTATTTATCTTCTTATGATGTTATTATATGACTAGTAAGTTGTAATCATAAGTCAATATAACGATAACAATTCGTATTTTATCACACTATGTATTAATATTATAAATGTGAAAATATATTTGGATGTTTAGATGTTTGTTCCGCTTTCACGCCTTAAGGCGCTACGCCGAAAAAAAATTGTTGCGTAAGAGGTGTGTCTAAGGTAGACGGCGCGGGCAGCGCCCCGCGTCGTCCAGCCGCTCCCCGCGCCGCCCCGCACAGACCCCGCTCTAAAACATCGAGGCGGGTCTATGACCTCTGCGACAATGATAAAATATTATATTTGTTTAATTTGATGTAATTGCGCAAAGTATATTACTATGTATGATTCGCTCTTTGAGTATATATTTTTTATTTTATTTTAATTGGTCTTTAGTGTAGTGGAGTGTAGGGTAGTAATGATTATAATTTCACCTAAAAATAAAAGATTTAGTATTTCAAGATTCCAGACATTTTGACATTGTAATAGTAAGTATAATTTGAATTACTATAATACGGTCCGCCCGCGGCTACGCTCGCGTTGTGTAAGATTTTCCCGTGGGAAAAAGCCTTTTCCCGTAAAAAGTATCCTATGTAAGTGTCCTATGTGTTCCAGGGTGTAAACTAACTTTATTCCAAATTTCTTTCATACCAATCCGTTCAGTAGTTGTTGTCTTCCAGTATCTTCACTTCAAAATTATATAGGGGACAAGGGGAAAATAATTCCCGTTGTCACCACTTTAATTTATTTATAAAATACCTACAGATTTTCGAGTATTTTTATTCCATTGTATCCAAACTGAAGTCAATTTATTAATTGGATGCAAAAAAAGAAAAATGTGATGTTTATTTACGATTTACAATACGATCGATACGTATCTACTTATTTCTGATACGATCAATATTGTGAATGTTTCCGGAAATACATAATGTTTTCATCGTGCCTATTTTTTTCTTTGTGTTAGATTAAACAGGATGATCACTATAAATGTCTTTATAATATTTTTATCACACACACGTCACTTCAACACATCAATTATTTTTTTTCTTTCACTGTCATTATGATGAGTAATTGGTACCAAAGAAATCTTATAACAAATATTTGGTTCAAATTAAGATCAAAAGTTTCTGTTTTGTCAATAAAATTGGGTATGCAAAGTTTTAAAAAAAGTATGCTAAATGCAAAACCATTTCGAGATATAAGGTTGGTTCCTAAATATATTTTCATTATGATGAGTAATTGGTACCAAAGAAATCTTATATCAAATATTTGGTTCAAATCAAGATCAAAAGTTTCTGTTTTGTCAATAAAATTAGGTATGCAAAGTTTTAAAAAAAGTATGCTAAATGCAAAACCATTTCAAGATATAAGGTTGGTTCCTAAATATATTTTGCATTTTTTTGCTCAAAATACTACACGGTTGTTTATTTTTTTATAAAATCATTTAATTTCCAAGTGCCCTCCAAAAAGTAACCTGTAGCCGTGCCACCCATGGTAGCTTTGACGTCGAAAAATGATTCATAAAAATATTAATTAGAATAAAATATTTTTATTTGATTTGATATACGGCTGATTTTCTGCCTTGACATACGAGATATATAAAAAAATTACACAAATGTCAAACTTCATCTTTGAATATGGCACAGAATCTTGCGCCACGTGTAAAGCTTGATCTGCTATTTAATTATATTTACTTTACTTTAGTATTATATCAGACTGCCCACGCCGCGAAATTTTATTGATAAAGCATCGACTATTTGTGTTTACCATTGAAATTATTGGGACGCTTGGTCTGGCATCACTAAAACACATTTGATGACATACGATGACAGCTAACTTCATACCTACATTTTTTGCTTGTCAGTAGGCAAAAAATTTATTTTATTCAGCCAACTGTAGTATATGTATGACTCACTTCAACCACATCTAGATAGATATAATTTAGCATCTAAGCAGCTTGTAGTCAATACGTTTGTCTGACGCACAACACGTCTTTCATTCTGACACGCTCCTGTGTCTCCATACCTCATGCATGGTGACCCTGCCAACACTGCCTAGTATGGACAGTCCTGTGCATCGCGATTCGCTAGTGATAAAAATATAACGTGTTCGTTCGTAAAAATTGTAATAATGTGTTAAAACGAGGATCTGATAGGATGATGTTTACGTGCTAAAAGTGGGTCTTTTTAGATGGGTGTGGAGTTCTTGAGGAAGCTGCGGCGACTCTTGAGACGGGCAAGAAGAGGGTTGTGCCGTAAAGGAGGTGCCTGCTATTTTGAGACTGTTTCGCTCTTTCAATATCGCAAGCGACCTCACGTCTCACGCTGGGTGGAACAATTCCTGCCATGGAGTAAAGCTTTCTCAGTGGTGTCGGTTTCAGGGTGCCCGTGACTATACGTCATGATTCGTGGAGAGCCGTGTCCACATTTCTCGCATGGGCTGAACAAGCCCAAACTGGACTCGAATATTCGCCTGCTGAGTAAGCGAGAGCAAGACAAGTCGTTCGAAGAACGCGTGCGCTGGCTCCCCAGTGGGTAGTGGTAAGGCGTCTCAGGATGTTGTTCCGGGCACCAACTTTACTCTTAAGCTTGCGGCAGTTCTCTCTTTATGTCAGAGATCGATCCCACGTGACACCTAAGTACCGTCAAAAAATGTTTTTAAACTTTCATACAAATTAACTCGATCAGCTGATCACCTTGTTTGAAAAAAATACAAAAAAGTTTTGGAACGAAAGTTGTTCAGTTTCATGGGCCGATTATTACCACACGATTTTACGTTATTTTGCTAAGACGTTGACACGTTGTAGTTTTGATTTGTCACGACAGAGCTAACGATATCTCTTTAGAAATTCATTAAGTATTTTAGAATTTCTAAAGTGTGACAATATTTCCTTATATTTATTAGAGGTTCTATTTTGTCATAAAAACTAAGATTCTTGTTTTTTTTTTTTTAACATTGCCTCATTGTTTCCTTGGCAAAATAGTGCTCTTAACAGAGTTTCATCAAACCCATTAACTCATAGAAAAAAAAATTGTTGTTTTCTTAATGAAATAGTCCACTAACCCAAGTTTTATCGTAATCAGAGCACTAACAAAATAATAAACTGTCAGTTAAAAAATATATGAGTTCATTTTGTTCAATATTATAATTATTTTTTTATAAATAATTATTACTTATCCAAAATATCATTTGAATAAAAATACTCGTAAATCAGTCATTCATTTTATAATTATAATTTGTAACGTGGGAGAACGGACATATTTATTCCCACTGTCCCCTGTGTTTTTTTTTTCGAGTGAACATACTGGGGGACAGCGGGAAAAATCCTTAGTTGTTCCCCCGTGAGGGATATAATCCTTTGACTGGAAATAAGACTTGGCCCCGCACACACTTGGCTGGTTTTTGTAAGCTAGGTATAGGTTATAAAATTACGTAACGAGTATGCAAACTTTACTTTTGAAGCAATAAATAAATTATATCTTACCTACCTAATACAATAAAAATAATTATAAAAAACCGCATTTGGTTGAAGAATAGAACTACCTAACTATTGCTCTCGCGCCTGCCTGTGTTGTACTATAAAAATAAAATGATCGACATTTGTAACTAGGTAGTATAACAATAACATCTAATTTGAAAAAAAATGTAAGTATACCTTGATGTGCCGTCCACTGTACATACACATATACCCTTTGCGTAGTGTACTCGTATTATTAGTGTCGACCTTGAAAGTGATAGTATCACAAACTTGTCTAAACCTTACTAAGTATACAAGCAACAGGTATGGACCCAACCTATATTTATTTAATTAAAAATAGATTTAGAAATATTGTCAATGTAACGGATCGGACGGACGGATGTGACGTACCTACTCATGGTACGTCTTCTCCAAATAAAATTATTTCGTGAGCCGGGCGGCTTGGAGCGCCACCGAGCGCACATCCGTCGTCGGTAAAGATCATGGGCGACTGAGCTCAAGAAAGGAAAGTGATGACGCTAAGCTTCTCCGCACGTGTTTAACAGAGAAAGAAATAATGTTCGCGCGCTCCAAGTAAATGGCGTAAGTGCCAAATTTACTTTCTCAGTTTATATAAAAAGTACTAATTTGATTTGTAAATTGCTTGTGAAAAACATAAAGCAGTCGGAGACTTATCTTGTAACTAAATTTCGGCGACCAATAAATTACCATTTACCTCTCAGATTCAAATAACGAAAATCGAAGACGCTGCTTTGGATAACATTTGTATCGAGAAGATTTTTACCAGACATGTTTTGACCTTAGTGTAAGCGTAGATAATAGAGTCCAATAACATTGTTTAGAAAATCAATACATTTACTGACGTAGATAATGAGATCTGATTCAACAAAAATCTTGAAAATTCCCGGACTAGCCCCTTAACTACTAAACTGATTTGGATGAAATTTGGAATGGAGATAGTTTGTACCCTGGGTTAACACATAGGATACTTTTTACGGGAAAAAGTAAGTCAGTACAAGAAGACACGTATTTAGTAATTAGACACATATTTTTGATTTTATCAAATTAACAAAAAAATTACTTAGTTAAATCCTCCGAGGTTAAACTGCATTGAGCTTGGCGAGTGGGGGCTAACTACGTCATAACTTGGTATAAAATCGACTCAAGCCTGATACTTTTTTTTACTGCAGACACATACACAACAAAATTAAAACTAGTATTTAATATGAATACCATAACCTAACCTGACACACCAGGTTATAATAGGTTATAATAATCTACCTCATAGACAAAAAAGAAGTAGTCTTCATACCCATTCCGCGTATGTGCAAAAAGTAGCAAAATTGAAATATCACGCCAGCACGATCTACGCGCTCAAAATATTACAGCTACATTTTTCATATGTCGTCTGTAAAAAAAAAAACGCAGATACGCGGAATTTGCAGTGCTCTTGCGCGGTATTGAACTATCACCGCCTTGGACGAATTTATCAAAGACTATCTCCGACAACGTAATGTTAACTGCAACTATAAATAAATAAAATAAATATGTGAGGGGACATTTCTCACACACTTTTCTATATTTTTCAGCTGATGTTAATTTCTATGCAGCACAAGCTATTTATCTATGAACATAATTTATTTATCCAGGAGCAGAAATTGCTTAGGTGTCCAAGTTGTGGTGCGCTTTGTAATTAGGTATATCTTTAAAAAAATGGACCATAATGTTTTTAAAACATGTCTCCTAATTTTGTATCGCGCAGTGAGTAATAAACAACCATTGTCATGCCATTATTTCGATGCTAAGTTTCGATATACCAACAAATTCATGAGATAATAATCAAAAATCACATTAATGGTTTAGTCATCTCTACCAAGGTCGTTTTTATTGACAAAAACCCAAACATGAAACGAGTTTTATCTTTTTATGCCTTAATAATGTAAACAACGTGTTGTAGTGAACATTTACTAGTAAATATAAAAAAAATATGAACTTCAAGATGGTGGGACCCCGTCTGTTTTTTTTTCGAATTTGCCGTTAATAGGGTTTAATAACACTATTTCTACTATTTCATACTTTCATAGTAAAATTCTACACTCAAAAACTTTCATGATATTAAAAAAATAAAGTGGTCCCGCCATTTTGACGTCATAATGGCGGGACCACTAATTCAGTTAATGAAAATCACATGGTGTGACCTTAAACTGCATACATACATTACATTTTAATACGATATAGTACGACTACGTTTAAATCGTTATAGTAAGTTAAAAAGCTGTATTTTCAGTAAAAAGTGTGTATAATAATAATTACTTGTACCGGAAAAGCACCTTAAATAAATAAGAATTACCCTCCCAAAGTAAACAAAATAAACGCCTAAATAAGTTGTAAGAGCAATAAAATGGTGCTTAATATCGTTACGTCTTTTTCTCAAGGTGCTATTCCGGTGCAATTATTATACATTCTTTTTATTGAAAATACAGCTTTAACACTTATTATAGCTTATTGTAGTCGTGTTAAAATGTAATATATTCAGTTTAAGGTCACACCATGTGATTTTTATTAACTGAATAGTGGTCCCGCCATTATGACGTCAAAATGGCGGGACCACTTTCGTTTTTTAAGTTTTTGAGTGTAGAATTTTACTATGAAATAGTAGAAATAGTGTAATAAGTACATCCTGTTCACGGCAAATTCGAAAAAACAGACGGGGTCCTGCCATCTTGACGTTCATAAAAAAATATACAGAAAATGTCTTTGTATTTGCAAAAGCTATGAGTATACGTTAAAAAGTCAAGGCAATAAAGGATACCAAAATCAGCCTATTGCAGTCCACTGCTGGACGTAGGCCTCCCCAAGGGCACGCCAAAGCGCACGATCACCAGCTTTCCTCATCCAGCCACCACGACCGACCTCGAATGGAGACCGCGTCTCGGGAAAGTGGGACGCCCCCCTGCCATGTGGACTGATTTATATGTATGCGATGAGGAAATTAATTCATACTACTATTATAGAGTTAATAACATTACAAATCCCCAACTAACAACTTGGATCAAAAAATCCTTAAGAAATACATTAAATCATTAGTAAAAAAATTGCAAGGACTAAAGAGAATATGTCATGATGAAATAGATTATTATTACCGTTGACATCTTATAATTAACGCAATGAGCTGTTCCGTAGCAATCAAGGGTTATTACAAAGGTACTTGCCGGTACCTACTTTAGCGCGGTAAATAATACCCACTTGCTAGACGTAACACTCGCAACTAGGGTTATCATCCGTCCGTCAGAAACGGATAAGAATCGAATAAGAACCGGATACGTGTAGTGCGCAAATGCCATTAGGCTTCTGTCCGAACTTGGTTCGGCTTTGTAGTTTGTCCGGATTATTTTAGCTCAGCTGGAATCCGAGTAATAAGTAAAACAAAAACATATACTTACCCACATAAAATTACAAATCAGTTCCTCCTTTTGCGTCTGTAACTTAGTTCGCATTTTTTGCATTTAGTGACAAAATGTCCGGACTTTTCAAATTTATAAATGGTAACCCTACTCGCAACGACATTGGAAAATATTCCGGAACAAAATAATGTTATTTTTATTAATTATTTAAATAACGCATTGTTGAAAGACCTCGACGCTGACGTCGTGCTATTTATTAAATAAATGTCTTTAAAAAAGTGCGGAAGATAGAGATAATTAGCGAGACCTAGGTAGTTGATTATTTTGAATAATTTGTGAACAAAAACTTACAGGATATTGCAGAAACTGATGGATTGTAATTTAAGTTTTAAAAATCCTATAAAAACTTAGGTATCTACCTACCTACTGTAAATATATTTTTTTAATAAAAAAAAAATTTTGGCTCGCAAAAAACTTGCATCTTGCAACGAGTTAAAGCGTAATTGTACCATTGTTTATAACATTAATCATAGAGAAACCATCTATACTGTCAAGGAAATACAAATAAAAAAATAAAATTAATAATTTTGTATACAATAAACTGTTACATAAACAATAAATAAATAAAATTTATTTTAGTCCATAAACAAAACAACTATCTGCGAACTCAACCAAGCGGAATGATCGCATGCGCCGACTTTAGCACCCATCAGTCTACTGAAAGCACAAGAAAATGGCCGACGTGCCTAATCAATCAAGTAGGAGGAAAATTTATTTGCCTCTTGACCGACTGCAATTACGGGAATGCATTCGCTGCAGCGCTGAATGCAGCGCCGCGGGTTCACGGACACTTCTTGAACTTCATTGAGTAAATTGATGTTACAACACTTCTAGTGTTGGCAATTTTTGATATACAATACACCATTTTAATTGGTTGATTTTGTTTAAAGAGAGTGTTCAGTCCATTAAACTGAACAACTGTCCCGAAAGAACACTGGCTGACAAACTAGAATGCTATTTGCCCATTGCCACATACAAAACGAGGAAACGGGTCGCGATTTCATAAGGTTAAGGCCCATCTCGTCCGTTTGCAGTAGTAAAAGTCAGAACATAGAACCATAGATAACATACTTCAAAACACGAACAATAAACAGGTTTCAACAAATGACAACACCGTTCTTTTACACACAGGAAAAATATACTAAACACATTTACATTACAGTACAACAATTTACATGCGACAATATTTTACTTATAGACTTATTAATTCCAATGTAAGACTTGTGGCAAAACTTGAAATCAGAAGAAAAAAAAGTCATTTGTTTGTTGGCGTGCCTTCTCTTAGAACAAACCAAACTCTTATAGGTTATGAACTCTCACCGAACCTGATACTTACTCGTATTTTTTAAATAGTTTGTAGAGAAAAACAAATTTAAATATATTAAAGCAAATTTACATGCTAATACGGTCAAAATAAACGAAGGATACACGTTTCGTTGTTTTGCGTGCTGTACACCTTATTTTTAATCAGGAAATAAAAGTAAATAGATTTAAATTGACAGAAATTTCAGTTTTGACTGCCAATTTTCAAACCCTGAATTTTTAAATTATTTGTTTATGAATAAAAACAAACATATCCACCGGGTAGCCACAAAAACATCTAAATTTTGAAGGTACTAATTAGCTGTGTGTTCCCATACCGTGACTTTCGGAATAAATTGACGCGTCCGCCGGCCAACCCGGCTCAAGGGTACTACAGAACGTTAAACGCGGTCTGAGAAAATGTTACCAAACAGATTTACTTGCTGCTAAAAACTTGATTTTACGTAAAGAATTCGATTTTTGGAGCAAAACAATTGGAAGTAATTAATGGTGCCACAATCAGTCGAAAATCCACTGACATTTTATTAACTAAAAACGCTTTTTGGCTATTTTCAGTTTTTTATCATCAGAATTTCATTTCAAATATTTACTATTTATTTCTGTATGTTTTTGTCTGTGTGCAATGATGTATATTTCATTCATTCATTGTATTCAGGGGAAATTGCTCTAATTCAGGGTAGGCTCGAGCCCCTCGGTGAGGACGTATATGGGCTTTTGATGATGATGATTCAGAGGAATATAAGTAATTGAAAGACAGTATACCCTGTTAGGTAGCCTTATTGCTTCATAACGTTTTTTTCAAGGCTTCATTACTTTTTATACACACAAACAATCAGAATGTGTTGAAATAATTAGCTCGCTATAGAGATTTTTTGCGGTTAATATGATTTTTCATGCACGATTATTTCTTTGGTAAGTAAACAAGCACACAAAGTTGCTTAGTAACCGCTTTCGGTTTTAAATGTAAATAACGTTTATGAATAACGATTAGTTGTTTACATTCGGTTTTAGGAGAGTCATACTTGCTTGACGATAACATCAAACTGTTTTATCTACCGAATGATATAATAAATAAAAATAACACAATATACGAAAGATAAATGTTGGTTGGTTTTGATACGTGAAACGTACGCCGCGTGGTCGACGGCAAAGTAGAATACATTTGTCACCAACCCCTACTCTTCCTGTGGGTGCCGTAAGAGGCGACTTAGGGACTACACATTGAACAGGGAACGGGCAGCAGCGCTCTCTGATACAGTAACCTTTTAATCTGCGATCTCCAACCCGCTTGCCAAGCGTGGAGATTATGGCAAAACCCTCCAGTGGAGGAGGCTCATAGTTCAGCAGTGGACTGTAACGGGCCGTTGATGATTGATTGATGATTTGATACGTGAATTATTGAGACTTTAAAATTATATTTTTTCGTTCCTAATATATCAGGCATTATTACGGTAATATAAAGAAAGAAAGCCATAGGAAAAGTCATAGCCATAACCATAGGCCATATTTGTAAAATCGAGTAAATTAAGTGTAGATGAAGTTTCTATAGCACATTATCTACATTTTCATGACATCATACAAATTTTCAGATTACATACCAAGTTATTGCTAAAATAAAAAATGGTAGCAACTCAACGGATATTCTGTCACCAGCCACCGCGGAAATTATTTTTGTATCATACCTATAAAGTACGAGGGCTGATTGATAAGTTTCCGAAACGACAAGGAAAAACTTTAAAAATCTATTTAAAATAAATTTATTTCTCAACGTAGTTTCCTTCTACCTCGATGAATTTAGTCCAGCGCTTCTCCAATGCCGTTACACCAGTTTGATAAAATGTTTTCTCCAACCCCTCAAAATACTCGTCCACGGCAACAATGACTTCTTCATTTGATGAAAATCTCTGGCCACCTAACCATTTCTTCAGGTTTGGGAATAAGTGGAAGTCACACGGGGCCAGATCCGGGGAATAGGGTGGATGCGGTAGCAATTCGAACCGCAATTCATGGAGTTTGGCGACTGCAACCATTGACGTGTGTGCAGGTGCGTTGTCATGGTGGAACAAAACTTTTTTCTTGGCCAAATGTGGTCGTTTTTTCTGGATTTCTTCACTTAATTTTTGCAGCAAGCTTGCGTAGTACTCTCCATTTATTGTTTTTCCTTTTTGCAGATAATCCACTAAAATAATCCCTCGAGCATCCCAAAAAACCGACAAAACCGTTTTTGCTTTCTTCCGCGCAGGTCTTCCGCTCTCAGTCCACTGCTTAGATTGTTCTTTTGTCTCGGGAGTATAATGATGTATCCAGGTTTCATCGACTGTTACATAACGCCGCGAAAACTCGTTAGGATCTCGGTTAAACAGCGCCAAACACTCCGATGAATCGTCCACTCGACGTTGCTTTTGGTCAACAGTGAGCAAACGCGGCACCCATCGCGCGCAAAGCTTTTTCATTCCCAAATGTTGGTGCAAAATATTAAAAACGCGTTCAGATGAAATGCTCACCATCTCTGCTATCTCTCGCAACTTCAAGCGCCGATCATTCAATACAATTTTGTGATTTTTTTTGATCATGTCCGGATTCGTGACTTCATTTGGACGACAAGACCTGTGGGCGTCTTTGCAGCTCTGTCTTCCACGTTTAAAATCAGTTACCCAGGTGTGAATTGTACTCAATGCAGGAGCAGAATTACCTAAAACACTGTCTAGCTTGGTTTTAATCTGGGTTGCTGTTTTCTGTTTTAAAACGTAAAACTTTATCACCGCACGAATTTCGTTTCTTTCCATTGTTAAGAAAATTTACGACAGAGAAAGTTCTACGTCCTATCAAACAAATTCCACCAGTTCGATTAAATTCAAATTTGGCGTTCTATTTTCAAAAAGATGCCAAAATATAATGTAATATTTTTCTTTGCGTATCATTTTTTTAAGTTCGTCGTTTCGGCCAGTTATCAATCAGCCCAGGTACTTAACCACATTAATATTATAATAATATATTTGGATGTTTGTTCCGCTTTCACGCCTAAACAACTAGACGGATTTGGATGAAATTTTGAACAGAGATAGTTTGTACCCTGGTATAACACATAGGATACTTTTTACCGGGAAAAGTTGTATTCCCACGGGAAAATCTTACATAACGCGGGCGTAGCAGCGGGCGGACCGCTAGTAATATTATATTATTATTTAGCTAAGAACTATCCAGATTTACATATTATAAAGCTGTTTTTCACGGGATAGATAGTCGGGTCTTCAACCACTGAGCATATAAGTCTTCAACCGTCAATGAAGCGCGAAAGTCTTCAACAAATATCTACATCGATCTAAAAATTAATGAAAAACGCAATTCATATTTGTATTTCATAAGTTCGCATTCAAAAGCTCAGACAAAAACAAACGCGTTTCATAAATATTTTAAATAGCAGAACAGTCTAGGAACACGGATGTCGTTGCTTTAAGGGGACTTATATAAAATGTACAAACCAAGGCAGATATATATACTTACCAAGTATTTGCAGGAAACTGTCCTCCAGCCGCATGGTGGAAGACAGCAGGTAGTCCGTCCCCTCCAGCTCGCTCGGCGCCAACACGTCGCTCCGCATTCTCGACCCTATCACCACGCCACAAGATCCGAGTCAACACACCACCGGCAGGCCACTCTTAACACTGTTTATCACATACACTTATTGAATTAAACTTATGTAATGAATAAATAATTCGCGGCGTTACATCACAGGGCCGCGGCTAGTTGCACAGTAGTGCCTCTACTATAAACAGTAATTATGCAAGTGACAGGTGCAGGTATGTATATGGGTAGTACAGTCGCGGCCGTATAACGTTGGCAGCGAACACGTGCGCCGCTAGCAGTAGTACGCGCGCGACTTGCGCCGACGCGCGCCGGCCGCTCGCGCCGCCGCCGTCAGCTGATTTGCCCACTATAAATAATATGGAATTATTTAGATGCAATATTAAGTTTGTTGTAGTGGCATTTCAGCGCCAGTTATAACTGGCTTTGAAGAGTATTTTTAAACGTTCAATATGAAAATAGAACGCTCAATCCAATAATATTATTTGTTCACAAAACTTACAAATTGAATAATTTGTATGATTTGCCATTTTGCGAATTTTAAACAGTCGTAGTATAAAAAATACAGCCTAGTAATTACGCTGCCCTCAACATGTATTTCATGCACAACAATAACAATAAAAACAAACAAGGTTATTATTAAGTCAATAGCATTGTTTTGTATGCGGCTTGAGTTTTGTAGCTCTGCAAAATCTCACTCATTTAAAAACCTTTTATTACCAGCGGTTTCATTCCCATATTATTGCTGAAACTGTGTATAATGTTCATCCATCCATACTCGTATTACGGCACAGAATTAATTTAATACTCCGTCACGGGTAACTCTACGCTTATTAGACATAGGTCTCACGTGCGGACTTCATTAAATAACTACTTATTACATTAGAGAGGTTCTCGAGTTCCTTGGATATTCCTATTTCTCAATGTAACTAACCCATTAGACTATTTCCTTTTAAACTGCTGGCAAAACGTAAACCTTACGAAGAAACTAATAAATGTAATTGATGATCAAACGAACTTACCGTTCGATTGATATTATATGAGTTGCTTCATTCGCACCTTGTAAGTTTAAATCTGAAGAATGAGTCAACGAAAAATAGTTAATTTTGAAAAAACTGTCACATTTTCGCTGCATTTACCGGGATTAGACTTGCACTTGACTGGGATTTTTTTCAGACTTATATGTTGCACCAAAATAATAAATGCAGTGCATTAGGATGCGCTGTGTCGAGGACGTCATGGAAATATACAAACAAATACACCAACAAGACCTTTTTCAATTAATTCACATACAATAAGTACAACCATTAAATCTTCTACTCAATTGAGAATAGAATAGAACTCCAAACTCAAAAACTCAAAATCAAATTATTTGAACATAATAATATTTTTTTAAGTAGTGTCCTACTTAGTTCCCTGAACCCATATCACACTATCTGATAAATACGTATTGAAATAGCGAAAAAAATAATAAAGAGATAAGTATTTTATGATATAATTTTACAGTTGTAAAATTATATCGTAAAATATATAAAGGAGTTCCTCGTCCGCCTAGCAATAAAAATGACGGTTGTTGTAGAAATTGTAGATAAGTTAGATAGATAAAAATTATAGCTCTATACAGATTGGCATGATCGGCGCGCGCATCGGGCATGTTTGCAGACGCTAGTGTGGACGACTTTTACACGATCATCAGAAAAAAGTCTACCTTGATGATGCAGCGACTGCGGCCGCACCAATGGAATCCTAAAGATGATAGAAGAGAGAATGGATTCTTTCGTATTTGGCCGATTCCATTTACATGTTAAAAAGGGAATGAAGCAAAATAAAAAAAAACGTATGTATTTTTTATTTACTAACATAAATACTAAGCCTACTGTACTAACGACAATTGGGCAATATTAGTCTGAAATAAAAGATTATCATTTTTATAACAAATAAAGATACGTAGATTTTTTAAATTAAAACAATTGTTATTATTATTATTATATCTACCTACCTTATATATTATATTATATACCGGTTTTCAGGCCTCTAAATGGCTGCAGAATGCTTCGCTTGATAAACCGCGAAGTCGAGTAAGCACTATCACGCACTATCAATACCGGGTTAGTTTAGAAGATGGTCTAGCCGCTGCCTTCCGTCCGGGAGACGCGGGTTCGATCCCCACCACGTACTAATGTGTTTTCGAATTTCGAATTCTTATCTTGGACTAATTAGTCCATAGTCATATGTACAATTATTCGACGTTCTTACGGTGAAGGAAAACATCGTGATGAAACCTGCACACTCCTGCGAGAAATTCAAAGGTTGTGTGTGAAGTCAACCCGCACTGGGCCAGCGTCGACTAAGGCCTAATCGCCCTGATTCAGGATAGACTCGAGCCCCTCGGTGGGGACGTATATGAACTGTTGATGAAATATCGCTATTAGGTAGGTAGATATAACCTGGGAAGAAATGTATCCGCTTATGCCACTAGGTAACAAACAATAAACAACTGCATCCTACTTCTCTTTTTATTTTACTGCGAAAACAAAATGACGCTACGAATCTTCGTAAAATCAACGTAATCAAGCGAGAGCACTTGGCATATTTTAAAGCTAACACACAAATTATAAATGGGAAAATATATTTGGATGTTTGTTACGAACTCACGCTTAAAGTACTCAATGGATTGGAATGAAATTTGGAATGGAGATAGTTTGTAACCTGGATTAACACATAGGATACTTTTTGCGGGAAGAAGTCTTATTCCCACGGAAAAATCTTACACAATGCGAGCGTAGCCGCGGGCGGATCGCTAGTAGTTTATATTATTTATTTAAATAATTACGAACCACCTCGAATTACCTACACTCCACCCAGGCGTCATTTAGGAATCGACATTTTAAATCGACCTAATTTAAATATTAAAATGAATGTAGGTACAACTATGCAAATGTTGAACTATATACAGGACGTTCAGAAATACTATGGAATTACACAGATAATAAATAACGAATTTTTTTTAGCGGTCGAGCGTAGTTAAGGCTGCAACGACAGAGTGATACTGCGCTGTCAGCGGTCAGAAAAGCAAAAAAACGTATGAGTTTTGACAGCTGACAGTAATTCGGAACGCGATTACGGGTGCTTTAATCGATTTCAGCGCGTTTCGGAACGCAGGGTGAGGCGTAGACAGCACCGCGATTAAAATAACAGTTCTTCGGTACGAACTTCACTATCATCTCGTATTGTATGACCACAGATAAAAAAAGGTTAAATCATACAAGATTCGAGTTAATTCCGCACAAGCCACTGGAATTGTTAAGCTCTGACATTGCAGTCTTAATTTCACTCAACCACCAACAAAAATATTGATTCGTACTATTGAAAGACTGTATGTTAACATCTTGGGAGTTAAAAAAACATATCAAGTTACTTGATACCGTAAGAAAATTAAAAACTTAAGCAAGCAAGTAGCGTTACGTAAATATAAATCACACTAATATTATAAATTATCATCATCATCATCACCTCAGCCGTAAGACGTCCACTGATAGCAGGAGCTTTGTCCACTGACCAAGGCCTCAAGGATCTCCACAACTCGCGGTCCTGCTTGGCCCGCATCCAGCGGCTTCCCGCGACCTTCACCAGTTCGTGTCGGTCCACCTTGTGGGGCCTACCCACGCTACGTTTTCCGGTGCGTGCGAGCCATTCGAGAACTTTTCTGCCGAAGCGTCCATCGGTTCTCCGTGCAATGTGCCCACTGCCAATATTATAAACGTAAATATATGTTTGGATGTTTGTTCCGCCTTCACGATTAAAGTACTCAACGGATTTGAATAAAATTTGAAATGGAGATAGTTTGTAACCTGGCTACTTTTGGACACATAGGATACTTTTTACGGGAAAGTCTTATTCCCACGGGAAAATCTTAGGCCGGACCGCTAGAGATAGATAGAAGAAGAACAAGACCGAAGATAGATTGTTACTCACTCTATAAATTAAAATTTTACGATTGTTGATACTTATACTTTTGAACATCCTGTTGAATTAAATGGCTGTTTATTATGCGCTCGAGTATTTTGAGTCAGAACAATGTAAGGAAAGTTGTACACAAGGGGTTAAACACCGACACGTCTGGATTTCTTGTCAAGGTCGGATCACAGGGGCTACCCTATGTGAACAATAGCGCCACATCGATAAAAAATCAAAACTTAGTGAAAACACAAAATATCAAAAATCAAGTCTTGAAGTTAGAATTGATTAATTAAGTAAACTATGGTTAATTACCATATTTTATGAATTATTTTTAAAATATAGATTAGTAGCAGACGATTCGCGAAGAAAAAAACAGAATCGGTTGAAAAACGAATTTACAGTGATTTTTTAAAGTTTCAATATGTCTGTCTCTTTTACAAACGATTTTTTGTACGGAGATTATATGGCGTTACTAACAAATGACGTCACAAGTGGGTATGTGCCTCTCTGTCTAATCTTGAAAATCAAACCAAAATTATTTTAGTGTTCGATAGCAGAAACTAAGAAGTTTGAATTTATAAAAAAAAAGTAGTCCGATCCCCTATTGTAAAGTAGGATTTTTAATTGAACGGAGTAATCTGACATATGGTGGGTTGCCGCTTTTTTGAGAAAAAAATATAGTGTTGTGCTAAAAAGATATGATTCAATCACACATCTGGGCCACGTTTCACGAAGCAACAATTTACTAGTAACAAGTTACAATTTGATATTCATTGCGTAGCCAATTTGCCAAAACTGGAAGCCCTTATCGTTTTACCTCATTGTCTACGCAATGTACATCAAATTGTACTTGTAATTTGTAACTTGTAGCTTCATGAAACGGCTCCCTGGTGATATGGTCACTAAGTAATGTGGACTCCTGGGGGAAGGACTAATGTCCTATAACACAGGTTTAAACTTAGTTTAGGCAACAGCCCTCCACAAAAATTGTATCTCCTGTGCTGAAATGTACATACTTAGTTTTGTGGTGTGGAGATAAAACATTTTTTTATTTGTATTATGTAAAACTAAGTCTATGTCAAAGTAAGTATGCTTAAGCTAAATAGATAGATAGAAGTCATTTATTCATCCAAAAAAATATTTAATAGTGTGAATGATTCAACTCACTTGAGTTAGAATTGAACTGAAAACATCACTAAGATTATGGAGCTGGCAACATTATTTTTCTGTCTAATGTCAAATTACTCCGTTCAATTAAAAATCCTACTATAGTTACAGATAGCGAAAGTGCTAAAAATAACGGTTGTTTTTAGCACTTTCGCTATCTGTTACTACAGCGTATAACGTATTATAAAATTAGTTATTTCTTAAAATAATAAAATATCTACACTTCAAATTGATCGTACACTTTTTATATTGCTATTTTATTGCTTTTAGATTTTAATTGTTCAGTGTAAACAATCTGTCCCAATTTGTCCCAAGGAAGGAGCTGATTACTCACAACACAGGGTATCCTAGTGTGAGAATCAGTGTGCATTGTACTGAATTGAAGATGTTTAGCTGAATTAATACTTTTTTACTTTTTACTTTTTTACTTTTATATTTGCGTTTTCACGTTGTGATTTTTTATCGATGTGGCGCTAGTGTTCACATGGGGTAGACTCTTAATGAGCGTCACCAGTTTAATGTTTCACATTGATTAATATTATCCTTTATATATTAGACAACGCAGTTTTATTTCTCTTTAGTCTTGTCTTTTTTATAAAATAATGTATTTTTACAAACACAGAAAAATATTAGGTCCTTACATATGAAATTGGCGTTTTGTATGGGAGGAACAAAAAGTCGAAAATTTTTTATATAGTATATTTATTTAATCAAAGTATGAGCCATTGTAATCTATGCACTTTTGCCATCTCATAGGTAGTTCATTGATCCCTTTACTAAAAAAACCATTCGGACGGGAATCAATAAAATCTTTGAAGGCGATTTGGACTGCCCCATCTGAGTTGAATTTTTTCCCTTGCAAGAAGTTATCCAAATTTCGAAAAAAATGGTAATCTGTTGGAGCAAGGTCCGGGGAGTACGGTGGATGCCTTAGACATTCCAATTGAAGCTCTTCTAATTTGCTAGCCGTCTGTTGTGCAGTGTGTGGTCTAGCGTTGTCGTGAAGCAGCAGTGGCGTAGAGCGATTGACCAGCCTCGGTTGTTTACCAGCTAGCTTTTCCATCATGGTTTGCAATTGCTGACAATAGTCATCTGCCGTAATCGTCTGGCCAGATTTGAGAAAACTGTAATGAACGACACCGGCGCTAGTCCACCAAACGCTTACAAGTAACTTTTTATTGGTCAATTTTCGCTTGGAGCAGGCTTTGGCTGGCTTGCCAGGGTCCAGCCATTGCGATGAGCGCTTCCGATTATCGTAGAGAATCCACTTTTCATCACAGGTAATGATTCGATTTAAAATCCCTTCGTTATTGTGCCGGTCAAGTAATGTAACGCAGCAGTTGACGCGCGTTTGCCGGTTTGCTTCACTCAATTCGTGAGGAACCCACCTTTCAAGTTTTTTAATCTTCCCAATTTGCTTCAAGTGGATTAAAACAGTTTTATCACTAACACCGAAGCCTGCAGCTAACTCGGACGTGGTTTGCGATGGATCCGCTTCCACAATAGCCTTCAATGCTTCATTATCAACTTGGGTCTCCGGCCGTCCACGGGGCTTGTTTTGCAGGTCGAAATTTTCAGAACGAAAACGTTGGAACCAAAAACGCACTGTGTTTTCTTTTGCGACACAACCGCCATACACATCATTAACCCTTCGAGCCGTTTCCGCAGCACTGGTGCCACGGTGGAACTCGTACTCGTAAATAACGCGATATTTCAAATTTTCCATTTTGTAAATCGAGCGATGCAAACAGAAAAAAGATAAGTAAAAAAACAAATGAATGACGGTTTACGAAACACAACTACATGTGGAAATAGCTGTATAAATTTGAATTTCGAATTCCTAACCAAATAGGAGAAATTTGTGATCAAAGTGGCCAGTACGACAAAACGCCAATTTCATATGTAAGGACCTAATATTTAATATTTTGGTTCGCGTCATGAATTTTTTGCGTGTTTTTTGTGTACTTGGAGCAATCGCTTGAAGTCTAGAATTTAATACAGACTGTATTTGCCATTTCATTTTTGTATGTATGTGTTATTAATAAGTTTTTTAAACATAAAAGACTTGATATTTTACTTAATAATAAAAATTTCGCAGTTATTATAAATTCGTGTTTATTTCGAATCAAATAAGACTAAGTTGTAAAATGCGTAAAAAAATTAGAACATTTAAAAAGGCACTTAATATTATGAATCGTATTGGCGGACAAAACTTGAGATTCTTATACCATACATATCTTAATTACATGATTATGAATGAATGAATGAATTAATTAAATATACTTTAATTACTTTGATCTTTACAAAATTAGCGACATGCTGATTCCCCGCAGTATAGAACCTAAATTTCTTCGATTATGTACTTTTGTAAAAAGAAATATTGAGAAATGTCTAAAAATAATGGCATGGTTCTGTACAAGCAACACATTTGGCACTTGAGACATTTTAATGGCAATTTCTTGTATTTTTTTATAATATACCTAAATCTTATATTTAAAGTATAAATAACAACTGTAAACTTGACATTTAAATATAGAATTCCAAGATGATTTTTAAAATCATAAGTGTAAATTAAATCTATACAAATAATGAAATAAATTAATAGCAAATTGAAAAATATTTTACGTTGACGTTTTTGCCTTTGAATAGTCAAGTTTACAATGCTTCAAGACTAATAAAATAATAATAAAAGTATAAATAATTATGTCGATATGTTGCGACCTTGATTGAATTAAACGAGGACGGACAAATCTATATTATAAAAATGAATTGCGGTTCGTTAGTCTCGCTAAAACTCGAGAACGGCTGAACCGATTTGGCTAATTTTAGTCTTGAAATATTCGTGGAAGTCCAGGGAAGGTTTAAACGGTAAAAAATATGGGTAGGGTAGGTGTAGGGTAGGTGCAGGGTAGGTGTAGGGTAGGTGCAGGGTAGGTGTAGGGTAGGTGTAGGGTAGGTGCAGGGTAGGTGTAGGGTAGGTGTAGGGTAGGTGTAGGGTAGGTGTAGGGTAGGTGTAGGGTAGGTGCAGGGTAGGTGTAGGGTAGGTGCAGGGTAGGTGTAGGGTAGGTGTAGGGTAGGTGTAGGGTAGGTGTAGGGTAGGTGCAGGGTAGGTGTAGGGTAGGTGCAGGGTAGGTATAGGGAAAAATGGCAGGACAACGTCTGCCGGGTCAGCTAGTAATAAATAAATTCTACGTACATTGCAATATAAACCTAATATAAAACCAAAGCTGGTGTAATTTAAAATAAAGTGCTAGTTATATTTTGTGTCATTCGTTGTACTGCGGTATATTTCTTACATAACTTGTTGCTTTGTAGCTTTTGTTTACCTATAATAGTAATTATATTTAAACAATACAAAAACAGCTACTTCATAATACTAATTTAAGATACATAAATTGTACTGACTATAAAATTCTCCGTTCACGTTACAAAACCTTCCATGCACAGTTAAAAAATAAGCACTTGTATGCCAGTTCTACATATAGTATGGATTTTATTTTATTGTTTAGTATAACGTAATTATAACGTCACAAACAACTGCCCATAAAATATTTGATCGATTTATTAAGCAGAGTGTACACAGAGCCAACATTAGTGACTTTATTCATTTGCATAACATTGAAAAACTATGATACTTAATGGTACAGATACACTTATGGTTCTATTAGCGTACCATTGTTTATAAATGTCGCAATAGAAACTTTATTTACATTTTGTCTGATTTTAGCAGCAAATCTATAGTTGTACTATTTTAAAAAAAAAGAACCGCGTTCCGTTTAAAAAAAAAGAAAACGTTAACCGCGTTCCGTTTTGAGACTTATTCGATAATTTATCGAAAAAATAACTGAAAAAGTTCATGACATGTTTGTGAAATAAGTTTCTGTTGAAGTCGGCAAATACCTATTTTATTTGTTAATCCTGAAACAGATTTTTTACATTCTGTAATAAATATTTTCATGCACTGGCTGATATACATTCTAATTCTAAGTAAACAATACTATAATAATACTAACTACAATAAAGCGCTACATAATAAGGTACTGACAGTCACCATGTACGCATGAAACAGTTCTCCAGTCCTCTACCAGGGAAACAGCACAGCGGAGGAGGATTCCCGAAGTAAAGAGGGTCATTAGAGTTCATGTCCTAAACAGATTGCGTGTCGACGCCTTCTTCGCCATAGTCAAGGTCGTCCTCCGTAAGATCATCTTCTAGAGCATTCTCCGTGGTACCCTTACCTCCAGGACACGCCAAGCATCTAAAAAGTAAATAGAAAACCATGAAAAACTATTTATAATGTACTATTACAATAAGGGTCGGGCCACACTGATCGACGGTACGCGCGCAAAGTATGGAAATCTTTCGCATCGACGCGGCGAACGCGCCCTGACGACGAAACGCGGTCGAACCGTGTCGGCAAGACGCGAACGTCTCCGTAAGCGGTGGATCGGCATAATACGTACTATGTGCAGTGCACCTTTTCAATCGGCAAAGTGCGAAAGGCCGTCGATCAATGTGGCTCGACCCTAAATGTGGCGCCATCTAGTAGTGAGTAGCGGAACTAAATTAACACTTAGTTACTAAGACAAAAAAAAAACTTATTTTTCAGTAATTTAGGTTTTCAACTTGGGAGTTCCATAAAGTAAATAACAGTAGGTAGGTAGTTATATAAATGTATGTAGTACCTGTGTGTGTATGTGTAGTGTATTGTATAAATACCTATCTCTTTATAATAATCAAACTGTACGCTTGCAATTCTAACGCGCATCTTCATAATGTTCCGTTACGCAATAGTGCAGCAATGAATCGTGAACACCTGCTTACATTGTAACCGATACTAATGCGACCTGATGATGACTAACTTGCTATATTACCTAGCTATTTTTTTAACTATTCCTTTGATCAAGACAGAAAGCCAAAAAACAAACTGTGTGTTACTTGGTGGCAATTTTCAATAGTCACTGCTGAATCTGACAAGATAGAGCCATTAGCGTGAAGTGGTTTCAAACTGTTGTGGTCTGATCTGAACTGAAAGATTTCCATACCAGGTCCAGGGTAAAAGAGATATGGAGGTCTATTTTTGAATTGTTCATACCTTAACTTGCATGTGATCAAACGGAAAATAGTGTTATTGCATGCAGGTTGAAGCACGTACGATTTAAAGATGGGGGTTATATTATGTTGTTGCGAACAAAATCAACATATCGGAGTATCAGATACACAATAACGAGGCTAAAATATAGTTTCTATGTTCAGTTACAGACTTGGCACTTTGGCGAACATTTAATAAAATAAGTAAAAACTGGTACCAATAATGAATAACAAGGCTTGTAACTTGATTAAACAGCGATTACACATTGGTACGTGGTGGGGATCGAACCCGCGTCTCCCGGACGGGAGGCAGCGGCCCTAGCCACTAGACCACCGACGCTCATTTTAATAATAATCTCTATTAATACAAACGATGATAAATTAGCAACACCTGGCGTCACCCGACACCGCAGTTCCTCGCCATCAATATGTTAATGTACGCGAACGTTAGACAAGAAGGCGGCCTTGCTATAGAGTAGAGTACTCGGACCCGCACCTGCGCTTCGCAAGCCTATCTCGGCTCAGAACAAACATCTTTGTTATAAAAACTTGTCTTCACAATATAGCATGTTTTAATTTAAAAAATAGTTTAATTTATCAAAGAGTGTCAGGGGAATGCAAATTGTGCTGGGGAGCTGCCAAGATTCTGTTTGGGGCACGCCAAAGCGGGTTTACACGTTAAGAGTACGTTTAATCGAACTAAGTGTTACTCGGACGCTTTTGTGTAAACGAGCGATAGGATTATGCTCCGATGACGGCATTTAGCCGAATATACAGTCTGACAAAAAAATAAGGGTTCTGTACGCAAATAATCGACAACACTGTTAAATCTTCAGCCAATAACTGCCACTTTCTATAGTTTAAAATCAATAAGTTGGTATTACCACTGGTAAAGAATTTGTATCCGTCATTTTAATTGTTTACTTTATTTTGTCGGAAATACGCTGAATCGCGCGCGCGTCTTTATTACGCAAAATGATTAGCTTTCTTAACTTAGTTATTTCTTATCAAAACTTTTTTCTAAAAGTTAATTATTTCAATCATGCCCCGATATAATTCAAGTAAGTAGTAGTTTTTTTATAAGTTTATATACTCGTATACAAATAAAATGAAATGGTCTCTGCCTGCCCCTCTGAGAAAGAGCGTGACTTCATGGTGTGCATGTAAAGCTAATTACAATAGTAAAATTGCCGCAATATTGCTGCACTATCACGGCTAACAGCAAACCTGTTTTACAATGTTTTCATCTTCACTATTTCTGTACATTTGTTTACATTAAATAGTGTTGGTGTAAATTGACCACAACCATACCAGGATTCCATAAACGCTAGTAGGTAAAGTTTACTTAAATAATAATTATTACAGTGTTTATATAGGACTCACCTGCTTTCGTTAATTCCGTAAAACAAGCACTTTTCTCCGACGCACTCGCAGCACCCGTCGTGGAACCAACTGGAAATGATGTTGAAAGAATTTTAGAAATGTCGAAAGAATGGTTAGTTGGATTCTATTTCATAACAGTGCCTAATAGTGCGCAATTATTACACACTTAGAAGACAATACCCTAGCTATTTAAAAATAAAATATAGATTATTATTGTTACAGACAACAACGTCTGTTAACGAAATATCGAGTAATGAAAAATTTTGTCGATCTTAGACAGGACTCGAACCTGCATCTCCGTGGCGGAGATATGGTTGAAAAAAGATATTTTAGCTACTTCGAAAAAAAAAAACGATATATCATTAAACTTTTTTGTTACCCTATTCTTCAAGGGGGTGTGAAGTGAAGGGGTGGAAAAAAAAAGCAAGAAGACAGACTCGCCTCGCGAGGTCGACAGCTCACCGAGCCACAGTTTATGCCGTCCTTACCGGATACTGTTGGCGCCCATGGAGCTGCAGGAGGCGCGGCACTTGTCGCTGGACATGCACTGCGACATGTAAGCCACCGTGCAGTTGAAGGTCACCACCGCGCGGGGCTCCGGGGCCGCCTCCGCGTCCAGGCTCTCTGAACAACACCAATTACCATAATACACCAACAGTTACAGCTAGTCAATTAGTAAGTAAAAAGTAAAGAAAAGAAATACGTAAATATAAGATTTTGTGGAATCGTACAGGTTAGTAAACCATACAGTGATATGTAAACATTGTGTAATAATAATAATTACTCGAGAAAACTTCGACGGATTCTTCAAGTCAACCTGTTACAATATCTTAGGGTATTGAATTTTAGAGTTTTAAAAAAATATAAATATGTGGGGGGACATCTTCACACACGGCCATCTGATCCCAAACTATGCAGAGCTTGTACTATGGGTATCAGACAGCTGATATACATTACATGAATAGATAAATACATACTTATAAAGATAAACAACAACCAGACCAGACACAAGGAAAACACAAGTGCTCATCACACGAATGTTTGCCATGGGCGGGATTCGAACCCGCGACCCTGTGCGTCGGAGGCAAATACACTACCACCTGGGCTACGGAGTCGTCAAAATCAAAATGGGTTCGCGTTTCACCAGATGGAAAGCGATGACGCGATCGAAGATGAGACACGCTTACCCAGGAGATGTATGCCTATTCACTCCAGCTTTGTAAAAACCTAGATCATACGATTTCGGAACCCGCAAGAAGAACATTCCACTCCACCCACAAAGTGTGCTAATTTGGTCCTGGTAATTTCTGCACCCCATCGCGGTCGGCGCCCTGTGCCTAGGTACAGCCCGTACCGCCCTATTTAAGGCACTTGTTGTTAGCTCATATACGTCCCCACCCTACCGAAAGACTCGAGTCTACCCTGAATTTGTGTGATTGTAGCCGACCACGCTAGCTCAGGTTGATTTCACACGCAACTTCCGAATTTCTTCGCAGATATGCGCGAACCCACACTATGGCGCGCTAAAGAACTTAATTAGTAGCTACGCAGGATATCCTACTTTACTACTCGTAATACGCATTACTTTCGCGTTAAAGCTCTAAGCTCTTGCACTCGGAAATTGTGTCTAAACTAATTTCGATCCCATAAATAAAAACCTCGTAAAAATATATTTTATTAGTATTATTACCATTTATCCTGTTTCGTTTCCAAACTGTCTAATCCTCCCTTGATGATGACTAATTCGCGATGGACAGTTACCCACAATAATAAAGAAATCTCTGTTGATGACACAATCTGTGGGTTAGCGTAGCTAGCACAGGTAGGGACATTCCTCTGTGATGACGCGGCGGCGGCGGCGGGGTGCCATTGTAGCCGCGCCGACTGTGACGTGCTTTTGTTTTTTGTTTTATTCTTGTTTTATTGCCATGGGCGGCTGTGGGAGGTCTGTAGTTCAGTACTACCTTGGGAGTCATATTGACTTATCTCTTATCTGTACTTAAGGTTTGCATATACTTATTGATCAATCTTGAATGCATTTCACAGATTTTGGCATTTGATTATAACTTTTGAAACATCTTTAATGGTGTGAAAATATTTGAGAATTAGGCATTTTTCTTACCACCTAACTTGTCATTAAAAACCTAAAATTAAGCTTATCAACTAGTAGTACTAATTTAGTCATGAATAAATTAAATATGTTGTTTATTTTATGAGACCAAACCAACATGAAATATCATTGAATATTATTTCAAAATGCAAAATTTATTATTATTTACAATTTTATTGTTATGAAACTGTAAAAATATCCTATACAGGTAATTATGGGAAATAAAAAGTTAAATTAGGATAAGTTAATTTTGACTTGGTATTTTATCTTTTAAATATGTACTATTTGCAAAAAATAGAAAACTGCTGAGACAATATAAGAAAAACTTACGCAAATGGTAGACTAGTTTATTTTCTGATGCAGGTTGAAAGGCATGCAGGTCGAAGTCTACCGGATATGTGATGGAGAGCCACCTCTCCTGAGGGTCAGGGTCGCTGGTCAGAGCCGAGAACAGGCCTGGGACTCCATCATATAGCTCTTCTACATATGAAGCTTTAGATAGTTCTGTCTGGGTGTCATTTGGTTTTGGACATATGTCTGTGGGACAAAAGAATAAAATAATTGGATTGATTGATAAATAGATTTATTTTTATTTTTTTATTTATTATATTTGGTTTGCCTTTGACATCCAAAATAAATATTACAATCTAGCCTAAAGACTAATGAGTAATTAGATGTTAGCTAAGAATATGTCCATCAACACTTTTCTTATTGTCTCTATTAAGGGGAAGACACTTTGTTCGTGTGTTCTTTACGGGAAGCACTGACTGCACTACATTACATTAATGTGTCCCGATAAATAGAAATAAAAAAAATTGTTTGGTAATGTTTATGTTCCTTGCATAGTATTTAAGGACTATCCTGTTTTCTGTGCATTGTATTAATAAATAAATAAATTAAATAAGTTTACTTGTTTTGCATTGACAACAAGAGTGTCTTCATATTAACACAAGACCATACCGAATGAGGATGTCAAATGTCAAAAGTAAGTTACATTTGGCATAATTTTGCTGTTGTTACTCGCACAAGTGTGCACTGATAACATGGATGATATCATTTCTGCAAAATGCAACTTACTTATCAATAGTATATAATTTTGTATTATTATTAGAAAGTATTCTCTTGATTATTATTTCCTAGAACTAGTACTTAGTTAGGAAAGCATGGGCTATTTAAATAAGTCAGGAATAATAGGAGTAAAATCTAAAAGAGGAGACATAAACATGAGATGGAAAATGAGAAGAGTACAACTTACCAACACAACTGCAGCATTCACTGTATAAGTAGCTGAGGCAGTTGAAGCACTCTTTGCAGCAAGAACAATCCTTTAGGTCACATTTACATGATTGAGTTAGCATGCACTTGGACACGACACTGGCACACACGGCCTCATTACACGCGTAGACTATAGGCACCAAGCACGCGAGGGCCACGAACAGGAAAAGTTTACCAGCCATTGCCAAAAATAACGTGTAAACACTCGAGAAATAAACGATCTCTGGAAAAATAAACAAATTGGAAGTTCAGACGGTACTTCTTGCACTGCTTCAATTTAATGACAAAACTTTAGCTAAATTACCACGACATTCAACGGAATTTGCTGTTGTACTAGATTTTACAATACTTAGGCTATAAAAAGCCCAATAAAATAAATTAACAATTCACAAAAGTAATTCACGCGTACACCTTGAAAGTTTGCGAATGAATGAAAAACAATGAATGTCAAAACATAAATGAACGAATGGTTTATACCGGAAGTGAGGATTGTTGCCAGTTGAAAATATTTTAGGCCTGTGTACACGAGCGTTTTTTATGATTTAATATCGCGCCATTTTTAAATCCATGACTGGCTAGACAGAAAATCGCTTATGATGTTAAAAAAAGTCCGGATATCCGGTTACCCTAACCGCGGTAAGTATGTAAGTTATAAAACTTTGTATTTTCGTATTTTGTACAAGTAGTATGAAGATAAGATAAAAATGCTATTGGCTAAAGCAATTATTTTTCGTTCTATATCAATATTACAATAATCAGATAAAGTTAAATCACGGATGTTCACCAAGGGGTAATTAATAATGATATACGAACAACAGCGAACAAATAGTAATAATTAGTTGCTGCAATCGCAACCACGAACAAACACGATGGTAAGTTATTTTTAAATTATTTAGAAAATAATTTTTCTATGTATATTTTTTTCCAAATCAAGTTTTTTTTATCATCATCTTGGGGACGTATTATGAGCTGTTGATGACATCTTTGTAATAGGATTTTCAGGGCAAGCATTCGTGTAATGAGCACTTGTGTTTGCCTTGTGTCAGGATGGTATTTTATCTATATAAATATTTAATGTAGGTATATCGGCTGTCTGTTACCCATAGTACAAGATCAAAATAAAAAAATATTTATTTCCATAGGATGTTATTACATCACTTAGATCCAACAAGCTTTGCTTAGTTGTTGTGTTAGTTGCTTAGTTTGGGTTCAGATGGCTGTGTGTGAGATGTCCTCACATATTTATTTAATTTATTTTTCTAGGGAACGCTGACACTGTTAACAAGTTTAGTTTTGCTTGCGGTATCAGTGAGCGCCTACAAGAATCCGTACTATGTCGACGGCCACTCCGTGAACGTCCATCTGTTTGAGTGGAGGTGGGATGACATCGCAGAGGAGTGTGAACGCTTCCTTGGACCGAAGGGCTATGGTGGAATTCAGGTAGATGAACTTATCCATGTTGTAGCTCAGATACGTCCTCTCCCCACCGAGGGACTCAAGCCTACCCTGAGTTAGAGTGATCAGGTCACGCTGCTGGTTGCACACATCAACATTTGAATTTCTTCAGTGAGCAAGTTATCTTACCAGTACTTACCACAGTATGAGCGTCAAATAAACTATGAATTTTAAATTTAGCTACAACACCGACGTTCTCCATAAATCAACAAAACCATAAATGTGTTAACAGTAGAATAATTGTTACGAGTACAATATAAAAACTATGTTACCCAGTAAGAAAGCCGGCCTAATGATTTCAGACGATTAGTTAGTCTTGGAACAATCAGTAGACCAAATACGTGATACATTACAAGCTAAACGTCTTCGACCAAAGAGGATATAAGGGGGTTTATCTTAGACTTGTAGTCGATTATACACCTTTTATTCTCCTAGATATCCCCGCCGAATGAGAACGTAGTGCTATGGACGTACAACCGTCCCTGGTGGGAGCGCTACCAGCCCATGTCTTACGTGCTGGTGACGCGGTCCGGAGACGAGCAACAGTTCGCCAACATGGTGCGACGGTGCAACGCTGCCGGGGTCAGGTATACCAATCATTCTTGTAAATGCGAAAGAGTGTTTGTTAGTTACTTCTTTTTTTTTCTGATCGAGGCGACGTAACGTGCCTTTTTCGTAGGAATAGTATGGGACAGAGATTAGCCTATTAAAATACTTGATCGAATGTTTGCAGAAAAAATAGCCCGAAAAGAAAACAAAGAGTACCTAGGTGTAATGCAGCGCGAGAGAGGTGTAGCGGTGTTTAGTATTATTATTTACTTAATCGTTTACAAAAAGCTTTTCTACATGATGTCTTATTCAAACAAATCTTAGAAAAATATCAAATAGGTATGTTTATTTTTATATTCGTAATAAACAATCTGAAAATGTAATCCTTCAGGCGACGGCAATGACCGACCATGTAAGCAACAGCAAATTTTAATGCTAGCACTTAAGCCGGAAGCGTGATCTCTATCTCGCCGGAAGGATAACGATTTGATTGATTCTATTATGCATAAAACA
This sequence comes from Carpatolechia fugitivella, assembly GCA_951230895.1. Classification (NCBI taxonomy): domain Eukaryota; kingdom Metazoa; phylum Arthropoda; class Insecta; order Lepidoptera; family Gelechiidae; genus Carpatolechia; species Carpatolechia fugitivella. The sequence continues at coordinate 5,277,403 of OX579664.1, forward strand.
TAGAAAATATTTAGAAAATTTGTGTTGTATCGTTATCGTTGATCGCAAATGTACATCTTTGGTCTGTTATGATATAATGATGATTATAAAAAGCGGTTGGCATTCAGGATTTACGTGGACGCAGTCATCAACCACATGACTGGTGAGCCCACGGAGAACGTGGGCACTGCGGGTAACCTGGCCACCTTCAGCGAATGGAGCTACCCAGCGGTGCCGTACTCCGCCCAGCACTTCAACTGGCCGCACTGCGTGATTGATGGCATGGACTATGTCAATAACGCTCATAGAGTAAGATAAGACTATAAACGAAATTGCTTTAGGCTATTTATCGTTAGAAGAATACGAGTACATACTTTGACTTCTACATCTACATTCTACTCTGTGCATTTAGATATAACTTTGTCGTAAATAACCTTCCACCATTCATAAGTCTGAGAAAGAAAGAAATCAACCGCGTGGCAACTGTCTTGTGTCGAGGCGCGTTTTTGAACTTCTGTTCGTGTCACATAAAAGCAGTTAAAACATATCCGTGCCGTATTTGGTTCTAGTATATAGGTATAACATCCGATAGACTGTTATACATATTCATAAAGAGTACACAAGACTTTTGGCAATTTCAGACTTTCATTTAGTTTTTTTGGTTGGAAGTCCTCTTTACAGTTGCTACGGTTGCTACGTCGTAGCAGTCTGCTATGATAATAGCCAGCAAGCAATAGCCTATTTAAGTACCACGGCCTCTATTACGCCAGTAGGTACTATTATTTAATCTAAGTTTAGGGTTTTATTTTACTTTTATTTTATTTTATTTATTATTAGGGTTTTATTAGGATTTCTTTGCATCTGAAGAGTCTGAGTCTTAGTTTCTGCAGTCTAATAGTTTAAATAAGTAATTGCTTATAGGTGCGGAATTGTGAGCTCGTTGGCCTCAAAGACTTGGACCAAGCTCATCCCCACACACAACAGATGATCGTGGACTTTATGAACGTACTCATCGACTACGGTGTTGCTGGGTTCAGGTATTTTAATCATTAAATTAAGCCTTTGGTCCCGGCTACTATCTAGTCGTTACACGAAGCAAAGTCTGTGACCTTTGGCGGCTCTTACACTGACACTAGGGTTTGTGAGGTCGGTTGTCGACTTTACAACCCACACGACGATGATGATTATAAATAATTATGTAATTCATTCCAAGACTACTTCGAATGAAAACATAAAATTTCGTTCGTGGGTTCGTGTTCAAGCTAATAGTACGATAGTTCTAGCTATCTCAGTTTAAAAGTGTCTTACTTCGTTATTTTATACATCCCACTTCTGACATAATCTTCACTGGATCGATTCAATTTCGTTTACAGAATCGATGCAGCAAAGCACATGTGGCCTCAGGATCTAGCCGTAATATACGACCGGCTGCACAACTTGAACACCTCCCATGGTTTCCCTTCCAACGCCCGCCCCTACATCTACCAGGAAGTCATAGATTACGGCGGCGAAGCCACCAGCAGATATGAATACACCTCTATTGGAGCAGTCACAGAGTTCAAAGCGGGGATAGAGCTTAGCAACAGCTTCAGAGGGAATAACCAGCTCAGATGGCTGGTATCCTGGGGCCCGCAATGGGGCCTTTTGGATCACAGTGACGCGTTGACCTTCATTGATAACCACGACAACGAAAGGGGACACGGAGGAGGGGGTGGCATTCTTACTTATAAAGATTCCAGGAGTTACAAGGCAGCGATAGCTTTCCTTCTCGCTCACCCTTATGGAGAGCCGCAGGTCATGAGCAGTTTCGACTTCTGGGACACGGAGCAAGGACCTCCAATGGATAGTCAAGGCAACATCATATCTCCGGCTATCAATTCTGTAAGTAGTTCGTTTAATTATTGATTGTGTCGTAATTAACTTTTCAAATAGATAGTAGGCTGATATTGTGAAATTGATTATGATCGTGTTGTTTTTTTAAGGATTTAGCTGTCATTGTTATCAATCAATTATTATCTATTGTAACGCTGTAAATTCCAAGTAATATGAACATCTTTGCAAGAAAAATCCTAATTTGAATATTGTATAAGTGTGATTGTTTTGTAATTGGTTGTCGAGTCTATTTATGATGTCCAAAATTATAAATATTTTAGGTAAACGAACTACATAACTTTACTTTTTTATATCTCGATGTTTATTTGTTTGTCAAACCGTACACGAGAAGAGCCAAACTAAGAGATAATAAAGAATGTCGTACGTAAAAATGTATGTGGTCATCATCATCAACAGCTCATACACGTCCCCACCGAGGGGCTCGAGCCGACACTGAATCTAAGTAGTACTTTAGCGAAACCGGACATGGTTACAGCATTAAGGTTCAATGTTAACCAACATCCTGCTTACAGGATAACTCATGCGGCAATGGTTGGATTTGCCAGCACCGTTGGAGGCAGATCTACGAGATGGTGGGCTTCAGGAACGCGGCTGGCAACACCGGCCTCAACGACTGGTGGGACAACGGGAGCAACCAAATCGCCTTCTGCAGGGGAGGCAGCGCGTTCATTGCCTTTAATAACGACGCTTGGGACCTCAATCAGAACTTGCAGGTGTGTAATGTGGTTGATGCTACGACGCGTTATACAATCTTTAAATGTTCGTTATGTTTGAGTATAACATAAGACATTTTAACACGTTTTTTTTACTACTATGTCTCAATATTTCAATGCTATCCACGCATTATCGGTCACATCTTCCACTAATTAAATATATAACTAGATCCTTGAATTATATAACATAACAGAAATGAAAATATTATTATTATTATTATTATTTTTGTTGATGCTCGTACTCCAGTTTGATGATCTTTGGTAATGGTTTATCGTTCATTTCGTTTGATATAAGTAAATTACAAAAAGGTGGATGCAAAATATAGAGTATGAATTCCATTTAGGCATGCAGGTTTTAGTAGAAGAACAAGAATGGAGCCAGGAGGATAAAATCCACCTTTCCTTGCAGACCTGTCTTCCAGCAGGCCGGTACTGCGACGTGATATCGGGCAGCAAGTCGGGCGACTCGTGCCGGGGCAAGACGGTCTCCGTGGGCAGCGACGGCCGCGCGCAGGTCACCGTGGGCGCGCAGGACTCCGACCTCATGCTGGCGATACATGTCGGACCAGAGGTGAGTAGCGGATCACATTTTCCGATTGATGGATAGAAGAACTGTAAATGACAGGTCTCCACGAACTCAGTACATCAAGCTAAAACAATCGACACTTGAAAAAAGTTCAAGAAGTTTGAGGTAACTAAAGAAATCGACTTTCTATGATGTTCCTACGCAATGTAGAACAGAAATATACAAAAGAATCAGAGTGTAAATTTGATTATGCAGCTTCAACGTTTAAGATTAACGTAAGTTAGTTCGTTTACATTTGTATATAGGTGTACATGTTTCTTTATTTACAGAGCCGCCTCTAATATGCTACAATACAAGGCCAAAGAAAATGAAGATTTTGATCAACTCAACGCACTGAAGACTTTTCTAAATAAATTATTTTGTTACAAATTTGTTGCAGTTGTTTTAATTTTTTATTATTTCAAAATTTATACGAAAATAAAGTTATGACGAAGGATAATCACCGAAAATAATGTTGTTTAGTTCAATTAACAAAATGTGACCGATACCATATCATATTCCAATGGAGCTGATCCGGCTTGACCTTATAATAAAAACGGTAAAACACAAACGAGCAAACGATGCCGTCACCCTTTTATTTGCCTTGAATTCATATACAAGGTTACTGTTTTGACAGTAACAAAGAAGCTTGATTCGACAAATACCGGATTATACATGTAAATTATTGCAAAAGCTCTGAGAGTGTGATCGTATGGTTTCTTCATTGTGTAGAACCACCACAGGCCACTGACAATGGCTCGTGTACCGATTACTTCCGTAGATAGAAGCTTTCGAAGCACGCACTCAGGTAATTCAGCCTGCCTCCTAACAGAACTGGGGAAAGTCTCACAAATAGTTTTTTGTGTGACAGTGCCCCCACCGGGATTCGAACCCGAAACCTTTGTAATGAGACTCGAACTTTCGACCACTCGGCTGCTGTTATGTATTATTATATAATAGGCATATATAAGGACTTGGGTAAAAGCTCTGAACAAAAATGTTATTCTATTTTGTAGAGTTCCGCAGGAGACTTCCTAGGCCGCGTTCCGATACACAGTTAAATCACTTTCAAATCAAACTGTCAGCGATCAGATTGTATGGGTTTCGCCTGCTGTGTCATTAATTCGGTACAGGCTTTGAGAGCGCTAAAATCGATTTCAGCGCGTCTCGGAACGCAGGGCTAGTTAACATAACTACTCGTAATTCCATTAGGCACACCTTTTTTACCATATACTTGCTATATATTTAATCTAATAGTAGTTTAATAAAAGTAATAACTAAGTAAGTAGGTAGTTATTATTGTGGATAAAAAAAGCAATTTCGTAAAAACTTGAACCGCTGCGAAGACACTAAACTCAAAAAGATCAATAAAGTAAGTTAACTACCTTGCCTAACGAAAGAAAAGGTTTTTCATATTTAGTTATTTAAGACATTGTAAAACAACAAGTTTTAAACTAATCATCTTTATAACCGCTTGGTTTACAAGGATGTTGATAATTTCACGTATCCTGGTGTCAGATGAGCCGCAAAAGGTCAAAACAAGTACCCATCCAAGTACGAAAATATATTTTTATACATATTTAGAATCAGCAAAAAATTCTGCGTCGAATGAGCCGACTCTCGTTGCTCTATGACGATTTAAAAAATCTATGTAGTGTAAGTAAACTAGCTGTGACCCGCTATAAACCCACATTTTTTTTTTGTTATATCTGTTACTTCGACCAAGGGTTACAGCGTTTCTTTCTGGCGTCGATATGGTATGACTATACATTACAGTGTACGTACGTACCCTGTTATACAGCTACAACAGAACTGTAATACTATATTTGGTTCTCGCTAACGCCTGTCGTTACTTCGAGTTCGTGTATAAAAGTATTAGCGTAACCTGTTTGTTTCGGACCGTCTCGCAAAATATACGAGTTTAATTTCGACCTCATCCGAAAATGCCCGCATGGTCTGCACGCACGGCCGGCACTGGTTGTTAAATTGTGTGTATATTAGTAAGTTTTGTTAATGTTAAGCTGACTGAGTCTTTTGATACATTCTCACTATGGCTGAAGATTTCAGGTATGTACTTTGCAGAATATTTATTTTTATTATAATTTACTCGTATTTTTATATTTCCTACAGATCAATGACCCGTGGAGATCACACACAGGTCTAAGATCTTTTTGCGGTTCTTAGTCATAATTTTCATTCTTATTATTTAAATGTTAAACAAAAGAAGGTCCAAAGATATACCTGATTAGAGTAGATTAGAATACTTACGAGAGAGAGCTTAGAGTAGCGTCTCACGAAACCAACTTGTTAAGTTCATACGAGTTTTTTATAAAGTTCTGAACAGTGAGAGATGTGTTGTATTGAATGCGATTCCTTATGATAAAAATTATAAGTGCGATGAGATGTTTTATAGTTTTCCAGTTGGTTTCAGTTAGGCTCAGGAACCGACTCGGTTGGCGCAAGCGAGGGGAGGGCTTTGCTCAGAGATTAAACAAGATAAGGCCTCTTAAAAAAACGCAAGAAGTTTATATTTAATATAATATGTTTTAAGATTTTCGTGGTATCAAACCCGTAAATTGTGACAATTTTATATTTAACTAGCTTTCACCCGCTTTTAATGAGTTTTCCCATAGGAATGAAGTGTTTTTCCGCGGTAAAAAGTAGCTTATGTCCTATTCCAGGACCTAACCTATATGTGTGCCAAGTTTCATCCCGATCCGTCTAGTGGTTCAAGCGTGATTCGGCGACAAACATCCAAACTTTCGCCTTTATAATATTAGTAGGATGCCTAGGTATTGACCTTTACTGTAAAAAGCTAGGCTGATGGCAGTGTTTCGTTAACTACTAGTAACAATGGCGACGTTTCGTGACCCCTAATCTAACCACGCTATCCACAGAGGTATAATAATTAGTATTAATATTATGCAGTAGATATAATAAAATTGTAGCATGTTTTACGTATCGTAAAAAGGAGCAACAAACTGAAGGCCATGCGTTTACAGTGTAACTAATAATCATGAATCGGTTTTTTTTTATGAAATGAAATCATTCGAAATCATAATAGGCATTGTGCTACAAAAGTAATATTTTTTATTATTGAAATGATCCTGACTTAATAATAATTATGGAGACCGTAGAAAAAATAATTGTAATGAAAATTGCACTAGTGCGGTAAAACGCATTTACCGCACAGTTTATTATCATAGCTCATATACGTCCTGACAATTTACTGCCTTCGTAAGTTCTTCGATTAAGGTGTATTGAAAAAAAAAAATAACAATGCAAAAAATAATAAATAATTGCATTAACAAATATGTATGGGTGGTATTCCACTAGTGCCCAATATTTGATAAAACATTTTTGATAGATGCCTATTCCGCTACTCTAATAATGTTTGTCTAGGTTTTAGGGTATTTTGACGAAATAGAGGAGCAAGCTGCTGCTAATATGATTCGATTCGATCGAAAAAAAAGCTTTGATTAAATATCGGTGTTGGTAGTACGAGTATGTTGATGAAGCCATCCAATTTCTTTGGTCATTGGTCATCAATGTACATTGGACCAAGATATTTGTCTAGTGGAATACCACCCTAAGCAGTATGTTTTTCTGCAGTGACAGATCTCCCAGAGCATACAAATTAAATGAAGATACAAAGAAGATGCAACTTCAAGAGCAAGAGTCTCCCAGGAGGAGAAAGAAACCTCAACCATTCAGAGACAACTTGAAAGACTTCATGTCCAATACCACTCTTCACGGGTTCCGGTACTTGCTGGATGACCAATACTCTTGGGTAGAAAGGTGAGTCAATGGACGAGCAAGAAAAAAAAACATATGTATTGAAAGATTCAAATGCTAAGTTTCTATACTCAGGTAACTTAGTCAGATTTTTTATAACTCTATAAATAGACATACCTGTTTTAGTTATTGTAATGGTGGAATCTTAAGAAGTAACCTGTTCAAAAGTTGAATTTTGTTACTAAATCTCATTTTAATTGAGAAATACTGTATTCTGTAACAATGAATTGTAAGAATTATAATATCACTAACAGTCGGGTTTGCTTGGTTTATGACGTAAAATTTTGGAAACATTGACAACATTAGACAATTTTGCGATAGGCATAACAATGACATTGATTTGAAACTTAAAAGGGATTGATTCATGTAAGCGTCATTTTAAACAAATTAATATTTTAACTGTAAAAATGTATGTACATTTACGAATGTTTTGTCTTTGTGAAATCCAATGTTAGTCTGTTTCAATTTAATCATAGAGAAAGATTTAAGGATAGCTAATGCACAAAAGTATATTTGAATTCCCCACATTTATTTAGCTGCCTAGATCAATGCGCGAATGTTAAAGTCTACAAGTATTTAAGAATAGATTATATAATTTGCTAGTAAATAAGTGTTACTATAGTTTGAACGAATATCTAAATGATAAGTCGATAGACAAATAAGTTTATGTTTTCTAGTTATTAAGGATGTTTACACTTCTATTTTATGACATTTAAGCATGTATGCCCGCCCATGCGACGGGACATAGAAAAAATTAATTTTAAGAATTTGTATGTACACCATCTTATTACGTATGCTCCACAATAAAGCAATTTCAATTGAACTTGGCAGGCTGTGGTGGGTTCTGATGGTGATATGCAGTATAGTCGTGTGCGCCATCTTCATCCGTAAAGTGTGGATCAAGTGGGACGAGACTCCTGTCATCGTGTCTTTTGCGGAGACTTCAAACTCTGTTTGGCATGTAAGTGCTGGGTCCCAGCATTAATAATTGCAAAGGTTTTGAAAAGAGAGTATTATGTTATTAGTGTTACATGCGAAAGAGACGGAAATTTACAAATATACAGCAAGAAAGTTTCATATTCTTTGTTAATATTTTAGATCCCATTCCCGGCTGTGACTTTATGCAGTGAAACGAAACCCCGCCAAAGAGTTTTCAACTTTACTAAAGCAAGGTTCGAACGACGAAGTAACCCATCTACCATCAGCCCTGACGAGTAAGTTTTATTTTTAATACCGCGAAACAGGGAATAATTACGTATTAAAAATGAGACCATACTTGATGGGGTAATGTTGTGTTGTGTGTGTGTGTGTATGTTGTGTATGGCCACCTTGCGGCTTCACCATAACACCCTGGATATTATCTAGAATTTTACTATACTATTTGTCAAGACAAAACCAATGAACCCACGGTTATGTTCCGTTTCATCCTCAGACCAGTTTGATCTTGATCACAGAATTCTTTATGATTACCATATTATTTCTTGCATTGTCACCGGTCAAGATGATAGTAAGCAAAGTACAAATTATGAGCCGAAAGTTAATAACAAATTGTAGTAACGTTCAACGTGTAGTTAACATTCAACGTACTTTGAAACCATTGGAAAAGCTGAATTACTGATCCGCCAAATAGGCGACATTGAGTTGCATGATATAATAATTATATAAGAATTAAATATAACTCAATATCGCCTATTTGGCGGAGGCGATATTGAGTTATATATAATAAATTAAATATAATTCAATATCGCCTATTTAGCGGATCAGTAATTTTGCTTTTCCAGTGACGATATTATGTCGTCAACCGGTCTTTCTTTCGTAGCACTTCGTAGACTACTGCCTCCATAGAAAAGACATCAACGCGCTCGCGGTTTTTGTTTATTTCATTCAGGCAAATAAACAGAAAAGCTTTTCGTTTACAGTCTCAAAGTGTATCACGACATGCTGTTACTATGTAATAATGAAGATGATGACGGTCCAGATTTCGCCAATGCGAGCTCTATAGACACTTTACAAAGGGTAAGTTCACCTTGTTATTTTACTGATCCGATGAAGATGAAAGGAATAGAAAACATTGATTTTATACACCGTGAAATTTACATCGTTTTGTTCCCGCCGTGTAGTGATAATACCCGTCAAACTGGACAACTTTTCGCAAATAAAATAATTCCTACGGCAAAAAAATTTTTGGTCTCTCCATACAAAGTGAGACTTCCGACCGACCCATTTTGTATGGAGAGCACAAAAATTTTTTGTCGCAGGTTTTTTTTTTTGCGTGAAAATTTTGTTCAGTTTGACGAGTGCTACACTACACGGCGGGAACAAAACGATGTAAATTTCATGCTGTATAGGAGTTCTTGAGCTATTGACATCAGTATATTTATAGTATACCTATATCTTACACGTCTATGCCTTATAAGATCAGATCAGGTTTGGTATTCCACTGCAATTATAATATAGTCGGTCAATCATGATAATCGTCGGTAAGTCCTACAAAGTTCTTCTTCTTCAGAAGAATCCTGCCCTTTTCCCAACTTTATTTATGGTCGGGCCTTCTTGTGCGTTTGCGCCACGTTTAAATTTGGAATTGTAATTTCAGTTGGCTCCAACCTTAGATGAGACATTTCACTTTTGCTTGTGGGACAACCTGACTTGCCCACAGATGTTCTACCACACACTCACTAAAGACGGCTACTGCTTTACTTTTAACATGCTCTCTGAAGAAGAAATGTTCAGGACCGAAAAGTAAGTCCAGTGAAGAATTTAAAACTCGCTTCTCTCCTGCTTATTTGTATAAATTCCATAGGTGCATTCCGAATCAGACTTTTAGCGCCTTCAGCGGTTAGAAAAGCAAAAAAAAAAAAAAGGCTTTCGCCCGCTAACAGTAATTCGGTACTCGATTACGGGATGCTGTACTTGATTACAGCGCGTCTCGAAACCCTGGGTATGAAATACTAAACTGTGCATGTACTGACCTACCACAGAATCTGTGAAATGGCCAAATTTGGAACTACTTGACGGCCCTAGTCGCAGGTTCAAATCCCGCCCAGCGCAAACATTCGTGTGATGAGCACTTGTGTTTGCCTTGTGTCTGGTTGTTGTTTATCAAATATTAAGTATCTATTTAATATTTGTGTAAGTATATCAGCTGTCTGTCTGACACCCATAGTATAGGCTCTGCCTAGTTTGGGGTTGGATCGCCATGTGTGAGATGTCTCCACATATTTATTTATTTATTTTTATTTTATTTATTGCTGTAAAATGTAAGTTTGTATTACTACTAGCGCCGCCGTTCACAGGTAAGTTGGTAGGTCTGTAAAAGTGTTGTTTGATACTCGCATAACTGCATATTTAGGTTCCTAAGCAAATATTTTTTTCGTAATACCTAAGTAAGAATAATCAAGTGAATGTTCACCAATAAAAGTAGTAGTAGAATATTTGAAGATAACCGCATCTTATTTTTTCTCTACAGTCTTCACAAGGATTACTTTCACGTGGCAGGCCACAACAGGAGCGCTTGGACCTTGGAGAAGGGCTACCCTCGAAATTCAACTGTGAACACGTACCCTTTGAGAGGACCGGTAAGTAACCCATGAGTTTGCAGAAAAACAAACTACCTGACGAAGTTCTTGTTTGATCATCTTTTTAACACATCGTAAGGCGTTTATTAACCCAGAGAAAATAATTAAACTTATAAGAAATATTTTTTTACACACATTTAACTTGCTTTCGTAGCTGGGACTTGTCAATATTTTTTAAACTACTCGCTTTCTAGCTTTCCACCCGTGGCTACGCCCTCGTTGTTTGCGGATTTTCTCGTAAGAATAAGGCCTGTAGTAAAAACTAGCATACACGTCGTTGGGTGTCTATCTGTGACTGTATAGTTAATTATTATATTAAAATTAGTAGTATAGTCGCAAAAATGTAACAAATAGAGCGCAGGCGGAGTTAATTTCGCATATTAGTATTTTGTCAGGTTGATATACCTAATTTTTTACCAACTTTACTTGCTTACATATTGTTGTAGAGTTACGGAGGGGTAGAGTTTGAAGTAGTGCTTCTGACAGACAAAAGAGATTTAGACCAGGAGTGCCGAGGACCTGTTCAAGGATTTAAGGTAACACAATTTGAGTCTTTGGAAAACTAGTTAAATTAATGCATGCATAATGTACTTTTAAAGATACTATTTACATTTTTAATCATTAAACATTTGCAAGTGTGTCTAATACACGTGTTAAATCCCATTTCCTGTGTTATAATTTTAAGATTTGGCTGCACAGCCCTGCTGAACTGCCAAATATGGGTCAGAACTTCTTCCGGTTGCCGATCCAGTACCAGTCTGCAGCGGCCATCACTCCTCGCGTCATGGACACCTCGGAAGGTCTACGGCACTATCCTCCAGCCAAGTAGGTATTAGATTAACAAAGCACCAGGCATTGCCGACAAGTAGGATTCACAAAGCATCGGACGGATATCGCAAAGGTCCTCCGTAGCCGATCGTTCGACTTTATTATTGAGGTTCTGGGTTTGTAACGAAAATCTCTTTGTAAGACTTTCCCTAGTTTGTTTAGGACATCGCATTGTCCGTTGATTTTATGCATCGGAATTCCCGTTAAACCGTCGGTCCCGGCTACTATCTACAGCTAAGATCACACGGAGTAGTCGTTACGCGAGCCATGTCAGTGGCCCATGGAGGCTCAATACTATAACACTGTCAGTTGTCAACATTACAACCCATAAGACGAAGAAGATTACTGTTGTACACATTGTAAAAATGTTGTTTTTTCATCTGCTCAATTGCAATGCACCCGAATGGCAACAATGCATTTTTTGAACTTTCATTTCTATTTTTTTCCAGACGGCAGTGTTATTTCCCAGAGGAGCGCTACCTTAGGTTTTTCCGGCACTACACGCAGAGGAATTGTGAGTTGGAGTGTTCTTCCAACCACACGGTCAAAAGGTGCGACTGTGTGCCTCTTTATATGCCACGTAAGTTAAAATTATTCACAATTTTTGTTCTTATCTAGCCTTCAAATTAAATTAGAGAGAGTTTAGTGCATGAAACTAAACTATTTTACAAAGGAAAAAAAGACCGCAAAATGCACTTGAACAAAAAAGTGCACTCGCACGAAGACAAGGACTGCGTATTGGTGGTTACGTTTTATGTCGCGCGGTTTATTTTATCTACGGTGGTCATGCAGCGGGGGCTGATGTCTTATTTTTTCACTAGACAACTTGGAGAAAGTTGTTCAGTTTTATCTTTGAGTATTAAATGTACTAAGTACTCAAAGAGTTTCATAGACTTAATAGCAGGCTCTTAAAGAGATCAAACGAAACAATAAACACGGTGTAAGGCATTTTACAATCCTCAATAAAGAAGAAAAAGATTAGGGTTATTAATATATTTTCAGATGTGAACCCAAGGTTGCCTGGAAGAGATTGCTACCTTAGCAATAAGGCCACCTGTTGACTCTTATTTTTTTATGTTTCTGTTATGTTTTCCTGTTTTTGTTTCCATTTGGTGTCAATAATATATATTTGTATTGTATTGTAGAAAGATTTGCTTCCATACCCATATTTTTCGGTTTATTTGACATGTCCAATAAATATAATATAATATAATAAATCGTAAATAAATAAATAAATAATATTGGTGTGTGTCTGAGTCTTCCCCTTGGGGATAAAAAAGCCCCAACAATGTTTTACGGTTATTAATGTAGCTGGTTAGCTAAATTGGTTAATTTTAATCAGGTTCTAGTTCTAATTATGCCACGCCCGGTCCCAAAGTAATTACTACAGGGGCAATTGATTAACCTACTTTCAGTACCTGTTGGGTTCGGCTTAACAGATTTTATATTACAGTATCAAAACTAACTAAAAAGATTTTCTGTTTTAGATGGTCCAGAAACGAAGATATGTGGGGGAGGCAAGAAAAATTGCATAAGACAAGCATTAGGTGAGTAAAAAATGTTTTTAAGTGTACTACTACTCCTGTCAATCCGAATTATCGACGTATTCTATACTAGCTTCCCGCCCGCGGTTTCACCCGCGTTTAATGAGTTTTCCCGTAGGAATGAAGTGTTTTCCCGCGGTAAAAGTAGCCTATGTCCTATTCCAAGACCTAAACCTATATGTGTGCCAAGTTTCATCCCGATCCGTTCTGTGTTTCAAGCGTGATTCGGCAACAAACATCCAAACATCCAAACTTCCGCATTTATAATATTAGTAGGATAGGCTTCGATCAAACCTTCTGTGATCGAAGTATACCAGGTGTTACAAAACTACAAATAAAGCCGAAAGGGTGTGAATCTGCTCGTAAAACTGAACAACTTTCCCCAAAGAACATAGGTCGAAAAACGATTTAAAAAAATCGCATTCCCATACAAAATGTAGATGGTCTCCATACAAAATTCACGGGTGTTTTTGTAACACCGTGTATAGGTAGAGGCGAAATATATTTGTAAAATTTTGGGTTTAAACTATACAATACTACGCACGCAGACTTATATTTTTTTACTGTTTGTATGTTTTATTTTTAAAATTTTGCTTTGTAATTGAAATAATTCGCAGGCAACATTTCCTTTTAAAATGAATTCATTCATTTCCCTTCACCGTAACATACGTAGCAGAATGGTTAAGAAATTTTCAAACCTGAATTACATTAGACCATATCAAACCTTGCGAATTCCGCACAGAATTTACCTGGAGCTAGGAAAGCCTTGTGAAACTATCTACTAATAATATCACGTTTTTTTAGAGGAACTATCCTTATCTAAGTCTTCGTTGGCACCGGAGTCCAAGGAGCGAGTAGACGCGTGCGGGTGCCTGCAGGCCTGCACCGAGCTCAAGTATGACGCGGAGGTGTCTCAGGCTGTGTACGACCTCACCACTTACAGGAGGAATAAAAACCCCGACATCGCTCAGGAATTGTACGTACAAATACATTTAGGATTTGAAAGTTAAGAGAAGATGGAGAAATAGTTAAGATTTGAATTCGCCATCATGCATCATGCATGAAAGACGTCCACTTTGAGCGTAAGCTTTCCACCAAAGATCTGCACAACGATTCTGCCTACGTTACGGTTTCACTAGTCTTCACTAGATCGCCTTTCCATCTAATCTCTACCTGCTCGCTGATGCCTGATGCTGCGAATATTATATTATTCTCTGTGACAAAATATTGGTTGATCATTGTGTTAATGGTATTTTTTTTTTAATATCTGGAACCTACAAATTAGGTAAATTTTTATGTCTCAAATTATTTTCCATCGATCAAGAACCTGAATCCTTTTTTTCAGACGTCTTCCATCAGGCCTAGTGATTTACTTTGCTGAAGAGTTGTTCACGTCGCTCCGTCGATCTGAACTGTATGGTGGTGTGGACTTCCTTGCCAACTGTGGGGGCATCATGGGCCTTTTCATGGGCTTCTCTTTCCTCAGCTTAGTTGAGATCGTCTATTATTTTACTATGAGGTATTTATACTTTCCTCGGTTGCTGTTTGGTAGCAAAATTGATTTTTCTTCATTATGTTTTATTTTACAGATTATGGTGTCAAATACGAAGATCTTCCACAGTCGTTGCCGAATAACCTATAAAATACTGCATTATTGTTGCCATAATGGAATTCAGAATCTCATGCTTTGCCATATTTTATGAATAAACTAATATTTTAATTAAAAAACTGTTGTATTGTTTTTTCATACTTTCTATGGCCTCCGATATATTTACCATAAGCACAGAGTACTATAAGTAACGGTAATATATATTTTAGAAGAGATGATGATTTACGGATAAGTACGCCGTTACACGAAGCAACAATTTACTATTAACAAGTTACAATTTGATATTCATTGCGTAGTTAATTCACCTAAACTGTAAGGTCTTATCATTTTAATCTCACTGTCTACGCAATGTACATCGAATTATACTTGTAATTTGTAAATTATTGTAGCTTCGTGAAACGGCCCCCTGGTGCCAAGTATAGTTTTCTGATTTATATCTGACAGAAATATGAAGGTGGGACTTGGGTCGAGCAACGAATAGCAAGCAACACTATTTAGTATCAACCAGCACTGTTAGGTACATTTTTACTTTAAAAATAATACGACAATAAAGTGTTCGAAATAAATAAGGTTTATTTGTACTTCCCTGTGTTGATCGAAAAATATAATTATTTTACCATCATCGACTTTTTATATGGGCCAAAATTCCAATGGTTGATCCAAGACAAGACGATATATTAACATCTAGCTATGCATCATACTTAACTTTGCGTCTATCTGTCTCAGTTTTGCACCACAGAACATTTTATAATGTACTGTGTTTTGCACAGTATAAATTAGCGCGAAAGTGCCTGCGAGTATCGAATCACCGCCGGCTTCAATTCACGGAGCTCCGTGTAGTATCTGACAGAAACGAAAACAACAATGCTTCGTAAACACGAACCTGCGTGACTGGTCTGCTAAACAGCCGGTTGCTTGCGCCTGCGTCTTGCCTCCGCCGCCGCCGCCGCCGCCGCCGCCCGCGCGCCGGTGTGCTGCCGGCAGCCGCGCCTCCATTCGACGCCATGGCGTTCCGCCCACAACAACTCCTGCGCACAGGTAAAAAAATCTCTTTTTAAGAATTTTTTATAATAATAAAAAATTTTGTTCACCCCGTTATGAACTAGAAATTGTTGACAGTGTTAAAGGATTTTAAGGTTAGTTCGCAACAAATGGTACTTGTGAATTTTGATAGAGTTTTCCGAGTTCAATGTATTAAAACAAATATACAATGCCGATCTCGGTTGACCTTCTTTTGGTTTTGCTTGATAACCTTTATAACCATATTTTTTGCTAAAAGTATCTGCGAGTCATTAATCTATCTTTCATGTCATATTCCTCTTCTTAAACGTCTTCTTCTTAAATAGATCGTAATACTTTTGTTTTAAACAAATAAAGGAGAAAGGTAAAGTATAATTTTACACTGTACTACAGTTTATTTGTTTTGATTGATTGATTTTACAGTTTCACTAAATACGTATCCAGATAAATGATTTACAACATTATATTGGTGTGGCTTATTTGACTAAGGTTTTTTATTGTTTTTGTTATTGTTTTAATTTTTATTTATTTTCTGACATTGTATTTTTGTTTTAAATTTGACATTGTATTTTATGTGACATTCTACTACTTATTGATATACTTATATTGTTATAATGTAAAGACATCCATTACAATGACTACTTACATTATATTTACCCAACAAAAATATATTTTTTTACAAATACATTGGTACTAATTTACATCTGAAAGGAGACATAGACGCTACTGTCAATAAGACTACATTCCGCTACATAATAGGTAGGCATGAACGTTGGATGGTTTTCTTTTTGTCTTAATAGCGTCGACCTTGAACAAGACAACTTTTGCTTATATATGAATATGAGTAAATAGATACTATAAGAAGCACGTATGTATGTGTGTGTACTCATTTACCCAATATGAGAACATTTATTGTAATATTTCACATTATTATTGTATATGAACACTTTTTAATTTAGTTTTTTCGAATTTCGAATGATGATTGATTATTTTGAGTCAACTGATACCTGAGTATTTCACGTACCTAAACATAAAGGTCTTAGATTTTATTTTTATAATCTCTCTGTGTGTTATTTCATTGTGAGTGATTCTAAGATTTAGATACAATTCGCGTTTTGTAAGATTCGTGAAAATGACTTATTCCCGGATATGTATCCTATGGGTTAAAATCCTATGTGTCCAGGGTAAAAACTATCTCCATTAGAAATATCATCTACATCCGTCTAGTATTTTAGGCGTGAAAGCGGTAATAAACATTTTAACATCAAAACATATACTCGTAATTGACCGAGCGCGAGCGAAGCGTCTCTGTTTCAGCTTGGTCAAATTGCTTTTGTAATTCCATCTGTCTGTCTATTTATTCTCCTCTACAGGTCGCATTTCTCAACTGATTCTCGTAAAATTTTGTGAGCAGGTTTTATAAATAATATATAGTTTTTTTTTTCGAGCGGGTTTTTGAAAATTGTAAATAATGACGTAGTTATGGGGGTTGCCAGCTTGCAAGGTCTATCGCTGAGGCTGTTTTCCTCTACAAATCACATTTTACAACCGAAAATAAATTAAAAATAAATAAATAAAGCAAAAAATAAAATAAACAGCCACATCAATTCACAAGAAATGTAAGACTTGCGAGGTCTGCAGCTCGGAGCCACTAGTATAAGTGCGAACAAATATCTTTCCTTACACAAATAAAAAGAATCAAAATATTATCCTTTCAAGTAACATAACTCGAATTGAAATTTACAGTCTTCAATGGACCTCACATCCGTCAGTTTAGTGAGCTGAACCCGAAAGAGCGAGCTGGGGTTTCCAAGCTCAAGGAGGTGCTGGAAGACCGGCTCCAGGAGATCAAGAAAGCCAAAACTTGGAAACATGAGAGGATCATCACCTCTCCTCAGGATAGAAAGGTATGGTCGAACGAGGTTACCGGATTTTCAAACATAGATGGCACTTATACGACACTCATCAAAAGTGTCTAGAGATTAACTTCTTTTCTTCACAAAAAAACCGTCATGTCTGTGGCAGTGATCAGTTTTAATCCATTTTCTACCTTCTTTAAATTCTGAAATAGTAAGGACAGTAATATTTATGTATGTACAGTACAAAGTTTACAATATTTTTTGTGAAGTTAATCCCTTAGACACTTTGATGAGGTATTGGACTTACAAGTACCCAAAGATATTGCCGAACGTGGTTTTAGTGTATGCTTCTTGGAAGCCCACCAAGAGACCACTTAAGCTCTGCTCAGCCCTTCGAGGATACGAGCGTGATCTTATGTATCTATTTATTCTATTTATTTAACCATTTATGTATGTTTATAAATAGTGTATGTTGACCAGCTCAAGCGATAACTGATACTCGTATCATATATATAAATATCGTATGCAAATAAAGTAAACGGGCTTGCCATTATTTTAGCGGCGTGAACCACCTTGAACTTCTCAAGCCGCCGCAGCTGGAGACGAAACGTAAACATTCTGTAATAGTACTTTACAAAAACAGAAATATTTGCGACGAAAATCGTCCTTCATCAACATCAACGGCCCGTTACATGTAGTGTAATACGTGTCGTCAATAATAGTATGGGCAAAGAAATCGATTAATCTAAGTATATGATTGTAATTATACTATGCGGGGTTAAGTAGAGAAATAAACGGTGTTCCGAAGGTAATATAGGCTTTCACCCTGTCAAGTATTATCGCGATCCGTGCAGCTTTTTAGACATGAAAGCGTAACAGACTGATAGACAAAGATACGGATTTATATTCTATTCATAGCGAACTTCTTTTGGCTGAGAGAGAAAAATTAAGAAGTAAGGATTACGATCATCAACATCATCAACAGCCCGTTACAGTCCACTGCTGGACTATGAGCCTCCTCCACTTAAGTGGAGGGTTTTGCCATAATCTCCACGCTTGGCAGGCGGGTTGGAGATCGCAGATTAAAGGGCGCTGCTGCCCGTTCCTTGTTCAATGTGTAGTCCCTAAGTCGCCTCTTACGACACCCACGGGAAGAGTAGGGGTTGGTGACAAATGTATTCTACTCTGCCGTCACCACACGGCTAAAATCGTCCTTACTAATACTGAATAAATCCGTTTTTTTAAGTGGAACTGTTCTGCGTGCTTGAAAGGAATGTTGACGATTTTTCTTTCTTTGTTTCAACATAAATACAAAATACAAAAAAAAATACAAAATTTCTTTATTTTTTACTAATAACGTACAGTAATACATTAATGACCGGTGACTCCTTGTAAGCTTGTAAGCCTGTGATAGGAGGCACCGCTCTTCCAATTATAGTAATAGTAATTGTATATACGTTGAAGTTTGTTAAATTACTTCAATTAGGTACTTAAACTTAGAATACAATAGAGTTGGACAACAACTACAACAACATGTGTGCAATGAATACATGATAGATTAGATTATTGCTAGTGGCTCTGTGAGCTGTAGACCTCACGAGTCTTTTTGTGTTATGTATGTTATTTTTATTATATTATGTACATTATTCTGTATATATTATATATGTATATATTATATGTTGGATCTGTATAGTATTTTTATTTTTTTTATTTTGTACAGTAGGTACTATTTCTGCACACCCGCCTATTCATCCTTTTGTTTTTATTTTTCGCCCAATGGTTGCCTGGAAGAAATCGCTTAAAGCGATAAGGCCGCCAATTGCCTTCTCCTGTATCGTCTGTGTTTGTATGAGTGTTTTTATGTGCAATAAAGGATATTTGATTTGAGTCTATATTTTATACTTATTTTTATTTTTTCTCCACAAACATCCCCGGCCCCTTGAAATTTATTTATCTCAAATATTTTTATTATTTGTTATTTATTTTCTTACAAAGAGAAAAGTTTTTCATATTTTTTTATGTCAACAAATTGTATCAAAAATAACGTCAGCCAATAATGTTTAATAAAAAAAAAAATATCTTGATTTTAACAAATCGATTCGTAGAGGTTTCGATAAAAAGGTTTGAAAAGAAACCTATTATTGTTATGCGGTTGGCGCTAATTTTGTAAAAAAAATATTTACATTGATTGTTGTTTTGAAATTTAATTATAAATGTGAATAGTACAACAACTAAAACTCCGCGCGATATAATAAAGGTTAGTTTTTATAACTTTTACATGAACAATTTCACCTGTAGTATCGTAGTTTTTGTAGGGTACCTTTCTTAACCATTTCATTTTAATTAGACACACGAATCTTACTACAAACTCGTGATATTATAAACCCTCGCCTACGGCTCGGGCTTACAGAAGTCGGCTCATTAGTAATTTGCCACCTATGATCCTCGTATCGTACGAGTAATGTACTATTACAAAAATCCCCGAAGCAAAAACAGCAAATATTTAAAAAGTCAAAAATAATACCTATCGTTGAGTCATCAAATTCGATTGAGTAACACCTGTATATTATTTTAATTTTATTATAGAAATTGATGGATGGCACGATACGGTTTGCTCGTTGAAATGACGCAAAAAATTAATTAAAAAAATATATCGTATCAAAGCAAGTTGGTCGGATACGCTAACAAATTAATAGATATTCAATCAAATGAAGGGTCTGACTTATTTATATATAATCTATGACAAAAAAAAACTAAACGAAAATCGGTTCATCCGTTTGGGAGCTACGATACCACAAACAGATAAAAATAAATAAATAAATAAAACCTTTATTTTGTTCACAAATAACTTATTCACAATAAACTGGTGGCTCCTTTTAAGCTTAACAAAGCCTGTGCCAGGAGTCACCGCTCTTCCATAAATACACACACAGATACACAGACAGACACGTCAAACTTATAACACCCCTCTCTTTTTGCGTCGGGGGTTAAAAAGGAACGTAAATTTATAGCGGTTGATGCGAAAACCGCTTTGAATGTAACGGTATTATTTCGGTTTGAACAATTCTTGTTCAGTGCTGCTAGGATTGTAACTCAAATTAGAAATATTTTAACAAATAATTTACTTCCAGGTGACAGTGCAAGGAGCCAAAGGGGAGTTCCTGAATTTCTGTGCCAACAATTATCTAGGCCTATCAGTAAGTATCTGTCTATCTATACAGGGTGTTACAAAAATACCCGTAAAGCGAAAAGGGTCCATGAAACTGAACAACGTTGGCGCGGACACTTAACGTGGACAATGGGAAGGGATTTTTTGACTTCCCATTGTCCACTTTTAACGTGGACATAATAATGTGGACAGCGGGAACAAATCGTCCTTTTTGTACAAAATGGAAATTGCAATTTTTTTTATCTGACAACTCATGGATTGAACTCCTCCGTTTCCGCTTTACGGGTATTATTGTAATATCCAGTAGAGTATTTTTATGGACTCTACCAAATCATTATGATTCGTGCTTGATATTTTCCCCGAACTAGAAAATAAAGGTTAAAAACGCCATTTTCGGACCCCAAAAGCCTTTAAAGCTACTGTTTATGTCCAAATCAAACATTGTTTGTTAACAGAATCATCCTGAGGTCGTAGAAGCTGCCAGGAAAGGTTTGACCGAGTACGGGGCCGGACTCAGTTCTGTTCGTTTTATATGCGGCACACAAACCCTACACAAGGTAAACACTGCAAATTAAAAAAAAAAACATTCACCTCTGGGCCCCGTTTCACGAAGCAACAATTTACTAGTAACAAGTTACAATTTGATATTCATTGCGTAGCTGAATCGCCAAAACTGAAAGCCCTTATCGTTTTATCTTATTGTCTACACAATGTACATCAAATTGTACTTGTAATTTGTAACTTGTAGTTTCGTGAAACGCCCCCCTGGTGACATTTTCAGGTAAGGTAAGCACAATTTAGTTGAGTCATTCGGGTCATATGTCCAAATAAGAAGTTAAGTACCTGCATTTAAGACAAACAAGATCTTGTTTTTCTTGATAAGGATGA
This sequence comes from Carpatolechia fugitivella, assembly GCA_951230895.1. NCBI lineage: Eukaryota > Metazoa > Arthropoda > Insecta > Lepidoptera > Gelechiidae > Carpatolechia > Carpatolechia fugitivella. The sequence continues at coordinate 5,298,843 of OX579664.1, forward strand.
TGTAAACAGCAAAGATTGTTGCCTCACTGAAATTTACTTAAGTGCATCTGAGATCCGTGATCTCGGTTATTATTGTGTGCAAAAGAGAACTTTACAAAATTACATTTATGCTTAAAGTAATTTATATGATATTTTTATCAGGAATTAGAAAATAAAATCGCAAAATTCCACGATCGCGAGGATGCGATTCTATACGGGTCCTGTTTCGATGCGAACGCAGGGCTCTTCGAATCCATGCTGACTCCTGAAGATGCGGTCTTTTCGGATGCCCTCAACCACGCTTCAATCATCGACGGCGTTCGGCTGTGCAAAGCGCAGAAGTTCCGGTATCCTCATAGAGATTTGAATGGTTAGTGCTGGATTGAACTTTTAAATGATACTTTTTTTAAGTTACGCCTCACGCTTCGTTACAATAATAGGACAAATTAAGAAAAGTAAAAAAGATTTTAAAATTTAATCACATAATACAAAAAAAGTTTGATATTTTAGAAACTATCAAATTACATTACAAACAATACAAATTCATGTGAGATCTTTCTTTTATCATTATCATCATCATCAACGGCTCATAATATAACATCCCCGTCGAGGGGCTCGAGCCTACTCTGAATAATTTGCATAATATATTATAATAAATCTATCATAATATAGAGCTTGTCTTGTTTATTGTTTTTTTTTTATTTCATTTTGTTACTGTTTTTATTATTTTAGGCCATTTTTTTTCTCTAAATTGAGTTGAAAGGAAGGAGCCTGGTTTCCCACACAGGGTATGCAAAGGACTAGAGACATTTGTAGATTGTTCTTTAAACATAATTATCTTTATTGCACCTTATTATTCGAGAAATAACACACATATCTACCGGGTTATTACCACGATTTTGTTTAAAAAATCTTTTTAATGAGCTTACCTATTTATTAATTTGCTTGCTTGTTATTAACAACAGCGAAAAACTAAAAGTGTTTATTATTCGAGAGTTTTAAAATGGTGACTTACCTTCTAACATTTTCCAGAACTGGAACACTTGCTGGCCCACAGCGAAGCCCGCCTCAAGCTGATCATTACGGACGGCGTGTTCTCCATGGACGGCACGGTGGCGCCGCTGAAGGGGCTGAGGGACCTGGCCGACCGCTACCGAGCGCTGCTGGCGGTGGATGATAGCCACGCTACTGGATTCTTCGGAGACACTGGCCGGTAACAATAAAAATACTATAAATATGGTCGTAGACAGGTAACGATGAGTCAGCTTTCCACAGTACCTTTTCCGAAACTTTAAGACAAATGAAAATCAAAGTAAATTAGTGTAATTTGGCAAAGGTGCAAGTCATATATATGCTATTCGACTTAAATGCTCGATGAAAGTTGCAAAACTAGCATTACAATACGAGGATCGTAGGTGGCAAATCACAAACGAGTCGACTTTTGTAATCCCGAGCCACAAGGCGAGGGTTTATGTCACGCACGATTATAAAACTTAAGATCCGTGTGTTTTACGACGTTCATTCAATGCACTTGTGAGGTGAGAAAACTAAAAATAGCGCCAATTTCAAAACAATAATAGGTTTTTTTTTGCTTATGTATAATTATCGAGAAAAGGCTCTCGTGAACACTCAGCCTCTCCCAATCGATTCGTTAAAATCGATTTATTATGAAAATATTACTATTTTTCCATTATACTACGGTACCAACCGATATTTTTTTGGGTAACAATTTTAAAGCAAATTAAATTAAGTACTTACAGAGGACAAAGGATATAGTCAGGCTGCTTGAAATGGCTCTCTGGTAATTATTTATGCCTTGTCATGAAATTTCGCATAATTGTGCATTTCGGTAAACTTACATGTAGGTAAACACAATTTCATATAAAAATATAAAAAATCTCTTGAGAAAATCAAATCGTTTCAAGCGGCCTGGCCTGACTATATCCTTCGTCCTCTGTACCTAGGCTATCTAGTATAAACACAGAATACGTTTCAGTCTCACGATTGCTATTGTTATAAAAAAAGCGGCCAAGTGTGAGTCGGACTCGCCCATGAAGGGTTCCGTAGCAGCAAGTAACATAAAAGTTTTACGATTTATGACGTATTAAAAAAAAACTACTTACTGGATCTCGTTCAAACCAATTTTCGTTGGAAGTTTCCATGGTAATGTACATCATATATTTTTTTTAGTTTTATCATTCCCTTATTTTAGAAGTTATAGGGGGGGGGGGACACACATTTTACCACTTTGGAAGTGTCTCTCGCGCAAACTATTCAGTTTAGAAAAAAATGGTATTAGAAACCTCAATATCATTTTTGAAGACTTATCCATAAATACCCCACACGTATGGGTTTGATGAAAAAATAAATTTGAGTTTCAGTTCTATGTATGAGGAACCCCCAAAATTTATAGTTTTTTTTCTATTTTTGTATAAAAATCTTAATGCGGTTCACAGAATACATCTACTTGCCAAGTTTCAACAGTATAGTTCTTATAGTTTCCGAAAAAAGTGGCTGTGACATACGGACGGACAGACAGACAGACATGACGAATCCAAAGGGTTCCGTTTTTTGCCATTTGGCTACGGAATCCTAAAAACCCAAAGTAAATACGTAGAAATTGCCTTATTATCCCGAAAGTAAAATCTTTATGGCAATCAGCATGCAAGGCATGTTGGCATGTTTACTGAGAATGCACTGTATGGCCAACAGCAAGAGCAGGCAAGGCAGCCAAATAGTCACTTAGTAATATACTTATGTATACGCATTGCGGTCAAGGCGAACTGTACTGTAGCATTGTATAAGCTGTATTTTCCTCATTTACTTGAGTGGTCATTATCATTACAGTCTCGTTAATGGAAGCACTATGAAATTGGATTAGAAGTGGTGCCTTGACGTTATTAGCAAGGGCCTGGATAACTGCGGCAATAGAACAAAAATACGAAATTAATATACTTATGACTGGGGAATGACAGTTAATAATAATTTAAACAAATGATATACAAAATAAAACGTGACTGAAACAGTGAACTAAACTGTTTACATTACCTACCAGGGGCACAGAAGAGTACTGCGGTGTGCCGGGAGCTGCGGACATCATCTGCTCCACTCTAGGAAAAGCCGTCAGCGGAGCGGCTGGCGGCTACACCACGGGTCCCAAAGAACTGGTCACGTTGCTGAGGAACGTCTCCAGGCCATATCTCTTCTCCAACGCACCTCCTCCGCCAGTTGTTGCTGCGTCTTTGAAGGTACTAGGAGGCTAAACAACGCGTTAGTTAACACCAAACCTCTCGTATGGTCAGATTATGAAACTATAAAAAATATTGAAAAATCTCGATAAAATAGATTCTTTCTATAGGTACATTTTTATTTGGTCAGCTGATGTACCTACTATGAAAAGTAAAATTTTTTTTTGATATCACATCACTTTAATATTATAAATATGAAAATATAAGATGTTTGTTCCGCTTTAACTACCTACTGAGCGGATTTGGATAAAATTTAGAATGGAGATAGTTTTTACCCTGGATTAACACATAGGATACTTTTCTTTTTCTTTGGGAAAAAGTCTCATTCCCACGGGAAACTCTTATCTAACGTGAGCATAGCCGCGTGCGGACAGCTAGTTTTAAATAAGTTGTACAACAAAAAAAAGTTAAAACCGAAAAAAGTGTCTACCGAAAACATAGAAGATCGAAGGAATAAATAACAGTAGCATCCTTCTTTTTTATAAAACATGCATGGATGGAACTTCCACGAAACTACTTTGTTTCCTGACCGGAAAAAGAATAAGCATAAACGCAAGCTGTTTATTCTTTTTAATAAAGATCGTAACTCGTTAAAGATGAAGACAATCAATTTTACGATATATGAGTATACACTACTATATGATATACTTTTTTTGGTAATCATGTATTTACTAAAATTCTATCCTCACTTATCTAAGTATCCTCATAAAAAGGATTAACAGATTTTTTTGTATATACCAACATATCGTTTACAGTCTCTAGAACTGGTCGATAGCAGCAGTGAGCTTCGCCAGCGTCTACAAGAGAACACTCGCGCCTTCAGACAAGGGTTGAAGGCGGCAGGACTCACGGTCAACGGAGACGATCATCCCATCTGCCCCGTGATGGTGGGCGAGGCACCCCTAGCCGTGGACCTCGCTACTGGCATGTTAGGTGAGATGCCAATAACATTTGCAACTTGTCTGATTAGTATCAAAAACTTTAAAAGAGTAATTCCAAGGTTGAAAATGGTCGGGCCGACGGTAAATGCACAAACGGCGCGGGGCCCCGTGAATGGAATTATCTTCCAAATTCTTATACCCATTCGTCTATTAAATTTTCTAGAAAACCACGCTTTTTAAATTTTATTTATTTCGTTCAATATAATATTATCTTTTTCTTCTTTGCGATTCGATGGTAGTTGTCCGAAAGACGAATGGGAAGTATCTATCAGGTCTTGCTCAAGATGGAAGGTGGACCTTTGTAAAACATAAAATATTTCTAATGAAGAGTAGGGGTTCGTCGATATATGGAAACTTATGATAGAATAGAGCGTGCCACTCGCTAGAATAGAGATACTGAAACCTTGAAACTAAGGAGGTTTTTGTAACCGGACAAAGATAAATCGGGTTACTCCAATAATCCCCACTGACTTATTTCCATATTTGATCTTGTTCCAGAGCGCGGCATATACGTGGTGGCGTTCAGTTACCCCGTGGTGCCAAAAGGCGCCGCCAGAGTGCGCGTACAGCTGAGCGCGGCGCACACGCCTGAAGACGTCCAAAAAGCAGTGCAAGCCTTCGCTGAAGTCGGCAAGAACATCGGCCTTGTTAAGTAAACAAAGATGTGCAAGGGATTTTTAAGTTACATTACTTCTATACAGGATGTAAGGAAAAGTGTCATTATCCTTTAAACCACATTACGTGTTAGTGATGTGCAACAACTTTTACTATGGCACCAACTCTTAACTCAACAAAAAAAAATCGGCTGTTTCATACTAATTGTCAATCAGCAGATTTTTTTTTGTTAAGTTACAGAGTTGGCCCCATAAAAGTTGTTGCACATCACTAACACGTTATGTGGTTTAAAGCATAATGAGACTTTTCCTTACACCCTGTATTATATGAAGTTACAAATATTGTGTATGCATGAGAATTTTTAACCTTGATGCAGACTGTCTGCGTAGACCCAGTACGTTTGAAAGTGTACACCTTGCAGAGAAAGTCTGTTATTGGCAACGATTCACACTGTCACGCTCTAATCCTTAATTTAAGTTAGTCTGTCCTTTTACCTTTTAAAGATTAAAAAGAGACAGGAGATGGCCATTCTAGTATTAGAGCTGTCAAACATCGAATTTGAACCTTATGGCCGTGTCGATTGCACAATTTTAGAGAGCACTTAAAACATGCGACTTAAAAATCTCTTAAACTGACAGCTTGACATGCCCTTGTTTTAGGTTATCATTCGTTCAAATGAATATCATTCGTTCATCACCTCTCTTTCATTGGTCATAAAAACGAAAAGGATAGCTGGATTTTTAAATTAGATTAGAGCATGACATCCCGAATCGAGGCCATTAGCATCGCACGAATTAATCTTTATGGTATTTGAGTGAAATTAGAACAGCAACTTCAGAACGTAGGTAGTCGGCGAAGAAAGCAGGCAGGCCGCTTGAAACAGATAATGTATGTACCTACGCTTTGTCATGAAATTTCGTATAATTGTGCAGATTGATAAACTATTAAAATGTAAAAATATCAAATCTCCTGAAAAACAAATATCGGTTTCAAGCCTGACTATTTTCTTTGCCGACTGTAATAGACGTGGTTGTTCGAACTTCAATAGTATTCGTACCATACATACTTATCTTAATATCGTGTGCTAGTTAGCTACCGGTTATTGTTGCAGCACTAATTCACCGTCCCAAGTGCGACTCAAACGTAGCTATGTAAGGGAGGATTTTCTGACAGCTCTTTATAAAATAAAAATAATAGTTCTAATTAAGACGATAGATGGCGCCAGATGTAAAACGTGGATTCTTTTTTTCAATCCTTTTTTTAATTGGCTGTCAGAAAATCCCCCATTCGAATTAGTCACTAAGATCTAGAGAGGTGCAATCGCTGTCAACATTGTTGCGGTTCGTATTATAATTTTAATCAATATGAACAGTTTTGGTAAAAAAACACAATATTTTGCCCAATGTTTGTTAGTCTTTGTTAATGAATATTTAGATATAATATGTAAATCATTCAAATATCTGGTCAGAAACATTTTTTATATATGACTGAATTAAATAACCTATTTTCTAATCGATATGTGTTTTTAATTTTTAGAGCTTGAATAAAACAAAACAACGTGTAATAATAATTGATCTATTAACAATAATTTATTACAAGTAATAAAACACACTCTTATTGACAACATCATACATTACGCGCGGTGCGACCACGACTTATATACAGGGTGCGCAAAATTTAAATAAACATATAAATAATGGTTTCATTTGACCACAAAGCCTAATATTTTGGTATAAAGGCACAAAATTGTTGACAAATATATTTAATATTTAATAAATAATCAGTCAAATTAAACCAAAGAAGTTTGTTCATAATTTTGACGCACCCTTTAGCTTCCTACGCTCATATAAAGATATAATTAAAACTATAATTAACTATTTACATTGGTATAGATAGTAAGTTCTCACTAGAGGCTGTTATGACATTTCATTTCATTCAATAAAAAAGAAAAAATATTTAGAATAAAAATTATTTCCTGATATGATACAACAAGATATAGTTAATACTGTAAGAATAAACCTAATACCTCTTTATAAATATATAAATTTTAAAACAGTTAATGTTGGTAGTTTCTCTCAGTAAAACTCGGGTTTCGATCAGCTTTATTATATTCTTCTGTTAGTAGATATTTAAAATTCATTATTACGATGTGAAAACTGTGAGCTTTTTGACATTTCTTCTTATTTTCAGTATTTTTTAATTACCATTTTGACGACTGTTTCAGTTATTGAAGCAAAAAAACACGTTATGTTTAAGTATTCAACTGTCTATAATAACAAATATGAGCTTGATCATTTTGTATTATTAAACTATAATTATGCTTATGTTTAGAGGACCGGCATTATTTTGCTGATAAAGATTATGGTGAATGATGGTGTTTTCCATGGGTAAAGACTTCTTCCGTTAGCAGGTCACTTGTCGCAAACATTTTTCTCGAGAATATTTTTGTTACTATATAAAAAGCTTATCGAATATTTGGGGGGACAATAGGGGATATGCATAAAAAAATATTGGATTGTTTCATAGTGCGTCTGAAAGTAAACAAAAATAGAATACTGGCAGTCAAAACAGAATCGAAATTAATCGAAAAATAAACTAGACAACAATATCTGTTCCTCTTACAAAAACAAAACAGCTGTCATCGAAAATGAAGATTTCGTCGAGATTTTTCAGTTGTCCCTACACACCAGTAGTCTAGGACTAATAGTTTCCGTGATATGACTGTTTTAATTTTGACAGTTGTCATCGAAAATGAAGATCTCGTCGAGACCTTTCATTAGTCCCTGCACACCAGTGGTCCAGGACCAATAGTTTCCGAGATATGACTGTTTTAATTTTGACAGCTGTCATCGAAAATGAAGATCTCGTCGAGTCCTTTCATTAGTCCCTACGCACCAGTTGTCTAGGACTAATAGTTTCCGTGATATGACTGTTTTAATTTTGACAGCTGTCATTGAAAATGAAGATCTCGTCGAGACTTTTCAGTTGTCCCTACACACCGGTAGTCTAGGATCAATAGTTTCCAAGATATGACTGTTTTAATTTTGATAGCTGTCATCGAAAATGAAGATCTCGTCCAGACCTTTCGTTAGTCCCTACACACCAGTGGTCTAGGACCAATAGTTTCCGAGATATGACCGTTTGAATTTTGACAGCTGTCATATGCTTGTTAGAAAAATGAGGCCAGGTTGTCCTGTTACTTTTTACTAATGGATAACTCGCCCATTGAGCAGATTTGAATGTGGCCGAATATACCCCTTGACTTCACAAAAGTGGACATTTGGGTCGCGGACCAGATTTTATAGCGGGCGACATATCCCCTAACCCGGCAAGCCGAACTTCATACGATCGCTGTACGAGTATAGTCGCCTAGCGGACTGGAGCGTTGTGTAATAAAAACTAGTGGCTCTGTGATCTGCAAACCTCGCAAGTCTGTATATCTTTTCATATATATTTTTATTTCTTATCCACAACCCCCCCCCCCCCCCCAGCCTCCTCCGAGTCAATCCCTTGATTTTGTAAAGTTTTTATTTTATTTTTAATTTTATCTTATCTTATTTTATTGGTTGAGAAATGTGACCTATAGAGGAAAACAGCCAAAGCGGTCAAGGTACAAGGTACAAGGTCTACCACCTTGTAAGCTGGCAGCCCCCATAACACCGTAATTTTTTTAAATTTCCAAAAACTGACTAAAAATAATAATAATAATAAAAAAAAATATCGAACCTGCTTACAAAATTTCAAAAGAATCGGTTGAGAAACGCGACCTGTAGACTGAAACAAACAAGCAAACAAATAAACAGATGGACAGACAGATAGACATACAAAAGCAAATTTGTCCAAGCTGAAACAGAGACGCTTCGCTCGCTCGGTCAACAAACCATTCTGTCTGATCTTATTATTCTTCTTCGCCCTAAGGTAGCGGTTCCCGACTGTCTGTTCTTATTATTTGTGTTGGTGTGCCAAATAAATAAATAAAAATAAATAATTAACAATTTTAATCATATAAAAAACCCTATGTCTAAAAAAGAAAATGATGTCAACAGTTTCGGGAACGAGCAAACATTTTTTTTTTTCGAAATATGTTTTAAAGTGCTATCAGTTTATAAGGTAACAAACAACTCAAGATTTACAATAACTTGGTTAGTCACTTTCGTCAGCCGGGTGGCGGCCGCGCCGCGAGAACTTGTAGTTGGGTGCGCACGCACACATAACTAGGGATACCTAACTAGCGCTCGCGTCGTACGCTCGGCGCAGTCTTAAGTTATAAGTTCATAGCAAGATATTTAAAAAAATATTTATGATGTGTTTAACTAGAGGAGGCTCACAGTCCAGCAGTGGACTGTAACGGGCCGTTGATGTTGATGTTTAACTTAAAATATTCCGATTAATGAATTTAAAAAAAATTTCATAGTCCCTATTGAAAGTGTACGTACATTCAGCCCATAAATCTGAATCATATACTAGCTAGCTCATTGGTTCGTTTTGTTTAATTGTAAATTAACTCAATTTTTCTTTAATGAACTAAATTTTTTTTAGTATGTTATATCATCAAAATGTTCTAGGTTGTAAGGTCAATGACTAACCTGGTGTCGAGCTAAAGAGCCGCCAAAGGTCTATAAATTAAACATATTCATTATTTAATTTTACAACACATTACATTAATAAATGTTTGTATATGTAATTCAGAAAGGCATGCCCATATTTTCTTCTGGTATCCCCGTATATCCGATCACTATTATTCAATGACTTCTAACCTAAAATCGTTAGTAAATTATCAAATAAACCGAAATGGCCACTAGTTTTAGGAACAAAGAACAAACCACAAAATAGTATAAACAAAAAAATCATAAGACACATCAAAAGTTTACTTACAAAACGGTGCAAAATATGTACTATACTTAATAACGTAGAACCAAGAATACAATATTATTATGTATTATAATGTATAGTGAGAACACAAATCGATTAATTTTCGTTAACAATCACAACTATCATTCCTGCCCTACTATGGCCCAAACTCACAGCTCTACGCGCTTTAGTCCTTAGAGAAACGAATATAATTAATATACAGGGTGCCGACCAACCCGAAACACAGCGACAGTGCTCATGAAACTGAACAACTTTTCCCAAGGAACGTGCGTCGAAATATGAAAAAAACATTTTTAACTCCCCATACAAATTGTTCAATCACCTGATGATACTCTTAAGGGCGTCACAGACGGTTAAGGGTCAGTGCACACCAAGAGCAGAGTAGAGTATTTTCTGAGAGTAGTGAAAAATGTATCTTATACATTGCAAAATTTAATACACGACCAAATACTGCTCGACCATTCGCGAGCATTTCGGTGTGCGCTGACCCTAAGATACGATATTATAGCACGAGGCAGCCAGCTCTCGTCGCCATTCACATTTTATACAAAGCGGGGGTCAAACAAAATGGCGAATCAATCAGCGACCGGCCATTTTGTTTGACCCCCGCTTTACACAAAAAGTGAATGGCTACGAGAGAGCTGGTTGCCTCGTGCTATAATATCGTATGTTAACCGTCTGTGACGCTCTTTAGTATGGAGACATATTTTTTTTTCATATATCAACCCATATTCCGTGGGAAAACTTGTTGCGTTTCATGAGTATTGGCACTGTGTTTCGGGTTCCTTGTCTTGCTGCGCCCTGTAGATATTCAACGTAAAAAGAAACAAAAAGGTTACAATCACGGCCAAATTGCTGAGTACACTAAAACAGGCACCTTTACTATGACACAAAAACCGTTAACAATCACTTCTCTAGTGACCAAAGCTGCCTCTTCGTAAAAATACGCCACTACCTACTGGAGGGTTCCCATTTCAAATCGTCTACTTTTGTATATTTGTCTTGTGGACGAGATCATAGTGAGCAATCCATACCATCTACTGCTTCTTTTCTTACTTCATTGTAGGAGTATTTAGTTTTGTTCCCTTATTGCAACACGTTCGGCTTTGCTGGTGGACCTGAAAAAGAAAGGTAAATAAGTTCCAATGTAAAAAAAAGTGCCATCGTAAAATGACGTTTTGAGGGAAGAAAATTCAATTCAATTTTTGAATAATATGGCGTTTCCTTTGTGATTTCGCCAATGTCAAGTTTATTTACACTCTGCTCATTGAGGGAAGAAAAAGTAAACTGGTTAGAAAGGGGGCAACCAAAATGGGCTTAGACTTGAACAGCCACAGCAAATAAAAAAAAAACACGAAACATTTTGAAATAATATATAATGAATTTAGCCGCCTATATGGGAGTGGCTTATGGGTCGATTCGGACGCAAAGTTTCGGACGCTGTGGCCGAATCGCCACGTGCATTATTTTTAGCATTTTTGACGGGTGTTTCGGCCGCGGCCTTTTTATTTTCAAGCAAAGTAACGTCAGCAACATTATCTCATCTCACTAATACTATAAATACGAAAATATATTTGGATGTTAAGATGTTTGGATGTTTATATGATTGGATGTTTGTTCCGCTTTCACGCCGACCTAAACTTGGACTTTATATGTCGCGCAGTTTATTTTATCGACGGTGCTCATGCAGCGGGGGCTGGACAAATTTAAAAGCCAAAATTCTAAGGAGGACCCCACGAACAAATGAAGTTAAAGAAAAGCTAGTAAAATATTTAAAGACAATCTACATATTGATATTACTACTACTTATTATTTACTTAAAAATTAATAAAGGTTAGCATGAAGGACAAAATTATTGAACCAAGGACATAGAAGTATTTAGGATTTCATCAAAGGTAGGATAACCTTCACCAAGTCTTGTTTAGAAACCACACTTTCAATACTCCCGAAGGTTTAGTTTGGTTTACAGATTTTTTTTCTAACAACATCTGTAATTAATAACACGTTATACAAGAACGGAGATCTAGTAGTCTTTATTGGCAACATGTTAGCCCTTCGATCAAGAGCCAGTTAGCCTTGTTTACTTACTGTACTAAACGTTACAATTTGCTATAACAACGTCTTGTTATCGACTATTATAGGAAATCACGGTAAACGACAAGTAAATTGAATACGACTATGGAGCTGCTACCTAACGAAAAGATGTTATTTATGCTGAGGCTTGAAAGATTGGAAAACTCTTCTGGGATATAAGTAGATTACAGAACTGAGAAATCAGAACACTTGTAAATAAAATAATAAGTACCCAACAAAAATTAATCGATAAATTGTCACCGTAAGATTGTGAACGTCCTTAGTTTATAATCTACCTCGCGATATTATAAACTAATAATAATAATAATAATAACTTTATTTATTTCCACACCACAAGAAAAATAATTTTAACATACACCAGAAACAATGTCGTGTTCTTGTGGAGGGCTGATGCCTAAGCTAGGTTTATATATAAACCTGTATTATAGGCCATCAGGCCTTCCCTCACAGCACAGTAAACTTAGTGCACTAGAAATACTAAATTTAGTGTAGATATAAAAAGTATAGTATTATAAATATTACATGCAAATTTGAAAATATACGCCAAAGAATGTGTTTGATGATTATTTTTGTTGTTTTTATTAATGGGTCTAAGCATTTGTTTGACGTAAAATTGTGAACTGCAACCAACCATTTACAATTTAACGTATTATTTCTCGTTAGTTTATATTCAATCAATGTTAAATCGTCAAATTGTGAACAAAGCTGCAGAGTTCATAATCTGTAGGGTTTTATCACCCGTAAAATTATGAACCGTGTTGGTGATTGGTCGGTTTCGGCAGTAGCTCGTTCTGTATCCATAGAGTTTTATTTTTTATTCATTGCCGCAGCCAAAATTGACCAATCAGGAACGACTTGCAATTTGACGATTATAAACTAACGAGTAATAATATGTTAAATTGTAAATGGTTGGCTGCAGTTTACAATTTTACGTCAGTTTATAATATCGCGAGTCAGATTATCTGACGGTGACATCTATAATACTAGAGAATGAGTATTCTGTGTTATTATAACAGTATCCATAGGAAGGATTCTGTAGTAATGTTTTTGTTAACGTCCGTATAGATTGGCGTGTAACATCAAAAAGTAAGTAAATAACTCACAAACTAATAAACACTGTATTTACGTGTTTCTTACAAATAACAAGGTCTTCTGTCGAAGTCAATGCCATGGCGAGCACACGGACGGGAAACAGCGAACAAACGTATGTGTTTATGTTAGCAAGGTCGCTCAATACTGTTGAGCGCTAGATCGATTTGAACGAAGAAAGTACAGTAAAATACAAATTCTTTATTGCACTCATCAATAACTATAACAAATAGTACATTTAAAACGGTACTGGGCAATAAGCGGCCTTATTGCGTTAAACAATGTATTCCAGGAAACCCAACATGGTCAGATTTTTTTATATTAGTCATATGAAACAAGTAATATAATTTATTTATTTATTTTACGGTTTTTTTTTTATAATAATTGCAAAACGAAAAAAAAAAGAAATAATCTGTAAGTAATATCGCCTATATATGACTAAGAAAATAGCAGTACGATAAATAAATAGCCAAGCTCTAGCCAGCCGGGGCCGATTCCTGAGGCCTCAATATTAATGGCTTGATAAGGTTCCTTGAGGAGATCGGGTGGCTCGAATAATCGTCCCACCCTTTCAGTCGTCGAGTTGCGGTTAAGGATCCGCTTTTACCATTACCACTTTAAGCCCTAGCCAGCAAGAAATGGATGAATCATCTATAAATGGATTTTGTGAACTGTAAATAAAGAAGTCTAGATTTTTCTCGTACTTATACGACAGGGTTTGCCTACTACGCCCTACGAATTATTTCCTCGTAAACTACGCCCTACGCCACGTATATATCTATCTATAGAATTGACACTACATTTATACTGTGCTGCTACAATGATGTAGAAGTTATCAAGGCCACAGGCGAAGCGCATTTCTTGCATTTGATACTTTAAATTCAATTTAATTTCAAAAATACATTGTGTATAAGATAGAGAACACACAGATATAGGTAAAGCAACAGAGTTGAAAGAAATTGGTGATCTTATTGCTTTCAGTGATTTCTTCTGAGTAACTATCGGTGAGTAAAAAGGCCCCAAGGGGAAACTAGAATACCTTGAAAAGCACGGTGTACGCTTCCGAATTTAGTGCTAAAGTACATATTGCATCACTTATGTACTTTACTTTATGATTCTGTATTGACTTTGATTTTTAAGGCTTAAAGTACTTTTTTGCAGCTTTTTTTTGTTTGTAACACGTGAATGGAATTTCTTATAAAATTTCTGGCGTCATCTCTAATTTTACTAATAATATTATGAGTTCAAGAAGGATGTAATTTTTCGTTTTCTGTCTATTTCATTCATTATGTTTGATTATTATTTACGTAGAACTAAATTAATATGTCTTGTACGAGTCAACCTACCAGATTAAAGTAATTATAGTAATCGCATTGCAAGAATGCCGTCCTGACAGCTGTCTTAAGCGTAATATGTTTTTTCTGTCTCTTTTGCACCCATTTGGTTTTCATATTTCCTGTCTGCTGTCAGGACGGCATTCTTACGATGCGACAGGTATAGAGAGCAGTATAGTCATTGTTTTTCGTTTTAAAGCTCAGGCTACTAGGAGGCGCTAAAAAAAGTAAATAAAATAGTTTCTGTGTGACAGAATACATAAGGTCTTGACCATTATTTACAGCTTTATAACACATTAGACTAATTAAAGATTACATACCTGATAAGAGAACATACCTGGTGGTAATGTGGTGGTGGTGCTACTGGATGTGGTAACGGCCATCAGGGTGGTCAGTGGGATGGTGCTAGAACTGGTCGGAGCCACCGTGCTTGTGCTCTTCTGCAACGAGACGAGAAATAATATTTGTAAGTATTGGCCTCGATTCGGGACATCACGCTCTAATCCTTAATTTAAGTTAGTCCGCCCTTTTTACCTTTTAAAGATTGAAAAAAGACAGGAGATGGTCATCCTAATATTAGAGCTGTCAAGCATCGCATTTGAACCTTATGGCCGTGTCGATTGCACAATTTTAGAGAGCACTTAAAACATGCGACTTAAAAATCTCTTAAACTAACAGCTATGCCCTTATTTTAAGTTATCATTCGTTTAAATTAATATATATCATTCGTTCATCACCTCTTTTTCATTAGTTATAAAAACGAATGAGCTGGATTTTAAAATTAGAATTAGAGCATGACATCCCGAATCGAGGCCATTGTTTTGCTTTCCCGTATGAATGGAGTTCTAGCTTGAATTCACTTTACCTTACACATGATTATTTTTGTTTTAAACGATACTTTTATAAAGATTACCCACACTTGAGGGTTTAAGCCTAATCTAACCTAAAGGTGGACGATAAGGTTTTAATCGAACACGCTGGCCCAGCGCACGTGGAGCTTAAAATGCAAGAATCCTGACACTTGGTTTAATGGCAATAAGTAAGATCATACGATGAAGAGGAAATGCGTCACAGATCTATAAGCAGCAGCAGCACGTGGCTCAAGTTAATACATCTTGTTATAGTGCACGTGAGATGTAAACAATATAGTAATTAATTATAATGCACCTGTTACTAGCTGCCAAGTTCAAGGAATTACGTAATAAATTAGCAGGTATTATTATGTATGTGTCTTACTTGAATTTATATTTAAACAACGGAAATCTTTTCCAGGGCCTAGTTACCGGTATAACCGAAACTTAATATTTAAGCACTTTTGTAAAATCTCAAAAGCTGAAAGTCAATTTGAAAAAAAGACACAAAATAAAATATGTTTAGGCAGCTTTTGGGAATTTAACAGAAGTTCTTAAGTTTCAGAACAGAAAATGTGTAATATCACGAAGTCACGGTATGCTAATATTATTTTTACGTTAACTATTTGTAATAATAAATCTATTAAAGTACAAAATTAACCGCAAACTTGAAACGTCTATCAACGGTCTTTTCCCTGGATTGATAAAGATAAAGATAAAAATGTCTTTATTCGAAGTAAGATTTAACAAAATCATTTTTCGACGTCAAAGCTAGAAAGACAAAAGAAGTTTGTCCCTGGTTGGCACGTTCACTACAACTTCCAGTGAAATTGTGGAATAAAATACAGGAAAATATTCAACTATTGTGTAAAGTAATTTGTTACGAATACCAAGAAAAAGGTCCTAAACTATTCAATCTTTCAAATTTAAATTAATTATATTAAATCACTTATTTTCATTAGCGAAATAGGACGTGAATTGAGTAGATAACTGCGTAAAAAGAAATTATTTTACACTATCCAGGAAATAAATAATTCTAATATTTTTATTACGCATTATTTTATTTACTAATATTGTAATCAAACATATTTAAATTAGATTGTTACGTCATCTCTGTGTAGTCCCATACATTTTACATATAAGTGAACAGTTATAATTGAAAAATAAGCTGATTTGACTAGTCAGCCATCATACTTATTGGTCGTAATATTTCTAAGGTATTTGATGGAATCTCGGTTTTCATAAATTCCCTGCAACAATCTTGATCTTCCTTACAGTAAATCTGCTTACCATAAGGTCCTCTATCCTGATGCGAAGCGACTCCACCTTCCCATCCAGGGTAGAATTCAGCGCCGCGATCATCTGTTTGACCTCGTCTTCCTTCTTGCTGTTCGCCGTCACGTTGGCGATGGTCTCGTTGGTCCTGGCGTCCAGCTGATGCAGCAAGGTCTTCACATCTTCCACTCCTGTCGCCGCCGTGACGGCTTGCTTTCGCGCTGTGGCTATCGCACCGTCGAAGCCGTTGATCTGTTACAGAATAGAATAGAACATAATAGACTAGCGGCCCGCCAGCGGCAACGCCCGCTTTATTTTTGAATTATCCCGTAGGAAAAACATATTTCCCGTGGTAAAAAGTAGTCTTTCTTACTCAGGGATAATTTAACTTTCTAATGATGAAAGAATTTTTAAAATCTGTTCAGTAGTTTTTGTTTAATTGTTACAAACATACAAAAATAATAAAAACAAAGGTTTTATCTTTATAATATTAGTATAGAAAAGCTCGAGGGAAGTAAGTGCTGTTGACGATTGGTTGATAATAGTTTTTTTTTATTATTGTAACGCTACACGCCAAAGTTTATATAGGTCTGTTGGAGAAATCTAATTATGATTTAATACAAACTGCACCAGAGTCTACGCACGCAGTGTTTTCGATTTTCCCGCGGCAAAAAAGCCAACGTAACTTATAAGGATAATACTATGTCTGTACGCAAGAAATCATGTCTATCTGTTTCTCTGTTGCTATATGAAAGAAAGACAAACGTTGGTTTAAACACACTTTCTTTAAAATATTAATTTAATAATTATCCATAAATAAAAAAGAAACTCAACCTACAACAATTCACGTTCGACTATTAGACAGACTGTTATGATGAGCTCCCGCATAACTAAGAAGCTATATTGACGTTTTTAAAGCTAACCATACTCGACGGTATCATTGGGGAGGTGCTAGCTTCTTCCTTTGTCTCCCCGTCCTACATAACCTTGCATTGAACTACCTATACCTCCTATACATTGAACTTAGATGAAATAAAATAAACAAAACGACTTTTTAATGAGTTTTACCTCAAAGAATTTTAATTTGTAACCGCAATTAATTGAACATAGGCTTAATTGATTGATATTAATCAGCTATTTATTATTAATCGCTTTATAGTACAGAAACGATAACTATTCGTTTAAAAGAGGTCAGTATGTTAACAGGAAAATGATCGATATATTTGTAAAAAAAAACCAGCAAGGAATATTTTACCTGCGACCCAAGTTCTGCAACTGTCCTCTGCAAGCTGCTAAGCTTTGTGGGCATGTCTCGCAACTCTGGTGCAGCCGCTAACTGCCCCGACACAGCGGCTAGATCCTTCACCGCATGCTCTACTTTTTTAGCTAACTCTTGGTGCTCTTGTTCAAGCTTGATAAGCCTGTCGTTTAAAGCTGTTGCGTTCGCTCGCAGCTCTTTAGCAGCGGTGTGGCAGAACTGCAACGCGTCGCCTACACTGTCGCTGCTTGTGGACACTGGTGACAAAGAAATACTTTCATCAAATATTTTACATGTATGCTATAGTGAGAAGAGGAAAGACAGTTCAGAGAGTCCACAAAGAGAAAGAGAGTGTTACTGACAGCCCCCTTTGCTTAGCCTGTTTGGAGGTAGAAGAAACGGCTGCTCACGTCCTAGTGGAGTGCACGGGAGTAGCGGACTACAGGGCTAAATCTCAGTCAAGCGAGGGACCTTCCAGGGATAACCGGTAATGTAGCCTCCTGGGATTCCTGGAGGAGTTGGGTTGGCTCGAATGACACTGCATTCCCACCCACACGCAAAATAGGCGCATTAAACGTCAAGTTGCGGAAACCAGCCCGTTTAACAATTGACAAATTGACACTGAGTCCAAAAAGGAGGTATAGGGTGAGGGGAGAAATATTGGTAATACGCATTTGTTTATTCCTTCGCCGAATTTATGTTCATAAATAAAGACTGCTTTACGTATTTTTTCTCTTGTTATTTACCTGTATTGTCTTTTATGTGCAAATATGAAAGCTAGTGGCAATGATAGCAAGTTATTTCAGTCAATAAAAAAATATATAAAACCTTTCAATTCTAGCAAGAGAGAGCTCTTGAAATGCTTGTTTTGATCAAAGAGAAAACTCATTAAAGGGAAATGGCTTGGAATGGCAAAATTGCAGGAAAGATTTTTATTAAAACTGCGCAAGGCGGGAAATGTCGGTTTCCGCAATAATTTGTAGCAGGAACGCTACCGAAAGAGGTTCTTTACGTTTATTTCCCTATTATTTCCTGAGGCAAAGCGCTAAATGTTTATGTGGAACTATGAGGTCGAAGTAGGGACAGAAGTAGGTCGCGCAGTTCGCTTATTCAGGTCAGCTGCTGGCGTTAAACAACAGAATAAGGGTACGTTTATGACATACTTTTTACTTGATGTCGACTGTACTAGTACTTTTGGCATGTTTTGATATATCTTCGTTTACATTTGAACTAAACATTAGGTATTTTCAAAAGTAAAAGCGGGGATATCAAAAGCGTTTGTGGTCTTTGGGATAGGACTTTGTCAATGACCCCCACTTTTTACGTCAATATCTTGACAATGAAACCCCTTTGCGCAAGCTTCATTATTTTTGTATTTCTTCTTCTTCTTTTCGAGTCGGTGGCAAACCTAGACCGTCTTAGCCCAAAAATTGGCCACAGGAATTGCGCTGTCAGTAGCGTAAATTAAATCCTCCCGCGTGCAGCTGCTGGGGCACGCAGGGCACAACATCAAATGCTCCATCGTTTGGGGGACGGCACCACACTTGCACTCCAAGTCAGAACCGTCTGAGAATCCTCACCTGAACAGGTTCTCCTTACTTCGGCCGACCTGAGTCCGAAGCATATTTAAAGACTTCCAGGTAAGCCATGGTAACTCATGTCCAGGAGGTGGATTCTCAGACAGTGAGACGAAAGGGCTAGGAAAATCGACACTCTGTGACCACAACCTCAATCTCTCCTTTGACCGATTGTAATTATTAACGAGTATCACCTAACTTGGAAAGAAATGTTTTTCAATTCCTTCGGAATGACCTAGTCCACTTTTCCTGTGTTGTTCATTTCCTAAAACGTCAACTCATATTAGAAAGGGAACTTCCAGAGTTCTTCAAATGGATCTCGGTGTCGTCGGGGAGGGACAGTTATATAGATATATTATAGATTAGGTAAGAAAAATGTGTAATATTTTCATTATAAATAGGTATAAAAATTGTAAAAGAAAGAGCGTTGTCTCGCTATCAAACTCTATGTTTTGGCGAGTAGAAATTGTTAATGTATGTACTTACCTGAATAAATAAAAAAATGAAAAGTTTGAGAATGGATGTCCCATTTAATTTTAGATATTTTGCTTCGTATCAATCAAATACCTTTTTTGTTGATTCGATGCGCAAGCATAATGAATTGATGAGTTTCATGTGTATATGAAGACTGATTGTATGTAAATAAGTTAGGCATAAAAACCTGACAGTCCTTGAGGCAAAAAAAACAAAGACATTTTAACATTTTTTAACCTTACCTATATACAATGAGTGAACGGCCGTGCCTCATCGTAACTAAGGGTTTTTTTAATCAAACCTTTTTTTATATAAAAAGTTGTTTGTTATTGATAATTTAGGTACTAAGTTAAATGTTAGTAAATATACACAAATGTTTAAAAATACCAAGAGAACAAAAAATTGTTTACGAACACTAAGCACGTCATTGTGTGATTGTTGCAGGAAATGCGGACAAGTATAAATTTAGTGACAAATTACAAATTATTAGAAGCGATTCATGCCACTAAACTAACATTGTAGTTGTTGTACTGACTACCTTATGTACCTACTTGTGTTCATGATAGTATCACAAAGTATGTAAAGCGGCATTTTGTGATAGTATTATTACAAGACTCTACTAGTCATGATTGACGCATTGCTTTATATAATACATACATATTTAAGTAACTTATCTATCCACGTATCGCACCAAGTAAACCATTTAGCATGTAGGTTATATTTGGTAAGAATTAGCACTATTGCAATAATTTGCCTTTAGACAAGTTTAAAATAATTATAAAACAGAAATTGTATAAAAAAGGTTACTATAGGATATCTGATTACTTAGAGGACAGATGTCCATGGGAATAGATTGTTTGAGGCTTTTTCGATATATAATAAGCATTAATTTGGTAATTGACAATATTTTATTTAAAAAAGGAAACGCAAAAGATGCGACGACTGTGGAGTTTCTTCGGTGAGCTCTTCTCCACAGATTCCGCCATTGTGTTAGCGAACTCACCCAAAAAAATGTAATGACGGATCTAAATGATGTAATTACATCCTATGGAAATAAATATTTATGACTATGACTAATAAAGGTAGAAAAATCATAGCGTGAATTAGGTACAATGAAATCTTGAAGCCTGGAAATTGAGAGTTAATAATCGAAATATTTGTCAAAAAGGAAGGCCAAAAAAAAATAATATCCCTCTCGGGCGTTTGTGCACTTATCCGTATCCAATTCTTATTCGATGCGTGAAAAAGACGTCCAGGAAATTCACGTCTAGCGTTTGCGCACTGATCCGTTTTTCATAAGGTACGTACTATTTGTATGGCGGCCACTTCATCTCGGTTTTGATCCGTAAAAAAAACGATCAGGAGTGAGAATTCAGGGATCGAATACGAACCGAATACGTGTGAGTGCGTAAGCGTTCATACAAATTACTAGGACGGCCAAACCGGATCAGAAACGAATAAGAATCGAATACGTGTGGTGCACAAACGCCCTAATAGGTCCTAGTATAATATTCTACACCTCATAAATTATGTACACAAATATTTCATAGGAATTGAAAAAAAAAATGAAGGAGATAGCATAATTACTTAGTAAGTGTAGATTCTGTGCAGGACAGGCTGAACAGGCTGAACAGGCTGCTCGTCTGGCTGCTGTAGTTGTTGTAGTAGTTGATGAGGTTCACGCAAAATGTGGTTTTGAGATGCGATCCTGGGTCTCTAATGAGGCTGAGGCTCTCAAGCTCATCCCACCAAATTTTCGAAAGGATGAAGCTTCGGCTGTAAATCTTGTTTTCGAAAAATGCGGTTTGCGTGTTTTAGGAGTTTTTTGGAATCCAAAAGATGATTCCATTTATTTCAAATCAAAAATTTCTTACTCAGTCCAGTATACTAAGCATCAAGTTCTGAGAGACCTTCTTTAGTGAAAAATATAATATTATGTTGTAGGAGAAGACCGTTTAAAATATATAGTGTTTTTCTTAAAATACAGCTACTTACACTGTTATCAAGCTCTTTTCTAGGTAGTGGTCTACGTCAAACATTATGAATGAGAGAAATTCAAAGAGGCGTGGGAGTAAGGAATCAATATGCTAATCCACTATTTGCAAATTAAGTCTGTCTGTCTGACAATGGCGGTGTTGAAATGTTGGTCTGGGCGTCTGGTAATAGTAACTTCATAGTCAAACCCTGATTTGGCTTTGTTCCGCTATTTTAGGATATATATAAACAGAAAAAGAAAAGAAAGAAAGCGAATGACTGATCTGAGCCTGTCTGTGAATGGGGAAGCATAAGATTGTATACTTATTATTTACCTAGGTATCAATTGTAAAGGTACACAGTTATGTAAGAATAGGCATGTAAAAAATGTTACGATATAAAAGATAAGCCATTAGTTAACTACTTTCGTAAAATAAAAGACACTGCTTGAAAACATGAACGAACCTCTGTCCATCTCAATCCTGAGCGAGACGATTTGTCTTCTGACATCGACGAAAAGCCACAGCACGGTGGCGGCCGATACCACGCAGACAGCGAGCGCGAGAGCAGCCGCGAGGCGCACCACGGGGCGCACGCGGCGCCTCCGAGCCGTCCGCCGCGCCCACGGCTCGCCCTCGTCGCTAGAAGCGGACAACAACCGCCCTCCGCGCACGCCCCCACCGCCCACCAGTGCGTCTAGCTCGCGCCGCTTGCGCATCTTCTTGCCCACGCGCAGCGGGACAGCTGCATGCACCCCGCTCTCCATCCCGCCGCGTCGCTACCGCGCGCGCATCCGCTCTCCGCTTCTCGCGCCGCTCGACACTTTACACAAACCGCACAGTCCTTCGAGCTTTTGATACTTGCACGCGTGCGCCGTGATCGATGTTACATCAACGAGTGCGCGTCAATAATACTTAGTGTAAAATTACTACACAGGTAAGTATACTATACAATACAGGTATACTTCTAGAAATCATATAATACTTAATAATGTATTTTGATTCGGTCAATTGCAATCAAATTGCAGTGGTTCGAATGGTTTTTACGAAGGATCACGGCGTATTGTTTTTATTTTACGATTGTGACAAAGACAGTTTCCGTTCAATGATGTTATGTTATGTGACTTTTATTGTGGCTAAGCAATGAATTTATGACACAGGAGTGCTGGTCTGTAAACGGGTCAAAGCTCATAAACTAACTAGATACAATAACGATTTAGATTATACTGCTGATGAGTACAGTAGTTCCTTAGTTATTTGAAAACAAAATATCAGACGTTAAGACCCTTCTGACAGGTTCGTTCTGTACGACAGAGTTCTATCGACTGAACCGACGACTTGAACAAACTGGCAAACATTGTAATAAATACCGATCAAGGTGGACTTCCACACCACGTGAGTGAGACGGCGTCTAATTACCGGCAAATCGTTACGGATCTAGACCAGACCTCCGTGTACGTGACCAACCCAACGTTTTGAACATTAACAATATTACTATAATCATCATAACAATGTGTAACAAAGTTCTCACGTCTGTTTTTCTGTCTGTATATATTTGTTTCAAAAAGAGCTTTTAAGGGCTTTTAAAAAATATTGTATTGAGTATAATAAGGAATGTTCAAATCTGGTTTGGACAAATTTAAAACCGTTGTTTTTACTGATAGTAAAATCAAGTCCAAACTTTTATGTATCTACTACACTTTAAAATGCAGATCTGCCCAAACGGTGTTTAGGTCAATGATACATCCTTAAATGGTTCACGAAGGAAATGGAAATCTCCTTCGCGTGTCCTAAATGACGAGGGAACAAGCTTCGAGGTGCCTTATTTATATTTTATGATACTGCTGCTTCTTACTTAATTCATTTTTCAAGAACACTTCAAACGAAGATCTTACTCCAAGACATGAATGTGTGACTGCTGGAATCCACGTAACGTATTACTTTTTTTGTTAACATTTTTTTTCTTTATTTTTAACTTTTCTTTCATTTTTAACTTTTCCTACTCAATTAAAAAAATCTTTTATCACTCCTATATATAAAGGTGGGGAGCGAAGTGACGTGAATAACTATAGACCCATCTCAGTACTTCCTGTATTATCAAAAATTCTGGAAAAGCTTTTAAACACTAGACTCCTAAACTATTTGACTAAATTTAATATATTATCACCAGCCCAATTCGGTTTCCGACAAGGAATATCTACTTTTGAAGCAGTTACATCTTTGACTTCACTGATCACAAATAACGTAGACGTTGGAAAAAAGTGCATATCCGTTTTTATAGATCTCAAAAAAGCATTCGACACTGTTTCGCTCCCTATCCTTATACGTAAATTAGAAAAAATCGGAATAAGAGGATCACAACTATCTATTTTAATAGACTATTTAACAAACAGAACACAAATAGTAAAAATGGATGAATATAGAAGTGAAACGGTTGGTGTATCATACGGTGTACCACAAGGCAGTGTCTTAGGTCCTACTCTTTTCCTTGTCTACATAAATGACTTGTGTAACATGAAAATTAAGAATGGTAGCTTTTTTACGTACGCCGATGACACTGCCATTGTGTTTACCGGTGACACATGGAATGATGCTAAGCGTAACACTGAAATGGGCATGATTCAAGTAGGAAAGTGGCTAAGGTATAACTTACTTACGCTAAACACAGAAAAAACAAATTATATGTGCTTCAGTAAGTACAATAATACTCAACCAGCTAATGACTTCCATATATCAATACATACATGTAATGATATATCTAACAACACATGTCAGTGTTCAGTTATTAAAAAAGTATCTAAAACAAAATACCTTGGAATTGTTATTGACCAAAATCTGTCTTGGTATCCTCAAATTGAACAACTTAGTGCCCGAGTGAGAAAATTTATATGGATGTTCAAATCACTCAGATATGTTGTTCCAAATAAATCAACTAATGACTCCGCAAACAGTCTTTTGACAAAACTATATATTGCGTTAGTTCAATCTGTATTAGAGTATTGCATACCCGTATGGGGTGGTGCACTAAAAACTCGTTACCTAGAAGTAGAAAGAGCGCAAAGAGTTCTGTTGAAAGTCATGTTTTTCAAAAAACAACGTTTTCCTACAGAGAATCTTTACAACTTAGGTGAATTGCTGTCTGTCCGAAAACTATATATATTACACATAGTACTAAACACACATAAAACCGTTCCTTATAACCCTGGGGTACTAAATAAACGAAGACATCACACGGTAGTAAATGTTCCAGTTACAAAATCAGTTTTTGCTAAAATTCAATATAAAAAACGAGCGGCTTATTTATATAATAAAATAAATAAAGAGTTACATATATATAATAAAACCTATTGTGAGTCTAAATCTGAAATAATAAAATGGTTAATGACACTAAACTATGAACAAACGGAACAGCTGTTAAATACTTAATAGGCTTGTACTATATTCTGTGAAAAGGCTAAGGTTCTTAGTCTTAATACTAGGCCAATTTTGTCTTGTTAATATAAGTTAGTGGGAGATACTGTATTACAGTATCTTCCGATCCCAAGACAATGTCGCAGGGCTAATTCACACTTAACATACACAAACAAACATGATATTATATTGACTATATTACATTTTAATTCATGCAAACACATAGATGAACACCCAAATTGAACATAAGGTTGCATATTATTATAAATAAGTTCTTACATACACCCGTTTCAGATAGCATTGGAAAAATCTTTCATCGGATACATTTCAAGACACCTGTCAATCTTAATTGATTTGCCTTTTACATATATTTTTGTCTTTTTTTTCCATTGTTGTTTGGAATGATCTATGGATAAATATAAAGTACACATTTGGATATTTTTTACTAAATTATTAGTAATAAGTTAGAAATACATGTCACTCTTTAAAACTGTTTTATTTAAAAATATTTACATTGTGATACACTAAACGAGGAGCGGAGTCTCCTAACACAGACATACTAATGTCTAAAAGGAGACTTCAGAAATGTTTAACTATGTAAATAAGCGATGAAAAATAAAGATTTTGTATTTTGTATTTGTATTGTATTTTTTTAGCTAGAACAGTAACAAATGTTCCGCTTGTTTTAGCCACATTTTCCTAATTAATATGCCTGATAAACTTAAGAATGTATTGTTCCGTATGAAGCTGAGGCGGGCTGGTAGTATCTATGACTGGTAGCAAAGTAAGGTCGTCTACACGGCGACATTGGACCTCGCCGTTCGCTGAACCTTGATCTTGTGTTGTCCACTTATCGGTCAATATATCTGGTCAATATGACGGCTGCGTAGCCCAGGTGGTAGTGAATGCCTCCGACGCACAGGGTCGCGGGTTCGAATCCCGCCCAGGGCAAACATTTGTGTGATGAGCACTTGTGTTTGCCTTGTGTCTGGTTGTTGTTTATCTATATAACTATGTATTTATCTATTTATGTAATGTATATCAGTTGTCTGGTACCCATAGTACAAGCTCTGCTTAGTTTGGGTTGGGATCAGAATATGGCCGTGTGTGAAGATGTCCCCACATTTTTTTTTTAATATGCTACTTTCATTAAGTATTCATATTCGAGTAATCAATAACATGTGTGAGATATTTGATAACCTAAAAGCGGAACTTAGTTGAGCGCAAATTAAGCGTATCCGTTTCAGTTCGGGCGAAATGCTTCCGTATGTTCGGATGTCCAACGGATGTCCGGCTGTTCTCATCTACAGGTCGCATTTTTCACAACCAATCTTCAAAAAAAATTGTGAGCAGGTTCGATAAATACCTATATAGAGATTTTTGTCGATTCGGTTTTTTGAAAATTTTCAAGAGATGATGGCTTGAAATGTAAGAAAAGCCCTAAATCAGCGACTTAAAAAATAAACTTGCGAGTACAGCTCACAGAGCCACTGGTAATAGTTTTTTAGCGGTTGAAAGTAGTTGGAATTGCAATTATAAATAAATAAACCTGTGTTTATTCTGTAATATAAAGCTGCTATACTAGACATGAAAAATGTACTATATGAACGTGCTTGCTTAGATTATGGCCTACTACTACTAAGTATTTCTATAGTTAAAATGCTTTATCTTTAATTAGGGCCAGATATTAAAGTAGAAAGATTGGCTGGGAACAAGTGCATTCAATGTTTTCTATTTCCACGCGGGAAGGCCGATCTGAAAATCAGCATACCTTAGCTTCAGCAAACACTGAGTGAGCTCACTGACAAAATAACCCTACTCTGGCAATCAATATTATCTATACAATATTATAAACAGAACTCTTAAAATCTACCCTATGTCAACCTACGAATGTAAAAGGGCACTGAAAAAATGGCTTAAAGAAAAATCGTACATTGAAACGGAAGCTTTACTGGAACGGATTACTTAGGAATTCACATTTCTCTTATTTGATCCACTACAATACCCATATATCTCTTATGTACGTATATAAGAGATATATGGGTACCAAATTTCACATACAAACACGTATCACCCAAAAACACACGCACGCATACACACTTTCATACATACACATACACATTCATACACACACACACTACATCATATACACTCACATCACATCCTAAAGCATAGTAGGTAATTTTTTAGGCTTTGTATATCTACCTACCTTAGTTTTGTATACTTTTTATTTTTTACAGTGACTTAGTTTTAGTGGAAGAGCGGAGTTTCCCGCCACAAGTAAATTATTTACTTACTGGGAGCTCCTCAAAGATGTTGTGTAATTAAGAATAAGTTACTGAATAAATATTATTATTATTATTATTATTATTATTATCTGGCAATGTTTATATTGTTGTTAATGTTGTTCGTGATTTAGTGAATTTCATAGAAAGCACCACCATGCTGGCCAAGCGATTTCGCGAAAGATTTGGCGTCTCTCTTAATACAATTCTTTTAATTTGCTAAATCTTTGCTGTGTCCTACTGTGTTTTTTTGGAAATTACTTGTCTATTACTTTATTTTAAATAATAAATATATACTCTATGAAGTGAGTAATTAAATAAAATGTCCCTGTATTCATCACGTTTTAACATTAAGTATTTAATTATCGTCTGTCAAGTAAGTAGATCACAATATCAACCATATTTATGTTACGGGCAGTGTGTAGGTAGCGATTATATGACACGAGTGCAGATTAATTATGTTGCCTCCAATTAATAAATTGTTCTATATTCATGCAATGAAGACAAATTAAAGACATGAGTACCTACGCGGTATGATGACCATTTCAATTTAAACACAAACTAAATACTATTCATGTAGTTAATATTTTTCAGCTGACTTAGTCTAGCAAAAGGGTGGGTTATGTGTGGCATAGCTGTCCTGCACTGTTATAATAATTAAACCATAATTGAGTGGATGAGGTTTTCTCAAGATCTCCAAATGATCACTTTTCGGCAATTGATACTTGCGATTGTCGGCACTTGATGGAACTTGCGCTGCGTTCCGAGACGCGCTGAAATCGATTAAAGTACCCGTAATCGCGTTCCGAATCACTGTCAGCCATACATTTTTTTGCTTGTCTGATCGCTGACAGCGCTGAAAGTCTGATACGGAATGCGCCCTTGGTAGACATATTTAATAAAAGTCACTTTAACTATGGAACTAGTAAAAGTGACTTTTATTAAATATCACTTTTCGGCGCGGGTCTTTATATTCTGACAAAATTAAAAATCATGTATTTATGTAAATGAGTAATGTTAAATACGGTGCCATGCATATATCAGCATACTAGCTCACTATAAAGACTTATTATTCAGTTGTCAGCGATACGATTTATTTTTAGAAAATAATAGCCAAATTGATTGATTGCATTTTACACAAAAATGTAGCACATGAACATTGCGAAAATTATCGTTTGTTACCGATTATTTCTTATCGGTAGAGTAATTAACTCTATTATTGCGTGATGTTCGTTAATGGATCTTCGCTTTTATGTAGATTAGCATTTATGTTAATAATCCATGTGTTTGTTCGTCCACTAATCAGGGGGCCGTTTCACGAAGCTACATGTTACAAATTACAAGTACAATTCGATTCTATTCTACATTGCGTAGACAATGAGATAAAACGGTAGGGGCTCACAGTTTTGGCGAATTGGCTACGCAATGAATATCAGATTGTAACTTGTTATTTTAGTAAATAGCGGATCGGCCTACTTTTTTTATTTTATAAATCCAAACTTCTTAGTTTTTGCTATCGAACACTAAAATAATATTTGCTCTATCTTTAAAATTGACCGAGTTATAAAGGTTTGAAATTCAAGATTAGACACAGAGTCATTTGTTAGTAACGCCATATAATCTCCATACAAAAAATCGTTTTTTGAAAGAGACAGACATATTGAAACTTTAAAAAATCACTGCTAATTCGTTTTTCAACCGATTCTGTTTTTTTCTTCGCGAATCGTCTGCTATTAATCTATATTTTAAAAATAATTCATAAAATATGGTAAATTTAGGAACAGTCCGATCCCCTATTGCTTCGTGAAACGGGGCCCAGGTAGTAATAGATTACGACTGCCTAGGTCGCTTTGAGACGACAGTCACAGTTTTCTAATCGGTTCACAAAAGGTACTCTACATCTGACCTACTAAACTGTGCAAATCTTGAAGGACAAGATTAGTTCCTTGATATGGCGTATCGTGTTGCTAAATAGTACAAAATCTATTTTTACATCGAATTACTATTTATTGAATAACTGATGAAGCTTTTATTTAAATATAAAATATTTTACTATTTTGAAAAGAATAGAATAGCCAATAAGGGTTGGATTGGCTATCAAAGAATCGATTACCTCCATATTTATCAAGAATATTATTACTTAAGGCGGGTTCTTAAAAAGCATGACCACCGGCCTTTTATTACAGATTATGTACGTTCCATTATTAATTACTAGCGGTCCGCCCGCGGTTACGCTCGGCTTCTGTAAGATTTTCCCGTGGGAATAATACTTATTCCCGAAAAAAATAATCCTATGTGTTAATCCAGGGTACAAACTATCTCTATTCCAAATTTCATCTCAATCCGTTATGTAGTTTTTGCGAGAAAGAGTAACAAACATCCCTCCATACATACAAACTTTCGCGTTTATAATATTAGTAAGGATTATTTGAGACAAGGACTATAAAAGTTAAAAACTAACAAAGTCTTTGAAGTTATAAATGAATGCTAGCACGTATTCTACATCGTACTACCCATTTATACCAGCGGGCGCTTACGCTACATTCACTACGACGACACTCGTATAAATAATATAATAAATAGTACTAGATGAGGTGTCGTAGCGAAATCAGCATAACTTGTTCAACAAAATTCGTAGTCAAACGACAAAAAAGGAACCCTAAATTCATGTCTATCCGTGTTATTTTTTTTTTCTTTTTTTCAAGTGGACCCCTTGAGATAGGCAACACAACTCATCGATAGCCATCCTGGCTGGAACAGCAGTATCGACCTCGGGCCACGGATAGTGAATGAACTCGCGCATGCGCCGTAGGGCTGCGACACGACACGCTGTTAACAACCTTTGTACAACGTACTAATTATTTATTGTAATAACAAGCCTAGTTAGAAGCCAATAGCTAAGAATCTGTGAAAACGTGATCTGCAAAAAACCAAATAACGCCTACCTGATGCATGGATAATAATAAAAATGCAAGTTATATTAATGTAAAAATATGCATATCCTGCAAACCATATTTTTGCGATGATAATGAAACCAAAATCATGTTTCAATGATAAAAACGAGAATATTTCACATAAGTACATATTTTAAATATCGTGTTAGTTTTACGCTTCGTATGTGAAAGAGAAATAGAAACATACCAAAGAATTAAGTACATAATTTATACATTACAGATTAAGTGCACAAAACACAATAAGACCGACCGACCACAATACCGACCGAAATCAAAATACACACGCGTCGAAATAGTGAGTTTCACTGGCTTTGGCTACAATAATATTGTTTTGAAAGGTTTAAAAGGGAGCAGGTAGAGCTGCCTCCCCAAAGACGGCGGGGCGAGCACTGGCCGGTGACGTCACATCACACGGGCGCGCTGAGCATGCGTGCTGTGGAAATGCTGATAGAGCCACTAGATGTCCCTTCAAAACTAGGAATGTTGACAGAAAAAAATATCTACACACACAATGCTTGCGATTTATATTACGTGCTTAACAATGATTTAGCCTGGTCAAAGTTCGCGAGTTTGAAGTTGATTTGAAGTAAAAAAACAAGTCAAAATTTCGCTGAACTTTACATTGTTGGAATTAGAACAACGGTAAATTAATTGTATCGGTTAATTTATTTAAATGACCGTTATCAACGTTTTAAGTATTTTCTTCACGGTTTAAATAAATACAATTTAAATATTTGTTATTTTAAATAACACATTTTTAAGAATCTGCTGCAGTCTTAAGGAACATCTATTTTATTTGAAAGATAGATTACGATGTGTTGACAGAATATTACGTACTTGTTGTTGATAACTGTGTGATGCTATAACCCAATTTTTATAACTGTGCATCTGTCAACGTCATAATATTTGCATGTTGTTAGGTTTGGTATCCGTTTTGATAGGCGTCGGAGGAGGTGAGGAAGTAAGCGGGCGGGTGAATTCAATGCCACCAACATGACGATTATGACAGCTCGAAGTGCACAGTTAAAATAATTGAGTTATAAATTTATAATTTCCAGTGACTATAAACACTACATCATTGAAATCATCCGAACCGCAACTTACCGAGCCTTGTGGCACTTGCGGGTACGTGGTGGGCGCCCTACCCGATGACAAAGAATTTATTTCTGGAGTAGAGTATACATTTTGTAAAGAGTAGCACAATTACTTTGTGTGCGACACAAACATAAATAAAACAAAAGCTCAATGACTACTAGGGAATATGCATAAAAAATACTAGTTTTTTTCATAGTTCATCTGAAAGTATACAAAAATAGACTACTGACAGTCAAAACAGAATCGAAAATGATCGAATAACAAACTAGATACATTATTAAACAAATATATCTGTCCCTCTTTTCATCATTAACGAAAACAAAATTTTCTATGGCGGATGTATGGCCCGCGTGATCAATGACGTCAATAGTCATGTCGGACTTCTCTGTCTAACCATCAACTTTGAAGCTTTATAACTTTGTTTCTGAGCAAGATATTTGAAAAAAATATTTTTTATGTGTTTATCTGGAATTTGAAATATTTCGATTAATGAATTTTAAAAAAATGTGCATAATATTCCCTATTCTGTACAATTTAAATAATAAATAAGTCAATGGCTATTCTAGCAAAACTATTGCTGTGGCAGCGTGGCCGAATCGACGGCGTTATCGTAATAAAACCCTCCTACGCCAGTTCCCGGACCAGAGGCAATAAGACAAATTATGTATTATTTAATTATTTGTTAATCTGGGTTACTTAGCTCGCGCGAAATTTTTTGAGTCAGGAGTTATGTAGGCTAGGAATGATTTCCACCGAAATTAAGAAACTAGGCAAAAGTTAAAAAGGCATAAAATTTAGCAATATTAAGTAAAAAAAAAATACGAAAAAGGTAAAACGCTGGTTCAGCTTGGTTTGTGCACAGATTAAATGCGATATTTTAATAACTTATCAAAACGAGTATTTAGCGAAATACGCGCATAGTATTCGACGTAGATAAAAAACAAGTCACTGTTTTTATTTTTATCAAATTGGATCAGAAACATACATCAAATAGTACTTTTATGTGAGTGAAATTTAGCGGCAGTTCTAACTTAACTTTCCAGCAAAATTAGACTAGTCGCTAACCACGCAAAGGCATTGTTTTCAGAAGCAAATTTTTTTTTTTTTTTGACAAGGACCTAATGCGTATCGCAAAATCGACGTATCAAGCATAACCGGACTTTTGGGGGAGCGGAAGGCTCTTACCCCTAGTATTATAGCAACAGCCTAAGGGCGCCCACTTGGGGGCACGGACCTCGGCCTAGGACGTTGCCATGGCGAGAAGCGCGCGGGAGAGGAATGACCCTGACGGGGTCTTCCAGGATTATGCAGAACTTGATTGGGAGCAAATGTTTATAAGCACTTGCCGAAAGTTGTTGGAGAATACTCGCCTCACACTAGTGTATGGCATATACGGCGTGAGTGATAGAGAAAAAGATATTCTTAATTCAAGGCCAGAGTTCCTAACTCATTGCGCAATCTGAATGAAGTTGATCTAAATTCTGATATACTGTTCCAAAATCTTTACAAAATGTGTAAGACTTTATTTTATGGTTTCTATATATTTTGAGTTATAATTTTGTTTCTATTTTAAAGAAATAATGACATACAATACAACTACACTTGTTGTTGTTTTTAATGAATTTCATTGTTGTTTAGATAGTCCAGTTAGTTAAGTGGTTCAAGGGTTTCATTAAAATAAATGTGGTAAATTAAAATTGATGTGCTATGTTATGTTGAGGTCATAGTGAGCCATGGAGAGGGCCTTTCGAGACATCTATGGGTTGATAATTATGAAGATAAAGAATATAGAATAGGTATAAGTAGGCTAAGAATTTGAAAACAAAATGTATATTGATAGGTCATGCACAAAAAATAAACCTGCATTGTACTTGACCTAATTTTTAGCAAATCTTATAGGAGCTTCAAGATAACATTTTAAACTCTCGCGATTTCGCGGTTCCCGCGTTTTCTCGCACCTCAAGATGCCTAAAGCAAAGATACAAGTAATTTATAGTCTTTTTTAAAATAAGTAAAACAAAACAAACCTTTGTCAACAACTATTCGCATGGTAGTCACTTGGTCGTACAACGTTGCACATAGCCACGTCAACATGAGCAGCCACAACAGTAATGTACCGCGCACTGCCCACTTCAGTGCACATTGTACCTCCTGCCCAATGCTGGGCTCTGCTACTCGAACTGCGGGATTTCGATTGCGATCTCTCCTGAAACAACCAATTAATTATGTATAAAAAACATAATTGCAATTTGTTTTACTGCTATTATAACCATTCCTTTTTGCTATTCTTTGCTATTTATGGTTTTTTATTTGTGATCAAATCCCAGTAATTTGGATTATGAAGTAGTCAGTTATTTATTTAACTCTCAATTTATATTGACTACTCCATAGTCCTAATTACTGGGTCTTATAGACTATTAACTTTATATTTCCAATGACAATATGAGAATAATATAGATAAAAATTAAGTTAGTGAACAACACAAGGACATGGTGATTCAAAACTTTTCATAACAAAATAAAACTTTTCAAAAATAAGTTTAAAAATGCTGTAAACATGGTGCTTTTATGAAACAAATGTTTTTCACTTTTGTATCACTTTATCAGACCATATAGGTATCAAAATTAAATCTGGAAGATTCTTATCAATACCTTGTAACTTTCTTTTTTCTACTTGGAATTATTTCTAGCTGTAAGTCTTCGGATTCCTCGTCGCTGGACAGGTCAAGAAGACGGAAGTTTTCCTTGTTAATCTTAGCGGGTAAAGACATTGTTGCCTCTTTTTTATAAACATGCTATCCACGCTCGGTGGGAGTTTGTTGTTTCGATTTCTGAACACCACAGTTTCGAGGTTATAAAAATTCTTCACCTAACACAAACCTCCAGAAGGAAGTCATTTTCTTAAAGTTTTGTTTGATATTTAGACGAGAAATCACAAAATATCAGGGAAAAATATTGAAATTCAAATATCACGAGTGGGAAAGTTGACATTCCCGATGACAGATGAATGACAGTGAGTGAGTGAATGACTTTTCCATTAGCTGCTGCTGATCGAAACAGACGTGTGCGCTATCGCCGATAGCCTATCGGACACGCACACGACACGACCGACAATACGACCCAACCGACTTTTTTTTCCAATAATGGCAGCACAGATAGGATCTGAAGTAAAGAAGTAAACTGTCATATTTGACAAGAAAAATGTGTTTCGGTCGGTCGTTATTTTTTGGGTTTTCTTTTACTTCTATTAAACAATCGATGGTTTACTCCACTAAATAGTGATAAAAGAAATTATCATGAAAGAAAAATGGAATTATATTTTGTATTTACTCTGGTTTTCTTATTTAGTTTTGGCAGCGATTCTTATGTTCGGCCATGGTTTCTTGCTGTCTCGTAAGACTTTGAGCGATGTTACCGACTGCGTGCCTCTCAAAAAATTTGGCTGTGATGGACGGGAGCTAGCAAACTCCACGTATAAAACTGGTTGCTCGGAAGATGTGAAGATTCGTCGGATTCTGACAAATCCCGCTTCTCCGATAGTGTGTGGGCCCACGCGCAACCGTGTCTTGTTTGTGCTGGTGGACGCGCTGCGGTATGACTTTACAGACTATAATCCTGAACTGGAGAAGCCGTTGTTTTACCAGAACAAGCTGCCGGTGATGCAAGACACGCTCCTCAAGCAGCCGGATGAGACGCGACTGTTTCGGTTTATGGCCGATCCGCCCACGACCACTTTACAGCGGGTTAAGGCCCTTGTGACTGGTTCCCTTCCTACTTTTGTTGACGCCAGCTCAAATTTCGCTGCTATGGAGCTGCAAGAGGATAATATCATTGACCAGGTACAAATATTTACGCTACTCACTTTTCCTTTTCCTTCAATGACTGTATTTTTTTCCACCCAGTGAAAATAAAAGTAGATACTTAAATATAAAACTCTTTGTTAATCAACTTGCATCATGTGTGAAAAATTTTAAACTACTTGTGCCTTCTTACTATAAATTATTATATTATTGTAGGTTTCCAAAGGTGGGGGTCGTATAGTGCTGCTTGGTGATGATACTTGGTCCCGACTGATGCCAGGCCGCTGGCTGAGGTCTCATGCACAATACTCTTTCCACACCTGGGATTTGGATACTGTTGATCTTGGTAGGTATTATCAAAGTACCTCCTACTTCTGGTCTTATCAAGTATGGTGTTTTTTTTCCCCATGGGAATTTCTACTATAAGAAATAGCATGTCACTATCTGGTCCATAAATGAAATCTGATAAACATACTCCAGCAAATAAAAGTATGTTTATGTTTGCTCACCTGTACTTTATATTACTACTAAAGTTATAATGCTAAATTATATGAGTACCAGCAGACTGTCGCATGTACGACTAAGATTTTTCCATGAAAATAAGACTTTTTCCTGAGTGTTAATTTAAAGTATCCTATGCTACGAATCCTATGTTTTAATCCAGGTTACAAAACAATCTCTATTTCTCATCCAAATCCGTTGTGTACTTTAAGTGTGAAGGCGGAACAAACATCTAAACATCCAAATATATTTTCACATTTATAATATTAGTGTGATTTAAATTTTTCTCATATAAAACAATTAAAAGTCTAAATTAATGGCATGCTAGTGTAATTAAATGCTTCCTCTTCTTATCAACTTATCTTTACTGATTGCAGAAGTGGACTCAAAGATATACAGTGAATTAGTGAAGGATGACTGGGATCTTTTGGTAGCTCACTACTTGGGTGTGGACCATGCTGGCCACAGATATGGACCAAATCACCCTGAAATGGCTAGAAAACTAAATGAAACCAACCAAAGACTTACGAAGATAATAGAGATGCTGCCTCCCGATGTGCTCCTGTATGTACTAGGCGATCATGGCATGACTGAATCAGGTATTAACATGAAAATTATGTTTTGTAATTTTGTTAGACATAAGCTCAAAAATGGAACCCACATTTGATAAGATAAGATTACCATTGTGCATTTGAAATATTTCTATACATACTCGCAATTTTATCATTTTCAACTTTTTATCAAGATATTATTCTAGGTATTTTATTATCAATGTATCTTTAAAGCCCAAGTCACACAGAGCCATGCCGGGGGCGGTCAAATAAGCGGGACGGCGCTATGCTGTGCCATAGCGCCGTCCCGCTTTCCCGGCCCCGGACCGCGCCGCTCCCGCTCTCGCTCTGTATGACTTGGGCTTAAATTGTAGAAATACACAAGTCAATGGTCTATTAAACCTGATAAAATATTTTGTGCTTCCCACTTCATATTGGCAACTTTATTTAAATAATGAAGCTGTAACTTAATTAGAATTTGTAATAATAGATTAGTTAGAACTTAAATTTAATGATGGTTTAACACAAAGTCATAGCTGATATTATCTTCACAATTTTCACATTATTGTTTTAGACTCACAAGAATGGACCGAGTCGGGTGGTAGGTATTAGTATGGCTTGAAATGTAGATCTTTGTCTTTTGTTCTATTCCTATATGTTATTAACTTTGATTTTATGGATTTTAGATTTTAATAATTGTGCTAAAGTTGTGTGTGATTCTAAAGCATATTTGATCTTATTTTTTAATTTAAATATGACTTTAATTGCTATATTGTAGATCTCAGATAAATATTTTTGGTCAACTGTTGTGTTTGGGAAGAAGTATTTGTTTATGAATGTTCATTACTAAGCAATCTATACGCTTCATAATTTTAAATTTATTTTTGTAGCTACTGAATCATCTTGAAACATTATTTTTTCACAAAAAAGTAGATTTAACTGTTGTTCCTAATTGAACACGGGAATGTTTTGTGCATGTTTATAATAAATTTTAGAGTATGATTTATGATGGTAATGTGCATAATTTTGTGTTACTAGGAGACCATGGCGGGGAGAGTAGGGCTGAACGAACGGCAGGGTTTTTTGCCTACCGCAAGGCGGGTCTTGGCGGGGCGAAGCAGGACGCGGAGGCGGGGCGGGAGGTGCAACAGACTGACCTTGCTCCGACGCTGAGTGCCGCTTTCGGCCGCCCTCCCCCCGCTCCCTCCCTAGGCAACTTACTCTTCCCTGTACTGCCTAAAATGTCCACAACTGAGTCAATGCTGTATTTGACTAACAATTTAAAACAGGTAAGAATATGTACTTTTCTTTTAATATTCCTGGAGACCTATTTAAAAAATACAATTGCGTTTTGAATACTGCAGTAAGTAAAGTTAATATCACCCTGGGTGTCTTATTTGATAAACAAACATGGCGATAAGGTGACCATAGACACAAAATAGTGCTTCCAAATAATAGATCTCATTGATTTAATTGAATGTAATTAAATTGGTGAATAATTGTAATTGATGATTACAAGCATTTCGGAATATCCTACTTCGTATATCTCTTACTCTAATTTGTCATTGGCGTATTTATTGTGCATCAAAAGCACGATACCAAAGGCCATGCGTATTAGAAACTATCCAATAAATAAAAGGAACTACTATCACAGAAACGCAATATACGACATCCGAACCGAAGCGAAAGAAACGAATTACCATTTGTCCATTAAACGCAGTGTTGCCAGCGACAATTTTTTTACTGCCGTGTTTGGTGGGGAAAATTGCTGCCTGACAAATAAAATAAATAAAAAAAACTATTTATTGCTTTAGGCCGCAGGTTTCCCTTAAATGATGTCTGATTTCCGTAAAACACGTCAATTGCCGTAGAAATGGCAACACAGATTGAACGATTGATTGGTTGATCTATGAATGACCTAAAAATAAATATGAGTGAGTATGAATGAATATAAACTAGGTAAATTAATAAAAATATAAATTGGTAATAAAAAGACGATTATATTATTTAAAATTTCTTTTCACCTGGCAGCCCTGATATAAGGGGTCACGCAAATAAAGGAATCGATGTGCCTTGCGTTTCGAGACGCGCTGAAATCGATTTTAGCGCACTCAAAGCGCGTACCGAATTACTGCCAGCAGGCGAAACCCATACAATCTGATCGCTGATGGCACTGACAGTTTGATTCGAAAGTGATTTAAGCGCGTATCGGAACGCGGCCGTGATTCATTCATTATAACATACATTTTTTAATGGTAATGGATAGACGTCTAACCACTTATTTGTCTTATCTATTTCTCTCTTTATATTTTAAAAGATTCAACTAGTTTATTCCGATTAAATAATTGAATTGTGTATGAGTGCGTGATATACCTCATCTCTAAAATCCTAAGACAATGTAGAGATCAGCGTTGCCAGAATGTTACTTTTGTAACATTTTACGTTACTTTTGACCCTCTCATGTTACCTCCACGTTACATGACTCAATATGTTACTTTCAGGACAGTTTATCTTTCTTTATAAAATTTGTAGTTTAGTGTCTTGTAATTTTGTATAAAGAGAGTAAAATATATGTATTTAGAGATGTTTATATGCTTAGTTAGTGCACTATGATTAAGGAAAAAAACGTGATCCCTAGTAACTACTAGTTTCTAACAAAGCAGAAATTTTCTTTTACCTTAACTAGTTGCAAACCGGCGGCGCTGCGGTTTCGTACGCTGCCGGAAAGGATTCGGTCAGTCAATAAATTATAAAGTTTGACAAAAGGGAAAGCAGATTTTTTAAAATGTAATTAAGTGCCTTATTACAGTAATAATGTTATTTTCCACTAGAAAATAGGGAAATTAATGTTTCTTTTCCTGTGTAAATGTTACTTTTTAAGCTGTTTCATGTTACATTTGACTATCACTTACTGGCAACACTGGTAGAGATACCCGATCGAAATATGGTTTGAGGTTAGAGCGATTTATTGATAATTTTGCGAAAAACTTAGGTTTTCGATGATTAATTCTAATAGAATTTGTGAGTGAATGTTTGATAAGTATTTGTTTCAGGTGTATTTACATTTTGGACTAGTTCTATAGTGTGATTAGCACGTAAACTTGAGATTTTGTCGAGGTGAGTGGTTTGTTTATCAAATAAGACAGTCAAGTTGGTATCAGGTTTAGTTGACACTTGGTAGCTATTTACCTGTTAGAAAGTGACGACACGGCCGAAATATCCCAAGTACTCGTTTTTGAACAAAATCATCATTATTATTACTCATTTTCATATTTACGCCTTTTTCAGATAACTCATTATTTAGTGCGGTATGGAGAGGAATCTCAGCAAATATCCCTAGACAAACTAGCTAATCTTATCAACGCCACGCGAGACCAACTCAGCAAGGCGTCTAGTGTAAATACACCAGAAGAACTCTATAGTTATAGCTCTGATGTCAGGTAAGAAAATACAGCACATTTCTTGACTTTATTTTATTTATCTATTTAGGATCATTAACATAATATATATTACACATTGATAAGAATAGTAACAATAGAGTTTTAGACTGATACATAATATGACACAGCATTCTAATAACTTAATAATAGCGCTTAATTAAACAAATATATAGAATTCAATTATAATAAAATCAGGGAATCATAGGAACTAAATTTAATTGCTCAATTTAATTACTCTGTAATTTTCTAGAAGGTATTACTACTTAATTCAATAATAAACTAACTTATTTTTATTTAAAAGATAAAAATATTAATAAACAAATAGTTATAAATTATTTAGTACTAAGTACTAAGACTTAGTACTTAGTACTATATTTGGGTTACTATAGGATGAGCTCTGACAGATTAAAATTTTAAGAACTTATTAATTTTATTTCGTTTATTTAATTATTTATTAAGTAAAATTACATACTGTTTAATGATAAAATAAGAGGTGAAGTTACTTTGTTTTAAAATTTTAGCTATTATGGTTTTTAAACTGAATATTATAAAAAAAGTTGTTAACGTTGTATGAAAAATTTTGCAGCTGTCAGAACTCATCCTATAATAACCCGACTATAAGACTTTTTAATAAGATTTTTTTATCCTGTGAGCTGAATCGGCTGAGATTGAGACCTAAAGGGCGCGGTTGCTTTTTGCGGCACACGCAGCGTTACACCGCACGCACGCGTTTCAAGCTATCTCATTCTTTGATTTAATTTATTGGTATTTGATTGTC
Source organism: Carpatolechia fugitivella (assembly GCA_951230895.1). NCBI lineage: Eukaryota > Metazoa > Arthropoda > Insecta > Lepidoptera > Gelechiidae > Carpatolechia > Carpatolechia fugitivella. The sequence goes on from OX579664.1 coordinate 5,339,237, forward strand.
TCTCTCTTGCGTGTAACGCTGCGTATGCCGCAAAAAGCAACCGCGCCCTTAAATGTTTTCTCATCATATTTTGTGTACAATAAATAAATAACAAACAAATTTTCACTAAGCTGGTTGTTTTATCCTTATTATTAGACAGATCATATCTTTCCGCGAAGAAACGCTTGATATTACAAGATTTTAGTGTGATTTACTAATTTTGGATGTAATAATTAATACTGATTGTTTTGTTTCAGGTCGTTAATTGACAACATACGCAACGTCTTCCGAGAGGTGTGGGTAGAATTCGATTCGCTGTCAATGCTCAGAGCCCTCTTATTGCTCCTTCTAGCCATATTCTTCAACTGGCTGATAACAGAAGGTCTTCCCATGGAGCGCCTCACTCCAATATTCGCGAGCTCTTTCGTCCCAAGCGGGCTAATTTCCATGGCGGTTTGTGTCGCCCTCTGCCTTACCGCGTATTATTTCGAAATGCTTGAAGACCTCGAACACGCGATCATTCTAAGCACGAGTTTAGTGTCGGGCGCAGTAGTGTGCACGCTCATTATAATGCACTGGGACGGCATCACGCAACGATGGTACGAGGGGCGGTCGCAGTTCTACGAAAGGTTTTCGCGCGCTGCCTTAGTAGCTTCCGCTGCAGTTTTAGTATCTAATAGCTATGTTATCGAAGAAGGAGCCGCGTTATCCTACCTAGCACTGACTGTGTTATTCCTAATGGCGTGGAATGTTAAAACTTTAAAAGCTTTAGCGCTCTGGGTCGGCTGCGGACTCGTAATAGGAATATCGAGGGTATACAGAGGTTGTAGGGAAGAGCAAGGCGACTGTTGGACCTCTGGGGACAACGTTACGACCGGACAAGCCTCTCGTATAGCGCTAGTGCTAGCTTTAGGTTCTATGGCGGGGGTGGTGGCTGTGACTAGAAGGAATATCGGTTGGCGAGGCTACGGGATAGTACTGGCGGGGATATTCACGTGCGCGCATTGGGCTGTGGGCTGGGGGTCGTTGGGGTCGCCTAGCAGGTCGAGGTTGCTGGCTCGCGCCGCGTGGTTCGTTCTGGCGATGATGTTTGCGCTGTTGTGGAGGAAGGAGAAGCAAGGGGCTACGCTACCGCTGACGGTGTGTGGGCTGGTGCTGTACGTGGCGAACACTTTGGTGCTGGGCGCTTCGTTCGCTCCGTCGGCGGCGCTCGCGCTGGTGGCCGCGTACCTAGCGATGAATCTAGTCTCGATACTGAAGAGCGACGGATCTACAAAATTTTGTAAGTATAAATTCTGTACAGAAGCTAATATTAAGAGATTTCCTGTTATTGTCTAATTGACTGAAAGTGTTCATTAATCTATTGTTGCTGTAAGCGGGTGTTAGCGTTTTTGTGAGCTCAAAAAAGCTGGTAAAAGAACTCCTTGATGATGACTTTTATTCAGTAGTAAACCTTATCAGTTGGAATGATTATTATTTATTGGAATTAAAAGTCTCTAATAGTTTCGTAAGGTCGATAACCGTCCCCACAAACTCCGCTAATAACTTCTGACATAGCTCACTAGCCGGGGCCAACAGCTTAACGTGCCTTCTGATCCAAAGCATAGAATCATATTATATTTCAAACAATCCGGTGATTCAGCCTGCAATGTCCTAATCAAAGTAGAAATTCACAAAGTAAGTTTGGTTTGACTCACCTGCATTCGAACCCAGAACCTCAGGTCCTTTAATTCAAAGTACTTTAACTTAGCCTTAAATTATCTAATCTTTAATAACACACATATCTACCGCGTTATTACCTCGACAACATAGTCAAAATATCGGTGAGCTCATATTCTTCTTATGATTTTTAAACTTTCTGACAATTACTGTCAAATGTTACTTCCTTCCGCCCCCTTCTGGGATGGTGCTTGTATCAGTCTCAATGTGCTCTTATTTAATGTGCAAAATACAATTTCAATACAGAACTTTGTTATCTACAAACGGTGTTTTTACTGTGCAACGACCCCCTGGGCCCCGTTTCACGAAGCAACAAGATCTTCATTGCGTAGCCAATTCGCCTAAAATGTATATCCCTTATCTTTTATCCTTTTGTCTACGCAATGTACATCGAATTGTACTTGTAATTTGTAACTTGTAGCTTCGTGAAACGGCCCCCTGGAATAATACACAGCGAAAGAAAATACAGTTTACTTCAAGTCCAAGCTACCGAGGCCTTTGTGTATAAAACACTTTGACCTCTGAAAAAAAAAACGCAATAATACAACCATGCGCACCCCCACCCGCCTCGGTAGGTAGGTGCGCCGCATACGTTCGAGGAACAAGGATACGTTTGGTAACAGCGCACCTAAGACGTAGGGGCCGCGCAGTCACAATAGGAAATTATTGCACCTACGAGGCGGGTTTACCCGCACGGCAGTCTAGCACGCTCCACCTACGTAGTAGGAATGAAATGAAAATTTATTATTTGCAGTAAATGTGGTTTTCGAAGGTATAACAATCATATAATAGTTTCACACACTTAACCAGTAGAGCACTTGGTATGCAAATCTTTACAGTCAATTTATAAATTACAAACATTAAAATAATATTTAATTAAAATGACAATTTAATGGTTTCGTACATGCATGTGATATCAATATAAATTTGTAAAAAGAATGTCAGTCAGGCTAATACTACATCAAATTACTTATATTCTAAATACTTCTTAACGCTATAAAAACATTTGTTGGATAAATAATTGTAGAAGGCGATCTTGAATTTCTTTATTGGTAAGTTTTTATATGGTCAGGAATTTTGTTAAATATTTTTACTGCCATATTATAACGGTTCCTTCGAAAACAAACTGTCTTACCCTGTAAAGCTACCATACTATCAGGATATCTTGTTAAAAACGGCTTTCCCTTTTTCTTGTGAACAGCTCAGAGTTATTTTTTACAAATAGACCTAGGTGCATAGCAGGCATCGTGTCCCGGTAGATATGTGTATTATTAATATTAACAACCACGAAAACCTACAAGTGTTTATCTAGTCTTTGTATAATTTCCAGCAATATCGACGCGTTGTAACTCGAGCGTGGCTTGCATGTGGGCGCTGCTGGCATCGTACCAGTTCTACGGGATGGGCCACCACGCCACGCTGGGCCATGTGCGCTGGAGCCCGGCCTTCCACGCGGGCGACCCGCACTACCTGCCGGACGTACCGGTGCACATTGGGCCCTTCATCACTGGTGGACTAGTGTTCCTTGATTTGTTTGGTAAATCAAATGTTTTCACTGGTTTTCATGTAACTGTAGTAAAGTAAATTTCAAATATTACCCGCTGCGCCGGCGTCGTCTTATTGGGGGATGAGTTTATCATACCGTTCCAAGACGCGCTGAAATCTATTAAAGCACCCGCAATCGCGTACCGCAGGCAAAACTCATACGTTTTTTTTTTCTTTTCTGATCGCTGACGGCGCTGAGTCTGATTCGGAATGCGCCCTATGAGATCTTTGTTCTTCTTTCTCAGAATGTATTTCGCCCGTCGCTGGACAAAATGAGCCTTATTATGAGCAAACCAGTAACTTTTTATAAGCTGCGGGTACGGTTGGCTTTCTCTAGTGAGACCATTAACATATCGGACATCTCAATTACTGGACCACAATGCGTACAGGAAATTTGTACTGTAGTGTCTTCTATTAGTACTTACATAATATCTCAATGAAAGCACAAAATAAAAAGTTTACAGAAGGGCCATGCCGCCTTCTTCAAAAATAATTACGTCATCTTGCCAGACTCACTCACTCACTTACTCTCTGGGCGAATGCTATGGAGCACTGTTCGCACACTGTTTGGGAACTGCGTGGCAACGCCTATAAACCATAATGTGTGCGTGCGTGAAATTTTGCGTTTGGCGTTTTGTTCCGTGCCATATAGACTGTCAGGAGTTTGGAATGTTGGCTTGCCTGACTTTCAGAAGAAGTGAAAAATTGCTTGTTTGATATTTTTTTTTATTTATTTAATTTATTTATTTATAAAGACAAATAGCTACATACATAAATTGCTTAATTTATCATTGTCTGATTAAAAGCCTATAGTATTATTATATTATTTCTGTTTTTCTTGTTGCTATCTTGAGATTTACTTCATAAAGCTAATTAAAACTCATCTAATACACATAAGGCATATTAATTTCAACATCATCTCCTTGGAACCACAAACTCCATGTGAGCTTAAGAATACCTTCGCCCACATAATTGGTGACTTCCGACTTCCTAGGGGGCCCGCGCCGCGCCACCTACTTTGTGATGAGAGTGTCGCGTGTTTTGTTAAAGGGATGCCGTTGATGTTCGGCGCGCTGGTGCCGCTGCTGGCGCTGTGGGGCCGCTCGGGCGCCGGCGCGGCCGGCCCGCGCACGCAGCTCGCCGCCGTGTTCTCGCTCTGCCTCAAGTTCGCGCTCTGCTTCGCTCTCAGGGTACGTAAACTACAACTTCATCTTCATTTGTTCATAGAAAATGTACGGTCAGGCAGGTTCTTAAGTGCGATCAAATAACTTGCTTGACTGACAAACTTAGGTCGCTCGCAAACAAATAGTCGCTTCAGGTGGAGTTTCTCAGATAGGTTTGAGCCTCTCGTTGGGGACGTATATAAGCTGTTAATGATGATGAAGCATTCACGAAATTTCTCCTCATGCTAATCATTCATTATAGAAAGATCCTAACACATTCATCACACAAACTCAAACTTGCAGGTGTTCCTATGCGCGATATCAGCAACGATCCACTGCCGCCACCTCATGGTTTGGGGCGTGTTCACCCCGAAGCTGCTGTTCGAGAGCGGCGCGGCGCTGGCGGCGCTGCTGGGCTGCACGCTGGGCGCCGCGCTCGCCGCCGCGCACCTGCCCGAGCACGCGCCCACGAGGAACAGTTGACACAAACAACGCAGTTAAACATAGATTTTATCGACAAGCTGAGACTAGCGCGACGCAGTAAGTGCTTTTAGTGCGAGGCAGGGTCAGCGAACACGTCGGCCACGCAGTCATGCTGAGACCCTAATTTTAATCCGGCTATTATTTTCGTTCTTATGACCAATGAAAGAGAGGAGATGAATTGATGAAGGAATTATATTATTTTGAATGAAAGATGAGGCCTAGCTGTCAAATTGAATTTTCGGATATTTTACGCACTCTAAAATTGTGCAGTAAAGTTCAAATTCGATGTTTGACAGTCCTAATATGATTAGAATGTTCATATCCCTTTTTAATCTTTCAAAGGCGAAAAGGACGGACGATCTTAAATTAATGGTTAGAGCAACGTGTCATCCTTGCTTCGGCCGAGCGTTAAATGCTCGTGCCTTGTCTCTTGTTTTCTCAGGAGCTGTAATAAATGAAGCCGCCTCCACAAACGCAGTAGAAACTTTGTCGTACTCTTCAGCTTCGCTCTAATCTTCGCGCCTTTAACATGCGACAAAAACAAATGAGTGCTGTACGAAATTTATTGACAACACTGTTATATTCATACAACCAATCATTGTTATTATATGGAGTTGTATGATCAATCACTGCCGATTTGCTATTGGTAGTTATGTTCCATAATTATTTTAATTACTACTCTAGTGTCGCCCTTTTACATCATCGGGTTAAAATTATTCGTGATATTTTGCCCACAAGATCGCTTGAAGGGCTCCTCGAGACAGTTTAGTTATATTGTGTAGTATTCTTGTTTTCGAAGCTCCCTATAAAAGCATAATCTGATGATAAAGTTAGTAAATGTAGTTTTGTCTCTGTCGAACTTAGAAAAAAGGATATTATATATTTATGAAGTCTTCCTTACTTATAATAAATATAGAATTTCCCAGCTTGTCGATTACTTAATTCGCTTTGACGGACTGTTATGCATTTCTAAGAATAGCAAGCTTAGTATATTTTTAATAGTGAATGTTTTATTTTGTTTCGTTTGTGAAGTAATGTTCACCGTTGAGATGCGGGTTTCTGTTTTGCTTAATGGTTGTGTAACTCATTACAGAAATAAGAATTATGTTTAGTATGGCCGTGTGTGAGATGTCCCCACCAACGAATTACTGTAATTCCCCCATATTATTTATTTTATCACGGTCCCCACTTATTATTTATTTATTTCATCATGATCATCATTCAGAGTTCATGAAATTACTTAAACAAAAAATTAGGACCCTCCGTGGGGGTGTATAATATGAGCTGGCAACTACAACAAAAAAATGTGCAATCTTGAATATGCTTGGAAGATAGGCCATGCTATTATTAACTCGCTTTCTTTTTTAGATAATAATTACGCCAGGTCATGAGGTCACCTATGTCTCACCATACTGACTACCGACGAGGTATCGCAGTTTTACCTGATATGGATCGCGTGGCCTCTTTTAGTCATCCAAGAGATAAAAACGTCCTTTTTTTTACCTAAGTACGTGAATCACAAGAGGTTATTGAAAAAAAAAACGCTCTTTCCACGATACCGCGTCAAAGTTTAGTCTGGTGTGACTTGAACCCTCTCCATTGTTTATGTATCGACTTCTCGCTTTAGAAGGCTAGTCCTTTCCAAGTTGAGGACTATTGAGGACTCTGTATTTAGGGACTATTGAATAATTTTCCCAAAAGTACATTAGTTTTTACATGAACAAACACTGCCATAAACAAGCTGTTGAGATTTTTATATTAATCGCATTGTTAATAATTGTTTTTATTGAAAGAGTATACTCACTTCGAAATTATAGTTGTGTGTTAGATTTTAAGACAAAATACCAAAAACTTTATAGATGGCAATAGACTAGTGTAGTTACTAGTATATTCAGTCCAATGTAGAAGCATTTTGTTAACAAACAGGAGGGTGCCCAGCACTTACTGTTTTCGTCTAAATGACCAAGTTTCTAAATAAGTCTTATGCATAATTTTCCACATCATATTTGTATAATATGCCATTAAGTATTATTTGTGTAGGTAAATAAGCCTTAATATTATAGCAATATGTTAGAAAATACGCATTTATCTGAATGAAACTTTTTGTGAGAATAATGCTCGGAAATTGTGAAGTTTTAAGTTTTTTTATGATTTTAAATTAAAGTATTTATAGCGTACAACAACTTTTATTCAAATTAAATACAACCTTGAAGGAATATATACATTAATGTTATTACTTTGGAATACTATACATTTATTCTTGATAACTTTTTAAACATGTTACAAAAATGTGACAATTAATGCAATATCATGTACATACTAAACAGTTGTTTGAACGTCCATGAAACTATTTAAAGAAAGAATAAATAAAGCTAGAGTAGTGAGTTCACTGATGCTTAAATAGCCGAAAGTAACCGTTAGCACCTTTACTGATAAATAGTAAGACTGGATCTGTAGTTCTTCAGGCAGAAGCATGATAAGATCACATGGGCTTTCTCTAACTATTATCTACAGATATTCCATCACCCCACAATTGACAATCATGCTGCAACCACAAATATAAATTATTATTAAGAGGATGGTGCTTGTGTTGGCATATAAGGTTTAAGCAAGTGTTCAGAGAATGCGCCGACGGCGTCCGCGCCGCGAACTTCTTTCTCTAGCAGTGGTAACTTTGTGACATGGAAATCTTCATACAAATCTGCTATTTGTTCCAAGTATTTCTCTTGAACCTTGTGTCGCGCCGCGCACAATTCGCAGGGGGCGGAGGCGCGCATCAGCAGTTGGTTCACTATGATATTGTGTGTGTCGATACCACAGCGGGTTAGCTCTTGAACCAAGCGCTCAGTCTCATACAGCGACAGAAACTCAGCGATACAAACACACACAAAGGTCGTCTGGTTGGGGTCCTTGAACTGGGCATTGACTTGTCGGATCACAGAAAGCATTTCATCCATTTTATTGCTAAACATGTCAGAGTTGAACTCGGCAAGCCCGAAGAGCGTCGCCACTTGATTGATGAATGGAGCAACCTGTAATAATTAAAATTATTTCATTGTTATATGCCTTGTAAATTATTTCATTATTATATGTTATATGCATTGTTATTTCTAATAGTGATCCAAATGGTGTCCACTGCCTATTTTGATGTTTTGTCTGGTTTACTGGTAAATTCTTTATTTTATTAGGGTTATCAAACGGGTTGTATAGATAGATAACTCATTTATTTGTCAACAAACAGTACACACATTAGCCTAACTTAACAATAATTACTGGGTAATACACTGTTTTACAGATATATCAGTACACACATGAAAATTATATACACAGAAGTACACATGCTTAAAACTAAGCTACCACAACTCGATACAATTGTATAATATGTATACTGTGCTGGCAAAAAGTTTCTGACGCAGCAATATATCGCAGCCAGGCTACGACGCTGATCATTCTGCAAGAACCCAGGGTATAGTCGGCGCGTGCTTTGTTACGTAACCATCAAATAAGCATTATGTGTGATAGTGTGTTTGCTCTTAACATAATAATATAAATATATAAAATGCCTAAATAGTACGAAATCAAATAGAAGTAGGTATGTTAGGCGACTTAGGCAGGTTTGATATCTATCGACACAAGTAATGTTACGTAAAGGTGGGGGATATCGTTCCAACATTTAGTTGCATTATATCTGAAACTACCTCTAAAGGAGGCTGTTTTGTGTTGCGGGATGACAAGAGGCAGAACACTTGTTTGGAGGTTGCTACTCTTTCCTTCGCTTCGCCATGATAGCTTTTGGTACAGGTAGTCTGGTGATTTAGTTTTTACTAGGCCGAACATTAGGGCTGCCAGGACAAGCTTTTGTCTCTCACGCATTTTAAAAATTTTAGCATTATGGAGAAAGGGTGTGACGTGTGTTCTAGGTGGTATTTTAAAGCAGTATCTAGCGCACGCATTTTGAACCCTGAATTGGGTATTACTTATTCTAACTTACAAGCTAAACAGAGTTTATTGTGCAACCTGCACCGACAACCACCACCAACCACCAAATTCTGTGTGATAAGCAAATCTTTTGTTACCTTTGTCTTCAATTTCATTAGTTTTCCAAGTCCTCTTTCAACTACTTGTGGGAAGGACAGAAGACGGAGTGTGTGACCAGTAGGTGCAGTGTCAAATACAACGGCACTGAAGTTCATCCCTTTTACCAGCTTCATCACCTGCAAGATTGTATTCGAACATTAACACTGCTGCTGCTTGCCAGGTTAGCATGCAAATCTGATGCTGTTTATTTGCATGCTACTCTGATAGCTTGGGTAAGAATTAACCCACTTCAGAAAACAAATTGGACAGTTCAAGTCAGTACCTTCTCAAACTCATATTATCAGTTGTATTAGAGGATGACTAATTAGGTAGTTTGTTATCTAATTTTATTGAAGTTTTATGTGATGGATGATGCAAGGTATATTTGTGCAGGCGAAATAACTAGCCGAATAACTAGCTGAATTTGACATAAAGTAATTACCAACATAAAATAGAAAAATATTTTTTAATAGGAAATTCAAACAGGCAAAGACATACAATTTTCGTGATCTCACCTCGGCATAGCTCATAGCCTCATCAATACCAGGGAAGGCACCTACAATCTCCTGCATGACGCCCTTGCCGAGACGCATCGCCTCTGTCTCACCCTCAAAATATTCTTCCGGAAGCTCATTCAAACCAACATTCGGGTCAATTTCCATGGCAAACAGGTTATCAAAACCTTTTACTTTTATGGGAACCTAAGGACAGAATCACGGTAAGGACATAATTATATAGAAAATCAACAATACTTTATACTGTTTATGAAGAAATTATAAGTGTACTTGCCTTCGAGAATTTCTGATCAAAGGCATCTGAAATGTTGTGAGCAGGATCAGTGGAAATAATCAGTACGGACTCTCGAACCTTCGATAATTGGATGGCGAGGCTGCAGCTGAAAAGTGAATAATACGTGGCCACATTATTTCCACGTTAATTAAAGAATTCAACTTGAAACAAGATAAAAGTCGTACCTGCAGGTTGTTTTGCCAACTCCACCCTTACCACCGACAAAGATCCATCGCAAGGACTTTTGATCGATAACATTTTTTAAGGAAGGTTCCAGTGGTTCGAATTCCTTGTTTTCGTCCATTTCTTACTTATTTTTTAGATATTTTCCAAGAAAATAGAACTACCAAGAATTTGATTACTGTAAAAACTGACGTGTTAGAGCTAGTATTGCCATAATAAAATGAACGAATGAGTTCGTTCGTTCGTTGGTCTTCTACACCCTGTATTTTCGGCGGGTGTAGGTGCGAGTTGTGAGGTGTACCCTCGTATCTCGAGCTTCTTCTCCACATTTGTGGGTCTTGGTATGGGTGGCATTCTGCCAGGAATCAATCGACGGCTTCTCCTGCTGCACTTCGCTGCATCGCGAACGGACGCTGCGTGGCGCTGGGTCAGCCGGCGCGCTCGTCCAGTTGCACGATGTGGCGTGCGGTCGGAGAGCGCAGTTGTGCGCGTAAAGCGCGGGGACACGAACGCGGCTTGCCGAGTTTCCTCGTATCGCTCAGCGTTCGTAGGTTTCTTCTTTTTCTGGCATCGGCATCGCAGGGGCAGTCAGAGCTGTGTGGGGGGTTGCTCACGCCGTGAGGCGGAGAGGGGTTGCATTCAGGGGGTGTGGTCATATCCGGTGAGGGCTGGTCGGGCCAAGTCTTCGCACACGGTGACGGCTGCGCCTTGCGCTACGCCTATATGCCACCGAGGGGGCACGACCAGCGAAAAATCCAGTGCAGCGAGGCCGGTGGGGATCGACCTGATCTGCGGGGGGCCGCTCAACCGGCGACGGCGAGGCGGCGGCACGCTTCGGCGGCGCTGCCGAGAAGGTCGGAGCGCGATGCGCGCGCGCGGCGGCGACAGTAACGAATGAGTGAGTGAGATATATAAAGGGGACGTAACGTGAGCGTGACCTTACGGCGAGCCCCTTATATCCTATTCTCCCCTACGTCTTTGGGCGAGCGTCCGTGACCGTCCAACCCATCCTACCGAACGAGACCCGACCTGGCAAACCCTATCTAACCAAGCATCATCAAATTAGGGCAACACAAGAAAAAATGTCAGTACTCACTCTCACTTCACTTCAGTCACTCACCCCCACATCGACATCACATCTTACGTCAGAGACAGAGTTTTTAAATGTTATGCGCGCGCGTGAAATGAGATTTATTCGATTTTCCTAATAAAAATAATTATCAATGAAATGAATAACTTTATGAATGAAAATAATGCTTCACCGTTTTCCCAGATGCCGGTTGACATTCAAACTCTATGTAATTATAACCATTATTGTGATTGTTTCAATATGTTCTTATTTGTATCCTCAATTTAAAATTTATTCCCCAACTCCAGTGTTCTTAGCGACTAATGTGCATCATAGACCAACGCGGCACCTTTCCAAGTTGGTAACGGTTGTGTTTCGTCAGTTTGAAGAGTTCGAGAACGATGTCGCGGACAGTGTCCAGTCGTTCGTTTCTGCCTTCCCGAACATGCCCGTAGTAGTGGTATGTGATTCCAAACCATATCCGCCTTTCCCGTACTCTGCTTCGAACGAAACCCTTCGAAACGTGAAGGTTGTATCGTTGGAGTTGCGGTTGGCCGCTTCGCCTCGTGAACTGAAGCCTTTGTCGTATATATCGACTGATTTTGTGCTATTTGTACCTGACTCGGTGCGAGCGGTTCGTCGCACGCTTCAAGCGGCGGCTGGGGCCGTCACCACGTACCCTACTCATGCCATAGCCATCGGTGTAGGGAGTTCTCGCCTTCTCTGCCAGCAACTGAATTGGAAGTATCAAGACTGGACGTTGCAGTACAATAAAGATTCATCAGGCAAATTGTGTGATGCTGTACATGGTCAGCATGCGTTGATGATAAGGACCTCAATACTTCAAGTGTTACCTGGGCCCTTTGCCTTACCATTTCCTGAATCACTTTACTTGCAAACTAGAGTAAAAAATGTTAAGGTAAGAATAATAATTTGTTATTTTTTAAGAAAATAAAAATTTGTTGTAGATTTTTGGGATAGGACTTGTTTGTATCTCCTCTACAGTAAAATAAATGCATACTGTAAAAATAAAATTTATGTCTCTCGATGTATTTCAGGTACAAATATTGGACAGTAAGTTAGGAGTAGGCCGCAGTGTGCTCAAGTCCCCTGCGGCCCGGCAGCGGGCGGCGCGTCGCATGCGGGACCACCGAGTGGCCTTGTACAGACAGATTGGAGTAAAAGCTGTTATTAGGGAGGATGGAAGAGTGCAGTGGTTCGGATGTAAAAAAGAAACCCAGGTAATGGTTTGTGTGTTCTTGCGGTAAATTGATATTTTTTAGCTTTTTTCTTTACATTAAGAGCAATTTATTGTGAAATAAGTAGATTTTTGTAGTTAATGTAACATCTCATTGTGGTTTTGATGAATGAAGGGATTAAAAATTAAAAATCTTCAAAGTTTATGTAAAAAGTATAACAATATAAATAAATTATCTAAAGTTACTGCCCTTTGTAAATTTTAATCAATATCACTGTTTTTGTGTACAATAAGAATAAGAATAATTGTTGCATTGAGCAGAAAGTAAAGTTTTATTGCACCGAGTGTTAGTCTGGAGCACAAGTGATAGCAAGGGTTTTAAATGATGCAGTAAAGTTCATTATTGAATTGTTTGTGACAAAGTTGCAATAATTGATTTCATAACATACTGGAGCAGCAATGTTCCGTTTTGTGCGCACATTTTAGGCTCATAATAACGAAATTATAGTATAGTTAGAAGAAATATACTCTATTGCACTGAAGGATATAAACAGATATAGGTACATATACGATGTATCTCCTTAGGTGTCTTATTTGGTAAACAAACATGGCGATAAGGTGACCATAGACACAAAATAGTGCTTCCAAATAATAGATTTCATTGATTTAATTGAATGTAATTGAATTGGTGATTAATTGTAATTGGTAATTACAAGCATTTCGGAATATCCTACGTCGTATATATCTCTTACTCTAATTTGTCATCATTGACGTATTTATTTTAGTGATGGGTTAACTCGCTTTGTCTAGAGTAGGTCGAGTTGAAATGGTAGCCAACTCGAGTCGCAACTCGAGGCGGGCGGCGGCGGCGGCGCGGCGCGTGAGTGCGACTTGGGGCGCATTCCGAATCAGACTTTCAGCACTGTCAGCGATCAGAAAAGCAAAAAAGTATGAGTTATGACAGCTGACAGTAATTCGGAACGCGATTACGGGTGCTTAAATCGATTTCAGTGCGTCTCGGAACGCAGGGTTGCTAGAAGTGCGCGCGCACGTTATTCGATTTCGATCGAATCAAGACAAAATATCTACGCCGAGTCGACTCGACGAAATAATGAGCCATTCACACTGCGCATATTCGCAACGCATTTCCATCATCAGATCAGCTTTAAACAAGATACCAAATTATGATTGTTGTTATGTTGCCCACATACTTGTCTTGTAATTACAAGAACATAGTTTGCACACTAAAATTTCTTCTGGCAGCCCTGATATAAGGGGTCGCGCAAATAAAGGAATCGATGTGCCCTGCGTTCCGAAACGCGCTGAAATCGATTTTAGCGCACTCAAAGCGCGTACCGAATTACTGTCAGCAGGCGAAACCCATACAATCTGATCGCTGACGGCGCTGACAGTTTGATTCGAAAGTCACTTACGCGTGTATCGGAACGCGCCCGTGATTCATTCATTATAACATTTAACATACATTTTTTAATTGCAATGGATAGAGACATCACGTCTGACCACTTATTTGTCAAATCTATTTTTCTCTGTCTACTTATATTTTTAAAGATTCAACCAGTCTATTCCGATTAAATAATTGAATTGTGTATGAGTGCGTGATATACCTCATCTCTAAAATCCAAAGATAATGTAGAGATACCCGATCGAAATATGGTTTGAGGTTAGAACGATTTATTGATAATTTTGCGAAAAACTTAAGTTTTCGATGATTAATTCTAACAGAATTTGTGAGTGAATGCTTGATAAGTGTTTGTTTCAGGTGTATTAATATTTTGGGCTAGTTCTATAGTGTGATCAGCCCGTAAACTTGAGATTTTGTCGAGGTAAGTGGTTTGTTTACCAAATAAGACACCTAAGGAGATACATCGTATAAGAAACAAAGGGTGTATAGTGTGGTGGCCTTATCAGCAATATTTTTTCCTGGCAAATGTATTTTTCTGTGTCCTCTGTGTGATCTACAATTATTTTTTAAGTATACCTAATTTTCTTCCAGCGGTGCTTCCCCCCCGTGCAAGGCACTCCGTCGTACGTGCTGGCTGGTCGCAACACGCCGCCCTGTTGTCGGAGGAACATGCGGCGCTCGGTCGCACACGTACTGCAGGCGCTAAACCAAGCTGGAGCGCGGTGCTGGCTTGAAACAACATCTCTGTTAGGAGCTGTGGTGCAGTGAGTATTGTTTTAGTATTGCATTAGCTTTCTTCTCATGCAGGATATGTAGGTATATCTTGCTTCGACATTTTTTAGAATAATAAAGTCATCTAAATAGCTATGATGCCCCCACCACCGCCGCCGCTACTGAAAACTGTTTATCTGCATATATGTGTATAGGCATCGCTTTTGCGAGTGTTACAATACAAAGTGAAAAAAAGAACACGACGGACGGATGGGCGGTTAATACCCATAGTCTACGAATAAGGAAGCTATGGAAGTATAATTTTGAGTATAATTGTAAACAAAACCCAAGAAAAATATGGCCCCAAATCTCGAGTATTTAAACGAGAAACGTCACTGTAGACAGGCCAATTGGATGCGTTCACGCATCACGTCATATTCCGACAAGCGCGGTGATTGGTTCACGGCATGACGGATAACGGTGATTGGATCGCGTCACTTGTGCAGTGGATGTGTTATGCATTAAGTGTGATGGAACAAGTCAAATTAAAAATTATCGTACTTTTGCATTACTGATATCAATCAGATTGCTTTGTAATTATTTACTAAAATCACCTTATATTTATTATTTAAATGTATGATTGTGTGATTGTTTTTGGGAAGAGGCCATACTCGTCGGTGTTAAACTTCTCACGTTTTCGTATTGTATTTTGTATCCATTAAAATCTTGCCAATCATTTGTTATTTTCGAGTTGTGATTTTACTAACGTTGAAATACAAGCCTGAACTAAGGAAAGACTACATTATTTCGGAAATCCATCCACCATGTGCGATCCTGCTGGCAACGGTTCTCCGTCAAATATAAAGAGATATACAGCGACTCGCGAGGTCTACAGCTCACAGAGCCACTAGTATAGACGACTTGGCCTTGTGCCTTTTAAAAGAAAATAACAAAGAAAATTGGCAACTTCAGATGTATGGTTTACTTACATTGTCTTTCACTTTGGGTTATAGAGAAAACTTCATCATACTATGTTAATAATAATGCAGCACAATCAATATAATTTCAAAATTTACTTAGTGGGGTAACTAACGGAAAATAACAGTTTCTATTCAATATTATTTAAGTAATACTTATTATGGAGATTATTTAAGTATTTTTATAGGATATAGGTATTATGACATTATTATACCTTAATATAAGCCGTAGACATTGGCTGACTATTGCTTGCATAATCCCATCCATCATTATTTTATGTCAAGTATTTAGAATACTGAAA
Source organism: Carpatolechia fugitivella (assembly GCA_951230895.1). Taxonomy (NCBI): domain Eukaryota; kingdom Metazoa; phylum Arthropoda; class Insecta; order Lepidoptera; family Gelechiidae; genus Carpatolechia; species Carpatolechia fugitivella. The sequence continues at coordinate 5,354,855 of OX579664.1, forward strand.
ATAAATGTATTTACTTGTAATTTGTTACCCCAGTTTCTTTTTTGCTGGCTTTTTGGGCCTCCTGCACCATTTTACCTCCCCGGAGGTCATTTTATTACCTATGTTTGTCTGAATTATATTGTATTTTTGTTTTTTATCGGAAGCAGCAGTCCGTCATACAGTGCGTGACAGACTAACTAGCGCGTGTGTTGCCCTTTTGAAGCCCCGCCTTCTTTGTTGCCCTTTGCGTGGGGCCATTTTTTGAACGGAATGCGACTTCTATACATTGAGCTATTATTACTACGTATAGAGAAGACACCGCCCCATCTCAAGCGTTCCGTTCAACTGTGGCCAGCTGGCCACAGTTCACTCAGTTGCTTACTAGCTCTTGAGCGCTTCAGTCTTGTTTGTTTTAAAGCGAAAAAACGTGAAAAATCATCAAATATGCCCTCGTGTGTGTATGATGTTGCACTAATAATTCTATTAATACGGCGAAGTGCAAAGGAACAACTTTCCATCGGTGAAAAACTAGATAATCATTTTTAAACTTAATTCGAGCAAAATATTTAGCGGACGCCATGTTGCGTCATTTGTCATAGATGAAACAATTAAGATGTGACATTTGGGTGTGTAACAAGAGTACATCATAATAATATCTTTTACAGTGGAAAATGATAATCTTACACATTATTTAGTAATAAAATAAGTAGTAAATCAAGAAAGATGAAAAACAATTGTTTTTTTTATTGATCGATTTCATTGATTGATTGTTTGTACAAGTAGATATTATTTGTTTATTACGAGATATTTTGTAACATTGTATTAGTTCAAGGTTTCCACGTCTGGGCCGTAAAGATAGGGAAAAATTGATAAAGTTCATCGAATATTGTTTGTTTCGCAGTGTAAATTCAGTACTTACAACTAAAATAATTATTATAGTTAAATTTATTTGTCAGACATCTTTAAATGTTCCCACCCAATTGAATAGGCAAAATATAAACAAAGTGTCGCGTCTATGACGGTGACCTCGCATCTATGACTTATTAGCCGGCCCCCGCGCGCCCCGCACTGCCGCGCTTGTTGCACAGATTTTGTAGGCAGCGTCTTTTCTAGTACGTAGTACATTATACTTCAATGCTTCTATAGCTTCCTTATTCGTAGCCCATACATAGTACAAGCTCTGCTTAGTTTGGGATCAGATGGCCATGTGTGAAGATGTCCCCACATATTTATTATTTATTGTTATTATCCTCTCTTCCTTTTTATACAAACAAATCAAGTGCATCAGATACTAGCCTGCTACATAATAAAAAATGTAAAAAGGTTGAACCGCAGCAATGTCGCGATACTTATGATATTTTATTGTACTTATTTGCATGAGCTTGCAGGGCGCGTCGTCACGCCGCTCTACTGCCGCATCGCGCTAATGCAGTCCAATCAATAAATAATCAGCGCGGGCGGCAGCATATTAGACAAATAAATTTAAAAAAATACAAGCCATAGTCACAACATGTTCACGACAGTAGAAGTTCCACCCATTAATAATAGCTCAATGGTTCCACCTCGAGCCCTATGCTCGAGCCTTACTATTGAATTCTGTGCTATTGTTTCAGTGGCGACCTCCTACCCTGGGCGGAATACGCCGAAATAGGAATCCACGCGTCCGACGTATCCCGCGTATCATGGCTGCAGCGCGGAGGCACCGACCCAGATGGCTTCGTGTGGGAGCGCGCCACCAAGGGACATTACTACCGCGTGGCCTTCTCCGCCAACAACAGGATCTACGTGCTGGTGCTGCCCTTCACAGCGAGGAACGGAACCATGTGGCCCGCTGACTGGGTGCTGGCTCACCAGAAGGAGTTTCCTGAGAGGCATTTGCATCCGCTCGCACAGGTCTGATGTTTTACGTTTTGTTTTAGTATTTCAGAAAAATTATAAAATAGCTCAGCCCTATTTGTCCCAAAATGTTCACACTATAAATATGATCACATTATAAAAAATAAAAATGCATTTCCTTAATAAATTCCAATTTATATTAAAAGCGGAATTGATATTGGTGGCATTTCGCATCTCTGTCCTAATTTAACCCGTGATCTACTGCCGGAACTCAAACAGAAAGATTCTATAGAAGACTCACACGGTCTCTAATAAAATAAATAAATATAGGAAGAAAAGTATAATTCACGTTCCTATCTCTAATAAATACGACGACTCTGCCCACCTGAAAAGATATCCCAATTTTATAAACGAAAACTCAATGTTCCTTTGTCCTTACAGATACAGTTCGCCGGCCACGATGCGCCCGCGCCGAACGATGCGCGCGCATTCCTCGATCTAAAATTAGGCGCCTCCTCTGTCGAACGATGCGACAAACTCGGCCCGAAACTCCTTTATCCGTAATTTGCAATGAGAATAATTGAAACATCTAGAATCGCAAATACAAATGTATTGGCGGTATGATTTATTTATAGGAACAAAAGGACAAGTTCTTAATAGGTAATGTTGTCCAGCCAGAGACAGGGGCGGATCCAGAGGGGGTCATCATGGAGCCTGTGCTCCCCTCCCCGCCCTTCTAGCTCGAAAATTGGATCCGCCTCTGCATGATATGAGATTTTAACTTAATTTCCCTAAAATAATGCTTGAATCTTTTTGCAGCTAGAAATCAAACTAAAACATTAGGGAAATGTAAACATTACCACGTAGCAGTGTTGGGCAAAATTTATTTGTAATACAAATAACAAAATAATTATTTGAAATAATTTATTTCAAATAATTGTATTTTCAAATACATTCAATTGTAAATACTTTATTTCAAATAAATTTATTTCAAATAATTATTTTGTATTTTGTAATTGAAATAAATTTAGGATGAGCAATTGATATTTGTGAAGTTATCTTAGTATTAAGTTATTTTTATTTGTTGGAGATTAAATATTTCAACGGATATTATAATTTGTATTATGTAATATTTTATGTAATCCACTAACTTTATGATTCGATGGGCTATTGAGTTGAGAAGGTGAGCGCATAATCACGTGACACACACAAACACGACGCGACAAGTAATATTGCATGCAAAGTTATTTATTATTATTATTACACACTCTTTGATCGTGTGATATTTTTAAAGTGCTGGCTTCTGTACTTGCATCGAAATGTTGATATTAATATGGATCTTCCTAGGGTTTTTAATTTCGCGAAGCGGGGAGTGCCCCGCATTTCCGCTATTGTTTAATTTTTTCTCGCAAGATATTTTGTGCGAACTACAAATGTGGCAAAGTCGCGCATGTGCGCTTTGCAACTTTCGCGATTGCAAATTACGCGATTTCTCCTGTTATTTATAATAAAACTCTGGATTTGAGGCATATCCACTTTATTCTTTTGCCTCTAGGCACCTAATTCCGACCTCTGATGATCATGCGTAATTGTTTATGTGATTAAAATAAACTTTTTAAATACTTTACTTGTAAAGTATTTAGATCAATTACAAATAACAAATAATGTATTTGAAATAAAAAAATAATTGATTATTTGAAATAAAGTAATTCTCAAATAAATCAATTACAAATAATTTTATTCAAAATGTTAAAAAATTTACGCCCAACACTGCCACGTAGCATTGCAAACAATAATTAATGAAGTCGAGTTTTTGCTGCTGTTCTAGTCATTAGCCATTAACTATAATTAAGTATTAATTATTTATGTAGTTTCTAAAATTAAGTCCATGTGTCTTTCAAAATCTAGTCGTACAAAATACTTTAATAAGATAGTTTAGGGAAATATGTGGTTATTTTTCTGTTTATATAGTATTTTTTCTTATTTATAATGTTTGCTCATTCATTTTAAAATAATATTTTTAACTAAGCCGAAAACTCAGACCCTCTTCTCTTCACACAAAAACGCATCCCGAAGAGGGCGATCATACTATGTAAAATGTTCAGCAAAAATATAATATTTGCCATTTTTTAACCTTATTTCGTAATTTCCCTAACGCTATATTATTTACATTAAATTTATAAAGGCATTTTATTGTAATTTTTCCTGACTGGATAGAGTCCCTCGTATTCGGGATATGGCAGATTCGGCTTATGGCAGATAGTCGTGTAAAGTCAATATGTAATTATTATTAAGGATTTAGGTGAAATATAGTGCCATTCTAAATGGTATTGTTTGTTTTTTAGAGTTTATTATTAATAACTAATATTGTTACTTTTATTTGAATGCATTTGAGAGTAGGTAAAATGAACGAAACTAGGCCAAGGAAAAATATTTTCTTCATAAGCAATAGTATTTCCAGTTTTTCGAAGTCGTGAATTAGTATAAATCTTTGTATAAATTAATGTAAGATATTTTTGAATGATTCTTAGAGCTTTAATAATAACACGCTATGTAATGCAGTTTTAACCTTCTTTTATTGTTTTATTTCATTCATCAAACTGGTAATATCAGAGGTACATAATAATCATAATTATTAAAACGGCCGTAAAAGGAGTAAAAATAATTATAAAATAAATTCAGCAAATGGAACCTATCACTAGTGATACACACACTGTTAAAAATATTTAAAAAATATAATTAATCGTCTTCAAACTTTTCGTCGATAACTCCCGGCGTGAAAGGTGGGTCGCGGACTAGCGTTAACAATTTGTCCAGTTTCATTATCTGCAAATAAATACCACATTAAATACGTAAAATTCTATTTCTTACACAAATCAAACGAACAATTTACCTGCAATGTTCTTTGGGCCAACCCTTGTTGTTTCTTAGGCGGTTTGCACATGACTCGCAAGTTCGGTGATAATTTCACCACATGACTCGTTCCCCTGTAAACAATAGATGAATAAAAAATAAAAAATAAAAGAAGCGGACATTGCCCCCAGAGAGATTTGAACTCTCGACCCCTGGTTTACAAGACCAGTGCTCTAACCCCTGAGCTATGGAGGCTACGTGTGGCGCGGCGAAATAGCGGTTTTGTTACAATCGCGCATCGTTGAGCGACTTGAGCAGCCGTAGTATGACGTCATTTTATTTTATGGCTACGGTTTAGTAGACGTAATATTATTGATAAAATGGTAACCGATTTTATCTAATTTTACATGATAAGTAAAGTCAATAGAACTAAAATGTACTATTTACTACACGTACTTTGTATCTCCGCAAACGAGAACAGGTAGTCTCAAGTTGAAATCGATCCTCGTCAGTTTCTTTGTCTTCTTAGACACTATCGCTTGGACGCAAATGGGTCGATATTTATTCACATTTAGGTCGAACACGTAAACCTGCCAAAAGATACAAAATTTTAATTTGATTTCGTTATGTACGAAACGAAAAAATATCTTGACACCTCTATCTTTTTTATGCCGATGTATAAAGTATGCCTTTAGGGGTCTAAAGGCCTCGCCATACTCGTATAAGATTTCCTATATTCCTATCTCTAAAAGCAATATACCCTGAGCCATGTTGCCGACTCTACATTTTAGAAAACGTTGCCTTTTTGATTAGACAGGCGCTTAATAATTTGTTAATATAATTTCGGAACATGATATCCTTATCCACATATAAAAGGCAAATAATATCAAAGTTAAAATATTATATGATCTCCAGGTTTCCTGTAGGATACTTCGTTTTGAAGTAAGTATTACGACGAAAGAATTATAATAGGTAACACAAATAACAACAATTTTCCAAGAGTTTTCAGTTAAATATTTTCTTTTAAACTTTCAATAGTTTTATCAGAGGGTGACAGTCACCTTTCCCTCGGCGGTGCACGCAGCGAACACAGTGCTAGAGTAGGGCGCCCATTTCACGTCACCGACCGGGGACCCCAAGTCGAACATGAACAGAGGATCGCTAAGGTACAAAAAACTTAGTTATAGTTAAGGCATTATATAAAACCTTTTTAAAATGAGAAATTACCTAGTTTAATTATCAGGTTAGGACATCTTAATTTTCTTCGAAACTAAGTGCCGGCTTTTGCATAGTTTGAAATATGATTATGCAATAAATGATTGAAGTTAAATTAGTCGAAGCAACGAATTATCTATAGCTTCGATCATGATCTATAATCAAGAACTACTACGCTTCAAACTTGGCCCCACCAAATGAATACCAAAGAGGCCGGGGGGAAAAAAAACTATACCATACCACAATCGAATACGCGGTTTCTACAATGATGTTTATATTACTCGGTTTGTAAGTAAGCTTCAATTTACAGCAGCGACACATCTGTCTGTCTGTCGGTCCTATGTTTTAGCGGGCTTTGCTAGGCGGTTACTCTTCTTGACTATATTGTGGTTCGTTGAGTCGAAGTGATAAATATATTTCTGCTGCGTAACATCATCATCATCAACGACTCATATACGTCCCCACCGAGGGGCTCGAAACAAATAATAAAAACGATAGAGCCGATAGAAAAATCCTCGGTCTATTTTACAAACTTGTTGACCGATGCGATGTTTAAGGTTAAAATAACACTCGGTTATATTTTTTTTTCTTAAATACCTATTCACTGTAGGTTGTATGCAGGTCATACAAAGAAAAGTCAAATCTTAAATAAAAAAACTTACTCTCGCCCATCTTCCCATATTTTGACTCTCCAGTCTCCGGAGCAGGAAGCGAAGATCGTGTTGTTGAAGAAGTTATAGCTGATCCTGTACACTGGCATGTGGTGGCCTTTGTTTGAATGGACGTAGTTGCGGTTGTACTTCAGCGAACAAGTGTGTATCATGCCGTCTTCCGTGCCGACCAAGAAGATATCCTGCTTCTCAGGGTGGAAGCAGATGCAGCTGCCGCAACCTGCAGCGGAAGGATACTACTTAGTTAAATAACGCAACTTCTTTGCTGCTACTAGCTCAGCCCATGAAATTGAACAACCTATTGTTTCACATGTTTTCAGTCCCAAAATACTGATCAATTTTGCTGGGATTGAATTCCACTGGGGGGACACAATAAAATCACCATGCAGATTGTCCAAAAAGGAAGTCTTCGGAAATCACGGCCTTTAGTTCTGAATACTGCTACAGAAATTGTTGTCGGAGATCTTACGTGGCTCAATACCTCTGCCACCAGAGTTTGTGAGGTCCAATGTCAACCTTACAGCTCACATGACAAAAGAGGCTCAGGTTTGTGGTGAAGCGAAAAGCTCTCTACGAAAATGGTGTTTTTATGGAGTGAATTCCTTACTATTGACTCTGATCAGAGTCCCATCAGGTCCGGCAATGGGTGGCATGTGGGAAGACAGTGTGATAATCGTAGTGGCCTGCAGCTCTCCAGGCATCACGGCCCATTGCACCACGCGACCGTCGCCCGATATGGAGAAGAAACATGCTTCTCCGTCGATCAACCGCTTACCCCAACGAACCTTTAGAGGTGAATAGTTAAAGTTTCTATATCTATGAATATACATCTATATACATATCTATGAATATACATAAAAATATTATCTTGTAAGTCGGGTATGTTCGAAAAAGAGGAGGCTTATGTAAATGGAGGCTGCAGTAAAAAGCTGATAATGATGATGATGATGACCATGATCCACCCATTCCTCTTCTCTACTGCGCCACTTCTCAAGGTCCTGTCCTTTCCGCATCTAGCTTGATCCTGGCGCTTTGGCAATATCGTCGGACCATCATCGGGCTGGTGGTGGTGGTGGTCTGCTCACTACTCAATAGTTGATTTTGTTAACCTATTTGTATTTTTTAATGTTGACGGCTCACAATTTGACGGTTTGACATCGTAAGATTATAAACTAACTAGAAATAATACGTTAAATTGTAAATGGTTGGTTTCAGTTCACAATTTTCCGTAAGTTTATAATATCGCGAGTAAGATTATAAACTAACGGCGTTCACAATCTTACGGTGACAAAGGCTGGACTAAACCTACTCGTATGTAGCAAATAAGTGTAGAAAAATTTTGTCTTTGAGAAGAAAAATTGCACCAAACGAGGTTCTGTTCTTACACGTTACTTATAAGTTATTTGAAGTGAAAGTAAGAGCAAATTAGGTTTGGAATAGAAATAATGCAGAGCCATAGTTAGTTAGCTACATAGTGACGATTGGGTTTTACTTTAAATACTTTATAAAGTAGTGCTTAACCTCCCAGACAATGTTACTGTGTTTGTCGTGCACGGAGTCAGATTTGTATTGATACGAAGACTCCAGATTCAACTGAGCATTGTACACACAAACGTTGCCATCGTACAGTCCTGGAAAATAATACATTAGTCAATAAGGTATCAAAGTTTTACAAGTTATTCTATCGTCATTTTTTTTTCATTCTTACCAACACATACAAGATACGGCGTTTCTTTAAATACATCGAAACTGATAATGGGTGACTCTGTGATCACTGAGTACTCTGGATAAGCTGGATTCTTGATGCTGAATAGGCACAGACAGCCGTCTTTTGCCTGGGCCGAGAAATCCACTGCAAATCAAAAGAAAGTTAAACTCAATTGCAATTTGTTCTCCCCCAGACACAGACAATGTACCTCGCTTTTGTAGATGTTTTCAAAACTATCTAAAGACAAGACATTTCATCATCCCAGTCGAAAGACCAGCGATTGCTGGACAAAGACCTCTTCCTAAAGTATCTGCAGTTCGACCGGTCCTGCGCTGCCCGAGGCCACTCGTTCCCGTGACCTTCACTAGATTTCCGGTCCACCATGCCTGCCCACGCACGCTGTCTTGTTGTGAGTTTGTAAACTAAAGTTTGTTCAAATTTTCCGCTGACATATTTATTTAATCATTTATTGTACACATTAAACAAGAAAATGACAATAACACAAAGAAAAACGACATAACAGGCCTACTTATTTCTAAAGAAAATATCTTCCAGCAGACCTACATAGGTACTGTAAGGAGCGGCCTCCTTTGAGGTGACTGGCTGTTCGTTTAGTTCGATTGGATTTGAATATTTTAAATATTTTGAAATACGAATGGTTCTTTTTTGTTGTTTTGACTCGGGACGTCAACGGGCTACCGAGCAGAAGATTCAAATACTTCATTATCAACAGCTTAATACGTCCCCATCGAGGTGCTCGAGCCTACCCTGGAGCAGGGCGATCAGGCCCAGTCAACCACGCTGGCCCAGTGCGGGTTGGTCAACTTCACACACAACCTTTGAATTTCGCAGGAGTGTGCAGGTTTCTTCACGATGTTTACCTTACCGTAAGAGCGTCGAATAAACGTACCTTCATTATGAATTTATAATTCGAAAACACACTGGTACGTGTAGGGAATCGAGCCCGCGTCTCCCGGACAGGAGGCAGCGGCCCTAAGCAATATACCGACGCTCTACATACATGGACTACTCCATCGACATAGGTACTGTACGGTCCGCACTCCTTGCTGGTATTGGCCAGCGTTGTAATGTAAATAGTTGTTGCGTTGCTGACGTTGATGTCATTCGGAGAATCGCTTTTGATATTTTTTGTAAAAAATATATCGTAACCAAAGATTTCAGACGCGCGTCGCCTCGCGTTAAAGCGATCGTCTTTTATTCCTCAGAGATTTTAACTAATTCTTGGAAGTTTTATATTGTTTTAATTCATTGGGACTTGGTTAGGGTACATACATGACCCGAATCCAACAGCGAAGAGGTCTTGATAGTGAGGGTTCCACTGGACGTCGCAGACGGCGTGATTTCGCATCGGCTCGAACTGGAACTTCCACAGCGGGAGCAGTGAACCCATGCCTTCGCGAAATTCGTCGGAAGGGTCGTCCCAGTAGCGATAGTCTTGAGCTAGTTAAAAAATTACTTATCATGTAATAGAACTCAATATAAAATATAGGTAGGTATGAGTGTGTGGGACGCCCCCCTGCCAGGCGGACTGATGACCTGAGGAAGGTCGCTGGTGGTCGCTGGATGAGGAAAGCGGGTGATCGTGCGCTTTGGCGTACCCTTGGGGAGGCCTACGTCCAGCTGTGGACTGCAATAGGCTGATTGATTGAGGTAGGTGTGAACCGGTTTTGGTGCAGTAGCCACAGCATAGCTGCACAGGCATAGAGTAAAGGTAATGACGACATATTTGGTAAGCACTCAATTACACCTGACTTCCACCCTTCAAGGATTGTATTAGGTATGTGTTAATTAATACCTATACGTCTCAGCCTCGTTGGTTATTGCTGGCAGTTAATACTTATAGAATCATCGGGTTTATTTGAATTTAAAAGAAACAAATATGTTTCGAACGCTCGAGAGCTCATTCTATTTTAGACCGTCTTGATGTAAGCTTGAATCTCGAGGATATGAAAAATATATAAAATAAATGTAAATTCTCATAGCAAAAAGTTTATAATTATCGCCTCCACCCTTATCGGAGATTGCTTGAACGATACCATAGACAAATACAAACAGATAACTCCTAAACCCAAAACAAACATCGAAATTCGTCATAAAAATATTTATCCAACCGGGAATCGAACCTAGGATTTTCTGTGCAGAAGGCATTGTCAACTAAGTTAGTTATTTACTAAGTTATTTTGGGTGTCTATCTATACATTGAATATTCTTATAGATTATAAGAAGCACAGATTCGAGATCACGTTGTACGTGTGATAATTTAATTTCTCTTTAGTTGGAGTTTCTTTGGTAACTTCTCCACAAGATCATATTTAGATACAAATACTGAGCTATCAACAACACTGTTTTTTTTCTTCTTCCTAACTAATGGCGACACATCTTACGTAGACGCATTTCGCCAGTATCCAGTGATATTTGTAGGTTTAAGATATATGTCCTTGGATGGTTGTTCGGTAAATTGGGCTCAGTAATGTGATAGTACAATTACTGAAGCCACCACAAGGCTTCTTGGCATCATCTAAAAATGTCAGCAAAGTGTAAGCGATTCAATTGTTCTATCAAAGTTTAGAGTCCCGAAACATTCACTGGATAATACACTATCGAAATAATACACTAAACACTTCAATAAAAAAAAAAAAACGAAGACACGTCCGCTATTGTCAGATGCTGACAAAAGACCTACATCACTAAACATACTGTTATAAAGGTTACCGATATCGTCGTATATATTCTGGTTGACCAATCGCTCGAGGATGACCCACGCCTCGCTTACACGCTGCGCAAGTTGCTCGTCATGAATCTGCTGCGCTGATTTCACGTGTTTTGTTGTCTTCTTGCGCAACTGCTCAGTGAAAAAGAAAACAAATTAGTGTTCAATACGAACATAATCACCTAAGGATTCATCAACGGCCCGTTACAGTCCACTGCTGGACTATGAGCCTCCTCCACCGGGTTGGAGATCGCAGATTAAAAGGTTACTGTATCAAAGAGCGCTGCTGCCCGTTCCCTGTTCAATGTGTAGTCCCTAAGTCGCCTCTTACGACACTCACGGGAAGAGTAGGGGTTGGTGACAAATGTATTCTACTCTGCCGTCACCACAGGGCACACACCTAAGGATTATAACGATCCAAATCTGTTCAGTAATTTAGAAGTTATGGCTGGTTTACACGTATTAAGTTGTTTAGTAGTTAACTAAATTTTAACTTAATTTTAAGCAACTTAATGCGTGTAAACAGCGAATTTAGTAGTAAGTTGCAAGTTAAAATTTAGTGTGCAAGTAAACAAGTAGATTAGAACTTTTTCTATTTTTCGGGTAAGTTGGTGGGCGTGGCCTGTAGTTAATTTTAAGAACCGCTACGCTCGTAAGAGCACAAATGTGTGCTAATATGGCCGCCAACCGTTGGCTCGTAAGAGCACACATTTGTGCTCTGGTACTTCTCGCATATGCGGTGAGAAAGAAATACTTTTTTGACGAAAGATATCCGATTTTAGTGGTTGGGACGTGTATGGCGGGCTTTATAATAATATTTTCATTAAAATGGCAACACAAAAAGCTTTTGGTTGGAAGAAAAAAATAAAAATATGACAACTGTAACTTTTACGAATTTTCGCGGGTTCGGAAAATTTTTAGTGCGTGTTTATTGTGTTTGTTACGGTATTTACGGAAAGAAAAGGTCAGTAAAGTATTTATACATGTTCTCTGGTTATTCCTTTACATATAAAACTTGTATATTTATGAAAATAGTGCTCTTTGATACAATCAAACTCACTTTGAATAAAAGTTGTACTTCACAGCCCATTTTTTTTTTGCGATTTATGTTAGATTCCCTGAAGTATTTATAACAACAAGTACCTATATCGTAAAATGGATGATTATTCATGAATACTATTCAAGATTTCTTTCATTACTAACGCCTAATGTTGATTTTCATGAGTTTGAAAATACGAGTCGCACGACATATGTTTGATATAGGACCAATACGGCCATAAACTTTGATAGCTGTTTTCATGAAAAAAATGTATGTGGACTCAAATATAACGAGAAACGTTTGCAACACGTATTTATTACAGTTTTATTGAGAGTAAATTTATTTTTCTGATACATTATGTATTTCTCGTAATTCTATTTTATTTACATTATGTCAGCAAAGTTTCTAGACCCTGAAGTTTCCGTACCTGTAATTATATTGCAAAATGATAACTAACATATAAAAAAAATTGAAATAGATCGTAATATATTCTGGAATTAGATTTTAGTAGTAGAATGAATGTTATCTCTCAAAATTACTTGTAATTTATATTTATCTAACCCTAGTCCTTGCGAAAATCACCGCCATTTTTTTTCGCGAAATTTGACACGAGCGAAACGATGGTGTCAAATGTCAGTGCCCCCGAGCACACAGGTAGTGCGAAGTTAAGTGCGAGTGTTTTATGTTTATTTTTTGGAAATATTTTAATATATATTATTATACAGGTATATATAAAAATATTAATGATTAATATATTATTAATATTAAATATTAATCATTAAAAATAATAATAATATAATATAAAAAAATAAATCAAAATATAATAATAATTATATAAAAATAAATATTTTATTATACTTTATTATTTTATTTATTATATTTATTACAGATTTGAATTCGCTGTTGATCGTCCATCTTGGGCTAACTAAAGAGCTTAACTACTAAAATGACGTGTAAACACTTACTTAAAATTTAGTCGCTTAAAATTTAGTTAAAATTTAGTTGCTACTTGACAACTTAATACGTGTAAACCAGCCATTATGGTGGTACAGACGACAAAGGATATGTCAGGCCAGGCTGCTTGACACGGATTAAGTTTTCTCTGGTAATTATTTATGCTTTGTCATGAAATTATGCTTAATTGTACAGTTCGGAAAACTATATATGTAAACAAAATTTAGTAAAAAAATATAAAAAACATCTTGAGAAAATTCAAATCGTTTCAAGCGGCCTGGCCTGATTATATCCTTTGTACAGAGGTACCAACGAATTACAATAGTCTATGGTTAGTATCTCCTTCGGTGTCTTATTTGATAAACAAACCACTTACCTCGACAAAATCTCAAGTTTACGGGCTGATCACACTATAGAACTAGCCCAAAATATTAATACACCTGAAACAAACACTTATCAAGCATTCACTCACAAATTCTGTTAGAATTAATCATCGAAAACTTAAGTTTTTCGCAAAATTATCAATAAATCGTTCTAACCTCAAACCATATTTCGATCGGGTATCTCTACATTATCTTTGGATTTTAGAGATGAGGTATATCACGCACTCATACACAATTCAATTATTTAATCGGAATAGACTGGTTGAGTCTTTAAAAATATAAGTAGATAGAGAAAAATAGATTCGACAAATAGGTGGTCAGACGTGACGTCTCTATCCATTGCAATTAAAAAATGTATGTCAAATGTTATGATGAATGAATCACGGGCGCGTTCCGATACACGCTTAAGTGACTTTCGAATCAAACTGTCAGCGCCGTCAGCGATCAGATTGTATGGGTTTCGCCTGCTGACAGTAATTCGGTACGCGCTTTGAGTGCGCTAAAATCGATTTCAGCGCGTCTCGGAACGCAGGGCACATCGATTCCTTTATTTGCGCGACCCCTTATATCAGGGCTGCCAGGTGAAAAGAAATTTTAAATAATTTAATCGTTATTTTATATTTTTATTAATTTACCTAGTTTATATTCATTCATACTCACTCATATTTATTTTTAGGACATTCATAGGTCAATCAATCGTTCTATCTGTGTTGCCATTGCTACGGCAATTGACGTGTTTTATGGAAATCAGACATAATTTAAGGGAAATCTATGACCTACGACAATTTTTTTTTTTTTTTTTTTATTTGCCATGGCAGCAATTTTTCCCACCAAAAACGGCAGTAAAAAAATTGTCGCTGGCGATAGCGACGACGCCAAAGTAGTGTGCAAACTATGTTCTTGTAATTACAAGACAAGTATGTGGGCAACATAACAACAATCATAATTTGGTATCTTGTTTAAAGCTGATCTGATGATGGAATTGCGTTGCGAATATGCGCAGTGTGATTGGCTCATTATTTCGTCGAGTCGACTCGGCGTAGATATTTTGTCTTGATTCGATCGAAATCGAATAACGTGCGCGCGCACTTTGCGACGGTGGGGTGGGCATCTTCAACAAAACACTAGGGAATCTTAGTGAAAATATTATATTTTTATTATTTTATCAAAGTTCGTCTTTACACAACAGAAAATCGAATTAGAATCTGCTCTTTTTTTAACGTCAAAACTTACTTTCTTTATTCAAAAATAATCTAAATGTAAACGGCCAGCAACAGCCAAGGAGGCAAAGAGGTGTAGGTATGCACTCATACCTAACACACTTCTAGCAACCCTGCGTTCCGAGACGCGCTGAAATCGATTTAAGCACCCGTAATCGCGTTCCGAATTACTGTCAGCTGTCATAACTCATACTTTTTGCTTTTCTGATCGCTGACAGTGCTGAAAGTCTGATTCGGAATGCGCCCCAAGTCGCACTTACGAGCCGCGCCGCCGCCGCCGCCCGCCTCGAGTCGAGTCAACTCGAGTTGCGACTCGAGTTGACTACCGTTTCAACTCGACCTACTCTAGACAAAGCGAGTTAACCCATCACTACAATAAATACGTCAATGATGACAAATTAGAGTAAGAGATATACGACGTAGGATATTCCGAAATGCTTGTAATCACCAATTCAATTACATTCAATTAAATCAATGAAATCTATTATTTGGAAGCACTATTTTGTGTCTATGGTCACCTTATCGCCATGTTTGTTTATCAAATAAGACACCGAAGGAGATACTAACCTTACAAAGAAACTCACATACATACAAGAACCCTGAACTCATTACACATTATAATGTTGAATGAAGTTGGATGTAAGAGTATCGTGTAGGCACTGACAAACTAGCGGATATTTCGACTCTGTTGTAGTCTTTTATAAAAAAAATAAAAACAATAAGAAAGCTCGATCCCGAGAGATATCCCGTACATCACAATTATTATGATAACAATAAGAAAGTTTATATTATGTTACCCTCTTTGGTTTCTCATCCTCTTTCTCCTTCATTAGCTTCTCGTGATCCTCCTGGTAGTAGTCGAAGATGATGCTTTGCAGCGCAGTGGCCCCGTAAGTGCCGCGCGGTGGCGGGATGGTTTGGGTTTCCACAGACTAAAGGGTTAACAAATTTTTATTTAGAATTAATTAAAAGTTTAATGTTTATTGGGTTTCTAACTTTTATGATATTACGATTAATTTAAGCATTTTTAAAGTAAATTTCCTTTAAAAGTTTGCTTTATTTACCGATAACCCTGACAGGGTTTGACGATGTCGTTATGGATCCCATTGTTACATCTTGACCAAACTATATGGGATTTTACTATATGGGATTAGTCCTGGAACTAACTTTAAACTAGGTACACTTATTCTAACAAAAAAGTGTAATTTGGATTAGGTGGTAAAAAGTAAACACTTAACATACATAAAAAAACGTAAAGATCTAATAAATCTACTAGTTTTTTAAAGTTTATATATAATGTATTAGGCGCTAATGAGCCAAATAAAAACAAAGAAGCAAGCAACAAGACAAACGAAACGAAACACCCAAACGAAAAATGAAACGTTGAGGAAACGTTGGAAGACATAGTTTCCATTTATACGTGAGTGTTTCCGTTTTAAATAAATAATATAAATAGTATAAAAATCACGTATCGTTCAATAACATGGAAGCAACAAATTAACAATAAATAACGTAGGTAATTAATTATATGCTTCTGCAGTAAGAAATAAACGATATTTGATTTAAAATCAAAATTTTAACAGCTATATTCAATTTTTGCGTGTTGAAGCTACGCCGCCACCACCGTGATGTTTCACAGTCATAAATAGTTCAAGCGAAAAATCATTTTTTATTGGATGCGTACTCTCCTAGGATTGTTATAGGTGAGCGCCGCTCGCTCGCAGAAGTTGAACTGGTTGGCCAGTTTCTTGACGCGTGGCTTGATGTCTATAATTTCATCACCCAGGATCTCCATTAGTGGTTCTTCTTCTTCTTTCACTGTTAAATTAAATTGCTCTATAGAATAGTTAATTTAATTAAATTTTTGAAGGATATGGCGTTTCCTTTGTGATTTCGCCAGTTACATCAATCGCGACATTGTACCTACCTGCTTTTTCGATATAAAAATCAACCATTTCAGTATTTTTTTTTTCCTTGAGCAGCTTCCAGAAGTAAATAATTTACTTGTGGCGGGAAACTTCGCTCTCCCACTAAGATTAAATTACTAAGTCACTGAGAAAAGAAAAGTATACAAAACTAGGTTAGGTGTATTTAGTGAATTTTGGAGCTAAATGAGCACTTTGCAAAATTACTTAGTTGGCTGGCATCACAATTTGGCGGGTTTTCTACGCTATTTTAAAACAAGATGTACGCAGATGATAATTTATACAAACGATAGATGTATTTCGCAAATATTTTGTTTTTTCAAGCGCTAAACTTAATTTGCATTAAACGCGGTATTATATACGAGTAGATCGATGGTATGAATAATTGAATAAATGTTTCCACTTTTGTAATTACCTTCTATATGCGGACGACCTCAAAATTTTTCATACAGTAGATAATATTAATGACCATGACAAAATTCAGCAGGATTTAGATCGTCTTACTCAATATTGTACACAAAATAAACTCAGTCTTAGTATTAGTAAATGTAAAGCAATCTCTTTTACAAAAAAAGAAGTATAAGTCTTCTTTATAGGTTGTGTGGAGCTCAGCTTGATGTTGTAGAAACAATCAAAGACCTTGGTGTTACGTTAGACTGTAAATTACATCTTGATGCTCATATTGACAATATCGTAAATAAAGCCTTTAAATTGTATGGGTTTGTCATGCGCACATGTACTAACTTCTCTCGTCCTTCAACATATCTCTTTATCTATAAAAGTCTTATTAGATGTCAACTTGACTATGCGGTTTCGGTTTGGAATCCGTTTTATAAGAAATATATAGATGAAATCGAGTCCGTACAAAGAAAATTTTTGCGATGTGTAAATTATAGGTGTGCTCGAGGAAAAATATCGTATGAACAGCTTTTAAGTAAATATAATTTGATGGATCTCAAGTCTAGTCGCCTACTTTTGCAAACTATGTTTTTATATGATATCTGCCATGGGAATTATGACTGTATTGACCTAAATAATAAAATAAAATATCGTGTACCTTTTAAATCCCACTGTCGCGTAAAAAAACATTTTTTTGCTACAAAATTCTGCCGCACGAATACTGGTAAACGCTCGCCTATGTATAAGATTGTTCAATCATATAACCACAACTTCAATCACATGGATATAATGGCAACTCGTGTTGGTACCTTCAAAAAACTCTTATGCGAAAGTCTTAGCACATAATTAATTGATAATTTAATCATCTTTTCTCACTCTCACTTTTACTCTATTAAGTACAAAATTCTACCCTTGTATACATAAGACCGTAATGCACTTGATAAGGATTGCGTGCGTATGCCACCTTGGATACGATACCTAGTTTATAAGTAATCTGTGGTTAGCGGTGCTGGTTGCACATTTAGTTTGCATTTAATATTATACATTTTAATCATATGTCTCTCACTAAATCGAAACACTTATGTAGACGTAGGATACTTTTTACTGGAAAAATCTTATACCAACGGAAAAGACTGACAACAAGTTCGTCAGCGGTGTTTTAACTAGCTATGAAGAAATGTACCAACCAATGTCTCTACAAATATTTTTTTAACTCTGACCAAATCTGATGGCTGTCGGCAGATGTTAGAAAAAAGAGATCCCATTATGCAATTTATCTTTTTCTTCAAGTAGTCATCTTGGCTACCGTAACTTTCCCGAGTATGTTCAGATTATGTAATAAGTAGGTAATATTCCCAAGTGGTATATTTTGCTTACCTTTTTCTTCATCCTCAGCACCTTCCCCTTCTACCTGTTCGCCTTCAACTTGTTCTCCTTCTGTCACTTCTTCTGGTGCTGGTGGCGCTACTTCTTTTTCAGCTTCAGGTGCTACTTCCTCTTCTACAACTTCTGCAAGTCAAACGATTTTAGTAAAAAATACACTCATTGTACCATGGCTTAAAGCGGCTCAGATCTTTGAGCACTACTGGCTTGTTTATTTGGGTATATCATAAATCATCATCAACAGCTCATAATATACGTCCCCACCGAGGGGCTCAAGCCAACCTAATTATGGTATATTATAGTCAAGTCCATATCTACTTAAAGGTATGAACGGGTAACGGGATAGGTAGGTACGGATTTTCATACTTTAGATTGTTTTCACAACGGAATTTTTAAACAAACTACTTACGATTTTTTTTTAATTGAGGCCTGCATCTTTTTAACAACTTTGGTTTGTATGCACATGTACGCAGATACACATTTCACTACCTAGCATAGTTTAGAAACTATCCGATCAGTTAGTTTACCATTAGAAATGCCAAACCGGTTACTTCGAATAGAAAGTTTTATCGTTTTCCGAAAAGGAAAACCCGGGTTTTTGTAATTACATATGGAGGTTTTGAATTTGAATTTATACTTTTTTAGTGATGGCAAAAGTTTAAGACAAATAAAAGTTGTACATAAAAAGAGACATGTTATATTAAATACATACCTATTGGTGATACTAATCTTAAGCGACTGACCTTCTACTTTAGCTTCTTCGACAGCAGGAGCAGCCTCCGGCTCTGGTTCATCCTCATCATCATCATCAGTAGCTGCTTTCTTGATCTTTATTTTTTTTGGACCAGCGTCGTCAAAGCTCACCTTACCTAGCGATATTTGTATGTTTAATACCACAAAACTAAGAGCGTACTCATCATAAGCCTTAATCAGGGTAATTAGGGAATAGTGATTATAGCTTCGACTTCAGTCACACTTCGTTGTTCTTAGACGTTTGAAGGAATATTTTGTTTACAAATCCTACATTACAGATGTAGTTGTGAAATTTCTTGAGGTAATTATTTTAAACAGAAGGGAAATTACGAAACCTTGGGAAAATTGGCCTTCGCCACGCTATGGTAGTTTAGTAGTTTGTATTACAATCTTTGTTTACTATTTGAAAATAAATTTACGATTATCATATCAACAGCTAATATATGTCCCCACCATGGGGAAAACTTACCATATCCTGCTGCAATTTGAGCTTTGGCTTCATCAGAATCCTTTCTAATGGCCGTGCCTTGGTACACGTACAATGGATATGCTTTCCCAAAAGTGGGCCTTGGTTTAATTTTGAATAGAGATTCGCCATAGTGATAAGCAACTTCATCGGCTTTCCATTGGGGATTATAAGATGATATGATACGGCCCACTTCTTCTATTAAGTCCTAAAATTTATTCATATGAATATTATGAGTGACCTATCTGATTAATGAAATTATACTTACCTACCATGAAACGAGGATTTTACCCTTAGGCCACGTGGTTACATAAACATATTTATTTTTATTTTAGTAAAGTTTTATTGGGTTTAAAATAATAATTCATTTTCACTTTAAAATTAATTGTATTGAAATCCAGGACTTTAATTAGCTCTTAAATAAAAACCGTCTTTTGAATTATGTTGAAGCAGTTCTGCAATAATTAGTGTTCCATTGCTGAACTGCCCCTTAAGGGCTTTCTCTTTCTAAAAGTTACTTACGGCTTCTGGAACTTCTTCCTGCTCCTCCGGCTTGAGGAGGACACGTGGCTTCAGCCAGTCCAGGTCATCGTCACCGACATTAGCTCTACTTGGCTTGTCACGATCTTTCTGATAAAAAATATCACAAGTTTATACCTAGAAATTAACGATGAATAACATTCTTCACCGTTGATTTTTAAAACTTATATGAACGACCTTTGCTGGGCACTAGGACACAAAATAGGTTAATATTTTTAAGTTGAAAACGGAATACTTCGCCTTTTAAATTATGAACAATTTGAAAGTTTAAAGTTAAAAGAAGTCAAATTTCTTTCTTACACTAGACTGTACGTCTAAACAGTTCAGTGCTTTACTGAAAAGAGTTTTTTCTTCATCTGGGATAAGTACACGCTTGATCGCGGCTTTCAACATCTTGTTAGGAATATGACCACACACACAAGCCGAAGCAACGGCAGCAAACAAAACACTGGATCCTCTAGCTAAATGTTTCACGAATGCTAATATATAGGTACATATAGATAAGACATTTGCATATTCCAAGCGAGGACTTTATTGAGCAGGGTCATGTAACTTGACTATAAATAATTTGTGACATTTTTAGGAAGCATAGCAATCGTAAACAAATGATTAAAGCGTGTTTAAAGCATGCGAAGCTAACTTTTACGATCTTAATTTTGTGGAAATGGGCTTTGTACTTTAATGGATCACGCAACAGGAAATTTTACTTTCTAACAAAAAACACTAGGTGTTTCAAATTCGGTACGCCACCGGTCTAGCCATCCTTATATTCAAATACTTTTAGAGATAATGAGGGATGTTCGGCTGATCAAGATGATTTCTTTCAGAAGATTTAGCAATACTTACATCAGAGTCATTGTCACTACTGTCGAACGACATTGGTTTAGGGTTCTGCTTAGCAAAAACTTAGATCACATCCGACTAACAAACGAACAAAAATTCAGCTGCGACGGTATGGTAATACAAAAATAAAAGCCAAAATAAATGTTTCACCACCGTCTTCCTCGCAATCATAGCTCAGGGTAACTGATAACTGCAATGCATTTTAGCACCAGTAACATTAATGTAGAGATGGATAATAAATCAGATTTATTTTAATAATGAATATTTCTGCTTTTGTTATTCTTTTTGAACCAATACTTAAATACTTAAATTTATATTTTCAGAAATTATTAGTTATAATTCCTTTTGCAAATATCTTCCAAATTCTTGTACAGGTACTTCCTATGCTCTATCAAATTTCAATATTTACTTTTCAGTATTGTTCCTTCTGAGATTTTACGCATGTAAGGCTATTTAAAGGTTGAATGTATAAAAAGTCAACTGTAAGCAAAGTAAAAAAAACCTATGTCTGTGCCCTTTGTTGCCCTTGTTACTACCAATCTTACTACCAGGGTCCCGTTTCACGAAGCAACAATTTACAAGTAACAAGTTACAATTTGATATCCATTGCGTAGCCAATTTGCTTAAACTGTAAGCCCTTACCGTTTTATCTCATTGTCCCTGGGGGCCGTTTCACGAAGCTACAAGTTACAAATTACAAGTACAATTCGACGTACATTGCGTAGACGATTAGAGAAAACGATAAAGGTTTACAGTTTAGGCGAATTGGCTACGCAATGTATATCAAATTGTAACTTGTTACTAGTAACTTGTTGCTTCGTGAAACGGGGCCCAGTAGTAATACCGATATTTTTTTTACCCTAGTCCGTATTTTTACCCAGTCTACTGATCATTAGTCCCTGAAACGTTTTTTAAGTATGTTTATCTGTAGATAAAGATGTGACTGAGGTGATTTAAATCCAGTAATTTGTTCCCCTGTTACTAAATAGTGCTCAAAATAACAAATTATGATTTATTTGCGGTCTGTACAAACTTTGCGAATTGCTGTGGTTGTGGGGCGTGTCGCCAAATTATAATTAGCCCGTGGCTGGTGTAAGCCAGCACAGGGACGTTAGGACACGACATCGCGCGACAATACATTAAAACCTGCCCCGACAGGGCCGGCGGCCACGCAGTAAGGCAAAATAGAGGCACGAATTTTCCCCCTAACTGACCTTATTGCTATGTATACCAAATTGGTAATAAAGCTAGACGCGGACTTTTAGATGGCAAAGGGCTCAGACTCCTATAAAGTTTATGACAACGTGCCTAGGGGCACCCTCAGACGGGCACAGCACAGACCTCGGCTTAGGACGTTGCAGTGGGGTAAGTTACGAGATAATTTTGCTTCTTTTAAAAAATAAATAAATAGCTGCCTAACGTACTTAGCAAACATTTCGATTTTTTGGGTTTATAGTCGAACTAAATGATGGTTCTACCCCTCTATTTTATTTAGCACGTTTATAACTGAACCCCAAAGGAAACAGCAGGGCAATGCACGTGCAGGTATCCTCAACAGTGAACTGTAAAGCACCATTATTTGTTTCTATCGTAGTGGATACATTGAAGAAGTAAAACGAAATGTTTTTGTTAAGAGAAATTTTAGCCAAAATGCGGCTCTGGTTGGAATAATCGCGGCATTTGTGTGTCGAGTACCGATTTGCATTTAAAATCTTGTGTATAGTAATTCAGTTAGTCTTTAGTTAACCGCAGTGGTGCACGTCGCGTACATGAATATGTTAAATTCAGTTACTGAACCGCCATCTTTAATCGAATATTGCCATGCCATCGAGACTTATTTAAAAAGTCAGTCATGAATTCATTCAGTTGAAGAAGGTAAGAAGTTATTTTTAGATGGCTTTTAAATTATTAGGAATATTTCTTTTAGTAACGGAGTGTTAGTATTATGTTGTGCTCACGAAGTATATATATTATAATTTATTATTGATTTGCCAAAGGGTATGGTGGGTCGGGAGCGATAAGATCATCATTTATTCATTTATTTAACAGTTTATAGTCCACAATTAACAAAATTACAATAACATTAACAGAAACCACACAACAGATCTACTTTATTCTAAAGAAATGATCAAATCTATTAATAGTTCATATTTTATTATTATGCTTTAAAGTTTGAGGTAACATTAGAATATTACCTCAAACTTATAGATAGAGATACAGATATCTCCCTCTTGCAATGACGTCAGTACCGACATGCGAGCCATTGCGCACAGTATGAAACATAAAACATTTTTATTATGTCTTATGCGTCGCGTGATGGATATCGGCATTATTCGGCATTCAGCCCAGTATCGGTCGATCGATGGGCAATACCGTTGTAATACTAAAACGATGCCTTCTGATAACGACCTGCCGATAATAAAGCTAAATAATAACTTCCGCACACAAAATCCCGTAAGTAGAATACTTTGCGTGATGCCCTCATTATTAGGTTGGGAGTCGAAGTTTCCAGTTGTATCTTAAAATGCGAATGAACTACAATGGACAATAAATCTTAGGTAAGTTCTTAAATAAAAATAAAATACATATTACATTACATACATAATAGAGAAGACAAATTAAATTAATTAATAATGTAAATATTATGTAGTAAGGCGTTTAATTTGCTGCTACGAGATATTTAATAGTTTCCAGACTCTCGTTCTAGGATTCTCGTTGCTTTTTAAGATTAAATAAAAACAAATATCTACTACTTATTAAGGACGAGTCAATTTTAATATAAGAGGTTGATAAATATTAATTTCTAAGGTAGTTTAGAATGTGTGAATAAGTAGCATACATTTTGTAGACTAGCGTAGACGCAGAGCGCAGGCGTAGCAATTCGTAGCAGTATTATTCGTAGCGTTCGTAGCACGGCTGTAGAGCTGTAGGTCATTATTGGTTGAAACATAGAAAGTATCAAGTTGTTTTTGCCTTCTAATGACGTAAATGTTTACGTCATGTAACGGTGTTTTCTTGGTCAGAGGGCGTGCATTGACGTAGGTAATTGGTTAACGTGCAAACTCCATGTGAGTAAGTATATTTTCTAAGCAAAATGTATTTGCTATACAACGATTATATTATGGACGGCACAAATGGCGAGGTTATGTACAAATGTTGGACAACACAACACATACCTAGTGTCTAAATAACATGTAAGTTTACTCTTAAATACCAGCATGTTGTAGGCTAAACAGCTCGTGTGGACGGCACCATGTTAGACGGACAAGACACATAGCCGACAAGGAATTCTACATAGTTTCAAAGCACTTTTTCTTTACCACTTTGATGTTAAATAGAATAGAATAATTATTGCGCACAAGAGATACACATTGAAATGCAAACAAGAAGTAGAGTGTACAGATGGACGGTCTTATTGCTAAGGTAGCAATTTCTTTCAGGTAACCTTATGTTGATACTAAAAATATTAAATTTATTGCAAAATACCCTTTTTCAAATCTTTAATGGCTTGTTTTCATTTGGATGCCGGTTACATTAATTTATTAATTTGTCTATTGTTTTTGAATTTTCTTTTTTCCATTAGCACCAGTCAATAAATTATAGTTGACGTGTAATTAAAATAGTTCTGATGGTAAATAAATGGTTACCTATAAAATAAGGTACTGTCATGTATTGTATTTAAACGTTCTCGCAATACAAGTGCTTTGAAACTGTTAAGAAGACATTCGTCGAGGATGTATTTACAATGTTGGACAATCACAAGTCTGATGTAGCATAAGCTGCCTAATGTAGGTCTAAGTACTCACTCCTTTTAGTCGTATTAACAACAGCTGTCTTATAGTTTTCTCGGCCTTATTGCGCCAAAGGTCGGGCAACTTAGGCTTACTGCCTTGCGGGCTAGGAAGCTAAATCAGTTTGCAAACAGTTTATTAGACTTGTCACAAGTTTTCGTGCTTATTGTAAGCTGTTTCTTTTTCCACAGACGCAATGATTACTGATTTATGTTTTAGGTGTTATCCGGATCGTTTTATCTGTTACCTTATAAATCACCACATTTCTGCTTGTTTTCATTCAGTGTTTCTTAGTAGTCATACTAGGATGTAGGATGTCCTACTAGTATGACCTGTGAGGATAGTTAGTATCATACTTTTTCTCCCCTTCACTGCTGGGTATACCTAAGCATTAATTCTGTGCCTAAGCTTCTTTTTTTTCTGCTCTATTCTCATAGTCCTTCTTTTTATCTCTATGCATATAATATTACGAGCTCGGTGCAGACAAATATTATAAGTGGAAACTCAATGTTTAACCAGATAGTGCCTTGTAAGGTGCTGGATAAAAACATATTCGATATGAAAAGAAAAACATTAGAAATATCTTTGAAGTTATTTTGAAAGCTGAACAGGAATATTATTTCAAATTTAGTGACTGAGTATCTATCTAGCGCATAATATTCTTAAAACTAAGGCTGCAACATGTTAGGTATAAGCTACAATACCTACATAATTTCTTGTTCTATCTTATCTATTATATGATTAAAATAGTGGTAAAAATTCAAAGAAGAATAAACAAGGGAATAAACTACTAGAATGTTAGTGTTAAGTATGTTAGTTGACGTCACAGTTTTTCAATAGTTCTCGCCAGTGTTCAGTGTAGGTAAGCGTTTGATCGATGAGTGTAGACAAAGATTCTAGTTTCAAGGAGTAGATTTAACATTGATGTTTGATATGTGCAAATGCTATAATGATAACAGCCAATAGTAACACATTTACTAAGTAAACTGCTTATTCAAATAACTTTTGAAAGCACCAGTATTTAGCAATTTAGATATGTAAATAGAGAAAAACTAAATATTTTGTAAATTAAAAAAAATAGAGTATATTCGTACCTTCTTCGGCGCCATTATAGAGCTTGATGTTAGAAATTAATACTGAATCTCCAAATAAATAACCAAGTTTCCGTTTATCTTTCTTCTTGACAAAGTTTGACAAGTTCATAAATAAATTTTATTGAAATTCGTAGTGGGTTAGGTAATGCGCGCGCAGGCTGGGGTTGTCATGGTAACAGAGGGGGAGCTCCCCTCGCTCGCCAGAGCTCATCTAGCGATACTGTAGCCTGTGACGTATTTAGGACCTGCCGGTTTCTGTCCTTGTGGTTTTGTGGCAAGGATTTACCCTTAACAGGTAAGTTTTTTGTGGAAAATCATAATCGTTTCTACTATTTCACCTCTGATCTCAACTTCTATAGTAAATTAGAGTTTGAAAGGATTCCATGAATATTTCAATCTATCTGAGGTGTTATAATACTAACATCTAATAAGTATTCAAAGAGGGCGATTGTAGCACCTACGCCAACTTACATGTTAGCTTGCATGTTGTTATGTTATCAATATATCTATCCCATTCGTATCGATCTTTGTTAGAGCAATATCTACATCCACATGTAACAGAATGTAAATGTAATCGTCCTTTGATGTAAGATACGATGCGAATGTAATAAATATGTTACGTCTGGGCTTCGACCTTGGACCTTGTTTGACCTTAATATTTGTAATAATAACGTCTTCTAAACAAACATGCTGATGTAAGAGCTATAGAAAAAAATGTAGAGTCGTCTCTAGAGAAATATTTTTGTTTTACTGATTATAGATTTGCTGTATTATTGGTGTTTTCTCTTCCAGGGCTATTTAACATCGCGTTTGGAAGGTAATCAGGCAAGCTGGCGGGTGTGAATCGACGCCGTGACGAGCTGCTGGTGCCGCTGGAGTCGGAGCGGGAAGACAGCGGCATCGACAGCGACGACGAGCGCTGCCCACACCACCCTGTGAGTATGCCCTCCTGGTACTTCACAGGTCGGGTTGCTTGTAGTGGGACAATCAGATAGGAGCGAGAAGACAGTGGCATCGACAGCGTTGACAAGCGCTGCCCACACCATCCTGTGAGTTTCAGAACCGAAAATCCAATGAATTCTGCCAGCACTGCCACTTGATCTCATTTAAAATATGGCTAGAGTGGCCACGCATTCATTTATATCGTTGTGACATTAGTGTTATTGATCCACCACGCCTAGGGTCGCACCATCAATTATATCCAAATAATCAAGAAACAGTCTTACAAAGTGATTTTGACAGTGTCTCCATCGAGTCTGGAACTCAGAACTTCCATATATAGGAGATATAAAACAAAAATGCAGTAGATAGGAAGATATGATATGACACATCACTGTGATTGGCGCATGATAAATTGAACATAGATAGACTAACGGATGCTCCCGACCTCAGAGGAACAAAAGACGATCGTTTCGCTCCGAGGCGACGTGCGTTCGAAATTTTTGCTCCCGACTTTGTGAAGGTGTAGATCAAGTGGAACATTTAGTTATTTTAGGTTTGAAATTTACATTGAAGAAATATTCAGGTATTCAGGTCAAGTACATAAAAAATGCCGCCTGCTGCCAGCAAAAGTATAATCAGTAAGATCGACTGAGTAAATAATATCTGAATCAGACCAAAAATACTATTGTATGATTTGTTTAACCATAGTTTTCTATGACTTACAGACGACCGAGGATAGCGCCAGCGACGAGGAACCCGTGGTGAAGCAGCCATGGGCTAAATTTGCTAAGGATAAGAACGGCGCGGGATTATTGGTAATTTTTTTCACTACATGCAGTGAAGTTTTAGTAAAATGTTAAATAATACGCCGCTTTACTTATTCGTAATTTATGTGAGGTCTGTCAGAAATTATTGGTCTATTGTTTATTATGTGACGGTAGCCACAAGGCTCTATAGCTATAGGTACCTATGCAGACAGGCTGTTTTTTTACTGCAATTAGACTGCTAACAATTGTTATGGTCAAATGCGCCTTGAATGCTGTCAATAGTTTCAATTTCGGTACACTGCATTGAAACATCCCACGTGCTGCATTAAGTGCTTTAAATCATAAATTTACTATACGTAGTACAGTTAGGGTATGGAGTACTCTGTCGACGTCTGAATTCTCAATTCGATTATAACTCTGATAAGTCTTTAGATAACAGTAAACAGGCTCTTTCTGGACGAGTTTGCTCCACCTTCGGTCTCATCTCGCTTGCAAGTTTTGCTTGATTATGGCCAAGAGTAAGCTTATTAAAAAAAATACTTTTCATTACTCATACTCTGAAAGTAGATCGGAAGTTGCCTGTGGAGCGGATTGAAAGTAATACTTTTCAGCCCGAGGTAGAATCGCTTTCAACTGACAGCTGTCAAATTATAAAAAAGAACTGGTTCTAATTTCACATTTCTATTGATCTATGTTCCATCTTTCTATACAGCCACTCAATTACAGCCCAATATTAAATTGAAATAATATAAAGTTAAGTATTAATTAAAGAATATATATTTTTGAAATGACTTTATTATAATTGACTTTTAAGTAAAATAGATTTGGGCAAAATATTTAACATTTTTCAATGATGGAAATGAAAAATCTCGGACCCACCACGTTGGTCCGAGTGAAAAATAATGGCTCAAAAGCTGACTGGCACGGCCACAATAAATAATAAAAATAGGCGGGAAAGCAACAATCCGATTATCATTTGTTTGCCTCGAACTATTAGGGCCCTCGCTACGCTCAGGCCCCAAACCCCGTCTCGGCGCTAAATAAGTTACTTTCACCCCTCGTATAACAATGTACTATTGCAGCTAGAGTCTATGAGTAAGATAGCTATAATGTAGTTTAAAAGTAATACAGACGGACGCCTGTATTCCCCTGAAGTCTCTAGGTTACATCAATAAAACTCGTATTAATAATTATGAAAAACAAACAATCACAGAAAGAAATGGAGGACGCACAAAGCGACGGGTCTGAAATGATGATGCCGATGCGACGAAAAGGGTCTCTCTACGGGAACTCCTTGGAAGCAAGCCGTGATTCCCCGCCTCTCTACGAAGTGGAGCTGACTGCCTCTGATGAAGACGACGACGCCTCGGTCCTCGAGCTAGTGATCCCGCTGCAGACTTCCCGGTACCAGCGCGTCCCGACGTCCTCTCCAAAGAAAGGCCTTTATGTCGCACCGGCTCTGTTCTGCACCTGGTTCTGTTGTTTTCGTAATAAGTAATGTATGATTTTTTGTACCTTCCCTTTTGACCTTAAAAATGTATAAAGTTTTTTTTTAATCATATATGTGAGTAAATAAGGATTTGGTCATTCCAAAGTAATTCGTCAATTATTATTTTTAGACGAAACAGGTGTAATATTTAAGTATAGTATTTGTAAAAATATGTATTATATATAATTTCTTGTATTTTTTTTTACCTTATGCCTAAATAAATATTTACAATAAAAATCTCATACAAATGGCACTAATAATGTTAAATAGGCTATAAAGCCGTATTCTAGCTTTGATTTTTTTATTTATAAGTGGAATCTTGAAATTAACGAGATGTTGAGAACGTTATTACTTTTTTAATTATAAAACGTCGACCATTTAGCTACATCTTATTGGTTCTACGAAATTGCTGTTAAGTTTTATTAGTGAGCGAAAGATAGAACGAAAGTAATGTACTGAAGAAATATTTTGGATCTATTATGCTACGATTGTCGATTGTCTGTTTTTGGGACTTTTAAAGTTCATGAAAGTCACGGATAAAAGTATTTTTATATAACCTAATTGGTAAAAACTTTAGTGTTTATTCCGGAACTGCTAAAAAATACTTATAACAAATGACTATTTACTTTGTTAAAGTAGTAAAATGTTTTTAATTTAAGTGAATCCATTTTTAAGCAGGTCATTTGAGTGAGATCATTGAGAAGAAATGGAAAAAGAAAATGATGAGTGATTTTTGTCAATTAGTACTTGTTTCTTTTAATTATTTTATATTTTAATAAAATTATTGAAAATATCATACAAAGACTGATATTGTCAAAATATTGTCGTGTATGGTAGCCAAATCTATTTCTGCTTACTATAACTCTATAATCAGTGTCTATAACTACTGAATTATTGTAGTATTATTAAATTAAATGGAAATGAATTTATTGTATTGTGTCAAGGTTGTCTCTATTTACTGTATGGTGTTGTACGTACCCAATAACAGGCTATCTTTGTCAACTTATGTTTAATTATAATGTGTATTCACAGTGGGTATATTGTTTTATTTTTAAAAAAGGAAGAAAATTTAATTTAAATCGGGAATTCTACCAACCCACCTACCAACCAGAGCTAAAAATGTAACCTTATTGACCGAGCGAGCGAAGCATCTCTGTTTCAGCTTGGCCAAATTTGCTTTTGTATGTCCATCTGTTTGTTTGTGGATTTGTTTGTTTGTTTGTTTCATTCTACAGGTTGCGTTTCTCAACCGATTCGAGTCAGTTTTTGGAAATTTTAAAAAATGACGGAGTTATGGGGGTTTCCAGCTTACAAGGTCTACCGCTGAGGCTGTTTTCCTCTACAGATCACATTTCTTAAAATAAAATAAAATAAAATAAAATAATTCGAGGGGTGAAAGGCTAATGGCGTTAAGCGACATTTTTGGAACTTTACACTAGAGCGTTTTAAAGTTTTGAAAATTAGAAAAAAAATCGTAGAAGTTCAGTTTTTCATTTAATTTAAATTCTAAGTATACAGTTCTTTTTGAAATAATAATCCTCATCAAATGTTGTAGTTTTTAAACAAATAGAATAAACGGTTACAGTAATAAATGTCGCTTGAGTCAAAAATACTTGTTTATTTATTTTTTCAGAGTAAGGAAAAAACACTTAAGCGACGGTTCCACTTGTTTTTGGAGTAAAACCAAATGATTTAAGATACAATGGCTATCAAAATTTGTGGAAAGCTAAATGACTCAAAGAGGTCGTAATAGTGTTTTTCGTGTAAAGTCAATAGATTGTACTACCCAGCTATGGGCGAAATAGATTACGTCTAATATGCTGAAAGACCAATTCCATTCTTATTTAAGTGCAGGAAAAGTGACTCAAGCAACGATCAATATTCTAATCTCATGGACCTAAATCCTCATTTATTTAAATTTAATTTGACATTGGTCGTTAAGACTATAATAAAATCTTTATCCATATCAAAATTGCAGAACACTGAACAAGAGTTTTCGTTGATGTTAGGAGAAAATAAAATAAAAAGTATATTGAAAAAGAGTGTTTATTAGAATCTTATTTTTATAAGATACAACTTTTAAACGTAAGCAACAAAAACACTTAAAAAGAAAAACTTGTCTTTTAATTATCCATACTTTTACTAAGTTTTAATAGAATCTACTAATACTGTAACAATCAGTCAATCAGTTACGTTCTTAATAAGAAATCACAGCAATTTACCAGGCCTCCCTGACGACGGTGCGGCGTTGACTCAAGCGCCCCGCGCAAGCGCACGCCTACTATTCACGAAAAGTTTTTGAGTAACGCAAAGATTGTAAGTAGGTCTTAAATGACATTGATCTACTGGTATCATAGAAAAATGTATTTGCTGAACATACATTTCTTACTGAGAGTAGAAAAGGAAAACTGATTTAAGTACAAAAACTTTTAATAATTTTTGAAAGAAGCGACCGCTTTTTGTAAAAAGTACACGTCAAATTATCTCAAATAACCTACTCTCTTAAATTTTCGAAAAGGCTAATTACTTTAAGTCACTGCTCTAAACATAAATAGAGTAAAGCCAAATAATTCAAATGACATAATTTGTTTGTTTTTGCTGCAGGCTAATTAATTCAAGCGACATATGCCTAATATTTTTGTGGAAAGCTAATTGCGTCAAGCGACAAGCTTTTTTTTTTTTGTGGCAGGCTAATTGCTTTAAGTGACAGCGGTTTGTGAATTTTGGGGCAAGCCAAATGATTTAACCTACCAGCTGCCATACAAATAGAAACAGGAAAAAAGCTTTAACAACCATTTGAGTTTAAAAGTGAAAAAGGCTAAACGATTCAAGTAACTAGGCTTAGTATTTTAATATAGCTTAAGTCAACCATGCCATAAAAAAGGCAGTTTTTTGTGTCGCTTGAGTCAGTAGCGCAATAGAAAACAGAGTCCAAATCTATTTGCATTAAGCGACAAAAAAATGCTCAGATCGGCTTGAAACCCGGCTCAAAAGATGCAAAAAAATTCGCTGATTCCAAATATATATATAACTCAATATCGCCCTTGGTGTCGCTTAACGCCATTAGCCTTTCACCCCTCGATATAAAATAAAATAAACTTCAAAAATAAAAAAAAAAACAACGTGTTGGGGATGTTTGTCGAGAAAAAAATAATTGAAAAGATATATACAGACTCGCAAGGTCTACAGCTCACAGAGCCACTAGTTACTTATTCTGTAGATTTGTATAACAGAATGTGTGAGTCTGAACACCAACCAGCCACGGCAAAGTAAATTAAGGTAAGTATTTAATAACCGTTTTATTGTGAGGTAAAACGCTGTAACTATGACATTTTCTACACTAAACATTCTTCCGTACAATTTCGGCGGATTCCTTAACACATCTGCCTCCCTGAAAGCAAAGAACACCCTGAACTATGCTGAAAGTAAATTACTAAATGCAGTTGTCCTATTCTTTATATTTTTCTCATTTCCCATACCTTTAGTCACTAAACCCTATCTTAAAAATAGGGTTATCTTAAATTAGCTGGGAAAATAGTATAATATAAAGTTACGAAGACGATTTCTTTTTGATAAAATTTCTGAATAAAAGAAGAACTCATAAAAAGGAAAGTGTACAACGGAGTTAAGTCTATTTCGTTCTATGCATCTTTCTGTCTGTCCGTGTGTTATAGCCATTAAACTATGGGACTGTACGTACAGTCACATATATATTTCAAGTATAACTAAATACTTACGTTCTTTCATAGCGTAGTAATAAAATTTATGTATCTTATGATTATGATATTGGGATATGAGGTGGATATTTTACTTCCGGAGCGCTATTATTAGTCTTGTTAGTTCTATATGGTTCTATTCAGGAATTTTAAATAATAGAACTGGACAAAAACTCCATCTAGTTCTACAAATGGAACTAGCGGAAAGCTATTTTTCAGGCGACCATTTCAAACACTTGCTATAGATTTAAAATCTGATTGTCGGCTGGGCACTGGGCACTGGGCAGGGCAAAAATGAGGGACGTAATATATACCGCATTTTTTTAACGGACCAAATCGCTATTTGTTCCAGAGTGGTAATATAGCGGACGCAAACTTGAGAACCTTCTCTTTTGGTTTCAGTCGGGATCATGAAAATAATGAATATGCTACTCGACGATAGATGGCTCTATAATGTAATTTATCTTTAAACTTAGCACAGTTGCATCCTCCCATTTTCAGCTTTCGGTGTTTTAGTACGAAACTAGTTTCGTAGCAAGAAAACTTTCTTTATACGTAACTGGTTTCGTAGGCGGACAAAGGGGCTTTTTCTCACTTTTTTAAAGATATTTTTAAACTAGAGGTCCGCCCACGTCCGCGTTGTGTATGATTTTCCCGTAGGAATAATATTTTTTCCGTAAAAGTATCCTATATGTTAATCTAGGTTATAAATTACTGATATAAATGTGATTTGTTTTGCTGTGAACGACTGTGAAATGTTGTTTTGTTTTTGTACCTGTTCTCATGAAGTGACTTTGAATGTCTTTTATGAGAATGAAAATCTTTAAACCTAAATTATCTTCATTCCAAATTTCATCCAAATCCGTTGAGTACTTTAAGCGTGAAGGTGGAACAAACATCCAAACATATTTTCATATTTTTATTAGTGTGCGTGTGATTCAATTTACTATTACTACTTACTTCGTAAAATCTTGTAATCTCGAATTGCACTTTACTTATAATAAAACTGTAGCTCAATGTAGTATTACAGGTTGAAATATGTCTGAATATAGGAGAAGGGAAATACGTATATACAAACTATTTACGTGTTTTACAGATTTAGAAAGGCAAGCATATGAGGGTTGTTTAATAATGTTGTATCTAGTTTGTTTTTCGATTAATTTCGATTCTGTTTTGACTGCCAGTATTCTATTTTTGTATACTTTCAGACGAATAATGAAAAAACTGTTATTTTACTCACGCTTGTACTATATCCTTGATAAAATATGTTTTGATAAAAAAATCTATACAATAATGCACTTTCAGTATTTTTTTTCCTATTACTGGGCAACTTATTAACATTTAAAAAGGCATACTTAATAACGATTAGAGAAAAAGTAGACTAGACGTTGTCTATACAAGGCTTGACCAGATCATCTATTCTGATTATGAGACAGAGTGAAATGTTCTACCAGCAGCATCTTTATAGTTGCCTTTGCCTTCGGGAAAAAAGTAAATAGGCTCCATGTAACTTTCTTGGATTCTTAACAATACCAGCATTCAAATATACATTGGGAACCAGCAAAGAAAAGATAAAGCACCAAAACCCCGTAATTTTTTGCATACAACGTGTTAACGCCATACCTCTCGGGTGGTTTCTCAGCCCATGAAACTGAACAACTTTTGTTCTGGAACTATTTCGAAATCGAAAAAACAAAATGCTTTTCCTACAAATTGCCAAGTGAGTGCCTTTTTTTAGCAGTTCCAGAATAGAATACTTAGTTTTTACCCGACTGCTTTAGGAGGGTTATGTTTTTCGAGTGTATGTATGTATGTATGTATGTATATTTCTTTGGCACGCTCTACAGCCTAAACGGCTTGATGAATTTTAGCTAAAGAGGTATCGTTAGATTCGTCTTACTGGTGAGAGTGACACTGGGTACATCAAATTTATAAAAAAACCAAGATGGCCTATTTTTGGCGCCAAAAGTTTTAAATTTTTCATGCAGTCGGGTTTTTTTATAATAATAGTGGTTATTGCCAATTAGGTTATATATTAAAAATTACATGATGATGGTGATGACTTCTATCCGTGACTTTCATGAAACACATTATATATGTAGAGACTAATTGTGAAAAGGACGTTTATGGCTTTAAAAATAAGAAAAGTAAAAGTATTTATGTATTTTTTGGTTTTTATTGATACCAACCAGAAAAAGTAGGAATAAAACAAGACATAAAACAAGAGTCAAAAGGTGGTCTTTCTCTGCAGATACGATTTTGTTTTATTATTCATGCGGGAAAATTCAAGACTTAAAGAAAAGAACAGAAAAGGAAGTGAAGGGTGTACTGTACAGTTGGGTTATACTAAAACGATTTTATATACACACATTGTAAAAAAAAAAAAAAATTTCAAAGCTCTATAATTTTATACTCGAAACTTTGAAAGCGACCAAGTGTAAACAATTTACGATAATTGAGAAGAGCTTCCGGAGTAGGCCATAACAGCAGCGGTATCAATGTATCGTCGATCAAGGCCGTATCGCTAATGTGATCGGTATCAACCACTACAGCACCGCAGGCCATTTCAATCACCATAAAGTTGCTGGTCCCGTCCGCCGACTGGCGAGCCTTCCTAATGGCGCTTGTGCTAATGGTATATTCAGAATACTCAAGAGCCAACTTATACTAACTAAGCAATTAACCTCTTCAAGACACAAGTTTGCTCGCTACGAAGTTACGAACTAGACTCGCTCTATTTAATCTCGTCATGGCTGCCCCTATACTGATTAACCAAATAAATACACCGAAGGGAAGTCCTGAAATTTTAAGCCTAATTTTCATAGAGATGTTCATAATTGTCAAATCGGCGCTTAGATGGGAGCAGTTTATTAGCCTCGCATTTGAGCCGTGAGTCGCACACGTGAAGGCTTTAATCGCGTTTGGGTGGAGCGGCGGCGGTGGCGGCGCCCCGCGTGCCTCAATGGGCGCGGGGCGGCGCCCGAGCGGCCGCCAGTCGCGCCTCAAGCCCCAGAGAGGCTGCACGTAACCTCGCTTCCGACCTGCGACTTATGTAACCATCCGCACGGTGAGTCCGCAGCCTCCGACCCCTTCCTCCCCGATCGACCCCGCGCGCCGTCCCACGCAAACGCGACCTCTTTGTTGAGTGCCGATTTTAACCGATAACTAGATAAGGTCCCAAATCATATGTTGTGCAATCGTCAGCTGAGAGGTGACATAATCGATGCAGTAAGTACCGGTGGTGAGTGTGTCGGCGCCGCCGGCGGCATGCAGGTGCGTTATGTAACGGGCCATGCACGCGGCCCACGCGCTCAGGATGCGCGTGATCCTACGACCTGCTCGCTCCGCAAGCCAACTCCAGGAATGTCGCTCGCCTACCTCGAGGTAGCCGCTCTGCCAAATGTTTTCACTGGGAATTTTGCCAATTTAAGTCGGCAGATAGGTCAAGTTCTGTTTGTGTCTAGCTTTACCTTCGTTTTATTAGATTCTCATTCCAATAACACGTAAATACCGTAACCAATATTACTTATTTATTCCACATGCCCCACAAAAACGGAATTGAAATAGCATGCGAATAAGACGTTGTGGAGACGTCTACAAATTTGTTTTTTCCTGTTATCCGAGCTTTATATTCAATTGCGGTCGGTATATTCAGCGATTCACTTAATATTGTCAATAGTTTACCACAGATAGAACCTATTTGGCAAGTCCACGCATTAAACTCATAAATTGAGTATGTACTTAATTCAATTTGTGAAGGAAAGGCTAATGAGTTGGGCAACGAACGTAAAGTACACATTAGGTTATGTAATGTGGGAAGAAAGGATGGTTGTAGGTAATTGGAAGGTTCGCTCTAAGAACCCGAGCTCCAAAGACTTGGGTAAGGAGAAGGGATTATGCGATCTCGTAAATGTTTGTATTATTGGAATCAATTTATCAAGTTGTAATAGGCTTATATACTTTTCAGGATTACGAGGACATACGCTTAAATTCTATCAATGATTGAGAAAAGCTTCTCCTAAAATTATTTATTTTATCTTGTATAGATAGACCTTAGAGACTAAACTAAGAGTTTAAAAGTAGATTCTGCGACGACGCGCTATTTTTCTCGACGAGTTGTTTGTCGGGATTCTTAACGATCGATTCCAACGAATTCGGGATACTATTCAATGAATCGACTTGCAGACTCATTTTGCCGAGAATTTATCTTAAGACAAAAAATCTGTCCAGAAGCGTGACCATTTATCACGATAGGTGGCCACTGCGAGCGACAGTGAGGCAGAGGCTTTATTCACTTTTTGTATACTCAGATATTCTACGGATAAATCATTCGGTAGTTTATTTCCACGCAAAAAGAGCTTCATTTGTTCCCTTTGTGATTCGTTTTCCGTAAATTAGTCTCGCTTCGAAAATATATTTACCTAAATATCAACAGCAGCGCATTGGCAAACAAAAAATTAAATTGAAAAAAAATGGAAAATCACGCTCGAACCTTCTCGCGATAATATCTCCAACAGAAATCGCGCTTTTATGAAAAGACTGTTGTTTGTACTTTGATAACGAAAAATTTTACGATATAGGCCTTTTATAGCGATTTTATACGATGCTTTGTGAAGAGCTGGGTATAATGGAGAATATTTAGAAATGCCGTATATCTTCTCGTGTAGAGTAGCTTGTACAAAGGCTCTGGTTGATAGTAGTCACAAGGGCGGCCCGGGGCAAAGGAACTATTAACCTCAGCGAGAGCAAGTTTTCTGCTATTTAACTTTTTTGCAGACTATTTTTGTAGAACGTGTCCAGAACTCCAGACTATAGTTGAATGCACGTTGAATTTTGCATACACACGGACAAACTCAACTTAAACAGGCAAACAGGTTTATTATACAGGCGATAATAATATTAAAAGATAATATATAATAATTACTGTTTGATATCAGCCGCCAAATATGCAATTGTTATTTAAGTATTTATATTAGAAAGATTTACAGACAAATAATTAGATAGAATAACAAATATAAGGAGAGGTTTATGCATTTTTAATAATGGTTTAACTAAAATACAGTATTCCGGCAGTGAAATAAATACTTATATTACGAGTAATTATTATTATTGTTGTTAATGGGATTTATTATGTGCATGAGTATTGAGTAAGCTAAGGTAATAATTTCGTGACTTTATCTATTTAAAGAAAAATGTGGCGTTTTATTATTTTCATTATGTAAAAAAAATATCCAACCAGACAATAAACAAAGTGTAAAGACACAAATGTACAGGCGATTGCCTAAAAAAATCAACATATACCTATATAGCGGTCCATTGCGCAGGAAATATTTAGGTGCAAAAAATGTCTATGTATCAGCATTATATATACTGACTGTTTGTTATATATGTTAATAACATACATATCTACCGGGATACGAGTATAACCACAATTTTGGTTCAAAATAAGCTTTTTAATGAGCTTACAAAAAAAAGATATTTTAAACCAAATTCTTGGTAGATTTAATATTAACAACTGCGAAAACCCAAAATGTTATATAAAATTACCGGAAATTTGTATAATCCGGCATTCTATAGAATACCTATGCATTCTATACAATACCGGATGTTCCTCCGGCAATGTGTAGAATTAGTTGGCGGAATTCCACACATCGCGAATTCAACTTATCTATACCTAATTAATTTCATAATTTGCCTGGTCTCCTTCCGACATTCTACAGAATACCTAGATATTGTATAAATTGCCTAGGCAGGGTATATGGTAGCGATTCACACAGTCACGCAATTTAAGTTCGCCATTCAAATTTAAGATTCTAATATTTGAGCTGTCAAACATCGAATTTGTTATGGACGCGTCGATTGTACAACTTAAGAGAGCACGTAAAATATTTTACTTAAAAATCTCTTAATCTGACAGCTATAACGACAATTTTAGGTTGTCATTCATTAACAATAATATTCGTTCGTCTGAATTCATCATCTCTCATTCATTGGTCGAAACGAAAAGGATAGCCGGATTTTAAAATTAGAATTAGAGCATGACTTCCCGAATTGGGGCCAATGATAAACTATAAATAAAGTATTTCATACATTGCTTAGACGA
This sequence comes from Carpatolechia fugitivella, assembly GCA_951230895.1. Classification (NCBI taxonomy): domain Eukaryota; kingdom Metazoa; phylum Arthropoda; class Insecta; order Lepidoptera; family Gelechiidae; genus Carpatolechia; species Carpatolechia fugitivella. The sequence continues at coordinate 5,393,655 of OX579664.1, forward strand.
GCTCGGCATTCTATAGAATGCCTAGGTATTCTATAGAATGCCCGAATTATACAGATTACCGGTAACATATACAGGTATAATGTTATTTCTGTCGCCTATGCGATGTTATAGCGTGACTAAAGCCCATCCAAGTAAAATTTCTCAATAACTGAACGAAGAATCATAGCCTATATTCAACGCCTATTATTGGATCTACATTCATAAATCGAATGGAGACATGAAAGAGAAATATTCAGATATGAAACGTTTTCGTGTTGTTAGGTGTATTAAAAGAGTCCGTATGTATATATTTGAGCTGTGATATAATATTTTTTGTAACAACCTGCGAGAAATAAAAATGCCTACTAAACTTTATGGAAAATTAGGAGTGGGGTTCATGCTTGTTTCCGTTTTGTACAGACCGTTTTTCGTGTACTACATGCTTGCCTTGGACGGGAAAAACTGTGCGAGCAGATTATGACCGACCCGTTTTCTGCAGCCATTTTTTTCCGTCCACGTTTTGCGCACTCGAATTTTCCAACCATTAGCCTTTTCGAGATGTAATCTCCTGCGGTCGCCGGCCGCTGCCGCGGCACGCTCGCTCCGCTCGCTCGTCTCCCTCCGCCTGTTGTTGACAACAGCCTAACCTAACCTAACCGAAGTGTATTCGTTCTGGTGCTGCCTGGTAAAAAACAGCAAAAAAACACAGATTACTAATGTCGACCCATTATTTTGATATATAATCAGTGGCTTAGAAAAACGCGGCGTATCAAACCAGTTGCGTTCAAAACTGCACGAGCACTTTTTGTACAGACCTGTTTTTGGATGCAACTTTTTAGGCATCCCCGTATTTAATGAATGCGTAGTCGTTGTAAACCATGTACAACAAAAACGTGGCGTACATGGCGGTCATGAAGGTTTCCCAAAATTAGCACTACATCTCCATTCTCCAGGCTAGCGGGCGCATTTTTAGTGTCTTCGTGGCATAAATTGGAAGGATTGGACGTATTCTTTTGCTACCTCAGATCCAGCTTTCACGTGTATAAGTACAAGGTAACTAAATTGGTCAACCGAGCTCACTGTAGATGTATTCATTAACCTTTCATTTGATAAAATTTATAATATTAAAATTGAAACATTTGCCTGAAATTCCCATACAACACTTGTCTTCTTTGCCTCAGTTATCAATCGTATGAATGGGCGTAATGTCGCCTGCTCAGCTTTCATACAGGACCGACACAGCAATACACACGACCACATGCTTAGAACCGATGATTTATTACATGAAGACGTCAAACGTTCGAGTTCGCATTGTTAGGTGCTTCGAGTTCGAAGGGTCGGGTTTTGAGGAGGATTCCAAGATTGAGATAATATTTTTCAATATTATTACAAACAGCGTATCATTTTCAAAAAATATTATTTTTGAGGACATAATATTGAATAATTTCGACTGTACTACTTAAAAAAAAACCTTTAATCTCGTAAGTTATTGAAAGTGATTCAATTCCGTTACACTTGTGCAATTTGCTGTTCGTTTAGATAAAAAGATAGTTTTCTTTAAGCATCACGAATCAATTTACATACTCTACTAACGTTGTTAGTTTAATATCAAGTGCTTCAAACACAAAAGCCAACACTGCATACAAAATCCTACTGCCGTTTTCTTTATAACCAATTTAAACTTCTCGCAACTAAAAGCTCAAGTCAGAATTTTGTCGGATACTGTGTATACTAGATATTGATTTCAGACACTGACAAAACTTCCTACATTTTCTCTTTAGGGGGTTGTGCTGATCAATCATATTAAACTGTTCAGCTTTTTGACATACGAAACATTCTACATTTTATCTCTAGCGGGTTGTGCTGATCAATCATATTAAACTGGCTGTATTAAATAGGTTGTAAACGGGTTGACGGCCTTTACAATTACTGTTTTATAGGCTATCTGTCTAATTTATTCTTCTCTAGGTGCTATTTCCTAACAAGTTGTAGAGAAGAGTAGATTTGTTGTGAAAGAGGAATATAATATCCCAACTTTGAACACTACTGCTCTTTAGGCCGTCATCTTTATTACAATTTGAGATTTTTAGCCAAGATGTTTTGCGTCTGTTTGGTGGTCGGCGTTCCTGATTTTTTCAGATGTTTTTTTTTTATTGCAGCAGTCTCTACTTTTATTCTGATTGTGGCTAGGTTATTTCAGTTTTTGATTTCGTATGGTAATGAAGACCGTAAATACCTGTAAACATACGTAATTTACCATTGATTGCTTTGTAATATTAATTTCCAGAATATAATATTCGCCTAAGGCTTAGTCCGTATTGGAAGCCTTGAGCCAATTATTTTTAGGTCAGACTAAACATTATCATTGATTAGGGGCGTCGTTTTGTGATATCATTATGGCTAATTTAACCGTTCTAAGAATGTAATTTCCGCCGAGGCCCTCGAAAAAAGGGAGAAGGCTACTAGAGGGCGGAATTAAGGCACTTAGTGGCCAGCCCTCTGTTCTGACAGGAATTGATTCTGCCAACTTGTTTGTGTGTGGTAAGTAGTGCGTCGTGTCTTTGTGCGAAATAACTGGAGGGGATTTCAATTCGCACATACATTTATTCTTGCTACCTTTGTAGCTTGTAGGTCGCGAGTTTGCGAGAAAGAAAAACCAATGATAATGCGTGAAAACATCACCTTGTGTGACAAAAAGCAGCTGTTTTAAAATGTAATTTTAATGGCTTTCCAAAATATAAAATTAAGAACAGGAAGAACCAAACAAGTAGACATTAAAAAAAGCTAGTGAAAATTTTCACAAAAAGAAACGTGTCATTTTCTCTTCTTAATTTATGGGTTTTGTTTATTTTTGTTTTAAAACGGAAACGGTTGGAAAGTTCAGATCATTATAATTTTTTATTGTTTTATTAGTGAGTGAGTTGTATAATTATTATGTTGACCATTCTAGTGAATATATTCCGAGGAACACACCCTGCCAATTTGGCAGACGAGCGCTCGTTACGGTACAAAAGTGATGCCTCAAGCGCCGCCGCCGGTTTGCCTCGCTGTCATTTTAGATCACTTATTTCAAACTGTTTGTAGGCCTGTCTGTATGTATGTTAGTACGACCAAGACGTGTAATATCGAAAAAAAAACCGGTTATGATTCCCGAATAAGATAATTGGTCGCCACGGCCTAAAAGCGGTCAGAAAATTCATCATCATCAAAATGAATTCTTAGCATTTACATTTTTTAATAATAAAAAAATAAAATACAATTCAGGGATAAGTTGAGTATTTTAAAACACGCTTCATTGAGAAAGTACTCAAATTTAATTCAACTTACGAGTAACTTTCCGTTTTAACATACATAGACGCTTGCCTAAAAAAAGGAAAGATTCTCGACGAGTAGACTAGCTAGCTACCAGGCCTTCATAAGAGTATCTCAGGTTATTAAAGATGCCAAGAGCCCAAGAGTGCGCAAACTTTGGCTGTTATTTATAACCGGTGTAATTACCGTCCATGAAACGGATGGATAGTTTAACTTCTTCAATTTAAAAATGGAACACTCACCAGGTGCACACGATTTCGGTCTTGTACGAACGAAGCTCTGCTTGCCCCTTTAGGGGTAATAAGAGAGTAGAGTGCCTATATTCCTATAAGAATTGTTTTACAGAAAAACATATTTTTTTATAACGGTCAAAACAAAGTGATTTGATTATGATTTAGGGCCACTGCCATTTCATTTATTTATTAGCCTATAGGTACGTGGCCTATACCTATACCTACAATAGCAGACATAAAAGTCTTATAAAAGTAAATAAATACTTAATTTAATAGTTTTTAAAGTGCTTACACAGCGTGTAACTTATGAATCTCAGCGTATTCCGAAGTGAATAAATTTTAAATTATTTTAATGATACACAGAAATGTTAAACTGATGTTTATAATATAATAATATTAAATCCAAAAAATCTAATATTTTTTTTTGTATCCTGTTTTAAAAATATTTACAACATCCACATCAACGGCCCGTTACAGTCCACTTCTTGGTCCACTGCTGGACTATGAGCTTCCTCCACTCAAGTGGAGGGTTTTGCCATAATCTCCACGCTTGGCAGGCGGGTTGAAGATCGCAGATTAAAAGGTTACTGTATCAGAGAGCGCTGCTGCCCGTTCCCTGTTCAATGTGTAGTCCCTAAGTCGCCTCTTACGACACCCACGGGAAGAGTAGGGGTTGGTGACAAATGTATTCTACTCTGCCGTCACCACACGGCGTAATATTTACAAAGTCTTATGAAAATCCCAAGGAATTTCATACCTATATACTTTCATCGTAGCCTATAATAATATTTTGTCTTCGGCTTACACATTAAAGTTTGAAGGATTCACGCACAGACCGTTCGTAAAATATACTTTTCTCCGACACGCTCGAAAATGTGATCATTACTGTAAAAAAACAGTACGCAAAGTGACTCATTTTTGGAAGAAACATTGCCCCATACAAAACAGCGGCCGGCAATGTGCATTCAAACGGCCTAGGCCGGCAAAGTAACTTTCGTTCAGAAATTTCAATGTTTTTTGAGTCTTTTATAGCATACTCTTCATAAGTTTTAATGTTCTAAATTCAAATTTTATATGAATCGTACACGACTCGTAGTAATTTGAGTTGGCTGTATGCTCTGTATGACACTGGCACAAAACAAAAAAAAAAGAAAAGTGCACAATATGGCGGTTTGTTTGTAATTTTCGCCGCTTTTATATTTATCGTACTATGTATTTATTTTGTTACTTATTTTTCATGATGGAGTTAACTAATCATTGAATTGGGAAACTATTATAACAATGAATGGTTCAAGAAATCAAAGTAGAAAGTGATCAAGATTAGAACTTATAAGTTTAGTGCGATACAAGTAGACATCTAAATTCAAGGTAGGTACCACAATATTTTTAGTATTTTGTAATTTCCTCGCATATTTCAGAGAAAAGCACTATACAAGCCTCGGCCGCAATAACTCTTGCTGGACTCGTACACAATAAAAGTCCTCGCCTGCGCCTCGGACTACGTGCCCTCGTCCAGCAATAACAAATTTTGTGGCCGCGGCAGTAATGTACTATTGCTGTATGCGTTTTTTGTTATATGATGCATTGTAACATATTAAACGCTTAGATTTTTTATCTTTTCATTCATTGTAATATGGACTAAGTAGTTGATTATAATTTTACTTTCATTTATTTTACTTATTGAAATACAAATTTACCTATGTTCCAAAATATTATATTAGGGAAAACAGGGAAAATCGTGTTAAAAAAAACGTGGATATACACGAACATAAATAACATGGTTTACAATACAACAAAAATGTGTTAAATATTCGTTCACTAACCGGTTTCAAAAGCTAAAAGAATTTAATTAGGCTAGAACTGTAAGGGTTTAAATATCTACATTTTTTACATGATATCGGTACTCAAACTTTAGGGTGTCGCGATCCCTTTAAAGACTTAACACAAAGTAAACCGAAGGGCTATTTACTTCATGTTTTGCTGTGTCCTCTCTAATAAGCCAACATAAATGATCTTGTACCAAAGACTGCAAAAAATAAAGCTGGCGGCAGGCAGGTGTGGGTATTGTGTTTACACCTAAAAAATCTAGATTGGAAATGACTACGCAATAGTTCAGCGATGAAATGTGCTGATTTCTTTTGAGGTTTTGAAGAAATAATAGTTGAAAAATACTTTCTATATGAAAACTCCTCCTGGTACACCCCAGATAAATTAAAAGATGTACTACACAGAGCACAGCCAGGCGGAACTTTATCTGTATTCATCCGGTAATGTGGCCAGTTGTTTAAAAAAATTAAATTAAATATTGCTATGAAAAAATAAGTAAATATTTTAATTTGAAATACATTAGCCAGCTCAGTATGTAAAACAGTCTTTACAAAAATATCATTTTACAAAGACAGTTCAATGTTTGTAGTTTTTTGTTTTTATTTTGTTTTTTTGTTTGGTTTCTACTTAGACAGTTTGCTGCATTTTTTTTTACATTGTGTGATAGGCAGTTTCGTCGGCCAAAAGTGGTTTCCTTTTTTTTTTCTTAAGCTTTCTAAAGCCCTCGAAAAACACGGTAAGTGTAATATTTACAATTTGTCTCTTAAGTAAACCATAAAAGGTACAATAGAAGCACTATTCTCCTTTTATGTCTGTGGCTCTCTACCTACGAGCCTCAAGGAGTGACTCAGAGTCATCAATCATTCCCCAGGACATGGAACTATGTAGACTCATACCTACGCAACAGCGGCACGAGACGCTGTCTCTGACATTTGCATGTTACACTAATGCCTTTTTGGTAAAGAGATTAGAGGCGGCTTACCAATGCTGGAAGGAAGGTCAAGTGGCTCTACAGGCACAGTTATATAATTTGTCGCTTGTGTTTCCAATTTACTGTTTTTGATGGTCCGTGGGTTAGCGGACACTATATGGAAAAAAAATCGAAATGTTTAAATTTTACCTCCAAAAGACAAATTTTAATCGGGGTCTTTCTGACAGCTCTTTAAAAAATAATAATAATAGTTCTAATTAAGACGGTAGATGGCGCCAGGTGTACTTCGTGGATTCTTTTTTTAAAATCCTTTTATGGCCCTGGGTGACTCGCTGGATTTCATCGAATCCACGAATCGTCAACGCCATCTATCGAAGATGTATGAACAATTTTTTTTTAATTGGCTGTCGGATAATCCCCCATTCAAATAGGATACCCCGTTTTGTGGATAAAAATTTGGTTTTGGTTTTTTTGTTGATCTCTATAAGCTCTAATTTTGGAAAAGCCGTATCAGAGAAACAGGAATTTGGATTGTTTGTGCCAGAGGATAAATTACAATATTAGAAAACAATAATTTCGCTCGTATTCTAGGCCAAGACAAAGCATGAGATTTGGTAATAAAACAAACTAGAAAGCTATTTTAGGCTCCAAAATTAACAATACACACAAAATAGCAAATAAGTTGATCCCCCTTATATTGCTGTTGTTTTACCTGACACTAAATAAAAACACTGGCAGTAAGGAGCAAAGTCGTTAACCCATTGATCTTGTGAACCTGATGCAATCTTTCACGAAGACCTCGTTAATGACCTTCTGATGCTGAGACCTTCCGTTGCAGTTCGCAATTGGTACAAAAAAGAATATGCCTATATATATTTTATATTTCACGAATCGGTTAGTACTTCTTTTATATTTAGTAGTTTTTCAAATGTACTAAGAATTGTGCCATAATGAGAATTTTTCTGAAAAATTATTTTCAATCCGCAGACATCAAACAAAAACGATATTTACAAATACTCATTTAAATATTTAAATTAGGAATACAATACAGAAAGTTGCGTTAGAAGTAAGGAAATGACCCTAAGTCTTGAAATTACTACTATAAAACCAATACAACACGTAAATTATCCATAAGCTTCGGTGCAAACCATTTAAATATATCTCTCCAATGCGCGCAGGGTTTAACAATACCCATTCTACAGAAGACACTAAATCTAAAGCCCAATCGAGACCCGTTGGATTGGAACTATAACCACAATCATCTAAAGAGCGCGAACCCCACATAATTGAGTTTCTGTGTCCCATCCCAGTAGCAGTTAGAACGGACGTATATTGGTCCCAACCCTACCTACTAGAAAACTCAATCCCGAATTATATTTATAATCCCGGGATTTCATGATCACAATCACGGGATAGTGATTTTCAGCTTTCTATTTTGCATAAAAACTTAATTCTGGGTTTTGGATGCCGTCAAGTTGAAAGCTCATATTATTTCCTTTATCCTCCATTCACGTGCTATTCTAGACTTTATTTTAAAAAGTACAAAAAGTCAAATAAATATAGTATGTAAAAATTTTAAATGTTTCAACACATTTAGATATTTATTGTAGTAGAATCTGTTAAGTTGGAGTATGTCTTTTCATATTATAAACTAAAAACATATCAGCTGAAAAATAAATATCTCTTTACTTTAAAAATATCAGAATGTAGAAAACGTAATCCCGAAAATATTGGGACTAGTTATGGGTCCTGAGACTGTCATCCCCATAGATATAATAAGTCTATGGTCATCCCTACCAATGTCTTGTATTTTATATTATTAGTAGCAGTAGATTGCTATCCTCGTACTCTCGTAGCAAGAACTTTGTCTTGAACTTCTGACAGCGGACAATGGGAACGCATCTCAAGGAGCAAATCGCAATTGCAACAAAGTTTGTGCAATTCTCAACTGAATCGCGACAGAGATTTGAGAATTTTTATGGTTTTAGGTACTGCTTTTGTGAGTTTGATTTAGATTTTAGAATATCACTCACCACTGTGTACCCAACTTCATCTATCATTGGGTGTAGGAGGAAGTGCACTTTAATTAATCATGGTCCTTTTTGTATTATGAGAATATTCTTTGCCTTTTTATCAGCTGAACTTTCTACCGCGATATATTTTTCTATTCCTTCAAAATAAACTAACAAATCAAAAATATAAAATTTTAAAATTAAGTACAAAAGAAAAAACTACTTGTGCTGTAGAACCGCAAAGAACCAGTGGTGAATTCTTATAGAAAAATTGTACTCTGCCACAAAACCCGTGCCGAAATCCACTTATCATGTGGGCGTAAAGACAAAGGATAGTCCCCATATTAGTCAAGAGCAAGTGATTGCCTGTCAGTAGCACCCAGGGGACTTGTAGTTGTAATTGTTCTCGTAATTATTGCTGCCACAACTCGTTGCGCATTGATCTACAGATACGACAAATCTTATGGATTCTAGAATATTTGTGAGTTTTTTTATATATATTTTATTTATTTTTGTTTATTCAGGAACAAACAGTCGCTTACAGAAAATCTTAAGGACCTTATAGTTCCCTATATTATTGATATTAACCTAGTTATAATAAGCAAAAACTGCTATCAACGCTCGCATTACCAACGCTAACAACAAGATATTTTTAATATAGCATCCGTAATGCAAACATTGTCCTCTGTTAGTAGTAACAGTTATATTGGGTATTGAGAAACATGTTGGCATATAGCTTTTTTTAAAACTAGACAGGGTGCTATTAAATATATCTGTTTCGGAATAAACCTAATTGTAAAGTTTACAACTTCGTCTTATAAAGCTATTAGCCGTATAGCAAGTGCTGCTACTGGCAATAGCAAACAACGGTTTATTGCGGCAAGTTCGTTCGAGTCTGCGTGGTACACGAATAGAAATTTTATGCAGTAAATCGGGGGCATCTACGTGATTATTCAACAGTTTGTACAAGTAAATAAGATTTTTAGTTGGTTTGCTGCGGCCACAACTCGTTGCGCACTAATCTATAGATGCGACAAATCTTATGGATTCTAGAATATTTGTGAGGTTTTTTTAGTATCATCACAACAGCGTTGCTCACTGATATATTGATGCAACAAATCTTCTGGATTCTAGGACATTTGTGAAGTTTTTTAGTTGGTTTGGTTATCATTACCATAGCAGCGTTGCTCACTGAACTACAGATGCAACAAATCTTATGGATTCTAGAATATTTGTGAGGTTTTTTTAGTTGGTTATCATCACAGCAGCGTTGCTCACTGATATATTGATGCAACAAATCTTCTGGATTCTAGAACATTTGTGAAGTTTTTTAGTTGGTTTGGTTATCATTACCATAGCAGCGTTGCTCACTGAACTACAGATGCAACAAATCTTATGGATTCTAGAATATTTGTGAGTTTTTTTTAGTTGGTTATCATCACAACAGCGTTGCTCACTGATATATTGATGCAACAAATCTTCTGGATTCTAAGATCGTTTGTGAGGTTTTTTAGTTGGTTTGGTCATAATTACCATAGCAGCGTTGCTCATTGATCTACAGATGTGACAAATCTTATGCATTCTAGATCATTTGTGCGGTTTTTTTAGTTAGTCACCATCATCACAACAGCGTCGTTCACTGATCAACAGATACGATAAATTTTATGGATTCTAGAACATTTGTGAGATTTTTTAGTTGTTCATTATCATCACAATAGCGTCAGTCACTGATCTACAGATGAATACGACCGGACCCCAAATCTTATGGATTCTAGAACATTTGTGAAGTGTTTGTCATCATTACACAGAGCGTCAGTCCCCGACCTTTACAAATCCTGCTATTTAAGCTATTCAGTCGTCAAAAGTTTTAAACATGTTTCATATAACGAATACTTCCTAGATAATAGCTGAGACCAAACGGCTCAACTTTTCTCTTGCCACCAAAATAAAGCGTGTCTGCAATGTCTTATATATATATATATTTAATATATGTCTATATATTTATTACAAACAAACTGAGCTAAGTTTGAAAAAGTTTTTTAGATATGTCCCCACTAAGATTTGAACCCGGGATCGCCTCAATCCTCCTCCTCGAGAGTCGACAGCTCGAGCGCTGGTTCATGGAGGCTTATATTATTATTATTTGTTGTACCTAATATGTTTAAGCTTATTACAGTGACATAGAATAATAAAATTGTTCTCGTTGTTGTTGTTGTGCGCCTGCTACTCATACTGAACACTTGGGGCTGGTTGTGTGGACAGAAGTAATAGCGTGCCTTGCATTATTAACTTTCAAAGATCAACAGAACAACGGTATTATATGTTTAAATTGTTAATTTAATTATGGTCTATTGTGACTAAAGAATATTGTGATAAAATCATATTATTTCAAACACTGAATTATTTATAAAATATACATAGAGAGTATTTATAGGTTTCTTGCAGGTCATGTTTGAATAAAGTAAAATTCCACAAACATTATTGTGAAATAATTACGGCAAGTTTCTTTTTAATATCTACCTAAAAATCTGTATAATTAAAGAAAATCAGTCAAAAGACACATTATTTGATTTTGAAGATCAAGCAGACTTTTGGTTCAAAAGCATTTTTTATTTTTAACACTGAATGACGCTCTTAAATATTGGAACACGAAGGTTCTACATTCCGGCTCGTTAAGTCAAATGAAATTCGTTTTAGCTTGGAGCTTGGACGTCGGAGTTTTACCTTATGATGAAGCAATTTGTAACATTTTTCGATTGCGCACAATAAATTCAACACTTTAAGAGCAGCGTAAAATTAGGATAAATAGGAAAAACATAAAGCCAGCTTGATTAATATAACATTATAAAAAAACGTAACCCCAATAAAAAATACACAATATATTTTACATTTTGTTAACATATCATCAAGTCCCCACAGAGGTGCCTCTCCTAAATTATTTAATTATATTTTTTGCAAAATTAATTTTACGTCCTATGTTTTCGACACTCAAATCCTCCTTCCCCAGGGTCCATGGTCTGCAGATCTGAGGGATGTCTGCTCCCCAAGTTTGGTTTATCCACTTACCAACGTCCTTAGGGTCCTAAATTCATTTTGATAGTGAACGTCAATTTGATAAGGCCATGGCGTAGTACCATTTAAAGTAAGGAAACAAGCAAAATGAATACAGTGAAATAAAGTAGTATGTCACTTTCGATGTTTCCGGAATCCCCTTGGAAATTATCTAGTTTTAGTATTTAATATAAGAATGGGGAATAATGGGGATTTCTCTCCCCATCTTTCTTTATTCTAGGTATTATAGGTAGATAGAAACTACTCACTTCTACTAAAGTAGTCCCTAATCCATAACAATGAGCGTAACAACAATGTATGGATATATTCACGGTATATTCAGATTAAATCACACTTATCTATATTTAACTGATATCGTTACATATTATGAGCACTGTAGAACCTTAAAGGCCCAAATGTGAGTTGGTACGCATTGTGCGAACGCCTCGGGCATTGTTATGGTAATGTGAAGAAATGGTGTGCTGACGTCATCAAAGCCCGTTCACAAAAAATGGATTTTATAAATCGGACTACGGACTAGCTTTTATTCGATCGAGTGAACTAGTTCAATTTACACATGAGCTTGCAGCAGCCTCTGCTTAGTTAATAAAGTTCATTGCATGAATTGGAATGGAAAAGTTGGCTGCATTTATTATGCGCCCGGCCCGCCGCACTATAGTTCATAGTTAGCAACAACATACTCGTAATATGATTTCATTTTATTGTGTGCGTTAGTTCATTCTAGATCCATAGGCCAATAACAGCTGTCCGCCTGCAGCTACGCTCTCTTTGTGTAAGATTTTTCCCATGAGAGTAAGACTTTTCCTATAAAAAGTATCATAAGCCATAGCTACAAACTATCTACATTTAAAATTTCATCCAAATCCGTTCAGCGGTTTAGGCGTGAAAGGGGAACAAAGATTCAAACATCCAAACATACTTTCACATTTTATAATATTAGTGTGAAGTGTGATTATTATAGTACGATGATTTTGTTTGCAGTAGGCCGCTGATTTAATAAACACGAATTGGATTGGTAAAATAAAACAAAATTGAATCTCGCGGACATTGCCCCGTATCTACAATCTACAGCGTGTAGGTTATACAAACATAATGTTAATGCAAAGCAATTGGTTGGAGTGCAAGTTTGTAGGCTGAGTGGCACAGCACTCGGCCCGTCGCCGAACGCCGGCGAATCCGCGTACAATGGCACGTATTTAGGACAGGACAAGCACCGCGAAAATAGACTTAGTGGAAAATCAATAAGATAGCCGCCCCAGGCACTTGCTTAGCTTTTTCTTCAATTTGTGTCAAGATTTATTACTTTCAGCAGCGAATTGACGAGTTTCGCGGAATGAATCGTTTCTATAACCAATTTTCAGTTTGAATGTATCGGTGAGCTCACTCGGAGCGGTTAAGGGGAACGATATGCCGAATGAAGGTTAATAGAGACGATCACAGACAACTTTTACTAAGATGTACGCAGACGTACTATACACAGGTGTACGCACTAAGATATTATGACACAATTCATACTGCAGTTGATATTTGATGTAGCCAGAATACGATGACATAATTCAAGTATTGTCCATGTAGACTTTTGAAAAGAAGTTATAAGTTCAATGAGTGAGACAAGCTAAAGAAAAAAGATTAGTTTAAATTTGAGCTACTAATTATGTTAGAAAACCAATATGAAAAAGTAAAAGCTAAAAGCTGCGTTGATTTAACCTCAGGACTGTCGCACCTATATTAATTAATCAGCCAGCCGAGTCGACTGGACCGAATCAATCACCAGCCCTTATTTCGGCCCCGCTTCACGCCCGGCACGACCCACTTGACCGGGAAGTGCGCGTTTTGTTTCAAGATGACGATTTTTTGACGGCAAAATTAATTTTAAGAGGATCGAAAGATACTCAGGGATAATAATTAAGACTAAAACAAAGAAATCAATTTAATTAATTCGAAATCAAATAATTTAGATGAGCACATTTAATTACAAGCCGGTGGTGTAGCGGCTAGTGCGAATGGTTCCCGCTCGTTAGGCGCCCGCGCCGCTGCCGATTCGAACTCAAAACCGTACCTAGAGCATGTTAAAACAATATATTTTTATATTGGACCAGATAGTGATATGATAAGGTAGTTAAAATATTCAGGAAAAGTGAAAAAGTTTTTTAAATTATTAAAAATTAATTAATTCCTTGTATTAATAAGGACAAAGGTCCGCAGTGGACGTCTTTCGGCTGAGATGATGATAATGAAATAACAGAGACACGTTCCTAATTTAAAATTATTAATTTTCCCCAAATAAGATAATAATTTAGTTCACACAGAAATGTTCAGTACTGCCAAGCCCAAATTAAACCTGTTATTTCTTTTATTTACGTAGCGAAACAAACTATCTCTTTAGTATATCCCTTTTTTATGTATTTCTTTTTAGTATATTCTTTTTTATTTTCTTTGAAAAATGGCCACGAAATCTCCAAGGTCAGATAACGATGCGGGCCATAGTTTAGCAGTTAATCTACTCAGGTTCAGGAATCAGTGACCGTAAAGTCCAGGTAGATATTCCAATTTGCATTTACCCGATGTGACAAGACCGCCAACGGAGAGCGACCCACGACCTACCTACCTCCGTCTCATTAGCAATTCAAAGACCCGGCTCCCTTACTTGTAACTACAGTATAATGCCAAGCCCAGACTCTCCCGATCTTGCTACATTCATCAAACAACAATCAACGCCCACACCGACTGTTACAACACTTTATCACCACGAATTAACGAACCAAATAAAAAATATTCGATAAACACCGACAAATTAGGTTGAATGCCATAAAATTAATACGAAGCAATAAAATAAATCATAATTGCTATAAAACAGCTAACCGCTTCCCAAACGCAAACGTTTAAATAAATGCAAAGCTCAGTTTCAGGCTCATAAAATAATGTCGGCCGAGTTGTTTCATCGCTTCCAGCAATACTCGCTGTGGCGTCTTATCAAACTCACTTCTTACTTTACGACTATCACATTATACAGAGCCGTGTGGTGACGGCAGAGTAGAATACATTTGTCACCAACCCTTACTCTTCCCGTGGGTGTCGTAAGAGGCGACATAGGGACTACACATTGAACAGGGAACGGGCAGCAGCGCTCTCTGATACAGTAACCTTTTAATCTGCGATCTCCAACCCGCCTGCCAAGCGTGGAGATTATGGCAAAACCCTCCACTTAAGTGGAGGAGGCTCATAGTTCAGCAGTGGACTGTAACGGGCCGTTGATCTTGATGATGACATTATACAAAGAACCAAATCATAATCTCTACTTGTGACTACCCATCCAGCTGCCCTACCTCATGGACAAAACCCGTACAAAATAATTTTTATTCACATTTCCGAGGTCATTTCAAATTGGAGTTTCGCAATTTTGAGAGAGAAGTTTTTAATATTTGCAACTATCATTTCCCGTTTGGTTTTGAGGATGCGATAGGAAGGGTGGAAAATTACGCGTATTCTGAGTCTGTACAAAGCCTCCATGATTGAAATGTTGGTTGACGTTGATGATTTTCTCTTTCATTATTTAGTAGTAGTTTGAAATATTGTCTTCATTTGAAACTTGCAGCCCAAACTCGGCCTCGTTCCTGTGTTATTGGGACAGATATTTCTAGATGAACAGAGTTGAAAACCGTTCGGTAAAACATAAATCTGGAGATAATTAATTCAATACTGGTTAGATTAGATAAAAATAATACTGGATAGTTGGCTGCTACTATTTTTGAATATTATATACTTCACTCGTAGACATATTCATCATCATTACGTATAATATAAGATTCGACCGCTATGTACCCACAATTTAAGCAATCATTTTAAATTACTTGCTGGCAGCAATATATCAACGTTTACTGTTTTCAATATTTTGTTGTTTATAAAAGTAGTAACCTACTAATCTCGAACAGCTGATGAAATAGATTGAGTTGGGCAGATCAACTTTTAATGGGAAACTCAACGTAATCGCTAATCTCATGAACAGTTCCCGGCTGAAAAGTTTTTTACCATAGTTCCGTCTCTAAAATTTATTTAACAGCTTTTAGTACAAACAACTGATATAAAAGTAAGTTCACGTGACAAATAACACAAATAAAAAAGAAGCTAAACACAAAGTTAAAGCTATTTATTGCACACAAAATTGGTTAAAAGGGTTATGTAGTTAGAAAACAAAATAGATCTACGAATTGAGCTCGAAGGTTGAAGGGGCTTATGGCATTTGGTTTTATCAAGATAGGATTTTCTTTTTTCGAACAAACTGCCAACACGTTTACACTCAAGTACAGTTTCCTTCAACTTGAATATCCCGCGATATGCCGAGAACTTCGCGGGCACTTGCGCGAAAATATTTCTACCTTTGTTCTTTCAAACTTTCGTGGGAAAGGCAGGCTGCTTTTTGTCATTTGTCACAATTACACTTGACCTATTTCGCCAGAACACTCGACGCAATGTAAAAAGTCTTCCCTGCGCTTGTTTCATACATCGAAGTGTGGAGATTAGAAGCTTTCAAAGGATTAACTGGGTCGGACCTCCGGACCCGCGGACTTCCAATCGCAGACTCGACTCGACTGACCGTTTCATTAAAACTTACTTCACCCAGCGATTCTAATTACTACCTACTCTCAAAACAAAAATAATTCCGTGACTCAATTAACTTATGATGACTCATTTGGGTGTATTTCATGATGAGAGTGAAAATTTGCTTTCAGGACACGAGTTCTCAACGCGAACCGAATATTTTAATATCGTTCCGCTTTTTCGCGAAAGCCGGGTTACTTTTCAGCATAAGTTCACGCACCTGAATCGATTCAGCGTACCGGGGTCGATCAATTCCAATTTCCTCTGGGCTCGTTCACGTCGTGAAACGACTTCTGTGATCTAATTACAAATTGTAATTTGTTTCAGATCCCGGACTGGAGGCGCCAAGCTAGCCATTACAATAATTAAAATTAATTATTAAAATAGTCTAAACACAATACAAATCAGTAAACGACGAAGCGCCTTGAATCGATACTATCAATTACGAGTTAGTTAGCTTAGTAAATTAGTATAGTGTACACAAGTGCCAAGCGACGACGGGTCGGTGTCGGACTGAAGACAGTGCTGGCGCTCGTGCAGGCAGTCGAAAGCACGAGACGGACAAGCACGTGCGGCGTGCGTGCATCGCGAGGGTGTCGACGCTCGATGCGTGTGGCGACGGCGCGCGCGCGTTCGAAAGCGCGTGTGGCGCGAGCGCGGGCGTGAGTGCGTCGAGCCCGCGGGCGCGAGCGGCCGCCAAGATTGAGGTGGTGGGTGGGTGCGGGTGGGGCAGGCGAGCGCGCGTGCGGCCGCTGCACGCGCTGAGCCGCGCGGCCGGCATGCTGTCCTCGCAGCGCTCGCAGTCGTGCAACGAGGAGGGCGCGTTCTTCGGCGCGCGCGCGCTGCGTCGGCCGCGCGGCAAGGGCAGCGGCAGCCCGCCCTGCTAGGGGTACGCCATGTCGCTGCGCAGCCTGCACCGCCGGCTCTCGTCCGTTAACAACACGTAAGTGCATTTTTTTTATTTGGTATTATTCCGTGCGGTAAATAATGCACATTTATTTAGGGTCACGCCGAAGCAGCCGGGCCGCCCGCCCGGGTACATGGATCAATATATTTCGAGCTTTAGAAAGAATTTGATAGTTCTACGTGCGAAAGACACGGTTCTGTGCAAAGTCAACCACTCGTTCATTATTTTCGACCGGTAACTATTTAACAGTGTATGCACACGAGTTTCTCAGAATCCCAACCAAGATGACTTTAAACGCATACTTTACGTGAAATAAGTATTCAAGAGCCTAAAAGTTCAAGCTCTGTAAGTAATGCCTGGCTACACTCCTTTATCGCGGGTGTGAAGCAGAACTAATGTCTTTGGGCCAAAGCCAGCGCAAAAGTGCTTTCGCGCTGAATAACCCGCAACATAACTCCAAAATATTCACTACGAAGAAATGAACTCTCCTTTTCATACATCATCCGACCAGTAGTCTCGTGATTTCCATGTGGACGCATGGTGATGCGAGATAATTCAGCAGAGAAGCGATCAGGAGACGCATTTTTGATTCACTCGTACTTCAATTCACATTCGAAATCACGACAAACGTATGCGGTTTCCGTATTTTTTAAAATTAATTCCGTAAATTCTGCAACGAGTGGTACCAATACCAACCACTTTTCTTGTGCTGATTTCTGATTTCTTCTACAGGCCTACCAAAGAAATTGACAGATTAGCTATCGACGACCGACGTTCCACCTTCTTGTCATTGAGTTACGTTCCGTTCGACGGAAAGCTCTGCGATTGATAATCGGTTTTTATAACTTTTATCGAATGTCAGTTTACCGTTTTAAATTTTGATACGTGAAATGTGTATGAAGTATGTTTGGAGATTTAGTATAGTTGGGTTATTATAGGATGAGTTCTGACAGCTTCAAAATTCTTCATACGACGTTAACAACTTTTTTTTATAATATTCAGTTTAAAAACCATAATAGCTAATAATTAAAAATAAAGTAACTTCACCTCTTATTTTATCACTAAACAGTATATAATTTTGCTTAATAAATAAATAAACGAAATAATATTAAAAAGTTTTTAAAATTTCAATCTGTCAGAGCTCATCCTACAGTAACCCAACTATAATAATGTCAATACAGTATTCGAATGATTCAAAAATGTGGAAAAATTACATCAATCGAAAGGAATTACGTGTGTGCATTGTTTTCGAATGCGGATTGCAAATAATTCACTACGAGTGATTTAAAAATACGTCTCCAGAGCATGAAACGTGCATCGAAATGTGAATATTCAATTAGCGCACACTAAATCTACGGCGCAGAACCACAAAGCGAAATCGAAAAGCAATATCGCACCTTAAACGTATTGGAACAAGGCCGCTTTCATGGAGTTGCTGAACAATTAGTAGAGTATGCAAATTCGTCGAGTTAGCCTTTAGATGAATTCGAAAAAGAGTCTGCTAGAGCCATGGCTTTCGTTGAAAATAACTAGCTTATGGAACATAATTAACTTGCAGAATTTATGTTGAAAAATAAATGAATGTATATAAAAAAAGAATGTTTTTTTTTGTATGTTGAATGTATTTTATTATGGAAATCATGTATTAATAGATCCTTCATTATTCTTTTTATTATTTTTTATCGGTTCTTGAGCTAGGGTTGTACTTCAATTCGACCAATAACCGTTATAATAACAAAACCTCTTATCTAATAAGTACTATATTGAACAGTAAGAAATAAATTTTGAGTTATATAAATGCAATTGTTTTCCGGATCACGTATTGAGCTCGGGATATCGACTTGGAGAGGGGATATATAGAGTGGGGGAACTCCTTTCTTAGAAAATACGAAAAGTAATTTCGCAACTCTTTATTGCCCTCCTCAGGTCACGATTTATGATGAGAATATTAAAAGTATTCAACAAAAACTTTTTGATTCGTACAAAAGCATCAAGTTCCACACATTCACAACAGTATTATCTTGGTATTATCAGTATTTGATGAAATAATCTTGAGCTCTATTTCAAGTTTCATTATAATTTTATTTTTCTTCATAGTATAAGTAAAGCCGGGAACTAACTTCAAATAGGTTGCAGCTTGTATTTATTTTTATCTGTTTCGGTATACTGATCACCAGAAACTGAGAAAAGTTAGTCATAGAGAAAACAACGCTTTGAATGATTGATTTCCAAATAAATTTAATAATCGGTTCAACACGATTTGTTGTAAAATAGTTTGAAACTTTTCCAAACTTGGCCAGCACACAACCGCGCGCCCGGTCTCGTACATTGCGTTTCCCTCGATGCGTAATTCATTGCTGGCTTTTGTATTTCTCAAATAAAAAATTGATAGGACATTTATGGCGTGCGATTTTATGCTTTTTTATATGAACCAATGAACTCAAATTTAATAAATTCAAATTGAATATTACTTCGCAATAAACTGTAGGAGAGGATTTTCTATCTTTATTTTTTAGGCGATGGTATGTTTTTTTTTGTTTGTTATCTAGTGGGCTGTTAAGCGACAAAAATTGAACATAGTTTTCCACAAAAATACTCGTGGCCTGTGTATGTATGCATGACTGTTCGTATGACTTTTTCCAACCACAAAAGTTACTCAAGTTGCCCGTATCAGCGAAATTCAACTGCATTCTTGTTTGGACTGGTAGCGTTTACAACGAACCTTAAACCAATTTAGCCCATTCACTCCGAACCCGATTTTATATGGCGAAGCAAAGTTATATACCTCAATAGTTGTATCCTCCTGTCACTAGTATGAACCCGCTTCCATTTCTCAGTTTGCCTTGTGGTTGGCCGGTGGAGAATGCCGCTTGGCATTAGGCCCGCCATTTGTATAAAAGCCGCAATACAATAAAGTTTTTATAAATATAAATATAGTTTACAAAATTGCAGTACCTAAACTAAAAAATTAAAGCTCTCACAGACGCAAACAATCGAGTAGGAATGTATCTTAACTTTTTTAATTTCTTTTCGGTGACGCGAGACTATAATACAATGTCTATGTCTATTAGCAATTTAAATACCTAAGTTCTCTATTTAAAAAATTAAGTCTCTCCACTTTGGAAGTGATTTATATTAAGTCTTAAACGAATGTAACGCGTTCAGCGTTTCTTACAAGTTTCGGAACCAAACTTTGTTCAAAGCATTTCGTCAGAGCGCCTAGCGTAGACTTTCGTAGCGCTCAGTTTGAAACATCTACGCCGTAGCCGCTTACGTCCACAATATCTCTATGGCAAATACGACTTTCGAAGACCAACTTTAGAGGTTAAATTTGTATGTGTGGGTATTCTTCGTTGTAGCAACCCTTGTACGCTTATCGTAGACCTTTCCCTCTGTACCGCAAGTGGATTTCAAACCACTGAAATGTATTTCCAGAAGTTCGTCACCCATGCTGTGTTTGCAAAGAGCATTGTTGTGTTGCAAAGTGATTACAAGCCATGTCGGCGGGTCTTTAATAACCCTATTATAATAGCTAATTATATCTCGCTACATAAGAAGCAAAACCGGAACTTAGCACAGTTTTATATAGGTATTTAGTACAAAACAAACGTAAGTTTGTTTTGTACTGTTGTCTGTTGTCGCGTTTTAAATAGAAAATGCAACGACCCTTGTGACGATTACACAGGTAGATTAATATTTAAAAAATAAAGCATGTTTGTGTGCTCAAATGTATTTATATTTCTTCATATTTCATAATCAGACCTTTACATGTTATACTGTACAAATGATCATATTATTATCTAGAGAGAAAAATACAATACATATGACCTGAATGAAATAAGGCCGTTTATCATTGCTATCATATCCAGTATATTTATTTGTAGCTTTAGGTTCTCGCGTTTGAGTAAAATAAAAGAATACAAATAGACTTATTTTGCAAACGTTACTTCATAAATATAGTTTTTATTATATATTTTTATTTGGCAAATTGAGTCCGTCCTTATCGGCATAGGAATATTTTTACCGAGGTTAAGTAGGTACCTAATTAATTTTTGTGACATAGAAACTCCCAATATAACAACAAAGAAATATACATGATATAAAATAAAACAAAAGCTCGGAAAAAAAAATACCATTATAAATCTGTCGTATTCTATACCCATTCTGTTATCGTTTCCATCAGTAAAATTGTACTTAATAACCATAACCTAAGTACCCTTGTAGTTTATAATAAACTCGCCACCATTTTATCGATATACAAGCTCAACCATAGCCAGCAGACATAAATAAAGTAAATTTTAGTGTCAAGATTACATACGCATGGATTTAATTGTACTACTGGGAATGATTTTGAAAAAGTATTCCTAATGACACATACATAGTTGGTCCATCCATAAGTGCATACATAGTTGGTCCATAAGGAAAATGATATGGACCGACCAGCCTAGCCGGGTGACGTCATAGCAGAGTATCCTGTTCCAAGTTCAGTTTCAGGCGCATGGTCACTGGAGTATCGACTGAGACAGCCGCCCGCGTCATATACTCTACTGCCAAGGCTAAGTGACGTAACAACCTGACGTCACAAACCAAGTGCTCTACCCTAGCTTGCAAACTGTAGTTATTGAGCCAAATTTGATACGGTTTCTCGTTTCGTATAGGTCAGTTTTACAAAACCTGTGTGAAGTTCATGAAGTATAAATTCAGATTACTTGGCTTAGTCATTCGAGGTTAAAAAAATATTATAGTCAGGCGCAATACAATTTTATCTACTTGACATTAAGATCACGTCTGCGCATGAACCGACCTATGCCATACACAAGAAGGACAGGTTCTATTATTAGTGTGCTATACGAAGTAGCTTCTAACAAATGTCACACTAGCTGATATGGTACAGTAGTCAGCACATGCAGCAAGCCGCCCGCATTACGGATACCATACGGCCCCTACTGCTAAGGGATAAAGGCGCTCTCAAGGTCAAATTGTTCAACTGCTTGTGCCGGCTACTAATCACATTTTATAATATAAAGCCTTTATGCCTTTCTAGAAAACAGATCTATTTACAAAATAAATCAAATATTTATGGATGGAGCCTTGACCTTGATCAATTCAATAAATATTTTTGTACAACGACATTCGGTTCAAAGAATTTTATTTTCGTTCACGTGAATTGTTTCTGTATCCTTGACTTTGTGCCCGTATACCTATATAGAATGGAATAAAATTATTATGTTTAGCTGTTGGTAAACAACGGTTTGACTCGTAGCTTGTAGATATTTTTGTATTAGTTAGGGGGAATTACTTTTTTTTTTCTTGGCCACAAGTTCTGAACTACAGTTTTCATAGAGTACTGAATGAAATCGTAGCGTTTTTTGGTAGCTGTAGCAGCCACTTGCTAATAATGTGTCCGGTATGCTTCTTATGGCGTCCTTTGTATAAGCAAAATAACGTGAATCGCACAGTCAAATCGTGAGTCATGGTTTTACACGAAAAGGCAAGAGTAGGCTTAAAAAAGTTGTAGTTTCTTGCTACTTGTCATAGTCACTAAACACCGGTAGCTGTATCCCTATTTATTTTTCTATCTGTACAGTCGTCGCCGCCACTAAATTCAGACCAAGTTTTTCTTGAGTTGTGTTATATTGGTGTCATGCTTGTATATAAGATAAGATAAGATTATTTATTTGCGATAAAACCAAATTTACATCGGTATGCAAATCATTATAAAATTAGAGCAATAAAATTATACTTACATTAACATAAAATTCAATAATATTACAGTAGTATACAAATGTTCTAAACTTACTTTTTTATTAAAGATTTTTACACAAGTCAAAATATTCATTTAGATCATATAGTGGGTTACTGACTAGAAAGATATTTAAATTTCTTGAAAACTCCTTCAGATTTGAACTATCACGTATACGACTGGGCAAACTGTCTATGTCTACATGTAAACTGACGTAATCTAGCTTTAAAGAAAAAAATAAGTGTGTAAAATAAAAACAACTTTACTGTGTCCTTACACAAACAATACGACTAGTTTCTGCTACGGCGTAGCTAGCATAGAACATACTTGTATTGGCTACGACTAGTTTCTGCTACGGCGTAGCCAGCGTAGAACATACTCGTATTGGCTACGACTAGTTTCTGCTACGGCGTAGCCAGCGTAGAACATACTCGTATTGGCTACAAACAATGATGCCATCTCTTTATCTAGCGTGTAGGTAAGTCTTTTCTTTATATTGTAATCTAAAATATGGGTGATTTTACGCCTAGTTAGGATGAAAAACAACGTTAATGCCTACATTTAAAGAAAGCAATAGCAATACGGCTATACTCAAGCTTAATAGAGATACTCGTGTTGACTACGAATAATGATGCCATCTCGTAGCATGCGTATAGGTACACCTATTATTTTACACACTAAGACATTTTATGTAATTACAGTGAGAAGTGTTACATTTCTATTATAATAGTTGGGTAAGATTCCCTTCATTAGGAACGTTCGGCGGGTTCGGAATAGATCAAGTCGCGCGGCGCGGGAGTGGGAAGGGGGACATTACGTTTCAGCTCACGCACGCTACGACGCTGAAGGTTGTTAGGCCCTTCGTCCAGGCAGAAATAAATGCAGCTATTTTTGCTCAAGTGTGCCCCGTAACTTTATAGTGTTTATAGGTAGCGTAGGAACAAATGTTAGAGCTAAACGTTTTTCAGATATGTAAGAGTACATATTTCTTTTAAAGAAAGGTGAAGATAGTTCGCATTTTGAAATTATTTTATTCGTTTGACATAAAGGAGACATCTTGAATGAAAGCCTAGTACCTAGATAAGAAAAGTATGAAAAGAACTATAGATAGTCTGTGAAGTCAACCAATACCAGATATATCACTCTAATTAAGTGCTAAATCAAACCCAAAGAGGGAGCTAATATACGAGGTAATAATAAAGATTTTGTCTGATTTTCAGAAATATTTTCGTATTTATTACATTGGTTTATGAATGTAATTTATTACATAAGTATGCGGCTGGAGTAGGCAGTTACTATAATAGGCAACTACTTATCTAAATGAACGAAACAGAATTAATTCCTAGAAGCCCAAGTATGTCTTTGAGTAGAACGAACTCGGAGTAATTTCTGGAGCCAATGAAAAAAAAATCCATTATAATTATTAAATATTCATGAATTAGAAAGTTATTGACGATTCAAATAAGAAAAAAGTGTTAGGTAGATTAAAAAAGCAAGGTACATTAATGAAACTGAGACAATTTTCCACAAAGATGATTAGGCTGATTACATTATTAGATTAGTGTCTATTTCTTTTAGGGCCATTTTATCTGAAAAACCCTTTTAGAAGGATATCCTTACTAATATTATAAACGCGAAAGTTTGTAAATATGGATGTATGGATGGATGTTTGTAAAAGCTACTGAACGGATTGGGATGAAATTTGGAATAGAGATAGTTTGTACCCTGGAATAACACAAAGGATACTTTTTACTTACACAACGCGAGCGTAGCCGCGGGCGGACCACTTGTATTTTTATATGCCTCATTTTATTTACTATTGTTCTTGTGAAAAATGGCATGTTAAAACAATACAAACTCGTGACATTATAAACCCTCGCCTGGGTTACATTGGTACTTTTTTTGTATAAAACCGTCACACATAGGAATTTGTGTGTACGTAATCCACACGAAATCTTTTAGAAACTGAACAGACGTTCTTTTCTTCCTAAAATAATGTAATTTTCGCCTATCTCATCGCTTTTGTTCCCCTGTTTACCTAAGCATTGTGTGTTTGACATAATCTTAATACTCGTACATGGGTTCACCGAGTTTCAAACATTTTTCCCAAAACACCTTGATTAACTTTTAGACAAGGACAAGGGTTATCTATCTTCAAAACGATATGACACAGTTTTTTAACTTTAAAAATAACTGTTTCTGGCTTGCCATTTTATTATACCATGGTTATTTTTTGCTTCCACGTTGTTTCACATGCACAGCGAGAATTAAACAAAATAATAAACAAAATTAATTAAAATGGTCCCAGTCTGGGAGTGAAGTAAAAACGCATCAGTTACCTCTTCCAAAGCAAATCGGTATTTGTTGTTTTCTTACTAAGCTGTGTTACCTGATAGAGATATCATAAAGAGGATAAAATATTTTCATGAAAGTTGCAAGTGTACTTAATTAATTCACTAACACGAAATATTTTTTTATTTACGAGTATAAGCATCACTACGTATTCAGTGGTGCAGCCCGTTTAAACGCAGGGTTAGCAATAAACAAATTCATTCGCGGTACTTTTCATTTTATAGCCCGAATAACGACTGCGATTACCGGGAGTACCCGGACGATGCTTTTCACGAGCTCAGATAGCTCGCCCTTAACCGAATCATCTTTAACTGTTACATCATACGAAAAACATGCTCCTTAAACTTAATTTGTCCTGAAATTAAACAGGTAGAGTAGGGTCGCTGGATAGGTGGGAAGAGAGGGGAAGACGTGCTAAGATAACGTGTTAGAAAAAGATGGAAGTAGTTATTTGACGGAGGTTAAGAGGACGTTTTGTAGGGCGCTCGATCGCGGCTTCCTTCTCCAAGTTTGTGTTATTTAAATAACATGTTACTACCTATATGTAATAAAATTTTCTGTCTCTTACGAGTATAATACAGACATACCGATTTTTACTGCTTTTGTTACATGATTTTCAAAAGACAGGAAGAAACGTTTTCGAGGTGGATTGTTATTTTATTTGTTTAGGAATGCGACACTGCGGGAAAATTTATTAGCTCCTAAAAGGGTCAGTTCACAGCTACAATTTAAAGCTAATTTAAACGTATTCGTAAAATGATAATCTCTTGAAATAATGTTGTTGGTTCCAAAGTCCTGACACATTTAAAGGGATCAAGTATTCATAAACACCCCTTTGTGGGGGTGTTTATTCGGGTTATTATTTGGACGAAAATACTGACGCTTCCGGCTTGGTTGCCATTTCATTACAAAAACACAAACGTCCTTTTTCGAATTCAATCTCTACTCAAGTTGTTTAAGTTTTGCGCTAGCTCACAGATCCGTCATAAACTGACTTGCCGCTAATTAAATCTATTAATCTTCCTACATAGAAGAGAGAGAACTACCAACTATGCTATACCCTGGTAGAAAAATAAATATGGCTTGAGCATTAGGACAAAAAAGCTGTTTTCAAAGCTCTTGCCCCTTCTTACTTTGTTTGCGGTCGAGATTACGCGAAATACGCTTCAAATTCCAGCTTATAGCTTTTTGTTATTACTTTTTGTGCAGAACCTCTGGGTTTAGGTTGAGAATTGCAATTTTCTTTTAAGCTCTATTTTGTAATGACATGCCATGTGTGGTATTAAAGTCTACTTACGTAAAAGAAAGCTCTTAAAAGCTGCTACAAGTAGTTTATTAAAAAATGCTTCATAGCTCAATTAATTTTCCATGTTTTTAGTTTCTCCGCTTATACCTCATTAAGCTTATTCTAAACTTTCACTAATTATTATGGAGATAAGACAATGTCAAACACGCGGTGCTGATTAGTCGAAATCACATACAACCCATTGATCAGGCGTGTACAAATACGATTTAAATAGTAGGTTTTTGAACTCGTTCAGAAGTCAGCTACCTCAACCACTAAAGTCAGCTAACATCAACTGCTGTTCGGTGTATTTGTAAATAAATTCAATGAGTGTGGGTCACCGCGTATTGCTTGTAAATATTCATGGACTGGGCGAATGAAAACGATATTTTTTTCTAAGTGCACAGTCGTGGCTGCTCGCAAAAGTTAACGACTAACACATACGATGCGATATAACTGTGCCAAAATAAGCGTCGTGTTTATGAAAATACCCGAGATTACCGCGTTCATAAGTAATGAAGGGGTTTTTTATTGTGACAGGATTTTTTCATTGTCCGCGTCGCGGTCGTCGTAGCGTGGATGTCGCATGGATTGTTTCGATTCACATAATGGAAACACGCATGTTTGCGCATAACCTTCTCTGATGTTATTATGCTCATCCAAATGCCTTATTTTTCGGAAATATTCTGCGTCTTTACCATTATGCCACCTATGCGCTCTCTGTCTATAACTTGCCTATGAATGCTTTGGTATTCGAAAGACAAAACTAGTTTTTTTCGTGTGGGTAGTAAGGTCGAAGATTGACCTCATAAGCCCTGGTGTCAGTATTTATTGAACCGCAAAAGAGGTCACATGGCCACAAAAGTACTGCGCACAATCATTGAAAGATGACGAATGTTCACTTAATTGGTCCAAATTGCGAAAAAGTTATTCTTATCCCATATCTTCGAAACTTCCTTAAAACTTTTCCTTGCGGAAGAAAGCCTTATTATAAATGATTCGGTTTGCACAATACAGAGTTGTGAACTCCCCTCCCCGGGGATCCATTTGTTAAAGGGCAGAGTAACTGAACTACTATATTAAAAGATTTCCCTTTAGTTTTCTATTCTAGATCATTTTTATTGCCATCCGAGGACTACTTGGTGTTTAATTTATTGCAATTGAGAAACCTTTATGCTCGACTTTCTTTTAAAAAGTAAAATTAAACAGACTATTTTTTTTTTACTTTTGCACGATTTTGTGCGTGATGAAGACCCTGTTTTCTACATTTCATTTCGATTCATAATAAAACTTTGAATAGAGATACATAAATACAATAGATGAGAAGATACTACAAAAATCAAGATCATTTATTGTCAAGAATTACTCACTTGTCGTAAGGTAACCATTATTTTCGATTCAATTTACAAGTTAAAGGTAAATTTAATATGTCTATTATTAGTTTGTAGACTACTAAGAAAGTCTTGTCTGACAAGCCTGTCGAATGCATAGGCATTAATCTATTCTAAATTGCAGCTTCGAGCTGCTAAGTTTATCCCATCGGAATAGATAAAAATATATATTATTTATAAGTTTATAACTTTAATTTGGGCTTTTGCCCAAGCTATATGTTACCTTTTAATTGTTACCATGGTTACAGAATTTTACAGACTTTATTTTTCTGAGAGACGGATAGCATTACAAGTGAAGATATATATATAACTATATAGCATCAAATAATTTTTAAAAAATCAGTCTATGGCACTAAAAAACTTAATTCCTGGAACTTTTCCTTAATATACATATTTAAAAAGTACTTTTCATACAAATACATAAGCTGATTAAATTGCATGAAAAAAAAATTTCTTTTTTGATAAGTTAATAAAAAAAAAAGGTTTCATGAGCTGAATGAATGTACCTACTACCCCTGCGCTATTTACCAGTCAAAGAGTTACTTACATGAAATCGTTAAAAAGAGTATATATTTTTCGATAAGGGAAGACGTGAGCGCGCAATTTCAGAATTTCTTTTGAAGTCGATGCATTATTTAAGCTATGGTTATAATAGGGAGTTGATAGCTACCCTCGAGGGCTCTCTACTCGAGATTCTGTCAAACCGTGCTCGTAGGCTGTTATACAAGCATAATGAAGCTCATTTACATCCGCCTAATAGGTTTACCGGAGAGCCGGGGGCTGTGCCAAAATTTCACATCGTAATAATCAATACTCGTACCTATTCTACCTTATAACAAGTATGGTTATGATTGTTCGTAAGATTTTAATTGATGGCGTCTCTACGAAAGATTTCGTACTTGATACTCTAGTGGTTTATTTTTGCATCCCGACGGTAAATAATTCACGTCGGGCTTTGGAAAACAGTAATTTGTTAGAGCTACGTCCAAAATACATGACGCTCTGCAAATCCAAACTCTGTATGTGCAATATTTTTGGCCGGCAACTGTACTAATGTTCTCTTGATTTTCAAAGTCACTACGTTTATCCACCGAAGGATACAAGTGAAAGTAAATTATGAAAAGTATGTGAAGTTATTTAAGTGACTTAAAGTCGATTTACACTTCGACAAGTAGCAAGTGCGAGTTGCAAGTCAACTTAATCGGTCAACTTGCAACTAAAAAGAGAAGTCCGGTCTATTTTTTGCAAGTGCGAGTGTTTCCTTGGCAACAGGAAATAATATGCTTTTTGACAACAAAAAGATATGAAACTTTTGTTTTGACAACTGTACTTGCAACTCGCACTTGTACTTGTCAAAGTATAAACTAGTGCTTCATTTATCTCTGTTGAGAATTTGTAATAATTATAATCTGGTTAAATATGGTGTATTGTAACATGTGATTATTTTTAATCCTATCCTACTAATATTATAAATGCGAAAGTTTGGATGTTTGGATGTTTGTTGCCGAATCACGCGTGAACCACTGGACAGATCGGGATGAAACTTGACACACATTTAAGATAGGCCCTGGAATAGGACATAGGATAGTTTTTATCCCGAAAATAAATCTCATTCCTACGGGATCCGGAAAAATAATCGAATTTGCTTACAACGATGGCGCCACCTTGTATAGAATTTTCTAATTTCGTACCGGTCTACGGTAGCTCCAACGAAATGCACATCAAATTGAAGAGCGTAAAAAAATAGTCAATCTGAATCGACAACTTATAGGCGGAAAATTCGGGTTATCGAGTATTTTCAAAATAAAAATGTATGCTATATTATAATGGCGTTGCTAAGTAAACATGTCAATCTCATCAATGTGGCGTTGGTGTTACTTCGTCACCTGTCACAGGTTTGTATTCCGTTCTCCAAGAAGTATCGATATAAATTATATCGTTACGCTACTAATATATAAAGAAAAAAGATTTGATTTTTTGTTTGTTTGCAGGTGTAGGGTAGGTGTAGGGTCGGTGTATAGTAGGTGTAGGGTAGGTGTATGGTAGGTGTATGGTAGGTGTAGGGTAGGTGTAGGGTGGGTTAGGAATAACACATAGGATACTTTTTACGGGGAAAAGTCTTATTCCACGGGAACATCTTACACAACGCAAGCGTAGCCGCGGGCGGACCGTCTCATTACAAATAAATAACCGATACAAAAATTACTAAATCTTTAGCGCGGCATATACTGGTTCAGCCTATCTATGGCTTAGCGAACGGACAACTGTCGTGGCGCATAAGACAGAAGTGAAATAATGTCACCGCCCAACGTGAAACTCAAGCGCAAAGACGGTGTACGCAGGGAAAACAAAACAAGCTTACCTTACCCGCACGCATATTTCGTACTATTGCTTAAAATCAAACAGTCGTCATAGTTCAAAATAGTGTTTTCTGAACTTCGGAACGTATGTCATTGGTCCCGTGTATTTATTTTATTGATGTGAATTATCTAAATATATAAAAGAAGACACTGACTGACTGACATATCAACGCACAGCCCAAACTGCTGAAACTAGAGATTCCAAAGTTCCTTAATAATAATAATATTCTTTATTCTCAGACTGTATACAATTAATATACAATATGTCCATACAAAATTAAATTAAATTAAAAGTTAAAAACAATAATAATTATTTAACAAACCTTAAGAGGTCTAGGCATGCAATAAGTAAGGATTTTTTAAAATTCACCTCCTAAAGGGGTGAAACGAGGGTGCAGAGTTTGTTTGGGGAAACTAGATTAGTTACACTATTTTATTCGAAACTTCACAGGAGTACTCCTATTAATAAATGAGTAAATACATGTTTCAGGTTTTTTCAGAATTCAACCCTTAAAAAGGGGAAATGGGGTGACAAAGTCTGAAAATCAACATAAGTATCGTTTGTATAGTTTATCGGGTCGTTGATTACGAAAATTATAACGATTTTAAAATCCTTCATGGCGGACGTGAAATACCATCATCGCCTATTGGGGCGCAGTGGCGTTGAAATGTCTAAATATCAATATGGGTGTCGTTTTTATGATTTTTGGGGACGTTAATTACGAAAATGGCATCGCTTTTGAAATCTAATACAGTAGACATGAAAATTTTTGAAAGTATGTGGGCCAAATTGCAATTCAAGTTTCACGGTGTATACTTAAATAAACTACTAAATAATTATACTATAAAAGCAATTGAGTCAAAATGCATGTAACTCTGACCTGTAACTATATCCAACATACGGCTTAGATGCGAACAATTGAATATAAAACCTGGAGTAAGCGGGCTATACCACACAGTGGTTTCTAAATCTGCGGTTTTGTACAGAGATTCAAAGTTTCTATGGTCTGTGAATTTATCGGGTCTACTTTTCCTACTATGTTTCCTATGAAATGCTATAAAAGTTATCTTTCACGTAAAGATTACACACCGAAATCCAGAAGAAGTTGACAATCAAAATCCGTCCTAAACGCGTAGCTCAAACGCCGAAATTATAACGTCACGAATATTTAGATAGGTAACCTCCCAATTTTGCTACGTATTTTACGCTACAAGAAGCCTAACAAAATCTGTTTAGAGCCGCTACGACTCATGATAAAACCGGCACGTTATCATTTGTAATAAAAACGGAAAAGTGAAAAAAGCCGAGTATCGAACGCCCCAGATGCTTGCGGTTGGCTTCTCGCCAAAACAAGTTATCTACGGAGCATGAGAGCGAAACACTATCCAATTTTTGCTTTTTAATCACGAAACTCTTGACTTTGATACCGGAATTGGGACATTGCATCAAATTAAAGTATGTAACCGTGACACAGTTTTTAAGCAAATTAAAATTTCAGTGAGTGAGTAGTTGTTGAATTTTGGGGAGTGGATTTCCAAAAAGGTAGTCAAAGTCAAAATTATTTATTTCCATAGGATGTTATTACATCACTTAGATAGATCCGTCGTTACATTTTTTTGGATGAGTTCACTAACACTGTGGCGGAATCTGTGGAGAAGAACTCACCGAAGAAACCCCACAGTCGTCGCAGGATTACTTATCGTGATGCTATTGTAGTATAATAGGAAATATGTTTTCGAGTATGATATGAAGGTAGTAGGTATTGCTAAACTTATCGTAGAAATATAATATTATAGGTATATAAAAAATATACATAATGAAATATAATAAAATACATTTTTTTTAAATAAGATTTTTTAATTGCATCATTATTGGAGTGTCATATTTTCAAACATACATTAACATTTCTACAAAAACATCTACTACTCGTAGTACGTATAGGTTAGGCGGACCAAACTCTACCCCTTGTAAATTGTTTATTTATATTTTCCTCAACACAATATTTAAAAGGAATACCTACTTATCCGTTTAAAGATTGTTTACTCTAACACAAAGAGAACACGAAATGGCCAAGAAAGGGCTTTGCATAAAAATGCGGATTACATTATTGTCTAGAAAGGAGAAGGCGCGAGGTTGTTCGGTGAATGAAAAATAGTTTACACTCCATAGCTTTTTGATCAGAAATCGAAATTTATATTAAAAAAATCAATGCAGAAAAGTGTGTAATACAACAATGATTAAGAAATACTACTCTAAATGAAATATTTTATAACTAAACACAATACAAATAGAGAAAAATGTGGATAGGGATAAAAGAGCTAGAAAAAAGAATAGAACACGTATTTATGGTTTAAATTAATAAAAATGGTATGGTAAGCTTAATATATTACCTATAAGTTTTTACAACTTCTCTTATTTTGTTTGCTATATAATACGAGTTATAAGTAAATTAGTTATAAAAATACTGATTTTTGTTACATATTTTCAAAAGGTGCATATGTAGCAAAAAACAGGCATATAGTTTTAATAATCTTTTTACATTCTATACAAGTACTATAATCTCCTCTACTCTAAACTACCTTCGAAAGGTCGAACGAACTTCACTTGGGAGTTCAAAACATTTTATTCACGTTATGCGGGTGTTTGAAACCCAAAGAAACCTCCATCGTTACACCAACAGCGACTCGTGTTGCAGGAAGCCACACAAAATTTGTGCTTGAAGTTGGTTGTTTAGTTACTGGTGAACGAGAATCAAAGTTGCGTCGAGAAGTTTGTTCTAAGGAGCGAGGTGCTGCCGATTACGGTCGATTTCATTCGTCTAAATTTTGGACTGAAACGTGATCTGGTCAAAGCTAAAATATATACATCTCGAATTGACTGAATTTCCAACTTGATTGATGTTTAATATAATAACAGCAAAAAGTAGTAAAATATGAGATAAAATTTCTTTAAATTTGTAGATTCAAAATTATGGACTCATCAATCTTCTCTAGTTCAAGTGAAAGAAAAGATGAGCAATATTTTATATACAATTTTCATAAACTACTTCAGACCGATGTGATAAATTACTTTTAAAATGTTTAACTACCAGTATTTGAGTAGATTAGTGTTATGTTTCTGTAACCAAAACATGGCTCGACCAAACATTCCAGATCAATATTCCAACTCGGAGTGAATCTCGTATAACTATGGACGCAACTTAGAATTTAGAAACAGCATCTGGCATGCATCCAGGAACTAACGGACCTCAGCAAATGCCTAACTTTATGAGCGAATCTATTTCCAAAATGATTCACCTCGTGTCTGTACCCAGGTAGGTAAAGTTCGACTGTAAAATAAGAAAAATCTAACCTACATACATGTAACCGCGAAAACCTAAAAGTGTTACATACATGTAATCTTAAAAATGTTTTTATCCAGTACCTGTTCAAAATACTCTCTGAAAGAATAAGGAAACTCGTAGCCTCATAGCTATTTGCTACGCCACCGGTGACGTAGAGGGCGAACACTTACGTAGTGAGTTTTACTACCTATTAAAAGGCAAAAGGTTTTTTATCAAGCGTATAATTTTATTTTATTTTTAAATTACGCTAAAATGTAATTTATATTTCATTTCACGCTTAGAATAAGCACATAAAAATCACGGAGCGTTAAATTCTGAGTATTAACACGTGAGTAGGCGCATATTTAATTATATCGCGGTGCCCATTCGAGTATAAATTGTTGGCGCAAAGCTGAGTTAATACTTAGGTGAGTTGCTGACGAGCTGACGAAGGTACTGGATTAAAATCGAGGTAACAATGGAAATATACAGGTCTATGATAATTGAGGCGAAAGTAATTTTATTCACAATACTTTCATTTTAACAGACAACGCTAACAAACTAAAAAAATTTTTTATTTGTGGTGGAACTTTAAAAAATTATCGCCGTCCTCTATTATAGAGATGGTGCTGCCTAGCCTACACATTTCTTGCCCTTTGACGAATTGAGGACAAAATAGCAGGTACAATATGGATTCTTATTCTTATAAGCCACGTTTTTAGACGTTCCATTTAGCAAGTTATTTTTCCACTGTAAACAGCATACCAAAATTTGTTACTGTTCAAAAATCTATCAATTTATGTGGTCAAACTTTAATCTTTTTCAGTTAAATGCCTGTCAAGCATGTGTTCAACGTTAAAATTTTCTTTAACCACAAAGTTTTGTAATAAAACCTTGGATCTTTTCACTTTATCGAACAGTTTGAAAGCACAATGCTGCTCTTGTGCTGTAAACTGCTCACAACAAGTAATCTTATACCGAGATTGCATCTAAAGATAGGAGACGCGGTACACTGCGATCGAGGGCTGATCGATTGAGCGCTCCATGCTCCAACCTCCAGTAAAAGGCCGCGCATCTGCCCTGCTTATCTATTTCCTACTTGAGAAAGAGTGGAAAACATGTTCGAGTTCAGAGATTTACGTAGAATGGTAGAATATTACATACAATAGTTACGCTTCTATTTCCAAATGGGTGAGAAAAGTTTCAGTTGGTTGACAAGAGCTCACATCAAAATCACTATGGTAGAATATCACATAATATACTTATAATGTTCATGGCAGCTTTCACTAGTGACTTATAAGAAGTGAAATTATTTCAATCCTATTAATTAGGGAATCTGGCCAATCGATTTTGATATGTGGATATGTCATAGTCAAAGGTCGATATGTTGTCTCTTTGTGGAATGACAGGTTTATCCTAGGTTTGACCAAAGCCTTCTGGCTATCCCCGAAATAAATTCCAATTTCGGCTTTTGACTAAAGTATTTTTAGTCAATCCTAGAAGTTCATCTTTTCAGTCAAACGTCGAAATTTCATTAAATTGAGTTTTGACGTTTGCCTGACCAAATTAGTTTCTCCTAGGTTTGACGAAAATTCTTTAGTCAGAGGCCGAAAATTTTCATTTGTTTGTGCTTTGACTAAGACTTCAAGCCTAGGAGCGCCGGAGCTTCGAGGTTTGACTATAACAGATACACTACATTATTATATAAATACTAGTGGTCCGCCCGCGGCTTCGCTCGCGTTGTGTAAGATTTTCCCGTGGGAATAAGACTTTTTCCCGTAAAAAGTATCCTATATGTTGATCCAGATTACAAACTATCTCCATTCCAAATTTCATCTAAATCCGTTGAGTACTTTAAGCATGAAGGAGGAACAAACATACAAACATCTAAACATCCAAAAATATTTTCACGTTTATAATATAGGTATGATTCACAATATAAACAATATTCGTGTAACTTACAACTGACTTCTGTATTAAGTGTTCGATTTGTCCGAGCACACATTAGGATTAAAGTCAAAGCGTGGTCTAAAAGTGTATTTGCCAATTCCTTTTTTATTTTCGTTGTCCCACCGAGCGAATTTCTCGCTAAAACAGGGTTGCGAGAAAGCTCTTCCCACAGGATTTGAGTCTTTCAAATTGCGGGTTAGCGAGATACTCCAATGGATTATGTACTGCTACGATAATATCTACAGAAAAAACTACTCATTTCAATTTAAACAGAACAATTTTAAATATTTTCTGCGAAATCAGCATTCAAAGGAAGACCGCTGCCACAGTCACATTTGAAACTGAATTTAATTAATATTTTCTTGCCGATTTTCTTCTGTTTGAAGTCGCCCGCGCAAAAATTTGAACAATCTTCGGAGCCTTTGTCCACCGAAGTCGAATAACTCAATTATACAGATTTGAATGGTAGCACAGCGAAAAATGTTGACGATTACGGTTTGTTGCTGTGGCGAGGAAGTAAGGAAGGTCTGCGGACGATCCCGTCATTTCCAGCGAGAAAAATATTGGAGTTTCGAATTAAATGCTATTGAATCAATTAACTCGGGCCTCAACCTCGATTAATTGTTTCTTACTTTCGTTATTTTTTTTGTCACCACGAGCTTTCGGCTCGATTATCTGCTTTCCAAGAAATCGTCTTGGATTTATAAATTTTCGAAGGGAAATTTCTCTATAATTAGAGCCGTTGAATAGGTTGTGGGTGAGTATAATTAATGGAAGGCATGGCTATCGTCATCGCGGCTCTGCTCAATGGCGCGGGTCGGCACATTCACGGGCAACACCGCCTGACACGTAATTAATCAATTATTTTACTTCATTAGCCGCGGTTTATATTCATTCAACATTTACTATGGATCTGTAGTCAAGTGAAAATAATTTGAAGACAATTCAGGAGGAAAAATTGTTTAAATGCATAAATTTTCTACCTTGTTGTTACCAGTTCATATAAACATCTCTTAAAGAGCACAAACTTACTTTGACATGTGCTATTATGTAGGTATCTGGCCATCTACCTATTCCATGGCCATCTCAGGTTTATCAATTTCTTAAAGAGTTAAACCTGAGACCTTTTTCAGTTGTATTAACAATTTTTCGAAGGCAACGGCTAGGGACCGAACGATACCTAGGCCTTACCTGATTTCGAGAGCGGCCTGGTACGAGTACTCCCCATTCGACTCGTTCACTGAATATTTCAAACATTGTCAGCGAACGCTCGCTCGTGCTGGCGTCCTGGTAAAAAATAATGTAAAACCGGGTGTCAATTCCACGGGCGAAACTTAAACTTAATTTTATATCAGTGTTGTCACTTTCTGACCCACGACGATGAAAAAGGACAAGAGATTGTCAACCATCGTAAGCACCAAATTTTATAGCGCAAATGTCAAGTTTTGACGTGTGCCGTGTAATTTTAAACGGCTTGTTTTAGGGTCCTGCTTAAAATTGACATTTGCAACATCAAATTGACGTTTGTGACATAAAATTTGACGTTTAATAGTGCCAACAACTTATGTTTATGTTCTGTTCTCATGTAAGTGGCTTCTGTCTTTTATGAGAATAAATGTCTTTAAACCTAACAATCTCCCGTCCTTTTTCATGGTCGTGGGTCAGAAAGTGACAAGACTGGTATAAAATTAAGTTTAAGTTTCGCTGCATAGAATTGACACCAGTCTCTCGTTTGGAACTGCACAATAGAATATGTACAGAGTAAGATTTTTCTGCATCTGATTCATATGCAGGATGAATTTTAATAAAAATATAATATTATTTGGTTTTACTAACACGTATTAGCATTTACCGAAAACGTTTTGAAGTAAAAGTTTTGGAAAATAGAGCAGAGAGACTCGTTGAAACTCAATCACAATCACAATCAATTCAGGACATGCAACGGCTCAGTAGCCCAGGTAGTGTATCTGCCTCCGACGCACAGGGTCGCGGGTTCGAATCCCGCCCAGCGCAAACATTCGTGTGATGAGCACTTGTGTTTGCCTTGTGTCTGGTTGTTATTTATCTATATAAGTATGCATTTATCTATTTATGTAATGTATATCAGCTGTCTGATACCCATAGTACAAGCTCTGCTTAGTTTGGGATCAGATGGCCGTGTGTGAAGATGTCTCCACATATATTTATATTTATTTAACGGAAATAAGTAAGAATTACTACCTATTCACATTGAGATAATTTTGTAGCTTAATTAAATACAAATTTACCGAGAAGTTAAAAAATAAATTCAAATGCTGTCTTCTACAATTTTCCAGCATTTCAGAACATTAAACGCGAAACTGACGTCAGCCATTTATTCCACAATTCACTCAGCCTCCGGAAGCTACATTAGTTATTTAGCATTACGAGGAAGCCAGACGGCCTGACAGACAGTACTGCTGCTAAATCATTCAACCAGCCTCCAAGTATGAAACTCTTACCGTCTTTTTCGCTCTATTGTTCAAACTGCAGCCGACAATAAGAGGGATAGAGACCGATTAACTTGATTAGCGGCTTGCATTCTAAAATTAATGACCAGCACAAAATTTTTAAGCCATTAAGTTGTGTAAGGAAATTTCGGGCTGAATTATTAAATACGCTTCTGCTCAGTAACATTGCACAGCCAGTTCACAAACGGAATTAGATACATCGGAGCAGACATAGATCACACTGTGCAAACTGCAGGCGAACCAAATTGCATAAATTAAACCCGCATACTCCAAACGGCTTTATTCCATGTATAATATGGTATGAATCAACCTATGTGTCATACAACATCGCACGTCCGAAATCTCTCTGTATCTTAGTAGTCTCATCCCAATTTTGTACAATTTTTTATTTCCTACCTTCAACCTAGTGAACTAAAACTTAAAACCACATCTAGAACTAGTAGGTAGAAAAACTGTTTACAAAATTATAGTCCAGTGTGTATATAGGTTAGGTACTCTACAGTTGCGTCTGCAAACAAACTAATAGAGGAACTGGGGTGACAGCGCAGCCGCGAAACTTTATAAGGTACAAGTTTGGAAGGTGACGCGATACGTTAGAGGTAGATGTCTCGCTGTGTTTGTCTTGCAGTAGCTTGATTTATTATTTACTTGGAATTCAGACTGGAAGGAAGAATGTTAACTAAGTAAGCTATACGTGTTGTTGTGATCAGCACACATTTGTTCGTACTGAAAGGCTTGACCTTAGGATATAGTAGACTGAATTATCAATACAAATTGGCAAAGCTTGTTTGTTTCAGTGTTTTTGCTCATTTCATGGAGAGTGTGATAATATACTAGTCCAATGCCGAAAATGCATAATAATAATATGTGTCGGCATACATAGCCTGTCACCTGATGCTCGTCTGAGGACATGTTCATGTTCTGTTAAAGATTAAATCTATTTTTTTGAGGCCAATTCCATTTTACTAATGTTATAGGTATTACGAAATTTTGGATGTTTGCTACTCAATCACGCTTCAACCAATGGACGGATCGGGATAAAACTTGGCAGACATATTATAAGTTAGGTCCAGGAATAAGACATAGGCTATAGGATACATAGTTGTTTTCATTCCCACGGGAAAACTCATCCCGGGTGAAACCACGGGCGGAAAGCTAAGCTAGTAATTAAAATTTGACAGACGTATTAAAAAAGACAATTTATCCATGTCATCCTTTTGAAATAAGTTTTAGGCTGTAAAAAATAATAATCTACTTAAAATAATTTTAAAAGTAAAGTGGCGCATATTTATGTATTAAGAATCTTACTTCATATCATGGGAGCCAGTGCATTTTTAATCAACAATTTCTGTACATGATTGAACAACTTTGGCGGCTCAATCAATCATTCTGGGAGCCGTCAATAGCAACACTACACGTCCCGTCGGTCGCCACCTTTTTGCTCAACGTAGTAGACCTGTTAAATAAAATAAAAGAACGTTGTTTTTGCAAACAATCTTGTAGTTTACAGTAGCGTTGGTTATTGCGGTGTAGTTTTTTTTTACTTTTTTGTTTCTTTTATTTGCTCGACGCTACGTTAATGACTTGCTCATAAAAAAATGTCGTTACTGGGATTAGATCCCTACTAGCAGAAAACCCTACTGAAAGACTTGAGCCTGCCCTAATTAAGGGTTTCTTGGTTTCAACCCAACTTCAGTGAAAGGTGCACGCAGCTTATAAATCTTTAGTGCGATCGCAAAATATGCGCTTAATCATGCATGTAAATGATTTATCCGGAACACAATGTACAAAGTAAGTAGTTTTAAAAATAACTTTTGGTCCAAATTAAAAAAGATTTTGCTATCAATATAAAGATCTAATAAGTTTATCATATTGCAAAAGTGTCGAATATTACAAAACAAAAATTGCAAACTTCTGTCTATCAGCCTACTAAAAATAACTTTTGAAGCACGCGTTATATTAACTAATAATTAGGTATTTCTAAAATGAATTTTCTAAGTACTTCCAAATTTTTTTCTTACATTATGCTTATAACTTTTAAAATTAATTAAGTAGAGAATATTTTTCTGTTTATTAAATGTTAGGATTTTATTAGAAGCTATCAAATAACTTTATGAAAAACACATAAAACAAAAAAACACGCACTTCTGTGTATAAGAACTGTCACAGAGATAGCCGTCTGTTAGATTGTGCGTAACCGAATCTTCATTTTATTGAAACATCATTAAGAATTAATCCTTCTTACTCATATACCTAAAGCCTTCGAGTGTAGTGTATTTGTGGGCGGAAGGAACTAACTCCCAGTCAATTAATTTACGTTCTTGAACCAACAGTGCCTCCCACTGCGTTCCCTTGTCAGCCATTTGTTAGCCTCGTCAATGCTCGGTTAATTAAGGCTGGTTAAGGAGAGCTATTGACTATGTACGGTTAATTGAAGATCGTGTGTTGCCAGAAACCTGGCTTGTGTAAGCCGAAAAAATACGTGAAAATAATACGTCGAAACCATTAATGAAGATTGAATGATTGCATGCACTTTGTTATTGTAACAAACCAACCAGCAACCGACTTTATTGATTCTATTTGCTGGAGCGTTTTCATCTTTTGCAAATAGTAAAATACAAAAAATTTCGCTATACACTTACCTTTTCACCGGTTCCTTTTAATATTTTTAAACATCATTATAAAGTATGAAAGATAAATATAGTTAGTAAGTTCATTATAATTTTTAGAGTGCAAGATTTCGCCTACTATTAATATTAGTCAAATTTCATCTTATATCAAGGAAAAGATTGAAATTTTTAAAGGTTTTCCTTATACTCATTACTAAGGCTATCCTTTTAATAAGCTTTCCCAGTAGTAGATGATTGCCGCGTCATTCTCTCGTCAGCAATTTGTCAACGGCGTCATTGCGCGCACTCAGTCGGTTTATGGCCTGCCATCCGCCATTTGTGCGAGGGAGGGACGCAGGCATGTCGACTGGGATGAATTGTGATTACTGAAATTAGTAGGGCAGCTAATAAAATGTGGGGACATGTTTGCTGTTTTTAAAATTTCCAAAGTAGTTTTATCAGTTTTGAACACAAACTTTATGGCGCTTCTACTCTACGAATAATGAAGATGTCTTTTTTACACAAATTTACGTGCAAGATTTATTAATATTTAGTATTATTAGAGTATTATAATATACACCGTTTTCTCGTCAACCTCGTCATTGCTCGCGTTCAGTCGGTTTATGGCCTGCCATCCGCCATTGCGCGAGGGAGGGACGCAGGCATGTCGAATATTGGGCTCAGCTTTTCAAATGTGAACGAGATTCATTTAAATGAGTAAGGCAGCTTTGAATAAAAAGTAGAGACTTTTTTGTCGATTTTCAAAATCTCCAAAGTACGAGTCGTTTCATCAGTTTCAAGCACAAACGTGTGTTTTGTTTTTAAGCTCATTTTAATGTTTCTTTACAGTATTTATAACTATTTAGTATTATTTAGTCACTAGTAACTAAATAAGCCTAGACCTGGCCTAGCCTAGCCTTATCTAGATAAGCCTTTCTCTCCTCAGCAATTTATCAACCGAGTCATTGCGCGCGTTTATTCGCTTTACGGCCTGCCATCCGCCATTACTAGTATTCCCATTATTCTGCTGTGTTGTTTGGAAGTGTAAATGATTTAATGGTATTTCGTATAAGATCTATAGCGTTAAAAAGGTGAACCACTTTCTTACTTCTAATATATTCAGCGTAGCATCTCAAAGTTCCGTAAACATGTACCCAAATTTTTGAATCTTCACCTGCGTACATAGGAACCTACTTTAGTTGCCGCTATTTAGCATAAGTTTGAATAAGTTGTAATAGTCGTTCATCTCCTTAGCATGTTTAGACAGGTACAAAATAAAAAGCTTTTCTCAAGAATGATTTTCAATAAATTCATATACCAAATATATTTTTCTCTGACCGAGCGTGCGCGAAGCACGAGCTACGCGTCTCCGTTTCAGCTTGGCCAAAATTGGTTATGTCCATTTTTGTCCTTCTGTTTTGTTTGTGTTTGTTTTGTCTTCTCCTCTACACGATACGATTTTCGTGAAATTTTGTGAGCAGGTTTGATAAATATATGATTTTTGTTTTAAAAATTACGGAGATATGGGCGTTAATTTCGAAAAAAAAACTCGCGAGGTCTACAGCTCGCAGAGCTACTAGTAATATTAATTTTAACATCATGTCTAAATTCACTCGATGCGTCTCTGTACAATAATCGGCCAGCATCATAAACTTAATTTTTATGTTAGGGTAGTACTGGCTCTGTATGGATGTCGGGTGGGATGCTGGCTTGGCTTGTGCTACACGCCGATAAAAATTTAACGGCCAGTAGTATGCGGCTCTTTGTCACCGAAACATCCTCAATTTATGGCGGTAAAGAGCAGTTGTGAGGGTGTGTTCAAGGTCGTATTCATAATTTTTTTCAAGGTTGCATTTATACCCTTTAGTTAGGATAGGTTAGAATAGTTTAGGTTAGCTGTGGCTGGAAAGATAAACAATATTTTATTGAAATTATTTAGGGCCTAATTCATTCATCATAATATGACGGCTGGCGCCATCTGTAGGGCCATAATGATAGCCGACGTAAGGGAGGACCATGCTATGTCGAGATGGACACAATATCTTCAAAAGTAATTTTGGTGACAGTTCTACAAGATCAAGAACAGTAGAAACATAGAAGAGAGCTAAATAAAGATTTAGCAGTGGGACAGAAAACTTAACAAATTTTTGAAGCCCTTCAAAATATGAAAAAGAGAGGTACTTGCCTATATCTATTACTCTATGTCAAGTTTAAATACCTATATAATCGAATTTTAACTTTGTCTGTCTAGGTTTTATTATGTCGTAGACATTTCCTGTTATATTTCCAACTAAAAGTTGAAATGTTAACGTGGTTATAACGCGGTTTCATAACAATGCTATCTTTGAATAGTGAATTAATGTTTTGGCGGAAAACCGCATTTCAACCGCTTCAGACCCGTTAAATCCACACGCAGTTCCGTTAGTTCCATTTTGTCAAATAAACA
Source organism: Carpatolechia fugitivella (assembly GCA_951230895.1). NCBI lineage: Eukaryota > Metazoa > Arthropoda > Insecta > Lepidoptera > Gelechiidae > Carpatolechia > Carpatolechia fugitivella. The sequence goes on from OX579664.1 coordinate 5,436,475, forward strand.
TTCCATGATTTTGCGACGGATGTGGTCGAATCATGAATGATCGCGTTCATATTGCGGTTGGGAGTTGCATTGCAAGCAGCTAATTTCATTGGATATACAAACTGAAATTCAGCCAGTAACCACAAATACAATCATAACAAACAAATCGGCAAAGCCTATTAATTACACTCAATATCGGGGATGTATTCATTAGGAATGGTAACTACACTTTAATTACAATTAATTTTGAGTACAGTACAGTACAGTATACTTCTGTTTTCTAAATATCTCTCGGCAATCATCGGAAGAGTGTTTCACTCCTTAGCGGTGCGGTGTAATTCGATTCTGTGATCGAAGGCGGTGTATCAAAAACGACGAAACACGATGTTTGCCGAGGAGAGACATTAAGAAAACAGAAGCACTGTTTAGCACTAAATACAGAAGCTTTCTAATATTTTTATATTTAATTTGTAAATGTATGAAGTTTAAAGTTTTTAATTAGAATTAGCGAGAAAAAAATCACCACAAAAAGATGCAACGTCTTTAGTTTTTGGCAGATTCGTTACCACAGAGAATCGCACATTAACATCAGTTAACATTTCAATAATCACGTTACAAGAAGAAAATATTTTTATGTTCCAATGCCAACAACAGATATCCAATTTACAAAACTAATTGTCAAGACAGCCAACATGAGTCACAGCTAGTGAGGAAGCCAAACTACTGGGAACATGCCAATTCAGTTCAGTCAGAGGCTTCGCATCCCTCACTGTAATAGTTAGGCGATAAAACAATTACCGGCCACTTTCAAGCCCACTTTACATTCTCAAAGGGTACTCCGATTTCCAATTGGATTGTAATGTCTACTCTTTTGGAACTGAAAGGACCGTTAAAAGTCGGTTCAATAGCAAATAGCTCCATACAATAACGTTGATTAGCTGTTTTGATTGGCTGTTCGCCGGACCATTGTATTATGTGATGTCGTTAGGTTCTGACACGACGATTCTTGTGTGCACGTTTTATTGTTAGAACAATTGTAGACAACAGCTACTACAGTACTCATACTATAATTCTAAATATTCTAATAGGTGAATATTGACTCATCCATCCTTCATCATCATCATCATCATATTGAGTCAGTTGTAAGGTCTATAACTGATTTCACGAACCCTAGTGTCAGAATTATTAGGTCGTCAAAAGTCTCTGATATATAGTGGCTCTAAAGTTTAACAATATTTATTCTATTAAAACCTGGGTCGTAACATTTTGCGGCAATGTTCTCGGGTTCTGGGAAAAGTTCCCTAAATTCTGTTCCGGTAAGTTAAGGGTTGTTAAAAACAACCCGGCCGGCGCCGCTGGCTCTCCTGCTGTTAGCACTCACTCGGTTTGTGAAATAAATTCACCTTCACATCCACAATCCTTTCAAAGCCAGCAAAACCGTTGAAAAAATTACCAATAAAAATATACTGAAAATGCATTTCTATTCATGTCCCTATATGATAGATAGATATATAGATATAACGTTTATTATGGGTGACATATGAGTATAGGGGTATTGAAATGTTTATCACGGCTACGGAATGATTGCCTTCGCACACATTGGTTTGAGTCACAAGGCCGATAGATATTTGATTTGACATGACTTGAGAGTTTGCTACGCATAGTACAAAGGCTCTAGAGTTTGTAAACTGGTATACTGTGTATGACCCCACCAAAGGGCACGAGCATAGACAATATCTATGGGCACGAGCCGAAGTTAAACTTAAGGTCCTTAAGGCCTAATTAACTTGACCAATTATTAAAATGATTTCTTGTAAATTGTGAATGGTGTGAATAAATAAAACTTGTATTGTATTTTCCTTAGATCAGGCATTGTGGAACCCGTGGGCATTATACCGATTGATCAACATAACACACAACCTTTAAATTTATTCACAGACGTGTGCATATTTCCGCGAGGTGTTTTCCTTCACCGTTTCGTCCTTCTCGATAGGGATACCGTCAAAACAAAATAAGTTTGTGAGACTGTCCCAAACATGGTTAAGATAAAACAAACGGAATCACTTGATGCAACCCACACGATGATGATTTTGCACTGGAGAAGGCAGGGCAACTACGGAACGGAAGTATAGTCATGCCATGAGCCATGACTGAAGCCTTTGTCGGCTCAACAATTCCTTATGATTATCGATAACAGTACCTTCTTCTTCTTGCTTTAATATTGATAATAGTACCTTCTTGTTCTTGCTACTTGGTACTATGGTTGGCCATTAGCTCCGCATATCTCTCCCTATCTCATGTATACCTATATAGTAGGTACCGTGTATTTTTTCATATTTAATCTGCGATTTAGTCATTTACTAGATACGAGTAAAACAGTACGGTACGTTATGTGAAGCTCTTCCCAAGCCGAGTGCTATAAATACCGCCTCCTGATAATTAAACAGCCTCGCAATCTACGATCTAGCGATTAGTCCCACTAAATTGGCTTTGCGTCCATCTCACGTCGTTATAGGCAAATGCGGGGTGAAGGCGAAATCACTGCTGCTTTTTAGACATTGACTTGAACATTAATAATTTAAGAAATATTAATTACGAAGATCTTAAAATTCGCTTATAAAATGGTAAAAATATCAAAGTTAAATATCAAAAAATAATTATCAAATTATTTAGAAACAATTTTTATTTTTCTCTCCGGAAATAGAAATGGAAATCCAATCTGTTAGCTCGAAAATATTTACAATAAAATATTGAAACTTGAACTTTATTCAGCAAAATTACATGAGAACGCGAAATAAGTTCAAAATAAGTATAAAATAAGAGAAACACGTGTAGATATAATCGAGTGTTCTGCTTTATCGAGTTCGGCATATATGAATACGGGTCCTGATCCCAGAAAACGGTCACGTGTGAACTATAACTCGAAAAACAACTGTTAATCGATGTGTTCGGCTTCGGAACGCGAAAAGCCTTAATCAAGCAGGAGGGGGTAGTAATAAATGACCTGTTTGGTCTCCTGTATGGCACGAATTTTGACAATGATTTTAAATCTCCTTTCTGCTCCTGCCTTCAATACCTTCAATACCACGTGGAGTGGGCAATATGGAAAAATACAGAGTGAATGAATTGTGACTATTCTGTATACGTTTTTTGTATAGTATCGCAACATGTTTAGTATTAAAATTGTAAGAATTTTCTTCGCTGTTTAGCGATGGATTATCTGGACATTCTGATACCTCATCCCCCACGAGCATTCCATGAACTAGCAAAATTACTGCACTAACAGTCGTCATCTCAATATTTACTTATTTCAGTCTTAAAGTCTCTAAAAAAATGGCGTTTATTTTGTTAATTTTATTTATAGTGGGAACATGTGTACGAGGAAAATGCAAACAACCCCCTTATAGTACGTCCGCCCGTTTAAGACCGATATCATCAAAATGTCTGGTGGTTTTTTTCATGATATTTGGAAAGAACACGCTCTCGTGATCTCAAAAAGCTGAGTCTTAGAGGGCGCAATCCGCCGCAGCATTTTTTATGGAGGAGTAGAAATCGCCCAGAATGCTCGTTAAATTATCATTTAAGTCTGGTGAACGATTTTACTATTAACGTGTAGTCCTCGATGGACTGAGTATCGTGTATATTGTTAAGATGCAAAAAAGTGGCCAAGGAAACTTTTAAGACCGCCCAAACTTCGCCATTTTTCCTCTTCAAATGGCAAAGTTTGAGCGGGCTTAAAAGTCTCCTCGGCCACTTTATTAAGTTTTAACAATATACACGATACTCAGCTCATCGAGGACTACACGTTAATGACGACGAAAATGCTACGGAAAGCACAAACTGTTGGTCCCAGCTTCTATCTTCGGAAAGTAGTCGTACACGAATGGCTCGTGTGGCATGGCGCCAATAATGGTCTTTGGCGGCTCTATAACACTGACACCATTCGACCTAACAAAAATGCTTGCAACCCACACGATTAAAGAAGCCAACAAAAATTCTTCACTTTTGATCACCGATCACTAAAAAACAATCAAACGACTAATATACCTATGGGTACTATGACAACAATGGTCATGTAACTTCCAAGCAACAATGATATAACTACCAAGTAGGTAGTAAAAGATGAAATACTTAAATCAAATGTTGATCTATTCTTGCACCAAAAATCAATGTCTTAGTAATAAAATGCAAAGAATGCATTTGCAGGTGTGCTGTGCAGTATTGCCTTCATGCAAAACGTGATTTTATGAAACTATAAAATAACGAGGGTAGGTTGCAAAATAAGTAATAGTACTTCAGTGTAGCAAAATGTAGCGACAAAAGCTTTTTCGACAGTGTTGACTCGACAATGTCGTTTAGCAAATTGGCGCTTGTAAATTCTTTGTGGTTAGCTGTTCTATAGAGCAGATTTACTGTAAAACGGCTAGCAAAGAATAGGGGATCGGACTGTTCCTAAATTTACCATATTTTATGAATTATTTTTAAAATATTGATCAGTAGCAGACGATTCGTGAAGAAAAAAACAGAATCGGTTGAAAAACTAATTTACAGTGATTTTATGTCTGTCTCTTTCAATAACGATTTTTTGTATGGGATTATATGGCGTTACTAGCAAATGACGTCACAAGTGGGTGTGTGCCTCTCTGTCTAATCTTGAATTTCAAACCTTTATGACTCGGCCAATTTTAAAGATAGAGCAAAAATTATTTTAGAGTTCGATAGCAGAAACTAATAAGTTTTAAAACTTAGTCCAAGAAACTAAAAATTAGTCCAATCCCCTATTGTGTGGGTAGCGAAGAAAAGTGAAGCTGCAGCCAAAAAAAACTGTTAAGTCATATTGCCATATACCATATGCCCATATCCCACTTCTGACATCATGTCTGTAGTTAGATGTTATTATAGTAATAGTAATCATGAGCCTATTGTGTCCCAATGCACAAAGTCCTCCTCCTTCTTTTTGCAGACTGATAGGTATGTTTGGGTTAAAATCTTTTGTAATATAAAAGGCGGGCGAATGTTTGCTATGACACAAAAAAATCGTGTCCACATGACTTGCGTGAGTGAGATAATAATATGACGTAACAAAAACAAAATAATGAGTAACGTGTTGAACAATACAATACAATACAAATATTCTTTATATTCGAACACATAGATATTTAGGTTTTCATTATAAATTAAATCAATATAAGAGGTTTTTCTTACCTAAACCTTCTAGATAACCTCTTATTCGCACTATTTTCACGTAGTTACGACCTTTTAATTCATATTTTACCTCATAATTAAACCAAATCAATTTCAAAGGAAGTCGTATCGTTACTAAAGTCAAGCTTAAATTTACTTTTATTTTATTTTATTTATTATGGAGAAACAACAGCTGACAGCGTATACAGTAATTTGAACAAATATAGGTAGTTAGTACATGGATATAACACTATCTCCTTAAACATTTCTCGCTAAGATATAACAAAGTTAAAATAAAGAAGAAACACATACTCGATAGCAGTATAATAATATGATGGTGACATAACTATATTAGACAATGGTGTGCGCGCAAAATCAAGCAAAACCAGCTATTGATAGATATGAATACCTACTTAGTAGGATAGACAAGACATAAAAATGAATCAGAAACGTGGCATTAGTCAAGTATACTTTCACAGGCATGCTCTGCGAATTACTATTGTTTCCAAATTCAGTACCGTCAAACAGAGAAACTATGACAAGTATTAAAAAATAATAACAAATAGCAACACAGTACATAATGATTGATTTAATGGAAGTAACAGAGCCTGAAAAACAAATGCTTATAATGTACGTTATTTGTTATATTGCCCGACAATTTATACCTAAAGGTAGGATACTATGAACTTGATTGACATATCAGATGTTGTATGGCTTCCCCACTAACCGGGAATCATGTTAGCGATCGGATTTAACTACCATTGTGTGTGTGTGTGTGTGTATTTCTATTGCCTCTTTAAAAACAAAGTTAATAAAAATTCAATTTTAAATTCCATACAAAAAAACTGTTTTCGCCATTTGTTGGTAATTAGAGGAGGATATTATTTACGTGAAATAAAATAAAAATTGGTTCGGTGAGGATTAGTCGAGTTCACTCACAACTATCAAATTTATTAGCAGGTTTGTGCACATTTTCACTTTAATAGTCTCCTATACCCAAAGGTTGCCGTGAAGAAATTGCTATGAAGCAATAAGGCCGCCTAACTGTCCATGACTACCTGTTCTTACTTCCACTCTGTCATTTATTATTTCTGTTTGCAATAAAGTATATTCATTCATTCATTCATTTCCTTATGATATTCTTCTTCTTAAGAGCGTCGAATGAGCATTTAAAAATTTGATAACACGTTTTTATGAATGTAATTAGGATCAAACCGGAGAGGCGCAATGTCACCTCCCGTAAGGAGAACAAAAGCTAATATACAACACTGACACTATACGACGATAGGCAACTCTAGATCTAAAACATAAATATGTGGGGACATCTTCACACACGGCCATCTGATCCCAAACTAAGCAGAGCTTGTATTATGGGTACCAGACAGCTGATATACATTACATAAATAGATAAATACATACATATATAGGTAAACAACAACCAAACTCAAGGCAAACACAAGTGCTCATCATACGAATGTTTGCCCTGGGCGGGATTCGAACCCGCGTCCCTGTGCGTCGGAGGCAGATACACTACCACCTGGGTTACGGAGATGTCAATCTAGTTAATAAATCCTAGAATACATGCCAAGTCCTGAGTGACTGAACTTGCCAAGTCAACTGTAACCGAAGCCCCATCCGCTACCACATCACGTGCCCAACTTTACATCCGGCGGCGGACATCAAAGAGCGGCTCGCGTCAATGGACACGATCTAAAGGACCCGGTCGAACCGAAATTAAACCGGATTTAACCAGTTTTCGAGAAAACCTTATTACGGAAAAAGATTATAGTTGAGTGGTTTATTTTAACTTTTAAATTATCTATAAAGTAGATATCATGTTTTATTTCTATACGCAAATTCGTCAAATAACTTGACTTATTTTTCTCATTACGAATTACATTATTGTACTATGACTGATAACTAATTTAAGCATAATACTAGCCATAAAAAAATCTGTGGTGCCACTTAAAATTTTGCTTATCCCTTAAGGAATAAGGACCTATTTATAGCCATATAATATTATGAATCTTAAAGTTATAAAAAAATAATTAATGTTTATTGATATATTTTTGTTAGCTGTTGGGTCTCCTAATTTTTTTTTTGAAAAGCAGATATAAATTGTTTTTCTTTTTTTTTTATTATTGAAACATTTTTACATATAAACAAGCTGTGAACACAAATAACTGCAAAACTGTATAATCATTCCCAAGCAAACGGCTTACAAATTATGTACATAACAAAACACTTTCTAGTACTTCCTACACAATAACCGACCAACCGTGATGTTCGAGGGCAAAAATATGTGAAATTATAATAAAACTGTGCAAGATATGTGTCGCTACATAATGTACATAATGTAGTTACACCACTTTTAAAATAAGCGACTCATATGTGTTTTCGGGTTTCTGTATTTTACATTAAAAAAATATTTATTCTCTTCTATAATACAAGTCAAAATAAATTAAATGCTACTCCAAGAAAAGAGGCACAAGCATATTTTAAATCTAAATGAACTAAGAAGTGCAACATAACATATAAACACACAGTTTCCTACTCTTATGTAGAACACATTGTTCCACAAATGATTATTTAAACTTTATTGCATTTTGTGTATTGAAGAGAAGAAAAACAAATGAAAGGAAAAGATGAGTTTAAAGCTAAAAATATTTTTAAATCACTCATTAGGATTACCACAAACATTTTTCCTCCAATCAAATGTTTCAACCTAAATCTCAGCACGCGGGCCTCACTGAGCCTCAATTTGCAAAAAAAATGTAAAACTTTCTTCCCATTTCATCGTTTACTAGATCAGACAGAAAGAGAAGGCCTTCTAATTCCACCGAAAGTGTAAGAGACGAAAAGAGATGGGCATAGTGAGATAAATGCGAATGACGACGTGTTGGAATGAAGAAAAATAACGTTGGGCGCGGATGTGGAAGACAGGGCCTGAATTGTTTCCTCGTCACTTCACTACGTCACATTACACATGATGACGGAGCATCGCGTTTTGTTTTATCGCAACTGGAAAAATTATAATTTTGAAAATAAAAATGATTACGATCTACAAAGCGGACAAAAACATGAATCTTCGTTAAAATTTGTCCTTTAGTTTTATTATATTTATGACGCTATAAAAATATGCTGTATTTTACGTATATTGAACACGTAAACAGCGGGTATTACGTTATCTAAATGTCGACGATCGCGTGTAGATTTCACGTCAAATTTCCCTAAGTATTAAGGCGGTGATAATAAATAGATCGAGCAAAAGATTGACGCGGAAATGTTGCTACTGTACATTTACATAAAATACATCCACATCACATACACACAATATTAGATTTTAGTTTCATCAATAGCCCGTTACAGTCCACTTCTGAACTATGAGCCTCCTCCACTTAAGTGGAGGGTTTTGCCATAATCTCCACGCTTGGCAGGCGGGTTGGAGATCGCAGATTAAAAGGTTACTGTCTCAGAGAGCGCTGCTGCCCGTTCCCTGTTCAATGTGTAGTCCCTAAGTCGCCTCTTACGAAACCCACGGGAAGAGTAGGGGTTGGTGACAAATGTATTCTACTCTGCCGTCACCACACGGCTGACTGCTCAGCTGCATGTAAAACCTGCGTTCAATAAAAAGGCTATAATTAATGACAAAAAATACAAATACAAATACAAATTTATTCTATTCTGCCGTCACCACTCGGCAGATTTTAGTTTATTAGTATTGATAAATTTAAACTACCTGAGAAAGAAATTGGCCATAGAATAATTTCTTCAAAAATACGAGTATATGCAAGATTCGGGAAGTTGATGAGCGGCTGAATTTGAAACTTCGGGATCGTTTCTAAGACGCGTCATTAAATACCTGAAGAAGGTTTCTTAAACTTCGAAGTTCGTAGGAAAAGTTTTTCTTCATCTCAAATATCATTAATATCATTAATATACTTCACCACAAAAGTCCATTAACAAAAGGACATGGTCCCACCGACGACGCCTCTCATCTTACGGTACATAACAATAAATGTCTTTTTCACTACGTACAAACTAATTACGGAAGCTAAACGGAAGCCGACCGCGCTCGCTGGGACAAAAACTAGCTAGTTGAACCCCCATCCTACCTAGCTGCCTCCCTGCCTCACGTAGACGGTTAAGCACAGAACAATAGACGATCGCTTCTGATGATTGTATGAAACTCAACGTACCTATTTGATATGTATCTAGCTATTTAATATAATATAAGATTCTTGGTCTTTTTGCTATAAGTGCAGCGAAGGAGTTTTTAATGTGAGCTCAAACACGAACCCTTTTGCGAATATTTAAAATTAAAATTAATTCTTTTATTCCGCACATCTATATTTGAAATACGAGTACTTTACTTATCTGCAAAAAAAGATTTACAAATGCTGCTACTGAAAAAAACGTGTTTAGGCATATTTTAATAATGGACGTCATCCTAATGGCTCAAGTAGAATCGTGATAGGTAGTTATTTTATGCTTATTAAATAAATAAATATCTGTGCAAAACTAAGCAGAGCTTGTACTATGGGTATCAGACAGCTGATATACAATACTTAAATAGATAAATACATACTTATATAGATAAACAACACCCAGACACAAGGCAAACACAAGTGCTCATCACACGAATGTTTGCCCTGGGCGGGATACGAACCCGCGACCCTATGTTTCGCAGGCAGGCGAACTACCAACTAGGCTACGGGGCTGTCGTACTTTAGAATTACTTTTATATATTACTTTACAATTCACTGAAATAAAATATGTATTGACTGTTACAAGCAGCGAGCAGTAGAGTTTCTGTTGCTATTATCGTAGCAAGCTCGTAGCCATAATCGTAGCAAGTTCGTAGCCATGATCGTAGCAAGCTACAACCTATGCTGTCTACACTTTTCAAGTGGTTGGATAGTTGTTTGTGCAAAGTTTAAATAGCTAAATAACGTAAAACTTCTTCAGGTTACAAGCTCAGCCCATCCATGACCTTGCCTGACCTGTAATTGCTTAAGCTTCATAATGGCACCGGTAAAAAAAACACATTAATTTTCACGCAATGTTATATATCCAATAGTCACGTCATGACATATCCACCGACAAACTATTTTCCCGTTCAGTGGTGCGCAACCTTTGGTTGATATTTAGCGAGCATTGTTGTGACAGAACTCTGCATAGCCTCCCCTTTAATGAGCAGGCAAATTTATTGGCTTCAGCTAAATCAGGCCACGGTCGAGTTGTTCAGGTTGATGCAGGGGTAAGGGTCGAGCGGGATTAATACGGCTTTCAGAGCTTGTTTGGGATAGAAAAATGTAGGGCTCTCTAAAACACGTGCTAATTAATTTCGTAAATGTCTTCTTTTGGAGTGTGTTTTCAAAAATTGGATGAATATGTTTGAGATAGGATAGAACATGTGTAATTTATCTTTGGAGAATCCTTTAAGTACAGTGGTGTTTAAATATGGATTATTATTTTCCGGGTGACTAATAAATTTAATGGCAACTAGATGTTTGTAACTAATTAATTTAAACCCATATTCATATTACTTTGTGACCACGTTAAATACATGTCTTTAAATATTGACACTATAAGGTATTGCTACGTGTATAAAAAATGTGTTTGTCTGATCTCATATGCGCTTTTACCCCTAACTCCTTCGAACTCTTTTCAGCATAAAAAATACGATATTTTCAATTTACTTCTTGTGTAAAAACACAACTCAGATTAATGATAATGATATAATTTAAGCCACCAGCGAGGCTATTGTCGTCGTGCTACAGCCGCATAAGGAAAGTGTTCATTCTCTTCACATTAAAGCTGATCTCTCACGCAAAACGACGGGGAATCACGAAAATCGACCATCAGCGAGATTACGCCGTCACCTGTACTTAGCTTTAAAGGTTTTTTTAAAAGTGGTCATCAAGGAAGAAATAATGTTAAAAAGTAAAAATGTGCGCTTAAAAGACAAGTGGTCATGATTTTCAAGGGTTTTTCAGTTAATGACACAAATGTTGTTTTTCTCTAGATACTTCATTTGTTTTGTTTTCGTGATTTTAGGTGTTTTCCACTCTGAGAAATATTTTTTTAAATTATATTGCATGGCTCACAGGATATTATGTGCAGTTCCACAAACATGACAATAACTGAGGGTGGATTTTTAAAATGTTTTTTTCTTTTGGTTTGGTTTTTAAATAGTTAGCAGAAACCGTTCATCAACGACCCGTTACAGTCCACTGCTGGACTATGAGCCTCCTCCACTTAAGTGGAGGGTTTTGCCATAATCTCCACGCTTGGCAGGCGGGTTGGAGATCGCAGATTAAAAGGTTACTGTATCAGAGAGCGCTGCTGCCCGTTCCCTGTTCAATGTGTAGTCCCTAAGTCGCCTCTTACGACACCCACGGGAAGAGTAGAGGCTGGTGACAAATGTAGTCTATTCTGCCGTCACCACACGGCTTCTGAAACCGCTCATATAATATAAAACCGATGTTTAATGTTGTAGTGTAAAAATAATGACAATTAGTTAAGTACATCTAATATTGTACACAGAAAGATTAGCATACTTGTTGGTAAACGTGATAATGTAGATAATCATTATTATTATCTTTTTCAATTATTTTATATTTTTATATTACTGTAATCTAAAAATGTACTTTGACCTTAGCAAGCAATACTAAACAATCCGCTCACATTTATAAAGCGTCTTATTTATTTATTTTAGTAAAAGTTAACTAGAATTAACCTATCAAAAATATTGGGATCCTTCGTGATCAGTTAGTATGGAAGCCGTGCCTTTCCTTGGATATTAACTTGACGGGAGGATGCAGGTGGGTAATTCTACTGCATCAAGTATTCAGGGCGCGTCGACATTGACTGATGTCAGCCGAGAAGCCTTCGTCTGCGTTGCACGTCCTACGAAGCGATCTTACAGGACTCAACGTAAAACTTGGCGAGCGGGTTTCTTAGCGAAGACTTGGGTTCGATCCGAAAAATGTATTGTTATTTATTTCAAAATTATGATGTACACTTAAATTTGAAAAATACTGCAAAGTTCAACAATTCGTAATGATTTTCTTAGACAATAAGATTGTATCACGATCACTTAAAACAACTGATGAAGAAGAGATAATACAGATTTCTTAAAAACTTATCTTAAGGTGCAAGGTTTTCGAACTTTGTTGAAAATTTATTTTATCTTGGCGAAGCATATACAATTTCCAATTAAACCCTAATTAAACCAAGGATACAAAACTTGAGAGGAACTCTTGGTAAATGTTAAAGATCAATAACTTTGCCTAAAACTGAACAATATATCTTTTTTAAGAGAAACAACCATTTTGACAAGATTAAAACAAACTAAAGAGCGTTGGTGTTGTAGTGGCAGTGGCTCTATGGAAAGCGCAAACCCCACCACGTACCAGTTGTTTTTGAATTTCGAATCTCATATCTTATTCCATGCTCTCGCGGTGAAGAATCTTATTGTGAGGAAAACTGCACGCACTAGTGAAGAATTTCTGAGGTGCGGGCTGACATGAAAACAAGACAATGAAAAGGTTACAGCGTCAGCTATGCTGATTTCAGCCATCACCTCGTTCTCTACTTCTTAGAATATCTATTCCATGCACCCCACGTTTTTCGTTTTAAGTCCTACAAGATTACTACACCAATAAAAATTTCAATTAAAAATATTTTATACTTTTTAGTGCGTTAAAATGTGTTGTTAAAAAATATTTATATATTATATAATTATTTTGTGCTATTTAGTCTAGCGTTTTTAAATTTTGCAAGATACCCTAAACATCACGTAGGACTAAATTGTTAAGACTAAAAATCCCAAGCAAGACGAGATTATGTTGTTACGTTGAGATTACCTTTCGGCTCCATCATGAGACCCTGGACATCACGTATGACTAAAGATTATGTCAAGACAAATCCAACGAGCCCAAACACGACAAGGTTATGTTGCGAAGTTGAGAGGGTTCCGAAGTTCAGAAGTTGGGCATACTTCTAGTTCCATTATGAGATCCTGGACATCACATATGACTAAAGAACTAGTCAAGACAAATCCAACGGGCCAAAACACGACTAGGTTATGTTGAGTATTTGTGGAAATACAGTGGCCACCTTCCAGCTCCATCATGAGATCCTGGACATCACGTATGACTAATAACCTTTTCAAGACAAATCTAACGAGCCTAAACACCACGAGATTATGTTGTGTATTTTAGGAGTTTCTATGGCCACCTTTCTGCTCCATCACGACACCCTGGATATAACGTGAGACTAAATATCTAGTCAAAACAAATCCAACGGGCCCAAACACGACTAGGTTATGTTGAGTATTTTAGGAGTTTCTATGGCCACCTTTCGGCTCCATCATGAGACCCTGGACATCACGTATAATTAAAGATCTTGTCAAAACAAATCCAACGAACCCAAGCACGACGAGGTTGTGTGTATTGTAGCATCGGGCCTCGTTGGTCCGAGTGCATGTAGTTTGATACTGGCGATAGTATTCTTTTTGCAATATGTTCGTTCTCTTTTTAACTATTCAGTTTAGAAAGAGAACGATAAAAACTTCAGACGGGCTGGGGCCGTGGAAGTTTGACGTTCTCACTCTCCGACCGCCGTCGTGGCAGGTTGTTTTTAGTGGGCCTAGCCCACGGGCGAGCCCTGCCCGGGGCAGTGGGCTTTGTAAAAGCAAATAACTAAGGAGTTTATAAAAAATGGTTAAAATGTGCTATAGATCTCCGCTATTTTTCAAATAACGTGAATAGAATAGATGTAATGAAGAATAAAACAAATGAAGAGCGTCAAGAAAAATATATTAAAAGAAGCTGTTGTTGCTGCTGTTGCTACTGCTGGCTAGTGAGCCAGAAGCTGCTTTGGAGATTATGCCGTGGTTTCTTCACTGAGCAATGTCTGGAGAAAGAAGAGATGGACAGCAACAGTTCACCCCGCCGAGAGGGCTTTGATGATGATGAGTGTCGTATGATGGAGCTCGTCGAGAGGGAGGAGTATTCCCAGCGAGTACCCCGCAGAGTATTTTTATTGATTTATTGAGTAAAAAAATGCCTTCTGTATGCTGATGATCAAGTATTACTTGCATCCTCGGCTCAGGAGTTACAGGAGATGGTAACTATTTTGAATGACGCTTTGGAGAGAAAGGGAATGAAAGTAAATATAAGTAAAACGAAAGTTATGGTGTTTGAAAGAGAGGAACGTGTGACTGAGTGTGATATTAGGATTGGGAGTGAACGTTTAGAGCAAGTGAATGAGTTTGTATATTTGGGTTCTATGTTTACTAGGGATGGGAGGTGTGAAAGTGATATTGAAAGAAGAGTGAACGCCGGCAATAGTGTAAACGGAGCATTGTGCGCTTTTATGAACAGTCAGAAAGTGTCTAAAAAGGCCCGTCTGGCGGTTCATAGAGGGGTGCTGGTTCCGACACTAATGTTTGGGAGCGAAAGTTGGGTATGGCAGAAGAAACATGAAAGTAAAGTATGTGCTGTGGAAATGAGAGCTTTGAGAAGTATGATTGGTGTAAAATTGAATGACAGGATTAAGAATAGTGTGATAAGGGAACAATGTGGAGTGAAAGATGATGTAGTGACTAGAATAGAGAGAGGTATGTTAAGATGGTTTGGTCACTTGGAAAGAATGGATGAGAAGAGAGTAACCAAACAAATTTATGAGGCAAGTGTGAATGGAGATGTTGGAAGGGGAAGGCCAAGGCGTACGTTTCACGACCAGATCGGGGATGTACTTAAAAAAGGCCAGGTCAGGAGTACCCTAAACCGACGAGCGTGCATGAAGAGGTTGATGAATGTGAATGAAGCGAAAGAAGTATGTCTGGATCGTAGCAAGTGGAAGGAAGTGGTCTCTGCCTACCCCTCCGGGAAAAAGGCGTGACTTTATGTATGTATGTATTGAGTATAAACGTGCACCAGCTAGTGCAGAAATAGTAGAGCTAAGGTCGTAGGTAAGTAAACGCTAGATACAGTTAGAGAGTAGGTTTATTTAAAAGAAGAGAAGAGGGGAAAGGTTAGATACAAATCGAAGTGGTAAATAGGTTCCCAGAAAGGGAACGTAACACTATTTTAAAACTGCTAGCAAAGCTAGTCCCATCGAAGCTGCACTACAAACACTAAAGATGAAAGATTGATGTTGTAGCCACCAAGGCTCTAGATGAACTGAGACAAAAAGCCAAAAATAGAACACAGAAATTCAAACAATTTCAAATTAGAACATCAAAGAAAGAATATCGGACAGACAGACCGTCAATAAAAAGATTTTAAGAAAGAAGGAAACATGACATCGTCACAAACGCACGGACGAGGTGGCCGGGAGGCGATTGATGACATCGTCAGCAGGGTCGCAGACATAAAGAGGAAAGTTCCAAGTTATTTTGCTTTTATCCCAGCTAATATTTTATTTATAATTTTCCATTGTCAGTTTCAAAAATGGCAGATATTTTCTTTGTTTAATTCTTGACAGTTCAACTATTTGAATGTTTAGTCTGTTATAAATACTTCTTGGATTAAAATGGCGATCCGTTTCGTCAAAGATAAAGTGTCATGTCTTGGTCTGTCACTTTTGTAAACAGATGTTTACGTATTTATTTTTATTTATATTTTATTGAATTCCCTTTTATTGTATTGAGGTAGGTAATTTCTTTTGGGGTTATGCTTAGGTGACCTGCATAATATAAAATAAAACATAAATGCATTATTGTCACTAGTTTTTACGAATTGTTTGTATGTTTTTCTAAACGGATTGGTAGTTAGGTAGTTGAGGTTTCGTGTAAGATGGTTAGGTTGAGATTGTTTGCGCTGTTAGTTGGCTGATTAGGCACAGTTGATACACCTGCTTTAAGAGACATAGGAGCTTTGTAGGGTGGTCTGTTTAGGATCACACGTATTCTATCTGTCCTTTTCTAGGTTAGTAAAAGGTTAAGATTTCTATGAGTTATGATGAGGTATGGAGTTAGGATATGGGAAGAAGTGATAGGTAATTTTTTTCAATTCATTATATATACCAATCCAAGTTGTTGTCATTTTCAAATCCACATATTTAATAATTTGAATATGATATTGTATCTTGTAAGAAGACATGTAATGTACTTGTATCTTAGACTAAATAATTATTTTTCTTCCTAGTCGCTAGTTATCTTGATATTGTTGTTACTATATTGTTTTTTCTATGTATTAATCCTATTATTTGTTTCATGTGCGGGCTGATAAAACTTTTATATTTAAACAATCATTAATATTTTCTTCTACACCTCCTTACTGACGCGAGATGTACTTCAGGACATCAGTGATGCCTGAATGAAATGAAAATAATTTTTCATATAAAAAAACAACATTTATATCTTAGCTCATTTGATTGTTTTTTCTATATGCGTTATGCATAATTGGTTGTATTCTTTTTTGTTAGTGGGATGTTAACTTCTCTTTCTTTGGAAACATAGCTTCAATTTTAACACCTTAACTTCTTTTTCTATTTTGCTTTTAAATTAAATATAATTTAATTCTTGAGATTCTTGAGTATTGTGATTGGTGTTAACATTGTTTTGATTATCTTAATTTAATTTTTTTTATCGTTAACTTAAATGTTTTAAATTTCTTTTTAAATTTTGCATGCTATGTCTTTGAAGAATTTTATAGATTCAGGTTAGGGTTTGCATTTTGTAATTGAGGTAGCTGTTAGCTTTGGTTTAGGATGGTAAGATATGGGTCCTGTTTTAAGTATTTTTGGAGAGGTTTTTTATTTAGAAAAATTATTAGAAAATATTTTTCTGGTAATTAGACTTTAGCTAAGTCCAGGATCTAAGTCTTCCATTGTTTTTTTTTATTAGATTTTTATTAAGTGAATTTTTCCATCTCTTAGGTAGGTAGTTAGTTACTAGTAGGTTGTAACTAGAAAAAAAATTTTTTGGGTCTTCAACCAAAAAAAAATTTTTCAGGGGAGACCGGGGGTAGTTGTAGCATCGGGCCTCGTTGGTCCGAGTGCATGTAGTTTGATACTGGCTATAGTATTCTTTTTGCAATATGTTCGTTCTCTTTTTAACTATTCAGTTTAGAAAGAGAACGATAGAAACTTCAGACGGGCTGGGGCCGTGGAAGTTTGACGTACTCATCTGCCGTCCGCCGTCGAGTGCGGACCATAGTATTATTTCTAGTGCTAAAGTTATAGACAGTGCGTTTAAGCTATAAATAAAGTATCGTGTTATAAAAGTGTCTTTTGTATTTAAAGTAGCGAGCTGTAGCCTGGGAGGTTACAGCCGCTACAGTATTTTGGGAGTTCCTATGGCTACCTTCCAACTCCATGGTATCATAATATTGCATTGTCACCGAGGTTACATAAGTGTACCAAATTTCAGCAAAATCGAATGACAGCACGTGCTCCAAAAATGAATTGCAAGATTCGGAGCGGACAAACAAACCCACAAAGAAACAGACAGACAAGAAAGCGAGTTAATAATAAAAAAAAAAAATTTATAAAAATGGGTTAATAAAATAAAAATCGTATTACTTAATTGTTCTGTTCTTGCGTTTGTTGGCAGTTTATTTCACTCATTTGAGGTCAGTGAGGATATAATTCCAGACGGTTTTAGGGGCACGGTGAGTGGTGCTCGACAGAGGGCCGCTGGGCATTTTCAACCCTCTCGTGGAAAGGACCCTTGGGCAAGCAGCACCGGGTGACAATTGCATGTTTGTGCTCGTTCGGGGTATGACTAATGTTGCTCAAATTATATTTGAAATTTCTCTATGTATGTGTGTAAATCATCTTCATCTCAATTCTCAGCCGGTCCGAGAAGTTGGTAGACGTCTGCTGCTGAAAATAGGCCTCCCCATAGGTTTCCAACGTGAACGGTCCTCCGCTATTGGCGCCTAGTAACTTTCACCAAATCATCTGTCCACCTTGTCGAAAGATGATTCTTTGCTTCGGAAGGCACGTTAAGATCCCGGCTACTAATATATTCGTTTTTAGTCATATGAGTGGCCTTTGGCGGCTCTACACTGACACCAGTGTTTGTGCGGTCGGTCTTCGACCTTTCAACCCACAGGAAGGATTCAGGAAGAATAAGTAGAATTAAACAATGTAACCAAGTACATTTCGCATCGTGTCTCGTATATGGTGAAAGTTTAGATTGATATTGTATTACTTTTTCGCTTATAAATAGAAACGGATTAGCATAGAAATAGGATCTCTCTAAATTAGCATTGTACTATGCTGCTTTTCACTACGGGAAAATATGATTCGCACTAGAAAAATAGGGACTGGAGAGAAAGGTTATTAAAAGTTTTGTCCACAAACACAAAATGTATTGCACCATTTACTTGTGTGATATTCTGTGTCTTGAAATGAAGTCCAAACCAAACCAAAAACACAACATTCAAAATTAGAAAAAAAAAGATTCATCTGTGATTCTCGGTCACGTCGGTTTATCGTCACATATGGGACGGATATGGTCATAGAATTATGTTAGAAATTGGAGTTTTGTTTGCTCGTCTTAACTGAAATTGATGAGTAGGTTTAAAGGATAAAAGTCTTAGAAAATCTTTATTCAAAGGAATATTCTACAGAATCATAGTTATCTAATAATACCAAGGATCAACGATTTTTTGTCCATGATTGGCACGTTCACAACAAGTGTGTGGACATGAACGATCGAAAGAATCTCCTCAGGATTCACATCTTCTGTACCTTTATACACGCGTATACGTGTGTTAACTGCTGTAGAAATCCTCGCATGGGCATAGTAACATCATTTTAAATTATTCGGGTTGGCCGCTAGATTTACTCGGACAATATCAAAATGATATCTATCTTAAAAAGCGTAGTAAACAATTTGCATTACAAAAAATTCAATCTACATATTGTTAGCAAGCTTCAATCTAATTTGATTGTGATTACAAGTTGGAGTTCTTGAAAACAAGACTTTTAATGAGCTATCTGCATAAACGCGTACCTGCTAATTCGGTTGTGTTAATTCCAATTTGCCATATTTGGCACATTGCACGTTACGTTGTAAGGGATTATTATGTTAAATGCCGCTTTGTAATTTGTTAATGCAAACAAGCTGGTAAATGGAGCTCATCTATTTTGCTTACATCAGTGTTCGTTATGTTGTTATTTACAAAGGACTATTTTACCTGTAGTGGCTGCTAGCTATTTAGTGAACAATTATATTTTACATTTTTAAATCAATCAATCAGACACTCATCGAAAATCCAGTTTTTGATAAATTACAAAAGAAAGGAAAGTCAACGTGACACCAGCGTTTGTGTGGTCGGTAACCTCACAACCTCTTTTCCTATGTGCAGCAGGTAAGTCAATATTTAAGTCATTGTAAATATATTAAGTTAAGGCTTAGATAAATATCTTTTAAGTTGAATAATTATTACTTGGTCGGATTAGTCTAAATAGAGTCTGTTTCAAAAATATTATCTACTGTTGATATTTGCTACGGCGTAGCAAACTGCTACGATACTTTTTCGTAGCAGCTGGTTCACTTTACTCAAAGCTCATTCATACAATTTTAACAAGAACTTCTTTCTATTTTCGTGTGAAACTACACAGTGTAGTATTAGAATCTTCTCTTCTCGTGTAAGTAAGTAAATACAAGTTAACAAAATGTAACTACGCAAGCAATATTGGCCCTAATCTACCAAATTGGATTTTACACGTACGTAGGCGGGTAACAGGCAGGTGAAATCGTAGCCGGTTATTGCGATTGTACATGCTTCTAAATGATGTGGTTATTTGTAAAGTAATTGAATATGTTGATTTCAGTACGAATTTAATTTGTTAACTTAGCTCGAGTGCAGTTTACACGTGTTTGAATTCATGTGATATTGATCATCTTTATTGAAAAGCATAGTGATTGTCAGATAAGGTCCACTGTCTGTATTGGAGTTTGCTGTGGACTGCTTTCTTCAGAACCGAATTCTTTATTTTTGTTGAAAGGTACATTTTTAATATAGAGTTTTGCCAGTGCTAGTTTTACGAAAGATTTGTATTTGTAGTACACTGGTAATGCATATAAATAGAGACGGATGGGCAGGAGCGGTTCCAGCCAACAATACCGATCATTCACTCGGCTCTGCCGCAGATATATTGCGTTTTTCTGCCTCGCTAGCATAGCGACTGCCGGTTACCTCTTTCAGAAACTATTCAAGCTGCGTTCGAAACTCTAGCAAGATTTATGTTTTTATAAAGCAGTTTTATGTCGTGCATATACGCATATGAATTTTTTATGCTCTTGATTAGTCTTTATGCCTTTTTGAGGAATAGGCTCTATTTGTACAAGCGAATGTCTTGTTAAATAGTAGAATATTTATATTGTTAAAAAGCTCTTTAACGTGAAAACTTCTAAATATGTACTCGATACTCAAACGTTTAATATATTGCTACATTTTGTTCTCTTAATAGCATGTCATAACAATGATACGAATAACGTTTTCGTTATTGTAACAGTCCCAGAATAATGACGTACAATGACGTCAGCTATATTGCACTGAAAACTTCGATCGATTGGAACAATTTCATCAGTTGCTAATTACTCTGGACGATGAATGCATCGAATAACTGTCGAACTTGATGGTAGGTGGCAGTAACGTTCAAATTTCATCTCGTGTTGCATAACTGAAGTAGGGAGGTAAGTAATTGTTATTACACCTACTCGTATACTAGGTTAATGTATTCCTATCCTATTTGCATAGCTCGCTTGCTCCTGCAGCTTGAAAGTTATAACTGGTATGCATTTCGATTCAGTAGTTTGCTGCAACACGCAATTAAATCAAATGTGATACAGAACATGAACGCGACATAGGTAGTTTATGTGTATTTCTTAACGTTTTCTTTAAAAAAAATAATCGCTGTCAAACAAGATTACTTTAGATATTATAAAATGCACAAACGTATTACCTAGTTACCGAGCCAAAAGACAAAGCCTACTCTTTGCCACATTATATCAAAAAGAGATTATAACAAATTAAAAAAAACGCACAAAACATTGTCCCATTTTTAAAACAATTACAAAATAAGTGGTAAAATTGTTATCAAAGACGTTATAAACCTCAACAACTGCTTGTCCTATTTCATAAAACAACGCGTATTTTGTCCTAATTTCGAAGAAATTAAGGGTAGGGTGGCTGGTAATCACCGACAAGACGAAGCGCGTCCGGTTCCGGGGCTCCTCAACCCTGATAACAATATTCAGCCAGCATTATATTCTAAAATTAAATAGGAATAACGGACTAAACTGAACCAACTGGACGCGTTCGCGCAATGAAACGATTTTCCTCAATTTGAGGAATATTGTCAAATTGTTTGAGGAAAATTGTGTACTAACTAAACAAAGCGTTAAAAATTTGTTCCTTTTTTAAAATAAATAACGATCTATTAAAAGATATTCAAAGATATTGCTATGGGTACAAAATATATTGATAGATGGTTTTTTTTTATCTAGTGGCCAGTTCGACTAGCTTTATTGTCAAAGATTTCAATACACCAATGGCTACTGACTTAGCTTGACAAATACAATGTACGTATATGACCAAAACCAAAGGTTTAACGTACCTATTTGGTCACCCATCCGTTTGGGACCAAAAAAGCACATCGTGATAGCACGGAATACAAAATTACTGCTGGTATTCTCGTGGTAGAATCACTAGTAAAAGACTTGACATGGGAAGCCAGAAAGATAGGACTGCACACTGGAATGAATAATGACAGAGGAGAAAATACATTCCTGCCAACTGGCTCTACAGCTGCCCAAAGTTCAGCTTCAGATAATCTTTCTCTTTTTGTCAAATGTATTTAAGATTATCTTTTGTTCTTTCAGACTAAGGCAAACTTTTGAATGCATTTGTTATATGTGTTTGTCTATCGGGAGTATTCATGAGGGTTCGCTTCGACCAACTTATTACAATGTCGATAGTGACACATCCACCGGGAGGTTCCCTATCCATTTGCATAAAAAATTTAGTCATAACATTGAATTGCATACTGCAATTTAAACTAATGATACTTACGCATAATATAATATAAGCAGAACACATAAAGCATAGTATATTAACGCATAACAACTATTACCATAATCAAAATAAAACATAATTATACAAAACCATTATTTTAATTACGCATAATGAAATATAAACATAATTTCTAAAAGTAAAATACCTAACTTTTTGATTTTAATAAACATATTGGCGGCCTAGGGGTGGCCCAAGGGCCACCCCCGCCGCACCTTAACCTATTATTACAGTATGGTACTCAACTTATATTTGATATAGCTATTAGACAAATATATAGTGTGAATGGAGATGTTGGAAGGGGAAGGCCAAGGCGTACGTTTCACGACCAGATCGGGGATGTACTTAAAAAAGGCCAGGTCAGGAGTACCCTAAACCGACGAGCGTGCATGAAGAGGTTGATGAATGTGAATGAAGCGAAAGAAGTATGTCTGGATCGTAGCAAGTGGAAGGAAGTGGTCTCTGCCTACCCCTCCGGGAAAAAGGCGTGACTTTATGTATGTATGTATTAGACAAATAAACAATATGCCTTATAACTTTATGCCAATCAAAGGTAAGGAAAAAACCATTAGCCTAAACTATACTTATGCTTATTGAATCAGTATGCCAAAAACCAATTATGACAAAAAAATATTATACCAAAATACAATATGCCAAATTCGTTATGCCAAATTAAAATAGGACAACAAAAATTAGCCGAACAAAAGGGATCCCCCACCGGGAGTGTGTGATTTACAAATATTGCATGAGACAGGTTTCCGATGTGTTGTGAATTTCGGGCTTTTTGTCGACATTTTCTGTTTAGGTTTGTTCCGAATGAAATACGGAATGTATTTTTTATGTTTTTTCATGGTTTTTCACTAGGCGCAATGGATTGTTTTTATTTCACGTTATTTTTAGGGTTGAATGAGTAAAGTTTAGTTTCGTTTTATATTTATAATGGTTTTTTTTGTAGCTGATATGTACAATGGGCTAACCAAATTATTGCTTCTTTTATTGTTTCTTTTGAAAAGCAAAACCTAAAAATTCGATCCTTAGATTAAAACAAGTTCTCCCCTCTCTAAATGGACAAAATTTCAAAAACCATATTGCTCACTTATACATTATAGTACACTCATGTACAAAATTGCCTGTTTTTATACGTCTGCCCGTTTAAACGTGCGTTGTCTATCAGTCGGTGTGAGATTATTTATTTAAGAGAGATCATTTAAAAAATTCGAAATAATCAAGCACGTTTACCTCTTCCAGGAGTCTTATTTTGAAGTAATCTCAAATAATTTGTGCAGCACATTGGCCGCCTTAATGAGGGCGGCAGACATCGTTAGCCGACAATTATACTGAGCACAGCCAGAGCGAGGCAACTTATGGAACTCTCATTTTAGGAATCTTAGTTGGTTTACGAAAACTACGCCGTTTTTTGTTCAGAACTTTGAAATGAAACCTACCTGTATAAAATATTTCTTTATTTCATATGTTAGTTTTTCTTGTTTACGAACTGAAAATAACTGAACTTTTTTTTTTTCAAATAAATATTAAATAACAAACTGGTTTATTCTCAATCAACATTCTTAAGTAATAAATAAACTTTCTTAAAAAATAATAATATTCTCAATCAACCTTCTTAATATTATAATATTAAGTCCTGCGAAGTTTCTTCTAGTCGTTCTCCTCCGCAGTAAGTGTACACTCGTCTCTGTCCTTGGTATTAGCTACGATATTAAAACATCTTTCGATGTTTTCTTTTCTTTCGGTGTTCACGTACTTTGTAAAATCTTACTTCGAATATAAATATTATTACTTTCTTAAGTATTTATTAATAAGAATCACAAACTTTAAACAGATTTGTATGAAACTAAGATTTTTCAAAATGTTGGCGTTACTCCACTTCACCGTTATCCCTGTAAGCTCGGTATCGTATCGATGGCTCCTCGCCGAGCTCTCGCTATCATTACGACTATTCTTTTATTGTTATACCGAGCGAATGGAGGGCTCGAGCCATTACGCGTCTATTGTACCTAGTCCTAACTGTTACAGACGACTGTCTATTTCCTTGATGTTCTGAATGGTCTTGTCTCGATGCGTTTATGGAAATACTTACAATACGTGGACCAATAAAATTCTATCATTATCTTTCTCTGTAAATACAAACAAAATCGCTCTATGAAAGGTACTAGCAGGATAACAGCGCTGTGGTTCGCCTTGTGTCGCCGCAGCACATGCTGACCTGGCCGGTACGAAATTGATTGTGATATGATGCGTGTTTGTTGCTATTTTTCTTTCTTTTCTTTTTATACAGCTTCTTAATAAACGTTTTATATATCTATCTAAAGTGATATCAGATTTTTCTAGCTTAAAATATTATCAGTACAATTAGAAACGATATGTTTAAAATATAAATTACGCAGATACACCTAAAACCTAAGCAAACAATGATGCGAGCTTATAGATTAAAAAACAGTCAGAAATACAGTGTTTGCCGGATTCGTGGCTGAACCATATACCTATAACGGCATATGCGTGGGTCGAGTGTGGGTTGTCGTGATTTTCACATTTGAGTAAAGTTATGCTTACACCCACTCACTTGTTATCTATAGTAATGCCGAGGTATTCGTGATTTGCTTACAGAATAGACAGGTGAATAAAAAGATGCTTACTATATAATATAGTAATATAATTAGTAATCATTATCGGCTTTTTTAATTAGTACGAGTAACTTGTTAATAATGTTCACTAATCTGTATGTTGAAAGGTCCTACAAAGTGTTAGTTCACTTATTAAATAAAACATTGTAAAAGCTGCATATGCCTGCGAAGAAATTCAAAGGTTGTGTGTAAAGTCGCCCATACACTTTCACCCTATTACAGCATGGTAGACTCGAGCCATTCAATAGGATGTGTATTGGCTGGTATCAATAACAAATATATTTATATTTGTTTAAATTAATATTTCTCATTTATTTTTGCATTCCTCTGCTCTGTTTTTAGATTAAGTTTTATTAATTAAAGTAATTTGTATCTAATTTAGATTGTTTTCTCTTTACAGGTAAGTTTTAGTGGTGCAAGTGGTAATTATTATAATAAATAGTCCAATTCAGCAAAAAGTAACTCCATTTTAATTTATCAATCTATCGACCATCACTGCTAAATGAAGATTACTCCTAGGAATTTCGTCGTGTTGAGCTAAAATTATGGATAACTCTCTTTATACCGTAATAAACTTTTAAGTAGAGTGGCAGTTTTTGGATGCCATTTAAACTTTAAAAATCTGCCTCATTCAGCAGCGACGACGTTGCGGACGCTAATCCAGCTCAACTAAAACTAGGTTGCACTTTGCAGTCACATTTTGAGGAAAGGTGGAGGCGGTATTATAAAAAGATTTGATTAGATGTAAAAATATTTGTTTATTTTATAATTTTTATCTCCTCAAAACACAAGCATTCGTGAGGACAGTCTACAACAGAAACAGCTCTTGAACGTTCGAAACATATTTGTTTCTTCTAAATTCAAATAAACCCGACGATTCTATAAGTATTTACTGCCTGCAATAACAAACGAGGCTGAGACGTATAGGTATGAATACATACCTAACACATTTTGAAGATGAGCTTCGGTTACACAGTTTTTCGAATTTGACTGATTTCAAATGAAATCTAGCATCCATTGGCTGTAACGTTTGAACCTTGACGTTGCGGCCGCTAATCCAACTCAACTAAAATTAGATTGCACTTTGCAGAGTCACATATTGAAGATGAGCTTCGGTTACACAGTTTTTCGAATTTGAATGATTTCAAATAAAAGCTAGCACCCATCGGCTGTAACGTTTAAACAGTGACGTTGCGGCCGCTAATCCAACTCAACTAAAACTAGATTGCACTTTGCAGAGTCACATTTTGAAGATGAGCTTCGGTTACACAGTTTTTCGAATTTGACTGATTTCAAATGAAAGCTAGCACCCATCGGCTGTAACGTTTGAACAGTGACGTTGCGGCCGCTAATCCAACTCAACTAAAACTAGATTGCACTTTGCAGAGTCACATTTTGAAGTTGAGCTTCGGTTACACATTTTTTCGGATTTGCCTTCAAATAAAAGCTAGCACCCATCGGCTGTAACGTTTGAACAGTGACGTTGCGGCCGCTAATCCAACTCAACTAAAACTAGATTGCACTTTGCAGAGTCACATTTTGAAGATGAGCTTCGGTTACACAGTTTTTCGAATTTGACTGATTTCAAATGAAAGCTAGCACCCATTGGCTGTAACGTTTGAACTATGACGTTGCGGACGCTAAACCAACTCAACTAAAACTAGGTTGCACTTTGCAGAGTCACATTTTGAAGTTGAGCTTCGGTTACACAGTTTTTCGGATTTGCCTTCAAATAAAAGCTAGCACCCATCGGCTGTAACGTTTGAACAGTGACGTTGCGGACGCAAATCCGACCGAGATGCGAACCAGGTTGCATATTCAGTTATCTTGGCCGCTGGCGGGGTGCCAAATTGCCCGCCACGTCGCGCCACATACGTCCATGTGCTAGGCTGTATTAGTGTATAATTGTCTACTCGAATAGCTGGCCAGCTGTCGATTTTCTGTTAAACTCTGCCAGAGACTTACAGTATACGTTTCCTTAAACAGCCAGTTGATCCTTTTAGTCACATGACAATAATGATATGTTTGAGTGGTTTAGCTTCTTCGTCTTTCTTAATAGACATGTCTTTTACTTTATACTTTAGGCTTGCTTTTATTTTTGCTCTTTCATCTTTATTTTTATTTTTTTATTTTATTTTATTTATTAGGTTTTCCAACAGGAAAACATCTTAAAAGTAGAACAATAATATTTACTAGTAATAATTTCGAGATGTAGACCCAATTACAGGCAAACACAGCATGCACATAGTGTTTTTCAATTCAATGATTCATTTATTCAACGATTTCAATTTAACTAATAAAAAAAGTCTAATTTAAACTTAATGTGAGTTGGAATCCATTTTCAAAGTAATAAGAGATTTTTTGAATTATTTAATTTTGAATTTTTTTAATAAATTACTTTAATGGCACATTATTCTTTTTTTAACAATATTTTTTAGAGACGAGAAAAACTCAGGTCGTGCTGATTACATTTAGGTTCACCAGAGGTGGAAATAAGTGAAACGAATGTAGCTGCGTTCATGTTATGATGAAGACAAAAATCCCTTTTAACATAATTTCTGTGCCCACTACTTAGCTACGCCTTTGATGAACTTCTTTCGTCTAGCACCCCTTTTTGATGTTACACTAATGACGATGAGACAAGTAGATTGTAAGCGTATGATGTCCGGCTATGGATTAAGTTAACGTTCTGTTTTTGTACATTGTGTTGTGGTATAGCAGAACGTTCTTCTTCTTCTTCACCGTGTGGGTTGTAACACCGACAACTGACCTCACAAACCCTGGTCTGATGGAACGTTAAAACAAAAAAACAATATTTTATTTCGTTCTCTAGCTCCATAAGAAATTTATTTGTAATACAAATAAGACCTCAGGGAAAGTATTCCAGTGAGGGAAATCTAATAAAAACACGAGCTTCCCGATCGGAAACCAGGATGAGAATGATTCAATTTTTGAGATACTGAAATAAAATTGGTTCAAAAATTGAATTCTAAATTTTTATAGGTACCTATAGTTTTCCAATAACAACGAGATTAAGTTCTCGCAATGGTTTATAATATTATGAATGCTCGATGAATGTAGTGGGGGAAACAGCAATTTAGGGGGACATAGCAGGGGGATAGCAGGCGTTTTGTATGGTCTGTTGTTATTACCCATACACAGTACATTACATTTTTCAATGCTTACCTACATGTCAAATAAACAAAGCTAGGTTAAAAGTTCCTAGAAGTGTTATATAAACTGCTTGTTTAGATAAGGCCTAAATGCCTGAGCTGAAATGTTGTATCCACGTCGCTACATACCTAAACCTAATATTTTAATCTTCGCGTGGTGCTCGCTGTCATGCTGTCCGGGTCCTTCTGAAAGGCCCGCGCAGCCGAGGCCCTCAAATATGACGTGGGTCCGTGATTACAACTGAATATGAAGTGACCCTTTTATTTGTCACATGTTTTGTTGACTTGGAGCAGTAAATCTGAAATTTTCTGAAGGTTATGAACTATTTCTGAAGTTTGTTTGTTTGGATTTATTCAGGTCTCACTCAATGGTTTAGCTGATTCTAACGAATGTTGGTGTGCATGGGATCAAAAGGAGACATAAATATTTTTTGTCGCACGTTATTTTATTATGTCATTCCCTTGGGATTTTAAGAACCACTCAAGTTTCGGTAGAAAGAAAAAAGGTTCAACCTCAAGTTAGTGCTTTGCTTATTCTTAATTACGTTCTCATAATATTCCTTCACTACACATGGTCATCCAACACTTAGTCACGTGACACTCTTATGATAAAAATAAAGTTTATTTTCATGGAAAGTATTACAATTTACATAACTTTTTATTTTAATATTAATTTATTAGTCATCCGTCACTTACTTAAATTAATAAATTAAAATTCTTTGCAGCATACCAACGGTCGAATGTATACCTAAGTATATACATTTTTAATTACAGCTTGTATATCATTAGTAGATGAGTGTAACCTAATGGAATTGGTATGGGGAAAGGAACATAATGTAACATTATTAACTCCGTCACAGATGCGGCATGTTATAAATTTCACAGCGGTGGTGATGTGGTATAAACACTCGCGTGTCGAGTTATAAACATTCTGTGTGCAGTTTGAATTTGTAAGACACGTCGAAAGATATTACGTTTACAAAGTTGCCGCGTCAATCTTACGGGATACAAGGTACAACATTGTTATATTGTTATGATATTATATCGAAAGATACATTGTTCCTTTAGATGGAGTTGTTTTAGTGGAATTTCTTATCGAACGAGATATGTAGTCAAATTGTGATGGTTTCAAATATGATGGCTTTCCACAAAATATGTCATTTCCACTCGAAGGTTTGGCCCATATAAAACATACACTAAAACCACAGTACAGATAAATAGCACCATAGTACCATGTTTGTCAAAAATTTATGGGTTAAGATTTAGTGTAAGTATAGAAATACGGTCTTTATCCCGTATAAAGCTTTTAGTCGCCTAATTTATATTTAAGCCGAGATACGTACATACACCTAGTTTACTATCGCAACGCAGCAAGCAGACTAGTTACTTAAAACAATATTTTATGTCTATTACTCTTGAGATTCTCTAACAAGTAAAAGTAAGTAAGTAAAAACACTTTATTGCACATAAAAGGAACATAAAAACAATAGATAGCAAACTTATAGATTGAGTGCGCAAAAGCGGCCTTATCGCTTGTAGCGATCTCTTCCAGACAACCTTTGGGAAGAGGACATTTAGAACGAAGACTGTGGTAGTGCATGAGCAAAAAACAGTAAAGTAAAAATAATACAATAAAACATATAAGTTAAAAGACGTACTATAAATGCTACACATATACAAACATACAATATACATACATAATACATGCATACATATGTACCGTATATGTCACCGTAAGACTGTGAACGTCGTTAGTTTATAATCTTACGATGTCAAACCGTCACATTGTGAACTGATTAAAAATTGGCATGCGACGGAACGCACCTTGCACGCTGATTGGTTAAACGTTTGACGTGTTCAGCGCGGCTATTCTAGGCTGTTATTCTGTAGGTAGCTACTGCCAAAACAGACCAATCAGGAACACGGTTCACGATTTTATGGGTGATAAAACCCGACAGATTATGAACTCTGCACCTTTGTTTACAATTTGACGGTTTGACATCGTAAAAAAACTAACGAGAAATAATATTTTAAATTGTAAATGGTTGATTTCAGTTCAAAATTTTTCGTAAGTTGATAATATCGCGAGTAAGATTATAAACTAACGGCGTTCACAATCTTACGGTGAGAATATAGCAATAACAAGTATAGAATTAAATCGCACTTTCTTGCGATCATGTTTAAGTCTGCTGCAGAACTACGCCCAAGATTCTGCAGATCTAGATGTTTTTGCTCGTGACAAATGCAAGCGCTATGAGTTACGACATCATAATTGGCCGCTTTGCTGTGGCATGGCTAATGTCCAGCTACCAACACGAGCTCGCTAAATAACGGTTTACTTTAAAACAGATGTTGCATATTATAAATTAAACTGGTTTAATAAGCGCGTGTGATAAGTTCTGTAAATAGGACTAGGCTATAACATACACCTGTGGCGAGTAGCCTTCAATTGCATGGCTGGCTGCGTGGGATTGTGGCGTGGAAGTCCCGGGAAGGGACAGTTTAACCCAGGAACAGATGTTTCATGTTTGCCAACGATATGGTGTTATATGAAATACGTTTTATTTGATGCTGTACTCGTATTTTGTGTTCCGCCTCTTCATGTGCTGTTGTATTTTTATGTCTGATTCGTTTTTAATGAGTGAGACTTGCGGGGTTTAACAAAATTCAAAACAGAGATGTACGTGCAATGATTTTGGACTTTATTTAAAAAAAACACATCAAAGCCAAAATAAAATAATTAAGATTTTTAAAAATTATTTTTCGACGTGATATTCCATAATTTTGACACTTCGTCTTTATTTTACGTCACGAACACCACTGCTGGACTATGACCCTCCTCCACTTAAGTGGAGGGTTTTGCCATAATCTCCACGCTTGGCAGGCGGGTTGGAGATTGCATCGCAGATTAAAAGGTTACTGTATCAGAGAGCGCTGCTGCCTTCGATGATCGAAGGCTGCTGCCCGTTCCCTGTTCAATGTGTAGTCCCTAAGTCGCCTCGGGAAGAGTAGGGGTTCGTAACAAATGTATTCTCCTCTGCCGTCACCATACGGCCTCTCTTTGATTACCTTAATAATAATATGTCGTAATTAAAGCATAATAGTCTACCTTAAATTGCAATATATTTAATTACTAAATCTGTAGATTTCTTATCTTAAACTTTAGTCTTGCTTAAAACAAGTTTTGAAATCGTATGTGTCGGGTACATCACAAGACTCTTCATTATTTTTTCCACTGGCGCCGCCCTATTAAAATTGCCGTGTGGCGCCCGCACTCTCGCATGAAAAGGTTCTGCACTTAAATCTCTATGACTCTCTCAGCGTTGATGACTGTCGTCTTTTTGCATAAAATATTGTAACTCTAGGGCAAACGCGAAAATTCATAGTAGGGAAATAAAACGTTTATTGGTTTTATTTTTATTTTTGTTTGATACTCATTACTCGGAGACACAGAGCATCAGTGGTGTGGTGGCTAGGCCGCTGTCTTCCGTTCGGGATACATAGGTTGAATCCTCATCTCGTACCAATGTGTTTACTAATTTCGAATTCATATGTACGTTAATTCGAATGTGACTCAGGCTGGCTGGACAATTCTTCCAAATGAGCCGCGTTAAAGTAGGTCAATACACAATATTCCCAAAGAAATTATCGAAAAAAACTGGGCCATAACCGCGAGCGACAACTAGTCAGTTATAAAAAATAATTCCTTAACTTACGTAAAATCATGGTCACCACGCAATATTTATAGAAATTTGTATGGGAAAATAACAATGATTAATTTCTCTGAAACTATAGGAGGGATCGTCGTCACATTTACAGGTTATCTTAATCGTCCCCGTCACAAAATTTTGAAGAAAATTTGGAAGCCATAGACCATCAGACAGCGCAGATACAACGTGCCAGCCAGCCAGAACATCAGGCTGGCTTGCACCAAGTTTTCATCGATTTTTCGTAAACGCCTTTATGTGACGCCATGAAACAAACGCTATGACTGTCACAAATTCCGTCACTAAATGCTAGTAAAAGAACCTTGTTCGAAAACACTTTCGTTGTCGAGATTCAGAGATGCCAGCCAGAAGTTTAATACGTAAGTTCAGGCTGGCTGGCCACGCTTTTCGTTGTTTTTTAGCTAAATGGCTATACGTATCTCAAAAATTCAAACTGGACGCCTGTCACAATTTTAGGTGACGATTAATAAGCAAGAAATAGTTAGAATCCCTTCTGTTCGGAGATTGAGAGACCATGCGAAAAGCGGTTTTCAAGCTGGCTGGACACGTTTGCTTTCGATTATCTCGGGTTCTCTAGCGTCACATAAACTGAAATAAGCGTGATTAGCCGTCACCTAAAATTGTGTATTGACCTACTTAAACGCGGCTCATTTGGAAGAATTGTCCAGCCAGCCTGAGTCACATTAATTCGACGCTCTCACGATGAATGAAAATATCGGGAGGAAACCTGCACACTCCTGCGAAGAAATTCAAAGGTTGTGTGTGAAGTCGACCAACCCGCATCGCTAGTAACTACTACAAACTAATTCAGGGTAGGCTTGAGTCCCTCGGTGGGGGGGGGACGTATATGAGATGATGATGATGTTGATGACTAATTACTTATGAATATAAACTAGAGCTATATGATCTAGAGCGCATTTGCCCACTTTTTAAAAGTAAAAAATAAAAGAACGTAATTTTCTAAAGATTTAGGTACGCTCAACATTGTCTGCGTAGACTAGTAAGCTCTGATGCCTAAATTAAATTTTTAAGGCTGTTTGCACTCTCTCTAGGTTGTTATCAGACACTTAGAGTGTAATTTGCTGCAGGTTTAGGAATATAATACACTTGTATTTTATTATGCGTGATCGGCTAAGGCCTAATCGCTCTAATTCAGGGTAGGCTCGAGCCCCTCGGTGGAGACGTATGTAAGCTGTTGATGATGATTTTATTAGATTCACCGTTAAAATAACATGTTGGATCTGACAAAATTATGTAGGACAGGCCTATATCTACACGGGCTGATGATGATTGTGTTGTGATCAAGGGTTATATTACTAATGAGCCGAAAGACGTTCTTTGCTGAACAAAGGTCTCCCCCAAAGATTTTCACACTGACCGGTCCTGCACTGCCCGCATCCAAGTTTTACAAAAATCTCTTCCTATTGTTATATAGATGGATAATTTCATATATATTTTACAAAAACCTCTTCCTATTCTGAGAAAAATGGATGATTTTATCTATGTTTTACAAAAACCTCTTCCTATTAATAGGTGGATAATTTTATATTTTACAAAAACCTCTTCCTATCATGAGATAAATGGATAATTTTATCAATAGTTTACAAAAACCTCTTCCTATTGTCAAATAGATGGATAATTTAATCTATATTTTACAGAAAACCTCTACCTATTGTGAGATAAATAGATAATTTTATCTATATTTTACAAAAACCTCTTCCTATTGTCAGAGTAATTAACTCATTCCTACAAGTTTCCTGATATAAATAGCCTTTTGTCGGTTTTATATACCGTTTTCCTCAAAGAAATGTTCCTTTAGGGAAAACCTGAAAGCAATGATAGCCACGACTAATGCAATAATGTTAGTTTTTCTTACAAATGATTTGTAGTTAGAGACAAGGAGAAATTAAGAAGGGACCTCTTAAATTCCACAAAGATGTTATTGTATTTTTCATGCAAGGATTTTTGTAATTGACTTTTTTTTCACTTCATATAAGCATGTTAGTTATTTTAGGAAACTTTTTGAGAAAAGTTTTTTCTTAAATTAGTAATCGTAATACTTGAGAAATCAAATAACTCGAGATACAACTTTATTGCAGGTAAACAATCAAACATTTGTCTAAAGTAAATTTGTCTCACTTCAAAACTACTTTTTGTGGTTGGGAATGAGTTACAGTAACATTCCAAATTCTAATTTCAAATGTTTAATTTAACTGTTTCAAATGAGTTCCATCCAGAGCGGCCAGAAGCAAAAACACTGTAACCGTCTCTAATAAACAGAGAGTAATCCGTTCAAAAGGACATAATGTTGGGCATTTCTGCTACCGACATTTAATTATGAAAGTTGTTAAATAAATTGAATGCTATACATTGTTAATGTAAGTTTTACAAAGGTTTAGTTTTGAGTAATGCTTTCTTTCTGTGGGTAAAATTTTTAAGGATTGTCAAAAGTTAATTTTGTCGAAAAAAAAAGACAATGATGGGCGTTTTTGTAATAGTAAGTAATTACGATACGAGGATCGTAGGTGGCAAATTACAAACGTTTATAATGTCACCAGTTTGTTATAAAACCTAAGATCCATGTGTTTTACGACGTTTTTTAATACACTTGTGAGAAAACTGATAATAAATAATTAAAATGAAATGATTAAGAAAGGTACCCCTACAAAAGCTACGATAGTACAGGTTAAATTGTTCATGAAATAGTTGTAAAAACTAACCTTTACTTTATCGCGTTCAGTTTTAGTTGCTGTAGTATTCACATTTATCATTAAATATCAACACTTAATCAACAATCAATATAACACAATCTAAATTAAAATTAATCATCAAATTAGCGCCAATCGCAAAACAATAATAGGTTTCTTTTTTATAAGCATAATAATTATGGAGACAAGGCTCTCGCGAATATTTTTGGTACAATTTGTTGAAATAAAAAATAATTATCGAAATAAAAAAATAAAAATGAAAATCGCACTAGTGCGGTAAAACGCATTTACTGCACAGTTTACTTTACCTTTGTTAGTTAAATTTTCGAGAAGAGCCTACCAGGACCTGTCACCGCACGAAAAAAATATATAGTCAATTAATAAATTGTTTCTAAATGGGACACATACACTTATTTATATGGATTCCTTCATTACATTGAACAATAGTCAATGTACCATAAATCAAAATTTTACAAAATTAGCGCTAACCTCAAGACAACTATAGGTTTCATTTTTAAGCGTATGGAAAAATAGGCTCTCGCGAACATTCAGCCTCTACGAATCGATTCTTCGTTAAATTCGAGACAAGTTTTACAGAAAAGGACCAGAAAACTGTGTTACCTAATTACCTACACATGATTATCTAGATATTATTAATATTAATGTACTTACTGAAAATTATTAATCGGTAATGATAATTTTATATTGCGCTGTTGTTGCGCTAAATAAAACTCATAAAATCAAAATTAACAATTTACATTATGTTTAAAATTAATTAATTGAACTTCGTGTTTGTTTTTCGAACGTACAAAGCCAACAAAATTGTATTACCAACGCGCTCATATTTCAGCAATTTAACAACTATAAGTTGACTGAAAGCCCTCTACGCCTCTAAAGCAGTTTACACACTTACCTCTGGGAATGTTGTTGTAATATTTGCTTTAGGTCCCACG
Source organism: Carpatolechia fugitivella (assembly GCA_951230895.1). NCBI lineage: Eukaryota > Metazoa > Arthropoda > Insecta > Lepidoptera > Gelechiidae > Carpatolechia > Carpatolechia fugitivella. The sequence goes on from OX579664.1 coordinate 5,471,887, forward strand.
AGGATGGGCGCGAAACGCGAGGTGGAGCGTAAAACGCGTTGGCTGTGCGTAAACAATGGCCCCAATTCAGGCAGTCACGCTTTAAGGCAGATTTACAGTTTTGCAAGTAGTAAATTACCACTTGCCCGGTTAAGTAGACAGTAGGAACAAAACACAAAACATTCTGGTGGCTTGAAGTGGAAAGAAGAAATTCTAATGAAAATGACAAGACCGAAACGGATGGATTCAAAATTTGAAAATGGATGATGAAACTGCCAGTACTAAAAAGTACTGAATTGCCAGTAACAAAATAGCAGGAGAAGGTAGGATAGCAGCTCTGCTACAAGAGTGTGTATTTCTGAATTAGCCCCAGTGGCCAAAGCGTGGCTTGAACAGGGCTTTGAGTGGAGTCACGCCACCCCGAGGACATGAAGCCATTTTTATAGCGGGGGTCACGCGACGCAACACCTGCATAATTCACTGGAATGAGCCTTTGTTTTGTGGTGAACCAGTTATAACTCAAACGACGATGTGCTTGGATAAGCGGGACTTTATAATAAGGTCTTTATATTTAGAACTCGATCAATTTAGAACAAGAATTGGAAGTATTCAAAGTTTTGTATTCAATCATAATTAAAAAAATAGTTTTTATGAAGCAATTATAGAAATATAATAATTTTAAAATGTCGTTCATAGTCATTTGTTATCTAGAAAATGGCTGGCTATTATGATAAAGGGTTTATCATAGTAGCACGATGATATCTTTCCATTATAAAAAATCAATACCTTATCAAAATTGGTAATCTATTTTTGAAAAATTACATTATTTACAGTTAGTGATACAACGTTTTAAGATACCGAAACATTACACAATACTACGTCCTAAAAAAGTTCTGAGTTGGATATTATGTTTCTGAAGTAACATAGGCCAAAAGGCCTAACAGCGAAAACGCTGTTTCAAAGTTAAACCAACCAAAGGGCGACTGTGATGTGTGATCAAGGGCTACGCAGGGCCGCAATTGATAGGCTGCCTGTATTTCAGGGTTGCCAATCGGCCTCTTTACCCTGAAAATGTTATTGGGTCATCGTTTCAAGCGCAGACCGTGGAAGGGACATCGATTTGTTTAAGATGTTATGATGCTCCATATCAAGATTTATCCACATCATGCGTAATATGACAGGATGTCATTATTCTTTTTTACTTTTATTTGTTTTTAAAAATATCATAAAAAAATAATTCACACACACACACACGTACACACTCTCATGCACACCCATAAACGCGCATGTCAGCATAATTTTACTTAAGTATTTTTGTTAATCAACCCAGATTGTTTTGTATAGTTTTTAGATTCATCTTTTTTTTATAATATTTCGCATTATACAACGTTAATGGTTGTCATTTACATTGTATAGTATTGCTAAGGAAGAGCGGAGTCTCCTGCCACAAGTATTTTAATACTTACTGGGTAGTTTCCGGCCTCGGAATATAGCTTGTACGTAACCTTTAATCGAAATAAACTATTTTCAAATTAATTCGGTCAGCGGATTTTGTGTGTATTTTTTAAAATTTAGGAAATATTTTAGAAACTGTTCAATTTCAGGACAAAAAACAACTATGCGAGAGGTTTTGCGTTAATTAATTAATAATTTGTTTGCTACGTAGCACTGGTGTAGCGTAGCAGTAATAAATGCTCCAGTTTTTATTTTCACACTCAAACATAATTCAGAATCACGATAAAGTTTTCATAGCGGTCATGTAGGCAGGAAACAAACCGGTTAAATAATACTTCACCAGTGTGCAGGATGAATAAAACTCAACTGAAAAATCTTGTTATGTAAGCAAATAATACATTACTACGAGATCTTTCTTCATGGAACGTAAAATACATATTGTAATACCGAGCAAAATTAAAATTTTTACTAGTACTAGAAAGCATACGTTATATACATACGTCATAGAAGTTCTGTGGTTCAATGTATAATGTTCATAAGTATATAAAAATGCTCGTTATAAGAAAAAGAAGTACCTGCAAGAAAATGCGTGTATCTGAAGGTTGCCTGGAAGAAATTGCTCCCTTAGCAATAAAGCCGCCTATCTGTACACCCCTTCATCTGTCTTTTGTACTTTCAAGCTATATCCTTGTGTGCAATAAAGTATATTCTATTCTATTCTAAACTTGATGGTGTAATATTCAAGTGTATTGCACTTCAAAGGACTTCAAGAATTCCCTTATCCCTACTCGTAAGAGACAAAGGGATTGTTGAAATCGTTGAGCAAATCATATCCCTTTACGAGGCGACCCTTGGCCCTTAGCTTCAAATTCGGAGCCGATTCCGAAACATTGTTCCGATGTAGAGCGCTTATTGAAGGCAGGGTCAGAGGGTTCTGCGGAGAGGAAGGAACAAAGACTTCTAAAGTAGGCAACGGATTGTTGTTTTTACAGCCAAATGTATCGTTGTTGTTAACTTACCTGACGTGCCCCGTCTATTGACGCGTTTAAAAACCGTCTGAAAGCCCACTTCCTTTCTGTCTCCTAGTGTAGGTAGGTGCCTACTTCATTTTAGTGTTTCCCTATGCAGGTACAAGCTTTGAGTCCGTCATAAATCTATATATATATATCGTTTTTATGTAGTTATGTAGTATGTGAGTACTTATTATTATGTATGTTTATTAATATGTATGTTATTGTTATTTCATGTAGGTTATTTAGTATACAACTACATTTTGTAGTTTATACGGTATACTTGCACTTTTCCGCGTTACTATATAGTCTCCTGTATCCAAAGGTTGCCTGGAAGAAATTGCTACGAAGCAATAAGGCCGCCTAACTGTACATGACTACCTGTTCTTACTTCCACTCTGTCATTTATTATTTCTGTGTGTGCAATAAAGTACATTCATTCATTCATTCATTCATTTCCTTAACTTTTACAGCCATAAACCTAGCCATTTAAAGCTTTTTTTTTTCATTTTGATTCTGTAAGTACTGCTATTATAAAGATAAATGAGTTTGAAGATAAAGTTGTCTGGAAAAAATTGTTACCTACCTTAGCAAAATACAAATACAAAAATACAAAATATATGGCAATAAGGCCGCCCCTTTAAAAACTTGTGTGTATTTCTATTCTGATAATTTCTTATGTGCAAGATTCTTTCTAGTCTAATCAATCTTACAACCACTATAGTATTTTTCACATAGCATGGGTACGTACTGTGACGTTTAGGATTTGAAGTTTCTAGAGATGTAGTGGTAAAAAAGTCGATTAAAAAATCTTATCGAGATCATTTCTAATAAAGATGGAATCGATATTTAGAGCAAATAATCTTAGAAAAAAAATTTTAGGAAGTAAAAAACAGTGTAACGATTTTTGCAATTTATAAAAAAATATATCAATCATAACGATTTTAATGTGTCGAGTCTCTATTACAAAGCCGATCCAATTTACGAAAAAGTATTATCGATAAATATGTATTTATTTTATGTTTTAATAATTATGGAAAATTAAGAACAGTATTTGATTTAAACTGCAAATAAAATCAATTTTTGTTATCTATGAAATCTGGATCATTTTATCTATGTATTATCTGTTTTAATAGTTTCTAAATACAGCGTGCGTTAAATGGAATTATATCAAACGTCACCGTACATGGGTACTATGCTATGTGAAAAATATTGTAGTAGGATGGAATAGTTGACTACCCATCTACCTCGGTTGAAGTATTTCTCAACACTTAAGAGAGGAGAATAAGGTGAAACTCACATAAAAAAAATAAGGCTCATCCATTGATTGGTGTTCGTTGTAAAGCAGGTGTGCGCGGAAGGGCGTTGTGTCAATGCCAGTAGACCCGTGGACGAATCAATGCCGCGCGGGCCGGGCCGAACAAACCACGGTTTTATCGGCCAAACAGTCCGCGAACACAACACAAACATTCACAACGCTTTTCAGACTATTTTTTAACAGGAAAAATCGTACCTGTTTGATCATTCATGAAAATGTCGTAAAAATTTACGTGTTACTTTTCAAGTTTCGAATGTTTTTTGCTTTCTGAATACGAGGTATGATTATACGGAAATTGTTACTTTGGTGACGATTTACCGATGCCGCGATATCGTGACGTCTTGTTTCTTTGAATCTTTTGACGTGAAACATGTTTAAGATCTTTTGACACTCGTGTTTCACGATAGCTCCATGTTAAAAAGGAATATCGAAAAGACATTATCTTGAAAACGACTGTGTAACCAATGGATATATTTTTATGTCAGTCAATAATACAAATGTTCTTTGCACAGTCTAATCTAGGATTTATATTTTTATTAATTAACACGTATGAAAGTTATTTATTCATTTCAGTGTAATATAAAGTATAATTAATCACATTATTATCATATCACACTAATATTATACCTATAAATGTAAAACTATGAGTATATTTATATTGGATGTTTAGATGTTTGTATGTTTGTTTCGCTTTCACGCCTGAACTACTCAACGGATTTGGATGAAATTTTGAATGGAGATAATTTGTACACTGGATATTTTTTACGGGAAAATAAAGCGAGCGTAGGACAGCTAGATACCTATTAATGAATATTATAACAAGACACTATTCCCAAGTCAAACGTACGGTTTAACATCTTCAACTTATATTAAATTAGTCAAATAAACCGTCCCGAAAGAGATCCGATGTAAATGTTCTCATCTCGCTGGCGGCGACGAATTAACTGACGTTCATAAAATGAAACATTCAGATAGCGAGAAAGAGTCTCTCCTTCGGGAAAATCCGAAAACCGCGCGAACTACCCGCAGGCGTATAACTAATAAGGCACAAAATAACTTCATAATCGCGTAATAGGCAGATATAAGTATGTTTATGATTTGGGCGATACCGACGGTCTGTCTAGGGACGACACGGGGATAAGTCGGAACTTCTGAAGATTACTTTGGGTCTTAGGAGATTTCCGGCTTACGCAACTGAAGGTGCCTCTAAGTGGTTCTCTACTTTGCAACGCGTGCCTTTTGACTCGTTCTCACGATTGATTTCGAATGTGACTTCGGATTGAATGATTGCGAATGTGACTTCGGACTAGACGTACTTTTCTAGGTCACTTGAAGACTAACCTGTTTTTTTTATTTGAATTGTATTTCCTAGTACTGCCAATTATGTTAGTTAAATGTTGTGTTCATCATTAACAGCTCATATACGTCCCCACCGAGGGGCTAGAGCCTACCTTGAGTTAGGGCAATCGCCCGGCTTTAGTCGACCACGCTGGCCCAGTGCGGGTTGGTCGACTTCACACACAACCTTTGAATTTATTTGCTGGAGTGTGCAGGTTTCATCACGTTGTTTTCCTATACCGTAAGAGCGTCGAATAAACGTACATATGAATTCTAAATTTGAGAACACGTGTGATGGAAATCGAACCCGCGCCTCTGGGACGGGAGGCAGCGGCCACAGCCACTAGACCACCGACGCTCTTGTTGTTGTTGTTGTATGTTGTGTTAGTTAAATGCAAATAGAGCTACAAATAGAATTTAAACTGGACACGATTTAATTGATGATTTTTTCGTTATAAATACAAATTGTCTGTCTACAAAACTGAACGATTTTTAAATCATTCAGGAAATTGTACTACATTTCGTAAAAATCAAACAAAACAGATACACTGCAAGACGTCTCATTTCATCCTGATTAATATTTTTAATAATTCTCAATTCTCAACCCACATTTTCCCACTTTTGTTCAAATTGACAGTACTTTTATATAAAATTATAGGTACAGTTTTGACGTTTCATCTTTTATACTACACCACTGACCCTCTAAAAAAATGGGGAAATTACACCCAAAATAAATATATGCACAGTCCGCAGTAATCCACATTAAACTCAGGAATAATTAACGTCCATGGAGTTCTCAAAGCTCCTCCATTTATTTACATAGTAATCTGAAGCAGCTGTAACCGTGAGTCGTCTTTGATACACAGTCAAATCTTGTGTACTTTGCCGGAAGATTTTGAATTAAGTAGTCAACTTTATTATAAGTCGTGATTGTAAGGATATTTCCTATTTAAAACAAGACAATTTAAAATATAAGTAATGCAGAAATAAATTTTGAATTCTAATTAAAATATACATACAGACTCAACAACTGCTTTAGTAAACTGACTAAAAAAAACCAAGTAGCTTAGCTGGCATAAAACAACGGCGACAATACAGTTTTATTTAATGTCGTACTAGCGTTCCGCCCGCGGCTACTCTCGCGTTGTGTAATATTTTCCCGTGGGAATAAAACTTTTTCCCGTAAAAAGTATCCTATGTGTTAATCCCGACTATCTCCATTCCAAATTCGTGAAAGCGGAACAAACATCCAAATATATATTCACATTTATAATATTATTATAATATTAGTGTGATGTGATGTGATATAAGTCTTCTTTGCTGCAAATAAGTGTACGAGTATATATTATAGGTATATGGATAATGTCTAGAATAAGTAGGTACTTTGTATTATTAGATTTTCGGTTTTATTATTTTTCAAATTGATTTTAAAGAAGTTAAACTCTATTATACAGGTAATTTATTGCTATCTAACAGGAACCACAAAACAGAAAAGACATGATTCAATGAGACTTTATTTTCAACTAAACGTTTACAATAATGAAAATAACAAGAACGAACAATTTCCCGTGTCCAAAATACCGTATTACCAACATTAATTTAATAGACTCCCGGCAAAATGGCAACATTTCACGTTGCAATTACGACGTCATTTTAAAATGGGTTTTTGTAATTAACAAGTTTTACCTTAATGGATAGACTACGTTCTCTTGAAAATTTTTTGCGTCTGCATTGTGCTTCGTTTTTTACTTTATATAGACCTAATCTTATTATATAAATGCGTTTTTATCTCATAAACTATAAAAAGAAAAAAAAATCTATTATATTAAAAAGAGCGATGTTTAGTTGACCGAGCGAGCGAAGCGTCTCTGTTTCAGCTTGGCCAAATTTGCTTTTGTATGTCCATCTGTCCATCTGTTTGTTTGTTGGTTTGTTTGTTTCACTCTACAGGTCGCGTGTCTCAACCGACTCTCGTGAAATTTTGTGAGCATGTTCGATAAACTAATCGAATTTTTTTGTCGAGTCAGTTTTTGGAAATTTTAAAAAATGACGGAGTGATGGGGGTTTCCAGCTTACAAGGTCTACCGCTGAGGCTGTTTTCCTCTACAGGTCATTTAAATAATAAAAATAAAATAAAAAAATAGTAATAATAATAATAATAAAAAAAATAAGTTTAAAAATAAAAAATCAAGGGTCGGGGATGTTTGTGGAGAAAAAATAAAAATAAATATAAAAAGATATACAGACTCGCGAGGTGTACAGCTCACGGAGCCACTAGTTTTAACCTTCTTTAGAATAAACAAAAGTACTATCGCATGTCGTCTTTTATGTGACCGTAGTAACCTATATCTTTTGTCTGCTGATAGAGACAGTTTGTTCTATTTATTGTATTTTCTGTCTTTAATATTTAAAAGTATTCTTACGGTGTTACTTGAGGTTATTATTTTAACCATAATTTTTACATTTATAACGTGCAAAGAAAAATTGGAAAACAAACTCAGAGAACTAAACACAATCAAATTATTATCTACAAAACAAGCATATGGAACCGTATTATTAGTGTATCATAGTGGTCTATTATTATCAGCACACCAGCTGTCCATGGGCAGTCAGCAATGTCCAAGGCTGCGGGGCGGGGGGGGCGCGGGGGCGGTGTTTGCCGACGTGTCAGCCAATTAGCGAGCTCCAGGAGGGCCCTCGCCTTGTCTTCAACACACTACAGCTGCTTCATTTGCGACCGGGGACTACACTGTCTCCAAAGAGAAACTGGCCTGTATTTTGTTTATGTTAACTTCAGTGATTGATTTTGTAAGACACATTCTATAGAAGATTGAATGGTGTTCTCATTGTTCTACTCTAAACGACTTAACAAATTAAATAACATTTAAAATATATATACACCGTGAAATTTACATCGTTTTGTTCCCGCCGTGTAGTGATAGTACCCGTCAAACTGAACAAAATTTCGCGAAAAAAAAAATTCCTGTGACAAAAAAATTTTTGGTCTCTCCATACAAAGTGAGACTTCCGACCGACCCATTTTGTATGGAGAGACCAAAAATTTTTTTGTCACAGAATTTTTTTTTTCGTGAAACTTTGTTCAGTTTGACGGGTACTATCACTACACGGCGGGAACAAAACGATGTAAATGTCATGCTGTATATGTGTTTTTAGATATATCTTGTTATCTTAGCATGAGATATTTAGATGAACTATAAATATTGTATATCGTTTTTTGTTAATTTAAAAAAGGATTATGATACTGCGAAGTTAAACATTATTAGTTATTTCTGAGTCGCAAGTTAAACGTCAACTAATATATTTATTAAAGTTTCAATGAAGTTTAAAGAATTACGCAAAAGCGTCGTTTTAAATATTGCAAAAAGGATTCATATTTAAAGAGGCTGAGAGATTCTTCGTTCCGCTTTCTGAAAAATGCTAATTTAATTTTAGGGTCAGCTGTAGTAAATAATGTTTGTTTAGAGTGTACAATTCAACTACAAGTTAAAGGTTTATTCCGTTTAGACATTTGGATCATCATCATCATCATCGTTGGGTTGTAAGGTCGACAACCGACCTTACAAACCCTGGTGTCAGTGTTATAGAGCCGCCAAAGGCCACTGACATGGCTTGTGTAACGACTAGATAGTAGCCGGGACCAACAGCTTAACGTGCCTTCCGAAGCACGGAATCATCTTTCTTTTTGGACAATCGGGTGATTCAGCCTGCAAAGTCCTAACCAAACTGGAAAAAGTCTCACAAATAGATTTTGACAGTATCCACACCGGGAATCGAACCCGGAACCTCCGTAATGGGCGTCGAAATCTCGACCACTCGGCCACGGATGGACGGACGGACCTTTGAATGAATGATTAACACGTAGATAACTCGTCCGACAAAAAAAGTCGTCTTAATAATAAAGGTACCTATCGACGGAGTATTTTTAACTTAGTTCAAGAAAATCAAAAAGAGTTTTTAAGTCCTCACGTTGCAATATAACTGCAATGCATAAACGCCACGTGCTTGCAAGCTTCTCGTAGAAATAAACTACTACTACGCTTGCTACGACGTAGCACTTAGCTACGAGTTACGTTCGATATGAAATAAAAATAGATTGAGCTAGTGATTCAACTGTTTTATTGAAACACTTTTACGTTTTCACGGTTGTTAATATTAATAACACACATCTACTGGATTATTACCACGATTAAAAGGCTTAAAAAAAGCCTAGCTTGGTTTTTTCATTTAAAAGCTTATTTTAAACCAAAATCGTGGTAATAACCCGGCAGATATGTGTGTTCAGCTGTTTTAATCACTTAATATTGTTTATAAAACGTCACATGATATCATCGGTATTTAGCCAATATTTTTTTCTTTTTCTTTTTCTCGCCCAATGTTTGCCCACAAGAAATCTCTTGAATCGATGAGGCCGTTTTATATTTTTATTATGGTGCAAACTTGTTTTTTGTGTAATTTGAAAATAACATGTACTTTATTAAAATACTTTCAGTTATTCAATTAAGGATGTCTTCGTGAATGAAAAAATATATAGAAACGTCAGTTTTATTAAAAAAAAAAACAAAGAAGAAAACGTTATTCAAGTTTTCAAATAAAATAATTTTTATTTATATTTTTTTCACAATTTCTTTGACATTTCTATCTCGCGATCAGTCTCTCAACATTCAAAACATACTACAGGAATTTCTCAATTTTAAATACTTTGCTCTATCCAACACCCAGTTACGATCCCACATAATGGAATACACTATAGTATCCGACCTAGTGGCCCCGATGCGGGAAGTCATGATCTAAACCTAATTGTAAAGTCCAGATATCCTTTTCGTTTTTATGCCTGTTGACAGAGAGGAGATGAGCGAATGTTATAATTTCGAATGAATGATAACCTATTCAGAAATATTCAAGTCTCAATATCTCTAATTCCGCTCTACGAAACGCGGCGGCGTGTCCAAAAGGCTACAGATGTTTGTCACCTCTAAAATAAAGCTGTCTATCTCCTATAATTTTTTATATATAAAAGGCAAAGGTACGGGCGAACTTAAATAAAGGTTTAGAGCGAAACATCCGAATTAGCTGCTGTGTCTGCCCAACCGCTAACTGGCTGATGCCAAGACAGGTGTCAGGTCGGATCATAGTTGAATGGCGGGCGGTTTAGTGGTTAGGTTAGGTACCTACATACACTTTATACTCTAGTTATGTGTAGGTCACAATTATTTTACATATATATTCACATTAAGGTCGGCAAACTGTTACCTTGTTTTAATAAAAAGACAAATTATGTCTACTTTTCACAAAATCTTGGTAGTATGATCAAAGAATGCGCCTGTGTCCGGCCCGGATTGCAGAAGAGATGCAGGTTCGAACCCTAAATATGAAACACATATCAGTACTTTTTAGAATAAGTTTTAATCAATGTTTAACGTGTGCTCTGCCGTTGTACTTAAATAAATAAAATAAATAAACCACATCGAGGTATATAGGTAAATAATAGCGGTCCGCCCGCGGCTACGCTCGCGTTATGAAAGATTTTCCCGTGGGAATACAAATTTTCCCGGTAAAAAGTACCATATGTGTTAATCCTGGGTACAAACTATCTCTGTTTCAAATTTAGTCCAAATCCGTTTAGTTGTTTAGGCGTGAAGGCGGAACAAACATCCAAACATCTAAACATCCAAATATATTTTCACATTTATAATATTAGTGTGATATTAGATAATCGTAACAGACGTAATATGGATATAAATCTAAAGTTCATTTCATTGTTAATCCGTATTTGAATTTAAAATACGAGCAATATTATAATAATGAAGTCAAAGTAACCTATTAATATATACTCACCGGCACATCTAATCGCCCACCCTTGTATTTCGGGTTAATTTTTAACTACGCTTATTGTTATACATTACAATTGATTTGTTGATAATTTTACGATAAATTAAACACACTTAAATAAACGTTAAATTAACCACTTTTTAACTGACATCAGCTGTAACTAATAGAATTATAAAGAATCACGAGTATTCCCTGAAATGAAGGGTGGGCGGTTAGATGTGCCGGTGAGATTAATAATACGCGAGCTTAATATAGAGAGCGTTTACTGGAGAATACAGTTTAATCCAGGACGGTTTTCAAGAAACCGTTGTTATAAGATAATCTCAGTTTAATTCGACGCTTAATAAGGCGTTTGCTCTCCAGCGGTTGCCTCAGGCTTCGTCTTGCTAGGTAATAAGCACACGTACATTTTCAGACGCGAGACTTGAAATACTCGTATATTTTTGGTATATATTATGAAACTACTTATTCATTTACACCCTCCTAAACATTTACTAACACTTCAACTCTCACTTGTTATAATATATGTTTCACATATTAACTAAAAATTTGTTTTTGTTTTAAGTCTATCATGTTAATATACGACACCTCCCAAGAAACTTAATATTAAGATTTAATTAACTAAATTTTAAATTTCTGTAATAATCTTTTACTATGTTACCTTAAGATGGAAGAGCGAGGCATTCCCACTACAAGTGTCCTTGACTACTTACTGGGAAGCCTCGCAACATGCTAAGTGTAAGATTTTCAACAATAATTTTTTTTAATTTTTCTTTTTAATTTTGAATTAATTTTTAAGATTGTTTTTAATGTGGTCAGTATTATAAGTCAAGTTTATTCGTTATTGTGGAAAATTAAATCATATGGATATTTTCTGTCATCTAGGTCCTTAAATGTAATTATTATACAATCCATACTTACACATTTGTTTTTTTACATTTGGGTTTTAATGCTCTTTTTTCTTTTATTGCTTTTATCTGGTATAAACATCATACTGACTGCTAAGCTGCATGCTAATCGGTTATATGCACTCATGCGCAAACGAAGTGCCTCATTGCTCAGACGCATACGAGGCACCGTGAATGGATGCGTTGGCAAACAAGTGGGAAATACTTGTAGTATTAGCACTAGGATAAGTAAGCCGTGTGGTGACGGCAGAGTAGAATACATTTGTCACCAACCCCTACTCTTCCCGCGAGTGTCGTAAGAGGCGACTTAGAGAGTATACACATTGAACAGGGAACGGGCAGCAGCGCTCTCTGATACAGTAACCTTTTATTAATCTGCGATCTCCAACCCGCCTGCCAAGCGTGGAGATTATGGCAAAACCCTCCACTTAAGTGGAGGAGGCTCATAGTCCAGCAGTGGACTGTAACGGGCCGTTGATGACTAGGATAAGTTTATTTATAAATATTACTAACACCCATGAATGTTTAATAACAGTCTATAGGTACAACTCTTTGAGTCACGGAAAAAAATGAAAATCGCAATCTTTTTTGTTAACCTCGAATTTCAGACGGGTAGGTATGACTAGAAAGTCTCAAACAATAGTAACCCTTTCTTAGGTAAGCGGGTAAACGCCATCAATTTGACCGCTGCGGTGAAAACAATGGGCGTAAGGCCGTCGCGTCGGCGGCGCGGGCGACGGGATGATTGACGAGCTCGCTGAGTAAGATTTTAATCTTAGGACCTTGGTGTCTGATGTGTGACAGGAAGACTGAGTTTCTTATACATAACTGAGTATTATTCTTATTTCTGACCAGCTTTTTAAGTTCATCATTAATTTCCGAGAATGCATCTATATTAAATTATAGAGCATCGGTTGTGCAGTGTACTATTTTATTGGCATATAATTTTTAAACGTGAAAAGAAAAGCAATGATCCTGTTACGTTTATCTACACTTATTTTTTTACAACTCGCAATTCAAAGGCATGGATGGGACATTGACCTACCTACAACTATTTTAGGTTCTTTGTGAACGACAGCGTGGTTTTGAAGAGTCGGGCTGGTCCTCTCAGTTTGATATTGCCTATAACTATTAACAGATCATCTGTATCACATCACACTTATATTATAAATATGAAAATATTGGATGTTTAGATGTTTGTATGTTTGTTCCGCCTCCACGCTTTAAGTGGACACGCGGGCAGACCGCTAGTTATTTATAGACTTGCGGTCCGCCCGCAGCTACGCTCGCGTTGTGTAAGATTTTCCCGTGGGAATAAGACATTTTCCTGTAAAAAGTACCCTATGTGCGATGTGTGTAAGTATCCAGGGTACAAACTATCTCCATTCAATCCGTTCAGTAGTTAAATCGTGAAAGCGGAACAAACATCTAAACATCCAAATATATTTTCACACATAATATTAGTGTGATTATTTTTAAGGTTGTAATTTATATTCTATCCCATCATTCGATATACAATGAAGCTAAGCGAAACCAAACAGATTATAGTTCTAGTGTATTTATAGATACAACTCCGACCATGTAGGTTGCAATTAGAATACTCGTAGCACCAATTGCTACATGGATGCTAATTCTGAGCCCGCTGTGAAATATTATTAGTTCTCTCTATTCATTGCCAATTTTACCCCGTGCAGCCTGTGTTGCTAACAAATTGGTTGTAACTCAATTTTGTTGTAGTTCGTTTGATATGAACTAGCTCACAGTGCATACGAATTATGTATTTTGTATGAATCAAGTAAATTTTCTTTTTGGTCTGGGTTATTTTAATTGTCAGTGTGAGTTTCCATGTTATTTTTAGTGGGTAAGAAAGGGTGAAGGTGCATATTTTTGGTAGGTTATATCTAAAAGTAGTAGCCAAAGAATGATGTAAATATTTCTGGGCGGGCATTCACTCACCGATATGATAATTCATGAAGGCTAAAAGATGTCTTATATAATTCTGCGATGTTTTTATACATAAATAATAATCGAGCGATGGGGAATACTTATACAAACCAAGAGAACATAGTAGGAAAGCATGCATTTTTCACATAAAAACTAGAGCTATGATGATGATGATGATTCAGTAAATAAATTCTCCAATTAGTAATCTGTTTATAAGAAAAAATATTATAATAATCATCTGTTTAATCTTCAGTTAGAGTACATTACTGCCGCGGCCGCAAAATTAGTTATTGTTGGACGAGGACACGTTTAAAGTCCGAGCCGCAGGTGAGGACTTTTATTGTGTACGAGTCCAGCAAGAGTTATTGCGGCCGAGGCCTGTATACTGTATAGTGCTTTTCTCTTAAAAACGTGAGGAAATTATAAAACAGTCAAAAAATTACCTTACCTTGGATTTGGATGTGTACTCGTATCGTACTAAAAACTTACTTTATCACTTTAACCTCTACTTCGACTACTTGAACCATTCACTGTCGTAATATTTCCCTAATTCAATGATTAGTTAACTCCATCATGAAAAGTAAGTAACAAAATAGTACGATAAAATTAAGAGATGAAAATTACAAACCGCCATATTGCGCAATTTTTTTTTATTGTCATACAGAGCATACAGCCAACTCCAATCACTACGATTCGTGTACGATTCATATAAAATTTGAATTTAGAACATGAGTATGCTGTAAAAAGACTCAAAAACATTGAAATTTCTAGACGAAAGTTACTTTGCCGGCCTAGGCCGTTTGAGGGCACATTGCTGGCCGCTGTTTTGTATGGGGCAATGTTTCGTCCAAAAGTGAGTCACTTCGCGTACTGTTTTTGGCAATAATGGCATATAGCAATTACAAAGCAAAGGGTCCTTCAAACTGCACTTAACGATAGCCGACTCTAAGCTCTAATAACAGCATTATAACACTCTAAGAGCGTAACTGGTCTAGTGGCTAAAAAAGTGCAATATAGTGTGCTTTTTATACAAAATAAACAAACTCAACTAACAATAATATCGATGGCCCAATGCGCTAAACACGCATGTATAAAAAGACTTAATTTTTATAAGTACAACATAAAAACGTATAACATAACTTTATTTTTATACTTTGGGAATTCTAAAAGCAATTTTTTTATTTACGAAGGAAAACATCGTGAGGAAACTTCATCTGTGAAGAAATTCAAAGGGTGTGTGTGAAGTAGACCGACCCACCCTGAGACAGGCTTGACCGCTCTCGGTGAAGACACAAAGAAGGTGTGGAGACGGACGTGACCTGATAACAACTGATAAGCGTGCAGTAAATTGCTACAACCTTTTAAACTTTCCGATACAGTAGCGCCATCTGTTGTGGAGTAGCGGATAGCTTTAAAACTACGTAGGCAAAGGCAATGGGTTAGCAAAGAGGATGAACTAGGTTAGTAAGTTTTGCAGTAAGTAGTTCAGTTGTTGACCGATTTAGCTAGAGGTAAGGAGAACGGCACGGTTTTCGACTTAAATGCTAAAAAATTTAGTAAAATTATCATCATGATCAAAGTTTGCAAAGCGAAAAGTCTTATAAAGTTGATAAAAAAATTGTGTAATTGATAACGAGTCTTTTCTTTAAAAATGTTTCATACAACAACTCTTTATTGTATTTCCTTTTTCAAAGAAAATTTTCAATTTAATCGGCTAATATTATCCAACCTAGTTAATAAATATTTAGTTAATATTTTATTTTAGTTAATATTTTGAATTAATAAAAGCAGGTGCACTTACAATGACCCAATTGTACGAAATCCCAACAATAGAATTTTCAGTTCAATGTTAACAGTCCAAATATTTTTACTCAAAAGCTTGCCTCTACAAAAATTACAGTCAAGTGGACACTAAAGAAAAACTCAGCATTGTAAAACGCCCTTGTAACATTTGAGTGGGCCCGGCGCCCTCTAAAACAATATCTACCTACGTGAATCTAGAGACGATTGTTGGCTGCGTTAGCTACAAAGAAGGCATTTCTTTTGTGAGGCACAAAGGCCAGTGTTCAAGGACGAGACGGCCTTAGGTCGAAAGTTTGTGTAAATGTATAGTCTACATTACAATACAGCTTCGATTTTGCAGATTAGCTCAGTCCACGATCGGCCCGCTTACCTGAGAATTTATTTCGTTTGCGAACGAAAGTAGGGTTGATGTTGTGAATCTACGGTCTCCCGATAGATGGCGGTAGGTCAGGGTAAAATAGAGCTTTTTACTCATCAGCTGTTTGTCTGTTTTTGTTTTGTTATCATAAAAAAAAAACATTTTCTTTCAGTAAATAAATTAATTATTTTTTCATCACGTAGGTCGTGTTGTAAACTAAAGTGTGCCACGGTGCTACGAAGCTACGAAGGTAACCAGCTACGTGTCTGTTCGTGGCGCGTGCTTTTTATTTATGTGTCTACAAAGTTTAAATACTCCAAATAAATTATCTAAATAAATTATTATCTGATCAAATACCTCTCCACAGACTGAGGAACCAACTATTTATGATGTTTGTGAACATTCTAAAAGAAACTTCAAGCTAAGGTAATTTTCTGTTTCTTAACTCATTGTATTTCCATTACGCTCTCTGAAGAAAACGTTTAAAAATTATTTTATTTCTCAGTCTCTTGGCAACTGTTTTTTAAGACAACAAAAAATGTTGTCATCTGGAATTGATGCGATTTTTATTTGCGCCCCGCGACTCGTCCCCGCTATGGCCGGGATGTTATTTTTTTGTGGCTACTCGCTGCATTTGCCTAAGTATGGTAACTGTCTATTATTTCTATATTTGCCTCAGGAAAAGCGGCGGACAAATTTAAGGCTGGTTCGTACTTAAGAATGTCTATTATTTAATTTACATACGAAACCTCGCATATTAACATGATGTGAGTTTGGTAAACACTGAGTATTAAAAAGTTACCAATGCTGGAATAAAGCAACATAAAAAATATACATATTTCTGCTGAACTAAAAAGACAGTCATGAAAGATTTGCCAAAAAATATTTAAGGAATATATACTGCTGAAAATAACCATAAATAAATTGTAATCTAAGAATGAACTTTCTATCAAGTACTTAAGTATAAGGTCAAAAAAAGTCTAAAAAAAAATATAAATAAAATCCGTAACCACTGGAGTAAATAAGCACCTCATAAGCAAGACGTTCCAACCTCGACAATTTTCTGTCAGAAGACAAACAATAACATAAAATAAGAAAGACCAACCTATTCACCGCAGTATGGTTATAAAAATACCCAGAAGTCTAAATACAATCACGAACCAAAAAAGTGATCTATACGACACAGTACAACAGATGGAGAACAGATCCAGTTGGACATTGCCGCACGATTCTGTCCCATAAACCCATAAACATATGAATGATCGAAGTTTCTACTGTGCATACGAAAAACTCAAGTAAGAAGTAAGCGCTCGGCAAAAGTTAGCGGCTATTTCCGTCAAAAACTTAGGCCGTCTTATTACAAAAATTCAGTCTCCCGTTCTCGTTCCATTCCAGTTATGAACTTCCAAGGTGACATCAGCCTTTTTTCTAATTAAACACGGAGGCGAGTTAGCACTACCTATTTTATGCTATCTTGTGAGATTATAGCATATTAATTAGAATATCATTAGCAAAAATATATAAATCTCAGCTCAGCCTTATTTTGGAAAAAAAATCGACCAGGCAAATGAACTCTTCTACGTCAAAATAAAGAAAAGTGGCCGTGTAGTCGTCGAGAATAAGTAAATAATGGAAACGTATTGCAAATTTCTGTTACGTCGCGCCGGTCGTTTGACTGTCTGAGGAGTTCCAGGAGCTCGATACGAACTTCGACACATGGAGAAATGTCAAAACTGTCTAGCTAGGGGAGGTTATGTCACCGGTTCGGAGCCCGCGGGGCCGGGGCGAGGCGGAGCGGGGTGGACTCCGCCGCCAGTGCTCACCCAGCCCCCTAGCCGCGCGCATGTACCTCGCGCCGCAATCCTTCCAACTCCCACAGCGGCTCCGTTACATAACAACCTTACGGACATTAAAAACCTCATAGTGTTAAGGCTTGTTTCTGTGATCAATAAGATTTTTTCGAGTTTTACACGCGTTTTAGCATAAGTTAGCGTTACGTAAGCCGCCGTCCACGAAGCTTTGCTTGCCACCGCTTTATGTGATAATCGGTTGTGATATATATTTGTTTAGGCTAGCTTTTTGCTCGTAGATATTGTTAGATTTGCACGTATTGTTATACAAATTGTAACGGAGTTGTCTTTGACGGTCGGCCGCCAGACCGTTATCCTCATCCGCGCACTTGTTGAGCGTGTCCTGTTCGTTCCTTGTCCCGAGTTCCTTGTTTCCGTGTGTATGGTGAGCGGTGGCGCGGGAGGCGCGCGCGAGTCGTTTACTTGTTGATCGCGCGGGATGCGCGTGTAGCCCCAAGAGTGGCGCGCCACGGCTTCGCGCGGCTGGTCGCCGCTCGGCACGCCATCTGGCGCCTACGCCGATCCGGCTCGCAGCCCACTCAGGATGCCAATGACCAAGAACAAACCAACCATCTGTATGTCTGTTCTATCTTCTCACTGTTCTATGCAAGCTTCTGTCTCTGTGCTATTCGTGCCTTCGTTTGTTTTAGTGTACTGCTTTATGTTGTTTTCGTGTTTCTCTTTCTGCCTACTATTCCCACACTGAGATCCACGCAACTAACAAAAGAATCACTCTATTAGCCACTAATGAAAATGCAACACAACGAGCATACAAACACTACAAAGCAACAAAGTAATGAGCAAAAAAAGTAAGTGCTCCCCTAACTGCAAACACTTGCCACAAAACAAAAACCACGCACTGTTGCAGTCACGGCGTTGTAAGCCAAAGAGATAAGGACTGTATTCCAAGAGCATATGTCAGTAAGTTTGTTTTCCCGACTGCCAGCTGTTTCATTGTCTATGCTTCCTGCATTTCCTCGTTTCACCTTCACATTTTCACTTCGCGTCGAGTCAGCTGCGCCCGCGCCGCCATCACGAGAACGCCGCAATAAATGTACCCACGAAATGTTGTTTTATTTTGCGCTTTTAATGTCGTCCTGGCCACCACACGCTAATGTTAAAAGGATGATTTATTTTACTGGATTCGGAGAAAACAGTTTGGCTTTGTATGTAAAAAGAATCGTGACCACGCATTATTTACATTTTCGCAGCAAATTAACAAATTCTTCCCAGGCTAATCTACAATGATATATAACTTTTAACAAAACCATTCAGTTTGTTAATTTGTGGGTAAATAAATCATCCTTAGGCACTGTAACTATATGTACGGTTTTGTATGTTATAATATGTGTACTGTACGGCCGAGCGTGTTTGACTGTACCTTCACCAATCATGAATTGCCTCCATCTAAGTCGTGCTTTCTTGATATTTGTATTTCAATGTAAACCACAGACAATGCCGTATCCTTGGCTGAGTATTGGTCTTCTCAAATTTAGTCACCGGATCGACTCGAAAAGAAGAAGATTTTATGTTTCATGGACAGACAAACCCTTTGAAACCATACTGTAATAATTATAACCTAATATATTGCCTAATATGCTCATCTTCCATATATCTACACGGAAAGAATAATTTACTAAATCGTACCTACTACGCTACGCTTCGTAAAATGTTTATCAGTGAAGGTAAATTAATAGACAATATTGTAATTATCACAGGTCAATAGTTCCTAATATTAAACTCTATCTTTGACCGTCATTAATTTTTAAGGCTCTTTGCAGGCTTTTTGGTCTCTCTGTTACCATTTCATACCTCTAAATTTAGCTCTAAAATTATTAAGTACTCTTTACCCGTGGAAAAATATTAAACAAAGCCTCAGGTGAACAGCTTGTGTAATATGAACAAAGCAATTTATTACACAATACGCTCTTGTGTTCCCAAATACAAATAAAATAAAATAAATGCAGGCAATTAACTCGAAAAGAGGAAATTCTAAAAATGTCATACTTTATGCTGACGTATTAATTTCCTCTGAAAGGTCACCCTCCCCCATGGGATGCCAGACGGAAGACTTCATCGTATGCTGGGAAGAATATTAATTTGCTCCAATGACTCCCACGAACATTATTATTATGAAATTCCTTTTCAATTTTTTTTATTTATGTTGTCGTTTTTTTTATTGTTGGCAAATACTTGCATAATTGGGTAAAGTTACACATTTCTCGTTGGTTGTAATTTTTACGTAGTGTTTCAGAAATTTAAAGTCGTAACTGTTAAAAAAATAGTGTTACTATGTTATGTATTGTATGTAATGTTTTAATATTTACCTCTTTGTAATTTAGAAATGAAATCTAACTACAAGCTCTATTTAGAGGCCTACTTTGTATCCTTTTAATAATCGTTCAAGGAAGTCAATAAGCAGACTTAGGGCGAAAATATTTCATAATAATAAACTCGGTTCAGACAAATAAAGTTCTTGCTGGGCGCTCGGTCGATTTATGAGTCGTTGTGTGCCAAGCGCCACGCAGCTCTCCGCCCTTATAATACCTATTTATTGAGTGATTATAAAGCTAAAACATTAAATAAATCGTTTATTCAGTTATATTTTAACAGTGACTTAAATTATCATAGATTCCGCCAAACTCCAAAGCAGTTTGTTGGCAGAAATATCTCCCCTATTGTAAATACTTTTTACGTTACTTGCTCTCTAAACGAAATTTACATAAGCTCACATATTTTTAAAGACTTCCTTCTAGTACAATACAATACAAATTTACCTTATTCATCTACCTATTGTTCAAGTTTTTGAAATATTATGTTTTATCAATTTGGATATAGATACATTTTATATTATAAAATCATTTTCTTTTATGTAACGAATTTACGGTTGTTATGCTACTTATTTAACGAGTTTCAGGCTTAGGAACTCTCCAGGAGACTAGATTTGATTTTAAACACAATACGAAACGCATTCTTATGGTCAAGTAGCCACTTAAATAAATTTTAGTTTATTAAAAATTGCTATATTTGAACAGTGTTTATGAATGTTCCCTTAATTACAGTATTCACAAAATAAGTCTTTCTATTTACATATTGTTGCTTTTCTATTTCGTATGACCACTTCCTGCCAAGTGGTTTACTTCGCATGTAACTGAATACTCATTTGAAGATGGGTTCCTACTATTATGTCTTCACTTCAGTGATTCAGCAGGCTCACACGTGCGGTAAACAAACATTTCTGTATCTTGTTATGCTGAGTAAGCAATCGTTTTAATAGCTCCAGCGTTTTGTCGATCCAAAATAAATATGAATACTCGTATAATGAAATAGTAATTTATTGGTTTTATTTAACGCTTTTGACGGCTTAGCACAGGGTCGCGGGTTGGAATCCCTCCCAGAGCAACACTCTATGATGAATTGTGTCTATGTGTCTGTTGGTGTAAATATGTATTATCTATTATATGTAATGTATAACAGCTGTCTGATACCCATAGTACAAGCCCTGCTTAGTTTGGGATTAGAAGGTCATGTGTGAACATGTCTCCCTCTCCACCCACATCTTATTATTTTGTGTCAATAAAAATAAACCATGATACTCGCAAGTATAGTATAGTGATCTTTTGTCCGCACGAGGACGTTTTTTAGTCTATGATTGGGTGTACAATATGTGGGTAACCTACTTATGAGATAAATTTAAATGCTTTTACTTAGGTAACCCTTTGTTTCAAATGACGTCATACAATAACTATTAACCAAAATTCTTGCTAACAACTATTCAATTCATCAGAAAGTATATTAAAAGCTCTAGAAGTAATTTTTTTCTACCTATGCGCAATCGCGAGTGACCCAGGACGTCTATAAAGATAATATTATTGCCCACATTACGACACAGCCCGAATGAAGCTTATAAAATAGGGACTAGATGACATTATAGTTATTGTACTACCCTCGGGTATAATGCTGAACAAATTGATTTCATTTGTTGTTATATTATGTTCGTGGTCATCTATGAAAAATTCTGGTGTAGTGTAGTGGTAATTATTATATTAGATACATTTGTAGAGTCAGACTTACAGAGTTACATTTTGGATGAGTTAACTAACACAATGACGTTTAATTTAGTTTTAGCCTTAAATAACCTTTTCGTTGGTTTTTTATGCAAGGTCTTATCTCTTCACATAAAGTTTTTATTTTTAAGATGGGACTTACATGCTATATTTGTAATACCGGACATAACCTACTTTAACCGTGTTATTTTACATGCACGAGTGTACGTTACTGATGATCTTTTTAATATTATAATAATACTAGCTTTTCTACCCGGCTACGCATATATGACAATCGCCATACTTTTTAGTGTAAAGGTCAAACTACTCGCAAAACAAATTTTAAATGAATTTTTCTTTTCTTTATTTCACAAATAATAGTAGCCTATGACCTGGTCAGTAATCTCTTCTATTGATTGGTACAAACCCCATCGAAATCGGTGCAGCCATTCTCTAGTTATAAAAGGACAAACATTCAGTTTTATATAGTAGATAAAACCTTTAAATGTGCTTAAATCTCTTTTTATCCTTTACATATTTTTTAACCTGTGAAAACAGAAATATTTGACTTTGAATTAAATTAAACACAAACGTGAACTCGTGGTCAGAAAGTTCAAAAGTTACTGAGTAGGTTGCTCCTGTGGGGAGCGGACCACGATCAAAATAACAAACGTGACGTACGACCTTTACGAAGACCCTCTTTTAACCCAATGACACATATGTTCATGGTTCTTCCTTAATGGGACAGATAAATTCAGTTTGTTGCTATATACTTTAATTTCAGAATGTATTTTAAAATAATATTTCAACCTTCTTCAATAAACTTAAATGAATCCTATACAAAAACATAATATTATATTTTATGTAGCATGTCCTACTCGTATTAGGTATAAAATATTAATGCTTTTATCAAACCCATTATTTTCATTGATTTAATATTTCTTAGAAAGGCAAAGTTGACTTGTATTAAATATTTTATGAAAGTCATTTCGGAATCGGTGCACGCGATTGATATAAATAGTAAATAGTGTAAGGGTCGCACCTGCTTCTGGGAACTAGAATTTTTATCGTAATTTGATTAAGTGAACCAGTGGGTTGCGAAGTGTCGTCGCGAAAATAAAGCCATGAACAAAAAAAAACAGCAAGAAAGTAAACTAATTATATAAAGAATTAAAATAAAAAGTTCCAAAAACTAAACACTATCACTTCTTCTTCTTCATCATCATGTAGGTTGTAAGGTCGACAACCGACCTCACAGTCCCTAGTGTCAGTGTTATAGAGCCGCCAAAGGCCGCTGACATGGCTCGTGTAACGACTAGATAGTAGTCGGGACCAACGACTTAACTTGCCTTCCGAAGCACGGAATCATCTTTCTTTTCGGACAATCAGGTGATTCAGCTTGCAAAGTCCTACCCAACTGGAGAAAGTCTTACAAAGAGATTTTTGCTTGACAGTGTACCCACCGGAAATCAAACCCGGAACCTCCGTAATGAGCGGCGAAATCTCGACCACTCGGCCACGGAGGCTGTTCTGTTCCTTACTATTACTTAAAAAATAATACGGTCAGAGTCGAAGCATCTCTTGAGTGCTAGAAGTTATTCAAATCGTGTATTAGGAACGCAGAATATCAAAATATGTAGTTCTACTTTTATTACCTAACAGCAACTTCATTACATAAAATCTGAATAAATAATCAGGTCGTCTAGAAGTTTCTCATTCAGTACGAAACGAGGAAGGAATTGAAAAATACGATACTCCAGCTCTCGTCGCCGCGTAGGCAGCTCACGTAGCCAGCGCTACGTTGTTGGTGCTACGGCGTAGCAACTAACGCGCGCGCAAAGCGGATTTGCATTGATCTAATTGCTAGAATACAGTCAATAACAGTAATTTTTCAGGAATTCACTTTATTCAGTAGATTCTCATTTGTTATATAATTAAGTTTACTATTTTTTTAAAACTGAAACTTGTCAAGTAAAGATGATTAAGAAAAAAAATCAGATTACTCTCTGTACAAAAATACGTCTGGAAAGAAAAAGGTGTCAAGAAGTAGGTCTATGATTTTATAGGTATAGGTATGTGACACAAATTTATCAACATTTAGGTACTGGTATCATTTGGACTATCCTTCTTCTGTTATGGTGTTGACACTTGTAATAAAATCTTATTACAAGTGTCAACACCGCAACAGAAGAAGGACTAGCAATCCTAGTTTGGTCGTCCAAAATAACTAGTAGAACCTACTGAATCAACATATTTTTAAGCAATAAATAGCACATAGTGTTCTGTTTTTACCTCACAGAAACTTGAAGTTTTATTCTAAATATATGACTGTAAAGTACTTGAGTATAGACTTCTGCGATACTTTCGCCGAAGTAGTCTCACTAATATTGATTTAGTGATTACTGACGAGGCCACACGCGACTTGCGCGAAAGTGAAAATCGGATCAAAACACTTTCCATAAACCCTGAAACTACTAAAACCCTGCTCTATAAATTTTTTCACCTCTGATTCACGCGAATATTCAAGGTGACAGGTATTGATTTAGAACTGAGCATTTCGAAGAGCCGCCTAAAGAAAGAGAGGTCGTAGTTGGAATAATCTACCACGCACGTGACTGTCTTCCTACTGTGGACAACAGATTGAAAAAGTCAGAAGTACTAGTGGGCTTGTCTACAAATTCTCATACATGTATGCTCTTATATATATGCCCTGATTCTTATCGTTCAAAATTCAGTTTAGCGGGAAGACACCCGTTGTGATTTCAAATCTTTAAACAATTTGTTCATTCTTCTTAGCATATCAGTTCATATACGGCGGTTGTGTGTAAAGTTGACCTATCTGCCCTGCTCCGCAATGAGCAATAAGAATGCCTAAAAAATAAACAAGCGACGTTTGAATTTCTTGCCGTGTGGTGACGGCAGAGTAGAATACATTTGTCACCAATCCCTACTCTTCCCGTGGGTGTCGTAAGAGGCGACTTAGGGACTACACATTGAACAGGGAACGGGCAGCAGCGCTCTCTGATACAGTAACATTTTAATCTGCGATCTCCAATCCACCTGCCAAGCGTGGAGATTATGGAAAAACCCTCCACTTAAGTGGAGGAGGCTCATAGTCCAGCAGTGGACTGTAACGGGCTGTTGATGATTGATTGATGATGAGTTTGAATTTCTTGAATTCTTGTGTAAAGCTCTTTAGTGTGTTCTTTTTCACAGAGTTCCCATCAGATACACATATCAACTACGTGTGACTCGGAATTTAGAAACACATTGATAATAATAAATACATATATACATACATAATATAAGTATAACAGCTGACATTTTGACACGATAAAATTGTCAGCAATTAAGCTTCTCGTAACTTTCAAACTCGGTAAAGTCAGACCACGACTGACTATTCCCCGGGGAGCCGATTCCCGGGTTGCAACTCGATTGACAAACGGGATTATACCGGGAAATTGGATTGTCATTGACACTAGCTTGAAACTACTTCAATTTTGCGGTGGTAATTTAATAGTTCTCGCTTTTTAAGTCATCGTCTTGACGGTGAATGGTCTTTATTTTTAGAAAAGCAAAGACTCAGAATATAAGTGTAAAGCCAGTGAGAATAAACATTTAAAGAAAATGGTAACGAATGGGACGAAAAATTTCGGTGAAATTATTATAACAAGATCTTTCGAAACATAATTATACTCTCTAAACTCGAATAGAGGCAGTGTATTTTTTTTATTTTTTTATTTTTTTATGATACAAGAAGAAGATATGTATTTATATACAATTTAAATAAAAGCATCATTAAACCATTGTTGGTTTGTCTTGATGCCAGATTCGCTCGACGTTGTCAACTATACAATAACGGTAAGTATTGTAATAAAATATACATTTTAAGTTAAGATCGCACACTATTCTCCTTATCACAGAAAAAAATATATAAAATTATAAATAAATTAATTATTTATTATAAGAAAAAATTATATATTTAGACCGGTTAGCCTCTACAATGAATAGATAGATTTTGACAAATTATACCTAAGTGTACACAACATCATCATCATCATCAGCCCAAAGATATCTCTTGGCAAGCAACATAAAACGATCAATTTTTTTTAAACATCTTTCACAATAATAAACGGAGTCCTTCCGGCTAAAACTGGATGTCTTCAGCCTTTACGCAGCTGACATGCTGCTAATCACTACAGCACGGAAGCCATACTGGGAGCTGCCGAAATTCTTTATTGTTTATTTACTATGATTCGATATAAACGTCACCAAATTTCAAAAGAACAGATTCAAATCTGAGATAGTAATTGTCCAAACAGAAACTAATAGTCTTATTGAACTGAACATGGCAAATACGACTTAACCCGTGCCTACTCGTACCTATGTTTCATTTCGATTCGACGGGCTATTTACCGAATGATCAATAAGTACAGTAGTCAGGTCAAATACCGCGTGATTCGCTTTGAGCATGTTTTCGGCTTCCACAGGGAAGGTTAAAATGGTAAAAGGCTAGTGTCGTGCTCAATAGTTAAGGATTCAAACAGAACTTTTAAAAGTAAAGCCAAATAATTAAAAAACAAATTTAAAAAGTACATTATTTTCAAACATCATAAATCTTTTTTTTAATTAGGGATGGTACTTTTTTTGTTAGTGTCACACACTAGTGTACTTTTTTCAATTTCAGTTCGCTTGTTATCATTGATCGAGGTGTTGCGTGCTCCAAATCGTGCAGTACCGTATCGTGCGACGATTGATTGACAAGTTCATTGCCTCGATTGAAAGTTAAAAAATTTCATCGAAAAAAAAGTATTTGAAACTAGGTTTTCACGGTAGAAGTACGAATAAGCTCGTGCCTCAGAGTAAGTGAACTGGATTATTTAACAACATGTTACAGACCTACCAGGCAGGGGATGCCATTATTTATTTATTTATTTGGCCATTACTACGGAAATGTCGAGAACAGTCAAGATTGGTTGAAATACAATTTTATATGACTACTAGCGCTGCTTTTTATTGCACAGATAAATCGGTAAGTCTGTGCCAGTAGCGTCCGAATAATTGTTCATTATGAGTGTACCGTACAACCTGTCTCTTCTTTTTAAGACAAATAAAAGCCTTAAAATAAGTAAATGTACAAAAACAACACGTTTGCTTTAGCAAAGCAGGAGAGGTAAATTAGAGAATCAGAAGCAAAGCCAATCTCGCTAAAGACCTTAATCTACATGGGACGTTGTTTCGGGACTCATAGTGAAGTATATCGTACAACGCTCTATATCCAAAAGTGCTTCGAGTGTACTAACTTTGGTACCACTTCAATGAGGTGAGATTGCTAGCGCGTTAGTAGAGTAAAACATTCACTTTTATTAATAAAAAATAAAAAATGCTATATACCTATGTTAAATTCTACTAAAAATATAACACAGATGAAAAATTAAGATGAAAGGACCTTTAGAGAGGATATAAATAATAAGTTAGGTATTTTTGAACTGAAAATGATCGATAATATTATTTATTAACACTGTTTCTCAACTCTACGACCCAATCACCACCGCGAAGTTCGAACCTACCCTGAATAAGGTTTCGTTCACATATTCACGGATTGAACCGGACCGGCGGCGGCGGCGGCGCACGGTCGCTCAGTAATGTATGAAGCTCTATGGAGGTGTGCCGACCGCGCCAGTAGCGGCGGCGGCGCTAGCGCCGCCCGGTCCGGTTTTTAACCGTGAATGTGGGCATGAGGCCTAAGGCGATCAAGTATTTGCTAACTCAATGCGGATTGGTCGACATCACGCACAACCCTTAAATTTTTTCGCAAGCTTTTGCAAGTTCCGTCATAATGTTTTTCATCATCATAACAAGAACGTGCGTGCATATAAAATTCGAAATCATATTGGTGGGCATCAAACCGCTCCTGACAGGAAGCAACGAAAGCACTGCCCTTTCAGATTGGTTGTATTATTTATCGCAGAAAAGTGGTTACGCAGTACAAATTCTTTTAATATGCAAAGCGATTGGAGCATCGTAAATTGGGTTGTATTGTGTAGCGCCGTCCAGCTAATGCCAGCTATATCGTGTGATTGGGCGGCGTGGGAGTCGTAAACAAACATGGCGCCCGGTAGGCTATTGACATCGACTCAACTGCCCATGCGTTGCGTAGGCAAAGTTGGAGCAGTAGGCAATTACTGTAAATGCCTTAGAATTACAATAGTCAGCCAAACGTTTTTTTGAATTATTATGTGAATATCTGCGTTGTTTTTTTTTGTAGTAAATATTAAAACTATTCTTCTTACTTCCCTTGGAAGCAACAGCAATATTATTAATTAATCATCATCAGACCGTTGGCCTTTGACTCCTCTATAACACTGACACTAGTGTTTGTGAGGTCGGTTATCGACCGCTTGCACGGTAAAGCAGAAGATCAGGACTATGCTGGGAGGGTTTTCCTATTGTGCATACCAATGAACAAGATCTCCTCATCTAGTCGCTAAAACCATTCCTTTTTACTACTTAAAAAAACTGAGATGATCAATAAGATTCAGATAAGTCTTGACCTTATATTCTCTTCTTTCTGCCTCGATACCTACACAGTACATCACTCACTCACTCACATTTACAAAAGGAATCAATAACAATAAAGCCTCCCTCACAAAACACTCGAACGCCGAAATACTCTTTCATATCCATTACTTCCTTATTCCATATTTTATTAGCTTCATGTTTAGCATACTGGCAAATGTATATCACGTGCACCACGTTAAGAGCTGATATTGTATAAACGCTGAAAAAACTAACCTTTCATACGAACTGATAAGCTGATCGAGGCAATTTGTATAAAAATAAGAATAATTAATTTTAAAAAGCAATCAGATGTTATAATGTATAAAGGCTGAAAAAAGACCACCAATGCAAAATTTAAAAATATATAAATAGCATGCTTTTAGATACAGTTAAATTGTAATAAAACAGAACAAAATGGCCCCGATTCACACTGTCACGCTCTAATCCTTAATTTAAGTTAGTCTATCCTTTTTACCTTTTAAAGACTGAAAAGGGACAGGAGATGACCATTCTAATATTAGAGCTGTCAAACATCGAATTTGAACCTTATGGCCGTGTCGATTGCACAATTTTAGAGAGCACTTAAAACATGCGACTTAAAAATCTCTTAAACTGACAGCTATGCCCTTAGTTTAGGTTATCATTCGTTCAAATTAATATCATTCGTTCATCACCTCTCTTTCATTGGCCATAAAAACGAAAAGGATAGCAGTATTTTAAAATTAGAATTAGAGCGTGACATCCCAAATCGAGGCCAATAAGTATCTCTCACCGCTGACGTGCCCGCGGCCGCCACCCTGAAACGTCTTGTTAACCTGGAGCACTATACTAATTCTGTGCCTGGAGTACACAAGGGCACTTGAGCGGTGTCACTATAAGGCCAAAATACTATCATCGTATAATAATAACAATGAATTTGTACGATATTATAAGAAAAAAAAGGACTTTGATAATACTTTTTATAAAATAATCTTTAATCTCCGAAAGATGGCAACGATTTGGTGAATAATTGAATAATTGGCACTTTGTTCACAATTTAAAAAACCACATTCTTCCTCCTGGATTCTGTA
The DNA here is from genome assembly GCA_951230895.1 of Carpatolechia fugitivella. Taxonomy (NCBI): domain Eukaryota; kingdom Metazoa; phylum Arthropoda; class Insecta; order Lepidoptera; family Gelechiidae; genus Carpatolechia; species Carpatolechia fugitivella. The sequence continues at coordinate 5,501,377 of OX579664.1, forward strand.
AACGTCTTTAAAAAACAGTCAATTTTATTTCAGTATACCAGCGCTTCATACAATATTAGGTACATCTATACATATAGTATAAGCAATATCCACACCGTGGTGATGTACCCGAACACTACAGACCCAACAATCAGGCGTGGATTGGTTATATTTGATTACGATACCGACAATCAATACTCGATTGACACCGCATATCGTGTGTCGTGTTGCTGATTGCCCTCCTACACGTGTTTATTATACACTAGTGAAAGTGGCGTGGTTTTAATAGATCTGTTTTAGTAACCTATTAATTAAATGGCTAGTAGTAAGTTTATGGTTTTATAATTGCCCCGGCTACTGATTTTTACTTTAAATAAGCGATATATAGTACTTCTAAGCTAACTTAAGGCACCTTTTGTTAATAGTAGCTCTCTCTATCTAGTATCTGCTGCTAGTATATGCTTGGCCAGGAATCGAACCCGGCAAGTAGTTTACCAACTAAACTACATTTCTTCAAGTACTATCCGCTGTTTTCGTAATATCACTGTCGTCGGCGAAGTTTTCATTATTACCAGCGCGCAGTGGCAATGCGCTTCTTTCATTCGTTTTAATTTCAAGCCCCCCTTGAAATTAAAACGAATCCACGCGAACGCAGTCGTGGGCGGAAAGCTTTAATATTTTGATACGAGTAATCTTTGTCCACATTAATTGATTGCATGACGTGTGCTCCTAACCCGGTTTTTAGTTCTGAAAACAGCAAAATGAAGCTTCATTTTGACCTTTTGTTCAGATTTACCAAAATAAGCTTATTACGAGGTTGAATGAAACCGCACGTGTGGGCGGTGAGTGGAGCGGTCGACGCAGAGACGCCCACGGTATTGACTTTATTGCAAGGACGGGCTATTTCTGTACATTTTACTGTACGTCGCAAAACTGCATGCATCAATTCGATTGTGTTTTAAGTCTTCAGACAATACTGAACGGCTTAGTGCTTAATACATCCTAATTTTATGCATAGGTAGAATAGATGTTGCAATACTCATCAACAGGCTCCGTGGCCTACTTGAAAAAAAGTAATTGGTTAATATTATCCCTCCATATAAATACAATGTATTTTCTAACTCTAATGCGAGAAGTAACAAGTGTTCTCTGCGACCCCAGGATACCGGTGAAGCTATATGGCCTTGTGTACAACAGCATCATCTTACCAGTCCTACTATACGGCAGCGAGACCTGGCCTGTCCTCGGAAGACATGTCCAGCAGCTACACGTCACGGAAATGAAGATGTTGCGATGGATGTGTGGCGTTACGCGATTAGATCGAATTCGTAACGAACACATCCGTGGCAGTCTCGGAGTCCGTGACGTAGCGGATAAGCTTCAGGAAAGTTGTCTGCGATGGTATGGCCATATAAGCCGCAGACCGTCAGACTATGTAGGAAAAAGATGCCTCGACCTCACTGTCCAGGGCCCTAGATCACGTGGTAGGCCTAAAAAGCGCTGGCTGGACGTCGTGAAAGCGGATATGGCAGAGAACAATCTCACACCTAAGGATGCCGAAGACCGGGCAAAGTGGAGAAGATTAAGTAGGAAAGCGGACCCCAGCACTAGGCCGGGGAAACGCTAGGACGAATAAGACGATTATTATTATTATCTTATTTGTTGGTGGATAAGCAATTTATATATTTCTGTCTTTCTAACACTGACACCAGGGTTTGTGAGATTGTTGACCTCACACCAACTCGCACAATAAAGAAGAAGACCACCATTTACTTATTCATACCTAAATAGCACTAAGTAAATAATATACTAATATTTAAAAGTAGTTCACTTGTGAACAATGAATTATTTACCAAACAATGTAGTCGATACAAAGCTGTGACGTAGGCCAAGTCGGTCGAGACGGACGCAGCAACCGCCCACGATATTGACCTGTCTATATTTAGCCTCGCATTCCTTTCAACCGTCGTCGTCGCATCGTCGCTTTCGAACACTTTTTTTACTTATATTTCAATTTCATAAATAGAATTCTTTTCTTTTTTCTACTGGATTTTTAATTCTTTTGCGCTCGTGTATATCCTACATTTTACGAAACATTTTTTTTAACGGACTAATGGCTATTTCTATCAGAGTGTTAATAAAGCGGACACGGACATGAAACAAAAAATTATTTTGAACCTAAATCGAAAAATTAAACAATCTTATATTGTTTTTGTTCTATGAACGAACGATCTTATATTGTTTTTTTTCTAGTCTTGAAGTGTTAAACAAGTTTGAAGCATGAACAACCGCCCACAGTATTGACCAGCTCTATTTTCAGACTGTGCACGGATTCGTAAGAATTATCTTACTCGTAGATATCTTAGTTTATTTGTGAACCTTTATTTTTGTTTAAGTAAGTGCAGTAAAACTTGAGGAGGAAAGTTTTAGAAATAACTAACTAACCGTAACTATATTGCCTCTAAAAATAAATAAATAAATATCTGGGGACATCTCACACACGGCCATCTAATCCCAAACTAATCAAAGCTTGTACTATGGATATTAGACAGCTGATATACATTACTTAAATAGATAAATACATACTTATATAGATAAACAACATCCAGACACAAGGCAAACACATGTGCTCATCACAAAATAAACCTTTGTTCGCACAAGGACAGATTCTCAAAAAGACAAATTCTCTTATAGACATCTCAAAAGGACAGAAATGGTACAGTTCCACACGCCATATAACAAAAATTAGCGGAAGAAGTGCGACAAAGATGTTATAAAAATAGTTCAAAGGTTATCTTTCCCGATCTTGTACAACATTCACACACTCCTTTCACTGGTGAGGAGAGGAACTCATACCGCCTTAGTTTTGTTTTCGGGATCTACTTCTACCACATACATTATTGTTCGTTAGGTGCCTGCTTGATAGAATCAAGGCTTTCGTTTTCCATAAAAAATAAGTGTTTTTATTACTACTACCTAAAAAAGCTACTTCTTCATCTTCTTCGTATTCCTCTCCACTACTGGAGGTTGGCAATCAGCTCCGCGTACATCTATCTCTATCTCTCGCCAAACGGAATAGTTCTTCTGGTGACGCCTGTCCAAAAAGCTACTTGCGAAGTAAGTATTATCAGTAAAAAACGTTTTAATGCGAATCAAATATTTCTGTCATTTTCTGCTAGTTATTTTTATATGAAAATTATTACGAAAAACTTTTTTCAGTGTTTAGCTTAGATTACTGCTGCTACGCTTCATAATTATCTATACATAATATTATAAATGAATCTTTCACAAATAATTTTTATAGTACATATACATCCTGTGTCGATGGGTTCTGGTTACGTTACTTAGGGCCGCGTCTCACATCGGAACCTTCCGGCAGACGAGCTATGACATAAAACGTGTCATAAACCAGCTGAGAGGCGGCAACCCGCCCAATCACGGCCCACAAGGCGAGGTGACGGATTCAGGAGATGAGGTTAACAAATACGTGCAGTTGGTGAATAGAAGTGGGACCAAACGTGAGATCATAATATCATAACTGCTATAAAAAAGAATAAAAATACATTTATTTTCAGAACACTACACAAACACACAGCGAAGAAGATGCGTCTTAAAATACTATATTCTTTTTTTTATGTATTTTAAATGACTGTCCTATTTGAAAATACTTTCTCCTATAAAAATAAATGATAATGTATAACTGTCACCTACCTATTGATTTTAAGTTCGTCGTCCCCGCTTTGTATTCGCGGAACAAAGAGGAAATAAAGTTACCCCGTCGATTGTTGAGCACGTTTTCATTGCAATGGAAACAAGTACCGATCTAGTTTTCTTATTGTTTTTGGTCTATCTATTGGGTATACTATTTTAATATAATATTTTGCTAATTCAATTTTATCAAAGCTCTCGTCATGGCGGAGTTCTCGTTCAAGTCAAGAGACTAAAAACAAAATATCTTTATGATACTTAACTAAAAAAAAAAATTGTGTTGAACGAACTAGTGTTATTAAATCAGCATCATCTAATTGCATTTAAAAAGAGTTTTATGAATATTTAATTTATTCGTAAGAAACTTGAGTTATTCCTGAAATAACAAAACTAGTTCAGCTAAAAGTGTTAAACTCCTAGTACGACCCGGTGTTTTCCCCTTTATGGTCCACAAACTGAGCCCAGAGCCTAATTTTGGTACATTGTGTAGCACTTCCACTGTATTTATTGTACTTATGACAGTGTAATCCTTTTATATGTTTCTTCGAACACAAAAGTTTATAGGATTACAAGTATAGGTTTATACTACCAAGTAGGTAAGTATTATTGTACTCTTTGATACTTCGATAAGTACATAAACAATAAAACTGAAATATTGAAAATATTAATATCTTTGAAGTAGAATCAAAACTAATCTTATACAGAGATACATAAAGAAAAAAATAAGGGGTATAAATACTGCTAGGGTAGAAATTTCTTCCAGTCACCAAAGGATTTGCGGGACGATCTGTATAGCATGGTGATACTACTGAAATGAGCAATACTATAAAAAGTGGTTGTGATCTGACTACTTACCAACTGTTAGCCTTCGATTCATTTCAACATCAACAACATCAACGGCCCGTTACAGTCCACTGCTGGCCTACGAGCCTCCTCCACTTAAGTGGAGGGTTTTGCCATAATCTCCACGTTTGTCAGGCGGGTTGGAGATCGCAGACTAAAAGGTTACTGTATCAGAGAGCGCTGCTGCCCGTTCCCTGTTCAATGTGTAATCCCTAAGTCGCCTCTTACGACACCCACAGGAAGAGTAGGGGTTGGTGACAAATGAGTTCTACTCTGCCGTCACCACACAGCGGTCGATTCATTTAGCTTTTTTTAATTTATTTAAAAACTAACAACAATTTACTCGTAAATCACACCCAGGTAATTTTGAACGCTGCCGATACAACTCTTAACAATGCTCTAAATCTAAATTAAGCTTTAAAGGTCATAGTTAATAAAACTGCAACTTAGTTACACTAACTGCACAAAGTAAGCAACGAGGTTGAAAATTAATTTAACTAAGTAAGTAGCCACTGGGAGGAAAGTTATTTCAAAATGAAACTATGCGAAATAGCGTTGGCTGTTTTTAATATTTCTAGCTCCCCCAGTCAGATGAGGAGATTATAAAGTTTGTGTCGGAAGAATCTACAAAATGGCGTGTCATAAAATTACAATATAATACAATGCAAATACAGTACCTACTCGTATAACTAGCGGTCCGCCCGCCGCTACTAACGCTCTCGTTGTGTAAGATTTTCCCATGGGAATAAAAAAAAATCCCGTAAAAAGTATCCTATGTACAAACTATCTCAAACTATATATGTACAAACTATCTCAATATTCTGACATTTGTGTCTCAATATATCTATGACAATCTTGTGTATGTAAAACGAAATATGAGTAATTTTCAGAAGCACAGTGATATACACAATTTTAATACTAGAAATAAAGACAAGTTGGTTGCTTATGTCAGCCGACTACATAAAATTAGTAATTCTTTTAAAGGCAATTGTATACGCTATTACAATAAGGTCCCTACTGATATTAAAAACTTGCCTTTAGACAAGTTTAAAATAATTATAAAACAGAAATTGTATAAAAAAGGTTACTATAGGATATCTGATTACTTAGAGGACAGATGTCCATGGGAATAGATTGCTTGAGTGGCAGGCCTTTTCGATATTTAATTAGCATTAATTTTGTAATATTTTAATTTTTTATTTAAAAAAGGAAACGCAAAAGATGCGACGACTGTGGACTTTCTTCGGTGAGCTCTTCTCCACAGATTCCGCCATTGTGTTAGTGAACTCACCCAAAAAAATGTAATGACGGATCTAAGTGATGTAATAACATCCTATGGAAATAAATTATTTTGACTTTGACTTTGACATCTCTATTCCAAATTGACCCTTTCATCATCATCAACAGCTCATATACGTCCCCACCGAGGGGTTCGAGCCTATTCACCCTATAATGGATGCAAAAGGAAATAAAACAAAAATGTACGTCAACAGGCAACTTTATTGCTAAGGTAGCAATCTCTTCCAGGCGAACTGGGGTACGAAATATAATAAAAGGAAAGAAAAAAGAGTAGAGCGGATTGTTTATGGTTGTATGTATTGGTATTGGTGCGTCCTATTTTATGTTTTCCTACAAAACCGACAAAGGCAATCATTATACGACGACGTATTATTTTATAAGACAAAGTCTCTTATGGTAGATTATCTCATGAAACTGAACAATATTGATAACTACTTGTCAAGAGTCTCAAAAGCTTGTTTTGTATTTTAATGTTAATCAGTTTGTATGAAAATAAAGATAATTTGAATAAGTTCTAGAACAAAAGTTTATCATTTTCACGAACTGATCAACCGGAAATATTTTTGCTGTCGGCTCATAAACGTCCCCACTATGATGCTCGAGCTAACTGAAACTGTTAAATTAATTCAATATAGAAAGAAAGAAAACGCATTTACGAGTATTTGCACTGTTGTGTGTGACAGATTACACACTAAAATGTTCACCAACTGCAACAAGAATGTTATGTAATATAGTTTACATTCCCAGGGAAGAGGCTGATATCCCACAACACAGGGAATCCTAGTGTGGGTTGATACCCACACTAGGATTCACTGATGTGCGCAACCTGGCTTATTGTCACTTTAGTTGCCAATAAAGATTTTTGTATTTTTTTTTTATGTAGAAAAAGGAAAAGAAGCACAGAAAAAAATTAAAAAAATATTGAACCACAGCATGCAGTAGGGCACAGCATTTAAAAAAATGGTCTCGACTCAGCATATTATGTCTACCTCGGATTGATCTAGATGCTGTTTTTCAGGCTAGCCTGTTATATAATAATAATAAATCATTTATTGTCAAACAACTAGGCTCATCATATACAAAAGTGTTACATAAAACAAAAACTGTTCTTTTTCACTTTTATCGTTTCTTCTCGGAACAAATTACGTGAAAATAACACAATGTTCCCATTTAACACCTCGTTTTAATTTAGATTGGCCTCACAGGCGTGGTTCGGGAAGTAATTGACATTTCCAGGCTACGAGAAGAGGGTTTGCCTCAAAGCAACGACTGTTAGGTTACCTCCAAAGCAGCCATAATGAAAAGTAACATTCACGTGTCTACATTATGCTAATTTGAGTAAGAGATTTCCACATTGTTGGTTGAAAGGTAGCATGAGTCGCGAAATAGAAAATTAATGTCAAGTTCGCAAATAGTACGAGTATACGGGAAATTTTCACGAAATAGCAAGTATATCAAGTATATGCATTATTTAAATTATAATTCCGATTGTGTTCTAATTTCAAACTACCGACAGATTAATGTTCGTTTTATAACCCCTGAAGATGCTGTGAAGCGAAACCGGTCGGGTTCATTTAAATATATTATGTGGAACGTGTTTGAATCATCAATAATATTCATTATATGAGCCGTGTCAAAGGCCATCGGCTATTCCATTACAGTTCGGTTTGTGAGATCTGTGGTGGACTTTAAAACCCAATGAACTCACAAAATGAAAATGAGCCTTAGTCAATGTTTATCTAAATATCTATACTGTTCTATTATTTTTCAACATGGTAGTTACGTTTTATTAGGTACAAGTTTTTCAGATGTATTTGCTCAATTTCACTTTAGCAGATAATTGAACCTTATAGAACGGAATAGAACGGTGGTCGTTATTCGAGTACGCCGACCCGTTAACCGTACCTGGGCCCCAATGAAACCCGTTCGATCGGAAAATTGCCCTCGCACAACACGAGTCAATCCCGTTACCTGGTACGTGTTTCCTTTATTGGCTACGACAAATAAAGATGATTTAGCTTATATTATGATAGAGTTTGGAAAGAAAGAAAGAACTTATAAGGTATTACTAGATTACATTACTCTATTAATTTTAATTTCAATTCTTCATAAAATAACAACTTGCTGAGCGAGGAAAATTTATCATAATAAAAAGCAAATCAGGCTAACTTGAGTAAAAACTTTATTAGCTTGGCCAGGCTCAACACCGACTTTCAGCCAAAAGTTTCAGAACAAAGCGATCACAGCGCCGCACGCGGTTACGTAGAAATAAAAATTTACAACCCTATGCGCTGAAACTAGTACGACTATTCGGTGCTAGATGGCGCTGTACAGATTTATATTATGCCAAAATGCGCGATGGTTTTGACAATCTATTGCATTTTCTCCTCAAATCATTTATTTATAGGCTGAAATATAGGCTGGATAGATATGGTAGTATTTTATACCATTATTTTAGTACGGTACGGTAATACTGTGGGCAGTGTTATCATAAAATATTTAAGATATTTTGATTTAATTAAATCAACGATTGTTGTTATTATAATTAATTTTACTATAGCATATTTCAATATATACATCTAGACCAAGATACCGTTAATCAAGTAGTGTCTGAATTTCGTGACCGCAAAAATCAAACTCGCAACCTTAGTTCGACAGGAAGTGGGATTTTTTTTTTATCCAAGCCAAGGGAGCTTTCGATCTGCTGTCCAATTCACTCAGCGAGACGTGACGTCATAACCCACCAGCTCATAGCACTGACTGGTAACAGTCTTTTGGCTGCTAGGTACCTACTAGGTTCGGATCCCAGTGGAGACAGTAAAAAAAATACTTTGAAATTTGTTCCCAATTCAGTTTGGGCATTAAAAGTTGATTCACTCGATAATCCGAAGAGTAACATGATTCCATGCTTCAGAAAGCACGTTAGCCAATCAATACCTCCGTGGCCGAGCGGTCGAGATTTCGCGGCTCATTACGGAGGTTCCGGGTTCGATTCTCGGTGGGGACACTGTCAAGCAAAAATCTCTTTGTGAGACTTTCCCCAGTTTGGTTAGGACATTGCAGGCTAAATTACCTGATTGTCTGAAAAGAAAGATGATTCCGTGCTTCGGAAGGCACGTTAAGCCGTTGTTGGTCCCGGCTACTATCTAGTCGTTACACGAGCCAAGTCAGTTGGCGGCTCTATAACACTAACACTATGGTCTTTGAGGTCGGTTGTCGACTTTACAACCCACACGATGAAGACGAAGAAGAAGAAGAATAACTATGTACCTCTTCCTTTATCTTTATTCCCAATAATTTATTTAACCTACTCACGGTCAACGATTTAATCGAATTTATTATAATTCCTAGTTTGTGATAGTGATGGGTGACCGAAAAGTCGAATAGGACAATATTATCATTAAGCCTAAAAGTTCCCACTGCTGGGCAAAGGCACAGGATATAAAACGAAAACACTCGTGCAGACTGTCGGAAAGATAGTCTAAACCTATTTTAGGGTGTGAACGAACACATCATCAAAGAGTATTACTTGTTTTAATAATGTTCAGTCAATCACAAGTCAAAGTTCGTTTGCTGTTGCAGGTGCTGTCATCTCATTTACGTCCCGAACAAGGGTCTCAAACCTACCCCCTATATTAGGGTTATTTCAAACAAAAGATGAAAACCGCAGCCGAACTCCTTTATTCAAGCCACCCCTTAACTACCTGAACGCAGACACAAGTGTCGTTCGTCCCTGACCTCTCCACGCGAGGTCGCGCGATCGTTCGCTATGTATCGCAGATCTAGTGGGCGCTGTGCCTAGGGTTGCCACATGACCGCAATGTTCTGGACATACGGATATGTTCATTTTGGCCTTCAGTCCGGAAGTTTAGAAAAAATAATATTATTTTCATAATTTATTTTCTTAGGAAAACGCAAAGGACGGAATAACTTTCGGTTTAGAGCGTGACTGTGATATTTTAGGGCATAAATACACAGCACACAAATATAATTAACAACATTTATGAGACCGCGATACAAACACAACTACAAAAAAAAACAAACAAAACAAGCAAAAAACAAACACAAAAAACATTGCAGTCCAATGCAAAGTCAAAGTCAAAAGTAATTTATTTCCATAAGATGTTATTACATCACTTAGATCCGTCATTACAATACCATCAAGGGAACAGCCAAGGGTGCACAGGAAAACAAGGGGAGTTCACTAACACAATGGCGGAATCTGTAGAGAAGAGCTCACCGAAGAAACTCCACAGTCATTGCATCTTTTGCGTTGCCTTTTTTAAATAGAATATTTTCAGTTACAAAATTAATGCTAATTATATATTGAAAAAGCCTGCTACTCAAACAATCTATTCCCATCTGTCCTCTAAGTAATCAGATATCCTATAATAAATTTCTGTTTTATAATTATTTTAAACTTGTCTAAAGGTAAGTTTTTAATATCAGTAGGGACCTTATTGTAATGCTGGACGTAGGCCTCCCCAAGGGCACGCCAAAGCGCACGATCACCCGCTTTCCTCATCCACAGCCACCACCAGCGACCATCCTCATGTCATCAGTCTACCTGGCAGGGAGGCGTCCAACACTACATTCTACGTTTCCCGAGACGCGGTCTCCATTCGAACAAACAACAAATAAATTGAAGATATTAAATATTTTTCGGAAATCTTATGTTTAAGGTTACTCTCTATGCTTAAGTATAGGCAGAGACTGTATCAGCCTGCGCTTCTATTGTTTACATCTACTGCCACCTTTGCCTATAGACTGGCGCTGCATAGAAAGCATTAGGGAATAAGGTTAGACCTAAAGCTCATCTATCAATTTGGTGTCGAGTTTAAATACAGTCACGCTGCATAAATCAGCATTTCTCTGTTGTGAAACTATCTTAGGCGATTTAATACGTACTACTCGTATTTTTGTACCACCTTGATTAACAATAGATCTTCCTTTAATATTCTATGGTTTACAAATTAGCTTATTGTTTATCAGCATCTGTTCATTCATTTTTTTTTTATTTGTTTAGCACTATCTCATACACCATTAATTATTTATTTTGAACTGAGAAGGGTAATTTCTTTCTTTCTGTTTTAATAGCAAGCAAACAAGTCAACTTTAATAAAAAAATGTGACGATATACAATTTTGATTTTTAATTTTATAATATTGTTATACCTACCGATTCAAAGTAATACAAGCCGATACTTATTTCCGCTTATCATCTCCTTAAGCATTTTCACTCCCGGAATTACACACTTAACAAAGACACACATTAATACTGCCGATTCATCCAAAACAAAGCACATAAGAATTAATTATACTTATTAGAGGTAGGATCCAGTAATCCGCGGATGGCGTGCTTGCTGATGACCAGGTCCATACTGAGAGAGCCCCTTGGCACTTGAGAGTAAGGGCCCCCAAGACATTTAAGAAGTAAACTTATTGACGTCAGCCACGACCGACGAAGACTTGACAGCTTGGTTAATAATTATAGACAAACGTTGTTGCCAGCACCACATTCAATTTATGATCACTTTTGTGGCTGTATCCCTAATTTTTGGAAACAAAAAGAAGTCGCAGGGTGCGAGGTCCGAGCTGTAAGGCGAATGCGTTATCAGTTCCACATTTGGAGCCTTCAAATAGGCTTCTGTTACCTAGCGGAATATGAGGATGCGTTATCGTGGTGAAGGAGGACATTGCTTCGAGGACGCTTTTCGCGAAACACCAATTTGCAGTCACTGTCCTTTGATCTTCAAGCGATACTGTAGTGTAATGTCCTAATTTGCCAAAAAGAAGCAACCATTTTTATCAATGCTTCAACTTTTCTTAACTTTCGTCGGCAAATCTTCAAAAAAAAAAGACCCACTCTGCCGACTGGCTTTTTCTTTCGGGTTCAAAGCAGTACACCCAGGATTCGTCTATTCTTGGACTTTGACTGATCTCCGTTTTTTTTATCATTTTATGGCACCACTGGACACGCAGTCGGTTCTAGTCCTCCGTTAAGTCAAGCGGTATCCATTGAGTGCAAAGCTTCCGAACCTAAGAGTACTAACTGTCTAGAGGGAGTGCCGCCTTATTATCCCTTCAATAAAAACAGGCCAACTTTTACATGAATGACAGCAACCGTCTTTTGTTTAACTAGCTACATATATTAGAGATATCAACTATTGACACACTTCCCAATAATTCGGGTAAAACTGTTATGTTAATCTATTTGTTCATAAAAGTAAAAAATATAGTAGTACTGTTTATATTTTGAGTTCAAGTGCACTTATATGATTCAAGTGAGCATATTTATTTTAAGTAAGTACCTACATATTCCATACTAATATAACGGGGCTTTAAGGACAGACGATCAACGGCTTAATATTATTTGGTAATTATCGTTGACCGACTGCTTTCAAAATCCGGTGGTCCCTGTAGGTAGTTTACAAAGACGAAATTTAGAACCATTATTTAGAATTGTAAATAATGACCGACTTTTTGATTTTTTTAGTAGCTGAGCCGATTGCTTTCAAATCGATATGAGAGATTGAGAGTGCCTATAGTCCAGTTAATAATAAAATATTGTTAGGATTAAATAAAAAACTGATAAACACTCCGCGTCAACTATTACTTAGATTCGCGCTAACTGTGGATTTTTTTAATGGAAAAGTGGCAACATCAAGAAAAACGCCAAGATGGAATCGTATTTATTCTACATAAAATTCAAAATTATTTTTATTAAATATTATTAGGTTCTGGGTTAATTACGCATGAAACGGGATTGTGTAGGTCATTTTTTATTATCCTTTATAATTTCTGCACAATTTTATAATGCAACACGGCGTTTTCGATCACAAAAGTTCACAAGAATTTATCACCTAATGCGAGCGTATCCCGTGATGTCACAAATGACACTGAGAGGCGGAGAACGACTTATCGTCCAACAGTTGGACGATATTTTTTTCGACGTTTCTACGCCGTCACTATCAATCTAGACCGTATATAATCTAAGTTCCGAACCTTCAGATACACATGTAAAATGTTTTGTACTTGGCTAATATCAATGCCTAACAAAGCACGAATTTGCTGGCAAGTAATTTTTTTGTTAGTTTCAATAAGTTGCCGTGCGGAGTCAATGTTAGAGTCTGTATCCGCAGTCACCGGCCGACCTTCACGTACCTTTGTCATGGAAATGATCACGTCCACGTCTGAATTCTCCAATCCACGAATACACAGAGCTGCGGCATGGTGCTTCGTCACGTGAAGTCTCTGGCAACTCTCTTGTTGACCGAAAATCATAAAAAAATAATTGAACGAAAATGTTCACGAGTAAAATTTATTTTGATAGCGACACAAAATTTTCTAAAGGACGTCACAATGAAAAAACCTAAGGAAAAAACAAATGTCAGTCTTGCAAATTAATAAGTAACATGTTCCCAAAGAGTTCCATTTTCGAATTCCATAATTGTTTTTTTCACTCTTTTATTGTAAGTGGCCAGATCCAGAGACTTTCAGTATGCCCAACGTATCTATTTACCCCGCTGAGGTCGTGTCGTTAGGTTGTGACCCACACGATGAAGAAGCTGAAAATCATGTAAGAAATGGCAGGCTCTGCTTCGTTGGTTGCTATTGCTACTAACCCACATGTTCATGGCTTGAAAATTCTGATAAAGGGGCTTCTTGGTCTAGTTCATAATGCCTGCACGTAAAAGAAAACGACCCATCCACGTAGAAAACAAAGAGATCCAACAAAGAAGCTCACACTACACCAACAACCTCTGTCTTTGGTATTAAATTCATGAAATTCAAAGAAGAAAAAATTAACTGCCTTATGTTCTTCGCGCAGCCGGGTGAAAAGCGTTTCGCAAATATAAGAAGATAGCGCGAATATATTAAAATACACGTGTTTAATTCAAAGTTCCACTCAAAGCGAGGGATAATAAGATTTAGCTGGGTATTTTGTCACCGGAATGTTATTTTGCAAACAAAAACTCTGTGACATTGTGCAGCAAAAAAATATTTTCCATGCCAACATCCGGAATAAATTCAATCAAACTGTTATTAATTGTTTTCAGCTTTGTTTTAAACAAATACAGGACATAAAACTAATACAATATTATTACTACTGCATTTCAGGAGCATTGATTATATTAAAATAGATACAGACATAAATTTATACATGTAGCTTATAGTATCATATTTGAACTCTTCGAAGAGTCAGAACCGTCCCAGATTAAGGATTAAGTTCAAGGCAGCGATTTAGGCATTATTTGACTACACAGATCTAGAATTGGTCAACTTTAGACATAGATATAATTATATAACACTAGCGGTCCGCCCGCGGCTACGCTTGCGTTCTGTAATATTTTCTCGTGGGAATAAGACTTTTTCCCGTAAAAAATATCCTATAGTTATGTTAATCCGGGGTACAAACTATCTCCACTCCAAATTTCTACCAAATTCGTTGAGTACTTTAAGCGTGAAGGGCGACCAAACATCCATATATATTTTCACATTTACAATATTAGTGTGATTAACACTTGCTTACCTTTGAACTCCTTGGTGAAATTTTTAAGTTTGAGCCCCTCCATGGTAAAAGTTAATCTTCTATATCAAGTTGTTTCCAATCGTCCGGATCTTCATAAATTTAGTTTTATCAATTATCCTACGACATAAGCCGACTTAAAAATATATATTATATAGCACCACGTATGCCTAAATTAATCTCTAGTATCATCTACATCTGCTGCACTTACTCACAACACAATCAATATGTTCAACGTATTTGCATAACAGGTTTATTAGTCCAAATATTATTAATTGTATGTCTGATATGGAACCCCTTCCACGTTGATTCCTCCCTCCAACACCCTTGAGACCAGTATTGACACACGGATTAACATTCGGCTTAATAACTAGCGGCTAAATATAATTTGTGTATCTGATACAGATAAAGCCCAAAATGCGGCTAACTGATATAGGTGTAGACTTTATGATAACTGGACATTCTCGGTTACGATTAGATTTATTGCTTTTTCTGCCTCATCTATACCTATGTTTGTGCTACTTTCCACAAAGGTTCAAGTTAAATGCGCTATTTTATCTCAAAACTCACATTGTTCCGTAGAATATAAAATGGACCGAGCTAAAAGTATAATTTCAACATGACAACTATTGTCAGTTTACCTCACCAAGTTATGATATAATTAATACTCCGCTGAGATTATTTAGTTTTTAACATGGTGTTACGACAACTATTGTCAGTTTACCTCACCAAGTTATGATATAATTAATACACAGCTGAGGTTATTTAATTTTTAACATGGTGTTACGACAACTATTGTCAGTTTACCACACCAAGTTATGATATAATTAATACTCCGCTGAGGTTATTTAATTTTTAACATGGTGTTACGACAACTATTGTCAGTTTACCTCACCAAGTTATGATATAATTAATACTCCGCTGAGGTTATTTAATTTTTAACATGGTGTTACGACAACTATTGTCAGTTTACCTCACCAAGTTATGATATAATTAATACTCCGCTGAGATTATTTTACTTCTGCCCCACTTAGCGGCTCGTCCCGTCTCCGTTACCGCCTGTCCGGGTAATTGGTGCAAATCGTGCTAATTTACAAATGGATGCTCGGGCTGTGTGTAAACGACCTGTCTAAGTAGGTGTTCTGTACAAGAAGTTTTACCATTGGAAATGCTCACAGGTTCTCTTCGCTTAAATGTTTAACGTGGGATTTAAGTTTTACAATTATTTGGTCTGTGAGTTTGCACATATAACTGAAAGTCATGTTTGAAATATTGTGCTTGACCTGTAGAATTACCAATAGTATAAATAAAAGTTATATTTGTGTGGTAACCCATAACAAACCCATATCGCGACAGGTAAAATTTGCTCTTCACTAAAAGCTCCATTAGATCGAAGCGCACAAAAAAGAACAAGGAACAATCAAAAATGCATTTCACAAAGTTTCCCTGAAAACACCGGGCTAGTTCGTCTGAACTCATAGCGCACATTACTCAAGCGGGCTTAGAACTCACACTAAAAACTCCACAGGGACCGCGCACTTATCTACGTTGTAATATTTCACACTTTACCTTCTGTTTTAATGGCCTAGAATGTACGCCATGAATCTCTTTAAGTTTCACCGATTCGTGTTTCACGGCGAATATTTATTTCGTGTAGAGCCCGCTTGAATCAATCATACATTTATGTGGTTTACTAAACTTAATTCATGTTTATTATTTTGCTAAATCGATAAAGTATGTTTCCGGGTTTAATAACCAAACCAAACTTTTAACTGCTTTCCGCAGGTATCATTAATAAATATTGTTTTCATTCTATCTTTACATACATCATACAGTTACGTACATTTCTCTTTAGTTACTTACACCTCGCAATATAATTCAAAGCAAAAACCTTTTTACAGTTCACTGTTCAAAATTAATTAACTTTTACTTCCACTGTAAATCAAATTTTACCAATGACATTAACACTAAACCGCACTCAATATCAAACAATAAAGTGTCGTTGAAAATAATTACGAAATTGCTGAATCACCCTCGAGGGGCGGCGCAGAGGCAGATGAACAGTTTATAGAACGTTTCAGGGTCATTCCCAACTCTGCTTGGTTCCCGAGGGATGACCAGCGCATGAACATGACGTATGGCCTCTCTAACGAGGTAGGCCGAGCTGCCTGATACAGAGAATTCCTGGACTATCACCAGCTTAACTTGATCCCTCAAAACGGCCAGCAACAACTAAGCTCAAGCCTCTAATCGACCGTCGGGGATCAAACCCGACTAGCCACCACCCACAAATGGACGTTGTACAAGTTGTATAAACGCTGGCTGCCTCCAAGCGGTTCGCTCGCATATGTATCTATATTTTTATTGTGTATTTCGCGGTACGCTTTTAATTGAAAAAAATTGCAGCCGCGGTTAAAATGGATTAATTTAGTGTGCTAATTCAGCTTGTTTCTGGACATGAAGTTAATTAAAAGGTGATTTTGAGTAAGCTCTAGAGTAACGAAGTTTTCTTATATATCAAAAATAAATACATTTCATCTCTAAACAAAACTAAAGCTACAAAACAATCTATTCTAGTTCTACTAACACTATATATACTCGTACATAACCCCACTGTCACTAACAATTTAATTCAATATTTTACTAAATCAACCACGACTTCCCAGTAATTCCGCTTTCCAGGAATCTTTGCGTGGGAAGAGCTTCCGGAAACTACGATACGGCGGCTGCTGCACATTCCTGGAACAATATTTTTCCCCTCGTGCTCATATCTGCAAATGAAAGCCTTTACTAGGAATTGGGATCTTCGTAAGTTAGTTGAGAAAGTTGTAGGAAACTTCATATACAATGAAAGGTGTTTGTACGCTAATACGGCGAAGATATTATAAATGGGTAGTATAGTTTTATTAAACGTGGAATACTTGTAATGTATACTAATAATTCTAAAGTCAAGTTTCATTGAGAAAGTGTTTCCCTAATAGTTTTACTTCGAACTGATGTTATTGTATGTAAATATAAATAATTGTTAACAAATCTGCAGTTAAAAATAAAATTCAGAAAAAATATCCTCTAGGTGCGCAGTGCACAATCAAATAATTAATCAAAAGATGCGTAAAAGAAAAGCAAGGCTCATTAATTCTGCTAACTTTATCTTCTATCACGTCTGTAGATACAATCAACCTATTACTGTACCTACCTAAAGTATAGCAATAAACAACTCTACACAGCGTAACACAAAGATAGGATTTACGTATCGCGATTAGTATTGGGGTCAGGGGAGCGAAAACTAATATTCGTCGAGCCGTATCTCATTGCTTTTTCTTCTTTATGGCCTTTATTTTCTGAGATCCTGTCGGGTTGGAAGCATAATTTCGGTTGAATTTTATTACCTACGAAAGAGATAAAATGATTGTCCGCGAAATGACCGAGAAGTTTAAAATTGCAGTTTTACTGCTTTTCAGTGAACTTTTAAGGCTTAGAGAATAGTTTCTAAGTTAGATCCATCTAACAAAGTCACTTCGTCGTCGCGTGCTTTATCGTTATGGCTTCGTTTTTCAGTAGCTCGTCAACATCTACGTTTGCGTCATTGGTCAGCCCATATTTTGAAGCCTTGTCGTTATCCGTAGCCTTACTTCCTCTTATAGTGCAGTGGTCGAAGTTCAAGGAGCAAATGTTTGCGAATAATCAAGAAGAGATTTAAACAATAATTGCTATGCCTGTACAATTTTCCATGATCATATTCATACGTGCCATATTTCCATGTATGGTTCTGTTCCTTGTACGTTTGCCAAGCCGCGGTTTTCGTGCGGATACTAATGTAGGTCAAACGATTTTAAGCTGTATATTCATAACGTCGAACTAACTACCTTCATATAATATATCTTAATGTTACAAGGCTATAATAACCTGTTTAATGTTAAATGTGAATAAATTCTTCATAAAGTGGTTTTTTACACCCGTAAAATGTGGGTGAATCCAATCAGATTTGCGGTTTAAGCTGGTTCCGTCCAGTTTATAGGCCTCTTAACGACTGGAGGCGGAAATGCAGAAATATTAGGAGATTTATTTGCGCTGTTACTCACAAATTTTATTAGAGCGATGAACGTCTGTATTACCGCAGTCTTAGGATGTATTCAATAGTAATAACATATCCGATTAAACTTATTGGAAAGGAAATTAAAGATAAATTTTTCATGAACTTTCAACTAATTGAATAATCCATCATAATTTAGTTTTATCCCAAGTAAATCAAATTCTTTTACGCCTATTATACTTCAAATCAAATAAAAAATCTAAATAAGTAATCTAAATAGTTTACTTGTTACTTCGCCTGAGCAGAAGCAGAATTAAAATTCTTTTCATAAGCTAGATAGATAGGTAGGTTCTAACTTCACCGCATGTTTGAACAAATGAGGAAATAAGCCACACCACAATATAGAGAAGGAAATTGGATTTTTGGGCAGGTTTTTCCACAATAAATCTTTTTCCAAGTATTATGACGGTCATTGAAACGTACTCGTAATAACTTAGCAAATAGTTGCCTAACTAGTTGTCCAAACCGCAAACCGAGTGATCTCTTCTACACACTTCTCTAGTACACACGTGTCGTGAACTAAATGGCACACATTAGTCATTCATTAGAATGTTTGATCGTGAATAGTGATTCACGATCAGTGGATCAGATTTGTATTTTTAACAAATGCTTTGTTTTTAAATTGTTTGTTCATGATCGTATAAAATAGATAATTCAACTTTTGCTAGTCAGGACAGATTTTGATTATTGTTAGATACGATTAAAAATATAATAATCTGAATCTGAATCTGTAATCTGTGTGTGTGTGTGTGTGTGTGTGTGTGTGTGTGTGTGTGTGTGTGTGTATATTCGTAATTTGTAAGTTATTGTGGCAATAAACAATTTATCTATCTATCTATCATTTTTTTTAAAGACGAACTTTTGGTAGGCCGATACTAAATGGCGTAACATATAAGCGTGATGTGAGATTACATAACAATAACTTTTAATTGCTTAGAAATCCCCTCGTTATTTAAGACCTACGAAATGTAATGTATTTATACCAAAAGCTCGATCAAGAAGAGTGAGATTTCGAAATATATATTATATAAAAACGATGCTTTCCTCCTTTCACGTTAGATGACTTCTTCGTTCGTTCGACACAGAATTCCATACACCCGAAGCAACACGGCCAAAATCTAGCCCATGCCGCCGCTCTTCTCAATTCTTCTCATTCATTCACAGCCAGCTATCCTATGATAGGCTTTGCAACCGGCATGGCATGTGTGTAGGAGCTTTCCGCAACACTTCTCATCGTTTTACATCCAACATCTCTAACATTTTTATTCATAACAATCTTCCATTGTCTCCAGATGCGAGGATGGTGGAGGCGGCGCAGCGACAGGCACAGCGGGGCGGACGGCGTCGCTGCGGCTCGCGAACGGGCGCGTGGCGGCGCAGTCGGCGGAACAGCTGCCGCACTCGCCGGCCGACTGCGCGTCCGTGCGCATCTCCATCGACAACACCAACACCTGCTGCACGGACTCCCTCGTCACCGCGCTCGATGACGAAACTCTGCTGCTAGGTGAGTGTAGACTCAACCACTGTCGCTATAAGCGCTATTATCGTATACAGCTGCCGCTCTCACCGGCCGACTGCGCGTCCGTGCGCATCTCCATCGACAACACCAACACCTGCTGCACGGACTCCCTCGTCACCGCGCTCGATGACAAAACTCTGCTGCTAGGTGAGTGTAGACTCAACCACTGTCGCTATAAGCGCTATTATCGTATACAGCTGCCGCTCTCACCGGCCGACTGCGCGTCCGTGCGCATCTCCATCGACAACACCAACACCTGCTGCACGGACTCCCTCGTCACCGCGCTCGATGACAAAACTCTGCTGCTAGGTGAGTGTAGACTCAACCACTGTCGCTATAAGCGCTATTATCGTATACAGCTGCCGCTCTCACCGGCCGACTGCGCGTCCGTGCGCATCTCCATCGACAACACCAACACCTGCTGCACGGACTCCCTCGTCACCGCGCTCGATGACGAAACTCTGCTGATAGGTGAGTGTAGACTCAACCACTGTCGCTATAAGCGCTATTATCGTATACAGCTGCGGCTCTAACCGGCCGACTGCGCGTCCGTGCGCATCTCCATCGACAACACCAACACCTGCTGCACGGACTCCCTCGTCACCGCGCTCGATGACGAAACTCTGCTGCTAGGTGAGTGTAGACTCAACCACTGTCGCTATAAGCGCTATTATCGTATACAGCTGCGGCTCTCACCGGCCGACTGCGCGTCCGTGCGCATCTCCATCGACAGCACCAACACCTGCTGCACGGACTCATCGTCACCGCGCTCGATGACGAGACTCTGTTGCTAAGTGACTGTGGACTCAACCACTGTCGCTATAAGCACTATAATATTGTCGCATGCAGTAATTATGCGCATCTTTTTTTCTCTTTATTTGCGTTATCAAACAGTTATAACTAATTTAATCTAGTATGAAATAGTTATGTAAACAGCATCGATAACCACAACTAAATACTATGGTAGCTTTTACAATTTCTAAAAAGAACAGAAAATATCTGAATAATAAATAAAACCTTAAATGAGACAATACAGACGACAGATGGTAGCTGTACTAAATACTAAATAAAATACTTGTCCTACGTGAGCAAGCAAAAAAAAAATTATAGTGGTCGACAATTAACTAATAATAGAGACAGAAGACAGAAGAAGTATTTTCAATTCACTTGCTTTAACTGCCAGTATAAAAGTCTGGCCCATCTTCATCGACAACACCAACACCTGCTGCACGGACTCCCTCGTCACCGCGCTCGATGACGAGACTCTGCTGCTAGGTGAGAGTGTGCCTTTAATACTGTAGTGACAAGTGCTATCATCGGATGCAATGTCATTCACGTCGTTTAGCCGGAAAAGTACGCATCCTTGAGCATCTTTATCAACAACAACAACAGCGACGGCGGCGGCGTCGACGGCAAAAAAATAAATTGCATAATCTCTTGTTGGTACATAATCTCTTGTTGGTGCTTTTTGACAGAAATGGGCAATCGAATTTCAGCTCGTAGGCAAGCTTGCCTAAAAAAGGAAAAAAAAAATCTGCAAGGCAAAACTTTCACAAGCTAACTTTAAGTTACAAAATTACTCCCTGCCACCATCAATATACTCTACGGCACACGTTTTCTTGTTAATCATTCTATTGTTTCTATGATACACATAAACTTAGATGTAAACGATATTCAACAAAAGCAAAATATCTGTATAATGAAGTACCTACCCAACTCCATAACATTTTTATTTTGCTCGCAAGGTAAGTAATGAGCAGGCAGTTATTCCTTAGTTGAGATATTGCGCCCGCTTACCCCAATTCTGCTGGTTTGTAAGCGGCGTTGGTACATTTCCTTACGACCCAAACTGGAACCATAATATTGAAAAATGTAGTCACGCACGTCACATCGTATGCTAGGTTCTCCAAGAAATGCATAATGAACAATCTGCGTAAGCATTAGGTTTCTACTAAATACAGGATTCTGACATTCTACAAACTCTCTCTTTTCTATCATATTCTCATCATCAACGTCAACAGCTCATATACGTCCCCACCGAGGGCCCAAGCTTTACCAGAATTAGGGCGATCAGGCCTTAGTCGATCACGCTGGTCCAGTACGGATTGTTCGTCTTCACACACAACCTTTGAATTTCTTCGCAGATGTGTGCAGGTTTCATCACGATGTTTTCTTGACCGCGATCGCACCGATGAATACGCATTACGCGTACATATGAATTACACACATAAAATTTGAAACACATTGGTACGTGGAGGGAATCAAACCCGCGTCTCCCGGACAGGACGCTCACCTACTGTGTCTATTCGACGAACTGAAAATCTGTTTATGATACATTTATTTATTTTCTAAGGGAATCTAATCTATCTCTATATTTAGCCCACTGTTAGGCCTGATTTTTACTTTACTTTTCTATGAACCAATTCCCATAGCCAACATTTCCCAAATGGCTAAACACAATAAGGTAAAGTAAGGTAAGGTATTATATAATGATGATGATGATGATGATCTATCCGACCGATTTCGGCCATGGCGACCACTTCTACTCCTAGTCAGTCGGGCGCTGGTGCACCCGAAGATGGCTTATGTAGCCGATCTTCGCAGCAAACTCCCGCAACTACCCGATTATATAATAAGGTAGTTACGTACGATGATGGCTAAGAAAACCCTCACAACCTACCGAAAACTTCTTAAAAACACACACTTATACAAGAAACACAATCCGAAAGTTCGCAAATAACAAAGGAAGAATATTTATTGTATCCACACAATGCCTCCGTACGGCGTAATAAATCGCTGTTCCAAGTCCCACTAATTATGAAACAAGAGGAGAAAATGCGGGTATTGTGACATAAAGCAAACCGAGGCGACTACGACGACGACGACACCGTGAAAATAGCACCGATGTTTTCTCCGCAGGTATTTCTATGAAGACTCTTACAAATATTGAATACCAAAGTTTGTGTAATCTGTAACCACAAATTTCCTATGGTTAAGCTGTAAAGTTTATGATCTCTACTTTTTCTATCAGGCTATCCCCAATTATAGTCCTTCTCGTTTATGAGTCATTTTTCCGGTGCTTCTATGTAAGCCCCATACAAATAATTAAATATTTTAGATTCATAGAAAACAACAAAAACGTAAACGGGACTTGAACCCATGACCTTCGACCTATACGCAGCCAACGTCCTTACCAACTACACCACGGAGGGCATAGTGGCAGCGCCGAAATTCGTTCTTGCTTGTTTTCTATGAAATTATGACGTCACCATAATACAAATAATGTGAGAATAACTAAAGCTCTCAATTACTGTTACTCTCAATTTAATTACTTATTCCCAATTTAGTTATTCCCATGGGAAAATTAGACTCGCAGAACAACTCTATAAAGCCATTTGCAGAAGTACTTTAGATATTTCATACGCTTCTGATGGGGAAATAACAAATTACTAACTACAGCAGATAGTGTTTATCTGCCAATCAACTAGATTTTTGATTAATCAAAAGCAAAAAAATAATCAAAGACACCTGAAGGAAAAATTCCTTTAGAATGAGACACCTACGTAAATTACAAACTCTATTTCCAAAGGAAGGAAAAACAGGTGAACACTAGCTAATTTATCGGGGCAAAAGTTACTACCTTTTGCTTGCATGTATTCCAAAAGTTCTTTAAATAACTAAATACCTATCTATTATTACTCGCAGCATTCTTTTACCTAGATTATATGTTATAAAACAAAAAATACTGGAAGTCTGCCTATCTAGGTGAGATAAGTGAAAACCTATTCGTGTAATATAGTTACGCAAGTTATTTCCGGTTTCGCCTACATTCAACCAGAATCTTCCTTCACGAGACCTTACGAGAGCAAAAGGTGTGATGACTACGCAGGACCGCAGGACTCGCAGATATGAAACCCATTTTCCGCGACAATTAAGGCCCCGGTCATTAAATTTTCATGGATCATGCCTACCTAGGGATGAAAGTTTCGTGTAAGGTACAGGTACTGTAAGGTACTGGCTCCTTTCTCGTGACCTCTTCCTTCTCCCTGTATTAACGCTAAAAGGACTTTATCATTCACAAAATTTAATTCCTCTTCTGACTTGCCCATACATTTATTTTTGCTACGGTAAAGATAAAATCGTTTACAAAACATGCAACCGAATAACCTTCTCAATAGTAATTTCAATTACAATGAATAAATAGATTTTTTACGAACTAATAAGGTAGGTACCCATTAAAATATAAAAAATGAAGTAAAGACTAAAGACGCATAGCAATTTGTGCGCGCGTAGGTGTCATTGAGTAGGAGTTCTCTCCGTGTGGGCGGAGACGAGTTTGAATGAAAATTGTGGCTGGTAGAATGAATGACAGCACTGTGACTGTAGGGACTTCAGCAATTAATCTTGTTTGCTAAGTGAACTAACGCAGACGATAAAACTCACTGAACTGAGAAGTAAAACAAGTAAAACAACGATAAGTGTCGTTACCATATTGGGTCAAATAAAATATGTTTGATAAAATTTATCTAATCGATTTTGGTTAATGATCTGAATTTGACAATTATTATTTTCACAAGAGACTTCCAAATGTTAGTATAAATCACAATGTAGAAAACTTAGACGAAGATGTGTGGGGAAACGGCAAATTCAAATATGCAAAAACCAAATTTAAAAAAAAAAACAGATATTATCATCACATATTATCTGTTTTGGTTTTAGCATATTTCAATAATATTATTTATAAATTAAATGACTGAAATGTCTGAGAAAATTTATAATTATCTTCCCTTTCATAAAATTTTTAGACTTCAATGAACCATTTTAACTTCATCCTACTTAAAGTTAGCACGGAAAGTCATAAAACCAACTCGCATAAAATTATGTCAAATTGTCAAGGCGGTGGCGTTAAGCAAGTTGGTGAAGGACGCGAATTTGGACAACAGGAGAAAGCCATCAAGGACTATCACGCTGCTGGCATTGACCATGGCAGGGCATAATGCATGCATGCATAATGGTGTAGAGTTCGAGGCAGCACGCGCGCGCATGGCCCGCCCGACCGCCACCGCCGACCGCCGACTGCGGCCGCGCGCCTCAAGCGTGCCGCTTGCAGTCAACCGCCGACCCGCCAAGCGCGACGACATGCCGCAACTGCGCACCCCCAACCTATAAAAGCTCACGTCGCGAACTTACCAACCTTACACCGCAGTTTCAAGTTTTTTTTTTTTGAGTGTTTAACAGTGCTGTGTCAAACCAGTGGAAATGACGGAAGCCGAACTGAATCACGTTCGTAATCTGAAGTTAATTGTTGTATATGTCTGGGCATGTTTGTGATCGGGTCTAACAATGCGACGCCGGTGTCTTATGTAGGAAAACAAACTGTTTCTCTGAAGGGAACGTAACAAGGGTAATTAAAAATTAGTGCTTTGTTTTTTTTTTATATGAGATAAGAATGTTATCGCATGATATTTATGGGTTAACAAAATCTTGTGGCAGGGATTATATCTAAATTATTATGATGACTAACATGAGGTTGCATAAACTTCATTCGTCTGTTAACTGGGTTAAATTTGATAGCGTAAAGCTCTTCGGGTGCCAAATAGGGGGTATTTTGCTTGTTACTATTGCCAAAACAAATACTGACTTTGAAACAAAACAACATTTTCGCACACTGTCGGAACTTTCCTTGAAAAGTTATTTGTGAAAATTAAGTATCTTTAATTTTAACTTTCGTATTAAAATTAATACATATACACATCACAGGAATTAGAATTGCAAAATATTAAATTTACAAACATTTTATTAATGTTAATAATTTATAAGAGCTGTAGGTGATGATGATGACGATGATGATGATGATAACAAACAGGACAGTTTGTTCCACAACACATAATTCAATGACAATCCCATGGGATTCGTCAAAGCCCCCGGCGGATGCGGCCCCCTAAAATATTCTCTTTCCCGAACGGATAAAAAATAAACAGTCCTCGATGTGATGAATAAATAAAGAAAGAATGGATGAAACAATCCGTTCAGAACGTGTAGGAAGAGATTCCGTAATCCCTGGGATTCGAATCTCAAACAGAATTCAGCCCTCTGCTTACTTAATCGTATTTTGTAACTGTTTTTATTAAGCGATGTCTTATTCGTCCTAGCGTTTTCCCGGCCTAGTGCTGGGGTCCGCTTTCCTACTCAATCTTCTCCACTTTGCCCGGTCTTCGGCATCCTTAGGTGTGAGATTTTCTCTCCCATATCCGCTTTCACGTCGTCCAGCCAGCGATGTATTAAGGAAAATTCTAAGTGCAGTAAAACATTGCTTCAAAAATAATTGTTGCTACTGATAACTTTTAAACTTGCACGTTTTCACTGATTATAATAATTATAATAAGGAAAACGCTTGAGGAAACAACTGTGTTAGTATAATAATAATTTGATAACCCAAGAGTTGTTTGCGAACTATAAATAATAACGATATCATCATTTGCAATAATTTAAAATCAACCGATTTAATAGGTAGAATAATAATAAAAAAAACCTATTATAATAAAATTAGTTTAGATTCGTTAAAAAATATGAGCCATTGTTAATTTTTTTTGTTTTTTTTTGTCACATTTTGACCTAACCCATTGCAAATATTATTATAGAGATGTCGTAAAATTTACTGTCAGTTATCAAAACCAAAACTGTCGTAAACAAAATTATTCTTGTTTCTTATTAAAACTAACTAAACTAAGCTAAATCTACACCCCTACACAACCGAATAGGTACAGATAATTTGTATAAAATTATACAATTTAACAATTGAAATATAATTTAGCAGTCAGCAGTTGCTAATTTGCAATTCTCAAAATATTTCTGCCTAGGAGAGTAGCTCACCGCGACGACGACGACGTGCGCGGGCGCGTCGTCGGTTGTCGTCGTAGCTGCTTAACATCACAAATACAAGTATTCTTTACAACGGCTAGGTGGCTCCTGCTGTCGACTTTGTTGATTATTTTTCTTGTGGATCATGGACAAGCGAATAAATCGTTCAACATTTCGATAAAACTGCACTGTAAGAGATGATGTTCTCTCATGATAGATTATAATAGCGTATATCTATGCTCATGATCATAATTTTAGTTTCAACAAAAATTGTCTTATCTACTGTCGACCTTTCAACCCACACGAATTATGATAATGATAAAATATATTGTTACTGAAATAACGAAGTGATTAGTTTTCTCTGCTAAAAAATAATTTGAATATTTATAACAAGCATTATTACGGTCTGTGATTTTTACGCTGCAGTTGTAACAACATTACATTTCTGAAAAAAAAAATTACTACATCTTATGGCTGGTTTACACGTATTAAGTTGTCAAGTAGCAAATAAATTTTAACTAAATTTTAAGTAAGTGTTTACACGTCATTTTAGTAGTTAAGCTCTTTAGTTAGCCCAAGATGGACGATCAACAGCGAATTCAAATCTGTAATAAATATAATAATAAAGTATAATAAAATATTTATTTTTATATAATTAATATTATATTATTATTTATTTTTTATATTATATTATTATATTATTATTTTTTTACATAAAACACTCGCA
Organism: Carpatolechia fugitivella; assembly: GCA_951230895.1. Classification (NCBI taxonomy): domain Eukaryota; kingdom Metazoa; phylum Arthropoda; class Insecta; order Lepidoptera; family Gelechiidae; genus Carpatolechia; species Carpatolechia fugitivella. The sequence continues at coordinate 5,528,935 of OX579664.1, forward strand.
CTTAACTTCGCACTTCGCATTTAACTTAAAATTAACTAAATCGCGCCTTTCCAAACGTGTCAAGTGACAGGCCACGCCCACCAACTTACCCGAAAAATAGAAAAAGTTCTAATCTACTTGTTTACTTGCACACTAAATTTTAACTTGCAACTTACTACTAAATTCGCTGTTTACACGCATTATGTTGCTTAAAATTAAGTTAAAATTTAGTTAACTACTAAACAACTTAATACGTGTAAACCAGCCATTAGAGTGATGATGGCTATCTGATTCATCTAATTTTGTATTTAAAGATAATTTTTCGTCTTTAACATTTTGAGAGGCGTGACGAGAAGTTCCCTTCTTCACAGAGACATCTTCTGCTTTGTGAATTATTAATGGCAATTAATGAAAATTACGTACCACTTGAACTTTATACATCCGGCGCACACTGGGAAACAGTTCAGCTTGACTTATCTTGCTGACTGGATCCTTTCTCGATGGCAAACCGAAATCAACCGAATATCTCTGCGCTAAAGCCGGCGTTATATGTAGTCTCGATCAACATAGAGGGTATATCGCAAGGCAAATCGGCGTCAGTCCGAGTGTGATACGCAATCACGAAATACAAAATCTCAAATCACTATTTACACACTGCGATCTCTTGTATGTACAAGAAACCCAGGTGAAACACTATGCTGGGCTTACGTAGCTTGGCTCACACAGACTTGCCACCTGCAGTGTGTTGCTCCCGGAGTAAGAGTTAATTCTACCTAGTGAGTCCAAGTGTTCTTACCCAGAACGATATCGAGGCAATCACTATAGACCTCGACCACTGTTATGACATATAACGTATCAACGGAGCCCATAAACTACATCTCTATTTATACTATTACACGCACACCCAATTTAAATGCATCTATTTGTTAACCCACATTGATCTAGTTTACCCTTCAATTGATATAATCTTAAACGTTACGCAAGCATTGTACGTTACAGTAGTGTCAAAGTGTTCTTGACATTGGCGACATACTTGAGTCAGTCGTTGTCACGTGGCAGCACGGCGCGGTACTAATTAGTAATTCATGTTTATTAAACAAATTAACAACAGCCACCGAACTAATTGCCGCGATACGAACGCTCTGCGTGGCAATTAGAAAAATCTTGTAACTAATCAGTGCAACTGTATCAGAGGCGTGTGGGGCGAACTGTTTATGTGTTGTACACACTATACAGGTCCGATTGCGATCAAAAAGTGTCACACACACAAGTAATGAGTATGGCTGCAATAAACCAGATGCGTTTAGGTAGCGTCGGTGTAATAGGACCGCCTGTCTTTCATTCGGGAGACGCGGGTTCGATCCCCACCACTTACTTACCAATGTGTTTCAGAATTTCTAATTCATTATATAAGTTTATTCGACGCTCTTACGGTGAAACAAAACATCCTACGAAGTAATTTAAAGGTTGAGGGTGAAGTCGACCAAACCACCCACCTAACCCACTGGGCCAACGTGATCGCCTCAACTCAACTCAACTCAACTAAGGTCTAATCGCCTTCATTCAAAGTAGACTCGTACCCTTTGGTGGGGACGCATATGAGCTGTTGATGTGCAGTGCAGCGTGGCGTTGCGTTGTGTGGCAGCAGAATAATTTTGTTCCAAATTTACAACGACGTCACACGTTGACACGTCGTTATATGTCTGTGTACTACCAAAGTGTTTCCATGTTCTGTATTAATTGGTGGTAGTTTTTTGAAACTTTATTTAAAACCTTGAAATATTCCACCAGGCTGAAAAAGTTATGTCGTTTTAATTATGTGCTTCATCAACAGCTCATATAGGTCCCCACCGAGGGGCTCGAGCCTACCCTGAATTAGGGCGATAAGGCCTTAGTCGACCACGCTGGCCCAGTGCGGGTTGGTCGACTTCACACACAACCTTTGAATTTCTTCGCAGGAGTGTGCAGGTTTCATCACGGTGTTTTCCTTCACCTAAGAGACTTAATTCGATATTTTAATTTTCGCTTCGCGTTATTTGATGCGCTAAGTTTGAGTTACATGCGCGTGACATAAAATGTTTGATGACGATCACTTTATATTATGTGTCGCATTTCATTCCACTTATTTTGATTATCGGTACAATCAGACCTTTTGTTCAAAGGGGCCCGCAGTTGGTTGCTGGTCAGACAAATATTTGAAAAAGTAATATATGTCATCAGCTCATTATATACTCCTTAATTATCTTCTACGATTATAGAACTGCCGTATATAAATTGTCTAAAACTACTCTTTCAAGGAAATTATCTGCTACTCTTCATCAACAACCCGTTACAGCCCACGGTTACTTTATCAGAGAGCGCTGCTGCCCGTTCCCTGTTCAATGTGTAGTCCCTAAGTCGCCTCTTACGAAACCCACGGGAAGAGTAGGGGTGGTGACAAATGTATTCTACGCCGTCACCACACGGCTGACTATTCTGCTGCATGTAAAACCTGCGTTCACTAAAAAGGCTATAATTAAAATCCTTAAAATAGCCATGTCGTCCAATTTCGTGGACAGCCTACAATTTTGTCAATCAAGCGAAACACAAGATCCAATGAATGAATTTAACGCACGAACGATTATCCCAAACGACGATATTCATCTGTCTAAGAAATAATAGAAGGTACGTGTAAAAAAACCATTGATAAAGCCCTTTGACCTGATTATTTCTAATAAAAACACCTTCAATGGCAAAATACTTACGTTACGCAGATCGGATAACTTTTTTAACTATTTGCTCAGTAAAAAGGTTTCATCATCAACAGCTCATATCATACGTCCCCGCCGAGAGGCTCGAGCCTACCCTGATTTAGAGTGGTTAGGCCTTAGTCGACCACGCTGGCCCAGTGCGGGTTGGTCGACTTCAAACACAACCTCTGAAATTCAAGTAAGAACGTCGAATAAACGTACATATGAACTCAAAATTAGAAAACACATTGGTACGTGGTGGGGATCAAACCCGCGTCTCCCGGACGGGAGGCAGCGGCCCTAACCACTAGACCACCGACGCTCTCGAGTAAAAAGATTTATGTGTTTGTAACACGGAATTTCTCCCCGTGGTTTTTAAATTATGGGACAAATAACAATGTCCTTTGTTTTGGTTTGTAACCACTTTTTAATTAAGTGGTTTCACCTTTGAAAAATTATAATAATAGATTTGAAATGATAATATTGTACTTTTAACTTGTGTACAATAAAGAATATAATATTTTACAATCACTTTACAATTATATTTTTTATTGAAACTTTTGTTTAAAACAATGTCCATTGAAGCTGTCCAAAGGCTATAAATTGAGTGATATAATAAATCAGGCTCTAAGTACAGCTCCATAATGCTCGTTTCGTGCGCCGCCGGCCTGCCAATATTCGGTTATTAATACATTAGATCATTTTTCACTTGATGACATTTTTAAATTGTCAGGATCAAAAATTACTCTATTGTGTTTGGCACAGTAAGGGTCCAAATGAAAGGATAATGCAATTGAAAATTGACATAGTTTTTAAAACTTTTACAGTTGTTCACATTCTTATGTTACGATTTGTAATCTTTTGAAATGTTATTTACTTTTTAGTAACCGCACAACGAGTTGCTACTATTATTTCTTCTGTGGAAACACACATGACTCATTATAGAGTCCTCTCTTTTCCAAGTCAAAATAAATGTCATTCGATTTGATAGTTTCTTGTTGTAATACTTATGATGTGTTTCCACAGAAGAAATGATAATAGCCAACAACGAGTCAACAACAGAACGAAGAAACAACACCACAGAAGAAATGACAGTAGCAACTAGTTGTTGACTCATTACAGTGTCCTCTCTTTTCCAGGTCAAAATAAACATTCGTTTTGATAGTTTCTTGTTGTAATAGTTATGATAAAACATATTTCTTTGCAATCTACTCTTCCTTCACATAGTTATTACCTTCTTTTATTTCCCGTGATTGCAAAATCTACAAAAAAGCAACGATTGTCGGCTCTAGCATGAAGATAAAAAATTAATGGCTCCAGCAATTGACCTAATTAATGATGTTTTCATGTGGTTTCCACCATGTAAAGTCCATTACATGATGATAGGTCGGCGCAACCAATTGAAACAAATTGAAATCGTACATTTCACAACAGATTCTGCAAACGACACCGTTAAGGTCGACCAAACCCCGTAATATGCGGTAATTGCGGTTTTACGTCAAATGATAAAATAATTTCCAATCAAGTGTCATTGCAATCTAGATATGCCTTTAATATAGCTTAATCAGATAATTTAATCAACTAGCTAGACTGATTCTGTTAGGCCATTTCCTAAATTGCTTATTATGTGTATGTTAGGACTAATTTGGAAAATTCAAGGTGACGCTATTAACTTTTTTTTTGTAATTTATAAATCTACGTTCATTTTATTATTTATTATTAAGTCATAGTTGCAAACCCAATATTATCGTTTTTATCTTAATTTGTAAAAAAGCACACTTCATTTAACTTTTTTTAACACACGATTGTTACGTTATGTATTGTTTTATTTATAAGTCACCTAGGAATGTTCCAACTTTAACTGACATTATTATTTTACGTTTTTTCTTTCCAAATATATTTTCCAAAGTTTTCGAAGAAATGAAGAATTTCAGGCATTCATTTTTTAACAATAAAACGTTAGCTACTTACTTAACCCTTAGTGCGCGAGTCGGACTCGCACTTGGCAGGTTTTTACTACATTATACGAAAATAATTCTATTTTAGTGGGCCTGTCTTTTGTATATTATCTTGACGTTTGCTGTAGATAAAAAAGAACTACTTTTTTACTACATCTATTTTCGCCACGCGGACACAATGTAACACCATTATTCGAATAAAACCAACATTCTTTTCCCTCTCTTGACATGACTTGTGAGTGACTGGAAGTCTTAAACACCACGTCCTAAAATATGTAAATAGTAATATCTTGGAACGGAATAAAAACATTAGCTAAATTTCCTTGGAGATTGGCAGAGTTTACTTAAGGATAGCATTCACGCGAATCCAGTATCTTCAAAGGAGATCATAAAATATTACTATTCACAGGGCTATTCTATTCAGTGTTCTTTATAATAAATAACAAAAATAATTAAATGGTAATTACAATAATATTAATGGTTTAAAATTTGTACTGCATTTTGTATTAGCAAATGAGTAAATTTTTATTTTACTTGAACGGTCTCAGATTAATAATTGATACTTTGAAAGAAAATTTAAAAATGCCTTTGTGGCTTGTGACGTCAAACTGGAAATAGAAAGGGCCGTGTTAAAATGTAAAGTCGAATCGCTGCAACTTCGTAAAGCAATGCAGCTTGACCGCCATCTTTCTTTCCTTCTAGTAGTATATGGTTTAGAAATAGCTATAGGTACAGTCGACCACATGCCGTGCGTAACATTTTGACCTTTGTGTGACCGACTTCATTATTCTGCGGTCCTCTATATAAACACATATGTGTGCACATATGAAGCATTCACAAACAATACCACAGTTATGTTTACCTCTCTCTCTGTTCACTCATACCCTCACCTTTTCCCTGAGTGACTCAAAAATGTTATATTTCTAGAATTAATAAACAGGCAAAGTGGAGCCGATCGGTACAATCAGTCGGACCTGCGCCCGCGCTGCATCTGCTCGGTTTTTTTTCTGTAATCGTCAAATCGTGACACTTCATAAATTCCCTATAAAGCAAAATTTACGAATAAAACTTGATTTGAATTTGGACCAGTTAGCTTATTGGATAATCAGAAACGGGCATAATTTTTAATAAATTAACAAACATCACCAATAAAACATACCAAACTAAACTAAATTTAAAAGGTGTCTCGTTTATTTTTGTAGTGAAGTGTATTATTGGCGATAAAAATTTAATCGATCACCGCGTGTTTCTCAGTGCTATTGTCGCGGTATCGTAAGCATGACGTGTTTATTGATCGCAGAGTTCGATCGGTGTCGAATGTCGATTGTGCGCAAGCGTTGACCGTTCAACTATGGAAAATGGAATATGTGGAACGTTGTGGTACAAATCTGTTTAAGTTCTTCAGGAAAACTGTGAAAATGGGTAAACTAATTCCTAGGTGGACGGCGGAGTATTCACCAAGTAAGATTTTGTGTTTTTTTTTTAAATGTTTTCGTGTGAGGTGAGTGTTATTTAGTTTGCGTATTGCGTTATAGAAGAGGTTTAATTGTCTTAAAAAAACTCCTTATTTACTGGAAAATCTAAGGGGAAGGTAGAAAATAATAATAATAATACATGACAATAATTTTATTGTTCGTACACAGCATTTCGTTTAAACAATAATGGCAGTTTACAATAATGTAAATATCAAGTTTATTTTTAGAGCTACATACACAATTAGCTACGCTATCGATTAAATTTATGACCACATATTTAATTTATTATATTATTATTGTATATTCTTGTATGGAAAAATCTTATCTCCCACGAACAAACCACGATAGTTCGAAGGAAAAAAAAGTAAATAAAAACGTAAACTCGCCACAGGCTATATTAAAGTTATATAAAGTTATGATATACGTGAGTCAAGTTAATATAATGTTGTGTATTATACATATAGGTAATAATCGTGCATGATAATATTATATTATTGTATTTACATAATACTTCTGGTCATCATCGATATTATGGGACAAGGTTCGAGATCACTTGTTTTTTGGGCTTTCACTTGCCTTAAATTACCTACCTACTAAGTGTTTAGTATCTACCTACATAGCTATCCACTGAAACCGAGACAAGTGTTGTTTATACACGGAGGGTAATGAATATACAATGGTATAAAAACTTCCAAACACATGTGCAACGTTCACATTGTCTGATCGGGAAAGCAAACATTTGTTTTTGAATGTCGAACATTCATTATAATAGCGTGTTCTAGCTCGTAGGGTCGGCAAAAACGCTACAGACGAAATCACATCTGGTGATGGACCCTACGTGTTTTTCTGCCGATGGTTTAAAACAAGAAAAAGCTGCCTTTAGGGATGAGCCAAATGAGCAAGTCTTTTTGTGATTCATTGAGTTCAATCATTTTGCGATCGTCCATCACTTTCGTTTGATTTAATCCAATCACATTTTTATAAGTATCAATTGAGTATACCTGTACTTTATTATAAGTGGTAGAAGGGTGGTATTTTATTTAATAAAACTCGACCATGAAATCGTTTCTGTTCAGTGCAGACAAAAATCAATCAAATCAAAACTACTTAAGTAAGTACTTGTCAAGTTGAAATTCTATTGTTAAGAAAAATAAAAGTAAATTTCTACCCGACTGCTTCACAAGGAGGATTATGTTTTTAAGCTTATAGTATTTGCTTGAAATTTTCTATCTTGGACACGCAGTAACTCTTCAACCTGGGCTGCTGCTTGAGTAGATTCACAAAGCAGGTCAATGATCCCTAATGATACGATGCAGTGAGTGACTCACTTGACAAAAGTTTGCCATGCATGCGCAGCCCTAATGAGGTCGGTTGCTAGCGGCCCGCCTTTCTTTGCAGATGTTATGATAGGACAAATGTGGCTTTTTACTTATACCATGTTTTGTGGTTATATTCTGTAGACGGTGGTTGAACAAGAGTTCGGGTTAAAATAGTTTAATTTGCGTCTATAGAAACATATTAAATGCAGCGTTTTCACTTTACCTACCTTCCGGAAGCCTATAAAATATACCTATACATAGGTAATATAAGTACAACTGTTTACTGTTGTTAAAAAGTTTACTGTTTGTAAAAATAAAATTATCATCATCATCATCAAATAAGGGAAGTTACATATTATAGAAGTAACCACATAGGTGTCTAGATCGACCGATTTCGACATAATATGACTTATAAAGGCAGTTAAATTAAACTTTTTGCCTCTTGCGAAAATAACTTTATGGGATAATTGACCGATTGCTATGCATTCCATTCCATCGCGCGTCAAATTAGCTCCGCTAATATGATTCGAGTTACTTACCAGCGATAAGGTGTAATTTTAAAAACATGCTTTTCGAAATATTTATCGCTAACTTACGATGTTTGAGGAACGTCGTGTATTTAACTGCTACTTTCTGAACGAAGGTTGCGGATTTGAACACAACTAAAAAAGGAATACGAATAGGAATACGATAAAGATCCAGACAGATTCTACTGACAAAAACTGGTTTGTCTATCGAACACATTCTGTGGATAATCCCGCACTAGGCTCGCAAAGTAAGCTTGCACGTTCAGGGAAACAGATGTCTTTTTCTTGAAATACATTTTTATTTATGAAAGTAAACCTTTTTAAAAGCCCACCGAACTGTTTAATCTTGTTAGGTCGTCATATCGGTCTGTCTGTCTGGCATCGATGGCCAGCACGAAGCTGAGCAAGTCATAAGTCAAAAAAGTCAAAAGTAAAATTTTTTTTATTCGAATTAAGAGTTTTTAAATCATTTTTCGACGTCAAAGCTAACATGTATGGCACGTTCACTACCAGTGTACGCCCTCTGTAGAGAAGAACGGCCAGAAGAAACTCCACAGGAATTGTATCTTTTGTACTTTTCTTTTAAATATATAAAGAATCATACATGAGTTATAATTACAATCTACTCCGCTGCTAAGCTAATCTACGCAAGGAGAGCGCAACAAGATCCCTGTGAGGTCATTATGATAACAAATATCGTAACATCTTTCACAGCAGAAGTCCCTGATGTTCCTCTTAATAAACTCGCGTCGGCTAAATTTAGTGAACGTAAAGTAAACGCGCAGCCATCACATCACAACTCGCACGCACGTGTGTTGCTCGCTATGAAGGTTAACCTTTCGTTCACGAACAGGTTAATCTGCAGATCACATTACTTATGAAGTTAGCTCAATATGTTAATGACCCATGTCAGAGGCCTTTTGTGAATCCGTGACATTGGCCTTGTGGTGACAAACTGTCAAATTTAGTCTTGTTTTAGTGCCTACCTAAACACCATGACGAATAAAATGCCACTAAAATAAGACTAAATTTGACAGTTAGTCGTGAAGTCAAAGACAAAAACAAAACAGATGATCTTCGGTCCCTTTTCAATTAAAAATGATAGAAAGTGACAGGACTAATTTTAGTTTAGTTGGACGTAGGGCGAATCGACACCATTATACCGTTCGCAGGGTCCGTCGTTGATGATCATACAACCCACACGAAAAAAGGAAAATATAGTGGCGAAAGTCACACTTAAAAATTTATTAATTAACGCGCATGACCTAATCATTTCCAGTATAGTCATGGACTAATCTTTAAACATCCGAGAATTAATGAAATACTAACTATAAAGTGGTTATTACATTTGCTACTTTATTTATCAGTGGACTTAAACACTCACCTTCGCCAAAATACCTTCACTGGAAGGTTCGAGTGTCTTCCTCAACCACTCGTATGTTACGTTCCGGGCTGCGACAGAATTTTATTCATGAACTATAGGTATAGTCGATGGCCACACGATGCCTTTGAAAATGAAAATACTATCAAAAGTGATATTTCCTGCCTTAGTTGTCAAACCTTTATCCATTTTTAGGCTTGTATGTTACTAACCCTGCAACCAAAGTTTATAGATTTAAAAAAAACAGAACTCTTTAGATCTGTTCGTGAGTGTGACTACTGCTTTTTAATTGTTAACATTCTACCTTAACCTAGTTAGTTTAAATAAATTATAGCTCTCAATTGATTTCTTAAAATTCTATCATATTCATATTTTACATTGAGCAGTAACTGAGAACTTATCCTTATGATTCTCAAGGTAATTTAAAGTAACCCATTGCTCTCTCCTGCAACAGTTAGACACACTCCAAGATTTTGTTAGAAAATGATATTACCTGTATGGCATAGCATTTATTGATTTTTTATTATTTACTTGTATTTTTATACAGGTAACTATGTATTGAGTTTAAGACTGGCTTATTCGACGTAGCTGCTCCCATTTGCATATTTAACACACCTCTCACATTTCACGTTGTATTGTTAATATACCATATTAAAACAACAACAATATATCATACTCTTAGGTAGATGGTCTCATAAGATGCATGGAATCTTTTTTTTTTTCATATATTCGGGAACAAATTCGTTAAATTGTATGGGCTTAGGACTTAAACTTTGCTTAGCTTACACCACCACCTTCACCACCATCACCACCACCACCACTACCATACTGAGAAAAAAGTGCACTGGAGTAAGTCACTTTTTATAATGAGTCGACGAATTACTCTAAATTAAGTAGCAATATGATAATATGATAATAATTTATTTCCAGTTTACAATTTATGCGTGCTACATTTCAGTGTTCGATTCCTACACTAGGCTAGGCCTGTATTGCAGGGAATCATCCGAGTTACAAAAAATATTAAATTGTAGCTCATTACGTCCGTCTAACCCGTTTTCCTACGTATTTTCTAGAGCTTTGCTACTTATGTAAGGTGTACGGCTCATTAAATTTTTCTCAGTGCACCACCATCTTCTGTGTATGTATGTTTTTGTGTACTGCAAATAAATTTCTTTCTTTCTTTCTTTACCTGATATATTTTTTGTTTCTAATAGTTATACATCACAACTAATCACAAGCCAATATTTTTTTTAATTTTTGCATACAATTCTTGTTGTGTGTTGTATTTGTATGAACCGGACACCTGACACATGGCTGACTCACCGCGTCACAGCCACAATACTTCTTTTATTTGCTTTCATAACAAACTGGTAGCAATTTTCACAATTAACACCATTAATTTAATAGTTTAGTAAAACTAGTAAGTATACTTGAAGATGCAGTGAAATGCTATTTTTGTATACTTTAAAACGTGTTTTTTTTTAATCAAACTGTTAATGTTTTTCGTTTAAATACACACAGCGATATGACAGATTTCCTTAGGACTTTCCTTTCCTTTTATTTTTATCGTACTATTTTGTTACTTATTTATCATGATGAAGTTAACTAAACATTGAATTAGGGAAATATTGTAACAATGAATGGTTCAAGAAGTTAAAATAAAGGTTAAAGTGATAACAATTAGAACGAAGAAGACATCTAAATCCAAGGTACCTACACCACAATAATTTTAGTATTTTGTAATTTCCTCGAATATTTCAGAGAAAAGAACTATACAACTCTTGCTGGACTCGTACACAATAAAAGTGCCCTTGTCCACCAATAACTAATTTTGCGGCCGTGGCAATACTATTGATTCCACGATAACTTTCATTTTTCATAATTACATTGAACCACCACTGAACCAATAATGTTATTAATCCTCAAATAACTACAGCTTTAAAAACAAATTCCGCTCTATTACTAAAGTGATTGATGATCGACATGTTTACTGTCAGGCTGCTCTTAAGATCTGTTAAAATGTCATATATTTACGTACAATACCATTTATTTTGGCCGAAAATAGCTGCTCATAGATTCAAGGAAGTCGTCGAAATAATAGCCTACCGAGTAGCCTACCCACAGAAATAGAATCAGCTGTCAAGGATGATAGAGACCGCTCTTAAAACTAGTCAATCAAGAGAAGACTATAACAACTCCGCAGCTATAACAGGTATTGTATAATAACTGGTGCGCTAGTTTTATACTACCTACTCGAGATTTCTAGACGTTGAGTCACAATAACAATAAAGTAGGTTAAAAGATTCGAAATACAAAAGTAAAACCTGTTACTTTGCTTTCATCATCAATAGCTCATATACGTCCCCGAGGGGCTCGAGCCTACCCTATATTAGGGCGATCAGGCCGACCCAGTACGGGTTAGTCGGCTCCACACACAACCTTTGAATTTTTTGCAGGAATGTGCGTGCAGGTTTCATCACAGTAAGAGCTTCAGACGTCTTCGCTTTCATTTTAATGTTTATACCTATCTGCTGAATATTCAAACGGCTGCGTCTAGAGTTTAAGGAATAAAACATCTCTGTTCATATATATATATACCTACCTATAGTAAGTTCCAATAGGTATGTAACAGCTGACATAAAACCAACATCACATGTAACAAAGTACATACAATTCTAAACATTTGTTTGTTTCTACATTCATTATTTTGTTTTGTTTCTTAAAATCATTTGCAACCAAAATTACAAAACTACAAAAAAGACGATCTACCTACACAAAACCAGTTAAAAATGCCTAGCCATACTAACACTACCAAAGACATCGAATGCCAGCTTATATTGGAAATACGGCTTAACCCAGAAGGTGGTACAAGAATGGATTAACATTTTGTTGAAACCTGAAGAGCGCCGTTCACAGGAAATTATTCATGTTAGGGAAGATTGTGTAGTTTCTTATTCATCCACAGCCTACCCGGTTTGTGGAGCTAATTAGAATATAACCCAGTTCCAAGATGGCTTCCTTGTGTATTGAAAGGAAAACCGTTAAAAATGATTTCGGAATTTCGGTAGCTGTAGTAAATATGACTTTTTATTGCTTCTTTATGGAGACTCGTCGAGAGCGTCGGTGGTCTAGTGGTTAGGGCCGCTGCCTCCCGTCCGGGAGACGCGGGTTCGATCCCCACCACGTACCAATGTGTTTTCGAATTTTGAACTCATATGTACGTTTATTCGACGCTCTTACGGTGCCGGTGGAGGAAAACATCGTGATGAAACCTGCACACTCCTGCGAAAAAATTCAAAGGTTGTGTGCGAAGTCGACCAACCCGCACTGGGCCAGCGTGGTCGACTAAGGGTCGGGCCACACTTACCGACGGCGCGATCGACGGTTTGCCTATACAAAACGCGCATTTAGTATGGAACTCCTTTCGCATCGGACGCGGCGAAAGATGCGAAAGGATTTCCATACTAAATGCGCGTTTTGTATAGGCAAACCGTCGATCGCCGTCGATAAGTGTGGCCCGACCCTAAGGCCTAATCGCTCTAATTCAGGGTAGGCTCGAGCCCCTCGGTGGGACGTATATGAGATGTTCATTATGGCGACTCGTAACAAATGTTTGTCCGGGATGTAATTCATGTATGTTATAGTATCACTCTTTGTAAGTGGTATTTATTATTCTAGTTATATAATTACTTAGAAAAAGAAAGAATAATATGATTTTATACGAGTTTGTGGATGATGTTTAACTTTAGATCTTCACGTTTTTTAAAACAAAATGCATGAAAAGACTATCTACGTATTATTAAAATATAGCGTCGCGGTCAGTAGGAATATCAAGAGTATAAAGAGTTAAAATAGCAAACTTATATAAAGTGTTTTTTTTATACAACGTGTTGACAAAACGTCTTATGATCTGTTCACGAAACTAGACATTTTTTTTTACTTTCATTCAAATTGACTCTGACCCTTTAATTAGTGCAAAAATAATACTTTTTAAAAATATTTTGGAAAAATTGTAGAACAAAAGTATTTACTAAATAACGCAAAAAACACTCTTTTGTTCAGTCCGTACAACTGAACAAAAGAGTGTTTTTTACGTTATTTAGTAAACGCGTTTTATAATGACAATGACAATAATACCGCACCGCATTGGCGTAAGGCAGAGTACCCACAAGCCATAAATTTACGAACGCGAAGTAGATATCGATCAAAGTGTTAGAGGTACATACCTAGCGACTTGCGGCTAGTGGTGGGTGACCCATTTCTTGCAATTCTACTACGAGTGTATGAAACTAAGCTACTTTTTTTCTAGTATTCGCATTGATATACTAGGTAAAAGGGCGTAGATAAGACATACGCGCTCAAAAAGCGGCACACCAAAAGTTGGCTAATTAGCTGAACTTAGTAATGCGTCGCTTTGTCTCTTTTTCACACTTATGCTTAGACTTTGTGTAAGTTTTGTGCCATGTTAAAACACCGTTTGCCTTGTAAGTGACCTATCTACGCCTCTTTACTTATAATATCATTGAGTACTCGTATAAACGTATAAAGAAATCCTGCAAAATTAAACATAAAAACACAGTCTTGATGAGCTGAAAAACATTTTTTTGCAAATGGGCTAACCTTTACCACTGAACAATACAATATACAACTTCCACCCGAGAGACAAGTTGTATAGGTATTCCGGACAAATAAACAATTTACCTTTGTGTAAAAAATACGCACTGTTTTGCAGAATAAAATTAAGTTTTCTTCTTACAATGAAACTTTCATTTTAAAAACGTGATTTAAGCTCCGCTAAGTTATTTAAAATTCTTTTAACAGGAAACAATGTTATGACTTCATTCTTACTTTGTTATTAAGACCACTGTTCAAAGTTAAACTCAGTTCATTTCTATAAAAGTTCCTTGATGCATTTTGTACTTTCTTTCTTTACATATTTTTCTTTATTTTTGTACCGGGTTCCGTCTATTACCTTAGTACCAAGTAAACACAATTTTTTAACGATGTTACAGCGGGAATCCCTCCAATTTTTTCGGTTCTGTGCGATCTTGTGCCCTCAAAGGTTGCATACAACTGTCCTGCATATACACCGTGAAATTTACATCGTTTTGTTCCCGCCGTGTAGTGATAGTACCTGTCAAACTGAACAACTTTTCACGAAAAAAAAATCCAGTGACAAAAAAATTTTTATTCTCTCCATACAAAATGGGTCGCTCGGGAGTCTCACTTTGTATGGAGAGACCAAAAATTTTTTTGTCTCATATTATCATCCACCCAACACTCTGATGATCGGACTTATGGCATGTAAGAATACCGGACTACTAATACGAGTATGTCCTGCATAATTATAATATAATTATATATAATATAAATATAATTATATTGATTTATTAATTTATTACATTAATTTATTAAATTAAAATGTAGAATGTAGATTTTATTGATGGGCATACACACATAATAAAAATAACCGACCTATAAACTTTTAGCATATTTGCTAGACCTAGTTAAATCCTCTACCAAACTCGTACATACTAACCTATAAACTGTGGTAAGTATCCATGTCGTGCATAATCTAAATTATTTAAAAACTTCGTCATTGTTATTTGTAAGTTGAATTCAAGGAGGATATGCGTATCAGTCATATCTACTATTCTACAATGTTCACCTGTATTGTTTTCATTGCGCGTTCTATACCTAGTTGCTTATACTATAGCTGGATGGTATGCTGGTATAATATCGCTTGTGCTTACGTATTATGTGCACTGTGACCTCCCATGGACCTCACGCAGAGTTTACCAGCTCCTACACAATAAGTCGTTTACTTTTATCAGTTACTCCCCATAACCAACCGCAGTCGCAGTTATCAAATTGTCACAGAGGCAAAAGACTGAATGTGTGGTATTGTTATATTTTCTACAATCAGTAAAACTGTCAGTTAAACCATTTACGTATTTCAGTTAGCCATATTGCGTATAAAATATTTTTTATAATAAAAACCAAAAACTATTTATCAAAATGCAAGGGCGGACTTATCTCACAATGAATCTCTTCCAGTCAACCTTTGAGTACACAGAAGAAACATGAAATTGCATGAATGGTGAATCCACTGAAGAGATGGTGTGGTAAATTAAAACTTCGAGTATCATAAGCTGAGTAAAGATTAGAAAATTATTATAGATATTGCAGAAGTATTGTTCTTTCTTGAGAAAACTCTGCAGTAGCAGTATCGTATCTGTTTTATGACTGGCAACCTTTCTTGCTGGCAGTTTTATCTTTCATTTTAAATTCATTTTCAAATTTAGATTTCTTACGTCCTGATCTCCAACAGTAAACTCCTTAAGCTTATCCATGTTACTATTTTCCGTGTTAGTTATATAATATATAAATACATAAATACCTTTTCTTCGGACTGTGCCCTGGTTATTGCCACACTTTATTGTATTATTTTTCTACAACACTCTTCGTGTGGTGCAGCAGCTTGTGGCGGCTGCTGGGCCACACATATAACGTGAAAATGCAAGCAGAGGTTAGGTACGAGTATACGGGCTCAATAGTCGACGCCTATAACTAAAATATGTCTCAAACTTTATACACCAAACTTATTAGATGTCAAATGTTAAACAACAAAGCTTTGTATTACGAGCATCACAACTCCAGAATTAATTGAATCCAACCCCAATCCAAAGGTCTAATTTCGTGTTGTATCCAAGAACAAGAACCCATGTTCATGTCAATTTGTGGAAATCACCGCCTTTGTAGAATTCGCTAAAGCTGTTGGAAACTAGTCTACGTAATGAGATTACTATGTCAATTCCACAGGTTTGCCTTTAGTACTGTAGAGTACGAAATATGTGGTCTATATGCCGAATTCTGCAGTCGGTGTAGTCCTGGATATTTTCTTGTCGCTGCAGATGACATAATTAGTCAAAGTCAAAGTCAAAATTTTTTATTCGAATTAAGATTTTTACAAATCATTTTTCGACGTCAAAGCTATTATTATTAGTGAAGAAAAGGAAAATATTACATTTTATTTTAAAGGTTTTCTGGTCTTCAGCCACCTCTGCTAACTATTGAATAAATAACAGAGATTTATTTAAAAACATATATAGTTCAATTTCTTATTCGATACAGCCTAGGTAGAGAGTATTCGATACCGGTTCGTAGGCCAAATTCTGCGAAGCAACACTGGCTGGTTTTTTTCTCGCCGCTTCTGATGGCGTAAAAAATATTTGAATCGAGAATAGAGAATATTTGCTTTGGTAAAGATAATAGAAGCTTTGGTAAAGCCGTCTAACAAGGTTGTTTTGGTTATCAAATGTCTTTAATCCTTTCTTATACCTTTTGAATAAATAGCAGAGATTTACTATTTTCTAGTTAAATTTTTGATGACCTTTCTATAATACCAACTTAAAATACATACTTAAAATTAATTTTGGGGTGCAAACATATACACAGTATCCAATATTAAATTAAGTGTAGTAGTTAAATATATCACAAAACAAGCGAATTGTGAAATGTAAACCAGCCAACCAGCGATAAATTTATTATCCGTTGTACAAATTGTACAATTTTAAGCCCTTGTAACAACTTTGGTATACCATTTTTCAATTCAACCATGACCAATTATTGTAAAAGTTATTTGTTTTGATGTTTGTGTTATTTTTCTTAAAGCCCATTTACACTTAAGTAAAATGGCGAGTTAACTTGGCAAGTAAGTAGTTGTCAAAATATATTTTGGGCTATGGCAAGTAGTAGGCGTCAAAAGAGACCGCCGGCTTTAATTTCGTGTTTTATTCCTACTTGAGTGGTAATTTACTATGAGTTTAAGAGTATCTTTTACTCACTTTCGCTTGGCGTGCGAGAGGTACCGGGATCGGTACCCGGCGCCTCCACCACTGTGGTAAATGAATACCACGTTTATCTCAAAAAATATTTAATTACACAAAACTTGGTACGCACACATATAGGTTACGCCCTGAAATAGGACATAGGCTACTTTTTACCGCGGGAAAATACTTAATTGCCACGGGAAAACTCATTTAACGCGGGTAAAACCGCGGGCGGAAGACGAAGCTTTTCCAAAATACAAATTAAAACAAATCATGCAACCAGCATCAAAATACATGGCCAACACGCGGACCATCGCGGCCCAATGCTACAAATACACATACCCATTTTTTTAAATTATATTACTAAAAAGACCAAGAAAAACAAAAAGTAAACATTCTACGCAGGACCATAATTGCCACCATCTTTTCATAAGCGGTCTATTCTTCACAAACCGAAATTTTATGATAAATTGAATTCCATTTTCATTGAAAGATACCATCGTTTGAATGATTGAATCATTCGCTTGAATGGTCGTTATTTACGCATTTTCTCATTGCGGGCTTATTGGATCGAGAGGGATGTCTTCATCAATTATTAATGGAAGCTAATGGACAAGAGGCATTGGACACCTTCGAGCTGGCAGAATACCAATCAGATACTCGATTCTATTAAAACAAGAACCAATATGGTTCCGTTCTCATTGTTAAATTGAACAATGAAAATTATATCACAAAGTTACACGATAACCTTATTATTCTAATATAAGAAAGTAAGTTAGACTATATTCTACTCTTTGTCTCCGTGGTTTAGATTTAAGATATCTAAATACACACTAAAAAAGTGGGAAACAAATAAGTTTGTTTTAAATCAACACAGGTGTTCGCAGAAAACATTGTATTTACACTTGAAAATATTAAAAGCCTTGTTAGGCCCGGTTTCCACCTAAGCGGAGAGGAGAAGAAATGTGTTTGAATAACCAATCAGATTTCGTTATTGAAGCTAAGCGGAGAGGAGATGTGGAAATACGAAATCTGATTGATTATTCAAACACATCTCCCCTCATCTCTGCTTTGGTGTCCACCGGGTCTTAAAACAGCAGGCACTATGCGCGTTAAAGTCGTTATTGCATCTAAGCTAAACAAACAAGGCATTTTAAACTTTTCTTTTCATGTCAGCAATCAGCTTTCATTTCAACAAGTTTCGAGTTATTCCAAGAATTCGTAACTCATATCAATCGTGTACTTTTGTAAACAAACTTCGTAAACTACAGTTTCATTACAATTAAGCTTAATATGAATATCTAACTCGAAGCTGGGTTACAACCACGACTATTAATTTGAAATTCATTAAAAGAGGCCATAGTGGCCCAAATTAATCTGTTAGGATTGCACCGCAATAATTTCTAGTAGAATAATGTCCTCTGGGGCTATAAAGTTAGAGTGAGTTAGCTAGCTAGCTAAGTTTATATTAGTTTCCTTAGTTTCATAACGTGGAAATGTCTTAGTATCATTAATCTTTGAATTTGTTTACAACTCTGAAATATTTACCTTTAGGGTTTATTATGTACGAGATTCTCTTCTTGCAAGATAGATGGAAAGAAATCTAATGTAAAAAAGTTTACTAACAGGAACTGAACCTCAAACGCAACAAGTTTGAGGTTCAGTTCCTGTTATTCTACAAAAGCAGTAAAATTGCTAACAAAAAGAAAGGCACAAATATTTAAAACTTCTTAATGTTTTTATGTGTTTTTGATAGTTCTACTTACAAGAACTTGTCCTAAATATCAACAATAGTTCTTAGGAAACCTTTAAATAAGTTCAATGTAACAAATTTTTCTAGAAGTTAACAACCTTGGACTAAAGTTTACCAAAAGGTGATAAAAACACTTGAATAAATACACTCACCTGACCTGCCCTAAATATTACAATAAAAATTCGTTAAACTCAAAGTAAATTTTACTAATTACTCATAAGTACACATTGGTTCATTATGCACACTTACCTATTCCGTGCACTATGGCGTGGAACATGTAAATTGTTTTATGGTCACTATAAATCATTAACTGCCAGATTTAATCACATACTGCATGTATTTCAATGTTATAAGAGTATTGCTACTATAAGGGGTCTTTAGTTTATTTGAAAATTAATTGCTTTTAAATTACCTATACAGAGATCTTGCAGGGATATTGTTATTCTAGTGGCTAAACCAATTATCGTCACGTGAGCGTTTTCGATTGGCCCCTAAAACGAGCTCTTTGAAGCACGGAAAACGCTAGAAGGAATTCAAAATCAAACATCTGTGATCGAGCCAAAGCGGTGGTTGGTTACAAAGAAAAATACTATAGTAAACAGGAGCAGGGTACTATAAGTAGGTTAGGTAATTTTAGTTCTCGTTTACGAGTTACATAATGATTAGTTAAGTTTTGTTAAGTGCAAATTTTGTCTTAAAAACCAAGCGATCCTTGTGTCTCAACTAGGTTGTAAAAGTAGTCTGCTTGTGTCATATGAAAAAAAGACGAGTAAATTTATAAACAATAGGACTCTATATGATAATTTACCGGTTCATAGCGCGGTCATTCCCACACTGATAAATAAATAAATGTTGTCGAACGAAAGGCCAAGGCTGCGCGCGCGCAAGGCCGCTTCCTTCCGCTGTTGTCCCGCGAAATACCGCTTCATTATCATACTGTAGATAAAATAAAACTACATGTTTTTAATTTATACATCGTGTTGAATTCTCTGAATTAAAGCGCAATCAATTGATTTATCACTTCATTAAACATTTTGCTGCGTGACTTGTAATATTTTTTATTGAATTTAAAAGAAGAATATTTCTAAACTGTAGTTATACTCGTACATTTCAATAAAATGATAAGGAATAGGAGCCCGATTTGCGTACCAGTCGAGGGGTAAAATGATTTTTTTAAGAGCGCTGTTCTTGAAAATAACAGTATTTGTCCTATTTCAAAATAGGACAAGTTCCTCCAGTCATATCTTCTTGTTTCACCGCGTCAAGGAAGGAGAAGATGAGAATTTATACCAGTACCTGCACTTGTGTTTACTGTTCTGTGCACTGAACTATAATTACGTAGTTATCTAAACTGTGACTATAGCAGCGAATACAACCCCACCGAGGGGCTCGAGCCTACCCTGAATTAGGGCGATTAGGCCTTAGTCGCCCAGTGCGAGTTGGTCGACAACGCACACAACCTTTGAATTTCTTCGCAGGCGTGTGCAGGTTTCATCACGATGTTTGTTTTCACCCTAAAAGCGTCGTATAAACTTACATATAAATTCGAAATTTGAAAACACATTAGTACGTGCGTACTCCCGGACGAAGCAGCGGCCCTAACCTCTAGACCACCGACATTTTATAATAATATATTAGTGTGTCCTACCCGTTTTGACATACGGAGCCGAGACGTGGAACATAACGGTGAAGCTGGCCCACCGGCTACATGCCACTCAGTGAGCTATGGAAAGATCTATGCTTGGTATTTCGCTACGGGATAAAATCCGAAACGAAATCATCCGGCAGAGGACCAAGGTGGTGGATATTGTCCAGAAATGTAGCAAGCTGAAGTGGTAGTGGGCTGGCCACGTCTGTTGCAGAACCGTAGAGCGTTGGAGCAGACGGGTTCTCGAATGGAGACCGCGTCTCGGGAAACGTAGTATGGGACGCCCCCCTGCCAGGTGGACTGATGACCTGAGGAAGCTCGCTGGTGGCGGCTGGATGAGGAAAGCGGGTGATTGTGTGCTTTGGCGTACCCTTGGGGAGGCCTACGTCCAGCAGTGGACTGTAATAGGCTGAATGATAAAGTATAAAATATGAAATTTCATTTGTAATTTTTATTGCTTTCCTTTTTTTTTTTTTTTTTTTTTTTTTGACGGACCTAATCACTATTTATACCAGTGTGGTAATATAGTGGGCGCGGACTTGCGGGGGAGCAGAAGGCTCCTACCCCTTAGGAAATTTAAATCACTCACTTTTCCATTTATATGGCTCACAACAACTATCAATATTTTTGTAACATTGGCTACTGAGATAAATGAAATGTTCACGCGGGTGAGCGCCGTGCGAGCCTTTCATTTATCTAAGATTGGCTAAAACTGACGCTTATTTCAAATCCAAGAAGAAAAAAAAGCAATTATTTGAATTGAAATAACAAGCTGATTTATAACGAGTTGACTTACGTTCATCGTTGTGCCGTTTTGTATGGAGACGTTTTTGAATGTTTATTCGGCGTGCGAAACTGAACAATACCGTCTCGCTGATGAATGCTTGTGTACGAGCAAGATGACGCGTGGAACAAATCCTTTAATACATAATAGAATTCTCGCAAGTTCGCCTCTCCGCCAAATCGTTTGGAATTTTGAGCCGAGCCTTTCGCATAGAACGTGAAATGGCTAGGATACAACCTTGGAGATTGAAAAACACCTTTCTCGTTAAAAAGCAGAATTTTCTTTTTATTTTTAAAAACTTTGCTCTGATCATGTTAAAGATTAGCTATTGAGTTTTTTACAAGCTGTCTAACGCGTCTTTTTTTACCTTTTTAGAATAGAATAGAAAACAGATTTATTCGCTGTAAGACACAACAAACAGAAAGGAAAAAAAAGAATACATAACTATTGAAACCACAACAAGACGTGTTCAAAAAACATGTGGGAGTAGGACAGCTATATGTCATGCTGTGCCAGCGCACATTTGTAAGACAGCGAAAAGGTGCTGGCTCAGCAATTTTTTTGCTTTTATCGTGCCAGGTCGAAAAAAGGATTCTCTAACATTTACTGTCGCATTCGAAATAAATCACTCAAATGTTCTTGTTTTTGGTTGTAAAGGGCCCCGGAGACGGTCAAACGGTTTGATTCAATCACGTAAAGTTTGGTTTGACTCAAACCATTTTGATCGTTTACAAAGGTGGTTTGAACGGTTTGTCAAACATTTACGTGTTTGAAGCATGTTTGAAGCAATTTCATATTTTTGTTGTGTTTGACGCGTCAGAAGTGTAATTACGACAGCGTACAGAATCAGACCGCGCAGAGCCGTTTGACAAACCGTTCAAACCGACCTCAAACGGTTTGATCAAACACGTAAGGTTTGAGTCAAACCGTTTGACCGTCTCCGGGGCCCTTAAGGTTCACGACCGACCTCACACTGGTGTCAGAGTCATGGAACCGCCGCGCCGGAGGCCTTTGACATTCTATTTCCATAGATAATAACCGGGTTATTCGTACTGTACAAAACTGCCATCAAGACTGAACCTGGTTACTTTAATACTCTTTACCTGAACTGATCTGTTCTTTTTTTTACGATAATCCTTTCAATAACAACCATTTGAGGAAACAATTGACTAAATTACTTGATTTACAGATCGAGGCAAAATTCATTAACGCTTTGCTAAACCATGGATTTTAATATTAATGTAGGATAATCAACCTTATTACAATTACTAACTACTACTGGTTGACAATAGATCATTGAATAATTAAATCTTGCGAACGAGAATTTTTCTTGTTCAATATTGACAACATATTAATTAATCAGTCTGAATATTTGTTGATCGGATTGTAAATATTTTTTTATCATAAATAAATAATAGATCAGCCGAAAAAGAACAAAATGAATGAGACAGTCAATGGTACAAATATTGAATAACGCCCACAAAATATCTAATACATAATAAGAATATACATATTATAACCAAAGCTAATCGACTAGCGCGGGTAAGTAAAATGTTCATTGAAACGGAACCTTTTGTCTTCTGTTGTCTCTTTAAATACAAAAGTAGGCGTAAAATAATAGGGAACTGAAACAGCTCTTTTTTTTTAATCACGGCATTTAACAAAATACTTTTAGCAATTTTAAAGTTGTTACCAAGTCCGTTAAACTTTTTATAATTTTACGGCACCACTGGACACGCAGTCGTTTCTGGTCCTCCGTTAAGTCATGCGGTATCCATCGAAGATCGAATGCAAAGCTTCCAAACCTTCAGATGCACATGTAAAATGTTTTGCACTTGGTTCATTCCAATGCCTAACAAAGCACGAATTTGCTGGCAAGTAATGTTTTTGTCAGTTTCAATAAGTTGTCGTACGGTGTCAATATTAGAGTCTGTAACCGCAGTCGCCGGCCAACCTTCACGTACCTCGTCATGGAGATGATCACGTCCACGTCTAAATTCACCTAACCACGAATACACAGAGCTCCGACATGGTGCTTCATCACAATCATTACCAACTGCCAATTGAAGTATCTGGCAAGACAACTCTCTTGTTGACTCAAGCGAAAATTTTCACGAGTTAAATTCATTTTGATAGCGACACACAATTTTCGAAAGGACGTCACAATGAAAAAACAAATGAAACTTGTTCCCAAAGAGTTCCATTTTCGAATCCCATAACTGTTTTTCATTCTTTTATTGTAAATGGCCAGATTCAGAGATTTTCAGTATGCCCCACGTAACGAGTGGATCGATGAGCGAGTCAAATAACATGTATCATGTAAAACTCGTCTTTAAAATATTTTCAAATGGTCTACCTAGGTAATTTTGTTGTGTCTGGTTGTTGTTTATCTATATATTTAAGTAGTGTGTATCAGCTGTCCGGTACCCATAGTACAAGCTCTGCTTAGTTTGGATCAGATGGCCGTGTGTGAGATGTCCCCACATATTTATTATTATTATTAATCATGTTTTACTATTAGAGGCGTATGTCTCATTTTGGATACGAGTAGAATAGCAATATATTCACGATGGCAAGCCGTCGCGTCACTACTCGCGACCTCGATTTCACCCATTTTCAGGCATTTATAAGTAGAGTTTCGCTAGAGAAATTAGTTTAGACAAAAGTTTCTTGTCACAAATTACAAACACTATAAATTAATCTAAGGAAGCAACATGAGCTTTAGCATTGAACCAGTTAAAATTCCTCAACGCTTTACAAAGCATCTAAAATTCGGTCCAATCGCCCGCGGCATCTAATTTTACAAGCTTTAACTTCAGGCATATAATTAACATTAGGTAGGTAAATTAACAATATATTAATTATGTATTTTTAATACATTAGTTAAGGGTTAAGGTTAGGTCCTAGCACAAACATTTTTACACGCTTATTGAAAAAAGATTTTATGAGCGTAAATAATAATGCTTTTTAAAAATAAAATAAAAAAAATCACTGAGGAGATTTTTCCGATTGGACCTTTGCTAGCTCTCAACCACCCAAGGGTACCTGAAAGAAAACGCTCCATAGCATTAAGTTCGCCTTTGTACAAAGTGTTTAATGCAACAGAGTCAATTCAATCAATCTTTATATAGTAATAAACAAATCAATGGAACATTGGCTTAGTTTAATGGTGTACTGTATGTTTATAAAAACCGATTAATCTAAATTTCATAACAATGCTTCCTTAATACAAATTGTGAATACTATTATTATTGTACCTATTGGTGATATTTGCATATCCCACGTCATCCATCGCTGCAACTATTTCCTTCATTTGCTTAAGTAAACTATTCTATAGAGCTGTTAAATTGCATCATTTTGATAGTTATTGATTGGCAATACCAACACCCATGTTGTTTAAACAATGGCATTGTGCACTCCAAGTTCCGTGTAATTAGCTGGTTCGTATTGTCACACCATACCGTGAGCCGTTCCTTATTGTATCATTAAACTACCTTCCTTCTTAAAATCATACTAAAATATATTGTTAACATTTTTATGTGATTTGTCACTAATGATTTGTCATCTGTAATTAGTCGCACCAGTGACATCTTGGTAGCTATTACGCTTTCACAGAACCAGCTGATACTCTACTATGCCAATCTACTTCTCCTACTCATACATAAACTTGCATTACACTCTCTTCTTTGGTTTATCGTTATATGTCCATCAAAATCGGTCCAGTAAGCCGTGGAAGTGTAACAAGCAGATAAATAGACAAACAGACTCACAAAGAGATATGCTTTCGCACTAATAAATTTATTAGTAAAGACACGAATTTCTCGTAGCATCCGCGTAGCGTGCGTAGCAGATTACGACACAACTACGAAATGATTATCTTGTGCCTACGCAAAGTATGTAAATGTTGGATTGTAATACTGAATAGCCTAATTTGGTGTTGGGTGCGTTTCAGTTCTGTCACGGTTTGTGCCAGAATACACGAGTTCGATTCGCAGCCGGACAAACTGATTTTTGTTTTATTTCTCATTCTCATCGGCGTATTTGTCTATGGCCAATTGCCATACAAGAATCCTAGCTTTAGAAAACTCGTTATAATAGTATCATATGCGTGTAATGTTTATCTGTAGCTCAGTAACCCAGGAAAAAATTATTTAATTTTAAGTTTGAGCACTCCGATAGATTTTCTAAACGCATAATATCTACTCATCCAGTTTTTAAATCATCATAAACTTTAGAAATTAATAAATGACAACTGTAATCTTAATAAATCAATAAATAGATGATTAATCAATTACTCTTTTCTTAGAAGTGCGGAATAAAACGCCATAATCATGTTTTTTCAATTACGGGTTAAAGTGTTAAATTATCTACAACTTTGTTTTTAATTTACGCGTTTATTTACCAATTCAAGAATAAGGCTGAAAGCTGTTAATTTTTTTTTATTATTATTTAAACTCAAAACAGTTGAGTTAATATAAGCTGAGAATATAAGATGTTCCGTGGATAATATTAATGACCAAGCGAGTGCAAGCGCGAGTGAAGCGTCTCCGTTTCAGCTTGGCCAAAATTGCTTTTGTATGTCCATCTGTCTGTCTGTTTGTTCCACTTTGTTGTTTGTTTGGTCGCGTTTCTCGTGAAATTTTGTGAGCAGGTTCGATAAATATATAAAAAAAATTGTCGAGTTATTTTTTGGATATTTTAAAAAATTACGGAGTTAATAGGGCTGAAAATGAAAAAAAAAAACATAAATCAGCCATTTCGAAAAAAAAATACTCGCGAGGTCTACAGCTCACTGAGCCTAGTAAATAAGATTCAAATTCAATAAACTTTCACTTGTTAATTTTAAATGTTTGGGATCGATTTATTTTTATTGTTTGATTTACCTACCTGCTTGTTGATAACTAAAATCAAGATTGCAATCAAAAGTGAGTATTAATTTTGATCACTACTGAATTTGATTGATCATTAAAAATCTGAATGCTAGGCAAAATTCCTTAATTAACGAAAGAACTGCCGTGACGAATAATGTTAAAATTGAAAAGGTAAAATTAACTTGATTTAATTCTTCATGTAGGCAATTTTTTTATGAATTTCATCGTCGCTTTTTAACACGAAAACGTCGAAGTTAATTACGTAACAGATTGTTTTGAAGTAGGTTACAAAGTTTCACATTTCATAAATTCTAATACCTCAAATTTTACACCAATTTT
Organism: Carpatolechia fugitivella; assembly: GCA_951230895.1. NCBI lineage: Eukaryota > Metazoa > Arthropoda > Insecta > Lepidoptera > Gelechiidae > Carpatolechia > Carpatolechia fugitivella. Next base: position 5,555,530 of record OX579664.1, read on the forward strand.
ATGGAAATGAATTTAACTCAGAGTAAAATTATAAGAGATAGAAAAAGGGAAAAGAAACAATACATAAATCTTTCTTTTTTAAATCAGATTAAACTAAAATTTGATAGAGTTAGAAGCTTTTAAAATAGCAGTTTTTAATTATTTTCTCAATATGACAAGCCTGAAGCCATTTATCTTAATTCTTTTTATCAGCTTTAAAACATAATAAAAGTTAGTACTCTACTGACCATAAACTCTTTAAAATTTAACTATCACCACAGAAGCGGTCATCGGTAATAACCACAAAAGATCGTAAAGTTATACCATAAAACAGACTACCTATAAACAATTACACACTGAGAAATACTGTTCTGATCTGCTTCGGTTTCGTCAGTCATTGACATTAATTATTGGTTGCTCTAGCGGAAAACATATCAGTGCACGGCGCGGGGCGGACTCGGCCGCTCCTCTCCGACAGTCACAGCACCCGTTCAAAAGCAGCAGCAGACCAGCTCACCCACCTTGCAAACACGCCACAGCCCCGTGGCTGGGAGGGAGGGAGGCCGGCCTTTCTAAAAACATTTCACCGCCAAATCAAACTTTGTTTGATCTGTGGACTGTCTTGTAAACATACATGTGACGGCGACATTCGCGTTCGTCGCTGCATAAAAAACAGTGCGGTAATGGACGGCTGGCCCTCGTGAGTGGCAGAAAGCATATTTCGGGGCGGCCCCAGTGCTGTACCGAGTTCGATCAAGTCCAGCTCAATTGTACGGTGGTATGTGCGTCGACCGCTCGTGTGAGCGTCCGCTCGGCAGTCGACGCCCGCGCCGCGCGTAACGCCAAAATGACGTTCATGTTTTTCTAACTCTTCGAAATCGTTTCATAATGTGCTGTGCCAGAATCATTAACTACTTGTTCTACAAGCTAAGGAAGTACACATGCGGACTTGCCCAAGAAAGTAAGTATGCTATGGTATTTCCTGTACGAAAAATTTGCGAAACCGCACGCGCGCCGGCGCCGCCGTTTGGTCGATAAGTGGATTTATCGCAGTGTTTGTTATAAATTAGCCATACATTTACTCTATTTCTATCCACGTGAGTCTACGTGTCGGTCGATGGACTGTGGAATTATTAGTGACGTTACCGTTTGTTTTTATATCGAAGCCGGCGGAATATAAACAAAATGTCAACGTCATGTTATGCTATGCGTAACCGTATCCTTGTTGAACCTTAGAAATTTTTGTTTTGAAAATCCTGCTCTGTCGATATAGATAAATAAATATTCAATTATCTACTGTTACTGGTCTACCTGTTTTTATACCGTACGTTATGTTTCATTGATAATTAATTCCAGCAACTTTGCTCTCAACTAGAACTTTAGGACATTTCAAAAAACGAGTTTTTGTTGTCCGTGAATCTAACAGACTTCAGAGTAAGCTAAATTTTAGAACTCTATATCGAAGTAGTAATTTAATTTAAGTAAGTCATTTCAGTTCGCTTTAGGTAGAAAAAAAAACATATTCCTATTTTCTTCTCTCCGGTTAAAAAAAATAATACAGATAAATGATTTACAACTTAAAACTTGCCTACTACTCGTATATCCTACACTGTACAAAAGGGAAATAGATTAATTACTTTAATTATCAATTGTCGCACCTAAATTACTATACAACTAAATTGAGAGCACTGCTTTACGTTTATAAAACATTATAAAATCACCAAACCGTGAACGGAATGAGTAATGTGAGAGGATGTGTCGTAAAACTTTATAAAAAATATAAATTATGTTTTTTTATGTAAGTCAGTGCAATTTTTGCGCAGATAATGATGTGAACAATACTTATCTTACTTTATAACAACCACCTAAGTAATAAAATAAAATGTTTGTTTTTAAAACAATATGTCTGGGCATAGGTAAAAAATGTAATTGTATTTAGTAAGTAGGGTTTTTATGGTCTGAATTTGAGACGTAGAGATATAGAGACATCAGCTACCAGTTGCATCTATTTATCGTTATGTCGTCGCTTTTATTTACTTGTATTACAAAGTGTTTCTAGTGTTAATAAAAGACGATAAATACTTATCGCATAGGTGGTCAGGTCAACCTTTCAAAATATGCAGTCATAAATCGTTGTTTTTTTCTTAATGCCATTTTGGTACCTGTATAAAGTGGTCGTGGCGTATTGAAAGGAAACAAATTATCACAAAAATCTGATGGATAACATAAATCCAAACAAAGAACATAAAAATAGGGAAAAATCTGTAGCATTATCTATCATAATAATTATATTCCATTGGGCGCGTGATTACTAGGCTCATCGCGTAGTTATAGTTGCTGCAGGCACTTACAATACCCCGGGGCATTTCATTTTATGAGGATTGTAAATATTACATTATATGTACGTAATGTACATTAATCATTTGCTTAATAAGTGCATTGTTATTATAAAACTTAAGTAAAAATTAAGTGGTGAACAAATAAATAAATTGGTCGGTACCTGAGTACACTGATAATGGCGTAACATTTAATTATATTTTTTGGAACCTGTGTTTTCTCTTTTGACGATCTCAATTACTACGATCATCACACCAAAAACGAAATCAGATTTAGAAATCCGTACATATTTTCTGAAATAAATAAGTAATAACTCGCCTAAGACCTGAAAATATGATATCGACAATCTATTGGACAGTATTTTGTTTTATTAAAATAAGAGTCATCATAATTAAACCACAAAGTAGGTAAAGCGGCGCGGGCCCCCACACAGAGTCCACTCGGAACAAACTGCCATTTTTGGCACGCACACATCGACATGTCGTTTATAGGCGTTGCCACGCAGTTTCCAACAGTACTCCACAGCGTTTGCCCAAAGAGATCTCAAACTCAAATTAAAAACTTCTCCGTAAGTTTTTTTCATCTGCGAGTGCTCGCGCGCGGGCGAATGTCACATAGTATTGTCAAAACAATATTATTTTGGTTCATTTGGTATTCATAAAATTGAATTGAATGAATTTACCAGTAACTGCTGCAGAATGCTACTAAACATTGTACCTACACGGTCCACACCTTACCAAAAACGAGTAAAAGAGAAGGATAGTAAAATTCCTGAATTACATTTTAATAGCACCTTTTTCTTGACGTAGTGTGACCTTGGACGAATAATTATTCGTCCAAGAGTGTGACCCACGAATCTTAATCGTGTGGGAGATCGTGATCTTTTATGAATATTTGATGCTCTGTCTACCCTCTAAGGCACGCAAGCATGCTAACATGAATAAATGAATCGATGTATGTATGTATTTTTGTTATGTACTATTCTACCTACTTTTTATCAAAACCAACCCTAGTGAGTCTGGCAAGATGACGTAATTATTTTTGAAGAAGGCGGGAGTAGTCCTTCTGTAACCACTTTTTATTTTGTGATAAAACATTGAGTATCATGTACGAGTCAGAATTTCTTATCGAGGATTTTACACCATGATAAAGTTGTTCAGTAAGTTGTTAGTTTGGTAGGTGCGGAACCCTAAATAGAACTGACCGGTTAAAAAATAAAGATCTGAATGGTTGATTGAACGAACTTCCGGTGCTAACACCATTTCACACATTGCATTGTTTGATTTAAAACTCGTCCGACATTTGTTTTGAGAAGCAGCGACGTTACCGAATATTCCGATTCTAAAAACATAAATATAGCGTGTCAATTTAAATTTACAGAACGAATATGGCTGCAACCTTGACATGAGTCCATCCAAAGATTATCCTTTTGTCTCAATTGACCAGTAATTGCCGTCGTCACCTCCTCCAGGTCTATTCTGAGCACAATTTGCACTTATACGCGTTCAAATTGCACCTTAACTGTGCAGGGGAAACAGCTCAAATAAGGTCGCCGAGGAACATACTCTGTACAGTAAATACCTATCACGACGCGACGACGCGACGGTTAGAGTAGCTTAGAATTCTAAAAAGATTAGATGGAACTCTAGTCTAAAGTTTCACTAAATTTATTTTCACCCTATAGAAGAACATTATGATTACGACTTGATCTGCATTACATGACTTCTTTCTGATGATTTAGCACTGAGATCTCCAAAATTTTATTATTACGAGTATTTCTGTCAGCTCATATCACCAACCTGTCATAGTCATCTTTCACTGGTTCAAAACAGCAAAACAGCACCCGATTGCCAATCTATCACTATAAATCAAATATGTCGAAACTTTGACGGTAGTTGCGCAGACCCATACTATGCATGGGTCTGGCGTGGATCTAGCAAATACGGGGTTAGAAAAGTACTTCCAATCTAAAAGTACCTGAAGAGCTTTACATACACCAGATAAAGAATGAATACAGAGCTTCCTAAGACTAAGGAAACATTTCTATTTCAGCTAAAAATTTAAAAGACGGACGTACTTTTCAATAAGATTTACGATGTGTGATATTATGACTGTGATGAGATAAGTAAATAATTAATTACTAACAATGGACATAGTATAGAGTTTGTGTTGTGGTGTTTCGTCTGGTGCTGGTGTGATGTTTGTGATGTGTCTTAAATACTGTTTCAAATAGACCTTGTGTCTATTTATACGATCTAACTGGAGTTTGGTGGATATTCTACAAAATGCCTAGAGGTAAGTGCGTTGAAAAGAATCTCGCAATATAAGAAAATTTAAATATGGCGTCACACAGTATTCAAAGAGCTGATTACTTCTTTTATAGTATTTTTAGCAAAACTAACTTGATATTCTGCTGCTATCTGCCCCTGGCTACTTTTTCAAAACGGCTTTTTTTTTCTTTTTTTCCCGTAGTAGTCCCTCCACTCTTACGATAAGTTAGGTTTAAAGAAGTTTTATTCTCACTAAAGACCTACGGTCACTTACATGAGAAAAGAACTTAAATAACATTTTTTTAGTTCGAATTGCCGTTCACATTTTACAATAAATTGTAATGATAATGTAAACATTATCATTATTATATCAATGTAGGTAGGTTACAATATCGATAGAACGTTCAATTTTGTAGTATTCAACGTAACATAGAATGCTCACCCAATTTAAACTCATGAACCACCTGTAAGTATTTAATTTAAACTGAAATTTACGTTTTCAAAATGTGCTCGGATAGTTTGTACTTAAACACGTTAAAGGATTTAATATTTTTGATTGCAGAGGGTAGTCTATTGTAAATGTTTGCTCCATCGTAAGTAATCATTTGTTTGCCGTAGTTAGTTCTGGTTTTTGGTAGGACTAAGTAGCTTGCACGTCTGGTTGCAACATTTTTCTGAAACCAACTGTCACAAACTTTCGCATTCATGATTATTAATATGATAGACCGAACAACAGTAAAACTATAAAATAATGATCATATTGATCAGTTATTACGTTATTTTTTCATAATAAATTGTTTTGGTATATTTTTAACAATATCATAACTTTCCATTCAATCAAACTACGGACTTCCTTGTTATTACCTTACCTACTGCATTAGCATCGGCAGGTACCTTGGCACCTATTACCACAATGACTTCTAATTACGTAGCTACGTATGTTATATTTTACCCTATTGAATATTAAATATGACTCAGTTTTATTAATACCGCAGTCAAATAAGTACTACCAACAAGTCAAGTATTAGTTAAATAATACAATGAGCAACTATACCTTGCGTAATCGTGTTAAGTGCGCAAAAAGAAAGTCAGTGTTTAAATAACATTTTTCTAACATAACTTATTGAGTCACCTCACTCATTCCCATAGTACAACTAGATGCATACGATTTTTCACTTGTAATGAAAAATACTTTTTCGACTTTAATTTGTCTATCGGTGAATGATAAATTGCGAACCAAGGGTTAAAAAAGAAAACACCATTTTTTTTACTACATAATATATTCAATTTCTTTTAACTGTTTAAATCCTAATCACTTTGCGTATTTACAACGTTAACCGTTTTGCTATGCGGAAATAATCTAAAGCCAATTCTTAAATCTTTAGACCCCTATTCATATACAAAGATGTACCTAGCCAAGTATCTTTGTAAACTGGTCACGTTGTAGTTGTCACATGTGTAGGAGTAACCAGTGGCATCGTAAAGCTCAATCTTCAATTGATTCGTCCACCGTGCAATTGCGTGTAATGTGTCTTAGTGAGTAATGAGTTGAGTTGACGACGGGCACAATAATACTTACTTGCCCACTATTACTATACAGGGTGTAACCGAAAGAATAAACGTATGAAAAAAACAGCTTAACTGAATTGGCTAGTTTTTTTTTATGTTCGAAGTAGTTTTATAGAAAAAATTGAAAAGTTGTCCGTGAAATCCGAAATTATGGGAAAAGCTGTAACTTATTTTTTCTAGGGAATTTATGTATGGACTCAAGCCGGAAACTTCTGTCGTATCGTATCAGCTAGTATAAAGTAGTAGTGATACTAAACAATACTTTCCAAATGAAAGATTAAATCCTACATATAAAATTGACCTATTAAGACACTCACTTCATGTCTTGCCTTTATTCGACTTATGCATCCTGTGATTCCTGTTTTGACTATGATCTTTATTGCTTGCTCAATATTATTTTGGCTTTCTGTTTCATCCTGCTTAACTTTAGGTACCTTAGTAAATACATTTTCCATTAGGTAGTTTCCAGTTAGATAAAAATGAATAATTTTCTGGAACATTCTGTATACTGTTGATATACTGTATGTTTATAAACACGTTCTGACTTATTTACTCTCGTGATCACACCAAACTGATGGTTTTAAAGTAAACTGTGTTAACTTGGTTCGGTAATATACTAAACAAACATAACAAATGTAACGTGAAGAAGGGTCAAATGTATAAGTACCTAGTACTTACTTGTGCTGGTAGCTACAAACAAATACACAAAATAGTCCAAAGAATCTTTTATTTTAGTATTAGGCATCTAACAAATCTTGAAAATAAAAAATATATAAAATTTATACTATTTCAACGAACTGCAATAAATTTTCTCACGCCCTTACAAAAAGAAAATTCATCAGCTTTCCAGATTTAAGTTAAAATGAAAAGTGCAAGAACTTTCGTACCTGCTTGGAATTCCATTAATCACAGTGCAATGATTTGTTTAAAATATGAATCTTCAGTTTAATTAAAGTTGCCGATAGATTAATATCTGGAGAACCATCTGATGCTTGGAGCGGCGGCGAGCCGGCAGGGCATAACAGATGGTTGTTTCATTAAACATTTTGTTCCGTCCCGCAGTTAAACTGACGTCATCTTAACAAGTGAACGACTGTTTCACACGGGGAGAATTCTTTACGAATTATTATTATAGTGTATAGTCTTACTGATTGACTGACTGACAGATCAACGCAGGGCCTAAATCACTGGGTCTAGAAACTTGTTTGGACAGTTGGTTGAAACTTGAATAAGGACTAAATTTTTAGATATTCACTTTAATCAGATTTCACTTGTGGTGATCCACTGAAGAGGCACCATTATAATGCCTATACATAGACTAAAGAATACTGATATTGCTAAAATATGTATATGTTGCTAATATTTGATATTTCGGTTAATTGCTGTGTTTTTGAAGGAATATATTAATTTGCGTATTGTTTAGGCAAATAAAGATCTTAAGTAATTTTAACTGAAATTGGACGTGTTAGAAATTTAATAGATATGAGCGTATATTTAGTGTATGTAATAAGTGTTGCTACAAACTACTTGTGAATATAATTATTGCGATAAACTAGGGCTCGGCCTAACCGTAGAGCTGTGTTTGACATAATGTTACTTAGATTTTGTTTCACCCATCGCCGTCGCAAGCGTCTGTTTTCGTGATCATTAAAATTTCAATGAATTGCGCTCGAGCAGCTCGTGTTTCTTCGATCATGCCCTCTTCTTCCTTTCTCTCAATTAAAATACGGTCGCTGTAGGCTATAAAACAATCACGGATATCAAAGGAACACTTTTCGTTGAGCATTTATTTAAAGTTGAAAGAAGAAAAGTTAGATAGGTGACTTTTCTTTTTTGCATTTCCGTTACAACTTAGAATCATCTATTGTAATTTTGATTACGTCTTCACGGAGAGAAAACTTCATTAGCTACAAGGAAATAATATTAAAAATTATTAAAATTTTAGTGATTCCCAGGACAATTAAATTACTGTAACGGTTAGAAACGAGTTTTACTTATTGCATTTACTAACGGCAAAAGACCAATTTCAATTGGAATAACAATTTTAGTTTACTAACAATGAGTAAATTCTTTGTGAATCCAAATAATGTAACATGCTTACTTTTAATAGGAATTACAAAAACGATACGTTAAAATTATGAAACTGCTGTTGTATCTAGTGTTTTATTTTTTGGTTTTACGAATCGTGTTATTAAGATTCACAATTTTAGGTGTGTAAATAATAAAATCGTGTTGTAATAACCAGTATTTTTCATAAGCCCTATTATAATTGTGACTTGACATTACATATCGGTCGGTGTAGGCTATAAAACAATCACGGATATCAAAGGAACACTTTTAGTTGAGCATTTATTTAAAGTTAAAAGAAGAAAAATTAGATAGGTGAGTTTTCTTTTTTGCATTTCCATTACAGCTCAGCATCATCTATTGTGATTTCTATTACGTCTTTGAACGTGTGAAACTGGAAATTGATATCTATGACAACACAGCCTCGATTTTGAATTCATAATGGTACAACACATTAGAAGGATCGCAGTATGTTTACAGAACCCTGACGAAGTAGATATCTTCCAATCTCGTATGACGATTTCGTCGACGAGCGAGGTTGATTAGTGGTCTCCAGTTTCAAGTTGACACCACTTGAATCAATGGACTGCTATTGGCTCATGGTTTAATCGTTTATTTTATCAGCTGTAGTCATGCGCAAGATGTCTTGAGAACCAAGCTTGTGACTATAAACCAACACATTTAAGTAGAGCTAGGTTAACCCCAGTTGTCTTGATAAAGTTGTGTGTCGTAAAATGGTCGCGTATCATTTCTGTTAGAGTGCATCTGGATGACGCATTGATATTATATCGTAATGACAGTGGTAGACATCCCAAGTTCATATTTTTGTCAGCAAAAGCCGTTTTTTTACATATTGAACCTCGAACTGATTAGGTATTCGGACTCCCGTGAATGTTTTTATTACTTAACTTTATTTTATATGTCAAGTCAATCTTTAATTGAATGAATAGTGCGTAGTCCAATGATGATGATGATGATGATGATGGCGGAAGCGGTCAAACACGTAGGATTCGCAATACGCGTGCGTCCACAGCAGTAAACAAGACAATTAGTAAAATTCATAAGATTCTATTCGATTCTATTTAACTGACGAAATATTTCAGAGAGAGGCAAAGCTTCATTACACAACGATGTTTACGAGAAAACTAATGTGATACAGAGCTGATTATGTAATCTGCCGATGCACCGATAACCTTTGGAGCAAAGCGATTCAAGAGTCAACGAATCAACTAACATAATGTTCAGACCTACCAACGTGTCCAAAATTATAACTGCGGCCACCAACTTTCAGAACTGCACCGATCCTTTGAAATACTATTTTATATTACTACTTAGCGCTGCCTTTAATTTTTTTCACAGATAAGTTAGGAGGTTTGTAGAGCACCCTGCTACTAGTTACGCTCGTAAGAAATCGAAGATGAGAAACAGCCGAGGGTAAAACATGTCGTACAAAAACCCCTAACGTCTTTAACGAGGGGCTCGAGCCTACCTTTAATCAGAGCGAGAACGAGTTGGTGTATAAACGCAGGCTATTTCTAAAACGTTTTTTTTTTCCTGACTGTTCTATAAATTTGAATTGGTAAATACGTAATAACTACGATACAAATACCGGAAATCCATTAATCAAATTATAAGCTAATATCCTAGGCTGATATAATAAATAAACAACATTTCATTAATTATTTAAATATTCGTGATCACCAACGATCTCTGTACGGATAACTAACTATATATTCGTGCCTATTCGTTTTTTGTTACGTATATTATCTATTTTACTATTTATTTCCGATATCTAAATGATAGTCCAGAGTGAACATTTACGTGTAGGAAGAACATAGGAAGAACAATCATCATTGAACTTGCATAAACAGGAAGCAGTTAGTATTTAAATAAATACGAGACTTTGAGCGCAACTTATTGTTGCTTTACTTGTGACGGCTAAATTACAGTCGTTAGATAAACAAGACCTTTAGGTTTCTACAAAGTATTGGCATTGGTTGTACTTACAAATATTTATTATTTATCTTCAAATGGATCGAAAATTATTCTTGTGAGTTTATTTTCGTGTTCATGCTTGGATTAGGTGATTCAAAACGACCTACCTAGACGAATAGATTTAGCTTCAGTTAGTACAAAGAGTATATTAATTATGTGCTTCTGTCTAGCAAAATAACAAACATACAAATTCAATCCTTGACTAAAACTCAAACTAAAGCTTTGTATTTAAACATACAATCTCCTTAGTTTATTTCAAGTATTCCTATGGTTCTCCAAAAAGATCTGTCTGAGGTTTCTGATAAATAAATTACTTTCATTCCATCAATATTTTGGTACCTGTTCAACTTTCTCGAAGGACTCTACATGTTACGTATTTGACTTTATTCAAGAGCTCTTTATAGTATTTGCATGCAAATATTAATCTGTTCTCATTGTAGCCGTTTTGACCTCCAATTTACACTTACATCGTTTGCCTTCAAATATTATGATATTTATTACGGTCATTATAAACTGAAGTAAATACTTGTCACTCTCGCCTTAAAAAAGTTTTCCCTTGAACAGAAGTTTTGTTGAAATATAGATTTATGTTCTGCATAAGAATACTGTTTTTATCGACTGCCAAAGAATACAGTTAAATCAAAGTCATTATCGGAGTGTACTTTCAACAAAACTCACCCTACTATTTTTTAATGAAAATATGTATACCACACAACAGGGTCCAAACCACTTTTTCCTTGTTTTATGCAGTCCAAAGTGGACCGGTTATTAAGTTTAATCTGCAACAATGGTCGCATCAATTTGTGTTTTCTTCTTGCAGGCGACGCCGACATGTCGCTGAAGCAGGGCAGCGGCACCGGCAAGGTCCACTTCGGCGGGCTGGACGATGTGTCCCTGTACGGCACTCCAGTGGAGCCGGCGCCGCCCGTCTCCGACGCCAAGCAGGGCTTCCTGCGCAACCAGCTACAGGCGCTCTTCCAGCCCACGGACAACAAGCTGGCCATGAAGCTGTTCGGCTCCAAGAAGGCGCTGATGAAGGAGCGCATCCGGCAGAAGGCGGCGGGGCACTGGGTCATACATCCGTGCAGTAGTTTCAGGTGGGTTTACGGTTAAGATCGTTTATGTTGTGTTTCGGGTGAGCAGCACTCATCATATTTCAGCTTACACTGCTGGATAAAAGCAAGGAATGTTCAGACTTGCGTTATTTGCATCCAACAGCGGCTTAGTGCGACCTTCACGAAATCGGTGGCCCACCTTATACTTAGGCAGCTATATATTTTTTATGATAACTAAACTAGTAATGAATTTGAATTGAATTGATGCTTGTAATAACGCGAGGTAACAATACGAAAATACAATGTACCGCACCTATTGAAAGGTTCTAGTCACCTGAAATCTGTTGTACCCGATCTCCGGCAATACAGAAGGTTTTACTGTAATCGGTAGTACCGAGAACATAGATTGGTATCTCCATTATAAAATAACCTTTTCAAGTAAAACCCCTCGCCGCGCCGCCGCCGCGCGCCGCCGCCGGGAAAAACGTATATTTTCTTATGCAAATAAGAAACATATATTTTTTTTCAACTTCATCCCTATGCAGTTTTACATAATAATAAAGCTGATACACACCTATTATATAGGCTCGTACTTATAATTATTGATGAATGCAGGTGTGACGAACTTATTTTTGGCGTGGCCGGTGACGAAACATAAACGCATTTTACGTACAAATGAGAGCCATTCATCAGGCGACACGACACGAATGTATTAAAATTTGTACTCCCAAATCCCAGTTTACACAGTACATTTTGTTCGCACTGGGGAAATATTTAAGCCGGTGCTTGCTTCACGCGACGAAAAATTTATGTAAACTGGCTAGAGTCGTAAATTTTGCGTTAGTTTTGTCACGCAAGAAGCGCATCGTATTAGGTTAAATAAAGTGCCCGCAAAAGGGTTTACGTTTCGAAATGTCAAGCATGGCACTAAATACAGTCTTCTAACGCAAGGTCACTTTAGCATATCAAAACCTTAAAAGTCACAACATTTTTACCACTCCGGCTCCCTTTTACTTTTTCTCCGTTAGTTTAGATCATAGCTTCCCTTTATAAGTCTGTGAAGGCCGATTTACACTTCGACAAGTAGCAAGTGCGAGTTGCGAGTTAACTTAATCGGTCAACTTAAAGGCCAGTTTATACTTTGACAAGTACAAGTGTGAGTTGCAAGTGCGAGTGTTTCCTTGGCAACAGGAAATAATATGCTTTTTGACAACAGGGGGATATGAATATGACACTTTTGTTTTGACAACTGTACTTGCAACTCGCAACTGTACTTGTCAAAGTATACTAAACTGGCCTTTAGATAATATTATGAGATATTATATAAATTGTAATTATAATAATACATAATTATGTAGTTCTAAATGAACTTCGCAGATTCTCGAGGTCGAGGTATTAAAAGCTTTTCCTTCCTCTCGTTTACATTTCCGACCTAGTAATGTTCGTAATAAACTTGACTTCAAAGTCAAAAAGGTAACGAATGTAACAATCTATTATGCAGAAATATTGCATTAATTTTCTTTCGCTGGGCCCATATTTGCATGCTTATTATATTTTTCCTCTGCAAATGCCGGTACCTGATCATATTTCATTATTTATGATGATACTTTCCCAGCCAACTCACGAATGCTACAAGAGTCATATTAAATATTAAAAGTTCATGTCATTTCAGTCCTAGTTCACATCCACTTTACATCTAGCATTTGAATTTGTTATGTGTTTCCACATCGTTCGTGTGATGTTATATTAATTAGTAAACATACATACATTCAAACTAAAATCCACTTGTTATGATTGAGACGCATTTCATCTAGATTTATCATTAGATCAATACTTTCATGCGATCTCGTTGGTTCTTTTTTCAGAAAGTCTCAAATAATTTTAGATTATTCTTAACTTCAAAAATATCCAGTGTGACTCTCTGACTCATGAACTAAAAAAACTCGCTGATACCATGCTGAAAAATCAAAAACAAACCGCATTCGTAACAATTAATTAGTATGATTAGTAAATAATGATGGATGATACCTACATATACAATTGAAACAAACATCCTACCAGGTTAGGTCTATATTAAATGAATAGTAGGAAAGTTATACCAAAGTTCAATAGAATATTAAATGTCTAATATTGAACTAGCCCCACAGTACTAGTATCAAATCAAACTGAAATACCAAATTCTCTAGAGTCACTAAGTCCAGTGGGTCAGGCAGAACCTTGGCACATTTGCCATATGACTCCAAAGCCAAGTTTTTCCCTTGGTAAATATTTGCGTTCTTCGGCTTATAACATAAACTATCATACAAACAATTACGTCAATTTATTCCTCCACCTCCATTTGCTGCGTGACAGAAGGATTTAACACGTTTTCTGTTACGAGAGTTAATGAAAGTGCCAGTACTTATCTCCCAACTCTTCTCCAAGATGTTGGATCCTGGGTCTCGGTTGAATAGGGGATCGGACAGTAATCAGATTAAAATCTAAAATGTACTTATATAGATAAAATATACTGTTTTACGATTATTTATCTAATAATAATTTAATATAATTAATTTAAATATTTTTAATTAAAGAAATAAAATGTTGTTATTTACAATATTTATTATCTGTACTGAAACACCAATCACAGTGCGTGACGTCAGATGACATAACGTGGCGTTTTGGCGGGATTTTTAACAAACAATATTAAAACATGATTTTGAGTACCTAAAAGGCTATAAATAAATACAATTTTATTTTTTATGGGAATGAGTATCCATAAAGATTAATTTAAAACACTTTCTGAAAATTTTGCCGATCCCCTATTTTCAACGTCCTTCATGTCTCTTCGCAGTCAATTCTTATCAGAATCTAATCTGGTTCGTTGTTATTCAAATTCCTCTCTTGCAAAAACCATCTCTTTTGTACTCCCGCAATAATTTATCAAATAATCATGTTTCGATTCACCGTATGACGTACTCGTTTAGTCACCGACTGATCAAAATGTCCAGCAGAGCGTTCAGAATGGTCTCAATTTGAGTTGCCAGATGGTCACATTGTACCAAAGTACATATTTTTAAATACACCGTGAAATATTGTTTGATTTCCGTTAAAGGGAGAGTTCAGTCCATTAAACTGAACAACTTTCCCCAAGGAACATGGGCTGAAAAATAAAAAATAAAAATGCATCCCCCATAGTATATCAATCAGTTGGCCGCGCGGTTTTCTATGAAAGGGCCAATTTTTTGGTCGTTTTGCAGCCCATGTTCCTGAAATTACATTGAGAAATATTATTCGTTTCAAACCCTTCGCGACGGTAATCAGATCAGTCCATGTAATTGAAATACTCTCCTTAAGAAACATAAGTACCTAGTACCTAGTCAGATGGAGAAAAAATGCATCACGCCCATAGTAAATAGTAGGCCGCTTTGTATGAAATGAAAGCCCTTGGCCCCTTTGTCGTTTTTCCGTCTTGGTTCCTTGGGAAATGTTGTTCAGTTGCGTGCTCTCGTAAAGGGCTTAATACAGTATAAGGCTTGAAGTCTTAATTTTTTCGGTTCACTTATCATGATCAGTATGTGGCAACACAGGTCTTGATGGAGTGTTGGAGTGGCAACACGTGAAGTTATAATTCGATGGGCATAGTTGATTGCCGACCGCAACTATTACGTTTTCCGCAATATCCACACCATGGTTTGTCATGCCATGACCTTACATTGCGTTTATGCGATTATTACGTACCTACTCGTGGATTTGCATGCAAAACTGTATGTACTGTATTGACACTGATACTACTTTGTGTACTTATTGATAATATTTGATCAATACACAGTCGGTCAGTTTTTGATCTATCAGATTAAATTATTTAGTTGGCGATTACTCCACGGACAAGAGCCTTGCTCTTAAATTTATTTTAATTTGTTTATTTTGCTCTTATACTATACAATATATACTGTAATTGTTTTTTTTTAATTAGGTCCGTGCTTTCTCATAGTTTCTGTTGTATCATGCAACAATGTAATGTAATTAAATTCAAAGCTTTCGTGTTGGATGTTACGCTGAAACTATTCTAGCCAGATTATTTGTATCGACACTATTTCTACAGACCATTGAAAGCAGGTCGATTTTAGAAAACATAGACAGCCAGGGACTTGACGTAGAAAAATGTACTTACTTACCGTGTATTTTATTTTATATACCGTTTATGATGTTTTTCTTTTTTACTTTCTTTCCAATATTTTATGTAAATAAATGTTTTCTTTTTCTTTCTTTCTTTTTTTTCTACTACGACAGAAAATTATAATCACCTGACAAATTCCTTACACCTAAGTGTAATTTAAAAAAAAGTGTTGTAAATCTGCGACCCAGTCCAGCTGATTGTATATCAACAGCCGCGATAGGGCGGAGTTGTCGAAACCAGACCCGGGTCGTGTTTTCCGAATCGTTAAACAACGTAAATGAATAATCGAAGCCGCGCCTGCCCATGTTCTGCACGCTCGTGCATGTTTCTAATGATTATGCCACGTAGCAAGTACGTGGGTAGACGGTAGTAAAGAAGAAAAAAAAAATGTTATGTTCTAAGACCTACTATACGATAAATGTTTAGATGTGAAAAACGTCTGGTGAACTATTGTTCCAAATCAGCGGAGTAGATTGTAATTAAGACTTATGTATGATTCTTTATATATTTAAAAGAATGGTGCAAAAAATAGGTACGATTCTAGTGGAGTTTCTTCCGGCCATTCTTTTCCACAGCGAGCGTATTCTACCCATAGTAGTGAACGTGCCAACCAAGATGGCTTTGATAAAGATATTTTTTATTTTAAAGCTATACTAAATCAAATTCCTTCTTGACCATCGTGTGGATTTTAAGGTCGACAACTGACCTCACAACTGACTTCGGTAAATAACAGCAGGGGCCCTAGGGTATTTAACGGTAGTACTTTAAACAAAGCACGGAGTCGTCTTATTTTCGGAAAATCGTGTATTTCAGTCTGCAATGTCCTAACCTAACTGGGAAAGTCTCACCAATGTTTTGTTTGACAGTCTGGGATTTCAACACTAGTCCCCACTGTGGGATTCGGTCATTGATGATTCGGTACTAAAATATACTGATAGATAGCATGAGCCGAAATTGCATCAAACTTGACTATAAACACTTTTTGGTTTTTGGATATTTCGACTATGTTGCAATAATAGTCATGATAACGGCAGAACTCATTAAAAAAGCTTATTTTAAACCAAAATCGTGGTAATAGCCTGGTAGATATGTGTATTACTGATAACAACTTTTAAACGAACTACTTCTCAAGATATGATGATCATGCGTCGTGTCATGTAATAGCAACACAACTGATTTCAACACTACGTCATACGTCGACACACAAAAGTGTCATTCACTACGGAATCATACCTAAATGGTCAATCAAATCGATAGGAAATTAGCATGCAAATTAATGGTAATGCCTTTAGCAAATTGCTTATCAAATAGACACGAGTTTCCATAATAGCAAATAAATCGTATCACTTGATTGGTGTAGGTATAAATATGCACATATTGGATTTAGCACTTAGTATTCAATCGCCACCTTCTTACCTACCGCATAGCAAACGCGATCACGTGCTCATTGAGTGCTTTACCATCGACTTCGGGAAATTTGATGGAATGTACGTACAAGGCATTTACGTGCATCAACTTTTGATGTATGTTCGAAATCAATTTTCGCAAGCAGCTGCGGTGACATGAATACGCAATGACCTAGCGCGTCTAGTAAAAGGCACTAGACTAGAGAATACGATATGGAACTCAACTCTTATTGCCTTCGGTTACATCCGGACGTCGCAGGTGTAGGCTGAAGCCTCGACATCAATAAATAATTCATTTAAAAACAACTTGCACGTTAAAGGGATGGCGGTGCGGGAGAACAAAGTTTAGGTTGAGATTGAAATGTGAAGGTCACTGTAATTTATTTATATTTCTTTTTTAGGAATAAACACTCTTTCCGCCACGTCTTCAAATTGATAAACCAACGCAATTTTCTCTAGTAGAGAACAAGAGTAGAGAATATCATATCAAATATTGCGATCTGCAACGTGTTGTAAATATTTCACCATAGTAAAATCGGTCATAAATAACGTGTATTTTATACGAGAGTCACGCATTTTTTTATGACGAACTGCTTGCGTGCGATGACTCCAAGTTTAGTATTCATTATACTATAGGTATAGAGCCAATTCACAGCTGTTCTGTTTCTGTTACAATGTTAGGTAATACAATCGAAATTGCTATTTGGTTGCATTTACTTGCTTTGCTTCTGCTAAATGCCTTTTACTGGAGTTCAACCCAAAATATTCGATATACTGTTCTTTTGTTTTTAAACTTCGTCTTTCTGTTATCTTGTTGTGATTTCTCAAAATTTAATGCCATAGTAATATTTAAGTGATTGAAATCGTAGATTCGCTCACTTCACTCACGTTGCCAAACATACTTTTATTTCTTTGCGTTTTTATTTTACGAGTATATTGGTTAAAAAAGTGTTATAAATGGAATTCTTTACCTGAAGTTGGGAGATATGTTTTTAAGATTCACTATGTATATGATGGTGGATATGATAAATTCAAACAAATTAAAGACCCACGACATTTATATGAATATTACAGAAAGCCAAAGGCTATGTGCGTGCTACTAAGAATATTAATAGACTTCGCAAAAGCGCAACTCAACTCTAAACATCCTACAGTATAAACCGGTGATATCTACCTCCAATTGACAAAACGAGGTTCCTCTGAGCGAGTTTCCTGAAGTGTGGAATGATTTATTTGCACGTGAGATTCGAGATGCTTTAAATTCGAAGCAATGCAGATATTGAGTACACTATTAATACATCGCCCAACCCGGACCCAGCGTGGTCGACTATGGCCTAATCGCCCTAGTTCAGGGTAGGCTCGAGCCCCTCGGTGGGGACGTTTATGAGCTGTTTATGATTAACACGTTGTTGTTTGAATGGCCTAAGTATGCAGATTTTGACCCCTATAGTTCCCAGTTCCATGACACTTTCTTTGATTCCGTAAGTTCCGTAGATTCCGTAACAACGCAAAACAATTCGTTCGTTGAGACTGAACAATCTATATACATTTTTTTTTTACTGTAGATCTCAACTTGTTAATTTTCACATACAATATAGGTTGTGATAAATTCTTAACCAGCACGTTTGGCGTTACCGAACCTTCCTAAATTTAACAAAACTCATGGTCAAAAGCCACACAGTTTCGTTAAAAATGTTCGTATACCTTCATGAAATGTTCCCTAGACAAACTCGCCTGCATGTAAAATGAATGCTCGAGTGTACTGTGTGCTAGCGTGTATTGTATGCAAGTATGCGCCTTATTGTATGGTCATTACGTACTCTGCCATACCATTGTTCTATCAATAAGCTACAATAGCTTTTGATGAACGACGACGTCGCTTTGTTGATTTCATTAATGGTTGCATTGCATGGGGCTCTGCACAAGATTGCTCTGTGATTTCAGTTTGATGATATGGTCTGCAGTTTCTAGAATGCAGCTAAAGATCTAATAGGATCAAGGAGAGTAGTGTTTCAGTTATTTGGATAGTAACAATTATTTATACCTCACAGCAACTCACTTTATAACCAGATCAAAGCTATAATATCAAATCAAATCAACGGCCCGTTATAGTCCACTGCTGGACTATGAGCCTCCTCCACTTAAGTGGAGGGTTTTGCCATAATCTTCACGCTTGGCAGGCGGGTTGGAGATCGCAGATTAAAAGGTTACTGTAACAGAGAGCGCTGCTGCCCGTTCCCTGTTCAATGTGTAGTCCCTAAGTCACCTCTTACGACACCCACGGGAAGAGTAGGGGTTGGTGACAAATGTATTCTACTCAGCCGTCACCACACGGGGATTATATAATATACTATCTCAGAAATACTGAGGGGTGTTTTTCGAAGGATATGCAATAAAATTAGCTATTATTGGGATATTGACTATGATGATTGGTCTGTTTGATTTTGAACACTAGATTTTTTGTCTTATAAGTAATGTTCCTTTCCTGTATTTGTCTTCAATTTCAAGTTAAATCGTTGTTTTGTTTTTTTATTTGGTACCTGAATATAGAATAGTATTCTACTGGTAAAAAAATAAATCAAATTTAGCTTGTCAATTAAGTTGTAACCTATCGAATTAAATTCCCGTAGATGCAGAATTATCGACTAACCCGTATGTATCGATATCGATCCAGTTGAGTCGGTCGTACGTATCTAATCACCACATCGCGCTCGGAAGCTGTCAGCGTCGCTAGATAAACCTCTCTGGAAACTCTGTCTATATTCCATTGAGCTATTCTGATGATGTTATAATAATATTATTTATGTAATCTGTGTTACGTAAAAGTATATCTCAATTTCCGGTTTAACACCCATAAAATTATGTTGTTCCTGCTGTAGTGTTACTAATACATGCTCATGCAGATTTCAACATGCAGACGAGTTTCAAAACCTCGTATCCCATAAATTCCCGCTTCATGTACTGCAAATAAGCTCGTTTTAATAGGAAATTAGAATTAATGATTCCTGCTAAATTATAACCCGCGACGAGATTAGCGCTGGGCTTATTTGGCGCCCAGCACGGGACCGACGCTATTAAATTTTGAAGCGTGATGAAGTGCTTTAGATAATAATGGTGCCATTTATAATACTTAAATAAGTGTGATCTTTAATACATATTTAATATATTTAAATTTATTTTTCAATACACCTTGATCGAATATTGAACTTACGAAGGCAGTAAACTGTGCGGTAAATGCGTTTTACCGCACTAGTGCGATTTTATTACAATACGGTCTTCAAAATTGTTATTCAGTCAGGATCATTTTGACAATAAAAAATATTTAAATCCATTCATACAATTTTATATTTTTTATTTCAACAATTAAATATTATCAGCCAGTAATATTTTAATTATAAAAATAAAATTATCTCGATTTAACAAAAAATCAATTCGTAGAGGCTGCATGTCCGTCAGAGCCTTTTCTCCGTAATTATTCTTATAATAAAAAAGAAACTACTACCTATCGTTTTGTGGTTAGCGCAAAATTTGTATTTTCATTTTATTGTTTAACATTGAATGTTGTTTTATGAGTTATTAAGTGTTGATATTTAATGATAAATGTGAATAGTAAGGATACTCAAACTGCGCGCGATACTATAGTTGAAATAAAATAAGTATATATCTGGAGACATCTCACACAAGAGCATCAATCTGAAGAGGTACAGCCTGTACTATCGATATCAGGCAGCTGATATACATTACATTATATCGCGCCCAGTTTGAGTATCCTTACTATTCTCATTTATCATTAAATATCAACACTAAAACACTCATAAAACAACATTCAATGTAAAATTTTACAAATTTGGCTCCAACTACAAAACGATAGTATGTTTCTTTTTTATAAGCATAATTACGGAGAAAAGGCTCTGGCGGACATTCAGCCTCTACGAATATTATTTGTTAAATCGAGATAATTTTATTTTTATAATTAAAATATTACTGGCTGATAATATTTTTGATACAATTTGTTGAAATAAAAAAATATAAAATACTTTTCTCATTGTATGAATCGATTTAAATATTTTTTATTGTCAAAATTATCCTGGCTGAATAATAAATTCTGAAGACCGTAGGAATTAAAAAAAATTGTATTAAAATCGCACTAGTGCGGTAAAACGCATTTACCGCACAGTTTACTGCCTTCGTAAGTTCAATTTTCGAGCAAGGTGTATTGAAAATATATATTCAAATGCACAACATCCAGACGCAAAGAAAAGAGGGGCGTAGCTAAGCCACGGAACCAATAAGCTATTTAAAATTTAAATACAGTCCGTCTGTATGTATGGATAGAATAGATCCATAAGCTATTTTATGTTTTTCCTTTTCAGACCACCATGAAGCTATTTATATAGAGCGCTGATGTATATTATAGTAAGTCAGTTTCACACGTCCGACAAGCTGCAGTAACAACACGTCGAGTTATCGGCCTGCTTCCGTCGCGTCGCGCCGTATCAGAGCCGTGTTTACAAACACCGCCGCCAGTCTCGCCTGCGACTCAGTACCACCACCAAATACTAAGTAAATTAGTATTGCTGGTAGAAAATATTCTGCAAATTATGTACCATCGGATTCATAAGTGGAGTCATATCGCGTCTATCTTAGTGTATTTACTTTGAAATATATTTTTTAATAATATAACCGCTTTCGTAATTTTTAAGGTAATTTCACAACGTTTTATTTTATAATAATAGTTCTAGATGTTATCAATCTTAGTAGCCAGTCGAACTTGCTGTCTGTATAAAAGCGTAATTTGCGAATAAGTAATCAAATAAATTCACATAATTAGTATTGCAGTGTTTCAAACTATTTCAAACTAACTCAGTGATTCTAGAAATAACTTTCTTTTGGCAACGACAAGATGTAGGTCATAGTCAAAGTTACTATATTAATTCTGTAATACATTCGAAGTGAATCTAGAAATTACGAGACGAAGTTAATTGGTTATAGCTCAGAGTAATAATAATGTCCTACGAACAAGCTATAGTGATAAATTCAAGAGGTCAAAGCCGCCCATCGATCTCAATGAAGCCATACAGTTGCCGCCCGCTCAAATAGAATCAATCTTTGTTACAAGGATACTTCTTTCTGAGATGAGTAAACGGATAGTGGACAAAAGGCAACCTAGAGCGTAAGACTCGGTAACGACGCTAGTTTTCTGTAGTGTTTGTTTTTACAGAGGAAAACCGTTAGATTGTGGATTAAACGGCATGGTGATACTGGAGATATACATCGTCGGTTACGTTGTACCAGGACCAATAAACGTAGTCCAATAAACGAGGACATTCGTTGTATGGAGAACTCCGAGAAATTTCTCCGCCTATGAAACTTGGCATGTGATGAAAGTAGTTAATCTGGGGGCACGGCAGTGCCCCCGCCAAGTCGAGCAAAAAAGCGGCACGGCCGTACCATACTTTTCTCGAAGCAGTTCAGGCCATTTTCGACCCCCCTATAACTTCGTTGTGGATAAAACTAGAAGCCTGAGTTTTCAGTAACCAAGCAGGCATTGTATAAATACGGTATATTTCAAATTTCAATCAATTTGAACCAGTAGTTTATGAATTATAACTAGTCAAAGTTTCTTAATTTTGTCACTCACTGACTGACTGACCGATCATCAAAACTCTAAGGCACTTCTAGCAGACATAGAAGCTTCAAATTTAGAATGAAATTAGTGTTTAGTGTATAAACCAAGGAAAAACTAAAACATTTTGCAATTTCGGCCCAGTTTTCTAGATACATCATTTGCTAGACAACTTTGTAATCCCATATAAATCTTGGGGCATTATATAGGATTACAAAGTTACATTTGCAGTAAATGAATCAGTGTACCTGTATAATGGAATATAATTTAATAAGAGGTGCAGGGTAGGTGTAGGGTAGGTGTAGGGTAGGTGTTGGATAGGTGTTGGATAGGTGTAGGGTAGGTATAGGGTAGGTATAGGGTAGGTGTAGGTTAGGTGTAGGTTAGGTGTAGGGTCGGTGGAGCGTAGGTGTGCATTTTTACATTGTGTTTTCATGCGATCTACAAAAAGAAATGAGATGCCATCAAAAACATAACTTGTAAAAAAACCAAGTCTCACACGCAACTTAGTCTACCGTAAAAAGTTGTGAGATCCATGTAATACCAAGTCGGTTAATTTATTTAGTCCCTACTTAAGAGTCCTTCTGTCTTAAGTTATTACGTAATTAGCTCACCTAACAACATCTTATAGTGACCAGATCAATATTAAAAATCTCTTATGTTTTAAATAAATACATAGATTGACTTGGCAATCGCACTAAACAATCAAATTTAATATAATAATGTATTAATTGTGAGATACATTATGTTTTCATGCGATAAATACATAGATTGACTTGGCAATCGCACTAAACAATCAAATTTAATATAATAATGTATTACTTGTGAGATACATTGTGTTTTCATGCGATTGCCAGGTCAATCTATGTATTTATTTAAAATATAAGAGATTTTTAATATTGATCTGGTCACTATAAGATGTTGTTAGGTGAGCTAATTACGTAATAACTTAAGACAGAAGGACTCTTAAGTAGGGACTAAATAAATTAACCGACTTGGTATTACATGGATCTCACAACTTTTTACGGTAGACTAAGTTGCGTGCGAGACTTGGTTTTTTTACAAGTTATGTTTTTGATGGCATACAGTTTACAGATCTACAATAAGCTAATAAATTTTGTAACGATTAGTTAGGTATTTTTACCTAAACATGAAAATCGTTTATAACTCTCTGTGAAAAATTCCTCAGACTGAAATACTTTCTGTATACGTACGTATGTACTACTTAGAATAAATATGTAAAGGCATCCGACATTTTTTCGATTTCAGAGATACCACAAATTTAACTTTTAACATTTTGCACTATAACTTCTACTGAAGAATTGCTCGACCTAGAGCTGAAGTAAGACTGAGACTACTTTAACGTTGCAATAATATGATTCGGTAACGACGCTAGTTTTCTGTGGGGTAGTGACCACGCTGGCCCAGTGCAGGCTGGTCGACTTCACACACAACCTTTAAACTTCGCAGGACTGTGCAGGATTCATCTCGATTTTTCCCAAGCATCGAATAAACGTACATATTTATCTGAAATTCAAAAACATATTGGTACGTGTGGTGGGGATCGAACCCGCACCTCCCGGACGAAAAGCCACTAGACCACCAACGCTCTATAGTATAGTATATTTTTTTATGTGTGGCAATTTAGAATCTGACTTATATCTGTGTGACGCACGTTTTCTTATTTGATCGTATCCTACGCTTAGAATATGACACGACGTTTATATAATGGTAATAGGTATGCAATTGCAAATTTTACATGTAATTGCTTTTAAATAACTACTTCCAGTTCTAATATCTCACAAAATTTACTAGAAATCCTCGTTCTACTTCCAACCATATGATTGCCAGCTCTATGTCAAGATCAAGCAGCAATCGACGTGACTGTGGTGCGTCACCGCAAAACATGGCCCATCTTTTGGTGTGCCCAGCGAGTCCTACAAGATGCACAATAGAGGATCTCCATGAGACCAGACCCGATGCAGTCCGAGTCGCTGAGCATTGGTCAAATACAATTTAGTTTGGTGTTTGTGTTTATCGATTCGATAAGAAGAAGAAAAATTTGAACAATTTAGTCATTCAGCTGATACTGAATGTAATGTAAAGCAGCGATTACGACCTCTCCAGATCTAGTGACTAATTCGAATTACATTACTGCGTTTCAGTCGCACTTGGGACGGTAAAATAGTTCTGAAACAGCAATGATCGGTAAGCCGCTGCAAGTATTGAATATTTTAGCTAGAGCAGTAAAGCAGCTGGAACAGCTGGAACTGGTATCTTCCTAAAAGCAGGCATAAAACACTTTTTCTTCTAAAGTCCGTTTGGATAATTAAGTCCGTATCTAAAATTAATTAAGCATAGAATAACATAATTATTAGAATCTCTTGAATTTTAACGAACTTTGGTCTAACTTCTGTGTTTATTTATTATGCATAAATAATTAGGAATAAATTATTGTTGATTTTAAGGTTCCAATTCCGAAAATAAGTATGTACTAATTTATGATTCATATTTTTAAACAAAATGTTTTTCAAAACATATTTATCACCGGTAATTATTGTACGCAACAACAATCTAATATTACTACCGAGAAACCTAACAAATGGCTGTAATTTTTTGCTGTTGCCAATTTATTTATCTGATGACACAAGTGATTTATCATTATTAGAGGTAGGATAATAATAATAATAATGGCACAGAATTGATTTATTTAGCTTACGACCACGTCTGACACTTCTATTCATACAGGCAGGAAACTAACCGAGATATGGAAAATAATGTGAGTACAGAGAAAGTATATTACGAAATACGTAGTACGTAGTGAACGATTCCTTCATTAATTTTGTGGACTGTAGGGATGTAGGCTGATAGAAACAACGTCTTGCAATACGCCTCACAGCAAGTTTATTAACACCGTGTAAATGGAAACACAAAGTCACAAAAATACAGGACCGACATTCAATTCTAGAACGAACAGAGAGAGAAAAAAATACAGTGTTGCTATATCTAAAAACTTAAAGCTATTTGTTGGTGTTGCCAACACTTAGAAAGTTGAAAAAATTATGTATGTGTAAAATAAATATTGTTCTTACAGTCACGAATAATGTGAGAACAAAGAGCGCTTCGAGATTTTTTTCTGTCATCGAATAAGAAGTTCAAGATTCTCAAATTGACGTTTACGAGTATTTCAAGTTTGTTTGATATCTACACCAACATGGTAATGTAATAATGTTGTATCCTTCTCTCGGAGTACCGTTCTGGTGCATTCGTCTTGTCTCTGACGCAATATGTGCGATTTTGTAAATAAAATTTAAACACTGCTGCTAACTATAGAAATATTGTGAGTAAAAGTAGCGTTTTCTTTCACTTTAGGTAACAAATATTACTTTATAAATTAAATTTTAAATTAAAAAGTCTGACAGAAACACGACTACACGTGTAAAAACACGTGTTTATAAATCTATTCGAATTACAAAATATATTTTGATAGCTCGTTTCTTGAAGCGCAACATTTGCATGCAAATAATTGAATCATTATGGTATATTTTATAGAGGTAAATTAAGTAACACACAGTTATTTGCACAATAAAGTGACTGGCTTGTTTTTTATGTTAAGTTTTACTACCATATACATCATTTACAATAATCATAAAACCACTGCTTCTTACTTGATCTTTATCGTAGGTAAGCAGCTTCATTTGTCTATCATTTCATGGTACTCTTTTTACCCTCATATGCACGTGATCGCCTACCATAGTAATAAACAATCCAATATTAACAAATTATAAGAATACGGTCCTATGTATTTACTTATTTCTAGCCTCACATTACAAAAAGAAAGTATTTGAATTTATTTCAACTAACAGAATCAAGTATTCCCTTTAACTGATAAATTAGCAAAAAGTTAACACATTTTGTAATAAACAGCACCATATCTTTCAAGTACTTTCAACCACGGCGAATTATTTACATTATTCAAAGTACCTGGGTGACCGAGCTCGTGCCATCTGTTGGAAAACTTTCGGACCACGAAAAAATATATAAGAAATTTTATTTCTGTCATTTTTATAACTAAATTAAAGAATAAAAAAGTAAATAACAAATAAAAAAAGAATCTTAAACAAAATAAAAAATATATCCGTCTAGATTCGAACTCAAGACTCAAAAACCATAATAGACATTGCAGACTCACGGTTTCCCGACCGAGCTAATTGTGCCGTTGTAAACGGTGGTGGTGGCGAAATTACCTGTCTCTTTTAATGATATGGCGTACCAATTTTTTTAAGCCCGAAAACACGGGAAATCCCGTTATACTAAAAATAAAACCTAGCTAGATCGATTTATCGCCCCCGAAACCCTCTATATACTTAATTTCATCGACATCATTGCAGCCGTTTATAGATATAAGATATTGCTTGTTTAAAGTATGCGATAAATTGTTTATCATCGCAAGCTGGTTGACTAATGGGCTGTAACTGCAATCGTGAATCCCATCCAACTTTTTGATCGGCCGATACTTATCACTGTAATGTGCGCACTTGCATACCTCTTCATACTGATTAAGACGCCGCCAACTAAACTATCGGCCGATAGAAAGTCTGCAGTTTGCGGGGACTCTAAGCATCAGTAATGGCCAAAATATTAATTTGTTTGAGTGAGGAGGTCCGAATTGCGGCTATATATCTTGGTAATAATTTATTCTCAAACGTCTTGAAAATTGGCTTCTTCCTCCAGCCGAATATGTGTATTACTTAAAATTGTCGAGTCAGTTTTATAATTGAATTCGTCTATGTCTGGATAATATTCTCTGGCACATACAAAAAGGTGACAAAACGTAAAAATGAGATAAAATCTGCCTTAAAAAGTTACTAATTACTGCTGGAGATAATAATAGGAAAATAAAAAAGTGCGCTAACTGCTCATTAACTGGTGCAAAGACACAATAGAATAAAGTTAAATATGTACTGCAGTGCTCTACTTACTATTTACTCGTCAACTAATTTATCTCTGAGTTCATTCAATTCATTTAGTATAGTAGAGTACTGAGTGAAACGGCTACCAAGATAGATCAGATGACATGGCTGACAATATTGTGAAACCGAAGAATGTAAACAAAACATGCATCATCTGCCAGGGCTGCCACACTTGGTTTAGTTTAATGGTTTAGTCAAAGCATCTTGATATTGCTGAAATATTATTAACAAATAAAATTATAGATGCGAATGCATCATCTTGAGGTAAGTCCTCTGGTTAATCCTTTGATCTCTCAAATAAGTAACTGACGAACTCAATTACTGTTTAAATAGACCCTAAATAGATAGACTGTTTTATACTCTGTAGAAATTTTGTCTTCACTGACCATTGAACAGCCATGCTCTCTAATCTTTTCTTAAGTTGAAGCCGTGTCTGAAGTTGAAGCTAATACATTTATTTCATTCTCTACTACATTCACTCTTTTCATAGTAACCCTAACATCGTAATAGCTCGGATAATGAGGTCCCATCCAGCCCATATTGCTGGTAATGGGGCAATTAAAATGTCATTCTTTACATAATATGTTGCACGTCGTGATTTTCCTTGATTGGTCTCGTTTTGTGCATTTACCGCGATATGCACTGCACTCATGTTTATATTATCTTTATTCTAAGTTGAATGTTTATTTATATCTAAATCGAAGATGATGTTAAAATACGGGTTCCTGCATAATTTTATTATGGTCATTAATAACACCAGTTAATTAAAATTACGTAAGTAGTTATGTGAGGTATTATTTTTTCACATTATAAGAATTTTAATATGAATATGTTTTACTTTACAATCAGATTTGGGTACTTATCTCGTTTTTCACTTCACAGTATTTTTTTACGGTACTTACGTTTAGAACCCAAAAAAATAACAGATTTCAACTGCTTTTGCAAGTTGTAAAAGCAGTCGAAGTAAGTTTAGTTTTTTGTTTTTATGCAATGAGTTTGTATTGTATTGTAGTTTTAGACCTATAAAAAGTTGGTCCAGTCTGGACCGCTTGAGTCTGCAAGCTAAAGCAATAATTTTTCAATGATTGCACTTTTTATCGCCAATTTATCATTTAATTAGGCGACCTAATTGAAAATTAAAAAAATGTTATCAAATTATTTCATCTTTAATCTTATTTTAATGAATATTGCTTACAATCTCCGAGCTTACAATCATTGGAAATCCGTAGTAGGTACTGTAAGGAGCGGCCTCCTTGGTGCATACTCGCTGGAAGTCAGTTTTCATCAAAGATTTCTGACGCGCGTCGTCGCCTCGGAGCGAAGCGATCGTCTTTTATTTCCTCTGAGGTTTTCATCGTGCATTCTGAACGATGCGAGTTTTATATATTTTTTGAATTACGAACAGATTCACTTTTGTTTTGTTATGTTTGAGGAGGCCGCTCCTTACAGTACTCTAGGTAGGTACCTTGCAGCAGTCAATAAGATCGGAAGAGGCTGTAGCAAACAACGTGAGGGTCGTGGTCGATCGCGGACCTATCTCATATTCAATATTGCAGGGACTCCGAACTGATTATCGACTTTTCTTACCGGGCCTTTTCGTCCAACTGGATATCTACAGGAGTTTGACTCCCTTATTATAATATTTACATAAGTGGAACAAACATATTATGCCCAAGGATTGATTATGCCCGTATTCAGCGAGACACTCGGTGCTAGAAAGACTGATGATCATTTATTTTATTAATATTGACTTCAAATTGTTATTAAATAGCGATAATCTCTTTTGCTAAAGAAAATACGTAATTTATAAAAAAAACAAGCTGTCCGAAAATATATTAATTAACTTAAAATATTACCAACCTATAATATGAGCAGAAATAACAACAACTTCATACTTTCAAAGTTTTACTTTACAAAACTGTAAAAGCTTTCTACATTTCAAAAATGATTCACACGAAAAATAAAGAAAGCAAAGGTGATGTGTCATTAATTACTAATTCAGATTTTTCATTTAAATCGATGTGCGTGCACATTTAAAAAAAAACACGTAAGGTGACAAAAATATTTCAACCTCCCTTAAAATTATGCTTGTTGAGTTGTGTTTTTGTATTTTTTTTGCATATTTCGATCTATGTGCCTTGAGGAAAGTTGTTCTCTCGTATATAAATTTATTATTCCACTGTTTATAAACAACAGACTCCCATTATTGCCTATAAAATAGTTTCTCTCGATCTGTAAGTTTCAACTGAAAGGAAATGGATGTCTTTCCACCTGTCTACAGTTGCTATAGCTAGAAATCGCGTGAGTTTCTAGACCTTCGCCATTTTCCAAGCTCCATTGTTACGGTTATATAACCTCTGGTACTTATGTTATCTAGAGAGGAAAGTTCTCTAGATAAGCTTTCGCGTGGTCAGAAATAGACATCCTTGAGCTTAAATCGAACCTCCATTGGTATTAGCTATTTCTGGTTTGTTAGAACAAATAAGAATGAATGTATAAATGAATGAATATACTTTATTGCACACACAAAAATAAAAAACAGAGTGGATGAGTTTTGGAATATTTCAGAAGAGTTTTGTTAATAAGTACTACATAATGAGACAATGTTATATTATGCAATGACAATGAATAAATGTCTTCTCATTCTTTTATTCTTATTCTTATTTATATAAAAGAGAGTGTTGCGTCAGAGGTGTAGTGGCTAGAGTAGTGGCTAACCGGCGGCCTCCCGTCCGGGAGACGCCGCCGGTTCGATCCCCACTACGTACCAATGTGTTTTCGAAATATTAATTCATATATAACGTTTATTTGACGCTCTTGCGGTGAAAGAAAACATAGTGAGAAAACCTGCACACTCCTGCGAAGAAACTCAAAGGTTGTGTGTGAAGTCGACCAACCCGCACTGGGCCAGCGTGGTCAACTAAGGCCTGATCTCCCTTAACTGTCCGCTCCACTTTTATAACAAGTGACCTTTGAGTAAGTCCTACGTGCAGCTTAGTGAAACTTTGATCCACGAAATATTATATACCTAACCTTCATATATAAGTATTTCCCAAGAAGAATAGTAAGGGGTCATCAAAAATAAAATTGGATGTAGTTAGTTCTCTTCATCATATAGTGTGTTTTGTAAGGTCAACACCCGGCTCCACTAATCCTGGTGTCAGAATTCAAGTTTGTTGGAGTTAAATTATTTTCAATTTTATCTTCACTTGAAAGGAAAACACGAATTTCGTTAAACCTTCATCTTTGGCTGAATCTTTGTCACGCTCAAGAATTAGATAAGAGGCCGGAGCGAACTCATTTATTTCGTTTTCCAAATGTTTTTCTCAATACCATTGCTTAAGTATTTAAAATCTTTACATAGTCAGTGAATCCTATGTGTAGGTACTTATTTGCCGCTCATTATTGTAAAATATCGGTTAGGGCCGCTGTTTTCCATCCGGGAGGTGTGGGTTCGATTCCCACCTTTCGAATTTCGAATTCATAAGTACGTTTATTCGGCGCTCTTACGGTAAATAAATTTATCGAGATGAAATCTACACGTTGTTCCCACGATAAAATTGTAAGCAACCTGCACTGGACCAGCGTGATGGATTAAGGCCTGATCGTCCTAGTTCAGGGTAGGCTCAAGCCCCTCGGTATAAGCTGTTGACGATGATTATGATGATATGAAAAAGAGTAAGATAGAAATTTACACTGGTACTAAAACATATCAGAATAACTAATACTAAGCCAGTAGATTCACCTGACGATTAAAGTAGCCCAAATAAATCAACTCTTGTCCTAAGAGCAGCTTGTAACACCCATTTCTCTCTCTTTCTTTCTTTGCTGACATCCTACAACAGAAAGAGATAGCGAATGGTTTCTTGGGTGGACAAAGTCGAAAGATAAACTAGATATTCGTGTAGCTTGAGTATTTAATTAAAACTTTGTTAGGGAACCCCATTAAATGTGGGTTGATGGACGGACAGCGTTAAAGAGTTAACCTACCGAAGCAGCTACAATATTCATCGTATCTGAGTGGTCAGTTTTACATTGCGTAGCCAGTATGATTTTAAGAGGAAAAAGCTTTAGGTTTAACTCATTGAATAAAAAATGTACTCAGTTCTATTCTATTCTATTATATTCTATTCTAAAAAAACAAAAATAAAAATAAATTAATAAAAATAATAACACACATATCTACCGGGTTATTACCACGACCTAAAAGTGTGTACATATCGAATTGTCTAACTCAGTAGTTTTGTGAAAGGAGTGTCTGATCTATAACCTAATTACATTAGCTTTTTTGAACAAGACATGTATCTATTGCTATTTTAAAGAACACAAAGGATTTCTATAGCACGTACGTTGACTAACTTTGTAGTAGCCAAGAACTTTATAGTGGCATTAATACTGTGTCCGCACAGAATTATATCGGTAAGTTTCAAACACGGTAAAAATATGTAAGGTAATAAATACCAAGTTATAAAAGTCACTCTAAATGAAAACCACTTACTACAATTCGGCAAGTTTTAATAACAGTTATCTACTGTGATTATGGCAAAACCCTCCACTTAAGTAGAGGAGGCTCATAGTCCAGCAGTGGACTGTAACGGGCCGTTGATTTGATTTAATTTGATCTACTGTATTTAATTATTAATTAATAAATATATAGGTAAATAAGCATTTATGATGATGATAATGTCCTCCCAGACGTATCCGTCGAGACGGCGACGCCCTGCTCGTTCTTTACTATTTTAACGTCGTCAAATGTTAAAATGCTCTGACGTATTATTTAAAGCCCCAAGTGCTCCAGAGCTAGGCTAGGCACACGAACACGATACCCGCATTTTTGTTCCATTTTCTTCGTTTCATCTAGTATGTAAGTAATACGGTCTCGAGGGAATTGTAATGTAGCTGTTTCAAACGAACAAAGTCAAGGGCATGAACTTGCTGTGAACACATACGAGTCGTAATCTTATTACTACGGTAAAAGAATTTGCAACAGGGTGATAATGGAGTGTTTTAAAAAATACCTCCCCGAGGAGCTCAAGTCCACGCCCACTATATTACCACTCTGGTATAAATAGTGATTAGGTCCGTCAATAAAACAAAAAAACCTCCCCGAGGAGAAGACGTTTATTTGCTTCTTTATCCCCTTATTATACTTTGTGCACTTTCCGTACATAGTTTGCTCAGAGCAAACCTAGGAGGAATATTTCTCTACTATTTTCTTAAGTTTTTTTTTTTAACTTTTATTTTATTTAACGTTAGTTACTTATTTTGATATTTATTTCTAGATACTAAAAACCACCTTAATTAATCACAACAACACTAAAGACATCCAAATTGCGGAAATATCACAACCCATAAACAGAGTATAACCACTTTAACCCCTCGAAAACAATAACCCATCATAGAACCCAACAATTTTAAACCCAATCTGGCTTTAAGTGCGCGTTTTATAGCCGTTAACTGTGTTATTTAATAGCAGACACTTAAGCTTAGATAAAGAAAAGGTTTTATCACTGTATTCTATGTCTATCTCCAGCCATTTAATAAAAACTACCCACTCTTGTGCAAGTGAATTCAAATGTTTAAAATAAGTATACATACTTTGGTTGAAAATAGTTGAAATACCAACTTTAGTAATGAAGACTGAGTTTTATGTTAAGTTTTAGAAAAATTGGTTTGTAAATATTTTTAATATAATCAAATTGGCCATAATTTCAAGAAGTATTGTGATTGTAATTTATGAATTGAAAGCTCAATCCGCCTACTTTACTTTTTTCTTTGCATTATTGCCAGACTTTTATGAAATGTTTATTTACTCCTTTAAAATATAACACAAAACCAGGTAGAGGGATCTTTTGTCAGCATCCGACAATGGCGGACGTGTCTTCGTTTTAGTTTTTTTTATTTTAGTTTATTGAAGTGTTTAGTGTATAATTTCGATAGAGCATTATCCAGTGAATGTTTCGGGACTATAAACTTTAATAAAACAATCGAATCGCTTACACTTTGCTGACATTTTTAGAGGATGCCAAGAGGCCTCGTGGTGGCTTCAGTAATTATACTACCACATTACTGAGCCCAATTAACCGAACAATTATCCAAGGATATATCTTAAACCTACAAAAATATACAAGATGTGTCGCCATTAGTTAGGAGGAAGAAAAAAAAACAGGTAGAGCTACCTCGTGTGTATAAAACTAAAACAAAGCTAACGAAAATATACACGTTAACGTAAACTGTGGATAAAACTGTCACAGTTAGCCGTTGCACTGTATAAAGTTGTTCTTCTGCACAAAGGCCC
Organism: Carpatolechia fugitivella; assembly: GCA_951230895.1. Classification (NCBI taxonomy): domain Eukaryota; kingdom Metazoa; phylum Arthropoda; class Insecta; order Lepidoptera; family Gelechiidae; genus Carpatolechia; species Carpatolechia fugitivella. The sequence goes on from OX579664.1 coordinate 5,589,264, forward strand.
ACTTTATTCTACTAACCGAAATTCGCTTAGGTCCTTTTTCATATGTGTATGAATTGACCAATCAGAACGCTCGACGTAAACAATATTCAACTTCGCTTATAAAATACCTAGTGTTATTATAATGTTACTGTAGTGGCTCAGAGAAATTATAATGGCACTAAGAATATGTCGTTAAATTATAAGAAATAGAGCCGATGGACAATTTCCCGTGCAATTATAATTTCCCTAGTGTAATATACCTGCGACATATATAAAACTGTGCCTATTATTCCGGAATATCCAGAAAAAATGCTGTGTAAGTTTGCTTCCATAATAAAAAAATGTCACCCACTGTTTTTCAATTTGATACTGGCCACAGCAAACAACGAGCGAATAAATTATGAAAACAATTTAAATTGGAATGAAATATTCAAACATGTTCGAAAATGGCGGGGCGCTTCGCTTTGAATCCGCGCGCACTCATTTGGAAAGGCTCTCCAAATAAATATTAAGCCGATTGTGAACTGAGCGAGAGGCTGCGTTGAGCTCCGATTGGCTACCGTAAGCTATTTAAACTATTAAATAAAACATTAACGTTAAGCTTTAGGATTGTCTCGTAGGAAATCGTACAATATTGTCAGGTTAATTTATTATTTTTGTAAAGCTTCTACCGACAACCAATACAAAATATTATTTTTAGTAGCTGTAAGCCATACTTAACATAGTTTCCGCACTTACGTCATTGGAAGGCGTTTTATGAGTTCTAAAGCACATTATTTGGTGCCAGCCAGTACTCGCTTACTGCCAGTACCTACACGCTCGCCTTACTCCTCCGGAATATGAATTACCATGCTGCTGTATGAAGAATGATGACAGAGCATGTAACTTTCGTAGTGGGTAGATATAACACTCTGTGTCCAGAATTTAAAGCGAGAAGGTTTTAGGACTGATCAATTGATAACATTATCATCATCATCAACGATCATAGACGTCGCCGTCGAGGGACTTGAGCCTAAACTGAATTATTGCGATCCATAAGGCCTTAGTCGACCTCGCTGGCCCAGTGCAGGTTGGTCGACTTCACAAATTTCTTCGCAGGAGTTTGCAGCTTCGAATAAACGTACATATGAATTAAAAATTCGAAAATACATTGGTACGTGGTAAGGGATCGAACCCGCTTCTCCCGGATGGCAGACAGTGGCTCTATCTAATACACCATCGACTCTCTATATCGTGTACATAGAAGAATGTATTTCTATAGCAAAAGTCCACAATATTATACAAACACGGAAATTGCTAGATAGAAATGGATGTATTGGAATTTGTCATGTCACCTGCTTTTATGGGATTACCAGCTTAGAGGCCTCGGCATCCACCAGATTTTCTTCCTAAACTTGCACTGCACCGCAGCAACTAGAATCGTAAAAAAAACAATTGAGAAGCTTAAGTTACTTTGTGAGCTTTATGATTTTGCAAGAAGTAGAACTGTAATAAAATTTGATTGAATTTCACTATGTTAGGATTGAATTATATTTCCTGACTTCACTTTTAAAATTGATACAACTAACCTACAACTTTTAAACTAAATCTAAACTAACTATTCATTTGTACGATATACGCTATCCAATAAAACAATCATAAAACTAACTAAAGACATGCAAAGAAAAAGACTACCTTGTATTAGAAATTGTAACAACATTGGAAGGCGTTACTGTGCGAGTACTACCTTGCCCGATCTTGTTATTTGATTTTCCTCGCAAGTTGGAATTTGTCTGTACACAGTTTACATAAATCACAGAGCGTGTGTAGCGGAGCGAAATAAGTTATCTTTTAGAAACATTTTAAAATATGTATAAGTATCTATAAATAAAGTAGAAGAAGAAACCGATATTACTATGCTGCTCGAATTCTGTAAGCTAAACTGTACGACATACTTAGAGGTTTCTTGATTGTGATAAATAGCCTTCGAGTAAATAAAAAAAAAACTTTAAATATTTTCGTGTTTAACTTTTATACAACTGGCCGTTACTGGAGACAACAAAATATTTACATCGCCATATAAGCGAATAAAAACCAAAGTGACAGTTCTAATTTCAAAGTATTTTTCGTCGAATCATTGTCAATTCTGTAATAATGGCCAGTTATAAAAAACTTAAACAAATGTCTAGAATATTTTGATGAATTTTTAACTTCTAAGAAGATTATGATTTTATTTTTTTATTTTAATAATTTAATTTCGGTAAACCATTGGTGGCATACGAGAACAGTAGATGACCAATTTGTATGCTGCATGTTCGCAGTCTGCCTTCAGCTCGCCCGACCAATCTAGCGCAGACCTCCGCTAAACCACTTCATTTACATTATTGTGCTCTACTGCTGAATTTACTAAAACGTGTTTGTGGTAAAAAATAAAGATGTCTGCAATGGAACTGTTCCAATCTTAAAATTGATGTTGTTCAAAGAAGGTAGGTGCTAACTTCACAACGTGCTCTCTCGTCTTACCAATTTCGTTGCTGTTCAAGCTTGGAAAATCGTGTGAAATCGCTGAGAAAATAAAAATGGCAGTAGCTTGTGTGTAGATCATACACGTCTTTTACAAGTAAAATTGACAATGTTTTATTTAAAAATTTCGACCTGTTAGTAAAACTCAAGTAAAACTAGCTTGTTGTTTTTTAATTTCACTTCCAAGTTTTGCTATAGATCTTTTTCATTCTCTTTAATAATCTTTATTTTTTTCTCCTTTCTTTGTGTGTGTTTCTTCGTGTTGTGTGTACAGGGCAAACCCATTTCACCAAAAGTTTAAACATTAACAAATATAACACCCAAACTCAAACATCTATCTGGATAAATATACTTATACTAAATTATACTTGTTATATTTTTAAGTATAGGTTACCTATTTTCACTATAATATTATTATTCATACGTAAAAACTTGGACGAGTGAAGCTGTAATCCGATATCGCGAGTATTGCCCTCTACATCTGTTGTACTTATAACAGCGTTGTATGTCGTATGTGGCTGTGGCGATAGAGCCCGCACATTGCTATGCATTCCTCGCACATTTACGACCGCCGCGGCATTTTCCGAATGTGGGCTTAAACGGTTACATTCAATGCCAATGCTTTTATAGCATTTCAGTTCTTAGATATTTATTTCTTTGGCTTCAAACTGGCAGTTAGCGACTCCGTATTTTTTTTTTTTTTTCCTAATCTTTTAGCCGTTACGTGAGCTATGTCAAAGGCGTTTGATGGCTCGATAACTTTGACGCTAGGGTTCGTGAGATCGGTAATCGTCCTTACAAGCCACATGTTATTATGTTGATAATGACCAGATGAGTAATTTTTGTTTCTCTTACTCTGGTTATGATGATTTAAAAACCAATAACATTTTTTTATTAACATTAATTACCTAGTTACTTATCTATTAAATTTGCCGGCTTTCATATTAAAACTAATGTATTTTTAGCAATCCACATTTTAGTAAGACAAATCTGATAACACTTTTGCTCTTCATACTACAATTAAGTTAATACAATCAACGCTACATAGATTCAAGTATATCTATAGGTACAAACGTGCTACAACTAACTACCCCAACAACAGTAAACAATCCGTGCCAAGTTGCCAAGATAAACTTCCTGGCCGAAACTATTTTTCAAACTGCACCCGGGGCACAGGGCTTGCAAGACTTGCAGCCGCAGACTAAAGAAAATATTATTGCACTCTCCAAAACAAACAGTTTTGAAAGTGAGATGCAGACAGAGGGTGGAGAACTAAAAAAAGAAGCATATTTTTTTATTACTAATAGGTTTGGATTAAAGAAAAAATGAGGACAATATAACTCATATGTAAAAAAAACGACAAAATAGAAGGTAGAGCAAGCTTTGAGTAATCATTGTATTTTATTTCTTCTGCGTAATTTATACTTTATTCTTATTTTATTTTTATTTTTTATTCTTCAGTGGGCGTCCGGCTCTCGGTGCACATGTCTTCATGGCAGCGCAGGAAATGGCTGAAAATCAGCGCTGTGTGAGGCCACGGTCTAACACTGCACACGCTGAGCCAATTCCTTTTGCCCTAAGTTATTATATACCACCCCAAAAATTGTTACAGTGTGAATAATACCTTAGTTTTTTTATTTTTCAATAATATTGTTTGTATAGGTAATATAGGTACCCTTAGTCTTTCACATGGATTCTACATTATGGTTGTACCATGTTAATAGTGGTATATTTGTCAATAAATTACTTTTCTTTCTTTCTTCTTTCTTTATTTCTAATAATTAATACTTAAAATATAGAAAGTACAACGTACAACTACCAACTCTATGTTAAAAAAAACCCTAGTATCAGAGTTACTGTTTTTGTTTTATCTTTTAGTCTAGATGATTATTTACTAACCAACAGAAATCCCTTTGCTACTAAATCTTCATACCTCCTTTCTCTCAGCTATATAACGTTTACACCACCATATTTCTTGCTTGTCGTGTTAGACCCCATGACCGCCATTGTATAAATACTTCTCTTCCGTTATTCTCACGCACGTAACACGCTTATACGACACTTCTGCAAAGTGATTGTTATTTACTTAATTTGCATTTTTTTTCTTGCGAAAATTCCACCCTTTTCTGGCTGGTGAATTAACGGAAACGTATACACAAACCTAGTGACAAAGAACACGTACAAAATACTCAAAACTAGAAGGAAACTTATAAAAAAATACGTTAACGTTTCTGGTGATACCTAAGTGTAAATTAAAAAAAATCTAAATAAAATAAATGTTTTAAATAGCTTTACTGGTTTCGGGCCAAGTTATAAATTCGGAAAGAAAAGTAGGTAATTTTTTATTTCTTAACCTTAGCTTTATTTTAAACTACAATAACCGGCCAAGTACGTGTCGGGCCACTCAAAGTGTAGAGTTCCGTAACTGTCCAATACTACTTAGGTACCTAGACAGTTAACATTCATCAAAATATTTTTCTATGATATTTGTAGTACCAGATTTCTTACTTGTACAAGTACATTTTATAAGTTGGCCTATTATTCGATAACCTGTAAAGCCTCCTTGATGTTAAAAAGGAAAAGTATCAACTTTTCCTTTTAAATTTATCGTATCCACTACACTAACGTGAATTTTTTCATATTTCCAAATAAGTACAACGGTTTCGCTGGTAGGGGGGGGGGGAAACTTGACTCTAACAAAAATAAGCACTTTAAAACTAAATATTTCTGAAACGTACACTAGCATCGAATCTTTTTTAAAGATTTTACTTTTCAACTTTGTCGGCGTGATTATTATGTACTCCATGCCAAATTACAGCTAAGAGTCTCTGAGCTAAGCCGCGGACGGACAGACAGACGGGCATGGCGAAAATATAAGGGTTCTTTTTTTGTACGGAACCCTAAAAAAGACTGAAGTTTTATTTTCGTTTTCGTTTCCGGTTCACTTCACTTCTATATGCGCCCTGATAATATCAAAGCCACCATGATTTTCTTAACGTTTTACACATGTCACATTATTCATGATGTAAGTACATCCTCGGTTACCAATGAATAATTCCGATTTACAGCCGAACCCTGCGTCTGCGTGTGTGTGTTAGTTGATTTTCCATGGCATCTCATACTAGGATTGATTTGAGGCGATAAAACTTACTTTTATTGCTCTTTGGATAGTTTGATGCTAACGTCCTACCCTTAAACATCAGCTTCACTAGCGCCGCCAATTGAAATGAATCATTTACTTATTGTCAGTGACTTCGATCGAAATTATTATGTGTTTAACGACAATAGATGATTTTTTAAGACTTTAAAACAGTAACTATAATATATTTATAAACCAATTCTATTGTCGTTAAACACATAATAATTTCGACAGCATCAGCTGTCGAAATATCAATTTAACCTTATTTTCTAATTATTCAATGAAACATAATAAAACTGGACACATCTAAAATCAAATACTTTTCAGAGATTTGACATTATACTGTTTTTATGTGCATAAACACGTCGTTGGTTATTAACATCAACAGCTCATAAACGTCCCCACCGAGGGGCTCGAGCCAACCCTGAATTAGGGCGATTAGGCCTCACTCACCACTGACGTCGTGGTTATGAACTAGCTAAATTAAAAATCACGACGCCTGTGTGACTGGCTCGCGTTCACAAAAGGTTGTTTCAGAACATACATCGGTCACAACTATTAGCTGAAATATTTGCTAAAGGAACTTGAAAGAATTAGTAGCCTATTTTTAGCTTGATCTAATTAAATCATCAGTCGGTCAAAGTTAAGAAAACATGCTTAGGTGGGGATATACTTCTGATAGTACATGTTCGTGTGGTGTCTCTCCACAGACAACTCTTGCCCTGCGTGCCCCAGCACCTGTACACGCGAAGACCTCTATAATGCCACAGACAATGCAGTATCCGTGGCTGAGTATTGGTCTTCTCAAATTTTGTCGCCGAATCGACTCGAATAGAAGAAGATCAATTAAAACATTGAACCGTGAATGAAAACTGATATACATATCAGTAAAGGAAAACACATTTCCACATTGAACCACTTTCCATATTACAATAATGCTATTGTGTGCGCTATTTCAAATAATAGATAAAACGTTATTTTTGTTTCAATCATTGTTTTTGTAATAAATTCTAAGTTATTTAGACAGACCTATGACTTAGTTTTGAAAATATTAACTGTTATCATAGGTCTTGCTATATTTATTAGAAAAACACACTTACATCAAACAAAACTGCGTCTTTGAGCTATTCTTCTAGAGCCCTTATAAGAAACTTAAGTCTTAATTCTGTCTCAATTACCTTCGAGGAGTAAGCCTGGGAACAATGGAGTACACGGCCGAACCAGGCACAGACACGTACAGGTGCCCGAGCCAGCATGGAGGGCCCTCTTCCGCTCTCCAGACCCTTAAACCTCAATCCTGCCGACGACGTCGTCTCTAAATTCAACCTCCCGTCTTGTTTATAACTTTTTGAACGCTAGCGATGGGACAAAAAACTAAGTACTCGCTACTCGCTAGAGTCGAAGAGTAGTGGAGTAAGTGGAGCCTCAAACGAAGTTAGCGCACTTGAAAACTTATCGATTATTCTTATAAAAATTCTGGAGTGGAGAAAGAGGAGAAACATTGAAGTAAAATTTAAGTGGGGCCTACGATTTTTGACATTAAGTGGTTATCCTCTTTTCGAATCTATTCGTAATAGAGAGTGTTTGAGCTTTTTAGCTATTTAGGATATTCGTAACAAGTAGGAAATAAACAACAAATTAAGTTAACCACACTATCACATCACACTAAATGAGAAAATATATTTGGATGTTTATATGTTTGTTCCTGCTTCACGCTTAAAGTACTGAACGGATTTTGATGAAATTTGGAATGGGTATAGTTGGTAACAAATAGGATACTTTTTACGGGAAAAAATGTTATTCCCACGGGAAAATCTTACATAACGCGAGCGTAACCCCGGACGAACCGCTAGTTTTAAATAAAGAATCGGAAATTAATGTATTTTATCAATATATATTTTTTTTATAATAAATATAGCGATTACGCAAAACAAAATAAAAAACTTAAATCAATGTTTTTGTTTCATAAGAAAATGATACAAAATAATTTTAGTTAGGCATTATAGTTTCAAAAATGTAGCAAGATTTTCAACATTCTATGCGAATCACAGTATAGTGTTTCAACTTCAACTTTTAACACAACGTAACATGTACGTCTGTCACCGAATGTGTGAAGCACTACTCTCACAATGTAATTTGGTAATAGCATTCCCCGACAAAGAAGAATTTAAATTCAAATTCGCATTTAGAAGTAGTTTCCTTTACTCAGCTGACTTTGACACAGCTTCCAGCAAACTCCAATGCTCCATCTACATTGTATCTTACTTTAAAACTAGGGATGTTATTATGTGACTCAAATTCTTACTACCCCTCATAAGATGTAAAATGGAAAAGCGCATTCTTATATCTAGACCGTGTCTTGCTTCTGAAAATAGCTATATTTTCTCAGCACAAAGTATTATATGTTTTTTTTATCTTCTATAAAATCTATCAAAACATTATACACCGTGAAATTTACATTGTTTTGTTCCCGCCGTGTAGTGATAGTACCCGTCAAACTGAACAACTTTTCACGAAAAAAAAATTTCCTGCGACAAAAAAATTTTTGGTCTCTCCATACAAAGTGAGACTCCCGACCGACCCATTTTGTATGGAGAGACCAAAAATTTTTTTGTCGCAGGAAATTTTTTTTTCGTGAAAAGTTGTTCAGTTTGACGGGTACTATAATAATAATAATAATATGTGGGGACATCTTCACACACGGCCATCTGATCCCAAACTAAGCAGAGCTTGTGCTATGGGTACCAGACAGCTGATATACATTACATAAATAGATATATACATACATATATAGATAAACAACAACCAGACACGGCGGGAACAAAACGATGTAAATTTCATGCTGTATTAAAAATTGTTCCAGCTTGGGACTCTTGTTCTGAAATAGTTATATTTTTAAGTAAAATCTACCAACTAGTACGCCCTATAATATAGTCTGTATTGCTCCATATAGCGTTACCTTGTTTTTGTTTGTATACGAGTTACAAATAACATTTGATATAACATTAGTACCTAATTAACATAATAATACTTTAGAAAAATATTTTTCGTGAAACTTTCAATTTAAAAATATAAATAAATTTACATATACTTTTACATATTTTTTATTGAATGTAGTTTTAACATAACGACGTGAATTGCACTAAAAATTTATCAATGTACCTTTATCGTTACTTTGGAACCCGGAAGATTAGTTCTCTGGGCATCTTACATATATTCGTATTACCAACCTGACGAAAGCATCTTTTGATCATGGAAGCAAGCCAGCAAAGCCAGCTCCGAGAGCACTCGATGCCGAGATAAGACTAGCCTCAAAAGCCTTTGTCGAAATTATGCCTACAGATTTTATGATTCTCTTTGCGGAGATTTGTACCTAAATGTTGAATTCAATTTCAGAGAGAGTAGTAACCTGAAGAAAGACGTAGATTTTGCTATATTAAGATATGGTATGGTTATCATCTTCGAGTATGGGTGTTTATATGTGAGTATCTCAGTAGGTATTCATGGCATGGCAGAGTCCAAGAAGTCCTACAAGAATGTGAAAATGTTTTTTTTTTATGAATATTTCTCTGCAAACGTCGTTTTCATTCATACACAATAGACTAAAATAATAATTATGTAACGTGTTTTGTCTTCGTTTCCACCGAGGGGAGTTTCTAGAGCTTTCCCTGGATTATTTCTTTTTTCATTGTATATATCTAAAATTACTCGATAATCTTAAGAAAATGAGAATATTGATTTGGTCTGTACCTACCTGCCAGTGCGAATCAAGGCCGCCAGCCGGTGCCAACCTACTTCGCAAGTCCTGAATAAAACAGCAGAGTCTGTCTAAATAATCGAGTGTTCGTTGTCTCTGCCTACTCCACTCCTAATATCTAATTCAGTGGTCGTTTGCCAAAGATATTATGATAATCTTAGTTACCTCTCTTGTAATTCATTGTGAGATCATTAATAATTCTATATGCAGTACTGCTTTTGTCTGAATCTTAAAATAAAATAAAAATGACTTAATCTGTAATTCGATTTTTTTGCGTTATAGAACAAAAAACTAGTCTTATCTATGAGACCACTGGGTGGCTTAAAAGTTTCTGACACCTTGCAGCTGAGATGGTCCATGATCATCTCTACATCTAACAAAATCCTACTTATTATAAATGCGAAAGTTTGGATGTTTGTTGCCGAATCACGCCGGACCACTGGACGGATCGAGATGAACCTTGGCACACATTTAGGTTAGGCCCTGGAATAGGACATAGGCTAATTTTTACCGCGGGAAAACACTTACTTCTCACGGAAAGACTCATTTAATGCGGGTGAAAACGCTAGTACTCAAATATCATAGCAGCCAAATCAACGTCCGGTATTCGCTGTTTTTTTTTCTATATTTACTGTAGGTAATATTTTAAAATCGTGTACCTAACTTTTTTAAATTAAAATATGTACAACACCTGAAGTTGAGTATGCAAATTAAGCACGTAGTTGTTTCGTCCACTACATCGGGCAAGCCCTTTATCCCTGGACGCTATGCGACACCAAATGCCACTCCCACCCGTTGTTCGGTTAAGCAAAATCACGGACTGTGCGCAAAATCCAATTCCTGTTACTATACGACTACTGAATTAATTTCTATTGGCGAATTTTAAACCTGTTAGATTTCTTGACAGGGCTTTTTTGACATGGTCTCTGGCTGAAGATTGCTGCATACTTACGACACTAGAAGGTGTTACACGTGAGAGAGACAACGCTTTACAAAGCTGAATGCCGCAAACTAATACATCTTTAGTTTAAAATTAAATTGTCTGAGAAATTATTATCGATTTTTGATATCTCTTATATAAATTTTCACATGCCCTTCAAACCTGCAGCAGCCTTGCATGTTACTTGGCACAAGGACGGTACCTTACCACTTTGTTATATAACCTGCCCACCCAGGCCAATGTCACCTGGATTAGCCATCAAATGTAGCGAATAATTTGTCATCGTTTGAATATTCCGGTAGCAATCCGGCGACAGGCCCTAACGCTAAAAGGTCAGTAAAACTTCCCTTGACATTCTCTGTGAAATGCTACTGACTAACATTTTTATTTCTAGCAGAAAATGTAAAAAGTGTAGAAAGGTGGGCAATAATAAGAAAATACGAAAAACATCATGGATAAAAATCCATAATAAATGTAAATCTATCTTACCAATTTGTCATCAAAACAATTTGATAGCAAATTAATCTAATTATAGTAAAAGTCTTTATATTTTTTTTCTGCTCTTTCCAATAGATGAAATCGAGATAGAAACAAAACACAATTTTCTTTCAATATTTCAACAAAGTCACTGTTTACTCATTTCACAATGTGGAAAATATACCAACAACATTGAATTCAATTTGCATAGCTTAGTATTTTGGCAGTAGGTGACCCGTTATCCCTTTAGTTTTCCCAGTGGCATTAAACACTTTTAGTTTTACAAAACCTTTAATGGTATTTTTAAGTTTATGTGATTCGTCAAAATCAAATGCAACACAAATATAGTTCGCGGACGCGCGCTTTATGAATGCAGCTCTGATGTATTAGTAGTCACAATAATAATGGGGCTATAGAGCCACAAACGCAATCACATCGCGCGCATACTAGTATGTAAGTGGAATCTGCACTGTACTTTGGGGAATATGAAGTTTATACCTCCGTTAGTATAATGTATTATGGTAGTAAATACGTGCTAGCTCGGGGCTTGCTATTTCCCTCGAGCATGGCTTGATATAGCAGGCAAACTAGCCCAAATAGTATTTCCAGACTCTGATGGCAAAACTTTCCTATCCAAGAACTTATAGTACCTTCAAGTCTAGTATTTTAGAACTATTTTAATTTGGTAAGGATTATAATTACAGAAACATAAATCTCACATCAGGCCAACAATAATTTATTTTTTATTTATTTATTTTATTTATTCTTCTGGACTGTATTTGTTTTCTGTGTTTTCAAAAAATTAATGATTAATATATTTTTAGATTCATTAGTAATATTTATTAATCTTTCTAAAAGCGAAGGTTGCGCTGAGTATACGGACATGATAATTATCTAACTCTAAGCAAAACAACTCGCCTATTCCAGTCATTAAATTTACCTTACAACTGAGATAAATAACATTAAGCAAAACGAGATATTCCGACATTACCTATACCTATATAGTGTAATTTATTTTGTAGAAGAGTATCTTTCACACTCTTACTTTCTGTACACATAATCATGTGGTTCATTCAACACATGGTCACCAAATGACCATTATAATGTTCAGTTTTTTTAAAAGAAATGCATAAAAGAATCCAAATGACGGTCATTAACCTTCTTTTCATGACTGTTTTTAGATTCCTTCGTTGATTGGATTGAATGTATATGCTTCAGAAGCAATAACTTACAGCCAATATGTGACGTAAAGTACTCAGTCGTTAACATTAATACTGAGGTAGTTTGTAACTAAAATTTACTTTTTTTTTTTTTTTAGTGACAAACAGTCAAATGCTTAAATAATTACACAAGTTAATAAATGTAAACCTACAGTCCCCTATATTTGTACATAAAAATAGGTTTCAAAGTTACATTTTTACGGAATAAAACCATACTTTAGAAAGAGCAAACAAAACACTATGTAAAATTTAACTTTCACCCTTATCCTAGTTAAACACAAATTGTTAGTTGTTATTTGTTGCCTTGTGTTGTATAGCATCATCCTTTGAAGTATCTAGTAAAAAAGATGAACGTTACAACTACACCGCGTTTTTAGACGACAAACAACACATGGTCAACAACTTTTCCGTATGAAATTCAGTCTAAAAACGACTAAAATAAAATCGTCAATCCATTTTAATCTATACAAAAGACGCTATCACCTCGCACAATTTTTATGGGATTTCTCGTCTTTTTTTTCCTTTTTTTTGTTAAAATTCGTTATATATTACGGTCTAATCTCTAAATACCATAAAGTTATGTAAATATGATTAAACGGTAACACTGGAAGTATTAATTTTAAACTAAAAGGAATAACAGTTGCAAAAGCTCGTTAACGAAATAATAAACAATTTGTTCTTACTTCAAAAACTAAGCGTTAGTTGGTACAAAACCAAACTAAGAGCACACTAACCACATAGACAGTACCAAATGTTAGAACAAACACAAACACCTACTCTGAGGCTCGGGAGCTAGGGTTGCCAGATCGTATCCTAAAGGAATGTCCATTCTATAAATAGCCCTCCCATCCTCCAATTGGCATCCAAAAATTGGTACTTCAGCTAAAGTATGTTTTTGAAAAAGTAACTTTATATTTTTTGTAAATACTTCTCTTTAGTGTTCAGATTAGAACCATCGGCTCACTGTCCTTTTCAAATTATTGTCTGGCAACCCTACTAAAACTACCTTGCCGCCACTTGCTTTAAATAAGTGAACGAAGCAGCTGAATGTGAGCAAAGCAACGCAAGCGCCGCCGCCGCCGCCGCCGCCGCCGGGGTGGCGGTGTTTGCTAAAGGCTCTGCTTCTGCAAATAGTAGTCGCACCTTGAATGGCTCTTTGGATGGCTGTGTGCATTTCTAAACTCTGTTAGACTGTTTCTTAACAGCTCTTTAGAGTGTGTGTGTGTTGGAAGGTTGAAGGTTTTGAGTTTCTTTTGTCTGCGTTTTGTAGGTTTAGTTGTTACAATAGTATAGGTAATTACTTCGATATACTTTTACTTATGTTTTGTCTGGTGTTCTTTTGTATCTGAATATATAAATGCACAGGTTGGGGTGTTAGATCAAAATCCAATTTCAAAAGGCACATAAGTCTCTAATATAAATATTGATAGCGAGAAAATTAATCAAGAATTTTCTTTCCAAGAGTAATTTCAAACGGCTCTGCGGAAAAACATCTGATTAAAAGTATACTTGACCATTTTATACTTTAGAACAGTTTCACAAACAGACTGATTGAAATAAACGATGTTATGTCACTAATGGGACTGTGGAGTGGCATAACTGCATAATCCTGCAAAGTGCCTGCAAAGGATGCCCGGGAATGACATCAGACCGCTTAAGCAATTTAATCCGGGTTAGACAACTTTGTGAAACTCGTTCACTTTGATGTATAAATTCAATTTCTGTGGAAAAAATACTCCTATAATACTCACCAGCAAATAAGCTAAAAACACGAACTGCATAAAAGAGGAACTCTGCATCATCTAACTATTATCTCATCCAACTATTATCTCATCCCTATACAACACTTCGGTTTATTTTTTAAATCATAATAGCATGAGACAAGCATTTTCAGTGAAATCTAACACTGACGACGCTACGAAGCGTAGAGCTTGCTACGAGCATTCTTCATTTAGCTACGGCGTAGACAATAAACACGTAAACAAAGTAACTTAAGCCATTGTTTCTTCGATTTAAGGCTATAAACCCATCTGAAGGTGATTCTACTGGTGTACTTCAAAAAACAGTAAACAATATGTAACAAACTTAGATGTTTGGTCTCATTTTAGAATAGTTGCGGAACTTGTATGAGAAATTAACAGATCATTAAATCAAATCACTATTATTTACTCGTATTACATTTGTCACAGATGGTAAACAACGGTTTGACGTCTATCTACTTATCAAACATAAATGAGCATATAAATCAACATCGTATCAAATGGCATCATTACCAGCATCACGGGTGACCGCACATCATATGTACATATAGGTATATCTAAAGATAGCATTCGGATCAAGACGACCGCGACGCGAGACCGCGACTCGAGACCGCGACCGGCGACCGCGACCCACTGCTTTATATGAATTAATAGGAAGTGCTGACGGATGCAAGCAACCGAGTCGCGCGACGCGTGGCCTGCCGGCGCCTTGCGTCGCGCGACTCGGTCGCTCACAAGGCAGTGCCGTGGCGCGACAGATGCAAAATGGCCGTGTTTTCTTCGCTTCGAAGAATCTACAGAATATGATAACAATTATTTTTTTACCTTAATGTAAGGAAAAGTTTCTGAGCGCTTGTGATGATTGATGAGCCATTTCTTCTTGGTTGAATATCTTGATTGATTAAACTGAGTACAAAATTAAACTGACTTTGATTTAGCCTACAATACTTTCTGAACTTTTCTTCTTTATAATTTAAATGTCGTTTTATGAGTGTCTGAAAGCAGCCCTCTTCTTCTCGCGACGTAAACAATGTATCGATTTTCATCCTTTTTTTCGGAATTAGAGCACATAATAAAAGAAGGATATCATCGTCTTCTTCTTCTTCGTCTTCTAATAACTGTCGAAGAAATCTTTTTCTGTTCATAGTTAAAACGCGTCGTGATGGAATACAACCGTTTAGTTTAGTAACTGCAAGCATACTGAGTTTCGTATGGGTCGCACGACTCGTGTCGCGTAGATTCGTAGGTAGCTGTCGCCCTGCGACCTGCGACCGGTTGCCGGTCGCGGTCTCGGGTCGTGGTCTCTCGTCGCGGTCGTCTTGATCCGAATGCTATCTTAAGAATGTATATATATAGAGGCACTGATAGATGTCTATGCCTTATACATAAATGATAAACGGATACTACACGGGTACTACTATACAAATATAAGTTGGAATTAAGGTATGTTTCATTTAGAATTAACAATACCTTTTTCTGGAACGTAAATTCCTATTTCATACTATATAGGTAATTTGCAAAAGCCTTTTTTCAGGAACTTATTCTAATAATAATGAATTAATGTCATTTACACGCTTAGCAATATCTAGAAATTATGGGTTCATCAGATTATTACTTCTTATCGTGTGTCAACAAGGGCCCGGGCTTGTGTGCACATGGCTCATGTACCGTATACTTTTAGCATTATTTAAACACGAAGTACTTCAGAGACATAACCCCCAGAAAATCTACACATCACTAACGCGATAAACGTGTATGCACATCCTATCTGGATTTCAAAACCCGATAATTATTCCATGTACTGCAACGCATATGCATGATGTTACTAATCGCCACACGAATCAGCAACGCATATCCATCGATAAGTACGTGTTGGATCAATCAGGGTTGTCCTCACACCCTGTACCCTATGTACAGGTAACATTATCATCATCATCATCATCATCGTGTGGGTTGTAAGTTCAACAACCAACATTATCATAACCAGTGATATACAAGCTGCGTTAGTGAGCGTTTTCAAAGAAAAATGGTGTAAAAATTTGCAATTAAGGCATTAGGTTGTTCTTAGTACGTAGGCAAGCACTAAGAAGGTATTTTTGGACCTTTTTTTCT
Organism: Carpatolechia fugitivella; assembly: GCA_951230895.1. Classification (NCBI taxonomy): domain Eukaryota; kingdom Metazoa; phylum Arthropoda; class Insecta; order Lepidoptera; family Gelechiidae; genus Carpatolechia; species Carpatolechia fugitivella. The sequence goes on from OX579664.1 coordinate 5,605,150, forward strand.
CAAAGTAAAAAGGTGGGGTTGAAATTTGTATCAAATTTTGTCATTATAAACAAAAACTATGCAGACGAAGTCGCAGGCGGAATGCTACTCGTATAAATAATATAATTACTTACAATTAATGCTAGTGAATAATTTGTGGTGAATGCGCCTTATCTTGGCACGGTTATCTGCACCTAATTCGACCCGGATGCCACATTACTACGCGCACAGTTGCACTATTTATTGCAATACAACCCGCATGTCTGACGTCAATCATCTGATATTTGTTCGTATTTCTGCTTTAATGTAAACAGTAATAAAATAGGTAGTTATATATTTAATGTGAATACGACTTCAAGGAAACCTCTCGATCTCTTACTAGAATACTGTTTAATTTAAACTTAATATCATCTAGAAAATTTATAAGACAATTATACGACCTGTCGTCATGTATGGATCGGAGTGTTGGGCCATCAAAGGGATGGATGAAAGACGACTTCATGCTAGTGAAATGAGAATGCTGAGATGGCTGTGTGGAGTAACAAGAATGGACAAGATTAGGAATGAATATATAAGAGGAAGTTTGAAAGTTGCGCCAGTGATAGATAAAATTAGAGGAAATCGCCTTACCTGGTATGGGCACGTAATGCGGAAAAATGAATGTTACGTAGGTAAAAAGGTATTGAATTTGAATGTGGATGGATATGTTGGGAGAGGACGACCAAAGAAAAGATGGATGGATTGTGTAAAAGATGATATGTTCAGGAAGGATGTGAGTGTTGAAATGACGGCTGATAGGGATGAATGGAGGAAGAAAACATACTGCGCCGACCCCAAATGATGGGATAAGGGCAAGCGAATGATGAATGATCAACTATTACCAGACAATTTATTATTACCTAGAGATTGAAATAATAAAAAATAAAAATTCAAATATAGCGATGATGAGGATCTTTCCGACTGATTTTGGCCATGGTGACCACATTAACTCTTAGTTAGCCGGGTTCTGGTGCACCCAAAGATGGCTTAAGTATCCAAGTAGCCAACCTTCAATATATAGGTAATTACAGGTACACTGACCGCGACCACATTTGAAAGCAATTAAAATGAAAATATAAAAAGTTTTAAAAGGGTTGTGTCTTCATCTAGGAATACATTGATAAGCATATTTATACTAAAACACTATGCAATAACATTAAATAGCAATCCGATATCGTCTTTGCAAAATTAACCACGCCGAAAGATTTGTATGCATGCATGTGACATGAAAATACTACAAACAGTTTGACAATCAATAGCATTGATAGCGATCAGTAATTTCCGGAAAAATTGCATACAAATCACACAGTACCTGTATGAAATGCTGTCTGTGGGTATTTTGAAGAGGTCACCGCCTTGTTATACAAGTGCAGAAAAATCTGTCTGTGGACATGTAAAAGGAATAAGCGTCAACATTCGATGCTTACTATATTCTATACTATACTTTACTATTACTGCTCGTTGCTGTTCTAGCACTAAATTACGTGCGATCCAAACTGAGCGATTGGTCACTAGAGTAGAATGTAGTCGTTGCTATGCTCGAAACGTCGTATTGTTATAAGAACCAATAACCAATGAAACCCTAGTTATTTTATACGTCATCAAACGATCATATACGTCCCCACCGAGGGGCTCGGGTCTACCCTGAATCAAGGCGATAGGCCTTAGTTGGCCACGCTATACCAGTGCAGCTCCGCAGAATTTCCTCGCGATGTTTTCCTTCACCGTAAGAGCGTCGAATATACGTATATTTAAATTCGTAACCTCGTAACCTCGTGTGTGGGAACCTTTATTTGATTTAAAAGTTGCAATTGTATTAATTATTTATATTAAATATAACTGTTGGTTCTCCTGTTAAATAATAAAAAAAAGTAATTCGAAAACGCATCGGTACGTGTTGGGGATCAAATCCTTCGATCACAGACCTTCTGTGATTGAAGATCAAATCCGCGTCTCCTACATAAAAGGCAGTGGCCCTTGTCACTACGCCACCGATGCTATTGTCATTTTATACGTACTTCAAGATAATTATTCAGCATCATGTAAAAGCCACAAAATAAGCCATCAGCTGGGTCATTACTTGATGGACCATTACGCTTAATGGGTCATTCCTCAAACGATCGAGGATACTGCCTCTTCAGGCGGCGTTAAAAATTCTCTCAGGTTTGTAGTGGAGTAGTAAAGAAATGTTTGGTAGAGAAAGGTACAAATGTTTGCACCCACATTTGTATTTGAACGGTTTGTGCGGGGTTTTTTGCTTATATTTATCACGTATGGTCTACGATTTAACATGATGCAGGAAAAAAATATTTACACAATCTTTGAAAATATTTATTTGATATTATTTAAAATGTTAACAGAACGAAGGTGCCTTCCTTCATCGTGTCAGTTAAATTAATCACGCGTTTTGTAAAATCTCACATCGATTAAAGGATTTTTCGAATTTCGAATGCTTACTCTCGCCGGCTTTCCCGCATCGTAGGATTGCCAACTTCAAGGTAATCAGCGAATAATGCTTTGATTAAGCCCGGTGTCACGTGAGCCGCTCGTTATCCCTGTTTTACCTTCGTTTCGTCGGATATGAAAGCATTGAGTTCTTTTAATAAATTAATGCGTATATAGCTTGAAATTAATGAAGAACACAGTAATATAACGTATTTTAAATAATAATTAATTAATGATTTTTCGAATTTTGAATACTCACTCCCGACAACTTTCCCGCATCAACGGATTGCCAACTCCAAGGTAATCAGCGGATAATGCTTTGATTAAGCCCGGTGTCACATGAGCCGCTCGTTAATCCCTGTTTTACCTACGTCTCATCGGAGATGAAAGCTATGAGTTCTTTTAATTACTTCATGCGTAACAGCTACCTATCTAACTATACATTATACTCGCCTGTACACTTTGTACTTGCTCAAAGTTGGATAAATAGTTTATTATTATATTAACAAGGGTAAAAAACCGATTAAGCTCCTAATTGAAATGTGATTCATTTAAGTATTAGTTAAAATCATATTGTTAAATCCTGCTACGCGCTATTTTGTAAGAAATTTCGAACGGTTTTCCAGCAATTTAAAACTTTTCTTAACCTGTAAGAAAGCAATAAATATTCTTCTTTTCTTATATCTTCTTTGAGGTTTACAGTAATCTTTGTTTATATAATTCTTGTTCTATTGTTCTTTTCAGCGCTGTGAAGTGTGGTGATCTTCATGTCACAGCATATGCTGAGTTAGGGCCTAGTTAAGGGACGGTACACATTTTCTCTTTTTCTTTACTTTTGTCTTTTGTCTTCTGTCCTCTACTGATTGCTTTTCTTTCTTTTTTGTGTATGTACGTACATGTACCTTCCCTTAATAAATGTTTTCTTCTCTCTTCTGTGTGGACATTGTAAACAAATCAGTGTTCTGTATAGATGGGTGTGAGATGAGCTAATCGAATTAGGGTTAATTAAAGCAATTTGAACATTTGTGTGGTGATTCACGCGCTGGTCACGTTTTTCACGTGACGTTTATACTACCGAATCATTTTTGAATTAATTTATCTGTACTAATTGATAGACTACAAACAGCAAAATATAGGAATTATTTTGATTCTGACGCCAAAGTTAGTGGGATCAGTCACCTTACAACCTACACGACTTGATGTTCATGAACATAATATAAGAAATATGATGTTAAAATGAAATAAGTACTTATATATTTACCCAATTTCTTATGTATTAAAAACTCGGAATAAAAACTCCAGCGCAAGGGGGTTTAAATCTATGATTAAAAACGATAGAGTCCATGGACAGTTTTCTGTGAAATTAATTACTGACATAAAATATAGCTTACGAAGTATATATATTATAATATACCCTTGGACCCTTCTCCCTTTACTTACATACATGTTTTACGAGGTCTTAGGTTGCCTATTCTACTTTACAACTAGCTTTCGATACACTAAAATAACGCCTTGAGAATACGATTGTACCTTATGTCTTTATATATAGGTTCTACTACTTGGAATGATGCTCTAAAATCTAAGTGCGAACGGATATAATCCGCCCTGAATCCATTTTCTAGAGAATATTACAGCACAAGAGTCTTAAAATATCCAATGTCCATGAAATGGTTTAGTAAAGTTTGGCACTAAAATGATTCATCCCAGTTTCCAGCTTTTATTGAGGGTCCTAACTGCGTTTTGTCCAAACCATAGGCTTAACGAGTTCATAAATTAAATGTAACTAAAAAGGCTTTTTGTACTGATGCCGATAGAGCCGATGCCGATAAAAAACTATTTTTTATCCCAGCAGGTAACTTTAAGATATAAGAACTCTCTTATTGTTTTTTGTAATATAAAATGTATACCAACTAAATTCTCACGTACTTAAGTAGGTTATTCGCTATTTAAGTTACAGTTGGTAGTAGTTGGTATAAAACACAAACTATAAGAAACTGTCAGTTTGCTTTACAAATATTTTATTCAATACGAAATGCGGCGTCACGTATTCCCTTGTTAGCTGCGCTCGTAAAAGAGACCGAGAGCTTTTGAAAAGAAATTACAGGCTTCAGGAAACGTAGTTTTCCGCCGATGCTTTACACAGCTAACAAAGTAAAGTAAAAGAAAAGAAGCGATGAAATGAATAGCCTTTAGGTGAGAGTGCTGAAGTTCAGCTGAACGAATTCAAGGACGATGTTGCCGGCTATAAAACCTTGCAAATTCTGTTAATTAAAGTTTCAATAAAACACTTTATTATCTTTTTTAAACAGTGCTTAACATTATATCGATTGTAGAAATATAAAGTTATGTCAATATAACCTATCTAATGGTGCATAAAATTACTCCTTTCACTATTAGCCTACTCTTTGGCTTTACTACCATAGCAGCTGTATTGTTGATTTAAAAGGTTTTAATTTCAAGAATAGAATAGAAACTTTATTTGCACTAAATGTGGTTTTTACATTTTGGTAGTGTCACACACTTAACCAGTAAATTACTTGGTATGCAAAAATTAATTAATGAAATTTTATTTGCAAAAATTAGAATTATAAACAATGTTTGCATGCATGTCATTTAAATTTTGCATGTCATTATAATTCAATTTAAACCAACTTTTTTATCTACTTCTTGGTCTCTTCACCCTGTATGACTTGAACCAAACGCTGTACGAGGAGCCATAAGGTGGTTGAGGGCAACAGTGGACCATTTGGCCGTAATCTCACGTCACACAACACCAACTTCGTACATCGCTCTATAATGGGCCTGACCTGTGCCAAGCCACCGCATTTTGGCATTCGTGTACAAGGCGCCATTGCGTCATCTGCAGCAGCCATTACATGTGCAGAAGACAATTATTTATTACGCCTTGTGGATCAGTGGCTTCTTGCAGATCATCATCATTATCATCAACCTGCATATTTTATGTCATATCGGTATAAAAGGAACTGAAAAAAAAATACTTCACTTTTGCTGGCTGTTACTTCATTCATAGTCTCGATGTAAAATTGATGAATCTCTTGATTTCAAGTTAAATACCACTTCGCCGTATTCAAATATTCTCTTTCACAACAGTAACCTCCACGTCTCTAACTGCCTTCATACAAACTATATTCCTTGACACGGCTTCCTGGAATTCATTTAAAATTAATTTCAGCTTCAACTGCAACAAAATTCCTATGTCACAGAAAGAAGAAATAGTTTGGAATAACTTTCCAAACACAGTTTTCTTATTGAAATGAAATATAAACTAACTCAAAAAAGAAATCCGTAGTAGTCACAGTTAGCGCTTATAACTCGTCATTTTTCTGTAGCCTTGATAATTATGTCTGTATTTACTTTGTAATTTTAAAAGCACATGCTAAAATTATAATTATTTGTGGTCCCAGGAATTTTTTCATTCATAAGAACAGACAAAAATAGTCTTACAACTTTTTCTATTTCAGCTAGATACACTTTATTTCTGCAACGCTTATGACGTGTGCAAACCTTAATCTATTAATCAATTCGTCTATCGTGTTGGTCTTAAATCCAACAAATCAACATCAAAACAGAAAAGTTTCGACGATTGACCTAATTTATATTTTTGTACACAACTCAAGATATTGCTCACATTACTCTGGCTTATTGTAGGAAATGGCCGTCATTTACCTTTTCATTGCCACGCCACATTGCGCCGCCCAGCCCACGCTGCTCGAGTTATAATCCGACGAAGCAGGCCACTTGACTTTTATGAACTTACTTTGACTTTAAAGTCTTCTTTGAGCGTTGTTGAACATCTCCTTTGGAACCTGAGGACTGAGGAGGTAGTTTTATTAAAATTAGACGTAAATTCTGCAAAGTGTAAAAAACTAAAAACATTTTCATGGACAAAAGTTTATATCGTGGGTACTCTTAATTCGTCTCTTCTTCTTTCATTGTCTTATCATTACAGGTATTTGCATTAGTGATCTATACTCCATACATTTTTAATCTTTGTAATGCGAGATCTTGAATATTTATTTATGATCAAAGCTGATCTTCTATATATTGTAGTGTTTATAAATCTTTTAGGGATGATTGAGAAGTGCTAACACATTCATTCAGATAATTCAAACATCTCAATAAAAAAATTCTATGTTTTATCCAGATACGAACACAAGATAGATATTGCAATCTGCATTGTCTTGAACGGTAGTTGAGGCAGTTTCTCGCGCGGTCGCCGTCTCAATCGCTCCGCTATGGGATAATTGCGAGTCTGTCCTCCCGACTGCAATTACGTCGATTGCCTACCTGTCCTCCCCAATCATCCTGTGATTTGTGTTTGGCTGTGTGCCTACGACTTGGTTGATCTTTGAATGCCTTGTACTAACATTTTGTTCTGATTAGTTTGATTTGATATGACTTCATGCTTGTTTTCAGAAGTCATAGTAAGTTCGAATTTCGTTTGAATGCTCAAATTCTGCACTATTCTGCATCTGACTAGTTAAAACATTAAACATCAAAACGGAAAACTTGAAACAAATATCCGCATGAAAGTGACTTACAATACTGCAGAAGTTCCTGAAAACTTCGCAGTTAAATCGCTAGCTAACTATGAATAATAGGTTCTTGACGTCTCCGATGGGAAAGTTGGCGTGTCTCCTGGCAAACTTCGGTGGGAAACTTCCAGTAACACATACGCTTGATGGATATCGCAAAATTCTTGGAGGTGTTGTCTTTACAATAGCAATTCCAAACTTTATAGCTGTAGCTTATATGCATATGGAAGAAACAAAAATGTGTTATTAGTATATATTTGAAGCAGATACAAAAATTGCTCATTTAGTATTTTGTTGCTATGGTCATATTACATACCTATAGGTACATAAAACTTGAAATGAAATTTTGTGACTGCAATGATCTGATTTGGGCCAATGATAATGATGATGACGGTATCTGATTTCAAAGTACTTTCTTGGAAATTAATTTGACGGTCAACGTAGATATTTCTTGACTTTAAGCTCTCCACACAATAGGACAGATAAATTCAACGGTTTTATTTTATATCTATATATCTTATTTTTAAAGATTTCATTTTTGTGACCTAGTATTTTATTCTATTTCAGATTCTACTGGGACCTCTGCATGTTGTTACTGCTGGTAGCCAACCTGATCATCCTGCCGGTGGCCATCTCCTTCTTCAACGACGACCTTAGCACGCGCTGGATAGCCTTCAACTGTCTTTCAGACACAATATTCCTTATAGATATCGTTGTTAATTTTAGAACAGGTAATTGTCTTTATAGTTTTCACAGTCAGTACTTTATAACTACTATCATTTATTTTAGATTCGATTTCACTTAATAGATACTGTTTAATTTAGTCTAGGTAAAATATTTTAATGTGATATCAAATAATAATAATCTAGAAACAAACACTCTAATAATAGTCCAACAGTTAGAAAAGCAATTATACACGCCTTGTTTTTGAAGCTTTTGCATTTCGAAAACTTCAATTTATTAAAACTTTGATTAGTTTTGTTTAACTCATCTACTTTCAAAGTCAGTTATTTCTGTCTCACGAACTAGATTGCTTTTAACAGTTGTATTTATAACTTGTTCTTCTTTTAATTCCAGGAATTATGCAGCAAGATAATGCAGAACAAGTGATATTAGATCCCAAGTTAATAGCGAAGCACTATTTGAGGACATGGTTCTTCCTTGACCTCATCTCTAGCATACCACTAGATTATATATTCTTGATCTTCAACCAGGTAAACGTACGTTGCAATTTGGCCGTGTTGTTCTATTACTAGTTTAAAGTCTCTCTTTTATGTTGTTGATTCTGTTTCAGCTTGGGTGTTCCTTAGTTCTTTTATAGCAATATTTTGTTTTTACTTTAGTTATTTTATTTCTCATTGTGACTCTTAAACAACGCCACGAGAACGGCAACGTGTCATCGTGTGTTTTTGTAATTGGTCTAAGAATATGTAAAGGTTTGAATGGATGGAGCACTTTAGATCCATATTCAACACCGAATTTGAATTTTTTATCTTTTTATTTGTAGCACTTTTTTTCAAACTTTTTGCACTTTTTATAAGATCCTTTAGTAACCCATATGATTCTGCATCAGATCAGTTGCCGTGGCCTACATTGGCATTTCAACGATCATTAGATTACTGATCCTGATAGTGATCGTATGAGATACTGTTGTACCCTCTTCTTAAATATATGACCCTTTTAATAAGCACTTTGTCTACTCTTTGTACACGATTTTCTAAACTTCTACACTTGTCAATAATCCATAGCCTCCTTCAAAAGGCTATATATTATACTCCTCTGTTTTAACAATTCCTTTGTTTCCATTTGCACGTGGCCGCCATCTTCTGTGATCTCTTTTGTATATTGTATTTAGGATTCTTCTTTCTCACAGCATGATTTATGCTTTCCATTAACACGCACATCCTGTTATTTTGAACACAACACTTTCGGTGTAGAGTTTAACACACTTTGGTTTTTTCGACTGTTGTACAACACGACCAGATTGTAACAATATTATTATGAACAGTACTTATTAATTTATTATTATTATTACATATTTAAACGTAATAAGCAGTATTTAATTTCTGAAAGAGCAGCAAGCTTTTTAATATCAAACCAGTACCACTATACGCTCCTTACATGAACATAAGCTAATATTCTTTCACTAATAATTATAGTTCGACTGGAAACAAAAGAATAAAAATTAACAGAAGGAGAAAACATGATTCTAACAAGTTTTTATTACGCTTCAGCACTTTTCTTTGGCTGATACTTGTCTTTTTCAATGTCGGCAAGTGCATGTCTCACTTCGACTGTACAAAGAACATTCTCATTGTAACAATGCTCAAAGTGTTGACACTTTGCAGCGTTGTTCAGTGTCTGTTTATGTTTAACATGTTTTTGTGTGTTGGCAGGATTTTAGTGAAAGCTTTCAAATTCTTCACGCGGGTCGCGCGCTACGGATACTGCGGCTAGCGAAGCTGCTGTCCCTAGTCCGTCTGCTCCGGCTCTCCAGGCTCGTGCGATATGTCTCGCAATGGGAGGAAGTATATGTAAGCCATCATCCCTACTAACCTCAACCGAACCCTCAACAACTCAAATACTTACAACTAACTCGGCCCTAACCACATTGCGCTCACATTTACTAACACGACATGACTAAACACCTCTACTAACTAAATATAATATTGGATTAAATTTAAATAATGAATAATAAAAAATATAGTCTAGATTGGTAATTAGATAATGTGAAACGACTCAATAATGATGATAATAAAATTGTTTTAGCGTGTAGTGATCCTATGACGTATAATGGAGTTTGTTGTAATCCTGTATTATACCATTCCCACCCCACTGTATGTCAGCTCCACGTCCCGCTCTGCACTTCTCTACTGCTTCTCTGCAAGCTTCTTTCTGCCTGAGCACGCTCCACCGTGACGTCACGCGTCTGGTCTTTCTCTTCTCTCTCGCGACTTGCCGCGACCCGCGTCTCGCCTTCTCGCTCGCGCCGCGAAACACGCCACGCCGCCGCCCCGTCTCGAACGCCCAACGCCGAAATTTTCTGTTGCCCGTGTTCATTATTTTGTTGCCGCTTCTTCGAGCCTTTAGATCTTAAACCGAGACTCGCTGACGCATCAATGTAATTATCATTTTAACAAGCCTCAATTTCAATAAACGCCTCAGCAGCAGTGCCTACCGATACACGAACTCGAACTCAAATATTTACTTACTCTATCCGATACAACGCGACACCTACTTTGTAACTTTATCTGTCATTCATCTACATTTCCGTAGCCCGTAGCCGTAGCCCGTAGCATTTCGTAGAATCTCCGGTAAGGATGAACTTGGAAGACATTAAATAACAAAGAGTAATTCAAACACTAAAAATAGTAAGATTTTGCGTCGCGAAGAACACGTTGCAACCGTATCATAAAACCGTACACCGTATAGGCAAGTTATGTTAGGGAATGGCACGGATTCCCGCGAGTCGAGGTTATCGGTGCGGAGCGGAGAGTGGGTGAGAAGTGGAGATGGGACGATGGCGCGACTTCGAGTCGGTGTTGTGTGCAGATGAGCCCAGCCCCGCAGCCGCGCGACGCCCCTGCGGACGACAGCGCAGGCTCGCGCGACCTCGCCTCGCAGGTGCCGCCGCATTGTAGCTATAGTAGGCGTAGTAGGGGCCTAGCCCGCGACGCGAACGTGCTCGTTCTCGGTGTTAGTGCATCCTGTGTGTGTGCCCGCACGCGCCCCTCCCCGCAGGCCCCTCGCGTAACTCCGTCCGCCGCCCGCCCTATGCTGGGCGCGCCTGGCTCTCTTCCTACTATCTCGTGTTTCTCGCTTGTTTTCTAGATCTTGCAGAACCTTCAAAAAAAGCGCACGGAACGGAGGGGACGCCTCAGCTCCGAGGTTGACAAAAAGAGGAGCACCACTAAAAGCTCTCTGATCTTCAAGGTAACCAGGGTCGGCACGAGCCGGCGCGCATGTGCTCGTTCGCCCGCTTAGCATGTTGCCGGCGCCGCCGGGCGTCCTATAAACCGCTGCGTACGCTTGGCTTCCTCTCTTTCTTTGGCGTTACTGTTCAGCCCCTGGTCCCGCCGGCGGCCGCGCGGCAGACGCGCGGGCAGAGCGTCGCGCGACCGCGCGGCGGCAGCGGCCGTGCGACGCTCCAGCGCCGCTCCCACGCATGCTCGCTCGACGAATCGTATCACGCGTCCATACTTACTTTATTACTCACTACTTTACGATTCCATCGGTAGACATTCATCGCGATGCTTGACCTCGAGCGTTCTTGTCGCGCAGTCCGCACGGCTTCCTTTAGAGATGAACCATCCTCCCGGTCCAACGTTGATCGCTACGATTGTTTTACAGTTCCTCAACATGGCCTCCGTGTTTATGCGGATATTCAATCTGATCTGCATGATGTTGCTAATCGGCCACTGGTCCGGTTGTCTGCAGTTCCTCGTTCCTATGCTGCAAGGGTTCCCAGCCAACTCTTGGGTAGCAATAAACGAATTACAGGTGCGATTTACATTTGATCATTCATTATCACGAACCATTTTCATAGTAGATTTTATTCTGCAACAACGTGAACTTAATTTACAGGAAGCATTTTGGCTAGAGCAGTATTCGTGGGCGTTGTTCAAGGCGATGTCGCACATGCTGTGCATCGGCTACGGGCGGTTTCCTCCGCAGTCGCTCACAGATATGTGGCTGACCATGCTGTCCATGATATCCGGAGCCACTTGCTACGCCCTCTTCCTCGGTCACGCCACCAACTTGATCCAGTCCCTCGACTCTTCCAGAAGACAGTACCGTGAAAAGGTAATTTTCACAAACTAATGAATTCTAAAATGTTCCATTCATCGCAATTTAAAGATACTTCACCCAGACAATCTCGTAGGTAGTGCAAAACAAAGCTCATAATATTTTTTCTGGGTAAGGTAACTTTGTGTAACATAGTATTTTTATTCTACCATGGAATAGCAAACCGTTATGAACACCTTTAAAACAATAATCCAGAAGATTAATATACCTAATGGTCCTACCAGTAAAAGTACCCAAAGTTCAAAGCCCAAGTTCTGTGACACTTGCGGTTTAGAGTGTTGACCTCATTGAGCTTGCATTTAGCGTAGCATGTGTGATACCAGTGTGTGCGATCCATCACTAAAGCCAATCATTGCCTGTTTCAGAGATTAGACGTGAGTATGGAGTGAATGTGTGTCGTGTGTCGTTGTTGTACAAACGTGCAATATCTCTGTTGTCTTAGATAACAAACATGTTTGATACCTTCTTGGATATTGCACAAGTAGATGGTGTATTTAAATGGGAAACACTTTGAGAACCAACACTTTGTGATTTGAAACGGAATTGTATTCGTGTGAAAAATTTTCAGGCACATTTATTAATACCATTCCATACTAACTCACATTTTGTATCATTCAATAACAACAACAAAGTAAAGGTCATTCATTGCAGACTTTTTGCAAAGAACGGGTGTTCATAACAGGTTCCTCTCCACCAACTAACACTTTCGGCTTTTATTGATAGGGATACGGCTCACCTAGATGAACCATTTCCTAAAAAATAAGCTTCTAACCAACATGTCGCCTAATTCAATATCGCTTACCAATGTCAGTCTTGTGAGAATGTCTTTATAGCAATTAATATAATAACTGCTTATTTGTTCTTTCACTCCAAAAAATATCTTCATTAGACACTTTAAACGTTCAATCTATCAATAAACCGGCAATCATTCTTCGGCATCATTCAGCAATTGGAAAATTATACCAGTGCTCCTAAATTTCCAGGTGAAACAAGTAGAAGAATACATGGCATACCGCAAACTGCCCCGGGAGATGAGGCAACGGATCACTGAGTACTTCGAGCACCGGTACCAGGGCAAGTTCTTCGACGAGGAGGTGATCCTCGGCGAGCTGAGCGAGAAGCTGCGGGAAGATGTCATCAACTACAACTGCCGCTCGCTCGTCGCATCCGTTCCCTTCTTCGCCAACGCCGACTCCAACTTCGTCTCTGACGTTGTCACCAAGCTGCGATATGAAGTCTTCCAGCCAGGTATCATATTTTTTATGGTCGAACTCATACTAACTATGCATAATATTTGAACCGGATTTATTATTTATCTTTTTCAGTCAGTTTGGAACTTTGGTCTGTTATTATTTATATTGCCTCGCTTCTATTGTGCAATAATTAACCATACTTTTATTCTTCTAATTTCAGGCGATATCATCATAAAAGAAGGAACCATCGGCAACAAAATGTACTTCATCCAAGAAGGCATTGTAGATATCGTAATGGCAAACGGAGAAGTTGCGACCAGTCTATCTGACGGTTCCTACTTCGGCGAGATCTGTCTACTGACCAACGCGAGAAGAGTCGCCTCCGTCCGCGCCGAAACATACTGCAACCTGTTCTCGCTGTCGGTAGACCACTTCAACGCGGTGCTGGACCAATACCCGCTGATGCGGCGCACGATGGAGAGCGTCGCCGCCGAGCGCCTCAACAAAATCGGGAAGAACCCGAACCTGGTGGCGCACCGGGAAGACGACACCACGTCGGAAGGGAATACGATCAATGCGGTGGTGAACGCGCTCGCGGCGGAAGCGGAGCACGTGAGCCTGTCGGACGACAGCGTAGCGCGGCTGTCGGAGCGCTCGCTGGGGCTGGCGCTGCAGCCGCTGCAGGCCGCGTCGTGCCGAATGGCGGGCGTGGCGCTGCCCGGGCTGGGCGTGGCCGCGTCCTCGCTGCCGCGGCCCAAGTCCGAGCACGACTTCAGCTCCACGGCGGCGGCCACGCTCTCCGGCGCCGCGTTCCACAAGTCGGACGCCGGTATCGCGCCCTGACGTCGCACCGTGTGCTAGGCCGCCTCGCGGCTGGCCATCGCCCTCGATAGCAATACTAGGCTTAGTGCGAAGCGCGCGCCGCCTCGCTAGTTGTAGCGTAGACACGTATCATAGCTGCGACTTCGCCGGGCGCGCCCGTACCGCGCCGCCCGCTGAATCTCATTTTGTGATCTTATACTTAATTCTCCTGTGTTATAATTTAGGTTAAATTTTATATCATTGACGCTGTGAGGAATCGAATACGCGACGTATTTCGATTATATAGATATACCTGTTATATATTGAAGAATGATACTATTGAATCTTTATAGAGATACCTTGCCATAAAAAGAAAAATAATTATATAGACTAGACTGAAATTGTAAAAATATCACTATTTTATGCTTTGTTGGCGAATGTAATAAACCTCTATTGTTGGTGCGGATTATTCGAGAGTAGAAACGAACGTTCAAGGTGTCTTCAAAGCGTTCCTGAACACGATTCGGAGGTATTATATTAAAGTTGTTTATATTGTATAAAAGTTGAATCGTGTGGAAGTGTACCCATTGGGCAGCGTGGCGCGCTGGCTGGAGCACGGGCGGGACAGCGGCCGAGCGACGACGCAGATGCACGAGAACGTCTCCCATGTTTCGCGTAGACCTATATCCTTCCCGAACAGCTCTCGACACGTCGACATCTCGGACTGCACGGACCGTCCCTCCTCCAGCCCGCTTCACACTGCGGACTGAAGCGACGCACAACTGAACAGCCTCACGCGCGACTCAAATAGCACACGGTTGCTTTCTTCATTTTAATTATAAGTAGTCATATCTACCGATAATCGACATAATTAGCGCAAACAATTCAATTCTCTCGGTTTCCTAAGTAGAGGTGATCAGTAGCGCTTCGAATCTTTTGAGAGTTTCTTTGTAAATATTGTAATGTCGAGGATTCGCGTTCACGCGTTTGTTTCGTCGAAGTGTTAGGCTAGGCCTCTCGGGGCGAGCGCTGCGCGGGACGGATCACGATATCGTTATTGAGTGCCTCGATAATCGATGTACAGAGTTCCCACCCTATTCTATTTCTTTATAGTAGCAAGTTAAGCGTAGTGAGATTGCACTTTAAGTTAGTCCCGTTCCGCGGCGCGCTGACCCCGACCGGGCAGGGCGTTCGGTCGAACGGTCCAGTCAATTAAACGGGGCGACGACACGCCTCAGTACTCGATGCACTTCATACCTTGTTTTAATTGTAGGTGAAAATAATTTATTGTCGATAGCGATCATTTCGTAGGAATAAGTAGGCCGGAGCGTTAACAAATTCGGACGAAACGTATTTGTGATAGCGCAGCGCGTGCCGGGTCTGTCGGATAGTTAGTTTAGGCTGCATTGCTTGGTCAGTGGGAGCTTGGATGATACTTGTTCCACTGAGCAAGGGGCAGGTCCTTGGATCGCGGCAGTGGTTGCGAGCCGGCGGCGGCGGCATGGCGGCGGCCGTAGCCTTGGCTACGAGTATCTGCGCATGAGTACATGCTTTTTCGTCTTCTTTCTTATCTATTTATCATTTACAGAACATACTTAGTATGGTTTCAAGCATGCACTTTTCAACAGTCTCAACGTAACATTGCTTTGTAAGTTTATACACCGCTAAACATCTTTAGCGTAACAGAGTTGCTACGAAAGCTCTGAAAGGACTGTTGAAAAGTGGCAGCTGAGGCTGTTTGTTATTTGAATAAATTAGTCAAAACGCCTTAGACGGCTTTGCATTTGCTTCGTTGAGTTTGATATAAGAGTGTTAGCTACGATTAGTGTTCGGAGTGCGACATATCCTAGTAGAAGGCGCCTCGCCGCCGCCGCCGGCGCCTCTTGGCACGATCATCGTTGACTAATTCTTATAGTGTCATGACAATTTGTAAAGATGGTTTTGCAAATGTTGACTTTTTAGCCAAAATATAGGTAATGAACGACGAACCAATATGCAGTAGCTTACTCGTAGGACGCAGCCTAGTTCTCAGTTTTGGCGACTAACACCAATAGATACTTTATACTCTTAAGATATTTATACAAATTGATCTTAGCAGAGTGACTATCTGTCAATTTATCTACAAAGAGAAAAATATTAACTGCGTTTTAATTCCCAGAAGCATTTATTTACCGTTGTTTTATCTAACCGCTTTTGTAAATTATATAAATTTTATAGAAGAGATCTATTTTTATTGAAGTTGAGCTACTGGATGTAAGTGAAAACATATTTAAAAATTATTTTATTTTAGATCTGGACTGTTATTTATTACATAATAATTATACTAATTTCTGGTATCTATTTTCACCAAAAGTGCTCATCGCTGTCAAAAAAAATTAGAGAAAATGCATTAAAGAATGAAGAAAACTGTCTAGTTGTTTTACTGTCCCAAACCCTAATACTAGTAACCAGAGAACTTAAGGACGTTCGTTTGATTGATGTTCCCATCGTCCTTCATTTCAATAAGAACCTAAAAGAAAATATTTGTACACTTCTTTGTTCTAATAGACAGTGATACTTTCTTATTATTTATTTTTTAAATCCCTTATTTAATTATTAATAAATAATAATAAAAAATAATAAATAAGTGGGGACATCTTCACACACGGCCATCTGATACAAAACTAAGCAGAGCTTGTACTATGGTTACCAGACAGCTGATATACATTACTTAAATAGATAAATACATACTTATATAGATAAACAACAACCAGACACAAGGCAAACACAAGTACTCATCACACAAATGTTTGCCCTGGGCGTGATTCGAACCCGGGACCCTGTGCGTCGGAGGCAGATACACTACCACCTGGGCTACGGAGCCGTCAAATAATAAGCTATCTCCACTTCAACAAAGTCTAGGGTACAAGAAGAGTACTGGCTACTTATTTTATTCCTTGGGTAAATTGTTTAGTTGTATAGACATAGACTAACCACTCTCGCAAATAAAACGAACAAAATTTCACAGTGCACACTGGTAGTTGTACACTTAGCTTTAAGTTATTTCTTTTTACATGTCTTTCGCCTGTATTTTACACTGCTTGTGTTGATGCTGGTGCAAAAGCTTTTTCTAACTGGTAAGCAATCTCAAAATGGTCTGTAGTCATCACAAATCAAAACAGCTGATTGGATCCGAAAATCTACTCTATTACACCGTATTTACAGAAAAAAAATCCGTGCTGTAGAACCAAATCCTAAAAAGCTGTAAGTATTTAGAGTAGTAGAGAAGTAGTATACACTTCACAGTTGAGCTGTTAAAAAATCTAGGACCTGTGGCGAAATCATGGCTGCTACAGTTTTTAATACCTGCGTCAGGGACGCCAAAATACCCAAAATATGGAGAAAAATAAATTGTAGCCCTGTTTAAGCCCAAAAAGTTTCCGCCCGATATCTCTCCTCTGCCATACTTATATGTTGTTAGAGCGCCTTTTACTTGATCGGCTAATGAGCCATATAAAAAATCCCCATCTGACACCGGACCAAGCTGGCTCCCGCCCCAGCAAGTCGTGCTACGGCCAAGTCCTCAACTTGACGCAACATATAGAAGATGGGTATGAGAGGGCCTTGGTTACAGGTGCTGTTTATGTTGACCTTACTGCGGCGTATGACACGGTCAACATAAAACGACTATTGTGGAAAGTTACGACGTTAACGAAAGATCAACAGTTCGTTAAGATCTTGAGCGAAATTTTATGCAACCGTAGGTTCTAAGTTCGCCTCGAAGAAAAGCAGGTGGCGCATACGGAGAAACGGTCTGCCACAAGGAAGCGTTTTGGCTCCGATTCTGTTTAATATCTGTACAGACGATCAACCTCATCACCCAAACACCACCCGCTTTCTCTACACCGAAGACTTAGCACTTACGCATTAGGCAAGGAACTATGCATAATATAGAAGACCACCTGGGTACAATAAAGCGGGGGGCAGTAGCCAGATGGGCGATAAGCTAAATATAAGAACGCAGATGAGACATAATAGATATTTATTATTTTTCAACTCTCCAAATCAAAATATCTTCTACTCGGTAGTCCGTTGACGTCCCGAGTCATAACAACAAAAAAAAACATTCGTATTTCAAAATATTCAAATCCAATCGAACTAAACGAACAGCCAGTCACCTCAAAGGAGGCCGCTCCTTACAGTACTGCTCTTGAACAGCTAAGCCGCTACTATGAGATCAACTCGCTGAGACCAAACCCAGCAAAGGCAGAATCTTGCGTCTTTCATACCCGGAACCAGGATGCAGGTAAACCTTTGCATATTACATGGCGCGGTGTGCACTGGACATAGTACACAATGATCATCCTAAGTACCTGGGTGTTACTGTCGATAAATCATTAACGTATGAAGAAAACTGTCGCAAGCTAAACAGCTTATTAGCTTATAGCAGATTATTCGAGGTGTTTAATGTTGAGGATGGGCCGGGGACCCCCACTATCAGGTTTTCTGCGAAGGAAGTAGCTTCAAAGATCCGTAAAATGGTGCGAGGTAAGTCGCCCGGACATGATTCTCTCAGCATTGAACATCTTAAATATGCAGGGGTTCATTTGCCAATAGTATTAGCCTTGTTTTTTAATTTGTGTATTAGTCACGGCTACCTACCTGATGACCTTATGTACACCTCGGTTGTACCTATTGTGAAGAATAAGACTGGGGATGCCTCTGACATCTCCAATTACAGACCCATTTCTCTAGCGACTACTGTAGCCAAGGTGCTGGACGGTCTGCTTGATGACATTCTGGGTAAACATCTTGATCTTCATGACGCGCAATTCGGCTTTAAGCCGGGTCTGTCTACTGAAAGCGCCATCTTATCCCTCAAGCAGACTGTCCAGTATTACACGGCACGTAATACACCTGTCTGCCTGTTTTTTTGGATTTGTCAAAGGCATTCGATCTGGTGTCATACGACATACTGTGGCGTAAACTGAGTGAGGAAACGTGTATTCCACGTGAAGTGGTGCGATTATTTAAATTCTGGTATGGTCATCAGATGAACCGTGTAAAGTGGGCAGGTATACATTCGAGTGTGTACAGGTTGAATTGTGGGGTGAGGCAGGGGGGCTTGAGTTCGCCCAAATTGTTCAACCTGTATATGAATCAACTGATCGTGGGACTCAGCAATACCGCTGTCGGATGTCATATTGATGGCATAAGTATAAATAATTTGAGCTACGCTGATGACATGGTACTGCTGAGTCCCTCGGTCGGTGCTCTAAAAAGATTGTTAGGTTTGTGTGAAACGTATGCGGAGGGAGGCCCATGGGCTCAGGAATAATGCTTCAAAAAGTGAAATCATGCTTTTCAAATCGGGCAAAAAGAAGTATAGAGTTCCATCTGTTACGTTATGTGGTACGCAATTAAAAATTGTAAATAAGTTTAAATACCTGGGCCACTGGGTCACCGATACTTTGTCGGATGAGGTAGATATGGAGAGGGAGCGCAGGGCATTGTGTGTTCGCTGCAACATGTTGGCTCGTAGATTTGTGCGTTGTAGTAAAGAAGCTAAAGTTACATTGTTTAAATCGTATTGTCAGACTTTCTACACGTGCAGTCTATGGGTAAATTTTACACAGCGGACATGCAATGCTTTGCGCGTCCAGTATAATAATGCATTCAGGATGCTGCTTGGGTTGCCGAGATACTGCAGCGCTTCGATGATGTTTGCTGAGGCGAAAACTGACGGTTTTCATGCGGTGATAAGGAAGCGTTGCGCGTCTCTGATGCGTCGTATCTGCGGCAGCACGAACAGTATCCTGAGCACGCTGGCGGAGCGCTGGGACTCGCCAATGCTGGAGCGTTGGCTTAGCTTGCACGCTGCCCCAGCTCTCGCGTCTAGGCGGTTTTAATTACCTCACCCATAACTAACATAGTTCTTAAGATTCTACTAACATAATATGGATTGCTATCTGAAATAAATTATTTGAATTTGAATAAACAGCACGATCAGCCCATGCAGCGAATTTGGACGCGGCTCTCAACGAATCAAGTCGAATCGTTACGGGTACTCTAAAGCCTACCCCACTGAGCTCGCAGGAATTCTACCTCCTGACGTTAGGCGTGGTATAGCATGCGCAATCGAAAGACGAAAGCAGTCGGAAGACAGCAGACATCCTCTATATGGACACAAACCACCACCTTCACGTCTTAAAAGTCGCCGCAGCTTCCTTCGATGTACAACGCTTGTCAATCAAGACCCACCTAAGGCAAGGCTAGAGAAGTGGGCAGAAAAGTTCCCACAAACCGGAGACCAGATCCCTCTTGCAGACCACCTGCCTCCCAGACACAACCTACCATGGGCAACCCGGAAGGCGCTGAACCGACTCCGGGCAGGAATAGGCAAATCCAGGGAAAACCGAAAGAAATGGGGTATTTCTAGCAATGATAGGTGTAGGTGTAGCTGCGACGCCGTGCAATCTATAGAGCATCTGCTGTCTTGTCCTGACTGCCCTGTCTCTTGGATAATGGCAGATTTAAATGAGGCCAACCATTACTGCCATCTAGAAATTAAACGTAATAGTTACTCGCACAAGTATGTTTGACAGGGCCACCTCTTGTCGAATAGTAGTATTATCTTGAGGATTGTCACCAAACAAACGCTGGGCGCATTCCGAAGCAGACTTTCAGCGCTGTCAGCGATCACAAAAGCAAAAAATGTATGGCTGACAGCGCTGAAAGTCTGGTTCGGAAAACACAAGACTTTTTTTTATATTCTGTTTTACGGCTCTGAGTGCGAAGCCCTTTTGATCCGATAGTAATGTCAATGAACAGGGTTGTCGACTTTAGGGAAATTACCCAAAATGGGGGATTTTTGATGGCCCCTTTGCCTAGTGCGTAGTATGCCTGCCTGCGAAGCACAGGGTCGCGGATTTGAATACCACCCAGGGCAAACATTCGTGTGTGCGCACTTGTGTTTGCCTTGTGTCTGGATATTGTTTGTTGTTGATTGTATGTATTTCTATTTAAGTAATGTATATCAGTTGTCTGATACCCATAGTACAAGCTTTGCTTAGTTTGGGATCAATGGCTGTGTATGAAATGTCCCTACATATTATACTTTTATTATTTTATAACCAATTATTACGCATCGATGACTATACACGCATATTACGCATATTATAACTGCGATACTACAAAAGTTCAATTAATAAACTGAGATAAAAACCTTTATAAATAAAAAAAAATTGAACATTTGATAATAGTAGATTATAAGTGCTAGATTCACTAACATGTTTTTTACCCAAAAACTAGCTACAGTGTGTCGCACTGTACAACAGTAGAAATTAAATAATAATAGTACTAAATTATTTACTAATGACAACACCAGATTAACGGGACAACTGCAGAAACCCTGCGTTCCAAGATGCGCTGAAATCGATTAAAGTACCCGTAATCACGTTCCAAATCACTGTTAGCCATACATTTTTTTGCTTTTCTGATCGCTGACAGCACTGAAAGTCTGATTCAGAATGCGCCCGAAATGGCTACGATTGACTGAAAAATCAAATTTTTATTTACTCTCTTGTGACATACATAAAAAAGTTGATTAATTTATAACTTGGAAACCACTGTGGGGGTGGGGAGCCAAGTCCGTGCCCGCTATTACCACTTTGGTGAATAGCGATTAGGTCCAGGTCGAAAAAAAACTGAGGAAAACCAAAATAAACATTAATTTGGGGAAAATTGGAACAATAGCATTGGCAACGCTCAGGGCAAATGGCTCACTCACTCATTCATTCATTACGTTCGTGATTGATTTTATTTCTCTCTCTCTCACTTGGATTCGGATTTCGGATTCCCCTTCCCAGTTCCCTTGCACGATATGGGCTAAATATGATATGGGAGTTCGCGTAATTTACTTTCGTGTTGTGTATTGTTAAATATATTTCTAAGAGTTTACAAAACACCTAGCTAAAGTGTGCATCTTTTAGTGTATGTAGAAACCAATACCTAACATTTCACCATGTCTACAAGGAGGGCCCGCATAAAAGCTGTGGCTGCTTTGCCACCGAGAAGAAAGAACCAAGAAAGCGCTGACAGCAAGATCAAAGTAAAGGAGGGCTTTGAAGAAAATGTTAAAGGTATCAGAAGTCCTCGCAAACAGACTCCTAAAGCTAAAGACAGGAGTCCTTCAAAAAGTACCACACGGAATGGGGACTCCCCGACGTTAGAACCGCTTTATCCTGAACCTAAAACGCCTGTTTCTGCTTCTCCAGTTAAAATAGACAGTCCTAAAGTTGTAGAAAAAACTGTTTCTACACCGAGATCAGAGAAGGTTTCTGTAATCACCGCAACGCCAAGTTGGAAAAATGCTTTTGTTCCTCCTAGGGTCATGAGCAGCCCAGACAGAAAGCGCATAGCTTCTCTTCTTTCGTCACTTCCTAAGCAATCAACTAGTGCTGAAATGCCACAAAAACTAACCACACCTATATCAAACGTCCAAGATAAAAGTGAAGCTACAAATGTACTAAAAAGTGAAACTACAACTGTCCAAGCAGACGGTAAAGCTGAAAATATCCAAGAAAAAAGTGAAGATACAATGGTCCGAAAAGCTACAAATGTCCAAGGAAAGTATGAAGCCATAAGTATCCAAGATAAAAGTGAAGCTTCAAATATCCAAGAAAAAAATGTAGTTATAAACATCCAAGACAAAAACGAAGCTAATTTCCAAGCTACAGATGTCCTAGACAAAAGTAAAGCTATAAATGTCCAAGACAAAAGTGACAATGTAATTGCCAATCACAATAATAATAAATTCAATTGCACACCCAGCAGAGATAAGAAAAGTGACATTCCTGATGGTAAGTTATATTATTTACAACAACAAAGTTTCTCAGCCAAAATTGCTTATTTACTTATTAAATCTTACTATTGATATACACTTATTTCCAAGTTCTAAAGTAATTTTAATTTAATTGTTATTTTTATTAATGATTCTTTCAATTTATAGATAATTTTGTAATGAATTATCTCCTTAATTCACAGACTACAGTGTACCAAGTGTCCCGGAAAGCATCACAGAAGACACGGTCATGGATGGCATTGTTCCACTACAGGCAGCTAAAAACGCTCCCAACCCTATAGAACTGTTCAAGAAAGAACTCATTTCAGAATATTCGGAAGTGTTGTTTGACCCAATAGTACCCCTTCCCTCTCCGAGTAAAGTCAGGCCGAAACTACGCCCTGCACCTAGACTGGCTCCCCATAGAAGAAATAGTATACAGGTAAAATATTTGGTTATCTTAAAGTAAACAATGGCTTGACTGGACTAACTTTATCTTGCACACTTCAAAAATATCTTTTGCGCACAGATATATTAATACCTACTAAAATTAAATGGGGTTACATTGTGTTGACTGAGAGTCACAAAGTATTGAGAACACAACTGAATAAATAAAATGAAAAACAAATACTAATTAAAAACGAAAATTTACAAGTATTTCTTATAATTATAAAGCGAAAAATGAAAAATTTTGTCCAAGTTAGTTTTAAGTATTTCTTAGTCTGGAACATTCAGGATTACCATAAAGATGGACTGGTTACTTTGTAGTTTGTAGTGCTTGCTTGAATGCAAACTGAAAACAGAACACAGTCAGTAGTTAAAAAATGAACAAGTAAGTAGTTGTTTTAGGGATATGCATGCGAAGACCTCTATAATGCCACAGATACGGGTCTTCCCAAATTTAGCCAAATCGACTCGAAAAGAAAAAAAGAAGGGATATGCAATTTTTTTATTCATTGATCGAAATATTTCAAGTTCCAGATAAACACATAACAAATATTTTTTTCAAATATCTTACTCAGAAACAAAGTTATAAGGCTTCAAAGTTGATGGTTAGAGAGGTCCAATGTGTAATGTGACGTCATATTACACGCGGGCCATACATCCGCCATGGAAATTTTTGTTTTCGTAAGAAGGACAGATATATTTGTTTAATAATGTCGTATCTAGTTTATTTTTCGATCAATTTCGATGTCGCTTTGACTGTCAGTATTCTATTTTTGTATATGAACGCGAAAGTAGCGAACGCAGCGAACCCGAAGCAGCTCTGCTACCAGCACCCTCGGTGAAGAGGATGCAAATGTGAAAAGTGCGACCACGAGTAGGTAGTATTCGAACCGTAAAAGTATGATTTTTAATTGAACGGAGTAATCTGACATATGGTGGGTTGCCGCTTTTTTGAGAAAAAAATATAGTGTTGTGCTAAAAAGATATGATTCAATCACTCATCTGGGCCACGTTTCACGAAGCAACAATTTACTAGTAACAAGTTACAATTTGATATTCATTGCGTAGCCAATTCGCCAAAACTGGAAGCCCTTATCGTTTTACCTCATTGTCTACGCAATGTACATCAAATTGTACTTGTAATTTGTAACTTGTAGCTTCATGAAACGGCTCCCTGGTGATATGGTCACTAAGTAATGTGGACTCCTGGGGGAAGGACTAATGTCCTATAACACAGGTTTAAACTTAGTTTAGGCAACAGCCCCCCACAAAAATTGTATCTCCTGTGCTGAAATGTACATACTTAGTTTTGTGGTGTGGAGATAAAACATTTCAGCAGTTTTAATAGCACAGTTTTGAATATTTGGAGATTCCAACAGAGAAGATTGCTCTTGGACTACGTACTTATAAGCATTGCGCACCATGACTTTTTCAGTCATACTTAAAGCACGCTTTGGTCTCTTTTTTCTCGGAGACATGAAATTGTCATTACTTGAGGTCCCTGGGCCAGGATCCATAACAGTTTTATAAACAACAACGAAATAACAAAAACAAAACAAAACTTCACCAAAAACTTAACAAAAAACTTAACGAAAAGTTCAACGATGAAATGCAAAGGCAAGAGAAACATTCGAACACTCAGACCGGAGGTAAGAAGCTGAATGACGAACAATAGGAAAGTAATAATAATAAAAAAATAGACGCTTCTCCCGTCATCCAATAGGAAATTAGTTGTATGGATGAGTCATTCGTTTGTGTCGCAGCTGCACGTTATCTCTTAGAAATATAAAAAAATCACTAATTACTTTTATTACCTACCTACATAAAAAGCCTGACTGTTGTTACCAGTAATACTAAAACCAACTCACCAATTCTGATGGATTCCAACTATTGCGAACTGCATGATATGTAGACGAAGTCTATGTTTATAGGCTGGGGTAACAAGCATTTTTTTATATTTAATAGTGTGAATGATTCAACTCACTTGAGTTAGAATTGAACTGAAAACATCACTAAGATTATGGAGCTGGCAACATTATTTTTCTGTCTAATGTCAAATTACTCCGTTCAATTAAAAATCCTACTAACTCGTCACTCCGCGTTTCTGCAACCGTGTTACGAGGCGCAGTATCGTCGAAAGTCAACGATATAACTTAAACTTAAGAAAAACGCAAAGAACTCTTATAAAATACGTGCTAATTAGCTTAATAATCTGTTCCCAGGGTAATCCGATGCCCAAATAGGCCCGCAACGATCGGTACAAACTTATTTAACAAAGCAGGGCAAAAAAAGGTTATCAAGAAAAAAATCCCGGAATACGGGAAACGGTTAAATAGATTCAAGGTAATACAAATAACCGCCCAGACGCAAAATAAAACAACAAAATATATTTCTGGGTAATACCCAGAAGTACCACTAGTGCTTCCGAGGTTATGCACATCAAAGTCAGAAAATTATTCTCCAAAATTTTTAATATTCCTAATTGTTACGAATCGTACAAGAATAGATTTATAATGAGACGTCTACTAGAACCCCTCCGAGAGGTCGAAACAATAAGTAAAATACAAAATGGAATTTAACCTAAGTCTCAACCAAATTTTATCTCAATACCTAGTTTGAAGTAAACAATGACATCCGATCCCGACTGATCAGAAAATATCGTGGATCTAAAAAGGATAAAACTTGTTCTATAGAAATCATTTTCAATCTGGACGTGATAAACGGAAGTTGTAGGTAATTTGACAATACTCGACGCAACAAATGGTGAGATTTACCCTGCGTTCCGAATCGCGCTGAAATCGATTATAGCACCCGTAATCGCGTTCCGAATTACTGTCAGTTGTCAAAACTCATACGTTTTTTTGCTTTTCTGATCGCTGACAGCGCTGAAAGTCTGAATCGGAATACGCCCTTACACCGCGTGGAAAATAACCCGAAAGGTCGTGGCTAGCACAGCAAAAAACCCGACAATATTTTCAACGATCAGAGAACCAGAGAGTGCGCGCCGCTCCCGGCAACTGTGGCAAGACGCGCGCCGTACTCAAAGCTAGCCTACTGTAGGTAGATTTGAGAAATATTATTTAAAATCGAACAGTATACTTTCAGATGAACTATGAAAAAAAGCTACATATCTTTTACTAGCGGTCCGCCCGTGGCTACTCTCGCGTTATGTAAGATTTTCCCGTGGGAATAAGCCTTTTTCCCATAAAAAGTATTCTATGTGTTAATCCAGGTTACAAACTATCTCTTTTCCAAATTTCATCCAAATATATTTTCACATTTATGATATTAGTGTGATGCATATTCCCTAATTAAAGCTTGAATGTGCCAGGATCCATCTCTTCTCAGAATGAAAGAGTGAGAAAGATACAGGTACCTTAAGTATACCTATATAGTTTAGTTATGATTGAAACATTATTATCTAACACAATGAAAGTTGTCCTTGCTAGTGGTTATTGAGATTTTATGTTATTAGGTTGGCATCATTGTTGGGTTTTAGTTTGAGCTTTCTAAGAGCTAATAATAGCAATACTCACCTCTGGGTATAAAAGCGTAACTTTATGTATGGATCCGCTTTATTTCAACTATGGGAATTTTCATGCATCCATTGGATGTCTAGAAAAGATAACATGTATTATTTTGTTCTAAATTTTCAGGTCTTAATAAAGCATAATTTGTGTTGTATTGGATGTATGTAGGATTCTAAGAAGGACTTAATAAGGTTTAGTTGTAATTTTGGCCACCAGTTCAGATAAGGTTGGAGCGCTGATCCCCTTGCTCTATTGCAGGGTAGTGCGAGTGAATCCGAGGACGAGAGCCGCCGAGCCCTGCTGGGCAGCGGCGCGGCCACACCGGCGCCGCCGAGACAGAGGCACGACTCCCACACCTCCCACAGCACACTGCCACCTGCACCTAACAGGTACACTTCTTCTTCGTCCTAGCGTTTTCCCGGCCTAGTGCTGGGGTCCACTTTCCCACTCAATCTTCTCCACTTTTCCCGGTCTTCGGTATCCTTAGGTGTGAGATTGTTCTCCTCCATATCCGCTTTCACGACGTCCAACCACCGTTTTTTAGGCCTACCACGTGATCTAGGGCCCTGGACAGTGAGGACGAGGCATCTTCTTCCTACGTAGTCTGACGGTTTGCGACCTAACAGGTACACTATAAACACTAAAATCAAGATTTCAAAAATACTTAGCCTAAAGTTCAACATAAATTTGAAAGAAACATGTTGTGCTGGCCCCGCATAATGTGGGACAAGGGCAGGAGAAAAAAAAGATAGTACTATGCGACTAGAACTGTTTTATGAAATAACACATTATCAAAATGTGTTACGGTAATTAAAGAAGCTATTAAAAACACCTTAGCTTTACTGTTTATTTTAACACATTTGACGGCTCCGTAGCCCAGGTGGTAGTGTATCTGCCTCCGACGCACAGGGTCGCGGGTTCGAATCCCGCGAACATTCGTGTGACGAGCTCTTGTGTTTGCCTTGTG
The DNA here is from genome assembly GCA_951230895.1 of Carpatolechia fugitivella. Classification (NCBI taxonomy): domain Eukaryota; kingdom Metazoa; phylum Arthropoda; class Insecta; order Lepidoptera; family Gelechiidae; genus Carpatolechia; species Carpatolechia fugitivella. The sequence goes on from OX579664.1 coordinate 5,632,734, forward strand.
TCTGGTTGTTGTTTATGTATATAAGTATGTATTTATCTATTTATGTAATGTATATCAGCTGTCTGATACCCATAGTACAAGCTCTGCTTAGTTTGGGATCAGATGGCCGTGTGTGAAGATGTCCCCACATTTATATTTATTCACTTATAAATAGGGTCTTAAGCTTGTTTTAGTTAAGTTAAGATCCTGTTGGTATAAAAAAATCAGGCTCATTCGTTTCGATACCCAACTATACTATGACTCTTTCTTGAATGTTATGAACATACGATTTTCTAACACTTAAAATAATATATCTTCAGAAAAATACTTTTAGACTTTTAGCTCTTCTCCACAGATTCCGCCATTGTGTTAGTGAACTCACCCAAAAAAATGTAATGACGGATCTAAGTGATGTAATAACATCCTATGGAAATAAATTATTTTGACTTTGACTTTGACTTTGACTTTGTTACTTACGACTACAGATGTAGTTACGTTTTTGACGTTTTTTATTTATCAGTCTCAAATGTTAATATTCTGTTGGTATATTTCATTTCAGAGAGGTGAGCAGAATAAGGAACGATTCGGTCAGTTCAAGCATCAGTCAAGTGGCGACGCAGGCGCCACCTGCGAGTTCGCCTGTTAAAGAAAAGCACTATGCTAAGTATGAACTTTTTAAAATACTTTCACTAATACAGTACTGCGATAAACTTGAGGGTCGTAGCGATGTTGTGTCTCGTGAGAGCTCAGGAACGGGAATTTACGATGTACCTACTTATAACAGGATGCTATCAAATGAAAGGGGATAAAAAATTTCACTTTTTCATATATTTCCTATACCAGAGCTAACAATAGACTGAACTGAAAAACATGATAAGAGCGCGTTCGAACCAAATTGAATGCCTTTCAAAAATACTAACTAAACCAGTAATAAAGAAAAGATTGAGTAAAAAGGTACGAACGCGACATTACTATACTAATTTTGTGATATATCATGCTTAGTAATTTTTATGATGTCGGAAGATGACAGTATTTTTTATCAAGGTTATCTTAGCATTGAAGCACGCCCTTTTACTAAGAGTGATTGGAGAATAAATAGGACAGTTTTTTTATTTTGTATTCGAACGCAAGAAATCGCGTCACCTTGCAAGTTCGTGCGCTGCGAAATGACATCGGAATCCGCTGTGTAAATTCTACATGTTCGATCACAAATTCTCAATTTATCAAATCAAAATCAATCAAAATTATTTATATCAGACATGGAGTCCATAAGGAGTTAGTAATACAGACACTTAATAATGCTATGTTAGTAAAACTAATACTACTTGGTATTGGTAGGCGGGGCTCAGGACCTGTGAAGGTGCTGTCCGCTCCCTTTCTGGCCAATTCATCTGCAGTTTCGTTCCCTTCGGTGCCTTGGTGTCCAGGCACCCAACGCTACTTTTATTTGCAAGTAGGTTAAGTGCTGACTTGCATTCTTTAACCAGCGCTGATGTTGTTACTGGTTTATCTAATGCCCTGAGAGCTGCTTGACTGTCACTGTATATTACTGCAGTGTCCGTCTGTAGATCTTCCATATTTTTGATCTGATTAGTATAGCGAAGATTTCCGCCTGAAAGATGCTCGCATACTTTCCTAGTTCTAACGAAGTCTTTAAGGACCGCTCAGGCCCAGTGACGAGGATGCCCGCCCCTGAGAGTCCTGTTAATTATTTCCTTGACCCATCCGTAAAACATATCAACGCGTCGTCATTATGCTCTACTTCCCATGATGTTCTAGGTCCTATGTGTATTCTGTATTTTTTGTCGAATATTCTTTGCTTCCTGATCAGATCATTATTTGCCAGAATCATCGACATGTTTCCTTCGAATCCCTTAGCTACCACAGAATGTCCTGTGTCATTGGTCTTAAGACTCCACATTCTGTACGATTTTAGTCTGTAGTATTGTTTTTGAGCTCTCTTTTTTGCCTCCAGATCAAGCGGATTGAGATCAAGTATCATATCCAGCGCTGCTGTCGGAGTAGTCCTAATTGCCCCTGTTGTCCTGCTAATCTCTGAACTTGGGCAAGCTCTTTGTAGTTTTGCTTGATGCTTGCTCTATGCCACCATACTATAAACCCATAGAGAAGCCTCGGGAGAATGATGGCCTTGTATATCCACTGTGATATACGTGGCTTTAGACCCCAAGTCTTCCCTATGGCTCTGCAGCACTGCATCATGGCTATCTTAGCCCTGGTGCATGGTGCCTTTATGTGCGAGTTGAATTGCAGTTTGCTATCAAGTAGCACTCCTAGATATTTAATCTCCTTAACTGTTTCCGGAGCCGTCCCATCTATTGTGATTGGGTTGGTCATTGTGTCTTTTCTCTTATTTGTGAATATGATGATTTTTGTTTTCTGAGGATTGAGATTTAGTCCTTTCTCTCTGCACCATTTTAGTGCAGTTTTAAGGCCCATATTAACGATGATAGTCTCTTCCTAATTAATTTATAGTGATGCATTTTAAACGAACAGTAAATTTATCTTTTCAGTAAGGCGCGTCGTCAAGAAATGGGTCGTCGGTCGTGGTGCCGCCGCAAGGACGTGAAGCGCGACGCTCTGACGATGTACGACCTGATATTCTACAACCCCACCACCAACCCTATCGTGTAAGTACCTCAATTATGACTCTTACAATGCGGATCATCACAAACCCTGGTGTCAGTGTTATAGAGCCGCCAAAGGCCACAGACTTGGCTCATGTAACGACTAGATAGTAGCCGGGACCAACGGCTTAACGTGCCTTCCGAAGCACGGAATCATCTTTCTTTTCGGACAACCAGGTGATTCAGCCTGCAACGTCCTAACCAAACTGGGGAAAGTCTCACAAAGAGAAATTTGCTTGACGGTGTCCCCACCGTCGGGAATCGAACCCGGAACCTCCGTAATGGGCGTTGAAAACTCGGCCACGGTGCGGAAAAAACAGTAGATAACTGGAAAACAAAACACAATTTTTCAGCCAATATTTGCCGTTTCATATGTCGCACTTATTATTTCGTGTAGATATACTTTGTAACCATTTTCAACCTTCCAAATAATTTCTGACTCTGCTTCTATTCTTGCTTATATTGCCCGCGTGCGATCGTATCGTAATGCATTTTGTTCGTGGCCTTAGTAGTCAAATATAGCTGCATACAGATTGCGCGCGCACTATACTTGTTTTGAGCCGCACTGTACTGGTTAGTAGCTGATTGAATCAATTTGAATGAAAATACAAAAAAATTGGTTTTGCATTATGAACTAAAACATATAATATTCCTTCAGACCCGACGAAGACGAATTGAACGCGAAAGAGGCGAACGCAAAGGAAGAGGCTGAAAGGAACGCTAAGGCCCAAGAGAGCGAAGAAGACGCGGACGACCCGCCGCCGCCGGCCGACGCCGCGCCCGTGCCGCAGATCAAACTCGGGCCCAACGGGGAGATCATGCTCGACGAGCAGAGCTTGGTGAGTAGACTTCACCACCCCTACTCTTCCCGTGGGTATCGTAAGAGGCGACTTAGGGACTACACATTGAACAGGGAACGGGCAGCAGCGCTCTCTGATACAGTAACCTTTACTCATGCGTGGGATACACTAGTTACTTAAGCTTACGTTAATTGATGAACTAGTTACTTAAGGGGCTTACATGAGCTAACGACCTTGACAACCTGGGGCACACATTCACACAAACGACGCAGTCGCCATCTAGTAAAAAAGTTGATAACAACTATCACTACACATTCATAAACTCACCTTACCGCCTCTCAGATTACGCCAAATTGTGCTAAAAGATGGCGCTCTTCGATGACGTTGACCATAGACCAAAGAAAAAAGCAACAGGGCAACTAACAATATTTTTTTTTAGAAAATAAATAATTTGAATTAAAATTACAAATGAAATAGACTGGCCCTATGATTAACTCCGTATATCAAAATCACTGTTTACAGGAGAGCGATTACAAAGTTATCATAGTAATTATAATTTGGTCAAGTCATTAATTCAACGGTTTTCCGTTAAAAATAATTACGATCAAAACATAGCAAGAACATAATACATTTACGTAAATGGCACTTACGGACTTACATTATAGTTCTTAAGCTCTTTTTCCGGTTAACCATGGACGAACTTACACGAGAGGACTGACAATCTCCATACTAACTCGCCATCTATTGATATTACATACATAGCACATCTAGTTATTAAGCTCTTTTTCAGGTTAGCAACATTCATACATACATAGCACATCTAGTTATTAAGCTCTTTTTCAGGTTAACAAAATATATGAAATATGTCAGTCTTAGAAATGTCAAATTTCGTACTTAAATTGCTCTAAAATGACATTTAAAATAAAAATGCGTTTAAAAAATTGAAAAGTCGTTATAATCACGAAAAAATTGTTGTAATTATATTTATAATATCAATTTAAAAATTACTAAAATCTATGTAACGCGAAAAAGTTGAACAGTTTTCCACTATACTTTCATCCCCTTGGTTCTCTTGTTCTTTGTTCTTATCATTGACCGTACTTTTGTCTTCCTCTTCATTTTTACTTATCTCTTTTTTGTCTTTTTTCGCTTTATTTTTTTTATTTTGATCTTTGCCTTGTTCTTTGTTCTCATCATTGACGGTACTTTTGTCTTCCTCTTCATTTTTACTCATCTTCTTTTTCGCATATTTTTTACCCACGACGGACGGAACGGAACGGAGGCGGTATATGCGTTTGGGGTAAGAGGTTGTTTGTTTGTTTGTTTGTTTGTTTGTTTGTTTGTTACCTTCTATCTCGAAAACCACTGGACCGATTTAGTTCCGGTTTTTTGCATTGAAAAGGTATCACTTCAACTTAGGATCTTAGATATGTTTTATGTAGGTAGACCATCAGGGAGCGCTGCAGCAGCCAGATAAGTTGGCAACACAGGAGTTATCAAAAACTACCGAATCGATTTCGATGCAGTTTTCTGCATTCAAAAGGCTTCATATTGGAGCTGGTTGTTTGACATGCTTTGGGGCGGTAGACCACCAGGGAGCCCTGCAGTAGCCAGATAAGTTGGCATTACAGGAGTTTTCAAAACTACTGAACCGGTATCTTTACAGATCAGGTTCTTGGACATGTTTTATGGCGCATGGCGGTAGACTATAAAGAAATACTGCAACAGCGAGGATAGGTGGCCGCTTGGACACTAAGTAACTAGTAGTCTCAATATCGCACATACCAAATTTCTGCCAAATCTAAACAACATCCATCATTTTGATTACCGCCAGTTAGTTTTAAAAAGGCATACTAATAAATTATGTATGTTTAATTACTAGCATAATATACAATATCGAAACACAAAGAAAACAATATGTCGTCATTTTTAATGATATTTTTTAGTGTGCTAAGTGATAACAAACAAAAGTAACGTACTTTCCAAAAAGTTTAAAATAAAAACAAAATTGAAAATTTTAAAAAACCCACGCCGGATGTTAAAACATATTCAAATAAAAAACAAAATTGAAAATTTTAAAAAACCCACGCCGTATGTTAAATTATATTAGAATAAAAAGGATTAAATAACATTTTTGGAAATCCCCCGACCAGAGTCAAATAAGATAAGAAATATAAAATAAAGAAATCTATAAAAAGAGTGATTTATCACGAAATCCGCCACACAAACAACGAATTATGACCTTTCTTAGTCCTTACGTTTACGTACCTACTTACCTTTTGCTTTCTCGTAGAGATAGACACAGCAATAATATTTATTAATTTAGGTACTATTACATACTCATCTATCTTATAATATGATACAAATCCAATAAAACACGTCCGGGGCTGCCATCATCGCTCTCTTTGTTCGAAATTTCAGTTTAAATATTATAACTACTTATTTATATTACTCAAAAACTAAATATAATGTAGATTCTGAATAAGCAAAACTCACGGTATTTATATAAAATTTATTAATGTCAGAGCAGGGAATGGCAGACCCCGACGTGTTTTATTGGATTTGTATCATATTATTAGATAGATGAGTATGTAATAGTACCTAAATTAATAAATATTATTGCTGTGTCTATCTCTACGAGAAAGCAAAAGGTAAGTAGGTACGTAAACGTAAGGACTAAGAAAGGTCATAATTCGTTGTTTGTGTGGCGGATTTCGTGAGAAATCACTCTTTTTATAGATTTCTTTATTTTATATTTCTTATCTTATTTGACTCTGGTCGGGGGATTATGCCACTGCCAGCGATAAATAAATAAATAAGTAGGTAAACAATTTTATTGGAACGAAGTTACAAGGTAGGTACATACTAGGTAAATAAATAAATAATGCAGTGACCATCGATAGAAATGTAATAAATTCGGTCTTACCTTTTTACGTCAATCATATGTTTGCCATTTGATTTATATGAGCGCTTTTTACTCCTCTTGGCGGGTTTTATTTTATTCCCCATTATTATTTATAAAAGTCATTCACTTCAACAAAATATAATAAAATAAGTCTGGCTAAGTTGGCGGCAAAAAGCGCGACACGTCCATATAGCAAGAAGCCTTAGCCGAGACTGTCGCTACACGGGAGTTCACGCACACATGCGCGCGTAGTGATCATGACGGATCACGGAAACAAAAATACCGGTTTTTTGAGAATACTACGTAACAGATCAAAAAAGTAAATAACTATTATGTTTGTATTTCGCTTGAAGAAAATGTTGCCAAAAATCCAGAAAGATTGAACGAGTTTTAGTACGATTTTAATCGTTTATAAGATTTTTTTAGAGGTATGTTTGTGATTTTTTTCTATCGGGTCAAAATACTTGAATCATGTTTTGAAAAAACTATTAAACTGTAATATACCACCATTAATAACATATTTTTTTTTCATTTAATTCACTGCAGTGGATCATTTACTTTTGTTACTCAGAAAACTCGCGTTTAGGTCGTGTAGTCCTCTTAAGCTAACTTAAGGACCGTACTGACTTAGAAAGATTGAACTAGTTGTACTTAAACTGACGTAAATGAGCCCAGAACTTGTTACTTAAACTAACGTAAATGCATAAATAAGTAACTTGAACTGATGAAAAAGTCTTATCTTCGGTTTAGTACCATAATATTCGAGCTCAATTAGTATAATACTCGAGGAACGGAGCTGGGTAAGTGGGGTCTATAGAAGAGGCTGAAAGGAACTCTAAAGCTCAAGAGATTGAAGAAAACGCAGAAAGTATTGGACACGGTTTTTTTCTTTTTTTTTATATAAAACATATAATACGTGTCCTATATTTCTGTATTATCTGACTGACGGACAAAACAGAATTTCTTTACTCAGGTATCTGCTGACGTAAATAGACTGAACTGGTTACTTAAATATACTATATACTGACGTAAATAGACTGAACTGGTTACTTAAACTGACGTATATAAACTAAACTGGTTACTGAAGCTGACGTAAATAAATCGAACTGGTTACTTAAGCTGACGTAAATAGACTGAACTGATTACTTAAACTGGCGTAAATAGACTGAACTGGTAACTTAAGCTAACGTAAATAAATCGAGCTGGTTACTTAAGCTGACGTAAATAAATCGAACTGGTTACTTAAGCTGACGTAAATAGACGGAAGTTGTTACTTAAGCTGATGTTAGTAGACCCAACTACTGGATGGAATTATTTAAACTGAATTAGTTACTGAATTTTATGTAAACAACTATTAGAAAATAAGCGCTTCCTTACATTAAAACTTAACATCCATTTCTCCATCTCCAGGTGATAAAACAATCCGACGCCAACCGCAAAGTATCATCAGTAGTCCGGGAGGGTTCGTGGGCTGGCTCTGGCGGCGGCCGCTATACCAGGGCGACTCGAACAGCGGAGTGGAGCCCCGCAGAAACCGTGCGCTTCTACCGCGCGCTCGCCGCCGTCGGCACCGACTTCACGCTCATGGCGTCGCTCTTCCCCGGCCGCAAGAGGCGCGACCTCTACTTGAAGGTGAGAGCGAGCAATGCTCGGCCCGTGCGCTTCTACCGCGCGCTCGCCGCCGTCGGCACCGACTTCACGCTCATGGCGTCGCTCTTCCCCGGCCGCAAGAGGCGCGACCTCTACTTGAAGGTGAGAGCGAGCAATGCTCGGCCCGTGCGCTTCTACCGCGCGCTCGCCGCCGTCGGCACCGACTTCACGCTCATGGCGTCGCTCTTCCCCGGCCGCAAGAGGCGCGACCTCTACTTGAAGGTGAGAGCGAGCAATGCTCGGCCCGTGCGCTTCTACCGCGCGCTCGCCGCCGTCGGCACCGACTTCACGCTCATGGCGTCGCTCTTCCCCGGCCGCAAGAGGCGCGACCTCTACTTGAAGGTGAGAGCGAGCAATGCTCGGCCCGTGCGCTTCCACCGCGCTCGCCGCCGTCGGCACCGACTTCACGCTCATGGCGTCGCTCTTCCCCGGCCGCAAGAGGCGCGACCTCTACTTGAAGGTGAGAGCGAGCAATGCTCGGCCCGTGCGCTTCCACCGCGCTCGCCGCCGTCGGCACCGACTTCACGCTCATGGCGTCGCTCTTCCCCGGCCGCAAGAGGCGCGACCTCTACTTGAAGGTGAGAGCGAGCAATGCTCGGCCCGTGCGCTTCCACCGCGCGCTCGCCGCCGTCGGCACCGACTTCACGCTCATGGCGTCGCTCTTCCCCGGCCGCAAGAGGCGCGACCTCTACTTGAAGGTGAGAGCGAGCAATGCTCGGCCCGTGCGCTTCTACCGCGCGCTCGCCGCCGTCGGCACCGACTTCACGCTCATGGCGTCGCTCTTCCCCGGCCGCAAGAGGCGCGACCTCTACTTGAAGGTGAGAGCGAGCAATGCTCGGCCCGTGCGCTTCCACCGCGCTCGCCGCCGTCGGCACCGACTTCACGCTCATGGCGTCGCTCTTCCCCGGCCGCAAGAGGCGCGACCTCTACTTGAAGGTGAGAGCGAGCAATGCTCGGCCCGTGCGCTTCTACCGCGCGCTCGCCGCCGTCGGCACCGACTTCACGCTCATGGCGTCGCTCTTCCCCGGCCGCAAGAGGCGCGACCTCTACTTGAAGGTGAGAGCGAGCAATGCTCGGCCCGTGCGCTTCCACCGCGCTCGCCGCCGTCGGCACCGACTTCACGCTCATGGCGTCGCTCTTCCCCGGCCGCAAGAGGCGCGACCTCTACTTGAAGGTGAGAGCGAGCAATGCTCGGCCCGTGCGCTTCTACCGCGCGCTCGCCGCCGTCGGCACCGACTTCACGCTCATGGCGTCGCTCTTCCCCGGCCGCAAGAGGCGCGACCTCTACTTGAAGGTGAGAGCGAGCAATGCTCGGCCCGTGCGCTTCCACCGCGCGCTCGCCGCCGTCGGCACCGACTTCACGCTTGTGGAAAATATTATTTTTACGAATAAGTGCATTCTGGTAACACGACCGGCCCACACGTAAGACGTTTCAAATGTTGTGTAAGAAAAGTTGATAATTTTTTTTTAACTGAACAACTATCCAAAATGTTGTGCAGTTTTTTTTTAGTCAACATCGTCAAAATCGTAAAGAGGATTTGATTAGTAACTACTTTAATTTTAATTACAGTTCAAAAAGGAAGAGCGTGTGAACGGCGCTCAAGTGGACAAGGCTTTGCGATCGGGCATGTCGTGGGACGCGGCCTCGCTCGAGACAGACTTCAAGCTGGAGAGGGCGGAGGCCGCGAAGAAGGCGGAAGCCGAGCGAGCCAGGCTGGTCAAGCAAAGAGAAGAGGAACGCGCCAGGCTCAAACAAGCCCGGGAACTGAGGGGCAGGTGCAGGACTAGTGAGTATTTTACTACGTTAAAATTACTCATAAAAACTTTCAGGACGTTTTTAAAATGATAAGAAGTCAAGAAGAAAGCGGACACTGAGCGGCGGTTACCGTTTCTTTCTTGGCTTAAATTATCGCACCGCAGCGAAAAAGCCTATGCAGCAATTAAGCATTTTTTAAAACAGAAAAATTGAAATAAACTGATTGAACGCTTTTAAGTTTTTGTTGGCAACTTTTTATAATTCATTTCTTTTGCGTGCAAGCAGCAATTTTAATAGATTGTGCCAAGAATTTGACCTGGACTGTTTAATACTGGTTCCGATTCGGCGAGACATTTGCTAAATAGACAATTTTTTTTTAACTGAACAATCTGTTTGCGAGCTATAGCATTCAGGCCTATGAGTGTATGACCTTATGTTTTTTTTATGTTCTGGTACCTACATGTGGAGACCTGTAAATGGCTTTTTGGTATTATTGTATTTACTATTAAGTTAACTTTAGCTGTTGGTCTTCCTATTATTAATAAATAAATAATCATAATAATTATTAATATTGTTACAGGCAGAGGAGCCAAAGCCTTGGAGACTATGATGGAAATAGGTGCCGACCACCAAGAACTAACAGCCGACGAGTTTATACGGCGCTCTACGAAACAGTCCGAGGAAAACCAGCCACCGAAAAGTCCAAAACCCAGACAAAGAAACCCTGACCCAGAATTCATACTTCCGCATCCGAAAATCGTAAAACCGAAACTCGCAACTCCGCCGCCAGAACACTTCGCCACCCTCACCCTGACGCGCGGCGCCAGGGAACGCAAACCGCGCACGCAAACACCTACTGCCGACTTCGCAACCATATCTCGCGTAGAGCCGCCCGCAGCGCTCTCGAAGCAGATGTGTCTCAACGAAGTGCCATCGAACATCGAAACCGGATCGCTGGTAGTGTTACGCGTCAACGACCCTTCCTCGGCCTCGAAGACCATGTTGCAGACGTACATAGCGCACGAATCCGGTAAGTTGGCGCCGGTTTCTCTGCCGCCGATGTTTTTGAACTCGGTTGTGGGGTATATGAAGAAGGGCACGCCTAGCACGATGTCGGCGGCTTCTTCGCCTCTGCTGACGTCTCCAGGCAGCCAGGACAGCCGCTCGGGCACGCCCGGCGTCATACAACTCAACCCCAGCCCGGCCAAGCGGGCCAGACATAGTTCCTTTAGTATTACACCGCTGTAAATATTGTAAACTTGTTTTATGTCTAAGGCCTGATCGCTCTGATACAGGGTAGGCTCGAGCCCCTCGGTGGGGACGTATGTGAGCTGTTGATGATGATGTATTATGTCATAAGTTTCGCGTCCATTTGCTTAATCGTTTGATTGGACAAATTATTGTATTGATTACTAGATTTTTTTTATATCTTGACCTTTTATACCTTACGCGGTATTGAACTATCACCGACGACTTGTTTTGTCGTTTGACTGGACAGAATATTGTAATATTATATTGATAAATACTAGAATGGCTGTCATAAGCCACGATTCAAGTTTCAATACTCAAACTGAACTAAGGGTTGTAGTTCGTTTTCGTAGTTTTGAAAAAAAAAATACACATGTTCATCTCTAGTACCTGTATATCGAAATAAGCAATATTTTTAATTAGTGCCTAGAACTGTTTTACTTAAGTTCGCGGTTTCCGTTGATTCCGCAGTCAGTCAGTGCCTTTTTACGGAGGTTGCACATTGTAAAATAATTACTTAATTTGAATTAATGTACATATTGGCCTCGATTCGGGATGTCATGCTCTAATTCAATTTTTTTAAATCCAGCTATCCTTTTCGTTTTTATGACCAATGAAAGAGAGGTGATGAACGAATGATAACTTAAAATAAGGGCAGGGCATAGCTGTCAGTTTAAGAGATTTTTAAGTCGCATGTTTTAAGTGCTCTCTAAAATTGTGCAATCGACACGGCCATAAGGTTCAAATTGGATGTTTGACAGCTCTAATATTAGAATGTCCCTTTTCAATCTTTAAAAGGTAAAAAGGACAGACTAACTTAAATTAATTTACCTTAAGGATTAGAGCGTGACAGTGTGAATCGGGGCCATTGTGTACTTATTTTTATAACTGAATCATTGCTGGGTTTTACTGACGTGAAGCTGTCACCTTGTGTAGTGCAAACTTTTAAAGGCAGCCGTGTCTTCAAAATACTAAGTTTAAAGATTGATTTTCTTTCAAAATGTTCATATAAGTATTTTTTTTTCAATACTACTATACAACCAAGCTATTTTTCCGAAATATTATGTGCTCCATAAAGTTTTTAAATTCGTTAATTTTTGTAATTTAAAATCTTCTCATGTTTCATTTGTTGAATATAATCGAAATTTCAATATTTTTTGTGTTTTATGGTGACTGATGGAATCAACAATTATTTAAAGGCCCATTTTAATCAAAACGTTCCAAAAACTCTACTTTAATAGAAAGGCAAATAAATAAAATTAAATGTTTTGCTACAGCCTTTCTGGATGCAACTATTTAGGTTTTCTCCTTTTATAGATAGCTAGTGTAAATTTTGATTCCAATTATTTTAATCCTAGAATATTTAATATTATTTATTAATTTAGATTTGTAAGGCTCGCTATGCCCGCTCATACATACATGAACAAGAAGTGTTGTCGTTCTAATGATCAAATTCTCACTGAAAGAGCAGACCGCTACGTTACATTTTGAGTATTATCTACTGAAAAACGTGGGAGTTTCACTGTTTGGCCTCGCGCTATCGTTATAAAGCTTCATATTAATTTTAAAATTCAAACTCTGTTAAAGATAAAAATCTTTATTCAAAGTAAGATTTTACAGAGCTAGCTAATAATACCAAGTACATACTCGTACTATATAAGGTTTGTCCCTGGTCGGCACTTTCACTACAAGTATACGCTCAGTAGAAAGAAGAACGGCCGGAAGAAACTCCGCAGGGCTCGTATTCACTTTGTCACTAGTAAGTGAATAGGATTCAAATCATCTGTCCCCGTTGCCCGCCGTCTGCTCTTTCGGTGAGAATTAAGCCGATATTAGATGGTTCACTTTTGCTTTCATTTTCGATATTGTTTAGCGTTTCTTTTTATTTTAAAATACAATGATATGGTTTTGAATAGGTGTAAATAATAGAATTATTTACATAATATTTTTATATAATTATTTCTATATTTTACACCATTTCAAAACCATATCATTGTATTTTAAAATAAAAAGAAACACTAAACAATATCGAAAATGAAAGCAAAAGTGAACCGTCTAATATCGGCTTTAGGGCTCAAACGCATTTTTCGACTGCGATTTGCTGTCAGAGAGCCATACAGACGACCGTTATGTAGCCGACGACATTAGTCGCTCGCACTTCTGCAACATATATACAGGGTGGCCCATTTATGGGTAACTCTGAAACTATAAGACAGAGATCTGTTCTAAGGAACCATGTCATTGATTTTAGTGACAAGATATAGTGCATTTATAGATAATAAAAAAATAACTTTTTTATATATATATATATAATCATTTCTATGTCAATCATAAACAGTAAATGCGACTATGAACGTGATACCGTGGTATTTCACATTTTTTTCTTTTGATTTTTTTTTCAACACGACCGGGTTCGATTCCTTCGAACGGAGTTTTTTTATCTATGAATGCAATTTGTCATGTATTGTCACTAAAATCAATGACATGGTTCCTTAGAACAGATCTCTCTGTCCTATAATCTCCGAGTTACCCATACTGACCCTCTGGCCATCCTGTATTGCTTCAAAGTGTATAAGTGTCACATAGTTCAATAGCCCCGTGACCGAGCAGTAGAGTATCTAATTCTCATACGGAGGGTCCGGGGTCGAATCCCGGTGGGGACAATTGTCAAACAAAAATCTGAGACTGTCCCCAGTTTAGTTGCTGAATCAACTGATTGCCCGAAAAGTATGACTCCGTGCTTCGGAAGGCAGTGTTAAGCCGTTGGAAAATAGTGCCATGAAAAATGCTTGTACTACAACCAACAGGATAAGAAGTAATAATTCGAGTATAACAATGGTGTCGATTCGACATACGCCCAACTAAACTAAAATTAGTCCTGTCACTTTCTATAATTTTTAATTGAAAAGGGACCTTAGATCATCGGTTTTGTTTTTGTCAGAGACACACACACACACACACACACACACACACACACACACATATAGCACACACTCACACACACACACACACACACACGCATTAGCATTAAGTCTTATTTTAGTGGCTTTTTATTTGTCATGATGTTTAGGTATAAATAGGCACAACAAGACTAAATTTGACAGTCATGAAGTCAAAGAAAAAAACAAAACCGATGATCTTCGGTTCCTTTCCAATTAAAAATGATAGAAAGTGACACAGGACTAAGTTTAGTTTAGTTGGGCGTATGCCGAATCGACACTAATATACCTATAAAATATAACTTATCACTGCCAACATAATGTTATTACAATAAGAAATTATGGTAATAACTATAAATACACCAAACTAAACAAAAAATTGTGACCTTTATGCACTTTTATTAAGATCATTATTTTAGATGGCATTTTACAATGTTTTATCATACATAAGTATTTACTGGATCAATAAACGTAATGTTTTATAACTTCGTTTTTTCTTTTTCATTCAATTGTGTTGAGTGGGAGGTATTAAATAAAACAGAAAAATCAGTCTTAAAAAGTATACTTATCTATTTACAGTACTCGTAAGTAGGTCAACTATTTATCGGGTGGGTGCAACAATAGGGGATCGGACTACTTTTTTTTATTTTATAAATCCAAACTTCTTAGTCTCTGCTATCGAACACTAAAATAATTTTTGCTCTATCTTTAAAATTGCCCGAGTTATAAAGGTTTGAAATTCAAGATTAGACAGAGAGGCACATACCTATTGTGACGTCATTTGTTAGTAACGCCAATCTCCATACAAAAAATCGTTTTTGAAAGAGACAGACATATTGAAACTTTAAAAAATCACTGTAAATTCTTTTCAACCGATTCTGTTTTTTTCTTCGCGAATCGTCTGTTACTAATCTATATTTTAAAAATAATTCATAAAATATGGTGAACAGTCCGATTCCCGTATTCTGGTTGCTTGTGTGTGCGATTTTTCAATTTGTCAGTGTGCTTCGACGACTTCATGCGGGAACCATTGGGAGGCTTCGAGGGAGTCCCAGAGCCCCAGGTCAGTGTCCAGGAACTCTTGGTTCATGGCGTCCACGTCTAAAGACTTCTTGTGCTCTGAAAGTGGCAGGTGGTTCATAATTTAGTACTATTTTAATGTTTTCTATTCTCCCACATAATCTTCACTTCTAAAAGCAATATATTTTTATTTTAAATAATTAATAAATAGTTGCCAAGTAAAAATAATTAGCCATATCAAATCTTAAAGTTTGTTTTATTTTATTATAAGTTGGTAAGGATTTTGTGGAGATTATCACCCATGTGTGTAGAGGTTCGGTTTGTTTTAACATAGTTTTATAGAGTAAACTGGGTACAAATTGTTTGTTTGGGTGGACTATTTCTGGACTAATTTTAACATAAACTTCTAAATGAAATCAAAACCTTGAAATGTTCATACCATTCTGCATTGACCACTCTTTGTCTCTCAAGAGGAATAGTCGCAACATGGCCGGTTTTGGAGACCAACGTGGTCACCATTTTTTTTTTCAACGCTCTTTGAACGAACAACTTTTGTAAGCTTCAATTAATTTTCGAACACTCAAACTCGTGAATGGTTTTTTGTTTCGAGTTCGTATGCATATATCCATGATTCGTCACCTGATACGATGCTGTATACAGCATTTAAAGATCCTCCGTGAAATCTCTCGAGATTTCTGGGCCGCTTTAGTTCCTCAGAAAGCAAATGCGGAATCCATCGGGAAAACAACTTTTTTACAACTAATTTTTCATGCAAGATTATTTGAATCGTGACTCATTTCAATGTCTAAAGATGCATGAATTTCGCGTAATGCATGCCGATCTTCCTCAATCAGCACGGCATCAACGTTATCCTGGGTGATTGCAGTTTTTGGACGACCTTGACGCGGATCGTTACGTTGACAAGTCCACGACCACGTGGAAATTCCGCAAACCAGCGATAAATTGTGGTTTTAGTTCATCACCAAATGCAGAAATCATCCGATCAACACACTGTTTTTGTGTTAAACCACATCGAGTCATACGATCATAATAAATCATTGCTTTTGAATTTTCTAGAGTCAATTCCATTTTTACACCGACGACTTGACAAGTTCGACAAGACTTCGAGACAAGAGCACGTCCTTTTAAAAAAAGAAATTGAATTCGATTATAAAGACGTTATTATGCCAGGAAGAGCGGAAATATTCCATTCCCGATACTTTCAGTGCTGCCCTCGTAGTAGCCACATAAATTGGAGCTGCATTAAGATCGCGCGCTATGTTATCCTACAGAAATTAATTTACCCACACACGCGAAATATCCATCCATCCAGTGAAGGTTTGTTAATATTGGTGCACATTAATATAAGTACATTTTATATCTAGAATCTACTCTATCAGGTAGAAACTTTTCATCGCCTATAGGTACGTTGAAATACATGCCACCGCCGCCAGGTAGAGTTTGTGTGAAATCGTTCGAGCAATAAATTAATAATAATATTGTGGTTGAGCTAATTTAAATACATAGTACAGATCGCGCCAAACTTCTAGTCCGCTCTGAAGTTGCTTCGCGCATTGCGCGTTGTCGCTTTTACCTATATTTTGCAGTAGCAAATCGAATCGTGCCGTGTTCAGAGCGGACTAAGCGAAGTTTGATGAGATCTATACCTGGGTGACCGAGCTTTGCTCGTGCCGTTTGTTGGAAAACTCTCGAACCACGAAAAAATACACAAGAAATTATAATTTCTTTCAGTTTTGTTTTTAAATAACTAAATATAAAATATTAATAGAAAATAACAAATTCAAAATAAACATGAACAAAATAAAAAATATAGTACTCGTAAAAAGGTAATAATCGTGCAAATAAAAATACTGGATACGTAAATAGTATATCTGTCGAGATTCGAACTCAAGACTCAAAAACCAAAATAGCTTTGCAAACTCGCGATTTCCCGCCTGAGCTATTGTGGCGTTGCTAAAGGCGGCGAAATTACCTTTCTATTTCAATGATATGACATCAATTCTTGTAAGCCTGAAAACACGGGGAAAACTTGTTGTACTAAAAATTAAACCTAGCTAAATCGATTTGTCGCCCCCGAAACCCTCCACATACTAAATTTTAACGAAATCGTTCGAGTCGTTTTCGAGATTCTTATTATATATACACACACACGCAAACACATATATGAATTGATCGTTTAGATAAAGATATAATATTAAAACGACGTAAACACACGTACCACAACACTTAATTAATTAAAGACAGTAAAGAAAAAGTTATATAAATTTGAAGCCCAGAAGATTATACAATAAAGAGAACCTAGTGCATAGAGAAAGTAAATCAAATATAAAATTTTGTTATGTGCTGGGTTATAAGAAGTTTACTTCTAGTTTTTGGTAAGAAAGTACGTACTCAAAAAAATAAGACCATAATTTAACTAATCTCGAAAAGTGACGTTACTAACCTCGGTTACCAACAAACGTGCTAAAAGACCAGTTGAAGAGGTTTTAGTCTACTTACCGACAAGCACGAGTTCGTCACTTTGCGCTTTGGCGGCGACGGCCTGCGCGGCGTCGGGCTGCGGCGGCGGAGCGGCGGTCGCACCCGAGGCCTGGTCGCCCTGCCCATAGTAGCCAGACCACGCTGAGTAATTTTGCCAATAGGCTGATGGATCATAATATTGGTTGTACTCCTATAATCACAACTGCTCGTCATTACTCATATTATTTTTAGTGACAAGCAGGCTCTCCAGTGATGCGATGATGTAGCTATCTATAATCTAGCAAAGCTATACTGTGACTGTTGTTGAGCAATTTTTTTTAGTGGCGATTTTCGGTATTTTAGGGCAAATACTTTCTTTAAAATTTTGAACAAGCACATTTTACTGTAGGACTGTAAGAGCATGTTGTAGCCAATTGGACGAGCTATGAAGCAAAAACTGTAGCTAATAAGATCTATGCTTTGGTTATGCTAACACTCATTGTTAAAGGCGGCAGCTATAATAATGAATGACTGTCTGCTTTCGGCATACACACATTATATGAAAAAGTCAATATTACATATACATATCAAAGAGTAAATCTAACCAGTTAACACAGATTGTCCAGTTCAATGTTAGGATATAAATCAAACTAGACCATCTATTTTATTTATCTTGAGTATTTTGACTATTTGATATATTTGTGATAGTAAAAAATAGTAGGGGATCGGACTGTTCACCATATTTTATGAATTATTTTTAAAATGTAGATTAGTAGTAGACGATTCGCGA
This sequence comes from Carpatolechia fugitivella, assembly GCA_951230895.1. Classification (NCBI taxonomy): domain Eukaryota; kingdom Metazoa; phylum Arthropoda; class Insecta; order Lepidoptera; family Gelechiidae; genus Carpatolechia; species Carpatolechia fugitivella. The sequence goes on from OX579664.1 coordinate 5,650,947, forward strand.
AAAAAAAAGCAGAATCGGTTGAAAAACGAATTTACAGTGATTTTTTAAAGTTTCAATATGTCTGTCTCTTTCAAAAACGATTTTTTGTATGGAGATTATATGGCGTTACTAAAAAATGACGTCACAAGCGGGTATGTGCCTCTCTATCTAATCTTGAATTTCAAACCTTTATAACTTGGTAAATTTTAAAGATAGAGCAAAAATTCTTTTGTTGTGCAATAGCAGAATCTAAAAAGTTTGGATTTATAAAATTTAAAAAAAGTAGTCCGATCCCCTTTTGCCCAAAATAAGGAATAGCATGAAATTTACATCGTTTTGTTCCCGCCGTGTAGTGATAGTACCCGTCAGACTGAACAACTTTGCACGAAAAAAAAAATTCCTGTGACAAAAAAATTTTTGGTCACTCCATACAAAATGGGTCGGTCGGGAGTCTCACTTTGTATGGAGAGACCAAAAATTTTTTTTCGCAGGAATTTTTTTTTTTCGTGAAAAGTTGTTCAGTTTGACGGGTACTATCACTACACGGCGGGAACAAAACGATGTAAATTTCACGGTGTATGATTAACTACCTGTGTAACCACAGATAGTATTTCCATTATGATTTGGCAATAGTTTTTATTTTAATATGATTAGGTTTTTTAAACCTGTTATATTTAATGTTTTTTTTGCATCTGGAGTAGTGCCTAGAAGATTTATTTTATACAATAGCTATCTTTAAATTGGTAAACCATATTTGTATCAAACCATACCGTTCCACTGTTATACCCGGCGTTCGCAGTGGGCTGCGCAGACTGTTGCAAAGAGTTTGGAGGCCCTTTAGGCTTGGGGACTGCTGTACAAATCTTTAATGGCTTGGTCCCCAGACCGTTGTAACCATTCATGGCATATAATGCATTGCGCTGCTCATCTTCATTGCCGAATCGAACAAAACCATAACCTTTTGTGTAACCTGAACTGTCCAGTATCACTGCAATACACAAAAATTCACTCTTTTAATGTGTCAAACCTCAAGCAATAAATTGCAGCTAGAAAATATCATTGGTATGTTCAATCAATAGGACATATTAACTGCAGTAATAAGTTAGTAAAAAACTTGTTTCCTCTCTGTTAGTTTCTTATGTTTTTTGAATACATTTATTTAGCTGCAAATAAGCTTGTTATAGTTGGGTTATTATAGGATGGGTTCTGACAGCTTCAAAATTTTTCATACGACGCGCGACATTAACAACTTTTATTAACAATATTCAGTTTAAAAACCATAATAGCTAAAATATTAAAAGAAAGTAACTTCACCTCTTATTTTATCATTAAACAGTATGTAATTTTACTTAATAAATAAATAAATAAATAAACGAAATAATATTAATAAGTTTTTAAAATTTTAATCTGTCAAAGCTCATCCTATATAGTAACCCAAGTATAATCATATTGCTTGAGGTTTGGTATGGATTTTAGTTGCTACCCTTTTCAGTGTTCAACATCACTCCGAATTGAATCTCAACTGATACAAAAAAAAAATCAGATATTGATAAACGTAACATATATTTCTGGGTATCAAGGTTTTGATGCTTGCCTTTAGCAGTTTTGATGGAAGTGTACTTTGAAGCAAACACTCGGTACAAGGAGTAATCGTCAACGTCAGGACTAAGATCCCCCACCCACACTGAAAACTCTCGCTCTTGTTGCATATTTGCACGCGCTTCCCTCGATGCTGTGTTCAATCTGAATCTAACCACTGGGAATGTGCCTGGTATGGCTTTGCCATTTAGTTTGTGCATGGCATCTATCGCTTCTTCATCAGTCTGGAAATTATTTTTAAGAAAGCTTAGTTAAAATATTTTTCACGAGGCTGCAAGTGTTTATGGCTGTCCATTTGATATTATAATCATGCTAATATAGCAATAGATAACTTTGACAATTTTTTTTTTTTTTTCTTATTTTTAATGAGGCTTCAAATCACCCTAAGTGACTATGCCAGCCTCGTAAGATAACACACACATTTTATCGAGAGAAACAAAGAAAACGATATAAAGCTATAGCGATAGCGATAGCTATAGCTATAGATATAGCTTTTTTACAAATTTTATTGACTTTTTGGAGATATCCAAAAAGTCAATAAAATTTGTAAGTATGTCGGTGGCACTTAAAATAGACAGCCCATTCTTTTATGAACATTATAATTCAACTTTTTCATGATGAAGGGTGTCTCTTTATCAAAGAACAGTTTTTGCATGCTGAAGTTGTATAATAATGAAATAAAAATGAATGTTTACCTGAAAATGCACAAAAGCATAGCCAGCAGGTTCCCCTGTGAATTTGTTCCGCATCACCTTCACAGCAAGAGGTCTTTGCCCCATGCGGTGGAATGCTGCCATAATGAAACTCTCTGTCATATTTGGCTCCAACTATGATTAACAAATAAAATATAAGTGAGTAATTTTAAGTTATGTCTACTTTTGAATACAATAGATCTTAACCAGTCGCAGCGGTCATTGGGATTATTTACCTAATTCCTTCCCAGCACAAATTAATCACAAAAATTTATTTATTTACTCACACTTAATTACACAACCATTACAGGATAATCCTAATGTGATTGGTTAGTACAAATATTACAATAAAATTTGTTTAAATTGTAAATTAAAATTGTTTAAGATTCACATAAAAGTACTCAGCAGTAGGATATGATTAGCATTTGACGGGTCATAAAGGTATAATTATAAGTCAGTTCTCTTAAAGGCCAAAGGTTTCATGACATAAGTATCCAGGATTGTTAGGGTTATAACAAATTATAGCTACAACAATTGATGGGTCATAAAGATATAATTATAAGTCAGTTCTCTTAACCCTTATGTGTGGCAAATTCCCGCAGCAGGAATAAAAAATATATCCTTAAATGGCAGCCAGCATTTTGCTAAATTTAGACATCTGGCAAGGGCAGAACGGGGTACCTCAATGCAAATTAAGCTTTTTAGAAAAACTGCAATAAACCGGTTTTTGTATAAAAGCTATGCATATGAGATATATTTTTTTAAGTCATGTAAAATAAATCTATCAGATTCTATAGAGATAATATGTTAATTGTGAAAAAATAAAGTAATATTCCACGTCCAAACACACACTACCGCTCAAGTGCAAACGGAAGAATGAAGTTTCTATGAAAAATACTTTGTTAACACTTCAGTCAACAGTCCAAAACCAATTTTATGCGCTCAACTTCACGGGAAAACAGAGCGCCTATGATTCTTCCCGCAGCGGGAGGCTGCCAGACAATCATTTTTTTTTTACTCCCGCAGCGGGAATTTGCCATTATAGAAGACATGCTAAAAATGCCGGTGCCAGGCCAAAGGTTTCATGACATAAGTATCCAGGATTGCAGGGTTGTAACAAATTATAGCTACAACAATCCAACAGTTTTTCCTGATGTGATTTTAATGCATGCAACTCTACTCGGCACTTTGAGAATAAGGAGGTATTTCTATGCGCATATTTAATTATATTCGACAGAAAATACAACAATTTCGGTCGAAAAATAAAACCGGAGATTCTTAAAATAACAAGAATGAAAGCGATTAGAAATGCGTACATCCGCTGAGCTGAGTGCAGGGAGAGTGCATATTGTAAAGGAAGAATTGAATTAAGAAAATAAGATTTAAAATAAAATACGCATGCAGAACGGCATGTAATGGTACTGTGTTTCACTTACGCTGCCCATCCATAGCTGACACTGCATAGCCATTTTAAGGTTTCACTATTCACTGCATATAAAAACGGTTATCTAAAAGAAAAATTAATTCTGTGGCTTGCAAAAAACTAATTTAAACATGTATTTAAGAATACAAACAATCTATTTTCAACACGAACACGACGAACGCGAACGCTCGTTATGAAATGTCTTTTTTTTATGTCATAAAAAAACAAATAGTGATGGGATGTATCTCAATATAAAACATTCACTCAATCATTGGCAAATATCGATTATTTAAAATAGTATTTCATGAACGTATCATAAACTGGATTGCCAGACGTACGATAATTCATCGACCATGTAAGATTGCAAATCAAGTACAACGTACGGTAGCTCTACATGTTTACCCACTATAATAATTTTATTTACAACTTTATTTTAGAAAATGCAGAATACTTATATTGAAAAATATGCCCACCTCGGTGGGGACGTATTATGAGCTGTTAATAATGATGATGATCCACGATCATTCATTCCAAAACTGCCACTGCAGTGCACAAATTGTGATACCGCATGTTTGCACAAATAATTTCATCGTTTTTTTTTTCTTATTTATTCTCCCACGAATTTCACATCTGCCTAAAATTAATACCATTTTTATGTGACTCAGGCTGGCTGGAAAATTCTTCAAAATGAGCCACGTTTAAGTAGGTCAATACACCATTTTAGGTGACAGCTAATCACCCTTATTTCAGTTTATGTGACGCTAGAGAACCCGAGATGATCGAACACAAACGTGTCCAGCCAGCTTGCAAACCGCTTTTCGCTGGTCTCTCAATCTCCGAACAGAAGGGATTCTAACTATTTCTTGCTTATAAATACGGCGTCACCTAAAATTGTGACAGGCATCCAGTTTGAATTTTTGAGATAAGTATAGCCATTTAGCTAGAAAACAACGAAAAACGTGGCCAGCCAGCCTGAACTTACATATTAAACTTCTAGCTGGCACCTCTGAATCTCGACAACAAAAGCGTTTTCGAACAAGGTTCTTTAACAAGCATTTAGTGACGGAATTTGTGACAGTCATAGCGTTACATAAAATCGTTTACTGTAACGACTCTCCTACAGAGAGCCGCCACTTAAAATACAAAACTCACTTCTTACAAATTAATAACTGTTTTATTATAAATCAATATCATAATACTTGCACTGAAAATAATACAATCGTCCGCACACGACGGTGGACGGCAGGGAAGAACGCCAAATCTCTACGGCCCAGCCCGTATGAAGTTTCTATCGCTCTCTTTCTAAATTGAATAGCTAAAAAGAGAACGAATATATTATAAAAAGAATCACATCGCCAGTATCAAACTACATGGCACACAAACCAACGAGGCCCGATGCTACATTACGAAACATCGATAAAAACTTGGTGTCAGCCAGCCAAATGTTCTGGCTAGCTGGCTCGTTGTAACTGCGCTGTCTGATGGTCTACGGCTTAAAAAATTTTCTTTAACATTTAGTGACGGGGACGGTTAAGATAACCTGTAAATGTGACGACGATCCCTCCCATAGTTTCAGAGATATTGATCATTGTTATTTTCCGTAGGTATTTTATTGGATTTGTAATTATATTGTTAGGTAGATGAGTATGTATAGTACCTATATTAATGAATATTATCGCTGTGTCTATCTCTACGAGAAACCAAAAGGTAAGTAGGTACGTAAACGTAAGGACTAAGGCCCGGTTTCCACCAAAGCGGAGAGGAGAGGAGATGTGTTTGAATAACCAATCAGATTTCATTATTTCCACATCTCCTCTCCGCTTAGCTTCAATAACGAAATCTGATTGGTTATTCAAACACATCTCCTCTCCTCTCCACTTTGGTGGAAACCGGGCAAGAAAGGTTATTAGTTGTTTGTATGGCGGATTTCCTGAAAAATCACTCTTTTTATAGATATTTTTATTTTATCTTTCTTATTTTTTTACTCTGGTGGGGGCTTCCAAAAATGTTATTTAATGTTTTTGTTCTAATATATTTTAACATCTAGCGTGGGTTTTTTAAAAAACTTTATTAACTTTAGAACTTTCGTATGATAGATAATTCACATACACGTTTGGCAACCCTATACGCGTTGCATGCATGCATGTGTCATCATCAGATGACGCACATAGCAGAATCCAGAGATTTTTTACCAAAAAGTGTTTTCGTTTATTTATAGTGAGTTAATTATTTCTTATTACTATAATATGTGGTCCTTAAAATGTACTATTCTTAAAAACGTATTTAATGCCTACGCGTAGAAGTCACAGCTTGTGCAAGGAAAGATCAATCAAGTAAGATTGTTGAACATTTTGTACATTTTTGTCATGTAACTAGGTCAAGCACTCACATAGATATTATATGGATATGTCTAGACCAGATAATATGGATGCATTAGAAAAGCAATTAGCTAGCCTCCAAATGGCAAAAGATATGAATACATCTAGTCGGATAAAAAAGATACCACCAGCTGTGCCACCTAAGAAAAAGGCTCCACCTCAAGTTCCTCGTAGTTCTATGGTTAATACTATACGTGAACCATCGTACTCCATGAAAATATCTCCTGTGTTGAATAATAACTCTTCTATGTACAGCGACATGGTCTCAAATAATGTTTCCACATCGAGTCAAGATTACGCAAACGTAAGTCATTTAAGTAGTGTCGGGATTGGAACTAGCCAAACCTGGAAACAAAACTTACAGCCACCATCAAAATGCTATAACATTACTTACAGTAATATTCCGCCTTATCGAAGTGCTGGAGATAGCTTACCATTACCACCACCACCAGCAGCAGGAGCAGTACCAACATCTAAATCTTTTGATACTAACCATAATAACGAAGATTTTTTACCACCACCATCTCCTGTAAGCTCTAACTATAGCGAGTTAGCTAGAGCAACCGCAAACTTGAATTATAATCAAGACCGATCAGCTTATCCCCCCATTTATCAGAATGAGTATCCAGAATATGAAATTTCACAAGCATCAACTTACGAATCGCTCTATGAACCAATCAACCCACGCCCTCAGAGTAGTATTTCAGCTCATACGAATAATTCAATTCAGAGTTATGGAAACAATAACGTTACACCTGGCAAATCACCGTTACCTAAAGAGGAGGAAGTGGATGCTCTTACTAATCTTTTGGTTCAATCTATATCCGATAGCCAAGATTTAGATGTTTTTGGGATTTGCATCAAGTGTAATGAAAAAGTCGTTGGAGAAAATTCAGGATGTTCAGCAATGGGAAATATGTACCACGTAAAATGTTTTTGTTGCCACCGATGCAAAATTAATTTACAAGGTAAACCATTTTACGCAGTCGAGGGGCAACCATTTTGTGAAGCTGACTATTATGAGACTTTGGAGAAATGTTCGGTGTGCAATAAACCAATTTTAGACAGAATACTTCGCGCCACTGGGAAACCCTATCATCCTGCATGTTTCACTTGCGTTGTATGTGGTATAAGTTTAGACGGTATTCCATTTACTGTAGATGCCATGAACCAGATCCACTGTATCGCAGATTTTCATAAAAAGTTTGCTCCTCGCTGCTGTGTTTGTAATTTACCAATAATGCCAGAAGACGGTGAAGAAGAAACCGTGCGCGTAGTTGCATTAGACAGAAGTTTTCACGTTATGTGTTACCGATGCGAAGATTGCGGTATGTTGCTGTCTTCGGAAGCAGAAGGGCGAGGATGTTACCCACTTGATGATCACATACTTTGTAAGACTTGTAATGGTCATCAAATTCGTATGCTAACAAATGTCATGACGACTGATCTTTAAATAAGGCAGCTGAAATACCTTTCTATTCGTTAATTAATTATTTTTATGTTTAGGTAATCTAATATTTCCATGGTGTAGGTTTTGTCACAATAAATAAAATATGACCTAATTTTATTGTAAGCATTTCAATAACATTTAATGTGTTTATACAATTTTAGATGGAGTTGTTATTTGATAGAGATTCTATGTAACTAAATTCTAAATTTAACCGAGGTTAATAAAATTACCTTTATGAAAATGTGATAAAGAGTATAATAATGTATATTTTGTTAATTTATAACATTAAAGATTGTATTTTTTATTGTAGGAATAGTATAATAATTAAAGCACTAACTGTTACAACATTGCATCTATTTGCCATAGTATGATTTATAATTTTGTAATCTGCTAAGGTATTCTCATATAAGTATGACTTGTTTATAAATAAATTATTACTGTCTCAAAAAAGGCTCTTTAATAATATAAAATATAAAAATAATCAAATCAACGGCCCGTTACAGTCCACTGCTGGACTATGAGCCTCCTCCACTTACGCTTGGCTGGCGAGTTGGAGATCGCAGATTAAAAGGTTACTGTATCAGAGAGCGCTGCTGCCCGTTCCCTGTTCAATGTGTAGTCCCTAAGCCGCCTCTTACGACACCCACGGGAAGAGTAGGGGTTGGTGACAAATAAATTCTACTCTACCATCACCACATTTAAAAATAATAATCGTATGCAATTTTATGTACTTACTGTATTTATGTTAATATTAAAGAAAATTAAGAAATAATATTAAACTACACAGCTAATCTAGCTGAATATAGGCACGACGCACATCACAGATTGTGGATTATTTTCATTCATATTACAAAACTTCAAAGCTGCACATCAGACGTATGATTTCAAACTCATAAAATACTTTTGTAATACGAGCAAAGCACTGCTGATCAAAAAATATATTTTTTTTGTCACAAAATAATTAGTTTATTATAACAAAAAACTACTATTCATTTTATGAGATCCACGTGTGTGTGACTTTATAAACAAGCATTTCAAATTATATCAAAACTACTATATTGCCTATGCCTACGCCTACATTACTTACTTACTAAAATCAGGAACTTCGTTCAGTAATTTTTATAATAGCAATCTAATCTTTAACCTTACACTTTGTATCTCAACTTAGTGTTAAATTTTGGTGGACTTAAAACTTGTTTCATAAATATGCTTCGTTTTTCCTTTATATTTTTCGACAGTGAAGATTCAACATCGTGTGTTGTATTTATTTCACTCGACGATGTATTAATTTGCGACTGATTAGTCTCTATTTCAATTTTAGTATCAAAATGGTTTTTTACTTTCAGGAAATTTGAATCGCTCCCGCATAAAACATTATCTGAGCAATGATATAAAACTTCTTCATCCGAATTTAAACAAACTCTTGGTTCAAATCTATCTCTTAATATAGAAAACTTCCGCCGAGGCCTGCTCCTGCTCGCTTTCTTTGTATTAGATACTTTCGTAATTGACGTGCCAACATAGGGCTCAGTTACGTCTTTTTGTATGAGTGATTGCAGAGATGTTGATATTCGGTTAGATGACAAATCTTCAGTTGAACTAATTGGCAAAGAGTTTGAGTTTTCAGATACTAATTGCCATAAGAAGTCAATATCTTTATTTGATAAGTCTTGTAAATGCTGATCAGATTTATGATTATTCTTTTTTGTCTGTATTTTAACATTACCAGCATTTAATTTCAATCGTTTTTTCGTATTTCTGCTGCAAGATAAAACATTTTCAGTATTATCTAAATCTAATGAACCTGTTGTACCCAAGAAGCTGAAATCTTTCTTATTTGGACTAAATTTTGAGTTTTGAACATCTTGTATGTTCTCTTTTTCTGGAAGTGAATCCATTATATTGCTAGAGATGAATTTTGATGGTTCCTTCCACAAAGCGCGCTTTAGGTTATTTTCTACTTTTGTAGTTGCAGCAAATTGAGGAGAGTCCCATATTTGTGTCCTATGGTATAGATTTCTTGGAGAATTTGTAACAGTTGATTTTCGTATTTCATCAATAGTGGCAACAAGAGAACTTTCTGAATTTAATCTTTTTTTACTTGTAGGGTCTATATCACCCAAATCATCTAATTCTTCTATGATAGGTTCCAACTGATTAGGATCTTTGTGAGATTCAATTATACAAGGTTTTGCCAAGAATGTTTCATCATTTGTTTGACAGGTTACTGCATTAACATAATCATCTTGATTATTTTTATCGAATTTAATAAAAACATTCGAATATGTATGAGTATGAGGCTTCTTTGGAAAGGGAGGAGCAGAAAATATGGCATTTTTTAAGTCTTGGGAAATACAACTACTAATTTCCGTACTTGCTGAAGTTAAAGTGTCGCGTCTCCTGTCTCGAACAACGCTCCCATCATGCAACCAGTTTTCAATATCGCAATAGCCGTTCCAAGACCTCAGTCCCCACGCTTCTCTAGCTATATTGACTGCACAAATATTTTCATAATCATGCACAGATAAATTTTCTGTAGGAGTATCTTGATCACGCTTTGTCAAGGAACTTGCATGTATTCCGCTCTTATGTTTATCTTTTTTGGCGTACATTTCTTTAAGAATGTCTAGAGCAATTCTTTGAATGTTTTCAATGTCAGCATCCTGATTGCCCACTTTTATATTTTTTAGTGCACTCAAACAAAGTTTTTGCACTATATTTTCATTAAAAGTATTTATATCAGAACTATTAATGTCACTAAAACTTAAATCTAAATCCATATCGATAGAATCAGAAGAAGTTTTTTTATTTGATCCATCAGTATCCTGACTTAATTCAGAGCTGTAATCTGTTTTAAAAGTTTTACTAAATGCTTCATGTATGATATTACAGTGTTCAAGACTTAAGTTCGTAAAATCATCCGATGAACATATTCCGCGCCTTTTTTGTGAGTTAATATTATTTGAAGTGATTTTATCAATAGAGCTTTCTAAATTTTCTAAAGCTGACAATTTAATTGTTAACTCTGTAGGTGAATATATAATTCGTTTTTTATTAGGCTTTGGTGGAAGAGTTATAGACTGAGGTGTATTTTCTACTGTGAAAACCTCAATACTTGAAGCGTCCATACTAGGGTTACTAACAGGAACAGATGTAAATGTTGGTGAGCCTGATCTTGCAATCCAATGATCAAGCAGATTTTTTTTATCTGCGTTATCATTTTGTTTTCGTGGAGAATTTTCATGGTTTTCATAGCTGTATGAAACATAAAAATAACACTAAATACCATTCTTCAATTTGAAAATTATTCTCAGATTTATTGTAAAAACATACCTGTCGACTTTGGAGCTAGAATCTTCCTTTTGAATGCTTTTAAATGATCTCACATGCTTCAAACCTTTAACAGTGTTGTTAGTTTGAGAATTTTTAACTTCAACCTTATTGTTTAATTCAACATCATCATGAGCCTTTTTCCATGGTATTGGCCCTTTCGAGTGAAAATATCTGTAGTATAAAATCATAGCACTCATTCCTGAAATGTAAACAAAGATATTTTTTAACTGTTGTTTTAGTAAAACTACATCTAATTGCCTACATCTTAAATATCAGTTAAAACTATATCTTACCGATAATCGTGCCAGCTATTATGCACACTGTAACGCCTATTGACCAAGGTTTTCTTTGACGTTCGAAATCCGAAATCAGTACATACAGAAACAAACTACCAAAATTTTGTGTTACCATCAAGGTGTAAAACAGCAAAAGACGATATCGTGTATGCCCTTCTCTAAGGTTAATATAGCAAAAACAATACACAAAACCCATAACAACATTGTAAAGTGTCTCTTCTATTTTATTGGGACAAAAAGCTGTATTTTGTATCACAATCCAAAAAGTCATCGCAGTCCAATGCAAACCTGAAAATGATTTTGTTAAAAGAATTTATAAATAAGAATATTCTTAAAAGGTTATCTATCTATTATTATTTACCTTACATAGTTACTCATACATAATAAATACACACCTAACGGAAGTAAAGTCCATATTCCGAAAATTAGAGTAGATAAAAATATTCCTGATATTCTTGCAAGTAACATACTAAAGTGCCACACAAGTCTAAGCACAAAGGACGTCCATTGAAAATTTTCGTTTGAAAATGCCATAATACTGTAAATATAAGTAGCACATCCCCAAATCACAGATGTATTGGAAGCTGCTAAAGCGAAAACTGCGAAAAATATGAGTTATTATTTTAAAGATTTATATATACCTAATGCTTTTTTATAATTACCTATAAATAATACCATATTTTAATTTACGTCGTGTTAATACTTATCAACTTTTTTATAGATAAATATTATATATTTATTATAATGCTTAATGCTTTTTTATAATTACTTATAAATAATACCACATTTTAATTTACGTTGTGTTAATACTTATCAACTTTTTATAGATAAATATATAATATAATAAATAATATTTATAATACCTTTTGTATAGTAATTTTCTTGTAAGACAACTATAGCGTAAGTTTGCAAAATTATTTGTGGTATTGTTCCAGTAAATATGTATAAAAAATGTAACAAACACAAATCATTTCGCTGTGATATCAACTTTTGAGTTTTAATGGCATCAATATTTTGGCAGGTAAATATTTTACGCAAGAATATTATATATCTGAAAAGAGAAAAATAAATTAAATTTTTTATCAACAATATCAATAATCATGGTATCAACTAAATAGCATTTTTAAAATCTCTATATATATATCTATATATTGATGTAATTACTAGCTCATATTGCACATAATAACCTTTCTAATAAACCAAGTAGGCATCCATGAATAAACCAATGCTTCAGTCTTGATTTCTGATCTATGATAAACCATCTCATTGAGAATACATTGATTAAAATGTTTGGAGTAAGGATAAAAATTAGCGTCACTATTGCCCAATATACATATCCTTCTTTGCAATATTCAGCAAAGACTAAAACATCTGCAAAAAATAATGAATAACATTCAAGTACTCCTGTTTTGGTATAAGTACCTAAATATCAGCCAAAAAATATTTAGCAAGTTCTGTATTACTAAAGTTATACCGTATCTTATATTATATATGATCATGTATGTAGCATAGATTGTTAGATTGTGATATTCAAGTAACAACATATTTATCATACCTGTAGTCAAATCAGCGAGAATTGTTATTAACGATATAAACACGCACAAAACATTGAAGACACAAAAGTTTTCGTCTTGATTGAGTGCATTATTCCCTTCTTTTAAATGATTATTTGGCCATCTACAAGCCTCGGCCATTGCACGTTATACGCATTGAATACAAATTACATCAAAAAACATCACCATTTGATTTTTCGAATTCGTTTCAATTCAAAACAGATGATTGTTGAATGAACTAGACAAGCAAGGTTCAGGATACAAACCACGGTATAGACGCGGAGACAAAACTAGCAACTAGCCCTATCAACAAAAAACGACCAATAGAGAAACGATGACTGTGGCGCCCCCCCGCGTTACGGTGCTGCGCAAGCGCAGAAAATATTCATCCCAATGTAAAATAAAGAAAATAAAAAAATCGATACAAGAATCGATTTAAATTTTTGCTAACATGTTTGGATACATGTTTGGATACATTTTTGGATTATTTGGATAATAATATTACAAAAAAAAAACTGAAATGCAATTAAATTACTTTTTATCTATTCCGGTTACGATTTTGCACAAAATTAAATGTTTATTTATGTATGTTTTTACCCGAAATAACAGTGGAAGTGCAGTTGGTCAATCCACACCACACTCACTGGTATCCAAATATTGAATAGTGTTGGGCTGGAAATTTGGCTGAATCAACGACGATACCGAATGATAACGTGCGTGTGTGTGAGTGAGTGAGTGAGTGAACGAACTGTGACAGAACGAATAAAAAAAGTGAACAATCAAAAGTATGTTTGTTTTAGTTGCCTGCCGATTACAAATTTTGTTTACTAGTGTTGAAATTATTGAATTACATAATTTATCTTACCTGGGATGATACACGACGCATTGTTGGTGCTTTGGGACTGCACCCAAGCCCACACATCTGATCAGGTATGTACTCTTACAGGTTATGTTTTATTTAGGTAGGTAGTTTTTACACGAAATGTGGGTTTTATTTTGATACTAGCTGCCCCCCGCGGCCACGCTCACATTATGTAAGATTTTCCCGTGGGAATCAGGCTTTATCCCGTTAAAGGTCCTTAGTGTTAATCCAGGGTATACTTAAACTATTTCATTCCAAATTTCACCCAAATCTGTTTAGTATTTACTTTATTTTTATAGTTGTGAAAGTTGAACAAAAATCCAACTATCCAAACATACTTTAATAATAGTGTGATGAAACAATAACATAATTTTATTCCCTAGTTCGAATTTAAATCATAATATGTTTATTTCTCCTAGCAATCTGATGCGGATGCGTTTTCAAATCAAGGTGATGCAGAAGTTTACGCTAGGATTTGTGAAGTAGCGAAAAGTCACCACAGAATACAGAATTTTGTTGCTGCAACTGGTTTTCCGGCTCGAAGACTGAAATCAGGTTTGTTACTAGATATTTCTTATATCTAAAGAATTATTTTTTTTGCTAGAAATTTAGATAATAAAAAATCCAGAGAAAAAGAAAGTTATTAGCCAGCTTCTCTCTTAGCTAGGTAGGTATCTACCTGCTGTGGCTAGTTTTATTTTGTACATTATGATGAAATTTACTCTATACTTGTGATTAATGTTATTTTTATTTACCTACTATTTTCTTCTTTATTTTATATAATGCATTCTTTTAAAGCTTAATATAATGTAATTTTATATAACTATTATGAATACCATAAACACAGTTACAATAATTCCTACAGCTACAAGCAGCAGAACCTGTGGCCTGTATACCCAAGCTCTCAGTGAAGGTATAAATGAAGTTATGCAATCTTACAAGAAAACTTTAGTTGAAGTTGAGAGTCTAGTAATTGGAAACCATAACTATACTCTCTCATTCATATACAGCTATGTAGAGAAATACAAAGGATTGTTCAACACCCTAAGCAGGTTGATTGTGACCATTAAAGAAAGAAGGCTGGTTGGATGCCAGATCTTAAGTCTGGTGCATCAGTACATATTAAATGGTAACGAGATGGTGCACGATTGTGTTGTGAAGTAAGTCATTTTTAAGTTTTTTGTCTATAATTAATAACTTTGTATATTTTTGCTAAAAGACTTTGTCACACTTTAGTAGCTGTCTCCTTTCCGCTGGAAGAATATGTTTTTGGGTTCCACGAGAAATATTAAATAAATATCTGAATATACTATTTATTATTTGTGTTATAAACACCAAATGATTGAACTAGAATCAGAAATATTTAAATTTTATGTGCCTTTGCAGGATATTTTGCAACATGAACAAAGTGTTTATCAACCAGCTATGCACATGGATGTTGTATGGGGAGCTGAAGGATCCTTATCAAGAGTTTTTCATCACTCACACCCAAAAAACCGAGTCTGACACAGTTCTCTCTGTTCCTTCTTCCACCAACACTTGTGATAATGATAAATCTCTTATAACTACTGTAAGTTTAAATTGGTCCTAAATAAAATAATATCAATAATATGCTATCATCATCATAATAATCATGTTGAAACAATGCAAGATAATTAACATCTTTTTAATAAAAATGGCCTAGAAAATTACTATTCTTAATATGAGTTCTTTGCAAATACTATGTGGTGAATATTGAGATTTTTTTTTTTTAAATATTGAGAATATAATAATTTGCGAAAATAATGTCTGGCAATTTATGATGTCTTCCGAATATCATATAAAACTTATAATATACTATACAGGCTTCCTCATAAGTTTTATAGGTGAAAGCCAAAAACGAAGAAAAAAGTCATACAATAGATACTACAAAAACAAAACTCTACCTGTCAGTACCTATAAGAGTACAGAGAGCTGTACTCTTATAGGTACTGACAAAAATAAAACTTCCCTTTCAGCTACAAGACACTTCAATAGAGTGTGGCTATAACATCAGTGCCACCATGATTCCTTACTACGTGCCTCTCTCGCTGGCTCAAGAGATATTGTTTATTGGGAAAACTGTTATACTCTTTGGCTTTGATCCTCGTAAGGTGAAGAGGAGTAGCAGCTACCTAACTAACAAGTCTGTTATGCCTTTGCAAAAAGTCGGGACTGATTCTAGGAGGTAAGATTCCAAAAACCTATTCTATTATGTTATTGTTATAACATAAAAACTATTATTTATTCATTTTTAGGGTTTCATACCTTAGAAACCCTTGTAAGAGCACTCTCATGTCTGTCTGTCACAGAAGTGTTTATACAAACAAAGTGAAATAGTCTTTGCTACTAAACCTTGACAATAATACTAACAAATAATCATAATTAAAAAAAATTGGATGTAGTTATTATACAAATTCAATCATACTCTGTGCTAGTTGTTTAAAAAAAATAGTGCTTTTAAGGTTTACAATATGGGATGAAAAGGAAGCAGAGTTTCATGAAAAGCTACAAAACCTGAAAAATCCAGAAGTCTTAGAAGTTTGCCATCTCAGAAATGTTGTCAGAGAAATCAAAGAATGTGTCACAAAGGTAATAAAATAGACTTAGTTTAAGTTAGTTAGTATAAGTTTAATGTTTGCTGCAATAGGTGCAGTGTTAAAACTATACCACGAAGCGTCCATATTATGTTGTGGCAAGCGTTGAATGTGTGTGTATGTTAAGAGTAAAGCAGTTTATACCTTACTTTTTAGCATTTATGGATGGTAGCAGTGGAGGAAGCACATCTACTTCACGAGTTGAAATTAATGAAGGATTTCTATCTACTCGGCCGAGGCGAACTCTTCTTGGAACTTCTGAGGCTTACTACTCACATTTTAGACAAACCTACCTCAAGGACTGGCACCAGAGGTAAGAATCGAAGAGTTGACTGCTTTGCTTACCGCATCGCGTTCCTACGATACCCTTATTAAATTCACGAATCATTACGTTGGTAATATTGGCTGTCATTATTTCTCTATAAAAGAGCAGTAATGGTAGAAAACTTCTACGAATATTTATACTTTTGCAGACATGAACCACGCATTCCACCTGGCCGCGAGAGCAGTATTCCTAGCAAATAATGCGGACATAGAAAAGTTTAGTTTTGAGCTACCCTACGTGAAACCGAATGTATCTATGAATTCTACTCTTGACGAAGACAGCAGCAGTACTGGTAAGCTTTGAAATAGGATACTAAATTTTAAAAAATAACGATTAACCAAGAGCCAACCTCAAATAATAATGTTGTTATCATCTCTTTGAATGAAATTATGACTTGAGCCATATTTGAACTAACCTAACTTTTGACTGACTATTTGATAGGCAACCCAGATTAGGGCAAAAAGAGTAGGCCTAAGCCTTTCGGTGGAGATATACCTATATATGTGTCGGTAACAAGACGACAGCGTGAGACGCATTGCGGATTAGTTTGCTTCCATTATACGAACTTCGATTTTTCAACAGTGAACTCAAACAAAAATTAATGCTGAATATTGTGATTTGCTTTTCCAGTTGCTGATGGCTGGTCGACGATAATCCTAAAGTACGACTTTAAATGGCCGCTGCACTTGCTGTTCACTCCGGAAGTGCTAGCGCGCTACAATGACATGTTCCGACTGCTACTTAGGATCAAAAAGACGCAGCACGACCTTCACATGCTCTGGATGACTTATAAACAGTCTACGAGGTATTTCAATATAAAGTCCCTGTTAGTCTGCATTCAGTAACCAGCGCTTGTAGCTAGACACTCAAAACATAACAGTTTTCATAATATGTGCAGCTTATGATCCTACAAGCTGCGCCATATTTACAAAGGAAGTTACAGTACCTCTTGTTTGATAAATCGAAAATATTTCCAGTTTTTCCATGTGCCAACTCCACAATAAACTGATGTTCCTCATGGACAACCTCCAGCATTACATGCAGGCAGACGTGCTCGAAACAAACTTCTCGCGTTTTATGGACGCGGTGAACAAGACAAACGACTTCGAAAAACTAAAGAAAGCACATGCCGAGTTTTTGGCTGATGTTTTAAGCCAGTCGTTCTTGACGGTCACCAGTTCTGGGGTACGTATGCGAACATATGTGTAATTTTTATAAACTATTATTAGCTTGCCAAACTAGTTATTATAATGGCCTCGATTCGGGATGTAACGCTCTAATTCTTAATTTAAGTTAGTCCGTCCTTTTTACCTTTTAAAGATTGAAAAGGGACAGGAGGTGGCCATCCTAATATTAGAGCTGTCAAACATCGAATTTGAACCTTATGGCCGTGTCGATTGCACAATTTTAGAGAGCGCTTAAAACATGTGACTTAAAAATCTCACTGACAGCTATGCCCTTATTTTAGGTTATCATTCGTTCAAATGAATGTCATTCGTTCAAATGAATGTAATTCGTTCATCATCTCTCTTTAATTGGTCATAAAAACGAAAAGGATAGCTGGATTTTAAAATTAGAGTTAGAGCATGACATCCCGAATCGAGGCCAATATCTAATAAATTGCGAACTTTTGGAAAGCACTCAATATACGAGCCAAATGTACTTACTGCCGCAATCGGTGGCCACCATGCCACCATCACTTGATCCCTTAGTTAGACCATTCTTGATTGTTCCTAGTTTTTATTTATTTCCGTTGTGTATTATTATTTTCGTTTATTTATTTTGTTAGTATATAGGAAAACCGATGAGTAATGCACAAAGGAATATAGGTAATAATTAACACTTCGTTAACAACAAGTTTTTCTGTTTTTATATTATAGTCTGGCGAAAGCGACTACTTCGAGGGAGACCCGATCAATAATCCGGTGTTCTGTAATATCATGGAGCTGATCAAACTGTGCCACTCCTTCTGCTCGATGAGCGAGGTCGCTTCAGACAAAGAAGCGGAGAACTACTACATTCGAGGGTATTCTGACAGGTAAGGCACACTATTAATTGTGTGGTTTTACTATAGACTTCCTGATGGCTATGGAGCTTCCCTATGCCAATGATCGGAAGCACTTTGGAAGTAGCTACTAAAATTTGGTTTATAGTAGTTACAATAGCGAAAACATCGAACTTTTTCAATCTCGTAGTAAATAGTATAAAATTTCAAATCAAATCAAATATTCTTTATTGCACATAAAAAAATACTCATACGAACACAGACGATACAGGAGAAGGCAATTGGCGGCCTTATCGCTTTAAGCGATTTCTTCCAGGCAACCATTGGGCGAAAAAGAAAAACAAAAGGATGAATAGGCGGGTGTGCAGAAATATTACCTACTGCTACACGATTATTTCTACAAAATACAAAAAATAGAATAAAAATAAATACTAATCAGATCTAATATATTACATACTGTAGCGTTAAAAAAAGGAAGCTAGCTAACCTGTGGTTGACAACCACAGGCGAAACGTGAAATTTAGGTGTACAAAGAAAGAGTTAGTTGAATTTGTCCGAACGGTATAATAGGAATTTAAAAGGGCCTAGAAATTGCCAAAGTATCAAAAAGGTGAGCCGAGAGCCGGGTCCTGAGGGGACTCCGTCGATATAGTGTCGCTGAACTAGTGTTGTGTTGAGAGAGTGTATCGATGCAGGAAGGTGTAAAGACCGCGGAGTACCCCGGAGAGTAATTGCCAAACGGAAACCAAAAAAGGGAGGGCCAGAGAAACCTAAAGGGCCTTTTTAGAATTTAGAAAAGAATTTAGACAGAATTTGGCAAAATCCGCATACAAAATTACACTGATACAAAAGCAAGCTAAAAATCCACGAGATGGGCAGTATCCCAGGGGGGACGCCGGTGCGCGGGTCTGCGGCACTCGGCTGGTACGGGCGCGGGCGCACACAACGCAGGGATCCAGGCACGTCCAATGCCTGGTGGCCTCAGGTGTCCGGAACCACAGCGAGCGATCGTGAAAGGCACGGAGGGACCCTCGTGTGTGTGTCGCAGAGGCCGGAAATACACTGTAAAGATTGACAAAGAAATAATCGCCATCCAACCAAGACAAGGAAAGAGGAAAGTGCGTCGATAAAAATCAGGAGGAAGACAACACAAGACTTACCCGGCTAGTCCAAAGTAGGAGCCTGTCCTAATATTTATTGTATTCCAAGTTATTTATAACATTTACTTATATTTATTTACTAATATTCAACCAGACTTATAGATATTTACTGATAATCTAACGATTCAGGAAAAAATCGTTTCTATCTGATGATAGACGACAACTGGGAAAACAATAAACAATTTAGAAAAAGGTCAAACCAAGAAAATTTGAAATTTGAAAATGTGACATAAAAAACCGGCCAAAAGAAAAAAGAATCATACCAAAAACGTTATTAAAAAACCTGCAGTAATGCTGCAATACATATTATATAATATATCCAAGACTTGTACAGCCATCCACAAATCATAGACATAGACAAAACGTTTATTCAGAGGCACAGTACAAACATTACAGAGACATGTGAAAAGCACAAATCAGCTGTTTTTTCGTCTAAATTTTCGATATTATAATGTGTTTTCCTAAAATTATGGCGGCACCATACTGTGGTATCTACCACAGTATGGTGCCGCCATATTGGTATACTCTGTATCTACAGAGTATACCAATTCCAATATAACCGTGACGAGGACGTCCTTTACCTACCTACCTTTTTTTTGGTAATGTGTCGTACGTTTCGACGGGGGACCACGAGTCTGGAGGGAGAAACAGGCAGTTGGAAATACATACCATATTCTGTATCTGCCTGTTTTACTACCGTTCTTTTCTCTGGCTTACGCTGACTTTATATATTATGTAAATGTTGCAGATTCAACAAGCTGGTGAAACAGCTGATGCAGCTGCTGGTGTCTCTGAGGGACCGTCCGTGCGGCGTGTACCTGGCGCGACTCCTCATGCGGCTCGACTACAATCGCTGGCTCAGTGGGGAGGCGCAACTTACGCAGTCCGTCACCAACATGCTAAGATACTGACCAAGTTGCCGTACTGATACTGAAGAAGTTTTGTCCAGGGTTCACAAGATAGTACTGCATGTAAGACCTATAATTTTTTTCTACCGCAATGAATTTCCACTACTGTCAAAGTCGCGGGTGAAATGTTATTTTATTCATCGCTAATATTATAAATGTGATAATATAAGGTATATTTGGATGCTTGTTCCACCTTCACGCTTAAAGTACTCGACGGATTTGGATGAAATTTGGAAAGGAGATCGTTTGTAACCTGGATTAACACATATGATACTCTTTACGGGCAAATGTCTTATTCCCACGGGAAAATCTTACACAACGCGAGCGTAAAGTTAGTATTCAATAAAAAAAATACCCGTCAATAAATACAATAACTAGCTTTGTGCACGCAATAAATTGGTGGTATGTAATGGCTCTCCAACTGGCCTATGATAAATCTTTATTATTGGTAAATTAATTAATTATTATTGTATTATCTATCTTTATTATAGTGTAACTTATCCAATACTCAAGCAATTATTCTGCTATATTAGCTACCAAAAATAAAAATGCCAATTGAAAAATCAACTTTTATTTATCCATCATCAACATCATCATCATCATCAATGCTCTCTTCGACCAAGCAACTCTCTGTCTTTGCACCTCCATTCTCAAGTACCATATTCTCACCACGATCTGGGTGATCCTTTACGTAAGCATTAATAACAATACATTTTGTCAAATGGCACGAACATCCTATTGGATGTGTTACTTCCTCTGGATCCAGCATTGTTAGTGTTATTTTGTATCTAAAATAAACAAAAATAAACTTTTAAACAAACAGCAAAAAATAGCTCAAATTACAAAGAAAGTCGCTAAATAATAAACAAAGTAGCAGTTGGGCTTGAGAAAGTTAAACAAATGTGCATGTAAAGCTGTGAGTGGACAGCTGTAAAATTGTAGAACTGTATTTCGTCACACGAACTGCTAATTTAAACCATGTTCAAAATGATTTACACTTACCTTCTAAAATAACTTGGATCTCTGGTCATTTCTAATTTAAATGCGATTGGTTCGTCCACCTCAACATCTTGTGCGGTCGGCAGTACTATTGCAGTCTGTTTCCAATGCGTCGTCGGATCTCTCGGGCTGGTCGATAAAGCTATTTCTGGTTCATCATCTCTTCCAGATACATTTGGAAACCGACATTCAAACCAAAGGCAAATAGCTTGGTAAGAACTTTTTTTGTTTGCAGCTGAAATAAGAAGGCATAATAAGTAATCTTTTTTTAACACATTTCATTCAGTTCATTCATTCATTTCATTTCTTCAAACCAAATGATTTCTTTCATTTTTCCCTTGTATCTTGCAGTTTACACACCTACAACATGTTCCAACTCAAACTGGTTCACATCTTTAGGTTGAGAATATCTCAAGTCTATCCAGCATAATGCAGTCTCCGGACCTAGCAAGTCTTCGGGCTGAATGGTCATGATCTCTGGCTTATCAGTTTTGGAACGTAGAGCTGTTGCGAAAGTAGACATTGATACTCCATACATGTTATCCCAGGATTTGTATAAAGATGGTACACTGAAAAAAAGGAATCAGTTTAATATCTTTCTAGTGTTTGAATATAAACAACAAGTGTAATATACCATAAAAACTGAAGTTTTTAAAAATCATAGTTAGGCGGCATAGTTTGATCTTGTGCTTACATAGTGAAGACGGATTGAGTGGAAATAGTTCGAAAGGATTACCATAGATGTCGCTAAGCTCGTTATAAATGTAACGTGCCATGCCAAGTGGTTGCCTATTATGGTGACATCATAATCTCATAGAAAACAAACAAGAACGAATTTCGGCGTTGCCACTATGCCCTCCGTGGTATAGTTGGTAAGAAGCACGTTGGCTGCATATAGGTCGAAGGTCGTGGGTTCAAGTCCCGCCGGAAGGTTTACGTTTTTGGTTGTTTTCTATTAATCTAAAATATTCAGTTTAAAAGTATTATCTTACAGAAAAGATATTTTAGGTTATGGAAAGAATACTGCAAGTATATATTAAAAATCTGATATAGTTATTAAATATAGTCTAAACCCTTAAACATTCTTTTTTAACTTGTAAAAAAATAAAATAAAATAACTTGCAAGATTTGATTGGATAGGTGAAAGTAAAGCTTTTAAAATATCCTTACCTACATGGAGCAGCATACACCATAGCAGTCTCAGGGAATAGTCTTCCATCCTCTTTGAGGAACTTATCTCTGGCTGCAAACACTGAATCCAACATACTCTCATGGAATAGGTAAAAGCCCATCCATTCTGATACAATTGCATCTACTTTTACATTATCTGGTAGCACCAAGTCCTCTACTCTGCTATGGATTACCTGATGAGATTTAATATTAAGCCAGATTTTATTACAGATAGGTATTTCCTACTGAACTAGTGGCTCTGTGAGCTGTAGACCTCGCGAGTCTGTATATATCTTTCCAAAACTTTTTTTTCTCGACAAACATCCCCAACCCCTTGATTTTTTTAATTTTTAAACTTTATTTTATTTTTATTTACTTTTAAACTTAATTTTATATTATTAACTATATATTTATATTAACTATAATTAAAATATATATTTATTTTATTTTGTCTTATCTTATTTTATTTTATTGGTTAAGAAATGTGACCTGTAGAGGAAAACAACCTCGGCGGTAGACCTTGTAAGCTGGCAATTCCTATAACTCTGTAATTTTTTAAAATTTCCAAAAACTGTATTTACAAAAAAAATTGATTCATTTATCGAACCTGCTCACAATATTTCACGAGAATCGGTTGAGAAACGCGACCTGTAGAGTGAAACAAACCAACAAACAAACCACTAACAAACAGATGGACATACAAAACCAAATTTGGCCAAGCTGAAACAGAGACGCTTCACTCGCTCGGTCAACTAGTACCATAGTAAAATAAATGTACATAGTATAGTAGTTCTAGTATACTCATAAGCTGCACCTTTTCATGAATAGGGTATTTGACTGTTCCAGAATTTATCACATTTTATGAATTAATATAAAAACCGATAAGGGACACGATTTTAAGTTATAGAAGTGCAAATTATTACCTCAATTACATTTTCAAAGTTATTTTCTTTAACTATATCCTTAGCCAAATTAGCTAGGTTGCTTGCTTCAACGGCATATACTTTTCTTGCTCCAGCCTGAGCACAAAATATGGCCAAAATTCCTGTGCCGCTTCCTACATCCATAACAACTTTATCTTTAAAAAAATCTTTGTTAGATAGGATGGCATTTCTGTAAGTTTCAGTCCTCGGATGATCTTCAATCATCAATCTGTGAATCTAAATAAAATAGTTTTTAGCCTTCAAGCCAAAATTTAAATATTAGATAAAGGTACTAAATAAGTACACTCAAATGAAAAAGGACAAAAATATATAGAGTACAGTATTTTTATTCTTATTATGTTTATAATTCCTATGTACTGACATAAAAATATTTTTTTTTAATACTATTACGAATATTTTTTGTATACAATGAATTTACCTCTAAATCTTCGTAACTAGAAAAATATACATTTTGCGTTGGATCCACTTCCATGTTGAGATACTTTTATAGGTTAGAGCACGCACCTGGAAAATAATACAAAAGATAAAAATGTTGTTAGTTGAGTTGAGCGTGATCCATTTATTATTAATTAACTACTAGGTACTTTTGGTAAGAAAATACTGTAGTTTTTAGCAAAAACAACAAAACAAACTAATTCTAACCTTACTTTTTTATTCAAACGACATTTTTTTTTATAACAGCCCTGCGTTCCGTGTCGCGCTGAAATCGATCTTAGCGCACTCAAAGCGCGTACCGAATCAGCAGGCGTGAGGCGAAACTTCTTAAGGCGAAACCCTAGGGACAAGGAAAGGCATGGAAGGAGGACAAATTTTACATATAATAATATCTCATTCATTTTTTACTCATATTTGTTCTTTAGCATCACCTAAGTGTGAGCGAAACAGAAATATAATTGTCAGTTTTACTTATTCTGAAATTTCGAAAACTTCAAGTTTCCTTATGTGAAAATTGGAAAATTTTACCTGAAAATAATATCTAAATTAAGCTACTTACCCTATTCCAAGCCTATATTTTGATATCGTCACCCCATTCATTCGGCGAACACGTCCGATTCGCCCCGAATTCTATTGCCGTCTCGCTCACTCTTCTCCCTCCATAGTCCCAACCAGCGGCCGTGCGCAGGCAGGCAGAACGGCGCGGCGTTCTTCGTTCAGTACGAGCTTACACGTCTAATTTTTTCTTATGGTATGGCGCGAACGGTAACTTCTTTTCGAACGACGATGGCTCCTCGACGACGAATCTGAGTCGGAAAACATTTCCTCGGGGCTTACGAAACACTGATATTTTTTTAAATTTCAAATTCAACAGAAAAACGTATAAAAATAATAAACTCAGTGCAGAAAAAATTAAACGTGTTGCTCGTACTCAACGAAGAACGCCAATGAGAGCTAGCTATCGCGCCGTTCTGCACTCGGCTGCTGGTTGGGACTATGGAGGGAGAAGTGGGGGATGAGTGAGCGAGACGGCAACAGAATTCGTGGCGAATCGGACGTGTTCGCCGAATGAATGGGGTGACCATCTCAAAATATAAACTTGGAATAGGGGACAGTGGCTTAATTGAGTTAATTGAACCTTTTGACGACCTACACAAATGCGAAATTGTCTCATTCTAGCAAACCTTTAACGTCATAAGTAAAACGAGTGCAGAATAATGCACTTATTTCTACTTGCTTTTAGCCTGATTTCCATGCCTTTCCTTCTTCCTAGGCGAAATCCAAACAAACAAACAATCTGATCGTTGACGGTGGCGCTGACAGTTTGATTCGGAAGTGATTTAAGCGCGTATCGGAACGCGGCCCAGGCAGGCAGGCAGACATTGTAATTTTTAAATCGTTTTACGGCTCTGGGTACAGAGCCCTTTTGAGCCGGGACGTCATTGAACCAAAATAGTGCTGCCAGTCGTTAAGGGATAATTTCGGATTAACTTCTTTCAAAATACCAGGTATTTTTCTAAAATTATCCCGATATTTTTCTTAGATCAAAATACCTACTTCATTGTAGAATATTTATGAACGGATTATTTTTGTCTGACGTACAAAATCTAACAATTTAGAAGCGATTTTTTTTTTGTCGATCTTGGACGGAATGAAACCTGCATTTCCTCAGCATCGGCATCGGTTTATTATATTCCGTGGGTTTATCTATCTACATTCATGACCATGAATAAAATGTTGCCTTCTCAATTCTATAGATTATTTTTCATACAGATACGTCCGTTACGAAATATGTATAAAATTATAAAAAAAAACCTTACCTAAACGTCTGCGACAGCTCTATGTAATTTCCAGTTTTACTGTAGTTGATAGCTCTGTCCGATAAGTCAGATCAAAACCACGCAGTAGTACCGATGAGAGTCTTTACCAACGTCTTTACTTCCCAAGCATGCATCCGCGTCCACCGTGTTTAAGACACTGCTTAAAATCGAGGCGTGTAACTACAATAAGTGTACCTTTTTGTATGTAGAGGTGACTTTATCTCATCGGAGAGGTGATTTTGAAATAATTTTACACTGCCATAGTAACTTCGAGGTGACTTTGTTGTAGAGGTTACTTAAATATAAATATATGTGGGGACATCTTCACACACGGCCACTGATCCCAAACTAAGCAGAGCTTGGACGTCATAGAAGTTACTTTGAGATAACTTTACTACGCCGTAGAGGTTCATTTATGGTAAAATTACTTTGCCGAGGTGACTTTACTACGTCGTCATCGTCAAACAGGTGATTCTGAGGTTTCTTTATAACGTTTACATGTCTGTACGTAGACTAAAAAAGGTGGCGTTAGGTGGTTTAAGGTGACTTTTGGCGGTAGTGTGTAGGTGACTTTCTTCGTCATAGGGGTGACTTTGGGGTTCTTTTACTACGCTGTAGAAGTGAATTTACTTCACCATGAAGTCTAATTTTGAGTAACCTTACTACGTCGCTTAAGAGGTTACTTTGAAGTTTAATTTTTGTTACTTTGCGTAATAGTGACCTTACTATGACTTTAAGGTGATTTTACTAGGTGATATAGATATATTGTGGTTGATTTCGAAGTTACTATACCACGTCGTGGAGGTGACTTTGATTCTTCGTAAAGGTTTCTTTGAGGTGACTTTACTATGTCGTAAACATGACCTATGCCTTAAAGTTTACCTTACTTTGCTGTAGAGGTGACATTAATACATTGTCGTATATGGATTTGAGGTGATTTCATTACGTCATAGAGGTGACTTAACTACGTAGATGTAGAGGCAGCGTTACTCCGTAAGAAGGGAACTTTTCTAAGTCATAGGATTGACTATGAGGTTAATTTATGACGTCATAGAGGTGACTTTGTTGTTAATTAATTACGTTATATAGGTGACTTAAAAGTAACTTTACTACTTTGTAGAGGTGACTTTGAAGTTACTTTATTACTTTGTAAAGGTGACTAGATGACTTTACTACGTCATAAAGGTTACCTTACTTACTATGCCATAGAAATGACTTTACTAAGTCGCGGAAGTGACTTTTCAGCGACGTAAAAGTGACTATACCACATCTTAGATGCGACTTTGAGGTGTTATTACTACGGCGTATGACGTAAAGGTTACTGTGGTACCTAAATTTACTACTTCGTAGTCGTAGAGGTGAATTTCAAATACATATTTATTATATATACATAGCCCTTAGCATACTGGACGCTCTTAGGGTAGAAAAAAAACTCAATCAGCCTATTGCAGTCCACTGCTGGACGTAGGCCTCCCCGAGGGTACCCCAAAGCGCACGATAACGCGCTTTCCTCATCCAGCTACCACCTGCGACCTTCCTCAGGTCATCAGTCCACATGGCAGGGGGGCGTCCCACACTACGTTTCCTGAGACGCGGTCTCCATTCCAGAAACCGTCTGCTCCAATGCTCATTGGTTTTGCGACAGACGTGTCCAGCCCACTACCACTTCAGCTTGCTACATTTCTGGACGATATCAACCACCTTGGTCTTCTGCTGGATAATTTCGTTTCGTATTTTATCCCGTAGCGAAATACCAAGCATAGATGTAGTGTTGACGAGAAGATATGACGCAGTTTCCCGAATGCTGCCCAGCCCAACTGTACTCTTCTTGTGATTTCACGCTCGAAGTTGTCTCTACCCAACTGCAATGTCTGCCCGAGGTAGACATATTCTTGGACAACTTCGAGCACTTCGCCATTGATCGAGATCGGTTCCGGAATTGTTAGATCGTTGAACATGACCTTAGTCTTGTCACTCTTGTCCAAGTTCATCCGGAGACCTACTGTCAATGAGGAAGCGTTGAAACTGTGCAGAAAAAAAAACGTTAGGAAACCTGCGAATTTCTTGCAATTGCACACTAGCCCCGATAAATTGTCGAATTATGGATTTATTTATAGTTTTTTGCTTCTCTTGAAAAATGTCTTTTCTTTCTTTTTTTTATCTTCAAAATCGATATACAGGGTATGGCACAAGCCTGAAGTTGTATTTCAGAGACTTTAAAAGTATTTCATTTGAGGAAAAATTGGTCCGTTACTTTTTACTTTCTATGGCCTTTAAATATTATTTCAGTTGATTTATCTTGTATATAATTTTGGTACAGTGTGTAGTTTCCTTTACAAAATCTTTTTTATTTGATGCACGCACTTAACTTGTGCTTAGTTGATTATTATTAATTTTACTTGATTTAGGAATAAAAATATCACATTAAGTAGTTATTTGGATGTTGTAAACATTCTGAAATATACCTAACTTATAAGTTTTTGTGATAAATTTGCGTGTTGTGGTTTGATTAGATAAACCAAGATAAAACTTAGATAAACTACCAGCACAAATATTTCTATTCATATCTGCTTTTAGATAAAATACCTACTGATAATGTTTAAGGCTTATTGTAAATCAATAGTTTACATCTTATAATCAGTCGACTTGTGGTGCAATTATGTTAAAAAAAGATAGTAAATTAGTGGTCACTCAAGAAATGCTAGAACTTATATTTTTTTGCTCAACTAGTTAACATTACGCAGTAAAAAGACTTTTTGTTTGGATCCTTAACTCTGTAAGTCTTTTAAATACATAATAATAATATGTAAAGTAAATCTCTGTGGTTTTGTTTTTCGTGGTATACTCGAAAAACATTTTCAACCGATGTTTATTTGAATATTATGAATTGCAGGTTGCTCTTTTTCTTTTTATGATTATTTCTTTCGATAATACCTCCTATACCTAATCAATATTAATCCGCAGTATAGAAATGACTGTGTTTTATCTTAACTTGTGAAGGATTTATTTTGTATAACACTACTTGAACACTACAATCATCATCATCTCAGCCGGAAGACGTTCACTACTGAACATAGGCCTCCCCCATCGGTTTCCAATGTGAACGGTCCTGCGCTATTTACATCCACCGGTGCCCAGCAACCTTCACCTAGCCATCCGTCCACTTTAGCCATTCGAGAACCTTTCTTCCCCATCGGTAGTCGGTTCGTCGAGCTATATGGCCCGCCCATTGCTACTTCAAATCGCTTATCCTGAAAGCTATGTCGATGACATTGGTCTTTCTACGTATCTCCTCATTTCTGATTCGATCACGTAGTGAGACTCCGAACATAGCCCTCTCCACCGCACGCTGAGCGACCCTGAGTTTATTCATAGTACAAATACGTTTAAAATATGTGTTCTTATTACAGATTATTTATTATCGACTTTATACGATTTATGTGGGTACGAATTATATTATTTTGGACAAACGAAATATAACTGAAGACTAAGATAATAGAGATGATTGCTTTAGAAGGAAAAACTGGTAAGAAATATAAAAAACATTTACATAACATTTTTATTTTGTTGTAAGTTCTTCTTATTTTTTATTATTTTTTGCAGTGTTTGATAAATTATGGTATGGACTGCGTACATACATATTGGTTTTGAAAGTATTCGATTTATTTCTACAAGGATCACTTCTGGTGATTACTTTGTTAGAGTCTAACGCATTGCTACTTTTACGACGGGAAGCTGGAACAGGCTATCTACCTTCTCTCTTAGAAGGTACTTACCTGCATTATAATGATTTATTTAATATTCAAAGTATTTGCAAGTACTTATCTTTAATTTACCTAATGAAATTTAGTATTATTATTTTATTACAGAGTGGGTGATGATGGGTGCATCTGTCGCAGTTTTCGCTATAGGGGTATTATGGTGTTGGTTTGGCAGAGGCAAGAGACAGTTTGCATTGTCTGCGTGTTTGGGATGTACAGCCATATCAAGTTTACTTGTGCTAGCTTTCCCTTTCATAGAATCGACAATACCTGCTGTTGGTTTGTGTATATTTTTAAATTCTTTATGCTAATTTGCATTTATAAGATTTTTCATATTTGCATTGCAGGTATGGACGATAAGTAAGTATCCTAAAAATCTCAATGTTATATTTTTTTTCAGAGCTCTGTGGTGGAGATACAATATCTTCGTACACAGGTCCTCTTTTAAAAACGGAAGACACTAATAGTGATAATTTAGCGCCGTATCGGATAGCCTTTTTGATTATAACGGTGATAATGTGTACTCTTACCACGGTGAGCATTTGGGCACATGGACTTTCCTACTTAGATGATCATAATCCGCAAAATGGACCATATTTTTATGGTAGGTAAAAGAAAGAACATATTGTTGAAAAACTAAACTTGTGATATTGATGATTCATTAATGACTACTGTGTTCTTTAAGGTATCTTAATCTCTATTCAGCTGAGTTTGGGATTGAGCGCCATGAACTGGCTGGAACCCTCTGCATTTCGAAGTGACTGGTGGAAAGCTCACTTGTCTCTATCAATGCTTGTTCTTATGTTTTCTTTGCTATTTGCACTCTTCCCCAATAAAATGGCTCAGTGGAGATCTATTCAGCAAACTGATGATGATAGAGGTAAATATCTATTAATTTCTCAAACTTCGAATACTGTAAATAATTCTTATATTTACGTGAATTTTAATTTCCAGGGTTTTTTCAGTCGGCATTGCGCATGATTCGCAACAAAGTCCTGTGTGTACAGATTTTTGCTTTATCGTTACTTAATGCTGGTCTGTACGGTTTTATTAGACTAGATGACGCCTATGTTCAAGTGAGTTTCTTACTAGCTTTTTTACTCGATCTACAGTCTATCTATCTATATGCAATGCGTAACAATATTTTCTTTTGGTATAATATTTCTTATAAGTTTCATTTGGCTAACTTTGTATGATACGCATCACTATTACTATAATAAAAAATTTCAGGCTCGATTCCATGTTGAAGCTATGTGGAACGATCCACAAACCTCACGAGGAGTCAGTGATATATTTCGTACTTTGGTCGTCATTTTCTTTACAATGGTAAGCTATTTCAAGTATAGTAACTTCATAAAGTTATCTGAAAATGGCTTAAGTTTTATAAATTGTAGGTAGATTTTCAGGGTTCGGTTTTCAAATCGTAGTGATGGAGTAAAAGCAAACACAGCAGCGAAAGTTGGTGGCGTGGTAACCTTATTCGTCGCTGTTTTCTTCGGTGTGATAGCCGTACTGCACTGTCCAACGGGACACATTGCTGGTTTGGAAGCTGAAGGAGGATGGCAACAGCCTCATTGTAGCTGGGAGTGTAGGTAATACGATCTTTTAATTACACGCGTATATTTTGCATAGTCGCACTATTAAACTTTTATTACAATAGAAACTTATATTTATTGTAAAACTTTATTACCTAAAAAATAGAATATAATATTATCTATATTATAAAGTTCTGGACTTAGTGCCGATAGTAATATTTGGGCATATTAATTTGATAATACAATTTTATTTATAAAAATAAAATATCGTTTCAGGTGCAACTCATCAAGATATGGATTTACGCCAGTATGTGATATTGACACGGCAAACACCTACTTTTCTCCGTGTAGTGCTGGATGCAATGATTATGAAAATCTCAATGGACTTGTGTATGTCTTCAGTTACATTATCTTTCCTTTATTTAGTAAATATCTACTCTCCTAAATCATAAATACTTACACAAGGTATAAAATAATTGTATAATTTCATGGAGCATAGAGACATTATGCATTATTGGCGGGAGAAGCACTCCAAAATGCATGGTAATACATTTATTGATTTGCGCTGAGGCAGCTAGATATTTCTTTTTGTATATTCGCCAATGTATGGGAAAAAAGAAATGCTTATAACTTTTGTTTTCCTTCATTTAGAACCTTTAAAAACGTTAAATCGTGATCTCCATCTCCGTCATATTTATATTATGATTGAACAAAATCCCAAATTATCCCAAAAACCTGGAAGTTTCTATTATCTAATCATGTTTCAGCCAGCCCTCAGAGGAACAAAAGACGATCGCTCGAGGCGACGCGCGTCAGAAATCTTTGGTTCAGCCAGCCAGATAATTTCCAGTTGAACCATTAAGTTTTTATTCAATAACTCATAAGTGCATACCCAAGCGCATACCCTAATTTGATGTCCCGTCACTAAAGCGTCATAATTTTTGTATCCAAAAAGCGTCATTATTAGTGAGATACCGAGTAAAATCAAGTGGTTCAGCCTGCCGGATATCAGGCTGGCGGGAAACTTGTTTTTTACGATTTCTCGAACAGTACTGCATCCAAATGGATCAAACTATACCTGCCGTCGTTACTTACCCGTTACATACCTTTTGATTAGAAACGAGTCCTCAAAACCCATCAGAGGCTGAGATCCGAAGTCCGAAGTGCTCGAAAAGCTGAAATTTTGGCTGGCTGAATCTCATTTTTTCGTTTTTCTGGCAAAAGTATAGCGTCACTCACAAACAACACAAACGATGAAACCTTGGTTGTTTACTTTCACTAACGATTAGTTATCTACCTAGATAAATGAGACCTCTCTAAGCCGAGAGTGTCTCAGCCAGCCGGATCCACATCTAAAAGTGCCTTGTATTGTAGGTACTTGTAGTTTTACAGAAAGGAAGCTATACCATTATACGAAAGAAAAATAATAGTGACTAACAGCCTCGCAATGTATGCTTGTCGAGATTGGTTTCATGTAGGTAGGTACATACATGTATAAGTTTTGTTTTGTTTTGTAATATTTTTGTTATTATTAATTACAGTTTGTTCAACAACTGCACATGTGGGACAAATCATGTCATAAGGGGCAGCTGTACCTTGTCATCTTGTAGAATTGCATATTCAGCGTATCAGATTTTATTTGTCGTAACTATTGCTCTTAGTGGTAAGTTTTTATGCACAAGTATTCTGTTTATGTATTTTACATTGATCCATTCAGTTTAATTTATGCTACTAAGTATATGAGATTTTTCTTAATATTTTAGCGGCGGCGTTTATAATGCAGGGTATGGTTGTATTGCGAGCGGTTCAACGTTGGGATAAATGCATCGCCCAGGGCTTAGCGTTTTCCACCATGCTGTTATTTACCAACATTCCAGGCCACTTACTGTATAAAATCATAAGTCGTAAGTACATAATTTATCTATGTTTATTTTTTACGATGTACTTACCTACGAGGACAATAATTTACCGAGCGAGCGAAGCGTCTCTGTTTCAGCTTGACCAAATTTGCTTTTGTATGTCTGTTTGTGGATTTGTTTGTTTGTTTCACTCTACAGGTCGCGTTTCTCAACCGATTCTCGTGAAATTTTGTGAGCAGGTTCGATAAATTAATCGAATTTTTTATCGTGCCAGTTTTTGGAAATTTAAAAAAATGACGGAGTTTGGGGGCTGCCAGCTTACAAGGTCTACCGCTGAGGCTGTTTTCCTCTACAGGTCACATTTCTTAACCAATAAAATAAGATAAAATAAAATAAAATTAATTTAAATTTAAAAATAAAAATCAAGGGGTTGGGGATGTTTGTGGAGAAAAAATAAAAATAAATATGAAAAGATATACAGAATCGCGAGGTCTACAGCTCACAGAGCCACTAGTTTTAAATTAAGTAAGTGATATAATTATTATAATGAATAAAATTAAACAACCTTACTACAAAATTAATAATAGATGACTTTACCCAAGAAACGTGAGGATATGGATGTCGCAGATGGATTGTCAAATTAGCTGTTTTATAATACCGCTAGCAATTTTATAAAACAGCTGCGTTTACTTATGTGCAATAAATGGTTAAATAAATAAATGGATATGTTTATTTTTAATATTTCGATTTTCGCCCACTATACTTGGGGAGAGTTTTTCAGTGACATTTGTATTTAACACGACGCCGCCTGCTATGCACCTATGACGTAGGTGGAGCGTGTTTAGACTACCGTGCGCGTAAGTGCAATAATTTCGTATGTGACTGTGCGGCCCCTATGTCGTAGGTGCGCTGTTACTAAACGCGCGCGGCCACCTACCGAGGCGGTTGGGGGGCGCATGGCTGAATTATTGCGTTTTTCTTTTCAGCAGCCAAAGTGTATACTTTCCCTATAAAAATAATATTAGTAAAATAGAGATGCATTCCAGAATTTTTTACACTCTATATTAATATTTTATATGATATTTATTTTTAATATACCTAGGTACCTAGTTTTTGTAGGTAATAGGTTATTTTTTATTCCAGATTTAACATGCGCTTACGCAGGCAATGACAACTCCGCGTGTATTTTCCATAGGCCTTCCCTGTGGTGGGCAGCAGTGACGAGTGCAATCTTAGCCTTTTTGTCTGCTATTGTGAGCATAGTGTCAAGTAAAATGAAACGGGACCCTGAAGTAACGACTTACTATGATAGTACTGCTAGTTTTGATCGAAACGGGGTTCCAACTACTATTTTATAGTTAATTAATGTATGTATTTTGGTATTAGCCCCTCGGAGGGGATACTTATTTATTAGCAAATACGATGATAAAGAAGAAGCTAATGTAAATAATAAACATAACAAATAAACAATAAACCAAATAAAATGATATAAAACAAAAAAAAAACGCTTTTATTAAGTATTTCCTGATCCATTCGTGTTGCCGAGTCTTGGTTTGGTTTGTGTTTCCTTGGACCGACACGATAACTATAATAAAAAGTTAGTCCATTTGCAGGGAATTAAAATCCATCGTCATTTTTCATTTTCTGCTTTATAATTTGTTAGATATTAAAATCCGTTTGATTTTCGGAAAATAAATTACATATATTATTACCTACATAATTAATCCAAATTATTGAAACTTGCTTTATTTTATCGGAAACATTTTCGTAATTTTTCCTTTGTGGAATAAAATTATACGTCTTCGAACTGTTTCGATTAAGATACGTACCTACCTATCTATAATATTTAAGTTTAAATATTCTGGACAGACTCAACGACTTAGCTATAGGTATTATGTGCTTGACGGAAATAATAATTTGTATTGTTAATGTTTTTTTGATTTGGTGATTTTAGAAAGTTTTAATGGAAAATATACTCTGTCTTCCGGCGAAGACTGATGATGATCCCCTAATTTATCTTTCTTTATATTCGAAAAGTTGAAAAATTCCCAAAATGTTTCCGAAATAAGTATTTTTAACTTTTCTAAGTACGTTTAAGACATTCTGCATTTTTTCGATCATATAAAAAAAAAACCAGTTAAAGTCGATGTATCTGGCAACCCTGACTTAAGTCGTTCGTTTTATCGTTTGTTTCGTTCGTTCAGAATCAAGCAACATAGTACTCTCTCTGGGAGACGGCTCAAAAGGGCTCTGAACCCAGAGCCGTAAAACAATATAAAAAAAATCTCTGTGGGATGGGAAATTGGGAATCGTTCATTCGTTCGTTTTCCTTCTTTGAGCTGTGCTGCACTGAGAACCTTATAATCTGTGCTGACTGCTGTTGCTTACTATGCTGTGTGTGTTGCAAATTTTTATTATGCATTGAATTGTAACAACATACTGTAGTTTTAAAACCCAATTTTGAAGTAAACATGGCAAAGGAGGGCGATATGTCTCTCTTTAATGATGTCTTGGAGCCGTTTCGACGAGTTATCAACACCGACCCGCCGAAAGACAAATTGTCGGCGTCCACGAAGCTGAATTTCTCGGACAGCAATCAGTCTATAAAAGAAGGTAATACATTATATGGTAATAAATATCGCTCGTTATAACTAGAACAGGCTTCAATGTGGATTTATTCTTATAGGTCTTTCTAACCTCTTATCCATGGGCAAGCGAAAGTCGAGTCTTGGAGGGTCGGATACCGGAACGCCACAGAAGCGATTGCGTACTGAATCCACTAACTCTGCTATCGCACCAGCCTCGCCTTGGGAAGCTAAGAGGCTAAAGATTGACTTGATAGCTGCTAAAGCACAAGTAAGTCCATCATAATGCTATGTGTTAGCAAAATAACGATATTAGCCAGTCCATGAAATTGTACAATTTTTGTTCCACAACTGTTTAAACTTCGCAAAAAAAATAAAAAACTCGATCGCAGGTTAGTTTGTAAGGAAAGTTTCTTTTTAAACATCTGAAACATAAGTTGTTCAGTTTCAAGGGCTGACCTACTAACTGAGAGGTTTTGCATTATTTATTTATCTAACACGTTGGATTTAGCCTATGCTGTATAAACTATTGGACTAAACTGTTCATATATTATACTGGAATTTAAAAAGTAATCCTTTTGTTTAAATGCAGATCACAAAACTAGAAGCCCGAGTGAATCACCAGCATACCATACGGAAGGAGATGCAAATATTATTTGAAGAGGAGAAGCAGTCCTTATTCGACCAGCGGAAGAGAGATGAGAGGGCTTTATCTGAAATGGAAGACAGGCTAACACTCATAAGAAGGCGAGAACAGGAATTAAAGGAAGAATATGCTGATGTATGTTTTTTCTTTATTAAAATACCTTTAACTAATAAATTATTCATAACAACATTTATTCTTTACTATCTTTTTAAATTATTGACAATGGACAGGATTATTATGATATTTTATCTTTCATCTTACTCAATTTCCCATTAGTCAGATATTGTGATACTGAATTTAAGAAATACTTTTATATTTGTAGGCAGTGCATGTACATAAAGAAGCTAAAACCAGATGGGAAAATGAAAAACAAGAGCTTCAGAAACAGATAGCTGATCTGAAGGACAAACTGCTGGAAGCCAATGTCAGCAGCAAAGACCAAATCTCGGAGATGAAGAAAGACATGGATGAATTGCTGCAGGTATTATGAATAAATATTTAAAAATTATCAATGTGAAGCTTATTGGGCTACCCCAATAAGCTTCACATTAATTTAGCCTAAGAACCAAATTGTTTTATTTACAAAATGTTAGGACGGTTAATTGTGATATGGTAAGAAGTCTCCTCTGATGATGATACAAAA
The DNA here is from genome assembly GCA_951230895.1 of Carpatolechia fugitivella. Taxonomy (NCBI): domain Eukaryota; kingdom Metazoa; phylum Arthropoda; class Insecta; order Lepidoptera; family Gelechiidae; genus Carpatolechia; species Carpatolechia fugitivella. Next base: position 5,687,922 of record OX579664.1, read on the forward strand.
GATTTCAAGAAGATGTTTAGACTTATTTTGATTATTTAGTTAATAAAACTATCTTTTATTAGTAAAATAAGTCTTTCCGATAAATGGGTTGTAAGTTGAGTGGTATTTATTACCCCTCTAGATCTTCATGACGTCTATTATCTACAAGTTAAAATAAAATAATTGTATAAACATATTAAGTGGTGAAAATCATTCATACTCACACTTAATTATTGCTAAATTGGAGTACCAAATTTATCACTCATATAAAATTGATGATGGTACATAATACAAAATCTGATTCTAATTTTATGGTATTAATAAAGGTAAAATTATAGTTATAAAAAAGATGTTTATTTTGACCACTTCAGTTCAGATAGCGTTACAATAGCATACACAAATCTTTAATAGTGTACATTTCTTGATGCTTATTACAATTTGAATACTAAAATATTTTATTTTTCAGGACTTATTTGAACAAACTAAATTAGGATATATTCACTTAATATATTGCTTTAGATATAGTTACATTTTAACTTTCTAGGCTCTGGAGGGTGCTCAATCTGAAGTAGAAATGCTGAAAAAAGAAGTAACAAAACAGACAAGTCGAGCTGAGCAGTGCACAACTCTACGCACCCAGACGGAGAAACAGACCTTCGAACTACAGCAGCTCAACAGCAAACTGAAGGAGTTGGAGTATGAAAGGGATTCTTACAAAGACTGGCAACAGCAGGCTAAGGTACACGCTCATGCTTGCTCATCCAAATTTAAAATTTATTGCAAATATATAAATCACACGCAAAATAGGCGCATTAGACGTCGAGTTGCGGAAACCAGCCCGTTATGACTATATATAAATCAATCACAATCAGAATCACAAGAAATCAATTATGATTACTTTATTTTGTATTTCTGTTGACTGTAGGTACAAGTTTTAAAAAATCACAATTTAGCCATGTTTAATATAACACCATATGTTTATATAATTTTGTTTTTAGGGACTCGGCTCACTTAATTAGTGATACATTATTACAATGTTAGATTAACAATCGCTGATGAAAAATGCAGAAGTTTAAAGGATCCTTTTGCCTGTAGTTCTTGAAATGAAGAATAGATTACGATGCAGGATTTTTTATTTATTTTTAAAGGCTGGTTTAATCTCGGATCGATTCACCGATTTCTGTTTGTCGGGTTTTTTATCTGCGGGGTTTATTTTTATTTCGCAGACAGCTCAAAAGCGCCTCAGCAACATGGCCGAACTAGAGAAGGAGGTGGTTCGTTTGCGCGCGACCGAGCGTTCTTTACGCGACGCCGTCTGCAACAAGCTACTGCTGGAGGAGCAGGTTCATCAGCTCACTGCGCGTCTGGAGACCCTGCAGCCGGCGCAGCAAGATCTGCACGAAGCGAAGGTATGTTTTCATACCTGAAGACCATACTGTGGCAAATGATTGAAGTTTTCTAGTAAGTTTTTTAGTTAGTAGATAATTTAAGGATACTATTTAAGAGCTATTTAATTCCAAAATAATTACTTTTCAATACACCTTGCTCGAAAGTTGAACTTACGAAGGCAGTAAACTGTGCGGTAAATGCGTTTTACCGCACTAGTGCGATTTTATTACAATTTCTTTTTAATTCCTACGGTCTTCAAAATTATTAATCAGCCAGGATCATTTTGACACTAAAAAATATTTAAATCGATTCATACAAAGAGAAAAGTATTTTATATTTTTTTATTTCAACAAATTGTATCAAAAATATTATCAGCCAGTAATATTTTAATTATAAAAATAAAATTATCTCGATTTAACAAAGAATCAATTCGTAGAGGCTGAATGTCTGCCAGAGCTTTTTCTCCGTAATTATGCTCATAAAAAAGAAACATAATATCGATTTGTGGTTGGCGCCAATTTTGTTAAATTTTCATTTAATTGTTTTACATTGAATGTTGTTTTATGAGTGATTAAGTGTTGATATTTAGTGATAAATGTGAATAGTAAGGATGCTCAAACTGCGCACGATATAATAAAGGTTAGTTTTTACAACTTCCGCATGATCAATTTTACCTGTAGTATCATAGCTTTTGTAGGGGTACCTTCTTAACCATTTCAATTTAATTATTTACTATCAGTTTTCTCACGAGTGTATTGAAAAACGTCATACAACACACGGATCTGAGGTTTTATAACAAACTCGTGACATTATAAACCCTCGCCTGCGGCTCGGGCTTACAAAAGTCACCTCATTTGTAATAAGCCATCTACGATCCTTGTATCGTAATGTACTATTTTAAGAATTATGTAATTTGAAGAAAACTTCAATCGTTTGCTGTGGCATTAGGTATACACTTTTGCATCTCAGAGCAAGAACTCAATTAATAAAACAAATAGATTGGTCTCCCTTCAGAAACGCCGCGAACACAGGGATCAAATATATCTTTATAAAATTATTCACAACTTAGTCGATTCTCCTTACCTTATTAGTAAAATTTCTTTTAAATGCCCTTCAGTAAGATTACGCTGTTCCAACCAGTTGTTTTCTATTTTACCCTCACCCACAAAGTACGCTAAAAATCGCTTCATAGTAAGATCCTGGTCGACATACAACAAGTTTTATAATGAAATTGATATTTTTGACCGCAGACTGTATAACTATGTAAATACCATAAAAAAAAAGTACAAGTTTTAAACAAGATTGTCAAAATTAGTAACCTTTCATATACCTACTTGTTAACGATACTAATCGATACTCATTATTATATTTGTATTTGCGTTATTTATAAGTTTTGTCACAACGACTTTTGTATTAGATATTTGTGGAAACTGTTTTGGCTTTAAGTAATATTTATATGTGTAAACTAGAATTTAAGTATTTTATAAGCTGTTTGTTTCCCTAAGAAATAAAAATAAAAAAAATAAAATCTGACTGTACGTACATGGCGACAGGACCTCACGGCGGCGCATAGAAACTGTAGGAGCGTCAAAGTTTGTGTTAACTTCCGATAGATGGCCTGAGCATTCAAAATTAAAAGCAATGGCACGTCTTGGTAGCATACTTGGAAAATACGGTTGTGTCTGGCCAGGGTTGTTGAAGAGAAGTATGTTCAAATTCTGTCCAAGATTGAAAATAATTATATTTTCTGTATCAAGCAACTATTTTGCTGGTGCTGATAATTGATGATGACAGCACAAGAGCATCTCAAATATACATATTTAATATTTTTGATGTGAACTGTGAATAGGAAATAATATTTGACTTTCTGCCAGGTGAAACTCGCCTCCCTGGAGTCGGCGGTGGAGGAATGGCGTTCGGCTGCGCGTGCGCACGGCGTAGAGTCTGCGCGTGCGCTGTCGGCCGCGCTCGATGCCGCGCTCAGCAGCCAGCTCAGCGCCGTCGCCAGCAGCTCCACCGCGCAGTCGCAGACCTCGCAGCTCACTGAGGCAAGTGTGGTGACGTCACAGAGGCGAAAGACATTACACGGGCTAACGCGTTAAAACTTAATAAACTATTCTATTTTTCTACCTTTATTTCTAGGCCTATTTAGTTTTTTTTCGTTGGGAACGACGTCTGGGTGATTATATCATAAATATACGAAACAACTATGAGAATGAGACCTTCGACTTGATTATCAGTGTTATATTAACAACAACAACTTAGTTATTGTCTTGAATAACGAAAATTTGCAATATGTAAATGAAACAGTTTTCTTGGGGATCACTATCGACGCAAGGTTACAATGGGACCCTCATTTAAATGCGCAATCCGCAAGGCTCAGCTCGGCGGCATACGCAGTCAGAAAGATTCGTCAACTGACTGACGTTGCTACTGCCAGACTTGTATATTTCAGCTATTTTCACAGCATTATGTCCTACGGAATTTTATTGTGGGGTCAAGCTGCTAACATAAATAACATCTTTGTGTTACAGAAGAGGGCGATACGTTCCATATATGAATTGCGTGGTCGCGATTCCCTAAGGGAATTGTTTAAAGAAATTGATATCCTCACAGTATCCTCACAGTACATATTTGAAAACATCTTGTATGTCCGGAAGAACACAATGCTATTTCCTAAGAATTCTGATATACATAATATAAATACTAGAAATAAAAATAAAATAGCGCACCCAAAGTTTAGACTATGCACAGTTAATAATTCATTCATGGGGAACTGTATTCGCTTCTATAATAAAATACCAGATGATATTGTAAATCTGTCCGATAGCCAATTTAAAGCTAAAATTAAAACTATTTTATGTTCTAAGGTCTATTATACGATAAATGATTACTTAGATGATAAAAACGTCTGGTCAACTGTTGTTCCAAATCAACGGAGTAGATTGTAATTATGACTCATGTATGATTCTTTATATATTTAAAAGAAAAGTACAAAAGATACAATTCCTGTGGAGTTTCTTCTGGCCGTTCTTCTCCACAGAGGGCGTACACTGGTAGTGAACGTGCCATCCATGATAGCTTTGACGTCGAAAAATGATTTGTAAAAATCTCAATTCGAATAAAAAAAATTGACTTTGACTTTGACTTATGTTATAAAGAGAGGAAGGTTGACTAATTGAGCATGGATGCAAGTTTAACAGGACCAGTGTAAAATACTCAAATACTAGTATTCTTTACTCAAATCTATATTGGAAGACTATAACAACAATGTTGAGGATGTGTAGTTTCTTACAATTATTAATTTTAGCATTTCTTGTTTAGGAAATAGCCACAGTGAAGTACGAACGCGACAAGGCGACGACCAAACTGAACGACTTGATGCAAGTTCGCAAGAACCAGGAAAGCCTCATACATCGGCTGCAGAAGAGGCTGTTGTTGGTCACGAGGGAAAGAGACAGCTATCGGTGAGCGACCTCTTGATATAGCTAGTGTAAGCGAGACAAGGCGATAGCCAAACTACCAGGAGATCTAGGAGTTATTCATACACCAACTGCAGAGTACAATAGGGAATATGCATAAAACATATTTTTTTTTATAGTTCATCTGAAAGAATACAATAGATTACTGCCAGTCAAAAACAGAATCGAAATTATTCGAAAAACAAACTAAACATTATTAAACAAATATATCTGTCCCTCTTATGAAAAAAAAATGACCCGCGTGTAATATGACGTCACATTACACATCGGACCTCCCTGTCTAACCATCAACTTTGAAGCCTATAACTTTATATTTTTTATTCGTTTTTCTGAAACTTGAAATATTTCGATTAATTAATTAAAAAAAAATGTGCATTCCCTATTCAGTCAAATGCAGACCGTCCGTCTTATCCATGAGAACAGAACGTCGTAACAAGTAACATGATTTCTAAATCCAAACATAATTCTTTGCAGTCAACAGCTGGACAGCTACGAGAAAGAGTTGACAGTGACGCTGAGTGGAGAAGCGGGCGCTGGCAGTGCAGCATTACTGTCCGCGCGCGTCGAGCAGCTGGAGAAGGCGCTGCAAGGATACCGGGACCTTCTGGCCCAGCACGACCAGACCCAGCACCAGAGAGGTAAGGAGGAGCAGGCGGCGAACAGCTAGAGAAGCAGACACATAGCAGTGGCGTGCACAGACATGGCTGCGTCAGCCATTGTTTGAGGAGAGATGCCACACAGACAATACACTATCTGAGCCATAACACCACCGTTGCATGTTTTCTTTACTTCGGCCGACTTGGGTCCGGAGTCTGCTCAAAGACTTCCACGTCCGCCAAGGCAGATTATACCCACTCTCTGTCAAGGGATTGAGTGAAGCTGTGAGATATCTCCTTCCAAATATTTAGTCGACTTGGGAGGCTTCTCCATTTGCTTATTAAATGGCAAATTTACTTATTAAATATTGTTTGTTTTCGCAGCGCTAGAAACTCTACGCGGCGAGGTGGCGAAGTGGCGCGACGAGGCGGAGTCCAGCCGGCGTGATGCACACAAGCTGCGCGCGCAGAGGGACAGCCTGCAGGCGCACGTCGACACACTTACTGCCAGCCAGCCCACCAAGGTAACTCCCAGCGTGTGGAGTAGCCGGCGTGATGCACACAAGCTGCGCGCGCAGAGGGACAGCCTGCAGGCGCACGTCGACACACTTACTGCCAGCCAGCCCACCAAGGTAACTCCCAGCGTGTGGAGTAGCCGGCGTGATGCACACAAGCTGCGCGCGCAGAGGGACAGCCTGCAGGCGCACGTCGACACACTTACTGCCAGCCAGCCTACCAAGGTAACTCCCAGCGTGTGGAGTAGCCGGCGTGATGCACACAAGCTGCGCGCGCAGAGGGACAGCCTGCAGGCGCACGTCGACACACTTACTGCCAGCCAGCCCACCAAGGTAACTCCCAGCGTGTGGAGTAGCCGGCGTGATGCACACAAGCTGCGCGCGCAGAGGGACAGCCTGCAGGCGCACGTCGACACACTTACTGCCAGCCAGCCCACCAAGGTAACTCCCAGCGTGTGGAGTAGCCGGCGTGATGCACACAAGCTGCGCGCGCAGAGGGACAGCCTGCAGGCGCACGTCGACACACTTACTGCCAGCCAGCCTACCAAGGTAACTCCCAGCGTGTGGAGTAGCCGGCGTGATGCACACAAGCTGCGCGCGCAGAGGGACAGCCTGCAGGCGCACGTCGACACACTTACTGCCAGCCAGCCCACCAAGGTAACTCCCAGCGTGTGGAGTAGCCGGCGTGATGCACACATTCACTGCCAGCCAGCCCACCAAAGTAACCATGTCATTAATAATAATATGTTTTTATTTGCTCTCACAAACTTAAAACTAGTTAAAACTAAGATAATATTAAGGTAAAAAACAAAATACGTCTACGTCCGTAATAGGGTTAACCTGTGTGACGGAACGCCAGGCCCCATACTACCGATTTAAAGATTAGAATTAGACTACTTATAATATTTAGGATAGTTGCAAAGTAAGTAATAATAGTAAGTACTTATGTATATGTTAGCATGAGAGTGCGCTGTTATTTGTGTGTGTGTGTGTGTGTGTGTGTGTGTGTGTGTGTGTGTGTGTTGTGTGTATATCGTTAAGAGGTACATATTATTTTAATAGATACATAAACATTATTTATCATCGTCATTTCAGTCCATATTAACCTAAGCTGGCTGAGTGGCCATAGGAAATCAACAGTGTAATCTTGGTCTTTTTTTTTGCTTTATCTTTCGACCCTTTATCATCTTATAGCTGATACGTCCCCACCAAAGGGACCCTTAAGACCCTTATTCCGACTTTTCCCTGGTTTTCACGTAATACGATTTTAAGATACCACGTTACTTGAAGACCTTTCTTGACCTTGCCTTTTTGTATTGTCCAAAAACCACCCGGTACCACCCGCATTTATACAAACTCGTTAATTAATTATTTTTTCTACTAATTACTTTTTTATTATTTTAGGTGTTACATCTAACGAACAATCCCGCTGCCGCAGCACAAAAACAAATCCAAGTAGACTTAGAAGCGGCACAAGAAGAGGTATCCATTTTTATTTCCAATCCAGTTTTCACTAACACACAGGTTATTATTTTATTTCTTTTTCCACTGAGAGTGTGACACACTTCATCTTCACACTTACCAAAAAAGGTAAAAATCGATATCCAAGCAGTAAAACTGTTTCAAGTAGAACTTTTGACATTATGCGCTTTTGTCATTCTGCGCCTTTGACGTTGTGCGCTTTTGACATTCTGCTCTTGACAATTTTTACCCACTTGTCATTTTGCTCTTTGAAACTGCATCATGACCGTGAAAACCTAAAGTTATTCTATCACATTTGTAATTTTGAAGCATATAAAGCTAAGGTTTCATTTATTATTCAGATAAAGAGACTGAAGGCTGCGTTGCGAGAGGGCGGCGCGCAGACTTGCCCTGAAGAGGTGCAGCAGTTGAAACAACAGCTTGAAAACAGCCGGATTAAACTGAAGAGGTGACTTAAAACTTATTCAAAATATAAGTACTACGATTTTTACAACTACGTGCATTAAAACAGAGAAAAAAAACAAGCAAAAATTCGGCCGACTTTATGTAAAAAAAAGGTTTACAATAAAGTAAATGTTTGTTTTCAGAATGAAAGAAGAATTTACATCCTCGGCGCAAGAGTATCGAGACGTTTGCTACATGCTACTAGGTTATAAAGTTGATAGGACCGGTCATAAAAACTATAGGTGAGTATACGCACAAAACGGACACGAGTCGTATTTACAACTGGGGTCCAAGTCAAGTCTCGATCTTCCAAATTTCACACTCAGTCTTAAAATCTTTGCAGGAAAAAAAACAGGGTCGTTATAAGCGTTTTGTACAACTGGCTAAGGCCTACTTGTAACAGAATATTTTATAAAAGGCCCGTGTCTTTCCCTTGACACATCTTTAATTATTTGCGTGAATGATGCGAGATACAAATAGAACAAATCGAGCTCAGCATAGAATTTATAGCAGTTTTACCGAATGTTTGTGCAAGAAATCTGTAAATGCGACACAAAAATAAAAATATAATAATTGTTGTTTAATTTTGTATTTATTTGTAATATCCAATTTGTAAGCTGCGAGAATTTTCCTTAAATATATAAAATTAAATAAAGAATAAAAATATCAGGCATTGATGGAACTAAGTTCTTTACAGTGGCACACAGAGCAGTGATTGAGTATAGCTAGAAAATGTCTTCTTTATTCTTTACTTTTCTGTTTTATTTATTCCGCGGCTTTCTCCAGGATATCGAATATGTACGCGGAATCGTCGGAGGAATACCTCACGTTCACCCTGGACGACGACGGCATCGAGATGGTGCACACCGACTACTCGGCCGCGCTCGGCGAACTCGTCGAGCTACACCTACATCACCACAGGTCAGCCTCATCTATCTATCTACTCACACCGACTACTCGGCCGCGCTCGGCGAACTCGTCGAGCTACACCTACATCACCACAGGTCAGCCACATCTATCTATCTACTCACACCGACTACTCGGCCGCGCTCGGCGAACTCGTCGAGCTACACCTACATCACCACAGGTCAGCCTCATCTATCTATCTACTCACACCGACTACTCGGCCGCGCTCGGCGAACTCGTCGAGCTACACCTACATCACCACAGGTCAGCCTCATCTATCTATCTACTCACACCGACTACTCGGCCGCGCTCGGTGAACTCGTCGAGCTACACCTACATCACCACAGGTCAGCCTCATCTATCTATCTACTCACACCGACTACTCGGCCGCGCTCGGCGAACTCGTCGAGCTACACCTACATCACCACAGGTCAGCCTCATCGATCTGTCTACTCACACCGACTACTCGGCCGCGCTCGGTGAACTCGTCGAGCTACACCTACATCACCACAGGTCAGCCTCATCTATCTATCTACTCATACCGACTACTCGGCCGCGTTCGGCGAACTCGTCGAGCTACACCTACATCACCACAGGTCAGCCTCATCTATCTATCTACTCACACCGACTACTCGGCCGCGCTCGGTGAACTCGTCGAGCTACACCTACATCACCACAGGTCAGCCTCATCTATCTGTCTACTCACACCGACTACTCGGCCGCGCTCGGTGAACTCGTCGAGCTACACCTACATCACCACAGGTCAGCCTCATCTATCTATCTACTCACACCGACTACTCGGCCGCGCTCGGTGAACTCGTCGAGCTACACCTACATCACCACAGGTCAGCCTCATCTATCTATCTACTTATACCGACTACTCGGCCGCGTTCGGCGAACTCGTCGAGCTACACCTACATCACCACAGGTCAGCCTCATCTATCTATCTACTCACACCGACTACTCGGCCGCGCTCGGTGAACTCGTCGAGCTACACCTACATCACCACAGGTCAGCCTCATCTATCTGTCTACTCACACCGACTACTCGGCCGCGCTCGGTGAACTCGTCGAGCTACACCTACATCACCACAGGTCAGCCTCATCTATCTATCTACTTACACCGACTACTCGGCCGCGCTCGGTGAACTCGTCGAGCTACACCTACATCACCACAGGTCAGCCTCATCTATCTATCTACTTATACCGACTACTCGGCCGCGTTCAGCGTACTCGTCGAGCTACACCTACATCACCACAGGTCAGCCTCATCTATCTATCTACTCACACCGACTACTCGGCCGCGCTCGGTGAACTCGTCGAGCTACACCTACATCACCACAGGTCAGCCTCATCTATCTGTCTACTCACACCGACTACTCGGCCGCGCTCGGTGAACTCGTCGAGCTACACCTACATCACCACAGGTCAGCCTCATCTATCTATCTACTCACACCGACTACTCGGCCGCGCTCGGCGAACTCGTCGAGCTACACCTACATCACCACAGGTCAGCCTCATCTATCTATCTACTCACACCGACTACTCGGCCGCGCTCGGCGAACTCGTCGAGCTACACCTACATCACCACAGGTCAGCCTCATCTATCTATCTACTCACACCGACTACTCGGCCGCGCTCGGCGAACTCGTCGAGCTACACCTACATCACCACAGGTCAGCCTCATCTATCTATCTACTCACACCGACTACTCGGCCGCGCTCGGCGAACTCGTCGAGCTACACCTACATCACCACAGGTCAGCCTCATCTATCTATCTACTCACACCGACTACTCGGCCGCGCTCGGCGAACTCGTCGAGCTACACCTACATCACCACAGGTCAGCCTCATCTATCTATCTACTCACACCGACTACTCGGCCGCGCTCGGCGAACTCGTCGAGCTACACCTACATCACCACAGGTCAGCCTCATCTATCTATCTACTCACACCGACTACTCGGCCGCGCTCGGCGAACTCGTCGAGCTACACCTACATCACCACAGGTCAGCCTCATCTATCTATCTACTCACACCGACTACTCGGCCGCGCTCGGCGAACTCGTCGAGCTACACCTACATCACCACAGGTCAGCCTCATCTATCTATCTACTCACACCGACTACTCGGCCGCGCTCGGCGAACTCGTCGAGCTACACCTACATCACCACAGGTCAGCCTCATCTATCTATCTACTCACACCGACTACTCGGCCGCGCTCGGTGAACTCGTCGAGCTACACCTACATCACCACAGGTCAGCCTCATCTATCTATCTACTCACACCGACTACTCGGCCGCGCTCGGCGAACTCGTCGAGCTACACCTACATCACCACAGGTCAGCCTCATCTATCTATCTACTCACACCGACTACTCGGCCGCGCTCGGCGAACTCGTCGAGCTACACCTACATCACCACAGGTCAGCCTCATCTATCTATCTACTCACACCGACTACTCGGCCGCGCTCGGCGAACTCGTCGAGCTACACCTACATCACCACAGGTCAGCCTCATCTATCTATCTACTCACACCGACTACTCGGCCGCGCTCGGCGAACTCGTCGAGCTACACCTACATCACCACAGGTCAGCCTCATCTATCTATCTACTCACACCGACTACTCGGCCGCGCTCGGCGAACTCGTCGAGCTACACCTACATCACCACAGGTCAGCCTCATCTATCTATCTACTCACACCGACTACTCGGCCGCGCTCGGCGAACTCGTCGAGCTACACCTACATCACCACAGGTCAGCCTCATCTATCTATCTACTCACACCGACTACTCGGCCGCGCTCGGCGAACTCGTCGAGCTACACCTACATCACCACAGGTCAGCGCTCATCTAATCGCATACAAAATCAAAGCCAAATGCTGTCTGCGTCAATATATATACTCATACAGCTACATTTGTTTATTAAATAACCGAAACAAACGTTTTAAAACAGTTTTAAGTTCCACCTGATAATTACAACTCTAATACCAAGTAGTAAAATCGCAAATATTCAAAATATTATTATAATTTATTATCTACGACCATTCGTTTTCTTTTGTTTCAACCGAACTAATTCAAAATAAGACGTCACGCCGCAAGTGAGGCGTTATTTACCGAGACGTTTTTTTTGCTCCGACTCGATATCTAGTTGTAATTATTGTTGATCGAAGGTCATAATGGTCTGTATCCTTGCAGATCTATACCGGTGTTCCTGAGCGCCCTCACTATGGATCTGTTCACGAGGACCACGATGCAGCAGACGACGGTTCAGTGAGCGTACTTACATGTGCTGTGATAACTTGGGGCAAGACTGCAGTATTGGGTGGAACTGTTCCCTATGAACTTTTGTATACTATAAGGTAAGTAAGGACAGGAGTGAAAACTAAATTATCAAAACGAATGTGCTGATAGCGGTTTCCATTTATAAGTAATGTCGAATCGTAGGTTCGTACAGAAGTAAAATTCTTAAAAGAGATTTTTGTTGTTTTCAATTCAAGTGACACTATTTTTCAGTATGAAAATGAGGGAAAAATAACCATATTGCTGTTTTTAAGACGACTACATAGTTATTGCTTAATTTTCTTACAAAGGATACAGTGTGGCAATAAAGATCAGAAATTAAATAATGAATATTACCTATGACAACTCCGGCAAAACGGCTGCCATTGATCGTAATCAGAAGAGCAGTAAAAGGCGGAAGATTTCAGTGTTGCCAATAAACTCTGCACATTTTTTTAAATATATTGTTTGCGCTATTTTTTGTCGCACTGTATCTTCCTGAATTACCATACAATATGGTTTGTGCCTCAGATCTGCAATAGTATCTTATAATTACATAGTTTTCAGTAAAATACATGTCATCAGAAAACCTTGGTATCTAAAATTGTTACTTGTACTTTTATAGCAGGCAAACGTATCTTTAATTGTAAATATTATTAATTTCCTCTAAATATTGTACGCATTTTGTTATGTTTAAACAACATTCCTAAATAGCCTGTAACTAGATATTACGGAGATGTATTTGGATTAAATATAAAATAAAATGCTACCAATATCTTTGAATTTGTGCATAAATCCTATTTATATAATTTGGAGGCAACGAACTACAATAGTCAAAAAGAGTAACCGTTTAGCAAAGCTCGTTAAAACATAGCACCTAACTCGCACAATTAATTTGGCTATATAAAATAATGCACTCGCACTACGCTAGTGTTCAGGTCACTTCAAAATTTTGTAGGATAATCCGAATGAATCAGAATTATTAAAAACCCTCGAGGGCGAAAGGGATTGGTGAACACGTCACACCGCGTGCACGTGAGGATGTTGTTATGTAGAATACAGTTACATGTTCAGAGTAGAGACGTATTTTATTAATATATTTTTTATATGTTTTATCATTGTTACTCTGTCATAAGTAATTATTTGTGAAATGACTAGATTTTGTCTAATAAATAATAAACAAAGGTGACAAATAAGCGAAGCGGAAGTTAAGATGTAGATGTAATCAGGGAAACCTTTTATACAACGTGTTACAAAAAATACCAAAAAAAAGATTTTTTTTATCAAAGGCATTTAATTAAAGTTTTCCCATCTCTAGTGATCAGCTGTGTCAAAGAATATTCGGAACAGATATGTAATTTTAGGTCAATGTGCTTATTTTTACCGCTATGGTTAAAAATGTTTACGTACTACTTGTACCATAACATTCACATTAGAACAATTAATTTCAAAATGATAAAACCACAAATAAATAAAAAAAGCTTTGTTAAATAATTATTAAGAAATAATAAATTAATGAAATGTTGAACTAAATATTTCAAAATAATATTTATGTTTGTGAATACGTAAACAAGATAATTAAGGCAAAAAAGAAAATGTTTTCTAACATAAATTGATTCAAGTACATCTCTTTTAAAATTATAGGCACGAATGGTGTACAAATACTTGTCCGTTCTGAGAATCGATAGTCTATATTTTAGATGTCAAATGACACTAGAGATGGGAAAATTTTGATTAAATACCTGTGATGAAGAATATTCTTTTTTTTGGTAATATTTGTAACACGTTGTATATATCATCCCTATAACAATAAGTGAATTAAACCGTTAAAAAAAATAAACAGGCAATTGAAGAGTGGGTGCTCACTACGTCACAACGGTTATAAAATTGACTAAAGCGTGACGTCATAAGTTTTTCCAACTCAGTATTATCTCCATATTTATTTGATTACGTGAAAAAAGAAAAAAACAGTCATCATCCCTATTGATAGAAATAAAACTATATAGCTGTGAACTAAGAAATTATAAATAAAATAAAATTATTATTCCTGTTTTTATTATGTATTTGAACATAAAATATTTAAGTCCATCGAATTAGAAATATCCCTAAGTCCAAATTTGAAAAAAATATTTTGACAAGTGATTAACTCTAAAAAAAATGCAAATCGAAAGACAAATATTTTTTTCTATTCATAAAATCGTATAAAAAAAATATTGGCTAATGTACGTGTTGCATAAAACGTCCGGGCGCACCAGTGCGCGACGACAAACAGGCAGATGATGTCGCTGCTGTACATTGAAGGTTACTTTCGACGTTCCTACAAACGAGTTATATAAAATATCATTGTACCGCGTATTCGAATGTCGTCGTGCGCAAGTGTTTTTTCGGAAACATGTTTATTTAATTGTTTTACTTGCCTATGAAATTTTAAGACGGCATTTATTTTACTGCACAGGTCAGTATATTTTGATCACAAAATAATCACTAAATCGCTTGAAAACGACATTTCCAAGCCAGATTCTGTGTAGCAAACGTCACGCCATGCGTCGTCGTGCTGAGTGATCGCTCAAAAACAAACTAAACGGTGGTATGTTATCGTTTTTTTTTCCGCCTTCTTTGGTATTTATTAGGTGGGGTCAAGTTTGAAGCATAGTAGTTAAATTTCTTGACTATAGATAATTCGTTGTTTGGAGGATCAATAAAAATACTTTATTCAGTGTAAAATATTAATGAAGAAACAAGGACAATATATTATACATCATCATCTAATGTTGCAATGCGTTCAACTACAACAAATTTAGTACAGTATAGAGACACGATACAATACAGTAACAACTCGATTAGCGCTAAGAAGTAATTGACGAGAGTTTAATACATCTATAATGAATAGTAGAGTCCACATAACAAGCAAACTGATAATATAAAGCTCCAAACGTCGAAACTGAATAACAAATCTTAATCATAAAAGATAGCGCTTTACGCAATATTTGCACGTTTCTTCATTTCAATTTTAAAGCAAACAACAGCTAAAAAATAGTTTCTTTAAAACTTTTTAATACTATGTAACATTAAACTATCTCTTCTACTTTAAATAAATTGTACCAATTTGAAAAATCTAAAATTCTTTACTTGATCAGTTTGTAATTCAGCTTTTAATAAATTTCTAATAACACAAATAGAAAAGTATAAGAAGTAACTAACTATAACACGTAAATTATAGATAAATTCTTAATAAGCTCTAGCACTAGACTACGTGGACTCGTGAATTAGGGACAGTTACGATTTTTTAAACTATTTAAAGCTAAGCAGGACGTCAAAGTCAACTCGCGAAACATCACACTTCGATCCAGAGACAAATAACCACAAATCATACAATACATACTTACATTTATAATCGTAAACGCACAAAAAATCCTTGGAAACATTTTGGAAATAATTTAAAAGTAACAACAAATTACTTTTTCTCTACAGTCTATAAAATTCACCAAATTTACAAAGTAAACGATTCGAAAATAATATTTCTATTTTACATACACATAATACTGAAAACGTACTCGTACCACACGCTCCGAATTACATTTTGAAGATCTCTGCGATAGTCGATTCGTAAATAAATAAAACGAACAAATTAAACATAAATTTCATACAATTTTCAATAAAATCATTGCACTAAACTTCATATTTCATAACTTAATAATAAATATTGCCGTAAGCGTTAAACCACATTTTGTGAAGTAATAATTATTTAAATCTTAAGACACTAAAGAGTTAATTATTTAAGAACAATTATGTCAGTCCGATGAAGTTATCAATTTCATCCTACAAGCTTCGTTCACGACTCGACGTTCAATAAGACGGAAATTCATTTTTTCTAAACAGATGCACAGTAAAAGGAGATCTATACGTTACTTACGTTTAAATTCGACTTTTGTAGTCTTACATTATAAATCAACCACCCTCCGGTCCAGCGCTAGATCAGACGTTTTGTTACACGCCAACACTCATTCTGAAAGTTGCCAATGCATTTACGCTATGAACGTAGTACATCTCTTTTCACTGTGATAGAAATAACTAGTCCAAATATTGTGCTAACTACAGTCCTATGTATAACATTTTGACTAAATAGTAAATATTAAGTACGATTTGGTGCTCAAATTTAATAATGTAAGTGTTAATTATTAAAGACTATAGAATTATTATTTATCTACAAAATATGAAATGTGCTACAGGTTCGGTAAATTTATCTAATCTACAATAGAAATATCTAAGAATTTAATGAATTTAGAGGAACCTGGCACGTTGTTGACTTGCGAAGCGCTCGCTTCCAGCAGAAGTGTCTTTCTTTAAAGCACGTTTAAGACATAAACAACTTCAATAGTCAATACTTAATACTTGCGTACTTTTATTATACTTTTTTGTGGTCTATTCATTTAGAATATGTCCCTCTAGTCTGCAATAAGTTGCACGCTTGTACAGAGTATTATGAATCTGATTTATGACTCTGATAAAAAAAAACCGCGACGCGACGCAATTTTAGATATCGAACTATCTAAACATAATAAGAGGGCTTTAAAGAAACAACGCCTCTGCGGCACAGACTTGAAAGACCCGAAGTCGGACCAAGTGCTTTCATTCAAAAACACTGTACAACTCCTGTCTTACCACCTTGACTTGTTTATACTACTACTTGACACCTTATAATTCATATCAGTATCAATATCAATCTGTTGGTGGTGGATATACTTTGTTATACATTGAAGCTTTAGAATATAAATTCACAAGTTGTCAAGTAGTAAAAAGTCGACCCTCAGCTAAGTCTAGAAGTCTATGACTATAGGACGCGTGTGCCGTCCACACTTTTTGCAAACTTTCCACCCTTGCCACCTTTCACTCTAATGTCCGTCACGTTTTTGCTCCCTGAAAAAAAATAGGTTATAATTATTATTATTACTTACAAATCATATTCTTAAGAGTAAAAGTTAGTTAAATAACTTGGATACGACAAGGCAATCAAAGAAAGTAAACTTTACAGACACAAGTCCACATTCCTCAAAAATTCCTGTGACAAAAAAATTTTTGGTCTCCATACAAAATGGGTCGGTCGGGAGTCTCACTTTGTATGGAGAGGCCAAAAATTTTTGTGTCGCAGGAATTTTTTTTTCGTGAAAAGTTGTTCAGTTTGACGGGTACTATCACACGGCGGGAACAAAACGATGTAAATTTCACGGTGTATAGTTAAAAAAAATACTCAAAATTACTCCCAACTTTTCAGGTAGATATTATAAAAAAAAACTGACATCAAAATCTCGTAGTTCTCTCTTCTCTCAAAAAGTACTTATCATCAATATTTATAGAATGATAATAATAATGCAATATTATTAAATTGAGGACACTTCAGTAAAAACTGTATTCATTGACTGCGGCATACTACATGCATTGCAGATTTGTATCAAATTATATTCATGTCTGTCACCTATTGACACGTACCAATGTAAATTTCCAATCTGTTACAGATACGGGAATAGCACTCAATACATTATGAGAGGATGTTACGATGCAGATAACATGTTGCACAAAGAACTGCATTGTATGTATGTGGAACAGGGTATATGGGTCTGGAATTTTAATCTGATTACTTGAATCAGATGCCGAACGCAGCGAATATAAGAACTTTTATTTTATACAATAGAAATACCTAAGAATTAAATGGTCTTTGTACAAGTTTTGGTCAGTTTTTATGAATGTTAAATTTTATTTAGTATTTATTTTAATTTCTTACTCTTAGCAATTACCAGAGAGGGTTCACGTTCTTTACTAAACGATCTCGGCGCTCGTCGAAGCGAACAGTGTAGTCTAAGCGCCTCCGAGACAACCAATAGCCCACCACGTAGTTTCGTTATTCATCATCAATCAACCTATTGCAGTCCACTGCTGGACGTAGGGCTCCTCAAGGGTACGCCAAAGCGTACGATCACCCGCTTTCCTCATCCAGCCACCATCTGCGACCTTCCTCAGGTCATCAGTCTACCTCTCCATTCGAGAACCCGTCTGCTCCAACGCTCATCGGTTCTGCGACAGACGTGGCCAGCCCACTGCCACTTCAGCTTGCTACATTTCTGGACGATATCAACCACCTTGGTCCTCTGCTGGATGATTTCGTTTCCCGTAGCGAAATACCAAGCATAGATCTTTCCATAGCTCGCTGAGTGACATGTAGCCGGAGGGCCAGCTTCACCGTCATGTTCCACGTCTCGGCTCCGTATGTTAAAACGGGTAGGATACACTGGTTATAAACCCTGCTTTTCAGGCATTGCGGTAGCGGCGACGAGAAGATATGACTGACGCAGTTTCCCGAATGCTGCCCAGCCCAACTGTACTCTTCTTGCGATTACGTTATTCTCTTGTTCGTTATTCATAGGGCATTGAATTTATACACTCATTTCATGTATCATCCATTCCGTCCCGCTTGCCGGGCAAACGTGCAGTTGCTTGGGTATTGAGCATTGAGCATCAAACAATGGCAGTAATATGCCCTAATAGTACACCTTAAGTCCGCGCCATGAGAGCCTGTATTACTTAGACGTCACGCGCTGGTGATAAGGTCTTTTACCTCCCTTCCGGATAGTATGAAGCGGCCTGCTTAAGGGTCATTCATCATCATCAACAGCTCATATACGTCCCCACCGAGGGGCTCGAGTCTATCCTGTATCAGGGCGATCAGGCTTCAGTCGACCGCACTGGCCCAGTGCGGGTCGGTCGACTTCACACACACCCTTGAATATTTTCGCAGGACATAATGAAGAAACCTGAACAAGGTTTCTTCATTATGTTTTCCTTTTTTGTTTGTTTTTTGAGGAAAAAGCATTTGGTCGAATAAACGTACATATTATGAATTCGAAATCACATCGACACGTATAGTGGGGATCGAACCCGCGTCTCCCAAACGGGAGGCAGCGGCCCTAACCAATACACCACCGACGCTTTCTAACTGCTTAAGGGTAGTACAGTACCTGCGCAGGGGCCGGGGTGCAGGGGGTCGACGACCTGGCCGCGGTGGCAGGCGGCGCGCTGCAGGCGGCACCAGGACGGGTAGGTGCGCGCGTCCGAGCCGCACAGCGGGCGCCGCGCCCCGCCCGCCGCGCCGCACGCGCCGCACGACACGCAGCGCGCGCCCGACGCCCCGCCTACTACGCAGCGCTGGCCTAGGCCGCATGATATTGATGCGCATGTCGCGTTCGCTGATAATAAGACAGGAGTGTGTCAGAAATTTTCAGCAGAAGCACAAACCGATGAGCTTTTATTACAGAGGTTCTTGGTTCGAATCTTCGTAGTCAAACAAAAATTATCACAAAGTAATTTTTGTTTGGCTACAACCACAAATTAGGTAAAGCGGCACGGGCAGCGCTCACTTTAGTTGGGACATTTAAGGTTGAGTCTAAAAGTGTGTCAGGCACGTCCACGGGGCACGTCAAGTTGTGACTTTTTTGGTAACACTGAAAAATAATGGTTATTGAAAAATGTAGATAACTTTGTAAGATTTGATTTTTGATTAGATTTTTACTGCTGTTTTTGTATGTCACTTATTTTGTGTAAACTACAGAAAACAATAGAATATACTAGAAAGAGTAAAAAATCTATTTGTCTCTTAACAATAAATACAAATAGAAAAAGAATCACAAATAAAACCATTGAGAAAGAATCGATCATCCATCTAAGACTAGTTTTCCTTTTTCTATTTTGTGCGACTCCCGAACAAATACTTAAATCGAAAAAAAATAACTATTTGTATGATATACCTATACCCGCGATGTTACAGGTGCAAGGATAGGTAAGTAGAAACATACAAACGATAGTTTAAGTTTTCCATCTCCTCATCCTCGAAAAATCACAAACTATTTACTTACCTATGCAAGGCCCTCTATACGCCAGCGGCAGCGCCTTCCCCCTCTCGCACGCGGCTCGCCGGAGCGCGCACGCTCCCGCGTACGTCCTTCCGTCCACTGCGCAGACGGGCGCGCCGGCGACGCTGCACGCCCCGCAGCGCACGCAATGCGCGCCCAGCTCCGCGTCCAACACGCATCTCTTGTCGCCCCCACATCGCACGCCCTCGCAGCTGCCCACTGAGGAAAAAGCATTTGGTTTTAAAAACGATTTGTCAAAATATAATATATTATGACGAAGACCGTGCAGTTTACAGTATAAGTAGCACATGCGGCTGGACACAATTCTGAGTTGATCATGCCTTTATAATATAGTTCCGACGAGATCTGTCCGAAATGCACAACTCTTCATTGTTCCATCACTAATAACAACGTATCCCGTAATAGTCCATTATTGAGAATGTGTTCAAGTTATAAAGACGTCTGTGCTCACTTGGATATTTTTGATTGTAGTCTAAACTGTTTTAAAATATCTTTATTCAAAATTTGAATACAAGGGCTGCTATTTAATTATTTATGTATCCGGTACTGGTCACTTACATAAACAATATTTAAAAAGAAATTATAACATTTAAAAATAGAACTCTTTGGCTGTAAAATAAAGTTTGTTTCATTCATCTGTCAATTGTTTTTACATTGTGGCGCCATTTTTAAAATTCATTGTCTATCATCACCATGGATTTGACTCGTGAAAATTTTCGTGCTATGATTTATTACGACTTTCGGCGTGGATTAACTCAAAAACAGTGCATGGATCAACTTTTGTCGACTTTTGGGGAAGAAGCCCCATCGAAAACCACTGTGTATCACTGGTTCAGTGAGTTTAATCGTGGTCGTCGTATGCTTGCGGATGATTTTAAAGAAGGTCGCCTTAAATCGGCTGTTGTACCACAAAATATTGATGCTGTGCGCGAACTAATAATGCAAGACCGTCATGTTACATATCGCGAGATAGAGGCATTTCTGGGCATTAGTATGACGAGTATTTATAAAATATTACACGAACATTTGGCTGTAAAAAAAATTTGTTCTCGTTGGATCCCGCACAACTTAACAGTTGAACAAAAACAGGCTCGTGTTGATTGGTGCAAAAAAATGATAGAAAAATACAAATGTGGTACATCAAAAGCTGTTCATAATATCTACACAGGAGACGAATAGAAGCTTGGATATATGCGTATGATCCCGAAACTAAACAGCAGTCAACGGTTTGGGTGTTCCAAAATGAGCCAAACCCAACTAAAGTTGTTCGTGCAAAAAGCACTTTGAAGCAAATGGTTGCCTGCTTTTTTGGTATTAGTGGACATGTGGCTACAGTACCACTAGAGAATCGTAAAACGGTTAATTCTGAATGGTACACCACCATTTGCTTGCCAGAAGTCTTTGGAGAAATACGCAAGAACAATCGACAACGAAGAATAATCCTTTACCACGATAACGCCAGCTGTCACACCTCGGCCGCAACAACGGAGTATTTAAATAGTCAAATGATCGAATTGACGGGTCATCCGCCGTACAGTCCCGACACCCAACAACTTTTATTTAATCCCAAGCGTGAAGAACAAATTACGTGGACACCGATTTTCGACCCGGGAAGAAGCCGTTGATGCTTTCAAAATGCACGTTTTGGAGATACCCGATACAGAATGGAAAAAATGCTACGAAAGTTGGTTTCAACGTATGAAAAAATGCATCGATCATCACGGGGAATATTTTGAAAAGCAATAAAAGTATATTTGGTTATAGATGTTTGTTATTTTTTATTATTCCGGATACATAAATAGCAGCCCTCGTACAAGTATGTAATAAAAATTAACTATATTTCAATTTCTTCATGAAACTCGCTTGCATGATGTACAATACATCATGCAAGCGAGTTTTTTTTTATATTGTGTTTTGTTTTTACTCAAAAATTTTGTTTTGTTTTTACTTAAAATTAGTTTTTTTTTTTTGGTTTGTGGAGAGTGTTGTGTACAATTATTATAGGATTGCAGATTTATACTGTTACTCTAGTGTGATGTGATGTAATATATCTATTCTGTTATCTGTTATTGTACCTTCTTAAATAAAATAAAATAATATAATCGTCGCACTAATAAGTATTATAAATGCGAAAGCATCCATCCAAAATGTTTGTTACTCAATCACGCTTCAACCACTGGACAGATCGGGATGAAATTTGGCACACATATAGGTTAGGTCCTGGAATAGGACATAGGCTCTTTTTACCGCGGTAAAACACTTCGTTCCCACTGGAAAACTCATTTGACGCGGGTGAAACTGCGGGCAGAAAGCTAGTATAATATAAATGCTGCATTTGAATATGTCGACTACTTCAAAAAGTGATCCTTCAAATCGGATTTGAACCAGCAACCTTGTCAGATTCGTAAAACAGCGGTTATAGTTGTCAGTCCCTCTTCTTAGAATAAGGAAAGTATTCTTTTAATTTTCATATAAGAAATTAACGACTAGTTCTAATCTTCCCGTTATTTGAAACATAAAATTTCCATTTTGTATGAAGGCAGCAGACTGGAATGGCATCACGGCCAGACTAGACAGGCTAGGTGAGACGCGCGTCCCGATTCTCGACTAGATGTCTATCTAATAGATAAACCCTGTAATCTAAGCCTAACACTAACACCACTTGATAGTGGCGGCTGTCTGCCGTCTAGACTGGGATAATTATTGCTTCAGCGCGCTACGAATAGATTTCTTTTTAAATCTGATGTATCGATTTTCTAGGACAATCTACTGAGTAGGAATCCCTGGGGAATAGATATTTAATACGAGGAGGGATCAAAAAGTAGTGAGAACGACATACGCCTTGGTAAGAAAAAAAAAAATACTGGCAGGCATAGCTCAGATACATATTTGTAATATTAATAAAGAAAAACATCTTCGATTCTCTTTTGTTTTTTTCTGAATGTAGTCATTTGTTTGCTTCGTGTCGGAACGTGTTCTCGAAAATGGAGAAAAACGAAGTGCGAGCCGTTATTAAATACCTCTGTTTAAAAAATTTAACGACTCAAGAGATTCATTGCGATTTGGAGGCAACATTAGGAGAGTCTGCTCCGCCGTATTCTACTGTCGCAAGGTGGGCTTCTCAATTTCGAGTAGGGAGAACGAGCACGGAAGACGAACATCGTTGCGGCCGTCCATCGACGTCAGTCACCCAAGAAAATGTTGCGAAAGTAGAGAAAATTGTATTGAGCGATCGAAGAGTTACCATCCGATACTTAATTCAAGAAACGGGCATTTCATTATGGAATTATTCAATCCATATTGAAACAATCTTTGAATATGAGAAAAGTTTCCGCAAGATGGGTGCCGAGAATGTTAACCGACAGTCAGAAACAAAATCGACTTGACATTTCGATGATATTGTTGGACAAGTTTCAAGAAGATTCTGAGAACTTTTTGTCTCGTTTCGTAATAATGGACGAAACATCTTCGCAATGGAAACGGCCATCATCACCGACCCCGAAGAAGTTTCGTGCCGTAGCATCGGCTGGCAAGGTTATGGCCTCAATATTTTGGGACTCAGAAGGGATATTGTTGATTGATTACCTGGAGCGTGGAACCACTATTACAGGCCAATATTATGCAGCTTTAATTCCCAAGTTGAGGACTGCCATCAAAGAGAAAAGGGGAGGGAAACTTCGAAGGGGCGTGCTGTTTCATCACGACAACGCACCCCCGCACAGGTCGGCAGTTGCGATGGCTGCCATTCAGCAAGCTGGCTTCGAATTGGTTGCCTGATTTGTGATTCGAACCTAGAACCTCAGTAATGAAACGGACGCTCTACGCTCTGCTACTGTTGTTTAAGGGAGGCTGTTGTTGTTAAAGAGTTCTACAGTGTTTGCGAAACCTTGATGAAGAAGGTGTGTAGTCCGAAGAAAAAGTGAATTATTCGTTATTAAAATTAGGAAGAAAAAAAGAGTTATGATGAAAAAGTACTCTGAAAATGTCTGTCGGACTTAGAGAACAATATAAGTATCAAACATAATTTAGATTATTTTTAAATATTTCATGGATGCCCTATTTTCACGATATGGCCAATCGTGGACGACAAAATCGTGAAATGCACACGATTTAATGATCTGGTCAAATTTTGTTGGTCACATCATGAAATGCAACCATTTCGTGAAATGATCGAAAATTTCATGATGTGGTCAATTCTACGATATGGCCACGACATATACATAATGTGGTTGGTTCCAACCATTTCCAACCAACTAAGCATAATAAACTGTCGCTGTTAAAATTACGTGTTTGCTATTGGAATTTCCTACAAATCGGCTAACTATAATTGAGCTAGTACGTGACTGCAGCGGATCATCCATCATAACTTGGATTTACATGATGGATTGCCTGCATGCACTGACGTCGTGTCTCTGCACCTACAATTGGCTGCAATTAGGAACTGCAGTGTGCAGCATTTTGCGCCATTATGCTTTCAAACATGATTGAGTTAACTACATTCCATATTATTATTGTAGCTGTACTCGTATCTTACTACCTATGTTTAGTCGGTGGAAAAAATAATAATATTTTAGAATAGGTAGGTATAGAGATGAATAATGCCGCATTAAATGCATTCAGGGTCCCCTTGATGGGGACGCATATGAAGTTATCACAGAACAGAATGCATATAGCGCCATAAGCTGTGCACAGGACATTTTCGCAAGCTTTGTGATACCTGCAACCGACACGGTATGACGACGATGACGTCTATTGCGCTTTCAAGTAGCGATATTAGCTCTGTGGCTTCGCCTCTATCTGACTAAACAAGAAAATTGTTTTGTTCCAAAAACAAAGCACTTTAGCTATATTTAGAAAAACATTGGGCGCACTAACCCACATAACGAGAATTCACGGTGCCTACGCTCGTAAAGTCGTAAAACGCGGTCGGTGGTGGTGGTACTAACCGAACTATTCTAAAATCAATTAAACATATTGTAAAACAAAATAGACGAAGTTCCTGTGGACTAAAAATAGAGTAATGTAGAGACTAAAGTCATCAGAGATTAAACGTTCGCGACCGCGCTGCAGTGTTTAGTCACTTACATCTTTTAGATTTTACTCTTTTTAAAATGGAATTCAAGACACTTCCGAAGTTTCCGCAAAAAGGTAGAAATTTTTATAAACTTACATGATTTTAACATTCCTTACTATTGCTATTGCGATTATTTTACTTGCAGGCGCTCACGGAGAGTTTGCTCTACTAGCAGCAAAAAACAAAACACGAACTACGCGTAGTTGTAAGTGCAGCGGAGCGTCCCCGTTACTAAGGGCTCTCGACTCAACAAAGATACTTATTATAATTTCAATGCATTGAAGTTTAAATTAAAACTACTTAAATGTTGAGGGCATATTTTCGATCACATTTGTCTAAAAGTTATATCTTACAAAATTTCCGGAAATTTGCATTTTCATATTAGCATTTGGATGCCTCGAAAAAACTTACTAGGTTCAATTCGAATTTACTATCAGTTCAGTTTTGGTTTATCTGTTCGTTACATTACATCGTCATTCAGCGTCCACTGCATATTTTTATCTTAGTTTTAGCGTAGCATTGCACTGCAAAGTCACTGAAGCATCTCATTCACGATAAAATGAGAACTAGCAGTAAGTTTAGTGATGCACTCATTCACATGCATGCACCCGGGGCGACGAGGCCGGCCGACGTATCGCGCATCGCAATGAGCCACTATGAGTCCCGATCCCAATAGAGATGTATGCTGTTGCTGGCAGAAACCAGCAATTTGCTGCCGATAATAGGGGAGGGGCCGCCATTACCGTACGGGACTGGGATTAATGCGATAGAACGCAGACTAGAGAAGGTGAGGACTAACGAACATACAAAAGTAAATTAGATAATATAATTTTGAATCGATGCTTATTACTAAGTAAAGTAAGTTAAGTATATTTTTCTACCTAAACTGACTGACAAAAAATACTAAACAAAAATATATAAAAATCTAAAAAATTGTTATATGAAATAATATAAGAAATGCAGAGAAGCCCAGTTTAAACAGAATAAGTGCTTGGGCTTTATCTAAGATTTTAGATAAAGCCCAAGGTTTAGTATGCATAGGTATCATAAGAATAGGTTTAAGTATTCATATTTTAATACTAACTTCTATAATATAAATTCACTGGTCTGTGGACAAAAAAGAACTCTTCCTCACGACCCGAAACCCGAACCCTAGCATAAATGGACAATTGTTCTCTAACAATCCGACTGTTTTGCGAACGGATTCGCTTGAGAATCGACTATTATACTAACATCGCTTGAGGATGCGTATGTTTTCTAACGAGAAAAGAATCAGTTCTAGAACATTCATGGATAACTATGTTCGTTACTAACAATAGAAAGAAAAAAAAACATGGTCTATAGAATATGTGTAATTGCTACGCAACGTTCTACGACAAGAGTGCTACGAGATCGAGTTCTAATAAAAGTGCACAAAGCAGTATGGCGATAAAAGCAGTTCAGCGCATAAAGTATAATAAGAAGGCAGACACAAACACGCTACAGCGTTGAATGAAACTCGTAAGGCACTGGACCACGTTTTGCACAAAAACAAATGGACAGTATAAAGCTGTCTTGGCGGGTAGCGTGACAGCGCACAGGCCGGTGCGCGCGCATTGTTGCGCGAGCGCACCGACGCCATTGTGCCCGCGCCCGCCGTGACGTGACTCTTTGCGATAAATGCAAGCTTTTTACTATTAAAGCCCATATACGAGATCCCATTGATATAAACTGAAGATATATAGATAGGTAATATAATAATGTGAGGGCATTTGGCTCAGATTAGATGACATGCAGCTAATTAATGCCTCTTTGCTGAAACTGAACCTTACATCGGAAACGTGTGATATTATGAGTAATGAGCATTGCATATTGAAGTATAATGCACAAAACTACAAACTACCTGCTTACATAGACAACTTGTGGTTTGTCTCATTTCAGTCAGGCTTCACCAATATAAGCTTATACGAAACAGTTAACTTAGTGTCTTTAATCAAACTTTACGGTTAACTAGCGCTTGTTTCAGCGTGCAAGGTGCGTTCCGTCGCATGCCAATTTTTGACATCGATAGATAATAACTAACGAAAAATAATACGTTAAATTGTAAATGGAGCTTTCAGCTTTCAGTTCACAATTTTCCGTAAGTTCGCAGTTCGTATATCGCGAGTCAGATTATAAATTAACGGCGGCGTTCACAATCTTACGGTGACGATATTTCTGCGTCTAAAATTCGACATTAACGAAGACCTCATGGATGTTTTGGTATAATACGAGTACCAATAAAGTAGGACTAGTTTCTAAAATCAAGGGTATACTTATGTTGTTAAATAGTCGTTATCCACCGGAACTAGCCAAGACAACCTACCATCAGCTCATACGTACCCAAACTACGAGTATATATTAAATCTCAAATATTTATGACATCACCAGAATTCACGCTCAAACTAATGCATCCGCAATGATCATGATTAAAAACAACCCACTTTCATGCTGGCGGCGCCAGGAGCTTGGCAACCCTCTTAAATTTTAGTACTATTTTTATGCCTTCAAAAATAATTTGTATTTCAAATTTACCTTGAACTGAGTTGAACTCGAAAACTTGATCAGCAATGACTCTGCTATTACGTGGACTAGCTCAATTGACGGACGGTTGAGGACAAGTTTCTCATAGTTAGATACCAAATGTTCGACACTAAAAAATTGTCATTGCGTCAGCCGAGCAGCGCCAGCGCGGCGTAAGTTAATCGTTTTTGTCAATTGTTTTTTTTTTGTTGTCTCCGTGCATAGGAGATAGCAAAAGCTAGTTAGTACCAAATAATTATTAAAGTTTTTTTTAACATAACACGTTTTTAGAATAGAATAGAATATAATATACTTTATTGCACACAAGAAATACACAGAAAAAAAAAGCAGTTCAAATAATAGTAAATCAGAATCAAAATAATATTATACTTTTTAGTGCGTTAAAATCGCGTATGTAAAATTTAGCAAGATACCCTGAAAATCACGTAGGACTAAATTTTCAGCACAATCGAACGATAGCAAGTGCTCCAAAAATAGGTTGTAAGATTCGGACCGAACAAACAAATGAACAGACAAGAAAGCGAGTTAATAAAAACGAGTTAAATAAATAAATAATAATAATAAAGCTGAAGAGATCCGTCAGGCAGGTGTGGAAGCAATCGCAGGTACTGATCATCCATCCCGCTAATCCTCTCTGCGACAGGAGTCGTTCCTAAATCACTTACCGAGAACCTCACTAAACTGGGGCTCTCGGTGAATGATAGGAACAAAATTCAAAAATATGTTATTATAGATAGACACCGCGGCGATAGTACGCCGCCACCTTCTTGTAACATAAAAGCGGCGACAACTTGCCATTGACCGATGTCGTCGTCAAAATTCCCCTTTAAGGTGAACTGAAGAAGTTACCCCAAATAAAAACGAAGCTTTTTCACGGTTAGCACATTCACTACACGATCTCCTTTCTGTGAAGAAGACCGTCCAGAACAAACTGTACAATCGTTGTTACCTCGACAAGGTCCCGGGTAGTCGAGGGTGAGGTGTTTGGCTGGGCGCCTACAGGTTCGCCTCCTCAGCCGGCACAGGGAGCGGTAGGTCTTCCCGTCGCTCCCGCAGACGGGGCCAGCTCGGCGGCACGTGGCGGCGCACACGCACCTCGCGCGTCCGTTCCGCACCACGCAGCGACGGCCTGAGCCGCATGACACACCCAGACACGATTCTAGAGAAAAAACAGCTGTTAGATAAAGAAAAATATCTATAATCCGTGGGCTAGACAGTCTTGCACTGGGGTATGGGCTGAGCTGATCCGAAGTAATAATGTTAATAAGTAAGTTTTTTCCTTCATCATGTGTGGGTTGTAAGGTCGACAACCGACCTAACAAACCCTGGTGTCAGTGTTATAGAGCCGCCAAAGCCACTAACTTGGCTCATGTAACGGCAAGATAGTAGCCGGGACCAACGGCACGTGCCTTCCGAAGCACGGAATCATCTTTCTTTTCGGACAATCAGGTGATTCAGCCTGCAATGTTCTAACCAAACTGGGGAAAGTCTCACAAATAGATTTTTGCTTGACAGTGTCCCCCGGGAATCGAACACGGAATCTCCGTAATGGGTGTCGAAATCTCGACCACGCGGCCACGGAGGCTGTAAAAGAAAGATGATTCGGTGCATCGGAAGGCACATTAAGCCGTTGGTCCCGGCTGCGATCTACGGAAGCAGTCGTTACACGAGACAATTTAGTGGTCCTTGGGCCACCAAGGACCCCACAAACCCTGATGAGAGCCGCCAGGCTCTATAACTGAAATCAGGGTTTGTGGGGACACGATGAAAAAGAAGAAGAAAAAGAACCCCAGAAGGTATACACCTTCCATTTTTGGGGTATAACAAACTTGATGCCCACATAATGAGGATATAATTCTACATCTCATTTTCCTCCATATTTTTTTTTCCTCTAAGTATATATAGGGAAATATTCACTCAAGAAAACATAGAGCTTTTATGAGATTTTTTTAACTATTCTGTGCTTTTAGTTACTCAAATAAGTTAGCATTTCCACGGTCTACAACGCAACGTCCCGAATGGTCTCGAAGCATCGCGCTGTGAGAGGAATGGCAGGTGCATTAGCCGTCGACTTTCGATCGATCTAACCATTGCATTGCTTGCAGCGGGATAGCTTATAACTGGACTTCGGTACTTACACTGAGCCGTAAAGAATTATGACGGTGCTATCCATTAAAGATAAGAATAGAGGGTATATAAAGTGAGTAATGCAGTGAGTAGATAAATCTATTCAAAGTGTTGTGATAAATTACTTTCGTATATCTTTAAACTAAGATTGTTTCATCCAAAAGGTGCCTGTTAATCGCTACTGCTTCAGCTGCTTCACCAACATCATGGTAATTTAGTTGGACTTTTCCATACTGCATCCATTTGCATTTCACATTTCAGAATGAATCCCGCACATTTGTAACGTTTCTTATTGCAGCTGAGCATCTCGTAAATAGAGTATTATCATAACTGACATTGACATAACATGCAGCGCAGTGCGCACGCGCACCTTCTCATCAGTCGTAAGCTCGCTTCATTCGTGGGATTATTGTGTTTTACATTTATATCGCATTCTTGTCAAGATGCCAAACCATTTCTTGCAACTGAATCGCTGTGTTTATCTAGGTAGCTATCGGACAATGCACTCGGCCTAATTTTACATTTAAACAAGACGCAGTATTTTGCTAGCTATATATAATATCGGGCATTTAGGCATGATTTCTTCAGGAAAATTGATGTAATAGCCGCAATTACGTTGTGTACTAACCAGTCTAGACGCTTTAATAAAAAATATGAACATCTGCCTATTGTGAGTGAGTTATGAACACTTCAGCTCGTAAATGGTTTGTTTGATTAAGTCGTTCATCGACTCTACATACAGCGGCTGATGCGAACTGTTTGCTGTTTGTTTATCGAGGCTGTGATAATTTGACAAAAGTGAATTGGAAGGTCTCTAAATCCAGATGTTTTTAAAATTTTAAGCAAGCTATGCATTCTGTTTTATACAGAATATGTGTCCGTGTTCTACCAAAGAACAGAAGCGAAAGCAAAGTTGTTCCATCAACGACGCTGCGCTATGTTTCCTTCCAGCACACGATTGAACACACGACAAAGCCACCTTCTATGGTACGGTCGGTCGCCTGCATAAATTGACCACATCACGTGACTTTATACTTTGAAATAACATATTTTCTAATATTTACTTTTCTTGGCCTGGATGAAGTGTACCGGACTTTATCCATATAAATAATAATATAATAAAAATGGCATAGGCCCCCTGTACAAGCAGTATAGCAGTCTTTTGACCGTGCCTTGTAAAATAATGTTTGGCCAGAATCTCCACGCGGTAGGAGGCTTTTCCTGTGTTTTTTTCTATTTACAGAAGAGCAAATGCACTCGGCAACTCGGCACACAGATCAAGGCAGTACATGGCGTGCCTTCAGAAAGCATCTTCTTAATATTGATTTTCACAAGCAATAGCGCGCTTCTGCTACTTAGAGAAGAGCGAAGGGCACGCCTCCAGGTTGCAGAAGAATATCTCGCCGAAGTCTTCACAGGCATCGGCGTGTTTCAGTCACATACAGAATTCAAAAACATACCGGCGCAGGCAGTGTACTGTACGCTGACAGGGAGCTCCAGGTCTCGCGGGCTCCAGGCGGCGGGCGCACTCCTGCCGTCCGCGCAGCACTCGGCACGTAGTGTAATACATACCGGCGCAGGCAGTGCACTGCACGCCGACAGGGAGCTCCAGGTCTCGCGGGCTCCAGGCGGCGGGCGCACTCCTGCCGTCCGCGCAGCACTCGGCACGTAGTGTAATACATACCGGCGCAGGCAGTGCACTGCACGCCGACAGGGAGCTCCAGGTCTCGCGGGCTCCAGGCGGCGGGCGCACTCCTGCCGTCCGCGCAGCACTCGGCACGTAGTGTAATACATACCGGCGCAGGCAGTGCACTGCACGCCGACAGGGAGCTCCAGGTCTCGCGGGCTCCAGGCGGCGGGCGTACTCCTGCCGTCCGCGCAGTACTCGGCACGTAGTGTAATACATACCGGCGCAGGCAGTGCACTGCACGCCGACAGGGAGCTCCAGGTCTCGCGGGCTCCAGGCGGCGGGCGCACTCCTGCCGTCCGCGCAGCACTCGGCACGTAGTGTAATACATACCGGCGCAGGCAGTGCACTGCACGCCGACAGGGAGCTCCAGGTCTCGCGGGCTCCAGGCGGCGGGCGCACTCCTGCCGTCCGCGCAGCACTCGGCACGTAGTGTAATACATACCGGCGCAGGCAGTGCACTGCACGCCGACAGGGAGCTCCAGGTCTCACGGGCTCCAGGCGGCGGGCGCACTCCTGCCGTCCGCGCAGCACTCGGTACGTAGTGTAATACATACCGGCGCATGCAGTGCACGGCACGCCGCCCGAGAGCGCCTTGTAGAAGAATATCTCGCCGGAGTCCAGGTCGCGCGGGCTCCAGGCGGCGGGCGCGCTCCTGCCGCCCGCGCAGCACTCGGCGCGCTCCACTCGAAGCGCCGCCACTGAGCTGCACCGCCCGCCGCGCTCCATCCCCGACCAGCAGATCCCGGCTGCAAGGCAAAATATGCGTCGTTATTTTGTTTGAAAGAGTAAAAAAAATCAGGATTTTCGAAGATGGATTCTAAAACCGTTAGATTTTCAAACTGCTTTAATAAATTACGCCAAACGAACAATAGCTTATATTCTTAGAAACTCAATTTTGCTTCCTAACTGTACCTTCATTCTTCTTCTTCATTACAACATACGGATTTTGAGTAGAAGTTATTACATTTTTTTACGTAGATACTCGATACTTGATACTCGTAGTCACAAAAAAGGTTGAGTTCAGAAAAACTAATGATGTCTTCACATTTCGTTTTCTTCGTCATAATAGGTATTTCCTTGTGGCGACAATAAATTATGAAAAGCCAATTCACTGAACATTGCAGTTTCAGCATTGTTCATGTTTTAAAATAATGGTTCTTGTTTGTTAGCCTGTCGGTATTGTTCTGACTGCTTGGTCTGACTGACGATTGTTTGTTTAGAAGTCACAAGATCTTATTTTTTTATTACTTATGAAAATGCATTGCAGTACATTAATTTTTATCTGACTAAAAGATGATTAAAATTCATCACTAGATCAGATAAAGAAGATGTCTTGAAGATCTTTGAAAGTCATAAAATGTTTCTTGTCCGCTTGTATACATCAAAGCAAAACCTTAGTAGTTCACAACGTGCTCCGGGTTGTGGCATAACAAAAACATGTTCGAATCTCCTAGACTAAACACAAAAAACTAGACGTTGGTAATTCCAGATGTGCTCGACGCAACGTCAATGTCGGCGAACCGGCAAGATGAAACTCTACAAAGTTAATGAATTACGTACATATGTACGTACTTGCAAATACAAAGTCTGGAAAAGTTTACCTGTTTTACAGTTCGGTCCACAAGACCGTGTGCTTTATTTATATTCTGAGGTCTTATATCGATCAAAATGAGGCATTCCCAAAAATCCCAAACATATGCGTTAGCCGACATTTAGATATTTTTTACTTTTAGTTAATTTAATTTAATTAGGCTAATTTAATTTCTATTTTTTTTGTCAGAAATCCGTAGCGTGGGTCGGATTAATTTGTAGAGAGAGTATACTTATATAATCTCTCCTGTTAGAAACTTCAATTACTATGCTGAATCTTAAAATCGGTGGGGACAGAGCACCAAAGGTCATTCTCTACCGTGCAGGCTGTGTTCAGCTGGATTACCGCGCGTGAGTCACAGCTCGATGCCCACTTGCGCCCGCGTCGGCTAGACGACCGGCAGACGGTATTTTTCAATGCAGTGACGCGACTGACCGGCCGCGCCACCTCACAGCCCGACATGGCGATAGCTAACACCGACTGCTATCGAAGTCGCCCATATAGTCAACTCTTTGGTATGTTATGTATGCTAGAATTTACAGCTTTGCATAGGAACATGTTTTTTTGTGGATTCACGTATCTTTTAGTGATTTCTGACGAACGGGAAAAACATGCTGCTTTCTGACATGACTAACAGGGATATTCGCAGAATAATTTAAAGAGAAACATTGGCAAATATCGCTCGCTGTATATTTTTATATTTTATGTAAGACCGTCTAAGATAAAAAATCAGAGTTACGTACTGGATGCACAGTACCTGTTGTAAGTAAGTATAATAACTTGTATACAGTTTCAGCCTACTAAATCTTACCTACCCTGCGTGTAGGCATTGTCAGTCACTCTTCCAAGTCAAGTTTTATTAATAATTTTTATTAGCCACGTGTCGTCGATAAAAAAAAGTTATTTTACGAGGACATCAACTTGCTGCGCCTATCCTTTCAAGATTCCGGCGGATCTCGCAGCGCAGGCGCCGCTTTCGGACCGGCGGCATTCGGACTTGAAATATTCCTGTTCTACTCTATCATCCACATACCCAACAAACTCATGAATCTATAAAGCTTCACATAAAAAAAGATAATCACATTCCTATCGTGTCCATTGCGTCAAATCACGATTCGCCATGCTGTGCAAACTAGCGAGGCTTATAATAAATGCCGGAGAAAAAAGTCTTGTGCTACCAAGTTACGCGCATGACGCCAGCTTTTGCGTATTTTAACTCCACATGGTTTTATGTCAATCATTATCCTTGTACACTATCTTAGCAAACACTATTCACAAGGTCAGTACATTTTGAAGTATAGGTTACCGACATGTAAACAGCTCTATGTAAAGATAATTTAGTTAGATAACACTCGAAATATTGCGCTAACTATTAGATAAATACCTAGAAGTCACTATTCGAAATATTTTTTAAATCTACATTCCAAGAGGAAATGAGGATGGTGGAATCTTTATGAGTGGGCAGTTCAAAGTAGTAAAATAAATTAACTGTAAAAAAAGACAAAGAATAGAACCTAAATTAGTATCTTGAGCTACATTTTCGCAGTCAAGGTATGTCAAAATAAGTCAAAAGTGAAAATAGTACTATTCAAAGACTTCCTATTTTTTATGAATATTTTGGAGAGCTAGCAAAAGTTTTTAAAACATATGAATGAAAATTTATTTTAAGAGAGTAGGGCGTAAATATTAAAATAGAAACAAAAGGTTTCAGAGAAAATCTGAAGCTATGATTTGGCGACCGACAATATTTTTTGTTTGAAAAGTTCTTACAGATTTTCCTCTCGATAAAATTGATTCGTTAAATGGTCTTCTAATTTTGCGAACCGAGAGCGCTAAATAAACAAAAACAGTCGAATAAACTTAATGAAAGACTCAAGAACGGACGTCTTGAAATAGATAGTAAGCGTTTTATTCGCTCTGCTCCCTATTTTCGCAAACATGAATGGCTAAGAATAGTTTGGTTCTAAATCAGTCGTGCTAATTATAAGTACTATACGCACGCTTTCCGTCATCGTCAATGGAAAATATTCAACTGCCAATGAAAGTTCAATAAACTGGCGCATAATTTATTGGATTGATACTTCTTTCTTATAATTATAATAAAATACAGTTTAACCGTGTGAATGTAATAGGATGAAAAAGATTCTGTTTTGATTTCTTTTACTGGAACCGTATACCTAGGAAGGTTATGGGCTGCTTCCTCGGTAATTTATAATGAGTACATTAGGACAATGGAGATGATGTGCAAGTCTATTACAACAAATTATTCTAAATCTATATTCTTCTACGGAGTTAAAGCCATTCAAACAAGAACATTTTAAATCAAGGATTAATTGATTAGTTCATTTGAATGAATGAATGAATATACTTTATGATTTATTTAAAAAAAATAGTATTTTCTTGGCAAGTCCACAGTTTTAAAACGAATGAATAACCGGATGGGCAATGAATCTCTTTGAAAACGAATAATCAGTTGACATCATAAGAACGGATATCATTATTTCAGAAAATAAAAATTATTGTGTTTTTAAGTATGTTTGTAAAAAAAGACATAATTTTTTTTGTGAGACTAATTTCATGATGATTCGATGATGATTATCAATCAATGTCAGATGATGTCAGATATTTTAATGATGATGGTATTTGGAATCAGTGGATAAATCTACATACGCAGATCTGAACAAGCAAGTATAGAAATACCCGTAGTACTAAGAGAACAGAAGTTGTCAAAGGCATTAAAGTTTTGCAAGTGAGTTACCAAGTGCGCAACTCAAGTTTACGACTCTAACCAGCCTACAAACTTATCAGACAGATGTAATAAAACCCAGAGGCTGTTGTCAGGGGGCCCGTTGTGGCTTAAGTGCATTTAAAATTCCGTCTACCTAGAAGGGGCTAATTTAAAATTGTGAATGTCTGGTGTCTTTAGGTGACCTAATTCCAGTTTGCGGGGCGTCGAAGGACGGTTAAACAGGTGTCTGGAGCATAATGAATGACAGAGTTTTGCATAAAATTGTATCTACCCTCAGCTAAGCCACGTTATTGGAATTAACGTCTACGGGTAACTGTCTGTCCCTTGGTTTAACTCTGCATACAAAGTGGTAGAGTTAGGTAACTGTAAACTAACAGCATACATGTAGATGTTGGTAAAAGGACTTAATCTCAATTTAAATAAATTTCAATAATTTCTCAGTAACTTGTTGGAAAACTAAGCAAGGTGTCTACATAAATAGATGATTGAATAGATAACCATAGGTGGCATGGTTAATGCAATCTCTATTTTTATCGTTGCAAAAAAAAATTACACACCCACTCTTTACTTTTCCTAAACATTTTCGATGACTGCCAAAAGTTAAAAATTGTCCAGAAATATAGATGACGTATAACTGATTGTGAGAAATACCGAGGTGTCAGGCGGAGTCGCGGTGTGAAATCCAAGACTTGTGACGGCTGCCAGAACGCTCGTCAAACCAGTCCGTAACGTAAAGAAATGTATCAAAATTTGCCGATGCAACTGTCTGGCGCCATCTCCACCAGAGATTTTTCGAACAAATAACGAGTGTGTGAGTATGTTGTTTTGTTGTTGATGATGATGAACGAGTGTGCTCTAGAATTAACGTGATTTGCGCTATTATGGGTTTGTAACCCTTAGTACTAACGGTGTCGATTCGGCATACGCCCAACTAAACTAAACTAAAATTAGTCCTGTCACTTTCTATAATTTTTAATCGTGAAGTCAAAGACAAAAACAAAAACGATGATCTTCTGTTCCTTTTCAATTAAAAATGATAGAAAGTGACAGGACTAATTTTAGTTAAGTTTAGTTGGGCGTATGCCGAATCGACACCAATACCTACCTATATATATATTATGTATCCCAACTAGCAGGTGAGAGGTGCAATGCATGCAGCTCAGGGCTAAGTTACCACCAGAGACGTTTTACGTTATTTCACTATTTACATCTTTTACGGTTGGATATTTGCTTCTTTCTTCCTTTGTTGAACCTAATTATTTAGAAGCGTTAAAATTTAAAATTATTTACGTACCTAGTCAAAAATCAACCAAATTAAAATAACTTTCCGGATCAAATAATTAATAAAATGCAAAAAACTATGGTTTACGTTTAAGTACTTAAATTACAGATATTTTAATGAACAAAGTGATGATGATAGTTGGCACCTAATTAGCTTGGCTCAAGATTTTAAATATTTCTAGATTCCTTTTAATTTAAATTAAACGAATCGCTCGTTTAATTTTATTGCCAGGCGAGATAAAAATAATTTATAACATGTCTACTTTAATTACTGTTTTATTTTTCACTTTTTGTGAACACACTTTTCGTATAAGTAAATAATGGTGGGTTCTAGAATGGTTTTGACCATTATCTTTTATCAAACTATAAAATATCAACATCATCATGTATTTTATATTTGTAAAATATATATATATTACATCAAAAGGGGGGAAATCTTTAATGATGACGACATTATTCTGCAAGCATCAAAAATCCTCAGAAAAAAGGATTAAACGAAACAAAAATAAGTAACAAGTAACAGTCAGTAAGCATATTTTTCTGTATCAGTATTTTTCCTATTAGTATTTTTGTTTTTGTGCTGTGCTGTACGACAACATTTGCATATGTAAATAAATATTAAAGTCGTCTGGTCTGGGCAGCGCGGTCACTCGCTGCGAGGGTACCGCGCACCTGCGGGCCAGGGACGCGGAGATGCAGGGTATCGATATCGACGACTTGTAATTAAATTAAAAATAAACATAAAAAATCTTCTGCTCTGGATGGCTTTGGGCCACCTAGCTACACCTGCGGACTGATAAAATAGCTATCCTCTTTGAAGCCAGGCATCTGCGTGTACAGGGGCAAATAATGGAGTGATATTAAACATATTATTATTTTATTTGAAAATGTATAATCATAACGAGTTGAATGACTAATTGCATGAAACAATTGGGGTGTTTCGTCTAAATATCATCTGGCTAGCGCCCAGTTTGACTACTTACCCCTGTTGTCTGTCAGTTTTCAAATGCTAAGTAGACACCTTAGACTTGACCAAAATAATACGGTTATGTAGGTCTTGTGTTAATTTAAATGTTTTATGTGAACGATAAATAAATAACTTAAGGATAAACGTTTGTCTCCTCATCCAATTATAATTATGATTTAGATGGAAGAGATCTGGCAATTATGTCCCGATGACCACTGCGACCCGAGAAGAATCTATTGTAGTCAGTCCATCGGTGTTAAATAGTCTCCTCTAGACAACAGTATTAAAGAAGCTGACGGTCGATAAGGGGTTTAGCTGGGCTTCAGGATGGCAATTTTGGGTCCTCCCAGCACCTGGCTTCTCTTAATGACAAGGGCATCGCCCTCACATTGGATGTAAAGCTGAGTCATCTGCGCAGAATCTACAGTACGGGTTCTCAGATTGACCCATCATGTTTAAATGCTAGTCAAATTACATTAACATTTATCCTCACAAGTCGCATTCTAATGATGAGTCTACAGCAGAATATTCAATGTCTCAATGCCTAGTATGCGCATTATGTAAGTTCTTACTTGAAGCCTTTAAGTTAGAGGTACTTGATGGGCATAATATAAATTTATAGTATATTGTTGGCACTAACGGGTTTATTGCTTCGCAATTGACACGCCCGTCTGCATGCCAAACGTAGATTCCTGGTGATTGCCCTCATTGAATTATGCGCGCACGCATTCAATCGCCTCGAGAGATTCATGCGTGTCCCACTCGATGGCCACATACAAAATGTTTCCTTAAATGTTAGCACCAGAATCTGACCTTTCTACATGAAAGTTTAGTTTAGATTTAGACTACATATCTAATAATTAGGTTGATATAATAGTTTCAAAAAGTATCATCATATTAATATTTTCAACGAAATTAAATAATAAACAATAAAGCAATAAAGTATATTCATTCATTCATTCATTCATTCAATAATATGGGATAGAGTCAAGCCTTTTGGTGGGGACAGATTATTATGAGCTGATGACAAGAACAACAGGTAAAAAGATTTTATAAATACTTGCAATTTAGTTTTGACTACTGTTTAAAATATGGTTTACACAACTTAAACAAATAATTTTACTAATCACAGCTATGGTAGACAATATATTCAAGTAACACTAATACATTTTGAGTGGTTTTCAAAGCAGAGTTGCTGGATTATTTAATTTTATTAATCGAATTACTGAGATTCGATTTTATTAAATAGTGAAAATATTATCGATGTTTTCAAAATTATCGTGAGGCTGCACATCACTACAGCGCTGCACGGCTGAGGTGCAGCGAGCGGTGCATCAGCCGGCATGCACTATTGTTCAAGACTCGCGAACATTTTTTTCAGCGAGTGCTTCAATTTTCAACATTAATGCATCTCATTATATTTGCTTTTTCAGGCTTTAAAACTGCTGATTACTATGGTTTCATACGTAGTATGATCGTAATGGTTTCGTAGTATGATTTTTAAAATTGTAGCTTAAAATTTGAAACATATTAAAAATGGTCTGAAGTATGGTGAAAAAGGTATGGAAAAGCAGAAGAACGTAGTGCAGACCTCCACGTGGGCGGGGCCCATTTCTTGAAACTCTTTTACTTATGTAATTTGTTTCTGTGTATTTAACGAACCCTGATCAGATTACCACGACATGACATATTGCGGTGCTTTTTTCAAAATTGAAAATCTTGATACTGACAAATTGCCTCTTTTTGAGATAGATCAGATTGGGTAATCCCAGTGATGAAATCATGAAGGTGTTCGATGAGGAGTCTACCTCCGTATTTAAACACAGGCAGACCGAAATAAATAGCTGTTGACGATACGATAAATTCTTTCTATAGTTTATCTTTATTTCATTATACTATCACATTTTGCAATTTTAATGGGTTTTATACGCCTCAATTAGAGATTTAAGTACAAGTATTATTTAATATTAATTATTATTTTTAAACAAAAATTTTGAGCTGCGGCTCTACTAGTTGCTGCTGCGGCCCGGGCATTTGAAATTGAAGTAAGCAAGTATTCCTCGAAAGCAAAATTTCATATTCGACTTTGAAATAATCCAGACGACTGTAATGTAATAAATGTTTCAAGTAAACAGTTTTAAATGTAAATTCACGCGTAGGGCTATGTTTTAATTATTTAGTGTGTGTAGTCTACCGTCGGCGGATGTAGACCAGACAGAAATATTATATTATTCAGTTAAGGGGAAATTAAATAGTTGTTAACTACGGTTAATTTCACTTAACTGTTGGTCGGAGTAGCCGCTCGGTCGGACAAGCTAAAGGCCGGAATACTGCCAGAATTGAGACAAGAAATAGTTCGTAAGTTGGAGAAAAAGGGCTTATCCCGGAAATCTTAGAAAGTTTCAATATGTTTATAACTTTAAATATGAATACGTCCTTTAAATATGTGGGACCGCCTGTGTAATACCTACCTACACCCTTTTTTAATAAATATTAATATCGAACTTCGTGGTAAAGAATTATAACCATATACCGAAAAATTAGAAGCTCGTTCTTTTTGAAGTTAATTAAAAAGGTAGATAAAAATTCATTCTTTTGCAAAATATTTGCTTTATTAATCCAGTATGGCGCATGAACAATGGACATCTTTTCATACAATATTACACTCCAAAGGGATAGAGAGTTTTATGGTAAATACCGAAACCAGATTCTAGATTGATTTCAAGTAATAATTTATTTATTTAATTTATTACTTTTTAAATTTTTTTTCGGTAACGAATGTAAAATATGTCCCCGTCTATCAAAGAGAAAGATGGAGAAGGTCTCCCTACATAGTTAGAACATGATAGGACTTAAAAAACTTTGAAAAAATAAATAAGAATATATTAAAAAAAGAAATACTATAACGATAAAAACAAAAATTAGCAAGATCGACTGACAACGTGCGTTCCTCTAGCTATGAATAGGAAGAAACCTTAACACGGTAGAGCTGACAGGTATCAAATCATATTTTTTTTAAGTTCGATGTTTACAAAATTTAATATTAATGACTGAAACAGCAAACCATTTTAACACGTTTATTTAATTTTTCAATTATTGTCAGCATTATAGTATAATTTCTGGACCCGTGTCCCCAAGACTTGATCTAGTTAACTGAAGGCCGACAATATAAGATATAAATCTAAGTTTACGCTTTGGATAAACTATAGACTGCAATACCGGTGGATACTAAGGCCACCGTCCAGTTGCACACCACAACCTCTACACCTACACTACAACCTCTACACCTACACTACAACTAAATACTTAGATATCTAATGTTATAGCATTTTGCGAGCTTTTTAATCAAATCAAAATCAACGGCCCGTTACAGTCCACTGCTGGACTATGAGCCTCCTCCACTAAAGTGGAGGATTTTGCCATAATCTCCACGCTTGGCAGGCGGGTTGGAGATCGCAGATTAAAAGGTTTCAGAGATATCAGAGAGCGCTGCTGCCCGTTCCCTGTTCAATGTGTAGTCCCTAAGTCGCCTCTTACGACAGCCACGGGAAGAGTAAGGGTTGGTGACAAATGTATTCTACTCTGTCGTCACCACACGGCGCCAATAACCGACACAAAATACCTACTCCATAGAGACTGTTAACAATTTGTAAATAACAAAAGTAGTAAAAGTTATTTTGTCTTTCTCTGTTAAAGCAATAATGTATAATCTAGAGATAAAAACTATGTTAGAGTCCTTTATACACGAACAAGTCTACATTTACGTTATTTTACTTGTAAGATAAAGTTTTTTGATGTTATTTTTATATTAATAAATACCTAAATATTCTGAAAATAGCACTGGTAGCTGCACATAGGTACCAGGGTCCATTTTTAACTTCGGTCAGTCCTCTTCTGTGCGATATTAGCTAAGCTTTTACTATGAAACTTCTATGAGAGTCGCACCGTAGCTACAGTATTCACCGAAAGAAAAGTTTTGGTCATCGGCTTGAAAGAAAAAGAAAGAAAATCGTACATACTAGTATTTTCACTAATTACACCTATTATGCATGATGCATTTTTAGAATATTCAATTGAAAATATTAAAAAAAATGTAAAGTAATTCTTACGTACTTCATTATTTAAAAAGTTAAATAAATAACGTAAAAAATGGTAACTCGGTTTTTTTTTCTGTAAATTTGTGTCATTTTTAACGGGTTTTTATAAATAATATTATTTAAAATTAAGAAATATTTATATTTACATTTGCTCAAGCTTCATATAAATTTATTTCTTTTGAGACCAATGCGGCTTTATCTAAGCCTTAAATGATAAAAATTACATAAATAAAAAAAAAACTTAAAATTCTAAGGTGTCTGCCAATAAATGCCCTCTGATTTACGTAAAAAATATATTGAATAACATTGAAATTGCTTTTTTTTTCTGTAAAACGCATAGACGACGGTTAGATTTTAATTACATTGAACTTTATTAACTTGGAAAGTACGAGTATTAATCTTGTTAATAAACTTCTTTTTACTCACAAGGTAGACTTTAGTTAGTTAGGTGGTGGTGGTTAGTTATTATTTTATTATCATTGTTTTAATATTCTTTTTTGTATCGTCTAGCAATAAATGAAGTAGTTCTTCCGTTCCTCAACCGGAAATCCGTTTTAGTCACACTCAGAGAAAATTATTCTTATGCGTAAGACAATGAAATTAGTTACGACTTTTACAATTAAAAATAAATTAAAATAGAACGATTTTTTTTAATTCAGGTAAAATTGAAACTTTTAACTTACAGAAACAAATATGTCAAATAAAAATGAAATATTGATATTTCATCCATTTTTTAATTATTTCCAATCATGGACTAGATTTTAAATTTTTGCAAGAACTGTGAAATAAGGTGAATAAAGAAACATTTGTGACGCTTTTTTGATTTAATAAATTAAACTTAATGAAACATTAAGAACATCGTGGAAGCCTACGTCCGGCTATAAACTGACTGTGCAATGGTTCCCAGACAGTCCGAACAAGCCGCGCTGACTCTCACCGGACAACATGAACCCATAAACTTACCGAACTTGAAGAAAAGCGTGCACATTTAATGCATGAAAAGATTTAAGTACATTTAAACCTGTCGTCGCGGGCTACCGGTCGAGCGACTGGTCTCCGGGGGGTTTGTCACGTGTTAGATGGAGGTGAGGGCACTGGCACTGTACCTGCTGCCTGGCGCGCGAGCACGAGCGGCAGCACGATGAGCGGCAGCAGCGGCAGCCGCATGCTCCCGCTAGCGTGGCATGGGGCGCATGGCGGCGCGTGCGGCGCTGTGCACTCGTCGCCGGCCGCCGCGGCACTGTGCCGCCGCCGGCCTCGCCCGCCGCTCCACCGCCGTCGCCGCGCACGTGC
The DNA here is from genome assembly GCA_951230895.1 of Carpatolechia fugitivella. Taxonomy (NCBI): domain Eukaryota; kingdom Metazoa; phylum Arthropoda; class Insecta; order Lepidoptera; family Gelechiidae; genus Carpatolechia; species Carpatolechia fugitivella. The sequence continues at coordinate 5,731,346 of OX579664.1, forward strand.
CTCGACGCGCCGCCCGCAACAAGTCGCCACAATCGCCGCGCCGCCTACAGCCTGCACTGGACGACCGGACCGCAACGTGCTGCTCCCGACGATTTCCCGCGTTTTACAACCTCGTGCCCCGAATTGCAATGTTTTCGGCTAAGTTGCGAGCTTTCGTGCTTTTGAGGTTTTGTGAGCTTTCACTATTGTTCTATAGTAAGTTACACTGACGCAAAAATCTTTAAGAAATGCGGTCTGGTGTAGAACGGGCACGGGGCAGCAGTCGGCTGGTCGGGGCGGAGTGCGCGCGCATGTGCAGGCGCAGCGCGAGGCGTGTCGACGACCCGCGCGCGCCCTTCCGCCTCGCCGGAATGCGCGCCGAGCGCCGCCGCAGACGCATCACCGCCGCAGCCAGCCGACACTGCTCTAGCACCTACAGACTCTACGGCCACGCAAACAGTACATGCACGAATTTCTTTTAAATACTAGACTTGCGCTTGACTCTACTGAAAACTTTCTTTAGATACAATACTTCGATTTAGATGTTCAGTATGTATCACGTATGCCAATCACGTGACGGTGTTTTTTAAAGAGTTAGAAATCAACTAACTTAAACTAACACGACCGTAAAAATACAACTGGAAAGATTCAATAAACTTGTAACTTAATTTAAGTCACAAATAACAGTTTTTATTGAATCAAGGGGATTATGTAACTCGGTACTTGACTTAACCCGATTATCGGCAGTAATCATAGCGTTCGCAAGATCAATGATCTCGGTTACTATACTACATCATTCGTCAAGGACAATATTATAAACTAGCTGTCCAACGCGGCTTCGCCCGAGAAATATTTGAATAACTTTCTGAGATATTCTGAATGGGATATTATAAAAACCCAATACCTACCTAACCTTATACAAAAAGTAATTAATTAATTTCTAACCAAAAGAAGTTACCTCTAAATCAAACAAACATCAAGAAAAGTATTTTTTTTTTTAAATTTGATTTGCTATTCCGTTTAATTCATGATTACTTTTTATCTATGTATAAATGAGACTTTAATACGAATCATCTAAATGATAACATTAACTTTTAACTATTTAATTGAGCGTCAGTATAATTTACTGTCTTCTTAGTGTAGAGCAAATTCTACAGTAATACGTAATTAATTACTGACAATATTTCCCAGAAAAAATGTGCACGCGTTGATGTCTTTTGTACTGAAAGGGAACACCGAATGTTTAAAAAGGTTACGTGCACCCCTTTTATTAATATTTATGATAAATCATGGTTCCAAGATGTAAACATGGTTATTTTATTTTGTTCTACACAATGAATGAATCAATATGAATCATGTGAAGTTTCGCAGAATTTTAAATCAATTGTCAAGTTTTTTCGAGCACATAATTGATTTCTCATAAGATCTGCATCATTAGTAACTGACACATTGACCGTGATTATTGTGTTCTCGTCAGCGAATGTCATTTTTTATTTAACACAAAAAGCTGACTTATTGTTGGAATGCACGTAGGACTGCATTCATACACCTGCCAGAATTGTATGATCTAATTCGTGAGGAAGGCGGAGATAAAAATAAAGCATTGCAATAAACCTAATCCAAGTTTTGACAAATCATTCGGTTGGATGAACGTGGTTTTCAGATATAAAACAAATAATGACCGCATTTTTTATATATAAGTATAAATTACTTAATTAAATAGCAAAATTATTGAAAACAATTGATGCAGATTAGGGAATTTCAGGCGGAAATAATTTTATTAGAAAAATAAGCTTTTAGCCAAACTACGCAACAGGATTATTAAAAAAAATGCTGATATCACAGAAAATATAAAGATATTTTTTTTTCATTATGTATTTAAATGGTTATCAAATAAGTAGTATTTTTCATTACTTTATATAGTATTTTTTATTATGTATTTATAATATTAGTGTGATTTAATGATTATTAAATGAAAAAGTGGTCATCGTGTCGCCGCCGTAGAGTAGGTAAATTAGTTAGCATTCGAACTTCATGAGATATAAAAATTTTAAGCACAGTAAATTAATAGCTCGGGAAATCCAAAGCACAATGTGTCGCAGTACTACAACGACAAAGCTTTTTCTATAATAATTACATTAATTGCTATTACGCAGGTTAGAGCTTTGCTCTATATCTATAAGAGCTACAAGTGTCCGTAATAACAAACGTAGCCTATTAGGTCGTGTAAGGTCTAGCTGTCGTCATTAGAGGACTTTATATAGAGCTATGCACACAAATAGTAGATTATCGCCAGTCCACCAGTATTGTAGTGCAAATACTCCGCATGCAGAAATAGCCGCGCGAGGTAAACAAGTGGTGCGCAAACGACGCGATTTGGCCAAATTCTTGGCATCGCGCGCCCGCAGCCCGGCGTAAGGTGACGTGCACACGGGCCGTCCTGCTGATGCAATTATAGTGCCGCAGGTGCTTACCGCCTTCAGTCGGCAGCTTTTGACACTTTCTTATGGTATGGTAACAGCAATCGTGATCTACCGGTCAGAGGGTTTGGCTTTCCATTTGGATATTGTAATTTCGAGACACTATCAAACAACATCACTTTGGAAGACTGCCATCATGTTGTTTAGGACAGTGTTGATTTCATGCTTCAGAAGGCAATTGACATCACCTAATTCAGGGTAGGCTCGAGCCCCTCGGTGCTGTTGATGACGTTGATGATGAGCTTTTAAAAAGAGCTTACAAAGCACTGTGACCACTCTTCAGGAAAATAGGAGGTTCAGTTCAATAAATATTCGTGCCATGCGTAATGTAATTTTCGGAATTTTCATGTCTCTAAAAATTTTGATACAGACATTTTTTAAGTCCGCCGCCGTATGTTTCCAAGAACGTTTTACTTGGGTTTGGAATGGGTTTTAAGTTCCTGAAGGATGTCTAAATCGTGTAGTTAGTACGGAACCTCAACTCGTAGCTCGGAATTTGGTAATGGCCAGCACTGAAGTGGTTAATGGTGAACGGAACCACGCCGGTCGAGCGCGCTCGTCGCGGGCGCAGCTGTATCACGACAGTAACTATTGCGTCTACAGTTCAATGCAGCAGCTTAATAATTTAATGTTATGCATAAGAAAAGAATATTGGAAAATGTCATAGGGAAATAACTTTTTTACATCAATAGAGATACCGATTATAATAATATTCGTTAGTAATGAAAATCAGAGAGATTCTTTATGGTATGACCAAAATCTTGATCAGTACCTGAAAATCAGAACTAAATAGAAGGAGATTTTAATTCATAAGTTGTTTTGTGTAAAACATTGTAATACACCATTAATATTGCTCTATTTGCTTTTATTCTCTGTTCTGATGAATGCATAAGTTGTCTTATGTATGTACCTACAGGTTGTTTTGACCGTCCGAGACGCCGCTTTGCCGCCAATATCATACGCATCAAAATTAATATGGCGATTGATATCTGCGAATTGATTTATTTGCAGCTGGTAGCAGTGGACCGCCATTTATCACTCTCTGATTCCCACCGACACAAGCAAATTAGATGCAAATGCAACCGGTAGGTTGAAGCTTAGCACACTCGCATTGTGCCTTTTTTTCAGATTAGATCTGCAAATTCATTAGTTGAACAAACGCTTTTCGTTTTGAGAACGTCGTAAGAGTTTTCTTTCCTCTAATGTTTAAAGTTTCAACTCAAGCTTCAAAATTATCTATCTAACGTTAATAAAAAAAACGTTAATAATTAATAAAGCCTAACCTTAAAAAAAAGGTTTTTTTGATGAATGAATGAGATGAATTAATTAATTATCTTGGAAAAAGTTGTTCTGTTAAGTGCTTATATTTGTCTTTGCGTAGTTGTTTCAAAATATATTTTACTTAGAGCATCCCGGGACAATATTTATTTTCATTTTCTTTTGAGTAGTATATCTGACGGTGTGCCTAAATTATTTTTAATACATGTTAGAGGACACTGTCTATCTGTCTATGAACTTAACATAACCTTTAACAACCTTTTTAGTCTAGACTTCTCAATGAGTATGCCGAATCGAATGAGCAGACAAAAAACAAACAATATGTGTAGTGTAACGAGCCAGTCGAGCTCCAAAGCTTGCAGCGTCATCCAACGCTTATCATCAGCCAGTGCCGGAATCAGTCAAATATCATCCTACCATTAAAAATTCGAAAATCTCTGGACATACAAAAAACGCTGGACACTACAAACATAGCTGTCCTAATCAAAACAGCTTTCAGTTCAGTAGCTACGGTATCGTACAACATAGACAGACATGAAGACAGACGCATCAAGGTTATGAAACCTCAATTTTCGTCACTCGGTTATGTCGGGTAAATTGCAAAGAGCCCTTGTTTAGTTACCTAAATACCTAAATTACCTAAATAACGCAAGACCTCTCGTGTGGACCCATGAAACTGAAGAACCTTTTAAAATTATATTTTTTATTGATCGAGCGAGCGCGAAGAGTCTCCTTTTCAGCTTGCCCGAAATTGGTTTTGTATGTCCATCTGTCTGTTCTCTTCTACAGGTCGCGTTTCTCAACCGATTCTCGTGAAATTTTGTGAGCAGGTTCGATAAACATACAGATATTTTTGTCGAGTCAGTTTTTTGAAATGTTTCAAAATGGCGGAGATGTAGGGTTGAAATCGTAAAAAAATACATATATTAGCCATTTCGTAAAAAAAACTCGCAAGATATGCAGCTCACTGAGCCACTAGTTTCTTTTTTTTTACAATTACAATTTGGATGAGTCATTGCTAGGTTGGATGATCAGTTTGTATGAGAAGTTATTTTTTTGTTGCTGAAGAACAACAGTTGTTTGAGAGGTTTGCGTTATTTAGTTAACACGTATGCGATCTCGGACCAATCACCCACTGGACACCGCATTCTGTATAATTTACTAACAAACTAATTAAGAAAGTTGCGGTGCGGGGCGCGGGGAACACGTCGTGATTGGTTCATCTCGCTTACGCAACGTATAGACAGATCTTATAATTGGTCAAAACTGAAGTGAGCCGCGAGGTATTGGCCGCCCAGAGATATTTATATGTGCAAATGCACCTATGCGTTTTGGAAAGTTGCGTACAAGTGGTGTCCAGTGGGTGGTTGGTCCACAAATGCATCATCTACAGAAACTCTTGAAGTTTTTACTCACTTAAGTTCTTAGTGTGTGGTCTACACGGTTGCGTAGCACTATATCATCAAGTAGATGATATAGTGTGCCTCCTACCTCATCGATGGTCTAAAGCTTGCCGTAAACATTATTATTATCATTATCGTTCATCGTGATTTTAAACATCATTTGATCGCGCTATTTGTTTTATGTGCATTCTACCTATAGTTTCAAACTGTCATAAAACATGGTGAATTCAAACTGCTTCGACCTTCTGGGCCTCCCTAATTCGGTACTGAGTATTAAGGCGATTCAAGTTGCGAAGGTCAGGACCAGGACGGGGATAATGGTAGCCATTAGGGCAGGTCTTTCGGATAACACCCTTTATCTGCTTAGAGGTCTAACCACTCTTTGTAAGTATAACAAGCACATAGGCAAGGCATGTATGTATAGTCATAATCATAAAATTACGTCGTATCGTAACCTATGCCTATTTACAGGGCGGCCCATTTAAATGGGTCAGTATGGGTAGCTCTGATACTATAAGACATAGAAAGATCTGTTCTAAGGAACCATTCCATCAATTTTAGTGACAAGTAAACTGCATTCAAAGTTATATTAAAAAAACCTCATTTTTATTAGGGAATCGAAACTGGTTTTATTGAAGAAAAAATAACATGATTTCTATGTCGATATCGATTGTGTAGGTCAAAAGCAGTTAATGTTAATATGAAATATGATACCTAAAACGTATGCACTGTATTTCCCTTTGTTTTTTTTTATTCGACCGGGTTCGATTTTCTAATAAAAATGAGGTTTTTTAATAAAACTTTGAATGCAGTTTTTCTTGTCATTAAAAACGATGAAATGGTTCCTTAGAACAGATCTCTCTATGTCTTATAGTCTCAGAGTTACCCATACTGACCCAGTTACCCATTCAAATGGGCCACTTTGTATAGGGAAATATGCAGATATCCTAAACCTACACGTCATTTTAATACTACGTACGGGGAGGTCACGACAAATGTCGTAACGATAAGCGAAAATACTGAATTTAGTCGGATATGATAAAGGCCCACTCCCTGACGCTAAATACATATTTTTTTAAATGAAACTTATGTTGTGCAGTGTCATAGGCTACCTCCAAAAATTTTTCAAAATTCACCACCTTTAGGATGAGTTGAGTTTAAATCTAGATATAACTTATAATGTTAGTGTAGATATAACTTTTGAGTTTTTGAGTTTTTATGTATTCACAATTTAAGTATAATAATATTTACAAAACTATACACGTCACTTCGAAATTCAGTCAAAAATCTCCCCGTATTTTGGATATTGATCAAAGTTTCTACAAGGTATTGTTCTGAACGTTTAGGTATTGTAGGTACTTGTATCTACCTTACAGTGTAGAAGGATTCCCTTACAGCAGACAAGCCGATTCCTCGCGGCACATGGAGTGCTCGCCATTCAGTGAGCCACAGACTCAACAACGGCTGACAGCTGGAAAACAAAACACGATCTTCCTAATTCCACGATCACCCTTCAGCGTTGCTTACATAGCGCTCCGTCAACACAGTATAAAATTACGTCACACTTGGTGCAGCTCTCAGGGTTATCACACAAAAAAAGACCTGATCACAGATTTACCTTACTAGTATTTGGTAACCAACTATAATGTATTAAGACAAATAAACAAATTATCCAAAGACCCAAGACACTTGTATTCAATGCATTTTATAAAATGAAAACTTCTTTCAATCATAGTTTTGTTTAATACCTAGATTACTGCAACATTAATCAACAGATGTAAAGCTACATCTTGTGTTCTTCTCCACAGATTCCGCCATTGTGTTAGTGAACTCACCTAAAAAAATCTAATGACGGATCTAAGTGATGTAATAACATCCTATGAAAATAAATAATTTTTGATTTGATTTGTTCTTGTCCTATTATTTTCTCAGTTTAAACTGTCCCACTACTGGGCAAAGGCCTCCCTTTTTTGTTTCCACCGTTCTCGATCCAATGCCAGCGAAAAACAATGTTACTTAACCTTATCCTTATTGTACTATGTCCTAAGTATTTGCATTAAAAAAATAACAGTTAACACAAAAATACTGTTAAACTGTTGATTATAGCCTATAGCTATAGTGATTATTACCGAATAAGTTCTAAAAGACGAAAAAATAAACTACAGAGGCTCTATGGTTTTCTAGAAGTATAAGGGAAATATATCTCTATCACGATTCACACACACTAATCAGTTATTTACTATCGTTATGTAAAACCAAAGAACATATAATAGTACTACATAGCACAACTGACAACCCTGGTAAAGCAAAACACCCAGGGTACAAAGAAAGTCTGGCAGACAGTATGGCTGTGGCAACAATGAGCGGTTCAAGAAGGTCGATCAATGAGAGCCACATATCAACAAGATGGTGTTGTCTTTTGAACAATACTTACACAATCAACTCACAATACTTATGACATTTCAGTTTGTAATGTAACATCTTTATTTTATATATTCAAATTAATTACATGAAAACTTGCAGAACTAAACTTATTAAATAATTATTCATATAATTTTTTTTTATTATTTAATATTCTTTTTCATCTCTCATGCTTCAGAGCAATAATGACCAATAGTCAAGTAAGTAATGGCAAGTAGTCCAATAATGACCTCAAAGAAAGGATGCAAGTCCAACGTATACCAAGTAATTTACTGGTTAAGAGTGTGATACTAATAAAATATAACAACTTTGTAAAAAAAACACATTTACTGCAAATAAAGATTCTATTCTAACTTACATCCCAAGGTGTAACGGAACCAATCTAGCACCATTAACAATTTCACAAATGAATTCAAAATCATTATAACTACAAAATAAATGGCACCTTTTTTCTTTAATATAAATGCTAAATAATCATTAACGATCATTATTCAATACTTCAATCTATACGTACTATATTACACATTCATTACATTTATTACATTAATTTATTTAATATTAAAATAAGTGAAAGTTACTGGGCTCTGCCTAACCCTAAAAAAAAAAGAGTTTCATCTAAAGTAAATATGAATTTATAACTCTAAAGAATCTAAAAACATAATAAAAACATCAACTAAATAATTTAACTTCAAATACGGAACACTAAAAATGTAATAAATAATAGTTTATTCGGTAAAATGGTTCTACAAGCGATAGAAACGGGCCCACAATCCTCTGATTTTAGGCTTGGCGGGCTTCGTCATGTCGGGATGTCGCGTGCTTGAGAACGTTCTCCAGCTACGGGTACGTTTTATTTAAATAGCTCGGGATGGGAAGATCGGCCTCTTTTCTCTTTCGAATTTTAACCAAGCACAGTCTCTTTGTCCGTCGGGATCAACATCCTCCTCAACTTAAGGGAGGGTTTTGCCATAATCTTCACGCAAGGCAGGCGGGTTGAAGATCGCAGATTAAAAGGTTACTGTATCAGAGAGCGCTGCTGCCCTTTCCCTGTTCAATGTGTAGTCCCTAAGTCGCCTCTTACGATACCCACGGGAAGAGTAAGGGTTGGTGACCAAGGTTGGTGACAAATGTATTCTACTCTGCCGTCACCACACGGCGTCGGGATACTAGGGACAAAATATTTTCTTAGAGTTTTGAAGTGATTGTGTTGGGTTTTCAAAGTATTATTAGTTGGTTATCCTTTTTTAGAGGTTGTCAAGTCAATCATAATGTAAAATTAATTTGGGGTTTAGTTTTGTGTCATAGTGTTTCTTTGGGGCAAATCTTGAAGTAATTATCTTTGGGAATTGTAGTGTTTTCAAAAGTTTTAGTTATAGATGTTTCATAATTCGTGGGGTAAAATTTAATATTCTTACTTTCATTGGGGATTTGTAACGTACAAAGAATAATTCTGGGCTTGTTCAAATCCAGGGTTGGAAAGCGTCAGTTTTCCTTCTTTGATGGCTGTCTTTGGCAGATGGTCTGTTAGGACTGTTCTTTAGAACCTTTAGGTTCTCCGGAGTTTGTTGGAAACAGATTGCAGGCTCCGTCGTAACCGGTATCGGTATCTCTGGAACGGACCGGTGGTCGCTTTTCCTCGTGGTGTGCTGATGGTAGATATTGGGAGCAAGGTTTCCTCGAAGTGGAACACCACATTAGTCACTTGGTTCTGTTACACAGCGTTATCACAACATGTCGCTTCCACAAGTAGGACTCGGACCCTCTTTACCACACGATTAACCTATAAACGTGAGGTCTTCCTCTAGTTTGCTATGACAACATACAGAGAATAAGTAGGGTAGTTCGATACAAATAAAACGTGAAAGGTTACACATTTGCTTCGAATCCAGCTTAGGCTCTCCAATGTTCCTAGACACCACGGAATATTGGAAGCATACACCGAGGTTAATTTAGGTATTATCTCTTGCTTTGCCTATATGTAAAACACTTAACTAGGTAGGTAAATTCAATATGAAAAACGGAAGTCATAGGACTTACTTGGGATCATTATATCAGGTCAAAATATTTACTCTATCCGGAGAAAGGGAGGTTACTAAACTTCTCTCAAAACTAATTACTCTTCATTGCTTAAAAATGTCAAATAGTAAGAAATACTTTACCTTTATAAAACTCAGTAAAACCTAAGTAAACCTCAATGCTAAAAAGTATCAGATTGAAATAAATGATTACCTGGTTAAAATACTACTAAAACCTAAATTCAGATCAAATTCCATAAAACTAATTGACTAAATAAACCTCTCAATGATAAGACTAAACTCGCTTAAAACATCAGCCAGTTTGATTTAAGAATTAAACTTCTTTCTAACAAAATAACCAAATAAATATAAACATCTTAAAATTACTGACAAATTAACGTATTGAAGACTCTACAATGGGCTAGTAATCAATGTAGCTTATTTGATAGGCAACGCGCCTCTATTAAACTATAATTATTTACAACCGGATCCTCAACTCTCTTTTGGCTACCAACGCGGCTACAAAAAAATATGGCCTTCCCATTCCAAAGCATGTTAAATAAACTGCAAAAAACGCTGAATTAAAAATTAGGCTATTCTTATCATCATCGATTAAGTCCGCCCATAACTCGCCCGAACACTCCGCAAAGGTAATAAGATCACACCGTATGATTATTTGCCTCATAAATTATAGTAACAATCATTTTGTTTTCATTTATTGGCTGTAGTTAATCTATTTCTTCATTTTCGTTATTTATTAGGTACAAAATCGGCGCCGCGGGGCTCAATTTGTGAATATTATCTACTAAATTATGAGCACAAAAAATGAACGATTTACATAATTTTTGGGAGTAAGTTATGCGGATGGTGAGGTGTCTGGTCCTCGGAAGAATGCCCTGGCAATTGTTGATGGAGGTCACGCACGCATAGCTAGCTAATCAAGCTACTGTTTAAATTGTTTTAATATGTAGCGGACGTACAACAGCAGGTATGAAATTTTTATCACAGGGAATAGTTTATCTTTGATGATTCACTCAGAAATGGCATGGACTTTTCTTTGCCAGAGAAAATGAAATAATTATTTATTATTTTTAATTATGTATGTTCAGAATAAATTAAATAAAAGAACTCGAGTGTCGGTCGACGAATACATCGAGTCAATGAAGCTATAATATAAATATAATAATAGGATTTCGGCCAGGCCAAACGTACCGACCGATACAAGATATCGAATTCATCCTCAGTAGAAAAAACACCTACGAGTACCAAAACAAAAACCTACAACAAATAGTAATTCTGTATTACAAAACAATTATAATAAAGCTAAACCTAACCCTTTAGGTCACTCTAAAATCTACGATCTGTAAAAACAGTTCAGTCTAGTAAGGACATTTTGACAAAACATGAGTCAATCAAGTTGTTGCTGAAAATGCGAAATTCATCTTCATTATAATGGGAGATATTTTTTTTTTATCTAAGCAGAATAGAAATACCTACTTAGGATAAATAAATTGCAGTGTACACATTTAATTTGACAATAAATACTATATTTTCTAATATTCAGTATCTTTTTGTTAAAATATAATAAAATAAGACATAGGTACGTGTTTAATAACCCTTATGCAGGGTAGGCTTAAGCCCTTCGGTGGGGTTGTACTTGAGCTGGTAACAATAAGTTCGCTGTCATACCACTGAAAAGTACACTATAGTTACCTAATATTATGACCAAGCATATTGTACATTTTGAAGATGAAGCTTATATTAACTCACGGACAATTAGACTTCTAATCATTGATTTTCCCGGGCGATATTAGCTTACTATTTTCCAGCCAAACTTTGGTTGGGTAAGTTCCGCATGGCAATTAGCAACGCGCCATTAGCCTCATCGCAGGCGCAGACCCAGACACACTCATCTCATTATGTCATCACGTCCGTCTAGACTCCGGCCGATGACAAATGCCCCGTGCTCAGGCCAGACGGGGCTTAGACCATAATTTGAACACTAATTTCGGCTGTTTCCTTTACCTACTGATTCGCGTTTTTTGTAGTGCCTGCAATTTAGCTTGCTCATTTTGTTTGAGGACTCTTTTTGTAACAAGTCTGTGAACATTTGTAACTGCGTAAAATATAGCTTTTTAAAAAGAAATAATTTATGTAGGTAGGTACATCATGTATTGATTTTGGAAAAAAAAAACGCCTCTTTAAATATCTAGTTTCTTAGTGCTGCAGTGTACGTGCCCGACGGGGTCCATATTTTTTTGCACTTTATTGTTATTTACGACCTGAAATGTACACATGGTATACAATATAATATAATTTGAGTTTGAGATAAGCAAATAAGCTTGCTTTGCTTTAAAAGGCACATAGAGCCATTGGTTCCGGCTAAGCCTAGTCAGAGTGGTGACCTGAAAATTCTGACAACAGTGCTGGTATAATTTATTACAGGCGTACGTGTTACATTAAAAAGAAGCAAGGTCAAAAGTTATATTTTTAAAAATTAAGTATTTACAAAACTAAAACTAACTTAAACTACAATTCAAAACAGACCAATCCATTCAAGTTTGTGAAATTAAAGTGGAGGATGTGGCACAGGCGCTGCTCGGTACTTCCATAATGGTTCAGCGGCGGGTTTAGATGGTATACGCCCTAAAAGAGCTGAGCTCAGGATTGGCAGGTAACAATGGTCTTCGGCTTTTGGAATGTCTGACGAAACTGAAATTTTGAGTTTAGTGGTCAGCTAAATTTAGAGGTTTGTCCTTTTATTTATGGAGCCACATTGTGGGCTCTTTTAAAAAAGGATGGGGAGGTGAGGCACATTGCTGTGGGCAGCACTTTTCGCCGTCTAACAGTCAAGCTCCTGCCATGAGAGATGAATTGGCATCTTACCTTCGACCGCCCCAACTGGGCTTTGGGACGCAATTGCGATGCAAAGCGGCTATCCACGCAACTCGCGCATTCGCGATAGGTTTAGGGAGTGTTGGGAATATTATTGTCAAATTAGACATTAAAAATGCATTCAACAGTGTCGACCGAGATCAAGGAGAGAATTCTGTCCCTATATCCCTTCTTTTTTCAAGTTTACCGATCCCCTTCCAATCTTTACTATAATAATACTCTCATTCTTTCACAAGTCGGAGCGCAGCAGGGAGATCCGCTTGGTCCTCTAGTTTTTAGCCTGGCCAAACATAAAGTGATCTCGGAGCTCAAAGCACCATTGAACCTATGATATCTGGATGATGGGACAATTGGCGGGACTCCTGAGGAAGGTGAACAGGATCTCCTTTCTCTTACCACGCCTCCAAGAATTAGGGCTAGAGGTCAACACTAATAAGTGTGAATTTTTTTCCTTCATCTTTTTCTTCACTATCTATTATTTTTCCAGGACTAAAAGAATTGACTCCCCAGTCGTTTAATCTTCTGGGTAATCCTATTTTCCCTGAGGCCATACCTGAGGCCTTTGAAACAAGGGAAAGCCTTCTTCTTGCTCAAGAGTGCTTAAAAAATCTCTCCGCTCACGTCGCTCTTGCGAATGTGCTTGAGGACGTCCCTCAGCTGGCTTTTCCCAAGTGGCAAGTGGCTGGCTTGTTTTCGTTTCATTCGACGGGGTGGCTTCAAGCCACGCTTCCGATAAGACATGGTGTATTGGGGGTTCGGTGCGTCCGGCATGTCAGGCTCCCTCTTTCTTGGCGTCAATCTGCTAACCCAGGCAACGGGGGTGGACAGGGCACAACTCAAAGGAGTGGCTAATATACCTTGCCTGCATGAGCCTCCGGGACTAAGCAGAGACTCCGATCAGATGGGAAAAGACCCGGCGGTGTGACTTTGGTGCCTTGGGAGAAAGGAAGGTCAATCTATTTATTTAAAACATAAGAGATTTTTTATATTGATATGGTCACTATAAGATGTTGTTAGGTTAGCTAATTATTACGTAATTAATTAAGACAGAAGAACCCTTAAATAGGGACTGAATAAATTAACCCGGTAGAAGAACTGAGTGGCGAGACTTGGTTTTTTTACAAGTTATGTTTTTGATGGCATTGAACTTACGAAAGCAGTAAACAGCGCGGTAAATGCGTTTTACCGCACTAGTGCGATTTTCATTACAATTTTTTTAATGTCAATTATCTCCATAATTGTTATTCAGCCAGAAACATTAATTCAATAATAAAAAATAAATTGAATTGATTCTTGAGAAAAGTATTAATATTTTTTTATTTCAACAAATATGTATCAAAAATATTATCAGCCAGTAATATTTTGATACTAAAAATAAAATTATCTCGATTTTAATTAATCGATTCAGAGAGGTTGAATGTTCGCGGGAGCCTTTTCTTCATAATAACCTTAATATTGTGAATCGTGCTAATTTTGTTAAATTTTCATTTAACTGTGTTACATTGATTGATGTTATAAGAGTGATCAAGTGTTGATATTTAATGATAAATGTGAATAGTACAGCAACTAAAACTGTGTGTGATACAATAAAGGTTAGTTTTTACAACTTTTACATAAACAATTTTACCTTTAGTTAGCTTTCGTACGGTAGGTACCATTTCATTTTAATTGACCGAGCGAGCGAAGCGAGCGAAGCGTCTCTGTTTCAGCTTGGCCAAATTTGCTTTTGTATGTCCATCTGTTTGTGGATTTGTTTGTTTGTTTGTTTCACTCTACAGGTCGCGTTTCTCAACCGATTCTCGTGAAATTTTGTGAGCAGGTTCGATAAATTAAGCCGAATTTTTTTGTCGAGTCAGTTTTTGGAAATTAAAAAAAAAATACGGAGTTATGGGGGTTGCCAGCTTACAAGGTCTACCGCTGAGGCTGTTTTCCTCTACAGGTCACATTTCTTAAAATAAAATAAAATTAAGTGAAATGAAATAAAATAAAATAAAAATAAAACAAATAAACTTTAAAAAATAAATAAACAAGGGGTTGGGGATGTTTGTCGAGAAAAAAAAAATTGAGAAGATATATACAGACTCGCGAGGTCTACAGCTCACAGAGCCACTAGTTATTTATTATCTGTTTTCTCACAAGAGTAGTGTATTGAAAAACGTCGTACAACACACGGAATATACACCCTCGTGAATAGAAATCAGAAATCAGAAATATTTATTTGCCAGAATACAGTTATATACAGGTCTTATAATATACACCCTCACCCTTGTAATTTGCCACCTACGATCCTCACGACGATTAATAAAGTGCATATAAGTACGCCCAGACTGGAGATTCAATCATTTTTCTATACCAAGGCCTTTCGATTTTCTCGATCGATTTTTTCTCGTTAATATTTTTTCTCGTTAATATTTTTATTTCATTGGCATTTTCTATTACAGATTTCTTTTCAACAGTTTTAGTCTTGATTGCTTTCTTTTGTTTATTCTTCGTTAATTTATTCGGTTTATTTTTCTTTTTTAGCTCTTTTTTGAACTTTCCAATAGCTTGTCTTGAGTTTTTCTTTCTGAAAGGTTTACTCGGTTGATGTTTATTTTTTTGAGATACGGATTTTGACTTATTGTTTTCCTTTCGATTCATTTTGAATTTATATGTTTTATTTAATTCTGGTAACTTTTTAGCTCTTCGTTTATTTTTTGTTTTTTGTTGTTCATTTAGATGTTTTTTAGTAATTTTTCTTTGGACATTGATGGATTGGATGACATTTCTCGTATTCTTTTTTCCAAACTTTATATTTGGATGACGTTTCTCTTTTTGAGATTCTGCTATTGTCTTTTTTTGGTTTTGCTTTCGATTTATTTTGTTTTTGTAAGTTTTCTTTGCTTTTTGTAGAGATTTTTGTTTCTTATTTGGTTTTTGATTTTTATTTGCTTGTTTTTTTGTTCTTCGAACCATGTTACATCCGATTGATTTTCTTGTATTCCTCCTTATAAAAGTTTTACTCGGATTGCTCGGATTGCTATTTAATCTAACTTTATATGTTTTTCTTAATTTCTTTGGTGTGCCAGCTTTCTGTTTCATATTCGTTCTTTTTTTTTCATTTCTTTGTTTTTTTGTAATTGTTCTTTGGACCCTGTTATATTTAATGGCTATTCTTGTATTATTCTTAAATGTGATACTGGGCTTATGGCTTCGTATATTTTTTATTTCTTTAACATCGTCGACTATTTGAAGTATTTCTGGTCCATGATCTTTGGTCACTGCATCAGTTTTATTTGTGTTAAATTGAACACGCGTTTCTTTATTTTGAATACCTGAACCTGTAAATTAATATAATTGGGTAAATTGTGTAATTGGGAAAAGAGACAGTGGTGTAGTGTTTTGCTTGAACTTTTTCCACATGTAGGTAGGAATAATAATTGATCTTTTAAGTGTTACAGTAGTAGTGTTCAGGGCCAAACAGAATTGCGCAATTTGTGTATTAGCGTGACCAAAGTGGGAGACAGCCGAGTCCGCACCAAGAAAGTCTTGTCTTAGTTCTCATAGAGCACAGTTTTAATAAATATTTAACAAGTTCTAAAAACAGCGCATAGGAGTGTTTTACACTCGGGTTTTACGTCACATATACATTTTACTTTTTTTAAAGAGATACCAGTAGGAGGCTATTCAATGAAAGTGGCACTATTCGTTGGTTTGGTTTGGATATTAGCGTACATGTGACGACACAATACATAATTCATAACATTTTTTTTTTTTTTTTTATTAGTTGATGGGCTTACTCTTGACCACAATCAGGTCCGCGAGGGACGAGATGTGGTCGATGATGGAACGAGTTTGCCCAGAAGGTGCCTGTTCACTCTAGCTTTGAAAATGCTTGGGTTATAAGCACTCGGAAAAACAGAAGCAGGCAAAGAATTCCACTCCTTGGCCGTGCGCATAATAAAAGATGATTGAAAGCGCTTCGTGCGGCAAAGAGGTATGTCGACCAAGTGCGAATGGTATGCTGCAGTTCGTCTGGACTCCCGATAGTAAAAAGGTGATGGCGGAATGAGCTCATGCAGCCCATGTGCACACTCCCCGAAATACAGCCTGTAAAACACTGACAGACATGCAACCTTTCGGCGATGACGATGACTTTCGGCCAAACTGTGAAGCTTGGTTACCACTGGATTCTCATCACCGATAATTCTCTTGGCTCTGCGTTCCACCGAATCAAGTGCAGCAAGTTGATATTTTGCCGAGCCATCCCACAGGTGACTGCAGTACTCCATGCAAGATCGGACTTGCGCTTTGTATAAGCGTTGTCCCGGCGTGAAGTAATGCTTGACCTTGTTCAGAATGCCCAACTTTCTGGCTACAGTTTGTGCCAGTGACTCGATGTATTCGCCGAAGTTGAGATTGGTAGTCAGCCTCATGCCAAGGAGTTCGAGTGCATCCGTGACCGGTACAGGCGTACCCCGAAAAGTAGGAGTCAGCTGAAAAGGACTCTTTTTAGCGGTGAACAAACACGCCTGTGTTTTGGTGGCGTTAAAATTTACCAAATTGCTGTCGCCCCATTAGGAAACAAGACTTAAAGTCAAATTCGTCCGCTCTACCATTGACTCTCTTAAGGTGCATATTTCATCTGCAGTGGCCCTTGCGCTGGATAAATACCTCTCCACAACTGTACTGTCATCTGCATACCCAACAATGCCTGGTATGAGCAGGTCATTGATGTGCAACAGGAAAAGTGTTGCAGAGAGAACGGACCCCTGAGGAACACCGGCATCAATAGCCATGAGGTCAGAGGAGCTGCCATCAATGACAACTCGGATCGACCGTTCACTCAGAAAGTCAGATACCCAGTTACAAAAGCCAGCAGGAATGCCATATGAGGGAAGCTTGTTTAGCAGACTTGCGTGCCAAACCCTGTCAAATGCCTTCGAGATGTCAAGCGAGACCGCAAGCGCTTCGCCATTTTTCTCTAGGGCCTCGCCCCAGCAATGCGTGACATACACAAGTAGATCTCCAGTTGACCGTCCTCGGCGGAAGCCATATTGATGGTCACTGAGTAGATCGTTCTTCTCAAGGTAGGTCAGCAACTTGCTGTTGAGAACTCGCTCCATAACCTTGCACAGTATGGAAGTGATAGCGATTGGTCGATAATTGGCAGGGTCGGCACGATTTCCCTTTTTAGGGACATAATTATTTTAAAAATTCAAATCTTGAAATCTCAAGAAGCGACACAAGACGACGATCGCAGATTTATAGTATAGATTTAAAGTAAAATGTGGTCTTAATGACGCCACGTGCAAACACCAAGTCAATAACTAGGCGCTGCTACTAATAAAGCTGCGCTGCGCTGGGTACTATTTAGGGCGCTTAGCGTGACCTTAGCTCAATTCCAAGATACTCACCTTTTATAGAACTGTCCAAGGCACCGCTCGGACATAATAATAAGTCGAGAGAAGACCACTGACAAAGTATAGGTTTATAATTATATAAGAGGGAACAAATTGAAGCATACATTGCGTATGTTAACCATTTGTGCATTTTATATAATATCTTATTTTACCGATAGCCACAACTTCTGACACTGTGGCGGCGACTAAACTGTGGGCTGTTGTATTGGGCGAAATATTAGTTTACACCTCCACCACAGTATCGTTTGACATGATAACAACTTGTTTTAATTCTTTTGAATGTGGTATTGTGTTATCATAATACTGCAGTGGCGTATTTATAAGTTTGGCGCCCCGGGCCAATAAGTTTCGTCGCCCCATATGTAAAAAATATCCCACAAATCTAAAGTATAATGACACCAAACCTAATTTAAAACATTGACAATAGGAGGTCGGTCGTCGGTGCTATCGATGCGTCTAATCAAAAAATTCCGTACATGTTTCCAGTGACGACATACGGATCAGAGACGTGATCGCTTACATTGAGCCTCATAAAAAGGCTCAAAGTCACTTTAAAGGGCAATGGAAAGGGCTATGCTCATAGTTTCGATGCTTGGGATAGACCTTTGTCCAGCAGTGGACGTCTTTTCGTTCAGATGATGATGATTATGACGTTAACTAAGTGAATTCGACTGCGCTAAAAATCATAAATAATAAATCATATAAAAATTGACCATCAGTCTATCAGGTCAGAATGTATAATAAAATATAGGTACGTAACGATTATGAAAGGTGCCTAAACCATACTACAAGGGGCGGCTTCAGCCGCCCCTTTTAGCTTGCCGCCCCGGGACCATGGTCCCACTTGTCCATATAGTAAATACGCCTCTGCTGCATTCAAAGAAAGATAAAGAAAAGAATGCAACATTGTGGCAGCACTGCTTGATCGCCGCTTGAACGTCTAACTTATCGGCAACCATAACAGCCTAGCTAACACACAACACTCCTAGGTATCTTGTTTCTATACATTAGGTAGAAACAATCGAATATAGGTAGAACAAGGTCAATGTTTACATAGAGACCGAGTCTATTGAAGAATGGCGCATTGGCTGATAATGAAACTCTGTGGGACTGATCTCTGTGGGAGATAGTTGAAATTAAATACTTGATGCAGTTCAAAACGTGCAAAGACTCCTTAGTGAAACAAGGTTCTTAGCAAACTGGAGCACGAACTCTTTGCGACTCTTGAAACTAGTCGTCAATTACCTGATTAGAAGCAAATCTATCATTCACCCATAAAATTACCATCTGGAGGCAACATGTCAGAATGTCACTCAATCTGCTGGAACGCGCCAAGAAAACTTCTAGATCTTTTATGGTAAGTACGTAAATATAATCTGATTTTTCCCACCATTACTGAATGACTCATGTTTTTTTTTTCTAGTGCCTTGTTTTAAAACTTAATGATAATATTTTCGTTTAGTACGAATTTTAATTAATTATATCTTTTTGCTCAGCGGTTTTCTGATATATTGAATATACTTTGCCTATATTTAGGTTTTTTAGGGTTCCGTAGTCAGAAAGGAACCCTCATAGTTTCGCCATATCCGTTTGTCTGTCCGTCCGCGGCTTAGCTCAGAGACTCTTAGTACTAAAAGACTGTATACATATTAATCATGCTGACAAAGCTGAAGAATAAAATCTTTAAAGAAATATTTTTAGGGTTTCTATTTTTAGGTGTTCCAACACGTGAAGTGGGGGTTCTTTTTTTTATTCACGTGGATAGGTCTTTTAAAAAACCATTTTTCGATGCTAGTGTACGTTTCAGAAATATTTATGCTTTGTTAGAGTCAAGTGTCCCGTCCCCCCCCCCTACCAACGAAACCGTAAATATGATGAATTTAAAAGATCAAGTAACAAAAACAACCACAAGTAAGCTTTACAGGTTATCGAATATTAGACCAACTTATAAAATGTACTTGTACAAGTAAGAAATTCGGTACAAATATCATAGAAAAATATTTTGACTTTGCGTGGCCCGACACGTGCTTGGCCGGTTATTAATGTTGTAATTTGGATGCAGTAGTTTTTACCGTGTTCACAGCAGCAGTGTCTGCGCAGCTGCTGCTCTTTGCGTTGCTGCCGCACCGACTTTTCGCAGCTGGGGCAGGATATTTAAACCACCTGATATTTGAATTACGATTTCCAATACCCACCCCTAAAAATAGCCGGCAAGTGCAAATGGCAGACAGTGAGTTGTAATTACTACGTAATAATAGTTCAATGATGCCAGAACAATTTGGGGCGTTTTAAAAATAAAATCATATTTATCACCAAAAATTTTGCCGAAACAATGATTTTTTATGATTTTTATTTTAACCATTAATTTTATAGACGAAAACAATATTTAAAGTGGTATAATATTTTTTTGGTTCCTTGAATATATTGTGTTGCAGTTTTTATTGATTTTAAGGTGCTGTTAAATACATCCCAATTACCTTACTGATGTCGATTCGGACAGTGCAGCATAAAAGTGCATAAGGTAATGCGGGAGGGAGACGGTGCTTGTTTTGACTGCAGACTGGATTCTTTTGGAACTTGCTGATTGTTTGAGCATCTCTGGTTATTTCAAGCAAGAAATACTTCGATGATCGATTTTAATGAGTTTAAAAACAAAAAACATCAAGTACCGATTTTTAAGAGACATAAAAATAAATTATGATATTTAGAAAACGTTTTGTTGTTGTTAGGCCAGTCAAAATCGACATCAAACATCGCAAACGCGCATGTATCTACGATTTTTTTATATATTGTTAGGTTTCTTGAGAGTAGTTTACACCCAACTTTGCAACCCTGAAAACCCTGTGCTACCCCCAGTTTCAGTTTTTTTTTAAAACTACCCTAAGGAAGTGTTTTTCAAGTATGTTTGCCGTATAATTTAATAAAGCTAACTAGATTTTCTAAAATTTGAGTTTAACCCCAGCACTCTAGGTCCATTAGTTGCAGAGATACAGCTTGTCAAAGGTAAACTTTTTTTAAAAAACAAGTGTATATTTTGTGTTTGGGTCCTATTCAAAGACACGTACTGGCTAAACTAATGGTCCTGGAACTGCTTCAATTGTTTATCTGATTTTTTTTGTGACGTAGACTCTTTGGAATATAGTTAGGGGATCAACATCAACTCTCTTGATGAACACTTTCACAGATGTGGTGACTGATGCCAAGGACTTCACCTTGTCCTGGGTCAGCGTTTTTCGCGGTTTTCGAGGTTTTTGGGTAGCACAGGGTTTTCCGGGTTGCAAACTTGGGTGTTAACTACTCTCAAGGGACATAACAACATATAAAAAAATCATAGTTACATGCGCGCGTTTGTCCTTTTTTGTGTTGATATTGACTGGCCATGTTTATAGTTTAGTAAAACATTTGCAAGCTTCGACTTAGGCTCAATCAGCTGTGATGGCAATACACTAAAATTAGGTTGAAGAGTGTCTCTTGACGCAGACATCCTCAACAGTAGCATGGACACGAAACATTGCATTACGTTTAAATGATCTTCATCATGAACTGATGCAGCAACTAAGCTTAATTTTTTATTGGGCAACATAAACTCAATATTTTAAAATTAAATGTTATAGTAAAAAAAAAAGATAAAATTGATTTCAATAAAAACTTAGGTGGTATTTTAAAATATCAATTTAAATTATTAAAAACACACGGAAAAATAAAAATGATCTTAAACGTGGTCAGTAAGTTTACATTTTGTATAAGTGCGCTTCTAGTAAGCATTAAGATAACGTAAGGTCACCTCACATCGCATTATAATTATTTTGCTGCTTCCTACTTGTTGCGATGTTTAAGTGACTCTGTGAGATAAAAAATAAAATGTCTATTTTCACATAGTGGCCCCGATTCACACTGTCACGCTCTAATCCTTAATTTAAGTTAGTCTGTCCTTTTTACCTTTTAAAGATTGAAAAGGGATAGGAGATGGCAATTCTAATATTAGAGCTGTCAAACATCGAATTTGAACCTTATGGCCGTGTCGATTGCACAATTTTAGAGAGCACTTAAAACATGCGACTAAAAAATCTCTTAAACTGACAGCTGATATTAATTTGAACGAATGATAAGGGCATAGCTCTATGCCCTTATTTTAGGTTATCATTCGTTCAAATTAATATCATTCGTTCATCACCTCTCTTTCATTGGTCATAAAAACGAAAAGGATAGCTGGATTTTAAAATTAGAATTAAAGCATGACATCCCGAATCGAGGCCAGTGTCTGGCCAAGATGCAAATGATCTTTATTTTTTTATCATAATATCTTAAAGCTAACTAGAACTCACATTTTACGTACAACTTACATTTTAAGGATACCGTAACCGTGCCTACTCGTACATTCGATTAAAAAATACGTATCTCCTTGTGTCTATCTATTTGTCCGTCAGTCGCAACTTATTTTGTTCGACTCTACTGGACAAAAAATTGGAATAACTAAAGTGAGCGGCGTAGGGGGCTGTAATGACACGACGAATGTTGGTGATTAACTGAACATTTATTGAATAAAATACATAGGTATTTATAGTAAACTCGAAATGGTCTTTGAACCTTAGAGTTAACCGTGACATTTACTATATCTAATAAATTTAATAGATCATATTACAATATTGAATTTAATACTCTTATTACATTGTTATTATAAACAACTTAATTAGGTTACTACATATATGGTGATCGTTTTGTAATTTGATATTCAATGTTTATTTTATTAAAAATACAATATCTTTTTCCTTTGTTATTCTGCAATTACGTCATACACTACATAACATAGTAAACACGAAAAAGAAATAATAAGGTAGGTACTTACCTAAATTAATTTATTCAGATTTTAAAGGCAAATTAGGAAAAGAAATTGAGAGAATCATCCATCATTTCACCATCAAATAAAAGGGCTTGTAATGAGATATTTTTTTTGTTATCATTTGAAATGTATCACTTCACTAATATTATAAATGTGAAAATATATTTGAATGTTTAAATGAAATTTGGACTGGAGATAAATCTTACATAACGCGAGCGTAGCCGCGGGCGGCGGACCGCTTATTAAAAATATATTCGAAAATCGAACACCCTGTAACTCATGAAAAACTCTGGTATAGTGGTAAGTAACGAGAGTTCGGCTGGCACTTGACTTTATAACACACGGATAAACATGAGAACATATTTTTTCTGAATATCTATAATAATATGCCTTAGATATATCTAATATAGTTTAGTAAGTAAGTCCTAGATAGGTAAAATAGTGTAACGCTTTGTATCTAATGGCCTGCTACCGTATTCGTAATTGTTGCCGATATAGATGATCATTGTCTCCGGGGGTAACGCGTATATTTCGGTATAAAATCAAGTCTTCAAATTGCGAATAGAAAAGAGACAAAAATCAAGCTCTAGCTAGATTTACCTACATTTTCATAATTCTAGAGAGAAGAACATCTAAGTAGCACCTGCATACATGCAGCGAGTGCAATGCAAGTAGTAAAGTAAAGCTGTCAATGCAAAAGGTAGATACTTGGTTGTTAGGTAGGTACTGAACTAGCTGAAAAATGGATTTGGCGAATTAGATAATCTACGTCAAATTCTTGCTTACTTATATTTTTAGTTCAATAGCAAATTAATTCTTCGTTTGAGAAGACACCCTGGCATATTGATGTCAATTTACCATTCAAAAATAATGCAAATAAAAAAAAATTGTGTTTTTTTTTTAAATAAGTGATTATTTTCTTCCTGAAAGGAATCACTACCTAGCAAAACGGCCGATATACCCTGTTCTTCTGACCTGTTTTCTGTGTGTTTCTTGTTTGCAGTATATTCAATTCTAAGATTTACGTCTGCCGTAGTTTATGTCCAGAGCCAGCAGAGCAGAAGACGGCCTCTGGTGTCTAGACAGGCAGGCATTGGGATGTGCGCGCTCACGTTTCGACCGAACCTGCTAAGTGCACGTCTGGACGGCCGCTTGTGTGGAAGACATAGTGTTGCTGGAAGTGATAGCCGTTCTAATCCTTTAATGTCTTTGGATAATGCTATTAAAAATTACCTAGGCCTATCAGATTGAAATTGCAGCTGTTATAATCTTATTGTAAGGAAACAAAAAAAAAACAAGCAGGTTAAACGATTGGGATTTTCGTTTCATTATAATTTTCTGCACTTGCAAACTGAGAGAATAACTCCAAATATTGCAAAAATTGCTATAAAAACTGTGTTGAAAGATGGTTAAAAACAATGACTAAAGAAAATTTTATGGTAGGTAAATAATTACGGGAAGCATAAAAAACTAGACTTTTGAAACTAGATAAAGAAATAAAATAACTCTTCGTTGTATCTTTGCGCTATAAAGTGGTCACGCTTCATCATGACCACATAATTCATGGGTTTAAATTGGAAAAAGTGGTCGTAAATAACCCACCAACGATCCAAGACTGTCATTCAG
This sequence comes from Carpatolechia fugitivella, assembly GCA_951230895.1. Lineage (NCBI taxonomy): Eukaryota > Metazoa > Arthropoda > Insecta > Lepidoptera > Gelechiidae > Carpatolechia > Carpatolechia fugitivella. The sequence goes on from OX579664.1 coordinate 5,755,685, forward strand.
TTTTTTGTTTGTAGACATCAATTTGTTCGACTCGGTGCACACGACAATTGCTGTTTGTTTCCCAAAGCCAGATAGATACAGGTTTTTTGTCGTCTACGTCTAAACTCTTTAAAATTATTGTGGCTTTTCTTCTTCTTTATTCGTATTTACTTACCTATTATATACATAAATTATACTTTAATAAAGTTCATGATTTTGTTTATTAAAGAACATGTTTCTGCTTTATTTATTTATTTATTGTTATAGGATTACCGACGAATGATGCACCTTTACAAATAATATTAGTACAAAAGTGTTAGATGCTCATTCAGTTATAGGTAATCACAGCATACACAGATATCTATATAATTCTAAGTGGTTACTACTTACAACATTAGTTCTTAGTCGCAAATTAAGAGAAAATTATAATTAAAAAGTATGAGTTTATATATTATCCTATTAATAAGCAAACATATTGTGCCTCAGTACTAAATAAAATATATCTATATTTCAGTATAACACTATTGAGATCAAAATTATATTTGTGTGTGTATTTGTGGTTGTTCTTTCATTGTCATGTACTGCATATTTCTTCAAATAAAGAAAAATAGGAATGACACATCCAGTAACGACCATGTGAACTTCTCTAGCATCCATTTCAAGATTCTCAAATGACTGAATTGTAGGTAGGCTACGGCCTACGTCAGATAGGCCTAGACAGAACGCAAACAAAGCGCCTTGGTTTATGCCTAGCTATATACTTCCAGATTGTACCGTCTGGCTATGATGTATGACAAATTGCCGAGAACCATCTCTGTCTAGACTGGAAGTAATTATGTTGCTAGCTAAGCTTCGTACCTATTAGTTGAATGCCGTGTATACTAAATCATTAACTATATAACTTGGCTTTATTTACACCGACTAGGTACTTTATTTCACGAAGTGTGCTTAGACTCCCTAAATTCCTCCATTTGCATCTCACAGTTTTAAATTCTTTTTCCTTTTTTCAGTGTAGCGCAGCTAATGCACCAGGCCAACAGGTGGGGGAAGTCAAGGTCGCACGCGCAGACGGCGACGGTGCAACAACTGCCAAACTGCAGGCGACGCGACCTTCACATTCGTTATTGCATTGTACCATCTGCTGGTTGCATAGAACCCAACTCGCCTCCTAAATCAAATTGTCGGTAGAGCTTTTTCTAATTTTGCATCCACTGCGGGAGTTGTAAGCTTGCAGCAGATAATATTGAATCTGGCCGATGTAATGTATTGTTAACTGCACGAGTGAAATTTTCGTACTAAGGCACATACGAGTAATAGCGCGGCGGCGCGGCGGCGGCCCGTGGGGACTGGAGAGTGTTTTCAAGGACAAACCGCAGATATGTTCCCGAGGGATGCATATGACTGGCTTGTCAAGGACACCTGTTGAACGTTGGGCAAAGAATACAATTGTTATCAAAATAAAACATATTGAAACTAGTAATATCTGCGGTATGTTCCCTAGAGTCTGCAGTTTTAGCGTAATCTGAAACATTATATCACTCAACTCCTCATTCATAGTATTTATTTATTTTATTTACTCTGTTGGATCTCTAAGTCCTTTGGTTTCGGCATTATCTGGAACTTAAAAACACCTGTGAAGGCAATTGAGATACTACTTTTTGAACAACGTATTAAGCCTAAAACTCGACCACCTATCTCTATCTTGAACCATTTTATGAGACTTTTCCATTATCTTTTTATCTAAAATTTGAACCATCTCGTCTTCCGGCGACCTCTATGACTTGCGGAATCGTCTGTATTTCGACTGTTTGGACAGACAAGGGCAACACGGGCAGGGGTCACGCACGCCCTTCCTGAAACTGTTACTTTTCTGCTAAATTTACCGACACTATTTAATCTTTGTTCGGCTATTTCGAAAGCAGTAAAGTTTTTCTAATCTATCGGAAGTTTGCCGATGACGTCATGATGATAAACATCCCGTGTCGTGAATGGGTCTGGAACTGGAATGAATTGGGTTTTTTCTTTGATGTGTGAAGATAGCTTTTGAAATTAAATATTCATGAATGAAGAAGGCGCCTACTAAGACGTTATAAATACTTTTGCAGAGTTTTTAAATAACATTTGTAAAATTTCCGTCTCGATGATCAATGATTTGATATTTTTTTCTGAAGTGGACGTATGTGGAGGAGAAGTTCCATCAAGACATCAGTTCATGTTGAGCTAAGAAAATTGAACGTAAATGGAAAGTTTCGTGTCCGTGGTACTAACCATTGAAAACTTCTTTATGAGGAGGCCATTCTGGCTGCACCATCAGGTCTTTTTTATTTATCATTTAAGTGTGTTGTTACTAGAGCTGAATGTAACTCTGCAAAATTCAAAAATTGAGAGGGAATGTTTAAAAATTCAGTTGCAAGATTTGACCCAAATTAAAAAACATTGCAAGTGAAATAAAAACTTGTAAAAAAATTGCTGTTAGTGTTATAAACTATTTTCATTGGTAAATAAAATAAACGAAAAGATTGTGTTTCGGGGAATTTCCTAAACATCAGCCAGTTGGTGGTTAGTTTTTGGAGAGAGGGATGCGGGGTGCGGGTGCACAGGAAGCGGCTCAGACAGCGCGCCGGCCGCAGCCGCATAGCTAATGCGCGGCGCCACCTGCCGCTACCCGCCGCTGCCGCCCGCGCACGCCGCCGCCGCCGGACCGAGGTCACCCCGACCTTTCACTGCCATTTCACTCACGCTGCACCTGGACCACACTTGCTGAAAAATTCATGAAATTTCCATCTAACTCTATGAAGGGAACCTCAGTCAAATACCTCTGGAACAGCATGTGAATATTAATTTCTATCAAGTATCAATTAATCAATCACACAATGTATTTTTTACAATATCAGAGCTTCGCAACTTTCGCGTCTTGCCTTCTTAACGCTGATTTGACATCTTGGTCCCAATTTTTTTTTGTTTTCGTTTGTGATTTGGTCAAGCAAGATTTCTTCAAGCTTCTATTACATTGTTAGTGATTGTGTCATTACGTTTTGGTGCTTTATAATGTTTCTTTTCGATTCCACTGGTATCCGAGTGAAGTATTTTCAGGCAGTTGATAATGGCCCCGATTCGGGAAGTCATGCTCTAATTCTATTGTTAAAATCCAGCTATCCTTTTCGTTTTTATGCCCAATCAAAGAGAGGTGATGAATTCAGATGAACGAATTATAACCTAAATAAGGGCATAGCTGTCAGAGAGATTTTTCGCATGTATTAAGTGCTCTCTAAAATTGTGCAATCGACACGGCCATAGATTCAAATTCTATGTTTAACAGCTCTAATATTAGGATGGCCATTTCCTGTCCCTTTTCCATCATTAAAAGGTGAAAAGGACGGACGAACTAAAATTAAGGATTAGAGCGTGCCAGTGAGAATTAGCCTCAAATCCGTAAAGGAAAGTTTAGGCAGTATAGAGTTGGCTAAACCAGTACCACAAGGAAAACTGCCCGAATACCGTACATATAACTTCTATAGATATAGGAAAATTATTTACATCCGTGTTGGAAATTTCACGTAAAATGTTGGATTGTAAAAGTAGGTGTCGTTAAGATAAAGTTTCGCGATATTAGTATATCGTATATCGACTAGTGTCTTAGAAGAATTGTGATGAGGCATCTCTACAGAGCAAAAATGTGTGATAAATAGTCTTTAGAATTTCCGGTATAAAGAACTTACTGAATCACCACTGCTTGTGATCTTCTAAGCACCTTTTGTCAGAACTAATAAAACGAGTCTAAAGCAGGAAATTTTGCCAAATTCTCAGCATTCTTGGTTGACACGATCAAACGCCGCCGCTACCGCCGGCGCGTCCCGAAGTGATAACTTTTGTAGTGACTAATTTTATTTCTGAAGAGTGTGTCTTGGCCATTATTAAGAAAAAAGATGGAAATCTGAGTCAAGACGTAATTGAGAAATGACAAGAAAGATTTAGGAATATTTAGGAAACCGCACTTCTGGTGAAGTCAAGGGTGATATTATCTTTTAGTTAGTTGTAAGGTCGATAAGAGACACAGACCCTGGTGCCAGACAGGCTCACGTAACGTCAATTTTCCGTAGAAGATCTGAAACATTTTACTTTCCGGATAAATCAGGTGATTCATCCTGCAACCTAACCTAACTGGCGATAGCCTCACAAAGTAATTTTTATCTGACCACATTGCCTACGATCTAAACCCAGAATATCAAAAATCCTACGCTCTACCGTTCAGCTACAAAAATTGTTAGAGGTGAAAAATAAACATTATGACGTTAGTTTCACCGGTAATTATCATGGATACTTTATTGATCGTTAATGCACGTCAGACCATTATATGGCGGTTTATCACCGGATAGCAAATCCTGCTAAATCTACTCGGGCAGGCGAATCAATTGTCAATGCCCGTCAAATGGAATAACTCCATTATTTATTTGTAAAGCATCTGAAGGGCGTATCAACCGGCAGACAAATTAAATAAATGTTGTCGATCCACGTTCTTTGGTTATAAACACCGATGTTTACGATTGTCTGCGTTCAGATAACAAGTTTGGTTTGATCCAGACCACGAGTTTATATTTAGCCTGTTGTGTGGATTGGGCATTTCGCTTGAATACAGTCTGTAAGACCCCAAGTATTAAAGTTATACTTTCAAGTATACATTTTGGAACTCGTATTAGACTCGCAGTAGTATATGAATTCCGAAACGAAATCATCCAGCAGAGGACCAAGGTGGTTGATATCGTCCAGAAGTGTAGCAAGCTCAAGTGGCAGTGGGCTGGTCACGCCTGTCGCAGAACCGACGAGCGTTAGAGCAGACGGGTTCTCGAATGGAAACCACGTCTCGGGAAACGTAGTATGGGACGCCCCCCTGCCAGGTGGACTGATGACCTGAGGAAGGTCGCTGGTGGCTGGATGAGGAATCCCCTTGGGGAGGCCTACGTCCAGCAGTGGACTGCAATAGGCTGATTGATTGATTGATTGAATATATGAAATACTTTCAGACTCAATCAAATGTATTGTAGAAAATAATAGTTAAAAACACATAATGTAGTGAACAAGTGTTCACTATAGTATTCAAGTCCTACATTATGTGTTTTTAACTATTATTTTCTACAATACATTTGATTGAGTCTGAGTCAAGAAATGCTTAAGGTCTATTATTTTTCTTTATTTCTTGTTCGTGGTTAGATCGATCTAAAGAAGCTAAGGTAAATAGGTTGAAGAGGAAACTACGCTTCACATTTTCTGCGATTCCGACGCCCTTGTCAATAGTAGAAGCCGGGCGCTGGAGGACTGAAACTGATCATCCAGGAAACCCAGACTGTAAGCCCCGTGTCAACCGACTGCTCTTCAAGTCCATCAGTTCGGAGTAGGCTATTCAAAATTATTAAGGATTAACTACACAGAACATTGCCTGCAATATAATATCCATCTTCCTTACAAATATAGTCATAGAGTTTACACGAAATTAAAATAATAATAAACTGGTTAGATAGTACAGTTTTACCGACTCCACCCATTAAAGTGACTTAAATGAACTTATGTGTACAAACAAACATCAATTTCCTTTTTAAAAGTAGATGCTGGTTGAAATGACGGGACGCAGACGCAGACGTCGCGTGTGCAGGACCGTAAGCCCGTATTTATTTTACCAGTACTGTGCCTGCCTAGATTATACTAATGACGGCTAATCCTGTGCCTAGCTGCTGGAAGTCTAGACTGCATCGCGCATAAGACCAATAGTGGTCACGCAGTGCATTATGAGGAAAAAGGCTTTAAACCTGATGAATGACATTTTTTGTATTTCTAGTAAGCTATGAATCGCTAACAGAACAGAATCACGGATCTTGTTGACCTGAGGTCAACAGCCAAAACTTATGAAATTCTAAAAACTAGACTATGACTGACCAAAGAATTCTCGTTATGGGCTGAGTTCATGAAATAAAAAATATCACCATAATATCACCTAACCGCAGAATAAATTCGGTAATTAAATATTGTGATGATTTAAAACATACTATGTAGGCGGAATAGGATATTGGCTAATAATGACAAAAGAGCAGTTTTGTGTTAATCAAGCTAATAAATTAGTCTCAAAATAGACAACGATTTTTTTTATAGTTTCATGTGTGAGCCCGCTCCAAAAATATTGCAAAGTCTGAATCTCCAAACTTAGGTTTTTTTCATTGTATGGGTTATAAGGTCATGAACCGACCTGTCAAACCTGATGTCCCTGAACCCGGTGTTAGTGTTATAAGCAAGCCATCAAAGGCCACAAATCGTTACACATGGATTACGTAACAACTTCTTTCATATAGCACTCAGGTCCCACGACTTGCCTTCTGAAGCACGGAATTATCTTTTTCTTCGGATAATTAAAAAATTCAGCTAATTTTTAAAGCGATTTGGTATTTTATTTATACGAACGTATAAGAATACCCATTACAACACACTACCATATATTTAATTGGTATCATTGTACTGACACTCATTACAGGCCATTCGCCATCTCCATCCTCTCCCACGTCTGCATCAGGAATCCTAGAAACGAATGCAAAACATACAATTTGCATTTCCTCCGACATTGCACTTACTCTGAAGGCAATTACTTTATTTTCTTTATTAGTTGTGAAAATTACATGCATCGTATCTACCTTACGTGTTCGCCGGTGTACCTAGTGTTGTACAGACGCATGGAATATATATAATATTATTACCCACCAGAGACAGTTATGATAACGCATTTTGAAGTCTTATAAACGATCTTCATATCAGTCAGTACCCGTATCAGCACTTGGAAAGCTGCTAGATTAACAAAACCGCAAGAGTCTACACAGAAGTCATAATGTTACCAATATAAATATGCTATTATCTGGTGGTCTTTCAAAATTTGACGTGTTCTTTTCTTTTAACAATTTAAATTTTGTGCCTGTTTACTTAGTTTTTTATTTTCAATGGATCGTTTGTGATATTATCCTAATCACAGCGCAAATGCTCGACATCCGTTATGCACTTCATTTGTACATGGCATGGCATGCATTACCTATTTCTGCGAATACTCGTGGAAAACGTGTGAATAGCAAGTAATGACAAGTGGAGCTCTGTATCTCATATAATTAGTGCAACTATTGCATTTTACTATAATAGACGGGTTTGGCGTTAGCAAATTATCAGTTTCCTCAATTGAGAGGATTACAAACCTACACGACCACACGATTCGCAGAAACTCGCGGCTGAGACGTGGTTAAGTACTTAGTTCGCTAGACTATTACATTAAGTATTTAATTTTAACCACACTGAAACTACTAGCTAAAATTGTTTTACCATAAACGTAGTATTTACTCAAGTTATTTTGTCGGTAAATGGCGCACATGTATAACATGTGAAGAATTCATAGTGGTTGCAGAAAAAAATGTCTCATAGGACCTTAGGATAAGCGTAGGCTATTTCTAAGCGCAAGTCTTTATGATTTTGATACCGCTCTACCAACTTGTTCTGCCTTTTATTTATAACAAGCATGTAAATTGCAAATTATTTCGCTACGTCATAATTTTTGTAAATGAAACGCAAAATAAACATTAACATCTCATGTTTAATTCAATGCATTAGTGCACCATTATAACTGTACAATAAGGTTTTAATTTACAATTAAAGTTACATTACTTGTAAGTGAAATACATATTTAAATTATTTTTAGCGACGAACGGCCAGCTTGTACAATAAATTACTTACGTATTTAAAACACGGTTAGTAAATTTATTTTAAACGGAAGTAAATTTAACTAGCAAAAATTACAGGCATGTAGTCGAATGGTAAATAATTTACTGTTTAATAACATGCAAAAACAACTATGATCCATGATCTATTACAGTCGACACAACACCGCCTTCAGTCTACTGTAAATCAGCTTAAGTTCATTACATTACTACATTACTTTAAAATATTTCTCACCATATCACTCACTACACTCGTACAGCGCTATGTTATCGAATACATTTCTATGCTTAATAAATTAAAATAATAATATATTTTCCTCGCAAGGTTTGCCCAAATGTATTTATTGTCAATTAAATAATATTGGATGTTACTTTTGCAAACATGATAAAATTATCAAGATACAAATTAAAGGAAATTACGAATAAATTTCGATCAACCAATAAAAGTATAAAAAGTCGTCAAAACGAAGCCAAAATTAAACTTTTCAATGGCATTAGTCGTCTACTTCTTCTTCCGCGTCCTGAAAGGCTCTGGCCGGAGCTTTTAGCAGCTTGGACCTGGTGGCTAGCCGCAAGGTGGCCGGGCCTAGAGTGTTGCGGACCTTGGGCAGAGGCACCAGCGGCGGCGCCGCCGCGGAGCCGGGGGCGCCCAAACCCACCTTACCCTCATTGCCCACGAGAGGTATCTGAAACAATACATGGTTTTGTATTAGGTTTCGTGTTAGCTAAATAACGCAAAACCCTTCGGCTAGCTCTGCCATGAAACTAAAAAAAAATTGTTTCAAAACCTTTTTGAATGCCGAATTATTTAATTATTATTTTCATGCAGCGTTTTTTTAAGATTTTGGAAAATTTCAAAATCAAAACTTGTTTTATTTCGTGAGCTCATTATTCCGAGAGGTTTTGCGTTATTTACACGTTGAAGGTAGGATTTGTTTGTGCGGGAAACTGTAGTATGCGACCTGCGCAGGACCAGACTATGTGGAAATCTAATGATGAGGCTTTTGTCCTTTGAGATGATGATCAAGTGTGCAAGACAGCTGGATTACTCAGAAAGTAAAATGATTAATTCTTTAGATGCTAGAACAAAATGAGAAAGTTAAAAAACTTACTAAAAATTTAGATCTACTTCCAGGTTTGATAGATGGATGAGCCTTTTCACTATCACAAACAAATTAGAAGATATTAAAATTATAACCTAGTCATTTGAAATACTATAATGTAATGTAAGATGGGCCCATGGGGCCCTGAAGCTAAAAAGTTTATAGCAGATTTTTCGTCGCGTCTCAGCAAGACTACTGGCGATCGCAGAGCTGGCAGCTTCCTCGCCCAGCGTATCAGCCTGAACATCCAAAGAGGAAATGCTGCCAGTATGCTGGGGTAGTAGACATAGTTGTCTCGTGAGGACGCGCTCGAGGATCTGCTTCTTTTTAATTACTGTTTTGACTGTTATAATATAACTGTATGTAATTTGTGTGTAATGATAATAATAAAGTGTAAAAAATAAATATAAAAACTAAAAAAAAAATACTATAATGTAATAGTGGCAGCAAATATATTCTACCTTATATTATAATTTTCCACAATAGTCAATGAACTCTTGCATTTATATCCTATTTCAAATCAATCAACCGTCTAGAAATGGTTGCGGGCGATTCAAAAATTACGCCTTCGTAGAAAAAAGACGACTGGCTGCCCACAGCCACTAGACCAGAAACGATGGACTGGCATCAATTACATTTTACGACAGACAGACCAACTATGTTATTAGACATAGCCTACTAAGTATGCATAGAATTGTAAAAAGCCCAACGGATATGTTAAAAGTAGGAGCATTCGATTGTATAACAATTGATGGAGAAAGCTTTATACATCTTAATAGTTTATAGGAGTACTATGACTCATTAACTCGTGATATCATAAACTGGACCGCAAAAGAAAATAATGTTGTCCAGACCAACAATTAATTTTTTTTAAATTAAAATTTTTTTAAAAACAGCGCTTTTAATATGAAAAATATTAATAAATGAAATACGTTTATCTGGTATCAGAAATAACTTAGACACTTGTAAAATTATAGTACAGGAGTAAAATGAAATAGAATTACGTATAGGTTCGAATACAATAGGGTATCGGACTGTTCCTAAATTTACCATAAATTACGAATTATTTTTAAAATATGGATTAGTAGCAGACGATTCGCGAAGAAAAAAACAGAATCGGTTGAAAAATTAATTTACAGTGATTTTTTAAAGTTTCAATATGTCTGTCTCTTTCAAAAACGATTTTTTGTATGCAGAATATATGGCGTTACTAGCAAGTGAGTCATAAGTGGGTATGTGCCACTATGTCTAATCTTGAATTTGAAACCTTTATAACTCGGTCAATTTTAAAGATAGAGCAAAAATAATTTTAGTGTTCGATAGCAGAAACTAAAAAGTTAAGATTTATAAAATAAAAAAAAGTAATCCGACCTCCTATTCACAGAGGTCCCCAAACTAGGCGAGGCCTGTATCTTGGGAAACCTAAAAAGACTTTCAGGCATTTATGCCTGATTTGTCTACATGTTCTTCATCTTAAAACAAAGAAACCTTATTGAATGCAAACACAAACAAAGTGCAAACACAAACAAAGTGCAAACACCGACCTCTACAGACTAGCTAGAATCTATCTAGAATCTAGGTCTGTCCATCTAGCTGCTAGATGGATAAACCCACCTGTCAAGCGGTGGAGCTTAATTTCCGGATGTTGCCCATATATCCTCAGTCTGAGACAGTTTATGACTCTTATAACGATAGACGGCGTCAGACGCAATGTAATAGTTGATTGTCTAGCGGGTGAACATCCTAGACGGCCGGAAGACCAGATTTCCTGTGAATGTTGTTGTTGTTACCCATAGCCATACCCGGTGCGACGACGTCTGCGCACCTACTCGCTAAGGGAAGGCAAGGTCTGACTTTGTGTTTGTAAGTAAAAAGTATGGGAGATTATAATAGAAAACTTAATTACTATTTTAGTTCTAAAGTTACTATGACACTTTTGAGGTTTAAGAATAAACATATAATTTGGATCTCAGTTTAGTTTGTAAAGTTGTCTTAAAATAACCTTCTGCGTATGTTTGTTGATATTTTATAAACATGATTTTTTTTGTATGATTAGTAGCTGAATAACAATCAGGGTAGCAGGATACTAGGAAAACAACATCTTTAAAATTTAAGAGGCATCGACACGACAGAACCAGAAGAAGTAAAATACGAAAAATATATACATATATAGGTATAAGAAAATAATAAAATAAAATTGAGAACACATTTCAGGTCACCGTGTGCAAAGCCAGAGGCTTCACTTAGTATTGGGCTGTGGGGCGACGACATGGCTCAAAACAACTCCATACATGGAGTGTTCAATGCCGCTCAGATGGCTAGACCGTTTTTTATCGTACGTGCTCCTAGTAACAATTTCGCGATGAACAATGCGACAGGAACTATGTTGCTAGTCAACTTAGTCTTAAATCTAGAATGATCATTAATATTGTATACAGTACGGTGCGAATCGTAGCACAACCATGTAACACTTTTTGTCAAAATTGACTAAATCAGAAAGGTCACACAAGTTGAAGAATCATAAAGAAACAAAATGAGGTGGCATATGTTTTACAAGCTTTTACAAGGCACAGTTACTGTTGGACAACAATCTTAATATGGGCATTACGGACAATTACAGCGAGACGCGGTCGTAGGACGATGCAGTTTAGATACGAGATGAGAGCGCTGAGAGGCGGGCACGTCCTCAAGTGCCGAAGTTTTATGATGATATTTTTTTATTTTTTTTAGTAATTTAAGAGGTACAGGGAATTCTGTACAAACAACAAAAATATAACACCTATGTTTTGAGATTCGATTGGGAATGTTACATATTAGATATTCACGAATAAAAAATATATTTTAGCTTCAGTTTCTTTCTTTTCTTGGTATACATACAGCAGGCGCATTCTTCACATTAAATTACAGGCAAAATATGTTTTTTTTTCCATACATAGGTGAGTCGAAGTGATTGCCATGGTCGAAAACGGTTGGAGAGCTGATCATCGTCATCATAATGTAGGTTCCGATTTTCAAGCATGTATCTCCGCTTGCAACAACTCGTTGACTCAGAGATCCACACTTTAGATTTGCTTTAGATACGGCTCGAGTACGCGGGGCAATTTAAATTAGACATGTGTGGGAATACTTCAGTGCAGCTGATGATATCTCAGTCGTCTGTCATCGGCGTCTTGGCAGCCTTGAGATAGTCATCTCAGCCAGCCGAGGGCTTGATGACTCTAGCTGATAGCTTGATTTAAGGAAATCTGGGATTATTTATGTAAACATCGTGACACTTGTCGGACAAAAGAGGTAGATAGGTCATAGCATCTTACAGTGACTACCTATAATGATCATGCAAAAAGTTTGTTTAGTTTATTTAAAGTTATTAAAAGATAATATAAAGAACAGCTGTTCACCAGAATATTGATCGGGATCACTACCTGTAATCTGCTATTTGTAAGCAGATCGCAGTTTGAACCTACGCCCGCCCCGACTCTTTATGATAAGAACAAGAGCGTAACATTTATGTACAATAATCGTAAAATCTTTATTGTGTACACAATCATTAAGATCGAGTACAGACCTTTGATGAAACGAGGATTATTCGCAATGGATTCCAAGTATTCTAAAATTATTCATGTCTGGAATAGTTAGCTAGAATTACTATGCAAGGCTAGCCAAGTGTTGCGAAATTACAAACAGATCACTCAAAGACTGCACTCGGTAATATGTGCATAAATCATGTATGAAGAGATGCGCAGACGCACTTCACAAATGACGTCGCCGAGTAGGGAAATGTTGCGCAATGCTCGACGGGCCTCATTAAGTCTCCTATACAAATATTACTCCGATTAGCAGAAATTATAACTAGCATTTGATAAAAGGTGGTGGGGCTTCAAAATAGACAGACATGGGCAGACGCAGACAATGCCTGAAAGATAATGCATATAATAATATTGTTCAGATTTTTTCCGGTAAAGGGGTTTTGAAGCAATCAAACCAAGATTTCGTAGCAATTCTGTAGCGATCACATTGATCCAGCACGTAATAAAATTATTTTGTGATTAAACAAGGATAACGACCAATGACAATAGCAGACGCGACAACAACGAATATACGAAAAAGAGACAACAATGGAAATAAAAGATGGTAGTAAAAGAAACTATAATATACATTTAAAACATGGATAGCGACGTTCTTGATAAGGAGCGAAATGGAAAGTGAGGGGCTTTTGCCTAGGAATGGGACTAATGTAGGCTAAGACAGAGCTAAAGTAGATATGTTTCAGTCAAAACGTAAGTTAACAGACAACAAAAAAATAGCAAGCACGACACAGGGTATAAAAACAGCGGATCATAAATAAAAACACAAGCCTGCTCTAATATATTTTTTTATACATTGCGACATGAAATTGATTATGAACGCAGTATTGCAAACGAGTTTAATAGTAGTAGATAAACATCAGCTAGGACGGAAAAGCCCTAGGTCATTTTACAAACCAGTCCATACTTAGGTAGACAGTAAAAATTTAGTGCATTCCTTCGAATTGCTGATTGCTAGTTCAGAAAATAATCCGAGTAGTGTGTAAGCCCACGTGCACTTGCCAATTGTTCCATATTTATTTTAAAACAAAATAACCGGCCAAGCACGTGCCGGCCCATGCAAAGTGTAGGGTTCCGTAGTTGTCCAATACTATTTACAATTAATCAAAATGTTTTTCTATGATATTTGTAGTACAAATTTCTTACTTGTTCAAGTACATTATTTAAGTTGGTCTATTATTCGATAACCTGTAAAGCCTACTTCATATTGGTACTTTTCCTTTTAAATTCATTATATACACTACTACCGTGAATTTTTTTACATTTCCAAATACGACGGTTTCGCTGGTAGGGGAAGGAACACTTGACTCTAACAAAAATAAGCACTTTAAAACGAAATATTTTATAAAAAACCTATCCAACGATATCTCGCAAATCACACTATAAGGTAATCGTGAATAAAAAATAGCCACGTGAACCAGAAGAATAAAAAAAAATATATACATATTTTATTCTTCAGCTTTGTCGGCACGATTAATATGTACATCCATGCCAAATACCTTCTAAGCTAGAAGGGTTAGAAAGTACTAAGAGTCTCTGAGCTAAGCCACGGACGGACGGACAGACAGACAGACAGACAGACGGACATGGCGAAACTATAAGGTTAAGGTTTCTTTTTAACTACGGAACCCTAAAAAGGATTTATAATATTTTTTAATGATTAAATAAATATGTTAAAATACGAAATTAAGGGAGGATTCAAAAATGCTCAAGAATACTAGACTTGTTTTTATTTCCGTAGGCAAAATGCAAAATGGCGAGAAGTAACCGGTGTCCTCTGCGACCCCAGGATACCGGTGAAGCTAAAGGGCCTTGTGTACAAGAGCATCATCCGACCAGCCGCCGGTCGATTGCGTAAGCGGACTTGCTTTGCTTGGGGCGGGTTTGAAGACCGCCAGCGGCTTTCAAGCGATCGCGTAAGGAGCAAGCCAAGTCAACGAAGACGATTACAAGTGAGACGTCAAATGAATGACGTTGACTGAACAATGAACGAATAATGTCCATACAATTTGACATTTGAAACCGATTACAGCTATTGCGTAAAAATTAAAAAAAAAAATGATTCCCGCTCAACCGTATTCAACTGTCAATTGAAGCAAGATGCAAATTAGTACCTTGGTTCAACTGCTGTCTTGGTAAAATCGTTTAGATTTTGCTGATTTCTTTTGTGTTGTGGGTTATTTGAGTGTGGTATATTATATTATAATATTATTGAGGTATTTGAGTGATATTTACTCGAAAACCGCTGAGCGCAAAGCCGCACACGGGCATACGAGATGGATGCAGCTCATATACTGCTGCTGGCTGCAGCAGAGGAAGAACGGCTGAAAAAGAGGGAGATCATCGAGCGGAGGACACTGCGAGAGACGTCCCGACCTCTCTTGATGCCGGAGCAGTCGTTGAAGGACAATTTTCGATTGTCGAAAAACGACTTTTTGGCGCTATGCGATGACTTGATTCCTCTACTGAAACCGAGTCAGAGGAGTACTGCTGTGCATCCAGACATTAAGGTTTGTTCAAGCGATTAACTTTTCATACACCCACTATCACAAGTTAATCCCCAAAGTGTTTAAAAACATGGGCCCTGTCGAGCATAGCAACATAATATAATATAAACTTTTGCTGCCATATTCTAACCATATTCTATTATGGTCCTGAATGGACTATTTCCATTGTAGAATTTGGTAGGACCAATCTACTTTCTTTCTGAAGTCATTTTGGAGTTGAAAATGGAATAATTTTTAGAATAAAATGGGCTAACCATTCTGTTGTTTTTTTTTTAGATTTGTGATGCTGATCTATGCATATTATATATAGATCCATCCTTTGGAGGACAGAGCCATGATTCCCATGACGTGTGGAATGGCAGCAGTGAAGCAATTTATGCAGCAGCTTCACGAAGAAGGGAACATATACTGAAACCGAGTGCATCCAGACATCAAGGTTTGTTCAAGCGATTAACTTTTCGTACACCCACTATCACAAGACAGTATGTCAGTAAAAGTGAACAGTAACATAATACAAAGCTTATAATTATTATTTTGTACAACTGATCAAATTTATTTTCAGATTCTGGCCGCACTTCAGTGTTTCAAAGCAAGACTTCAAAAGTAAAAAACCTAGAAAACAAAATTGCAAAAAAAAACAAAAAGAAATGAAGCAGCTCACATGTTAAGTAAAAAAGGGAAATACTTGATCAAAATAAGTGTATTATTTAATATATTTTCACTTTCAGCATCACAAGCATTATGATTAATAAAGTATTTCAATATACACAAGTTTTGAATTATATTTATTGTTTTGTTTGTAAAATTTAATAAATAGCTTTCATTTAGTACAATTACAAAATGGTTTTATTTTATTTTAATGGCATAATTAAATTAGGGATGATTTTTGGTGGAAGGGATCGGGCAAATTATGTCCCAATTACCACTGCGACCTAAGATGGATCTATTGTAGTCATAGATTAGGGATATTAATTGGTATGATTCAAAACACAACATAAGAGAGGTTCAATGTTTATTTAAAAACATGTTATAAATATAAAATAACTATAGTTACATACTGTTACATTGCACTAAAGTTACATTTAACCATAGGTAAAATAAAAGAAACATATTATTATTTACAATATTGTTGTACAATGCCTGTATAAGGCTAGGGCAAATGATGAGCTAAAACCTAAAATTTTGAAAAAAAAAAACAAAAATAAGATAATGCTCTTGGTCATTGTTAGTTAAGCAATAAGAATAATATTTTATTTGAAGTATAAAAAAATGATAAAATAAATGTCTGAGGTAAGCTGCAGGAGCAGGAACAGCAGCAACAGCAGTAGCAGGCGGCTCACTGACAGCAAATTCTAAAAAGAAAATAAAAATATAACAATTAGACATAGACAATTAATAATTATAACAGTATTATTACTAAAAGTAACGAATTATGATGATGATGTAGTTATATACTAAATCCGGACGTCTGCATTGTTTTATATAAAATTTTAAACTTTGACTAGACCAGACACACTATTCTTCCTCTACTACTAACTACCTACACAAAATCCATCCACTTAGAAAATTTGCCCACAGGTTTAGACACATGCAGCCAGCATCTCTCAGGTTCATCTAATCATATCTTACCTATAGGTATTATAAATGCAAAAGTATGGATGTTTGTTTGTTCCATTTTCATGTCTTTACGGATTTGGATGAAATTTGGTAAGTAGATAGATCATGCACTGGGCTAATATATAGACTTCTTTTTACAAAAAGTGAATCGAGTACTTATCTGTCTACCAAAAACAAAATTTCATCCAAATCCATCTAGCCATTTCAGCATGATGGACTAACAAACATACACAGGTGCATGTACGGTAGACAGCTCATCAAGCTATACATTTTTGTTGCAAACTAGTTGTTATTACCAACGCGCAAGCAAGATACCCCAGTTCACTGTACAAACTTTGAATTTTAATTAAAAAACAGGGTTTACCTTTGGCAGAGGGCTCGGCTGGGTACCATTGAGGTAGTGTTGGAGCGGGGCACTTTCCTGAGGTCTTGAGGAAGAAGCCTGCAGTGCTTAGACATCTTCAACAGACTCCTGCAAAGCACATAGACACATTATTTTATTTATAGAGTTGTAAAATCCGTGGCTGAGTAAGTAAATTGTAAATAAGAGGTCGGGTCCCGTGGCCTTGTGGCTTTCTTGACTTATAATTCCCCATATTATTTTGTTAACCGCAACTACCAATGCGGTCTGTAGTTCACCAGTGCTAATGTTAACCATCCCGTCACTCAACTCAACTGAAGGATATCAAGAATTTGCCAAGTCTGGACTGGTTAAATACAGTTGACCAACCAATGTCTCACATAAAAACCATGCAAGTGCAGACAAATGAAAATGGATATTTAAGTAGTTAGTAAGAAGCAGTAAAAACAAAATAGAGTGGCAGTAAACTTACATCTCTCCATTTCACCGCAATTTTGGTGGCACCAACCCCAACTGCATTGTGCCATTCTGTAAGGGGCGTCCACTGCTCTCGAGCTGTCTGCTTAGCCTGTGCCCCGTCTCTATTAGTTACTCGCCCGCAAGGGAAGTCACGGTGGTTCTCCATGAACGTCAGCAACAGCTTTAGCTGTTGCTCGCTAATCAGTCTGTGAGCAGGCATTCTGAAATGTGCATAATGGTCAGTAATAGCGATTATGGCCTGAATTAGCCAACTTTGTGTACTTACAATACACATTCATGTATCTCAAAAGACAAAAATCTACTTACTTTGCTTGTAGTAGGTATTAATAATATGACACTCCGATCATAAGCTATCAAACTAAATAACAAAACTTAACAGTCATTGAAAACAACACACGACAATTTCGGCACTGTTTTTTTTTTTTATAAATGAGAGAAAGTTTAGTTTCGTTATTTGCATTAAGTACTTACAACTAACATATTTTTGTGTTTGATATATGAAATAAAATAATTTTTACTGTTCATTTATCACTTTTGAGTTATTATCATTGTTTTATTGACATGTTTGCACAACAGTTAATAAAAATTGATTTTTCTAACACGTTTTCCTATCTCAACAACTAAACGCAAACATTTCGTTCATTCATGCAAGAAAAAAATATTTTTACTCTTTGTCCCCAAGACGATTACCGTCCCAAAAGTTAGACAATTCCTACAATCGGAATCGGAATACCGTTCAACTTGCTTGAAGCCAAGCCAAGTGAACGAAGCAAGCTCGACTTACGCGATCGAGGCCCAGTCCTACTATACGGCAGCGAGACCTGGCCTGTCCCCGGAAGACATGTCCAGCAGCTACACGTCACGGAAATGAAGATGTTGCGATGGATGTGTGGCGTTACGCGATTAGATCGAATTCGTAACGAACACATCCGTGGCAGTCTCGGAGTCCGTGACGTAGCGGATAAGCTTCAGGAAAGTCGCCTCCTATGGTATGGCCATATAAGCCGCAGACCGTCAGACTATGTAGGAAAAAGATGCCTCGAACAATCTCACACCTAAGGATGCCGAAGACCGGGCAAAGTGGAGAAGATTAAGTAGGAAAGGAAAGCGGTCCCCAGCACTAGGCCGGGAAAGCGCTAGGACGAAGAAGGCACCTTTCGTTCGATGTTTGTGTGGTACTTAGTACCTACTAGCGTGTGTTACCGAGCCTGGTTTCATTCAATTCAATTGTTCATTCCAAATGCTAAAATTGTAGAAACGTACTTACGTATACAATAAAATGTAACTTATCATCATTAACATCATACATTACAAAATTTGCATTTAATGCTGAAAGGCAATATAAGCAAGACTTTAATTTTGACGTAATCGATCCGATTTGGTACACACGTCCATCAGACTCCGCTTTGGTCGTCCGATAGCATTCATCGGTACAAGTGCACATGGGCTTACTCTAAAGTAGGTAAGTATTGCAGACATGCTGGAAGCTGAGTGGTATTTTAAATGGTACATAATTAGTACGATTATTGTAGTTGTAATTGCATTGGAAGAGATACGATTTGCGGATCAGTTACACAGGCTGATCGATAAATCTTTGAATATCACAGAAACCGATAATATTTTGAAAACAATTCCAACTTGATAAGTTTATAAAACAGGCAGACTAGAGTATTACAAAGTGGAAGATTGGTATCTGATCGAATTATGCTCCATATGTCGACTGGGTGTATTTCAAACAGTTACATTTTTTGTATAGGATGGGCATGGGACCTTACAATGGTATGACTTACAAAGCTGAAGTAATCATCATCAACAGCTCATACACGTCCCCACCGAGGGGCTCGAGCCTACCCTGATTTAGAGTGTTTAGGCCTTAGTCAACCAAGCTGGCCCAGTGCTGGCCCAGTGCGGGTTGGTCAACTTCACGCACAACCATTGAATTTCTTTGCAGGAGTTTGCAGGTTTCATCACGATGTTTTCCTTCACCGTAAGAGCGTCGAATAAATGTACATAAATAAATTCGATATTCGAAAATACATTGGTACGTACGTACGGTGGAGATCGAACCCCCGTCTCTCGGACGGGAGGTAGCGGCACTAACCACTAGACCACCAACGCTCTCCGAAGCTGAACTAATACAAGAATAAAATAAATGATAAATAAAACGTTAAGTAAGATGTTATTTATAATTCGTAGTACGAGGGCGGCACTGAAAGTATCGGGAAACAAGGAAGTGATACAACATTATTAGTGGAAAACTTGTTTATTGTTTTTCGAAGTATTCTCCTCGAAACTTGTCACATTTTTTCATTTGGCGGAACCAACTATTGAAGCATTCATTCCATTCTGTAGTTGGGGTACTCAAAATGGCCGTTTTGTAGGCGTCTACAGCTTCTTCAGGTGACGAAAATCGTTGACCACGTAATTTCTTAATTTTGGGGAAGTACAAAAATCATTAGGGATTAGGTCAGGACTGTACGGCGGATGGTCTAATAATTTAATGTTTTCTCGCTCCAAAAACTCTTTTATTCTGTGGGCGGTATGAGAGCTCGCATTATCGTGGTGTATGTGTCGGTTGCAGTTCTCTTTACGGAGTTCAGAGACGACTTGTGGCAAAAAAATGCTAGCATACCACTCTGCATTGACCGTTCTTTGTCCCTTAAGAGAAATAGTTGCAACATGGCTGGATTTGGCTACGAGGTTTTGGTGACAAACGTACCCATTTTTTTGCAACACTCATGAACAAACAACTTTTGTTGGCGTCAATTCATTTTCGAACACCTATAAACTCGTGACTGGTTTTTTGTTTCGGTTTCATATGCTTATATTATCCATGATTCGTCACCTGATACGATACTGTATACAGCATTTAAAAATCTTACGTGAAATCTCTCGAGGGTTCTGACACACCAAGTAACGCGGCCAGATTTTTGCTCCTCAGAAAGCGAATGCGGAATCTATCGGGAAAACAACTTTTTTACACCTAATTTTTCATGCAAGGTTATTTGAATCTGACTCATGCCAATGTCTAAATATGCCTGAATATCGCGATGTCACATGCCGATCTTCCTCAATCAGCTTACGCACGGCCACGCACGGCATCAACGTTATCTTGGGTGATTGAATAAGAATAAGGAAACATTTATTTACGGCACATAAAACAAAACACACATAGTCACAAAAAAATAAAATAATAAAAAACAATAAAATAATAATAATAATAATATTGCATCTTTTGGGTGGCCTTGACGCGGATCGTCACAGAGCTTGACACGTCCACGTTGAAATTCCGCAAACCAGCGATAAATTGTGGTTTTAAATGGGGCTTCATCACCAAATGCAGAAATCATCCGATCAACACACTGTTTTTGTGTTAAACCACTTCAAAAGTCATAATAAAATTGCTCTTGAATTTTCTTGAGTCAATTCCATTTTTACACCGACTTAACAAATTCGACAAAACTTCGTGACAAGAGTACGTTCTTTGAAATAAATAAAAAATGGTATTCGATAAATAAAACCAAGGAGTTATCGATTATAAAGACGTTATCGATTATAAAGGCATAATGCCAGGTAGAGCGGAAATATTCCATTCCCGATACTTTCAGTGCTGCCCTCGTAATAGTACAGTAGTATTTATAAGTATCAACTTATATACTTATACAATACAATAGAATAGCCGTTTGATCCTGAAACTCCTTGTCTTTTGCTGATCCTTTTCCTTGCATTATAAAATATCTCGGAGTTCCTCCTCTAACGTCTTCCACTGTTTCCTGTCCCTTGCAACTCTTCACAAGTTTGGACCTACTGTAAGTTTAAGTTCGTCCTCCCATCTTTTACGCGGTCGACCTCTACTCCGTTTGCCGTCTCTGGGGTACCATTCTGTCAGAATTTTGCTCCATTTCTCCTGGGGGTTCCGTAGCATATGACCTGTTCATCTCCATTTCATTTGGTCTATCTTAGTGAGTATGTCTGTCACTCTTGTCCTAGCTCTTATAGATGTATTTCTTTCCCTGTCTAGTTTTCTGATTCCCAGCATACTCCTCTCTATTGCTCTCTGACAGCACTCTAGCATAACCCTATGATGTAAGGAAAGTGCCCAAGTTTCGCATCCATAAGTAAGACAAGGGAGAATGCAGGTGTTAAATACCTTGGACTTAATTTTATTACTGAGGTCCGTAGCTTTCATAATCTCTTTCAGTGACCAATATCTTTTCCACCCATTGGCTATTCTTCTTTTAATTTCTTTCGTAGTTAAATCATTTTGAGAAATTATTTGACCCAGGTACAAGTATTCCTCCACATATTCGATAGGTTGGTTATTTATTTTTATTTCGTAGGGAACCGAGTTTGATAACAGTTTTGTTTTGGTAGCGTTCATTGTCAGTCCCACCTTCTCACTTTTACTATTTAGATCTTGTATCATTTCTTCTAGCTTGTGATGGCTTTCTTCGAACAAGAAACTTATTTACTATTAATATATACTATTAATATACTATTAATATTCTTCGAAACTTATATACTTAAATGTGTATAAATTTATTAAGTCAAATTACTATATGTCAAATCAATTACATTTTTTTGTCAACTTAACTTAGCAGTAACGCCGCCAAGTACATAATAGTATACTATTATGTATATTAATAGTATACTATTATGTACTTGGCGGCGTTACTGCTAAGTACATAATTCCACTTTAATATTTTTTTTTAAATATTGTTATCTGTTTGTGTGCAATATACTTTATATTTCAGTCATTCATTCATTCATTATGGGTCAATTTAGGGACTTATTATCAGCAGGATCATGGCTCTTCACGTTGACCTCGCTATTTACAATATTTGAAGGCAAATATTGTTAGTCTGTTCATCACTGTTTGTTATTCAATACGTAACATGTTTTGGGCGTGCATATCTCAAGCGAGTGCAAAGTGTGTGTGGATGGAACGAGTCCCTGTCTCATGTTTGTCTTATTATCATGGCGAACGTAAAGCTGGCGCGACTGAACGAATTACGTCTGCATTCGAAATTATCATACTATCTTAATCAATATTCTGTATCTCAAAACAATAAATTTTATGGTTACCTGTATTGAAAGTAAATAAGTTGGTCAAACGAAAATTACAGCGAGAGAACAAAAGGAGTATATGTTTTAAGATTTTCTTTTTTTTTTCATTTTGAGTTGGATAGGTTTTAAATGAAGCGAAGAATTAAAATGCCTCTGAGCAGGCCTTAGGCCCGGTTTCCACCAAGGCGGAGAGGAGAGATGTGTTTGAATAACCAATCAGATTTCGTTATTGAAGCTAAGCGGAGAGATGTGGAAATAACGAAATCTGATTGGTTATTCAAACACATCTCCTCTCCTCTCCGCTTTGGTGGAAACCGGGCCTTATGCGCAGGCGATGGAAATTTCGTCGACCTACACAGTGTTTGTCCCGGATTGTTGAAGAGACGTAGATTCAAATCCTGTCCAAGATCGACATTTTTTTTAAGTATGATTTCACCTACCATTGTCGCTTGTTTTGCACCACCCTAGAATTGCATGTCCGTCTCTCAGTGTTCGTCGCCGCATGTTCGCTCATTCACGCGCCGTCCGTGCCCGGCCAACTCGTAAACCGACACAACTGCAGGACGACAATTTGTATGCAGATGCAAGAACATGCAACCTGCATTGCACATTACCGTTCTGCGATATAAACTATATTACAGTCTTAATGGCTGCAGACTGGCTGCTCACGTGACGCCTGAAGTGGTACATAGATATTACTATTATTTCCCATGAGGTTTTATATTCACATAAGTATTTAAAATAATCGTTAAAGCTTGGATTGAAAAATTCTCATAAAAAACTCAAAATGTAGGAGAATATTATTATACGGTTCAAGTAAAAGTAATTATAAACTCAGTAATAATAACTAATCAAGTCAACATTATATTGAAAATAATTTCCGAAATACTATATAAAAAAAAAACTGCAATAATCTGAATAATAAACCGAGAGCGGTACAAACTTTAGGTAGATAAGGACCATTTGCACATCTAAAATATTCTAAAGTATGGGGTAGTAGGATCATTTAAAACAAGGATTATTGCCAAAGATAATATTCGTTTTACACTAACGAGGCCTGAGAAAAAATGGCACTTAATGTAAAACAAAACCACTTTTAGTAAACACTTAAAGATCTATTTTTAGGATTCCGTGGTCAAAAAGGAACCTTTATAGTTTCGCCATGTCCGTCTGTCTGTCGTCTGTCCGCAGCTTAGCTCAGAGACTCTTAGAACTAGAAGGCTGTAATTTGGCATGGATATACATATTAACCATGCTGACAAAGCTGAAGAATAAACAAAAATTAGGGTTCCTCTGGTACATGTGAAGTGGGTATTATTTTTTTCATTCACGACTACCTTATAGTGTGAGGTATCGTTGGATAGGTTTTTTTAAAATAATGGAGGTTTGCCAAAACCATTTTTTGATGCTAATGTATGTTTAAAAAATATTTCGTTTTAAAGTGATTATTTTAATTAGAGTCAAGTGTCCCCCCCTCACCAGCGAAACCGTTGTATTTGGAAATGTGAAAAAAATCAAGGAAGTAGTGTATATGATGAATTTAAAAGGAAAATTATCAACATCAAGTAGGCTTTACAGGTTATCGAATAATAGCCCAACTTATAAAATGTACTTGTACAAGAAATTCGGTACAAATATCATAGAAAAATATTTTGTCTTAAACAAGTACCTAAGTAGTATTGGAAAACTACGGAATCCTACACTTTGCGTGGCCCGACACGTGCTTGGCCGGTTATTTCTAAATAATGAGACAAATTACTATAGTTAAGTACTATAGTTTATTCTTTAATTTTTGGTGGTGCTACACGTTTCTTGGTTGTAATAATTTCATACGAACAATTATTTCAATATATCATTGTTATTTAAATTGAATATCACATCACACTAATATTAAGACAAGTGTAAAAGTATATTTGGATGTTTAGCTGTTTGGATATTTGTTCCCCTTTCACGCCTAAACACGGATTTGGATGAAATTTTTAGTTTGTACCCTGGCATAGAATACTTTTTACGGGAAAAAATTTTACTTCCATGGACACAATCTTACACTACGCGAGCGTAGCCGCGGGCGGACAGCTAGTTATCAGGGACCGGACTACCCGTTGAAAAACCCTTTCAGTCGTTAGGGTTTTAAGTATTTACAGAATGATAATTAAAATAAATATATGTTTATCAGATTCCTTGATAGGGTTACCCTGTTGGATTTGCAAACGTTATAATTATAGCATAATAAGAGTACGACATATTGTTGATCAAAATCGTAAGGGTTCCAGTCCCTGCTAGTTATCTATATATCTGACATTCATCATCTCATTATCAAAATGTGGATTGTAAGGATCGACATTTCCGACATGAGCTTGAGCCAAGGGCAGGATTTAGTCTAAGGGCTTTGATTTATTGAGAGATGAAACATCAAATCGAAAGCCTCACACATAATAATGTAAATGAATGCTCATATGGGAATCTAGACGGAAAAGTCGGAAGCCAAAAACAGAGATAGACAAAAAGTGTAAAAGCCAAAGTTGTAGATAATTTCATCAGGCTTCAATCTGTATTACTGTAAACAACCAAAAAACGGGACCTTCTTTGTCCGTCCCCCCCCTCGGGCGGACCTCGGAGGGGTCAGGACTTTTAGTGTGTATACCTCCTAACTAGTCCAAACAAAGTTCCGAAGTCAAAATTCCTGCTTCCGACTTTTCCGTCTAGAATTATTCGTTGTCCATATAAACAAATTTAAAATTTTACTGGCGAGGCCAGCCGTAAACATCGGTATTCAGTTCCTCGAGCCTCGTCGCGCTCCCTTCTGACGTGCTCGTCTGATCGTTCTCAGTTGGAGTCGCTAATAAAAGGCCTGCTATCTGTATAGATCGAGTAGTTAGCATTTGAAGTGGCAATACACATTCGAATTAAATTGGAAAGATACTTTTATCTTTTCAAGCTTTTTATGAGTGCATTCAAAATGTGAAGGTGAGTGCAAATATGCGATGAGCAAAGATTTTCAATTCTTAAACAGAACGTAACAGACTTAAAGGTCTATCTATTATGTATTTTTCAATCACTACAGAGTTGCTGACATCAAAATAAACATTAATATTTTAATTAGTTATTCAGAGATTATGCATGCAATGAAATTTTAAATACACAAAAAGAGCATTAACATGTCTGGCTGGACCCACATTTTAACGTCAGACACTACAATACTGCGAAGTGCATCGACCTCAAAACGAAATGCATCTGTTAAATGATGAAATAATTAAACAGTGTGCATTGCAGGTTTGTGTAGGGCTGGCTCTTTTTTGGCTTGTGTGTTCGATGTTATGTGCTGTATAGGACCATAGACGAGATGCTTCTTGCTGGCTATTGCTATGCTGTGCTATTGTCTCTGAGCTATATAGACGTTTGTGTGTATCGAAACTAACATTAGTTAGGGCCAAGTCTGTTAAAATTGGAATGTGAAATTGCCAATTTCGACATTATAAAGCAAATAGCATTGGTATATCCGTTATTGTATCAAAAGTGGGTCGAACGTCTGTATACCCACCCCGCCGTGTGGTGACGGCAGAGTAGAATACATTTGTCACCAACCCCTACTCTTCCCGTGGGTGTCGTAAGAGGCGACTTAGGGACTACACGTTGATTTGATGATTTGATTTGACCCACTCTAGATCACACTCAAAAAAAGCAAAAGATAAGAAAAATACGATGTAGAAATTATTTTCACGATTGCTACTTGTCTTATGAAACAAAAAAGGAGATTTTCTTGAAACTATCCTCAACGTTCTACCGTGAGGGTTTTCAAGTCGATGGCCCACTTAAGGTCTCGAATATGGTTCTCCTAACGACTATTTCTGTAGAAAAACACGTTAAGCCGGTGGTAACCGTGTCTTCAGAAGCATAGAACCGGTTTTTTAAGACAATAAGCCTGCAACAGTCTTTTCAAACGGGAAAATGTCACAAAGCTATTTTGACATTGATTTAAAATGCAGATCCTCCGAATTGAGAGCCGAACAATCTGATCGTTAGAAAGTAATTAGGCACCCAGAGAGAGATGGCAGTTTTTAAAGCGCCCAGCCGGAGCCCAGGTAGCCCTGCGAAAGCGTATAACCTGCGGGTGTGGTCAGTGTGTCTGAGTCGGTCGCCCGCCGGGCAATTTCGCATTGTGTCTGGCGAGTGGCGAGTGGCGAATCCAAACCGGACACCGCCGCCACTTCGCCACGCCACCGCCCCCGCCTGACTGACACCAGCCTCGATTCTCGACAACGCTATACTAAAATCATATTCGTATTTTTCGTTTATTTGTGAAAGAAAACGTACCTTTTATACATGGTGGCGATCATCTTCCGAGTAATCTTTTTCACCGTCGTCATCTTCATTTTCAGTCTCTTCTCTATTGCGCCACTCAAGATATGTCATAACAGTTTTATGCCATGCGAATCCATTGTGATTGTACTGTCAGATTGGCAATGATTTTTTCACGATACAATAATTTGCTGATACTTTTTTTATTACTCATCAGAGCTGATTATGGTTTTATAATTATAAATTCGGTATCGTTAATAATCTAAATCAAATTCGTTATTTGATAACTAATATTGGTCTCGGAAAGGTAAGCAAGATATTTTGATACTTTTTACATTATTATTACACACATTTTAAATATTTAATAAGAAATAATTAATTATAATTAATAAATTTACCTATATTTCCTTGATCCGACGATATGAATAAAAAATACACTCTAATAACTTTATTTATTCGGTTTCGTATGTTTGCGTGAATTGAGTTCACTCGCTTACTAATTTTGTTTTAATTAAGGCACTCAATGCATTTACCTATGGCGGCGGCGGCGGCGCGCGGCGTCCAGAAGCACCCGGTAATCACAGTACGAACCAATTTGATTTTTGGGCCGCAATCAAAAGACGTTTTGCATATTGTCAATAAAGTATTTAAAATTATGTTAATGTTTTTTTAAGTGGATAGCATTATTATATATTGTTTTTTTTATAAAATAATTTAAAAATCATAACGCCACGTTTGCAAACTCTTTCCCACCCGTATTTTTCACCGTTTAGAATTTTTTAAAGAGAAATTTTAATAAGATGATCAGATATATGTGGATTTTTTCAGGTTATTGGTCAAATCGACTTGTCCTATTTTTACCAGTTTTCAGGCCTGTATGGTGGCCTTGTGACTTTGTCTAATTCAAACAAATTATTTCAATTAGATTTGTAACTAACATATAACGTGTCAATTTTTTCTAAATATTATACATGGCATGGGTTTTTGAAGACAAAAACGTTGTATTATGTCAAAAAACCTAATGCAAATTGCTTTGAGAAAACCGATGATGTCAGAATAAGTCTAACCTACGGCTTAATATTTCTTGACACTTTAATCTAGTGGTATCTATAGACTGTGGTTGTGAACCACAAAGTGTCTTTGAAAAGCGTTCACAGTACATTAAACTGGGGTGAATTACACCGCATTTAACTATCGTTATTACGAGAATGTTAAAGCAATTACTATTTTTGCACCAAGCTATTAGTACTGGTCCATAAATTTAGGGTAACATAAGGCGGTGATAATTTTGTTGCAAAGTGGTATGTTTATAAATATTTATGAGGTTCGAATGCAAGTGGTTTGGTTTGACAAAACCTGAAGTAAGGCTAAGTGTAGCTAGAATGCGAAATAAATACTCAACAATGGTTAAACACATGCATAAACTAACGAGTATATCACCAAGAAAACGTTGCCGTTGTTGGGAATGAAATAAGGCCTATCCCAGCCCACCATTGGGCTGATGAGGAAAAATATTGTTAAAAGGAAAAATAACAATGAATGAATTTGCAGAATCAAAATTATTTACCATAAAATGAATGAGTCGACAGATTCATTTCAACTTTGATTGAATTTTAATCGCAATGAGATGTAGCGAGTGTGTTATGGATACAATGAAATAATCCCGGCGTGTATAAGAAATGCTCTGCGGTTACATTGTACGGTGCAAGCAAAGCTGCAACAATGTGGCGACCGCGAGATTGGACCAATGACAACGCAGCCCGCAGCTACTACTGCGAAAAGACTTCATCATGGCAAAGATGAAAACATGACGATGTCAATTGTAAAAACTTGAGACAGGTATGGCATTCGAGGAAGTGTCTACCCATACTTCAAAACGGAGGTCGAGATACCATGTTCTTGAGCTTCTAATGATGACAAGTTATGAAAATCTATAAAGGGAATGAATAAGTCAGAATTGGAGTTTAATAGGGGATCGGACTGTTAACCATATTTTATGAATTTACCATATCTTATGAATTATTTTTAAAATATAGATTAGTAGCAGACGATTCGCGAAGAAAAAAACAGAATCGGTTGAAAAACGAATTTACAGTGATTTTTTAATGTTTCAATATGTCTGTCTCTTTCAAAAACGATTTTTTGTATGGAGATTATATGGCGTTACTAACAAATGACTTCACAAGTGGGTATGTGCCGCTCTGCCTAATCTTGAATTTCAAACTTTTATAACTCGGTCAATTTTAAAGATAGAGCAAAAATTATTTTTGTGTTCGATAGCAGAAACTAAGAAGTTTGGATATATAAAATAAAAAAAAAGTAGTCCGATCCCCTATTCAAGCGCAAAAAAAGAGTATTTTTCTAGTTTCCGCAATAAACGCTGATCCTCTTTCGGAAAAAAGTTAAAATGAGGTGATGAAGGTCTTATAGTACCCTGTATACATACAGTGTGCAACAATGTTGCGACCACAAGAATGAACGGGGCAGAAGTGCAACCATTACCCGTAAGTCGGTAGTGCAGCGCCCATTCATACACTATAAAGAGCTTCACTAGCTCTCTATGGAGGCAATTTATTTTATTCTGCTCCACCATGCTATATGATCATACAGACACGGAATAACGCCTCACATTTTCCTATTATAAACTAGCATATAGAAAGAAAACAGGTTTGATTTTATATTCACTTGTTGACTAACAAACACTATTATTTGTATAAATATTGTAATCATAGAATCGGATGTTCGTACAGCGTACATCTTGAAGATATCGTGTATTAGACACACCGGCGTGTAAGTGCAACGCAACATTGTTGCAAAAAACAACAACCGCAGTTTCAATGTTCTGGCTTTTAGAATAAATTGCAACGATTAAGAGCGGGATACACGCAGGCCCGTAGCCAGACAGAGCCTGCGAGGCCTGGGGATTTTTGTACTTGTGGTAAAGGCTACACTACAGTGTGTACAGGTCTTAAATCAAATCAAATCAAATCAAAATCGTTTATTTGCAAGAACACGACAGAGAGAGAGAGAGCAAGCATATCGCACGGATCACCTAGTGCGCAGCGTAGGCAGCTTCAGTAGGCAAGTGTCGTGATTTTTTGCAATATTTTACTGGATATTTCACAATTTTTCTTAGAATAACATATAATATTTATCTAATTATTGAAATACAAACTTGTCTAAGACGCTTACGCCGTTGGTACTCGATAATAGGGGCTTGCTGACGGAACGATTCAATGTTCCCACCTGTGCCACTCTAAAGAGCTCGCTCTATACCTTCATATAAAATCTTTGGTACAGGTATTGTGCTTGGGTTATTCAAAAAATCCCCATCGACCTGCCTTATACATAGGGATTTGATTTCTCGTATTTATCTTTATCTTTGATTTCTTGGAAATAAACAGTATTTTCATTCTTTCTGCCCCCTTGGGGCGTTGAGATTCGTGTTTTTTTTTAATATATAATTATCTCAGCTATCTGTTATTGTAGCAATTCAATCCTAGCAAGTAGCAGCCAGCTTAAAACAGATGTAAGAAAAATTGTGACAGGTATAATGTATGGGATTTCAAGAAATAAATATTGCCACATTACTTCATATTACAAAGCCCCTAAAGCTTTTTATCATACAGGGTCTAACTTAATCTATTTTAAGTTCCAGATTCCTGATTTTCTCCCTTTGACGAGTGCAGCCCTGACTACGTCTCTGACCACACCCGCTGGTATGAATGCCGCTGTCAAGTTTAACAGTTAACACCAGGAAAGGCCGTATCTTAGCGAGCTTATAGCCACGGGCCGTATCACTGATCGTCTAGCTATTTATTGCGGTTATAACAGTTCGTGATGTGAGATGCACCTTCAGGCTGGTAGGCGACACGGGAGCTTTTTTTAGGGATATACTACTCTTAATTTAGGAGAACGTGACTTTATAGAAGATTTTTCGACACATTCCTCAGAGCCTGGAAAACCCATGATCGTGATGGTTGGGAAAAGAAAGGGGAGACCTTTGCCTAGTAGTGGGAAACAAAAGACGCTACATAATATATATGTATATATATTCTGGAATTAATGCCCTATTTTAATAAAATAGTAGGTACGTTAAATATGAAGGTCTCGCCGACAGTGAAACTGCTTTTTTGGAAAAGCAAAATCAAATATCATTAAATCACCACCACAGAATTTTTAAATAAGGTTCTTAAAGTAACTTTATTACGGCAATTTTTCATATTTAATTACCTTGTCCTTTTGGTGATGTGGTACTTTACTAAAATTTTATGGAGACAATTATTTTTAATGTGATAACTTTATTTATAGTTTAGTTTGACTATAGCATTCAAACTTTATATCGGTACTTATAGGAGTGTCTGTCATAATCTCGTGTTATAATGTGTGTTGACGTTATGGAGATCCTTGGGGGAGGCTTTTATCCAGCAGTGGACGTCTTTTGGCTGACTAAGAATGTGTGTTCACCAGTTACTGTCGCAATGAGCGTTTATCATAATCTACTTCAAATGTAAAAAGTAAAAAAATATTTCTCTACGATACAGTACCAAAAACTATTGCCTAAACTTGTGGTGTTACGGTTTTATTAGCTCAAAAAGAAAAACAATTGACAGAACATATTTATTTGACACTATTCTCTACTGATGGTATATATTTTGATAGTGATCGATGTAGAAGAAATATTATGGGCACCTGCGGCCCATAAGGTAACTTGACTATGTAGTACGCAGTATTAGTGCGCAATGCACATTAGCCCGTTTGGTTCGAGTGCAATTTAGTCATTAGTCTAATAATGGCTACAAAGCTTCGGTGACCGAGCCGACGCGACCAATGTAAAACTGGATAACCATTCATTTTCATAAAATACCGTACTTTTTCATGCTAATATTTGTCCACTGCCATTGCGTTTTCTGTGGCAGCCGTAGGACTCTGTTATACAGCAATAATAAAAATTTAAAGGACAGTGACACCAAGGCACTGAATATACAATAATACCAGCGTAGTCTAGGTATATTCTTTAGAGCACATAACGCAACAGTTATTAATTTTCTTCATACATAAATTTGTTTTAAAATAAGACGCCACGCCGGTAACCTCAAGACTGCAAAACCAACGTGACTATCTCAATAAGCAAACTAATAATAATAAAAATAATTAAAAGCCAAAAATCTGCCATACGTCGCTTCTGATCGACACCAGAGTTGCAGTTAATGTTTGGCACGTCGTAACTCAGCTCCGAACGAGCCGGCTTACTTACATGTCATTATGGTATTTACATCGATTACGAGCCGATCGGCAATTTGCTCTGGCCGCCATCTTAGCTAATGTCCAGTGATTTAATCAATCGTTTGCTCGTGATTTATGTGGGTGGTAGGCTTGCTAAATTCATTGGGGCTCTGGTGACGTTTTGTCTTTAATCCAGAGTCTAAATCAAAGAGCGGAAGAGCGAAGCGTGCAAATACTCACTTTACAAGACTTTTCAGCTAAGTTTAAGGCCGGGTTATTGCAAAAATTAGCAACTCAACGCGGTTTAGTTGAAAGTTCAACCGACGCATTACTGAAATAACGTTCATATTAGCGTGCGATGCTTCACGGTGGTTACGTCCGACACTGCGCAGGAATCGTGCGAAAAACTCGTTTTTCTTGAACTCTTTTGCTTATTAACAGAAAATGGCAGAGTTTATGAAAAATGTGATCGATTTAATATCTAAGTCAGTAATTGGCAAGTTATATTTACGAAAAAAAAAACTATGGTTATCGCTTTAAGTTACGAGATCTAGGATGTAAAAAATTTTTTTTGCTGCTTTTTTTTTAAACTTGTGCTTTTTATTTCTAAATAATTATAATGTATATTAATTATTATGTATTTATTTCTAAATAATTAAAATTCTACTCGATTTAAAATTTAATTAAGGATATATTCTGTTAGCATATATTTTTTTACATTTATAGAATCAATAGAAGTGCTGGTATTTGATCGTCAAAGTAGCGACTATGGGCGCTATTTCCACATAACCCCGCCTTAACTCAAAACACGCTCATTTTTATTTTAAAGGTGTCCATTTTATTAATGCCCTTTTTTACGCGAGTCTTCTCTTTACTACCGTAGGTAAGTGTGGGTCTGCTGGAAGATATTTCTTTAGAAATAAGCAGGCCTGTTGTGTCGTTTTTTAAATGTAATTGTATTTTTGTCATCTATTGTGTACAATAAATGGTTAAGTAATAAATAAATAAGATTTGAATTTCATAAATTCTCTCTATTCAGAGAAAACCAACAAAAATATTGATGGTAATCCTATTCAACGGGACTAAGGCGTTGGCCTTCTGACAGTATTCTTATCTAAACCTTTCGCGGCATGCGTGCATAAAGCCCTGGTGGCTGTTCTCGTCTCGGTAGCGCATCTACTAACCGTACAAGTGCTCTGACAACATGTAGCGCCACTTTTCAACTCAACGTGCAGTTCAGGCCAGTGGTAAAGAAAACCCAGAGGAATGCGAAGATTTTAAATTTTCACGTACCTTTTTTGCTACAAAAAGTTTAAGCTAACGGTGTCCAATAATATTCGGTCAGGATATCCAGATAGCATGCCCGGGTGAGTACCGGTAACCATATTTATTTTTACCAAAACTGAAATCCCGCCTGCCCACGCCGCCGCCGCCGCCGACTGACAATAAACTTTATTTTGGGACTCAAAACACGTTGTCTTAAAAAATCACCCCTTTTTGGTTTTATTGATACCGGTTCTTAATACAGAAAATTTTTTTTTTTGGTGTTTTAACATCAATCTGCGAGGAGCAAGTTATTGTCCAATAAAAATCTGACACAAGAATATTTTTTTTTGAAGTATTTGCAAAAGGATTTGGAACTATACTCACCGGCACATCTAACCGCCCACCCTTGTATTTCGAGTTAATTTTAAACTACGCTTATTGTTATACATTACAACAGATTTATTGATAATTTTACGATAAATTAAACACACTTAAATAAACGTTAAATTAACTACTTTTTAACTAACATCAGCTGTAACTAATAGAGTTATAAAGAATCACGAATATTCCCTGAAATGGAGGGTGGGCGGTTAGATGTGCCGATGAGTGTATTTGGAAGGAATACCGATGGTTTGCCTGATATTATTTGAGTTTCGTTCATTTACCTTTTCTTTTTAGTGTGTTTATTTTGCCACGTACGTCTATTATAATAAGATATTTGGAAAAGATAGAAACGGTAAAAAAATACGATTTAGAACGTAAACAGCAAGAGACTAACGCGGAAAGACCCTGTATGCACTCAGTCAAGGCAACTGCTCCATTTCTCTCGGCTTATTTTCAAAAAAGGTCTAGCTTCCTGCGGGTTGCAAGGCTGCAACTTTGTTGCATTGTAACCGGAGTCGGTTTGCAAATCGCCTGTCCGCCACCCGCGCCCCGCGCCCCGCCTGTCTCCCGTCACGGCACGAACGTCCCCTTTGGCCCCCGACTCGATTCAAATATAAAAGCAGTAATACACCTAGAGCAATGCTTGCCATCTTTATTTTTATTTTGTAAGGTTTATCTACCCTGCATATCTCGAGTAGATTTTGGTCTTATTTATTGGAGGAAAAACAAGTTCATGGCATAAAGATATCAATACTTTCAAGCAGAAATGAATAACTGAGGAAGCTTAATAAAAAGCACACACACAATTAATTGTTTAAATAATTAATTTATCTCATCCAACGTGTCTCCCACATCAACAAGCAGTCTTCTGGCGACTACGATGTAAATTTTCACAGTAGCACGCACGTTCTTCTATTTTAAAAAAAAAAAAACCTGAGCACACGTGCGTTTTTTATGCGCCCATTTCTTATCCTTTCTACGCGCCACCGAGAAGATAAAGCGAAAACACTATAAATAATAAAATGACTAAGTATAATACTTCAGCTCTATGTATTCCTCCCTCAAACAACATTTACTATGTCTTGTGCGATGTCCAGCTTTTAATTCTCCATTCACGAAGTTTAGTTGCTTTTCCAGCCGAGTTGCGCTTGCGCGGATCGGGCGAGGTAGAACGGGGCGGGGCACTAATCATTTAAGACAGGCAGATTCTAGGGACTATCTCGTAATGTATAGTATTATTAGAAATCCAGAAGAATAATTCGATTATTTGGATATGCCAACACAAAATATTAATCTCAAGAAAAATGTATTGGAATCTTAAATTACACCTAAAACTGAGAAGAAAAATTAAAGACGAACATTAAACGCCTGCAAAATCTATTGGTCAATGAAAGAACTGTTCAAGGGAAACCTTCCCACCTCAACATAAAACTCGTGGATTCTTCTACTTCCAATGAGGATTGGAAGTAGAAGCTAAAGCCAATACGCTGTAGTATGTGAGGACATATGGCGCACAGACTTGGTCTTTGGCTGACATCCAGAAGTTCAAACTCCAGGTTCGGAACGCAGTATTCTTGGTGTTAGATTGACAGACAGGATACGCAACACCACCTTGCATTTACAAAGCAAGATCGTAGATGTTTTAAAAAGCGGCAAGCTTGAAAGAGTACCGGGACGGTCACGTTCTCCGCCCGCATGCCACACTCACTATATGGGCCAAACAAACTGCCAACTGGGCTCCCTACGAAAAACGTCGCCGTCCACGTAAGCTATGGCGAGACGAGCTTGACGCCTACAGAAGTGACTGGCAGGGAGCAGCCCAGAACTGGTACGTGTGGAAAAGTGAAAGAGAGGCCTTTGCCTTGCAATGTGACAGCGTATCAAATCAAATCAACGGCCCGTTACAGTCCACTGCTGGACTATGTGCCTCCTCCACTTAAGTGGAGGGTTTTGCCATAATCTCCACGCTTGGCAGGCGGGTTGGAGATCGCAGATTAAAATGTTTACTGTATCAGAGAGCGCTGCTGCCCGTTCCCTGTTTAATGTGTAGTCCCTAAGTCGCCTCTTACGACACCCGCGGGAAGAGTAGAGGTTGGTGACAAATGTATTCTACTCTGCCGTCACCTTCTCGGCTACACCACACGGTGACAGCGTATAGGGTATTCAAAAAATAATCTTTATATATTTTTTGTATTTTTAGTAACCACTAAAGCTTTTACTAGTGGTATAAAAGTTCTTTGAGACTCTACTTTTTAACATACCTGTGTGCCACATGATTGAATCCTTACTAATATTATAAACGCGAATGTTTGTATGTATGGATGGATGTTTGTTACTCTTTCACGCAAAAACTACTCAACGGATTGGGATGAAATTGGGAATAGAGATAGTTTGTAACCTGGATTAACACATAGGATACTTTTTACGGGAAAAAGTCTTATTCCCACGGGAAAATCTTACACGACGCGAGCGTAGCCGCGGGCGGACTGCTAGTATATTATATACCCAACCCAATCAAAGTTTCGAACAATACTGGTCTCCAAACACTTTTACGACAAAAAGGTAAAAAAAGGTAAAGGTTGCAGGCAGTGTTGTAGCCTCCCATGAATTTTAATGCAATAATAAAATGTGACAAATGACTGATTATACTGAATCTTATTTAATTTAGAGATATGATACAGCGTTGTTTGTTTTTGGGTCGCAATAAACATGACATTTCAAAATGCGAATTTTATCGATGAATAAATCACACTGATACGGCTGGATAACCTTGGTATAGGTGCATTCTAATGTCAGACCAGAGGTCTGTCTGATAATAATGCACCAGAAAAATAGCTTGATGATCATTTGATGACGCATATAAAATAAAAAGAGTAATACAGTGACGTAACTGAATATTTTTTAGTTACAACAAAACAAGAAGTGGTGCGAGTTTTGTTAGTTTCAGTGAACATTTTATTTTTATATTAATGCATATTTTACGGATTTAGAGACATAGTTATAAATTTTCATAAAAAAACAACAAAAGGTGTGGTTAGTTGGGAAACCAATGTAAGTGCGAGTATAAAATATTTACAATAAAACATATTCTAATAGAACAAAACCTAAAACGACAAACTTTTTGCAGCAGCTCAGCAGCTCAAAAATGTGGCAAAACACTTTCAAATTAACATAAATAACAAAAATTGCACTAAAAAAGCAAAATAAGTGAAGCCACGGGCCGGGCGGTCCCTAGTTAGAATAAAGTCGTTAGTCATCTGACAATGTCGAGAAAAACAGTGAAATGAATTATATCTCCATTTGGGTTTCGAACGTGACTAATTAGTTCAGACCAAATATATCTTTAACCTTGCCGAAGAATCATAAAACGTAAAATATAAAAGATGATGATTTACCACCAGTGGGTTCCGTAAAAGAAAAAGTAAAATTTGGAAATTTACCTTTCAGAGATGCGCCACGACTTTGGTTAAAGGCCTGTCTGCATTTATAAAATGCATACTATAGAGACAACATGTGCTTAGTTTTTTTTATAGTTGTATGGTTGCAAAGGGATTTTGTACTTTATGCTTAATTGCTACATGCCTGAGCATTCTTCCAGTACCTGAGTACTCATTAGGTACAGAATTTTATAAACTTGACAAGAGTAGTCAAAAATCGAAATTATTTTTTATAGCATCAACTAACTTAATGTGTAATTGGCGCTTCCCTCTACTAAAATGAAAATGGTTTCATCTGGTCCATTAGCAATGTCTACTAGGATATATAACAACTTGCCTACAGAAATTAAAAATGAAGATAACATAAATAAATTCAAACAACGGCTAAAAAGTTTTCTGCTAGAGAAATGTTATTATGCTCTCAAGGACTTCTTGGATGATAAGATTGTGTAGAATAGTAATAAATATATAAAAATAATAGACAAGTTGTTATGTGTTTATTTAGATAGTATAGTATATGTTATGTCTAATATTCTAGTGTATTTAAAATTGTTATGCCCAATCCGGGCCCATGTTTTCGCTTCACATTTTTTATTTAAGACCTTTTATGTACTCAACATGGTATGCAATAAATAATTTGAGTTTGAGTTTGAGTTAATAAAAACTAACTTACATACTTTTAGTATGAAAAGCATAAGTATATTGTAAGTTTAAAATTGTTTTTCTAAATAAAATGTCATGTTTGCTGTGCTCTAAAAGGGCGTCATTGTACAATAACGTAATTTATTAGGTATAATGACAAATGCAAATAAATATTTGAGTTTGAGTTTGAACTACTAAGTTGAGAAATTATAAAATACAGATTATGTAACAGAACTCTACATGATATGCCCATTATTGTAGAATTTCGGCCTTAACTCTAAACTGGCATCTTTTTGTACATTTTGGGCAATAAGCGCGTTTGTAGGTCAGCCGGGGACGGCGCGCGCCTACCTGCCCATTTAAAACAATTTGCGAGCTCCTCGTTTTGTACCGCCGGCACACGGCATTAGTCTGATGAGTGTACGATATTAGTCAGACGACGTCTGGACTGTAAGCCATAATCATGTTTTGGATGGCTGTCCAAATTGGGACGCATCTCTGCGTTTTTTTTTATTGGATAATTTTGCTATGTCAGGGAAAGTTTTCCGCGAATCTGGAGTAATCTCTGAAAAATATAGTGTTCCTAACAAAAATTATAATGATAAAAATATATCTAGACTTTTGCATGACCTACCCTGTAATAAAGATAAGAAACTAAATAAATTGTTAAATAGACTAATGCCGTGTTTAATAAAAAGAAGTAACTGAATAAATTGATAATTGTACAAAATTCCTTAAAATACCTCTTCTGATAATACCTAATCACATCCTGTGACGTCTGAAACACATCCAACACCTAGAAGAAATATTACTTACTGTAAACCTGGCTTACCAAAAAATTTGGTAATTATAATAAAGTTGGTACTTACCGGCGCAGTTTCTCCTTGGTTGTCTTTGCCGAGCCCCTCCCCTTTGGACCAGCCCATTTTCTCCAGCAATTTGAAGCCTTTGTTTTCTGGAGCTATGTGCCTGCGAAATAATACACACATTAAAACAACCGATATGAGTACTTTTCTAGTTTAATTTTTTAACAAAGTAATCCGTGTTTTGTTTATCTGTGTCTTTCTTTCCGTACTTCAGAAGGCACTACGTTAATCCGTTGGTCGTATTGTTAGCTACAGTCTATAGAAGTACTCGTTACATGATCCATGCCGGCGGCTCTAGAACAGACACCAGGGTTGGTGAAGGTAGTTTTCGATCTTACCACTAATTAGATGAAGAAAAACAGTACTCTATTAATTTGAATTTGTAAAAATATATATTTTTTTTAATTTAAGAAGATGCATTTTAAATTAATTATTTTTTTCAGTACTGTTTTAGTCTGGATTTGCAATTTTATAATAAAATCTAGGCTGTATAACTCTGACACCAGGGTTTGTGAGGTTTGTTCGACCTTACCACCCATAAGATGAATAAAGAGCACTTTGTTTGATTTTGTGATAAAAAATATTTTTACATCATTTTTAGGGTTTTTACTACGCTTTAGAAAGAACTTACGTTTCAACGTCAGTGCTCTGCGTTTTCTCTGCGTGGTGCGTGGAGCCGACGGCTTCTCTGCGCGCCTTGGCTCGGTCGTTGTACGAGCCGTCTTCTATCATCAGCGGCTCGGGCTTGTACTTGTTCTTCAGCCGAGCCAACTCCAGCTCGTATTGTTTCTTCACGTCGCACGTTCTTGTGTATGCTACCTTTTCTTTTTCTTGGGCTGTGTGGAAAATAATGGACGTTAAACTTCGGTGACGAACGTAGCGCATAAGGCCACGAAAAAAAAATATTAGGAGAAGAAACTAGAGTAAGTTACTATTTAAAAAAACAGAAGATACTATAAAAAACACCTCTAAAGGGTCCAACTTAATTTCATTTGTTTATTGGTTTGACGAGGAACGCCTTAGTTCTCCTAATGAGAATAACATACTTCCGAGTCAGCTGATCAGACATTTTGTAT
This sequence comes from Carpatolechia fugitivella, assembly GCA_951230895.1. NCBI lineage: Eukaryota > Metazoa > Arthropoda > Insecta > Lepidoptera > Gelechiidae > Carpatolechia > Carpatolechia fugitivella. Next base: position 5,795,315 of record OX579664.1, read on the forward strand.
GGGAAAGGGAAGCCCTAGTAAAAACTTACATTCCATGATAAGTCCTGGTTCGCAATGGCCACATGTGTCGTTTCCTGGATGTATATGACACAGTAGTTTGGTTTCGCCGAGCTGTATAATGCTCCCATGCATAACCTAAAAAGGGAATATTTATAAGCACACTCTAAAAAGATGATTTCATAAAAAGTATTCAAAAATAACTGAACTACTTATGAAATGGGGGATTTTCCGACAGCCAATAAAAAAAAATAGTTCATAAAATTTCGATAGATGGCGATGACGATTCGTGGATCCGAAGAAATCCAGGGCCATAAAAGGATAAAAAGAACCCACAAAGTACACCTGGCGCCATCTATCGTCTTAATTAGAACTATTATTTTTTTAAAGAGCTGTCGGAAAATCCCCCATTGGATAAGCCAGAAGCAAAATATTTTCCGCTATTGGGCAGATGCTTATAAATTAGATAAAATACTGTTGTAGTAATATTAGCTCTGTAGAGAAGGTCAAGAATAGGTCACATCACATACAATAAAAAAGTGATGTGATTTATATAGTGTATTTGAACTTGTGTGTACAATAAATATAAATAATCACACTATAACATTATAAATGTGAAAATATATTCGAATGTATGAATATTTGTTCCGCTTTCACGCCTAAACTCTTCTTAAACTACTGGACGGATTTGGTTGAAATTTGGAATAGAGATTGTTTGTATTGTATCTTAGATTAACACATAGGATACTTTTTTCGGGGAAAAGTCATATTCTTATGGGAAAAATCTTACACAACGCGAGCGTAGCCGCGGGCGGAAAGGTAGTATCCGAATAAAAAATAAAATAATCTTGTTTGCCCAGAACATGCGAGAATAGACTAGTGAATGAATTTAAAAAGTTATGAGGACACACTCTGTTAACTGGTAAAAGAACTAGTTGAAACAAGTATTTAAAGGTCAACTCACTTCCATAGGCACGCTAACCACTTGGCTTTCCGTCATCTGGACGCCGTTAAGGAACGTCCCGTTCTTCGATCCCAAGTCCGTCGCCATGTACATCCTCTTATCCATATTGTACTTAATCTCTAAGTGATTCTGTAGAAAAATAAACATCAATGTTAACAAAATTTTCAAGTTACCTCCGCGCGCGCTTTTCGTACTATATCCCCTTTTTTTGAAAACGAAAAAAAATTGTATAAGGTTGTGCAATGGATAGAAGCCAATAATAGTATCTATAGTATGGATAATATCCACAGTGGAGTTGCAGAGTGAACTATTTTTCAGTACTATGATTTATTATTAGTATATCAATAGTATTCCTTAATAAATTTTAATAATGTTCTTTTTGTATTTATTCAACAGCTTTCAACAAATATACTTACCCTGGAGACATTTTGGTCCCTAAGCAGGATAGTGTGTTGGTCGCCTTCCCTGCCTACGGTGCCGCCATCTTTGGTGACCAGGAACAAAGACCCAACTTTCAGCTTCGGCAGCTTCGTCTCGCGCACTATTATCCTCATGCAAGGCGGATGGTGCTTCGCGATGGCATCTAAAACAATGAAACAATGGTATAAAATAATACATAACTCACAACTGTACGACATAACTGTGAAATATACTTAAACCAATTTATAAAATACAATGTATCTTCTAAGTATGTGGACAACCAGTTTTTTATTTAAAGATATTACAGAGTACATTACAGAGGTGATTTACTAAATATTATTTTGTATTTAAAGTAACAAATAATCTATACTACAAAAACTTGAATGGAATTTTCAGCAAGATCCTCATTACATAAATCTCATGATTCATAATCATTTACCATCATCGCCTAAAGTAGCAGTGCTGGCAGTAGACTCCTCATCACTAGACTGCTCACTCTCACTGCCTGTCTCACTGCATTCCCCATCTTCCATTTCCACAGCGTCTTTTTTCACCTCTTCAACTCCTTCAGGCAACTCCTTATTTTTATTGTCTTCTGTTTCCTTGAGAGTTTCATTCTTTGGTTCAACACTATCTTCATTGTTTTCATTTTGTACTTCAGTGGAATTCTTTTCCTTTTTAGGTTTACTGTCCTTCTTTCTCTTCTTAGTCTTGCTTGGTCCGTCCCCCTGTGAAAACATGTGAAACTTTGGTATTGGGAGGTAACTGGTTAGCATTGTATTTACCTAAGGCATCTCGGCCTCGAAGTGAGACCTTAGCTAAGTTTTTTGCTAGGCTGTCGACATCTTCTTCTTTATTCTGGGCCTGCAAACAGAAGGGAAATTGTTTAATTCAAGTTTATCAGACAAATAGCTATTGATATATTTGATAAACCAGTTCAAAACTGTTAGTGATTCAGATTCTGGTTTTTGGACTGTACTTAATAGAAATAATACTCACCTTTCTTTGTTTCCTCGCCTTTCTCTTCTCATGAGCTTCAAGTGATTGGTTCACAGCAGTGGCTCTCCTGTCTGGGTAAGAGTGAAAGACAAATTCTTTCTTTTCCTCATTGTAGTAGTAATAGCAGCTTGTATCTGTGTGATAGTATAGACCAAGTTCCTGTGAAAAAAAGTTGCATCAGAGAGGTAATTTCAGGGCATTAAACTAAAAACAGTTGTTGTTGTTATTAGGAATTCAATATCAAAATTCAAAGGAAAATTAAAAACTCACAGAGTTATAATAATACCCAGTCTTATAATCATAGTACATGCCAGCTGATTCTACATACACCATGCCAGTCTGCTGCAAAGCACTTTGAGCCGCCTCCTTTACTTGGTCAGCTATACTTTTCCCTTCCTCGTCTGGTTTCAGTTCCCACCCTGAAGAGTCAGCTTTCATATCATCAGTTTTATTTGATTCTTTAACTGTTGGTGTGTCATTATCAGGGGCAAGAGGCTCAGATGTTGCTGTATTAGATTTAGATGATAAATTCTGCAACTCGAGTGATTTGGAATCCTTTAGTTCTGTATTTGATGCTTTGACTGAACTTTTCTTTATTGTTTTCATCTAGAAAAAAAACATATAGTTGTTAAATAATAATACGTAGGTAGTATAATCCTAGAGCTAGTGCTTAAATACTGAAAAGGACTTCAAAAAATGAATCAGTAGTTTAAAAAATACGAGTACATTTGTAGGTTAAGATAAGAAATGCGGTATTTCAGGCCACTAACCATTTCTTTCAGTTGGTGTTTCAATTTATTAATTATAGAGTTCTTTTTCTTAATGCACTGACGCATTTTTAACACAAGTTTTAGTATTTCAGGCCGATATTTTAAGGATAATCGTAGACTTCTTAAGCTAAATTTTTTCTTTAGTTTTCTTGACGTATTTTCACAGATGTCCTTTGAATCAGGTAGAGCAGCTTCCATTGTGAAAATATTTGTAGTTTCTACAGATCCTTTACTATTTTTACTAACTTTATAGGACTAAATAACATACAACACAAACAGGACCAAAGCGTTTCGCCTTGACTTTGACAGTGACGTTTTCTACGACTTTACGAAGGCAATAATAATAAAACTTTAATGTTTACGAAGATAGTTAACTTTGTTGGTACTTTCTTTTCGTTTCGAGTATAATATAACTGGTTCGGTAGGTGTTGTATGTATTTTAATTACTATTCTCAGAATAGTACAAAGCATGTTCTGATTTTATTATACTACACTAGCTTTCCGCCCGTGTCATGTAAGATTTTCTGTGGGAATAAGACTTTTTCCGTAAGAAATATCCTATGTGTTAATCCAAGAGGTACAAGCTATCTCTAATCCAATTTTTTTGGATGACCAAATCCGTTGAGTACATGGACGTATGAAACCCTTTTTTATACGTCCATGGTTGAGTAGAAGCGTGAAGTGAGTCGGAACAAACATCTAAACATCCAAATATATTTTCACATTTATAATAATATTAGTGTGAAGTGTGATGTGATTGCATTGGAAATCTTTGTAAAATAAGTGCACTGCAAACATACAAAGTAGCATCACAGAATTAATATCCCGACGCTGGCAAAATGTCCCCAAAAAGGGGTAGACGGTTGCTATAAGAAGAAAAAAAAAATAGTGTAGTATTAAAAATATTCGTTACTTATTATGGCAACACCAGATTACCTGGCAGTAAAAAAACTCAGAGCAGCAAAGGAGTTTTTATTCTGAGCCTATAGTTTTCCCCCTGCTACGGTACGGGTGCCTACGAAAACACACAGGAAGTAGTGGCCAAATTAATGATGACGCTGCTCTTTCCATTTCTTCTTATTGCGCTACGAGGAGATTTTCTGGTTCAGCGTGGTCGACTACAAACTCGGTCTTTCTTGAGGATAAGTGAGGGTACTAAAAAATAAATGCCAAAATTCACTAGATCATTTTATTTATTTTAAAATAAAAAGCTCATTAAAATTACATAAATTATGTGCGTATTTTAAAATGTGTAAAAAAAATGCTGCCGCGGATAAGTCTCAGAAAATAATAATGGTTCGGTTTACATCTTTACATGGACAAATATTAAGTACTTATTCTTTCCTTAAAAGATTGCTGCAGCGAAAGGAAAATAAAGAAGGTACAAGCAAAGCTATAAAAGTGTATAGTAAATAACACTAAAAGATCTATAAATGCGAAACTCTAAATGAGTATACTGTAGAAAAAAATACATCCAAAGGAAAGATATTTATAATTATATAGCTCATTTCGTTCAAGTCCCTAGTTTACACAATTTGTTAACCTTAACACCTATGGTAATAATTAGACAAGTACAAAATGATATTTTATTCTTAAAAATATCTATTCGTAGCCTAACACTAGAGTCAGTTGTATATTTCAATACAGTATTAATTGTAATAGTGTAGGTACACATCTAGTATCCAATCCATGCAGTAGCGATTGTTTCAAGCTCGTTTACACACAAAGACGAAAGTTATCAAAGATAATACAAATGGCGTAACTAAAGGATTCGTATCTAGCTCAGTATAAATTTACAGAGATTAAATATATTCAGATTCATAATGGAACAGCAAGCATAATAAATATCTTTAGTACTAGTCACAACTCGACTGCCGTTCCCTAAATTAGCCTCTGTGTGTAAACAATACTAATAATTTGTTACTTTTCATACAACTTTGGCGCCCAGCTTATCTGTAGCACCTATTCTAAAATAACCCCAATATTCTCACACACTCTCTACTTAAGTTACATCGTGTATGGAAGATCTACGCTAAAGGCTAAAACGTTACACTTTCGATATGTTTTTATTTTAAATTACATTATTAGATAACAATTTTCGAAACAATGGCACGCGTTTAGCCAAACACCCTTACGTTGTCGTTATTTTGGTCTGTTAGTAAATAAATAAAACTATTAATTGACAAGTATTGTCAATATTATATTCATGATTGGGATGATGCGTAAACGCAGAAGCTGCATCTCGTAACACATCTCGTGATATAGATAAAAATAATAGTAAACATTTCGTCTTATACCTATTAGCTAAAATGTAACTTTCACCTACTTCAACAATACTAAATACAACTAGGTACATTATTGTGAAGTCTCCAGTTTGTAGATAATTGAAACACCGTATCACCATAATACAACATGCGTGTTACAACTATCTCTCACGCACTAGTTCGTGGTTTCGTACAAACTACACGAAATTCGTAGTCACACTGTAACTGTGAACAATTCCTTGTTTTGACGAGGTTTACTTATCATTTTAAATAAATGCATTTCTCTCATAACTACTTCGTTATGTAAATGCTCGATTAAATATTTTGAATAGTTATAAAATACTAGAAAGGAATTCGTGTCAGAAAGAAACAAACATGCAAGGAGTCGACTAGTAAAGCCACGATGTTTATTCTAAAGATTTAACTTAGAAATGAAATGAACTTGCCGCACTGACCATGAACGGAGTTCAAATGCAAATAATTTTAATAATACAAAAGTTGCTGACGTTAAAGTTTAGTTGCACTTTATTCCACCAATTAAAAATATTTTTAAATGTAAAGCTACTGGCAGTTTCTTAACCACATATGGTTTCTTACCTAAAGTTTTTGTTAAGGTTTCGTTAACTCGCCATTTGGCGGACGCACAAGGCCCAGGATGTAAACAAAACGCCTAACTGAAGAATCCGTACCAGAGATTCTATGGTACTGACTCTAGAAACACTGGTCACTACGCCAGGATCTTTGTAAAAGGAACTGAAAGCTAATATTCGAATTATCTCTTTCGTTGGACCAACCTTCTCTTTCTGTCTCCAAGAAAGGGATGGTCAAATAATTTCTTATGCTAAGAAACATTTCGCGTCCTTTTAAATGGCGTCCATCAGCAGTCCTTTTCCATCGAAAACCTGTCACATGTTAAATCGATCCTATTAAGATCAAGTCATTTTATGTGTTAAACATTGTTCAGCGAGGCGTTTCGTTTGGTTCCATGTAGTGGTTGGTGCGTGTTACTGCCTAGTGTGTATGTGACGTGGCGAGCGTAGTTAAGGCGGCACGTAGGGCGGCGGCTTGCGGTATGTGGGCGTGGCCTTGGGTCGCGGGGGGGTGCGGGACGCGGCGAACGGCGGCGGGGGGCGGTACGGGGCGTCCTCGCCTCCGGACCTGCGGAAGAACAAGTCAAATAGGAAATTATGTTGAAGGATCATGCACGATGCCAAACAAAAAAGTAAACAAAAATTAATTATAGAACTAAACGCAGTGATTGGTAGCCATCCAAAGGAGGTTGCGATGATTGGCTTATAGCTTCGTATAGTGCCCTCAATTTTGTGCTCTTATATCGCACTTTATTTACATGAATCGTCAAACTGAGTAATGAATATAATCTTGTATCAATTTTCGAAATTGCTTAAAATATTCACAGTTAGTTAAGTTTTGATTTTACAATAAAAGTAGCAGCAACCGTTAATGATTATTGTCAAATAATTTTATGATTGAACAATCATAGCTTCTACCTTGGCTATTATTATCTACTTTTTCGACATAATATCAAGTCCATACAATATTCTTATCTCCTATTTTTTTATCGAGCTTTGCAAGTTCCCTAGCAAGTATTTAAGTACCTGTAATCGGGAGCGGGCGGCAGCAAGGGCGGTTTCTCTTCGCGCATGATGACGGGGCTCTTGTGGACCGGCTCCGAGTCGCCGCGCTCCTCCAGCTCGTCCTGGAATATCACCGGGATGCCCTTCGACCGGAACGCCTGGCGCTCTTCTTCGTCTCCCACGCTCATTTTACCTAAACATTACAACACTTTTAGCCGCTTCACTGCTTCTACTGACGGTAAACGCCACTTGAAACTCGCCTTCAAGGATTCTTCAGTGCGACAAAGCAAAGTACATATTTAGTGATTGCTCGATTCAATGGTCCAATTAAAGAGTAAAATAATAAGACCATTCAAGAAATTCAAGTTTACGATTTTGAATAAATCAGGGCACTGACATAATACACTGTTTTTAATCTTTGAAGGAGAATTTGATACTACTGAAACATATAAAGATTGTATACAGTGGCCTCGATTCGGGAAGTCATCTTCTAATTCTAATTTTAAAATCCAGCTATCCTTTTCGTTTTTATGACCAATGATGATATTATTTTGAATGAATGATAACCTAAAATAAGGGCATAGCCGTCAGATTAAGAGATTTTTAAGTCGGTTGTTTTACGTGCTCTCTAAAATTGTGCAATCAAATTCGATATTTGATAGGTCTAATATTAGGATTGCCATCTTCTGTCCCTTTTTAATCTTTAAAAGATGAAAAGGACTGACGAACTTAAATGAAGGATTAGAGCGTGACTGTGTGAATCGTGACCAGTGACTGTACTGATGTATTATTACGTAGGTATGGGTAAATATAGATATGAATAGCGCAAGAGCGTACGTGAAAGTCTAGCGTGTCCAGCCGATATCCAAAGGATGGCACTATACTACTCCAATTCATTCAATTAACCTTTTTGAACAAATTGAAATAGTAGAGATTAACACATTTGTTTGATGAAATATTAATATAAAACTGACTTCTAATAACATCGAAGTGTATTTACAACGCCAATGAATACATTTAGACATTAATGCTTGTTCCACAATTTTGGGCTAATCGAAGGCAAGCACGATATAGCGTAGATGTTTATTTAAAACGTGGTAAGCGTTTTGAATAAACCCTTCATGTGAATCACTTATATTTAAAATATAAATATCGCATGTACCTTGATTCGCCGTTTGCGGGATTTTGAAATAGCGTACTGCAAGCAACAACAGTGCGTAGCGCAATAATATCAATTTTGTTAGAATCACCTTTTTGAGGCAATTGTCAAGTATTTTCTTCGTTGCTCATCCGGCAACAGCCTACACAATTAAAATTATTGTTGTTAGTATGATTATAAGTTATTATTGCTGAAAAAAATAAATCCTATTGAAGCTAAATGATCTTTCAATTTGATATATTTCTGTCCTTTCTTCTCTACATCGTGTTAGCAAAATTACGCAAAATCTCTCGGGCGGTGGTAGGTCCCGTGGTAAGGTCCCTTTCAATAGAATCCGGTAATAATGTAAACAAACCAATTTAAACAATTAGGTCTGCTGGAAGATATTTCTTTAGAAATAAGTAGGCCTGTTGTGTCGTTTTTCTTTGTGTTATTGTCATTTTCTTGTTTAATGTGTACAACAAATGGTTAAATAAATAAAAATAAATAGATATTAGGTAGGTAAACTGAACAACTTTTGTCCCACAACTTTTTAAATTGCAATTTTTTTTAAATAACATACAATTTGACAGTTTGACACGATCACCTGATCAGTTTGTATGAAAAGTAAAAAATAATAATATTTGGGACCTCTGGAACAAAAGTTGTTCAGTTTCATGGGCTGACCTACCACCCAACAAGTTTTGAGTTAGTTTGCTAACGCGTTATATGTCAATTTACATAGTATAAACTCCAATATTATATTTTCTGTTCGTAAATGTTGACGAAACCATTTCATAATTTACTTTTGTTTTCACTTAGTGTTTTATTTTCGTATATTTACCAGCAGTGGGATTCTTATGAGACACAAAAGAGGCTACGTAAATAATTAACAATCTCCGTGAAACTGATTCAACAGTCGACGGTCCTCTCATATAGTGTCTTTACTTACCGGTCCGCCTCCTGCGGTAGAGCACGCAGGCGATGATGCCGGCGACCAGGATCATGCAGACCACGACCACTGCGGGGATGACGAACGTCACCAGGTACTCCGTGTAGCCGGCCTCCGCCGACGCCGCGCCCTTCGCGCCCGCGTTCAGAGGCGGCGACTGGATCTGCGGCGGCTGTACACCATAGACGAAAATTTAATTTTTTTACTGCTGTACACGGTTGCACACATTTTATACATACGAATATTCGTTATTGCACAAAAAAGGTTACACAGTATTGTAAAAAGAGGTAGAGGTATTGGGAGGGGTGTTGTAGCGATTTCGCGTTTTTTTTTGTGGTTGTGGTATTGAAGCGATTTTTCCAAGCAACTGTCGAGCATAAGCCTAAACGAAGAAATATCTAAAAATTAAAAACAGGACAGCCCTGCCAAAAAAATGATTCCCCATACATCCAAATCTGATCAGGCATTTAGAAGTTATCGTGGAATAAAAAAAAACTCGCATACATACTACATGAACTCTGAAATGAAAAAAAAAAATGTGTGATTGTATGAATTTATAAACTTCAATTAGTGAAATCGTCTATTCTCCTTAGCTATTATCGTACGACCGCTCGCGCTCGCAAGTAAGTACATTGTACTTTTTTTATATGAGGTGAGGCTGGATTCATGCATTTCAGTCCATCTGCGAACCATATTATCACATAATTTCTTCAAAATCACTTCACATTACGCTATTTACGAGTTTTTAATAAGTCGATAACTTCTTAACTTCTCTACTCGAAACTCTATGATAATAAAATAAATAAGTAAATATGTGGGGACGTCTTCACACACGGCCATCTGATCCCAAACTAAGCAGAGCTTGTACTATGGGTACCAGACAGCTGATATACATTACATAAATAGATAAATACATACTTATACACGGTGTTACAAAAAGACGAGTAAATTTTGTATGGAGACCTTCTACATTTTGTATGGGAATGCAATTTTTTTAAATCGTTTTTCGACCTATGTTCTTTGGGGAAAGTTGTTCAGTTTTACGAGCAGATTCACACCTTTTCGGCTTTATTTGTAGTTTTGTAACACCTGGTGATGAACAACAACCAGACACAAGGCAAACACAAGTGCTCATCACACGAATGTTTGCCCTGGGCGGGATTCGAACCCACTAATACTCTAGAGGCAGATACACTACCACTTGGGCTACGGAGCCGTCAATAAAGGAATACGAATGAGAATACATTAATATTTTATAACAATCTCATTCTTTACCTCTGTCTTCTGTCAGGAAAAATGTTGATATGACAATGTCATATTCATCCACGTCAAATGATCATTTGAAATTTTAATAGTATTTTTTTATTTATTAATTTTATCTGCATTTAATCAAACTTCAAGCAAAATTGCCAGTGTTTTTGAAAAAAAACCGTATAATGAACAACAATGACGACGACGAAAACCAAAACGCGACGACTAGTAAGAAACTGAAAAGAAAAGAAGACGAAGAAGATGTGCACCATTCGTGTTCGTGTTCGGCGAGCACAGCGTCGTACTACTCGGGGCACAGTCAGGGGGGGAAGGATCGGAGGTGCGACGTGAAGACGATGGGCTTGAAGAGCGAGCGGAAAGAGCGCAAGGTGGAGCGTCGCAAGCGCGTGCGGCGCGGGCGCGTGGGCAAGCCGCGGCGCTCGGCCGTGCGGCGCCGGCGGTACGCGCCCGTGCGCCGCGCCGCGCGCCGCCCGCAGTTCCTCATGGCCAAGCAGCAGGCCGAGCGCTCCGACTCCTCCGTCTGTTCCTACCACTCGTCCATCACCCTCGACCGCAGCGAGAGCGGCGGCCGCAGCTGCCCCCGGTGCGGACACAAGTGCTGCCGCTTAAGGTAGACTTCGAACCATTTAGAAATCGAATAAAAAAAGGTTTTCAACAACAAATAATAATTGATTCCTTTTTGTTGTTTGTTAGGTCACGTCTACCTGTCCTACCGTGAGGTAGCGGGCGAGGGCGATTACGCGTTTTTTATGTTTGATACTCAGTGTTATTTTTGTAAATTTTTACTGTTATAAATGGTACATTTTTTTACTAATTTTGCTTTTATTTTATACATTATTTTTTCAGGTCAAAAACAGTAAACTTGTCAAAACCCTAATAATGGTTTTTAGGGTTCCGTAATCAACAAGGAACCCTTTTAGTTTCGCCATGTCCGTCTGTCTGTCTGTCCGCGGCTCAGGTCAGAGACTCTTAGTACTAGAAATCTATAGAATAAATTAAAAAATAAAAATGTTTAGTGTTCCTTTGGCACACGTGAAGTGGGGGTTATTTTTTAATTCTTGACTATCTTGTAGTGTGGAGTATCTTATGGATAGGTTTTCTTACAATAATGGGGGTTTGCAAAAACCATTTTTCGATGCTAGTGTCCGTTTCAGAAATATTTGGTTTTTAGTGCTCATTTTGTCCCCCCTCCTACCAGCGAAACCGTTGTATTTGGAAATGTAAAAATTTAAACACAGTAGTAGTGCATATGATGAAATTAAAATGTAAATTATCAACATCAAGTAGGTTTTACAGGCTAACGCATAATAGACCAACTTATAAAATGTACTTGTACTAGTAAGAAATTCGGTACAAATATCATAGAAAATTATTTTGGTGAACGATAACTGGTTTAAACAGGTACATTACTACGAAGCCCTACACTTTGCGTGGAATGACAAGTGGCTGAGCAAACTGTTGCCATGCAGACCCGCGAGCGACTCCTTGGGTGGGTGAACTCTATTTGCCTGGCTACGTCATACAATAGGGGATCGGACTGTTCCTAAATTTACCATATTTTATGAATTATTTTTAAATTATAGATTAGTAGCAGACGATTCCCGAAAAAAAAAACAGAATCGGTTGTAAAAAATAAACAGTGATTTTTTTTAAAGTTTCAATATGTCCGTCTCTTTCAAAAACGATTTTTTGTATGGAGATTAAATGCCGTTACTAACAAATGACATCACAAGTGGGTATGTACTTCTCTGTCTAATCTTGAATTTCAACCCTTTATAACTCGCTCAATTTTAAAGATAAAGCAAAAATTCTTTTAGGTTTCGATAGCAGAAACTAAGAAGTTTGGATTTATAAAATAAAAAAAAAGTAGTCCGATCCCTTATTATCGTACTGTGCCCATTGCACTTACAACGCGTTATTGGATCGGCGTGAAAGAATAAAGAGGTCCACACACGGCAGCTCTCTCGTCGCCATTCACTTTCACGCAAAGCGGGGGTCAAACAAAATGGCGAATCAATCAGTGACCGGCCATTCTGCTTGACCCCCGCTTTGCACACAAAGTGAATGGTGATGAGAGAGCTGGCTGCCTCGTGCTATAATATATATTATAGCTCCGTCTGTGACGGGCTTAAGGACATGTTTCTTTGTGGTTTCCGGCACAGCAATAGGGATACGCTATTTCTTTTCGTAGGTTTCGGGCGTCTCTTTCACACTCGTCAATTTATTATTAACTGCCGAGACAAAGTCGCTCATCAAGTTTTCAGAGTTGTAGAGTCGACGATAGGTGGAAATGTACAAAACGATGCTGATGTATGGTGATGTGATTTTGTCAAATGTTAAGTATCCCCGCTGTAATACAAACAACGTCTGTCAACTCCTTCGCTGCTCAGTAAGGAGTTTTTTCATCTGAGGGCGGCGGCGTCTATGATCGTGTTTTGTTAGAGGTTACTTGGCGACGAACAGCGCGCGCGGCGGCGGCGTTGCCTTTCTAACTCGATTAGAGGGCGCGCATACGCCGAACACTTTATGAAAATCTATGAATAGGTTACGAGAGTCGGTGGTGTAGTGGTTAGGGCCGCTGTCTTCCGTTCGGGAGACGTGGGTTCAATCCACACCTCGTACCAATGTGTTTTCTAATTTCAAATTCATATGTACGTTTATTCGACGATCTTACGGTGAAGGAAAACAGCGTGAGGAAACCTGCACACTCCTGCGAAGAAGTTCAAAGGTTGTGTGTGAAGTCCACCAACCCGCACTGGGCCAGCGTGGAATAAGGCCCGATGGCCCTTATTCAGGGTAGGTTCGAGGCCTTCGATGGGGGAGTATATGAGATGTTGATGATAGGTTACCTTGGCGAGGGTCTTGGTGGCGTGATCGGCACAAAGCCCGAGCGGCAGCAGGCGGATGGACATGACCTTGAGGTCCTTATCGAACACGGTGTCCACGGTATCCCGCAGCGCGCCGCCCGCCGAGCCGCGCTCGTCCACGATGATCATGCGCCGGAGCTCCTCGATCTCCTTCTTCGGACACCGGTCCATTGGCAAGCTTGTGTTGTACCTGGAGAAAGGTGGGTGAATATGAGTTAATAGCAAGGTTCTGGAAGAAATTTTGGATAGAGTTGACCAACCCGCACTGGGCCAGCGTGGTCGACTAAGGCCTAATCGCCCTAATTCAGAGTAGGCTGGAGCCTCTCGGTGGGGACGTATATGAGCTGTTGATGGATAGAAAAGACAAAGGAGAAGACAAGCATTGGCTTAGCAGTGGAGAACATATACTAAATACAGATAGTTTTCCTTTTTAATTCTTCTTTTAACTGAGCTATTGCTGCGTATACCAGTTATAATATATGCCTCAAGGGCTCAAGTTCCTAGACATTACAACGAGTCTAAGAGGCCCCTTAGACGGGTACGGACTTCAGTCTAGGTCAGAAAAACACCTCGGAGAACAGATAAAAGAAAGGTACTAAAGAGGACAACGGGGCGTCCCCGCCGAATACATTTTCCACATAACTGTTACCTTAGAACTATTACACTTAAACCTACCAAATAATAGTGGTGGGGCTGTCGGTGATGCTGTGTATCCTGATGTTGCTGGTGTCTGCCTGTCCGAAGAGCGCGGCAAGTTTCTCGACCACTTTCCGCTTGTTGTTGGCGTTGTATGCGAGCTGAGGGAACGGATACTCCATGTTCATCTGGAACTCCACGGTTGGCCTGATGTTAGGCGCCTTCACTACTTCTACTACTAGACTGTCGTAGGCACTCTTCCTGCTGGAGTCTTCAGCAATCTGTAATGGGTAAATACTGGGTTACTATTCCTATAGAAATCAGTGAATTGAGGCAATGTGAAGCTGGTATATATTTTATTCATAGGCGAACTTGAGTACACATTGATGATGATTAAATTTTCTTCGTTTGAACGACAGTCTTTTGTAGAAGTTAGTTGTAGCAGATCCTTTGCTCACCAGCTGGTAATGTACGGCTCCCTCGTCGCCGGGCGCGGGCAGGCCGTAGAACTCCTGGTTCTTGTCGTCGAACTGCAGCCAGTGGCCCGCCGGCAGCTCCGAGCCGTCGCTGTAGCGCAGGGACAAGGCCAGGTTGCGAGTGCCGCCGTCTTCCGGGTCGAAGAACGTGTCCTGTCAAGATTACATCATTTTATTATTATAGGTCTCGTATTAAAGTAAAAGAGCGCTGAGTTATGTTATGATTACACACCAGATACTTCAGCCAGGTGATAGTACTACCATAACATCTCTTCTTGTTTTGGCGCTGCATTTAATTTTCTAATTCATTCCTTGATTTTCTATTACCTTTTTATGCTTGAGGAAAGACGAGATAATTTTACGCGTTTACAGAGAGGCACTCGCCTCATTAAAAAAAATACCGTGCCTTCGCCAACACTGGGGCGAGCGTGAAGTAGAAGCACAAGAAAAGTGTGGCTTTAAATATGGGCTTACCTCGGGCACTTTATGACGAGCAGCTGGCCGACCATGGCGGTGATGAGGTCGACCTGGTTTTAAGTGCCTAATACTCAATTTACTAGTAAAATGCGTGTGATGCTACCAGTGTTATCGCCGGGCGACCACGATGCTAGGTACGACTAATAGCGCGCGCGGCCATCTTGGTTCGATACTCCTAACTCGCCCCCCACAGTGCGGAGCGGGGGGAGGAAGCGCCGATTGGCGAGATGGTGTGTGCTGGCCATCCTGTATGGTAGTACTATATTAATTCTGTGTGTTAGCGGGCTCACCTCAGGCACTTTATAGACGAGCAGCTGGCCGACGGTGGCGGTGACCAGGTCGACCTGGTTGCGCGGCACGGGCGGGTACGTGTCGGGAGTGTTGGTGGCGGCTGCGGGCTGCGCGCAGCGGCCCACGCCGCGCCAGGACACGCCCGAGACCTTCAGCTCCGGCGACATGGCGCGCACTAGACCGGCCGATGGGGAACCTGGTTCCGTGTCCGATTCCATTATCTGGAATTTATTGAAATTGGCTACAGATAAGAGTTACATATAGAGTTAAATAAGTGTTGTGCTTGTTAATATTAATAAATAACACACATGTTTAACGGGTTATTACCACTATATTGGATTAAAACAATGTTTTAACAAGCCCACTAAAATCGTGGTAATAAAACATATGCATTATTAGTATCCCTCGTGTTCATATTTTTTTGTGCGGATATACCACAATTACATTAACCTTCTCTCCATAAAAGCGACTATAGCACCAAAAGACGGCTATTCAAAACGTGTAAAAATCACACAGGCTTCACGTTATCTACCTTTAAATCTTATGACTGCAAGTGAAATAGACTACTGTTAAGTAATAGCTCTGTACCCGTTTTGGAACGGATACCTAAATATACTGACGAAGTTTTTTGATAATTATAGTTTTCTACCTATTCCAAACTCTGGTTATCTGTTAAAGAACGCATTGTAAAATAATCGTGGGTGCCTTCAATAATTTCGTTAATAGCGATCATGATACGCGTCGATGCAAGCAATGGCGACGGAGAAATGACAGCCAAACAGTACAAGTGTCGTACCAGCCAAAGACACTTACCTTCATCAGCCTGTTGATCTGATCCATGGGGCACGCCGCATCCTTCGGCAGCGTGTCGTTCGTCCAGACGAACTCGCACATCTCGCCGGTTTGCGTCGCGTTCAAAACCGTAATCTTGTCCATGTCCGTATCCCTGAAAACAAGTGGGAATTCTAAAGTTGAGTATGAAGTTGAACAATCCGCATTGAAGCAGAGCGTAGCTAATTAAGGACAAATCCCATATAGGAAAGGCTCGACTTTCGATAGGAACATAATATGTTCGAGTCTTTAAATGAGCTGAAAAAAAAGCCGCCAGATATCAAAACAGATAGCTGTGGTGTAAAGCGCCATCTCTTTTAACAAACAGGTAACTGGTAGTAGCTTAGCTAAAAATCTACTATTATTACTGTGTCGTTAGATGGCACCTCCAGTATTGGATCCTTTCTTCCTCGGGCAACTAGATCATCTGTGACTGTATTATCTTCTTTTCTGGACTGTATTACCAAATAAATCGAAACGTCAAGGAATCATTTTACCTTAATCTACAAGTCCACGCTCGTTATATTGTCACTTTGATAGAAATAGCGATTAGGACAGTTAGGAAAAAAAAACCTTAAACTAATAAAAAAAATACCTAAACAAGCTAACGATGCCCTCCAGCACTCTGATCTGCCACTCGATCGCGTTGGGGTAGTTCTTGTTGAGTTTGAACTGCATGATGAAGTTGTGGTTGATGGTGCGACCACCCTTGTTCTGCTGCACGGTGACGTCGAGCGGCCCGTTGGCCGAGAGACCTTCGCTGTCCGTCGCCTCCACTATGAAGCTCCAGCGGGACACGTGTGCGTCTAAAGGCCTGGAAAAATGGTTACGGAGTTAGTCACAATAATAATTTTAACAGGAGTAACTTAACAACTCTTAATCTGATAAACAAATCTCACTGTACGAGTTCTAACGAAGTATGTTTAATAAAGATGAAGATAAAAATTCTTTATTCAAAGTAAGATTCTACAGAATCATTTTTTGAAGTCAAGAAACCAAGAGCAAAATAAATTTGTCCATAGTTGGCACGTTCACTGCAAGTGTGCGCTCACTGTGAAGAACGGCCAGAAGAATCTCAGCAGGACCCGTATCGTCTGTTTGTTTTTTGGTCTTTCTATAACGCAACAACGGAACAGTCGGCATAATTTTAGCGATATAATAGGCCAAAAAATTACAATAGCCTACGTCCTATCATTACGGTTATATACGGCTAAAATAAAAAAATTACAGAACTTACCCTTTCTCGTATATTTATTGCACTTTCTGTTTATTACACGACGCGTCGTAATACCTGCTAATTCAAGCATACCTACTAATGTAAAAATCACTTACAATCCATATACTTCTCTGTGCGCGGGAATGAACTGTATCCACGAGGTGTTGCTTAGAGGCACGTTATCTAACTCGTACATGGTGTAAGTGAGGTTGGTGCCGTCCTCAGCGTCCGTGAAATGGTCTGCCGGAATCAGGTACCTGGAAAATTACCAATATGGGTTAATCCAGTTTATCAGACCTTATGAAATAGACCATTCTACATTTGCCTAAAGTGTCGTTGTAGTCGAGTGTAGAGTAATAGATACACAATGCAGATATTGTGCCGGAACGAATCTGTGATGAATTGTGTGTTACGGGGTTAGGATTTAGAAAGACAGCAGTTACTTCATCATCGCTTGCTGCAGGGTAGAACTAGAGATTGCCAACAACAGGTTCAAAATGAAGAGCGAAATAAAGGATAATAATATTACCTGAACGCCTTGCCAGCTTGGATGGCCAGCTTCTTCATGTGGTGTTTGAGAATAGGCTGTTGGTTGACCGGCATAGCGAACGTAACCGTCTCAGTAGTGCGTCCTACAATCGTGCTTGTTCGTTCCGTCGATGTTGGTGTCTCCTGAAAGGCGCGTCCGTTAAAGTCAGCAGGTGTTATGCTAGCATTTCACGTTCGGGCGAGGCGAGCGCAAGACATATTGACTTTCTTTCTTTCATCATATGATAGCTAGCGAAATCTAATGTCGAGTTTCTAGGCCTAAAGGGCATCTGAGATGGCTTGACAAATTGACCGATTGAAGTGTTTGCTTGGCGCCGCAAAAAAGAAAGAACATGTGCTCCTACGCTCGCCTTTACTCGAGCAAGTGAGAAATGCGGGTATTGAGGTTGCTTCGACAAAAAATAAAGGCTTTTTTGCTAAGAATAATATAACAAAATATATGATTTACCAGGTATTGTCTTGTATTTCGGTGTTCTTATATTGAAAGAAAATAAAATATCTAATCACCAGCTGGGTGGTGCAAACTGATACTTGAGATTATAATATTCTGAATAATAATTAAAAATTTTGAATTTGGAAAAGGTTAATGTTAGTTTATTAAACCAAAATAATACCAAAATGTATGAATCCAATACCGTCATTGTAACTGAATTACAGTCAGTATTTGTGCTAGGAAGAAATATGATATTACCTAATCCCATGACCAAAATAGAAGAAAATAATTTCAGTAATCTTATTGTGTATCAAACAAGATTCACTGGATTAAACCATTATGTTCATAAGTATCGATCCGTGCTTAAAACAAGAGATCATACAGCTCGTGCAAACCATTCCATGTGCAATTTTCTTATGACACAGTGATCAAGGGCAACATTTCTTAAATACTTATATACTCGTATTTAGCATCGGCCAATAAAGTAAAAAAATAAAGATTGTTCAATATCTCCAACTTAATAGAGGATGTCATTCATAAAGTATTCAAATTAAATCTTAGGCGATGACGTCAAACGAACAATCAGAATAATACAGGCCAAAGAAGTTGCAAATACAGAATAGGAGTAATGCACCTCTAGGTACACATACATACAAAAATTGGAACTGCAGGCGAGTCGTTTTTATGGTAAAACGCCTGTGTTCGAATTATGCGCGACTCTTCAAGAAAGACGTAAACCGTACTTTACTGGCCGATGTACAAACCTGCTGCGTGACCTCCTCTAAGGTGGTTTCGGGAGGCTGTGTGGTGGTGAGCCGGTCTTCGGGGACATTAAAGACAGGCGGCGGGGTCGCCGCCTCCGTCGAGTTGGGCGCAGCGAGCGTCACGGGCGCGGGTGACGTCATAGGCGCCGGTGACGTCACGCTGGCCGGCGTGAGCGGCGCCAGCTCCGTCACCGGCTCGGCGGGCGCGGGCGGGGGAGGCGCGGGCGAAGAGGGCGCGGGCGGGTCGGACGACGACAAGGGGATTTCGTTGGACGCTTGTATTATTACGGTCTGCTGAAAGTGCCATGCGGACGCTCACACAGTGATGTGATGGGACAGACGTAAAGACAAGTAGAACTTAGAAGGTAAAGGTTATTTGTACAGTTTAGAAGAAATTTACGACGATAGCTCAGGAAATTATAAGAAGAGCGATCAACCAATCAAATTGTATACACATCATATTTACAAATACTCGTATGTACAATATTTCAACAAATAACAAGACTTGAATATTTCTTTACATTAGTTCCTTAGGAATTCCAGTATTATTTTTTTCACAGCCTTCATCAGAAATATAAAATAAACACTTTTTTTAAATCTGTTGATATAAAGGAAATTAGCGGATTTCATATTGTCTTTACGTCAAAAAATTAGTTCAAAACGGTAAATAGTTCTACAAATGAGGGATGATATGAGGTATCCTCTAAGCTACCCCGGGTAAGTATGACCAAATCCACACATGGTTGAAATTAGACTACCCTCTACTTAGAGTCAGTAGATGAGAGGTTAAGGTTAGGAGAGCTTTGCTAAAACTGTCACTGGTGTTATTGATTTGCTAAAGAATATTCTTGCGGGAATCAATCCAGAGTACAAAAGGCTCTTATAAGAAATACGCTGCTTAGCTTCATATTTTAATAACTTGCTACTTATTTGCATAACTTTTTATAAGGTTGCAATTTTCGCAGATTGTGGTAAGGCTATCTGTTACAATTCGCACTAATCGTCTACCCCGCTTTGAAGTTAAATCATTACTAAATTCACAAGTATAATTGTAGCCAATTTATCAAATAAATGGATAAATATATTGACGTATTACTCAGTTACAAGTTAATTTCACACGTATAGAACAAAAAAAATACCACCACTGACAGTTTTAGCTACACTTTCAAGTTATTTGCCTATATTTTATAGTACTTACCGTCTCCGGCTCTGTCACAGGATCTTCGGGCACGATATCAATGGTCTGGTGGGCGCCAATACGCCGCGGGATGAACGTGTCTGGCTGAGAGTAGTTCACGTTAATGGCCTCCGACGCCGACTCTGAGTAAGGCGTGATATGCACTTTGTGGCCCTAGAGGGAAAACACACGTTCAGAACGAGGAAATTGTATAGAGTTGAAAAAGCTTTAGATAAGAGGAGATGATTAAAAACCATGCTTTCTAAATTCTGTATTCAAAACCAATCTAGGTTTTTGTATTCTATGTCATGCTACTAAATAAAGGTAAGTAGCAAAATGCAAATGTTATAATACTGGAAAACAAATTAAATACGTCAATAGTTAAACGTTGTCACGTAAATAAAGTACATAATATAAATAATAATATTCACGATACAACAATATGGTAAAATAAATAAAAACAATTATACAGTCGAATTATTTCATAACAATTAATAATATTATATATGAACACAATAAAGCACAAACACATAATACAAAAAACAAAAACCAAACAAAAACAAAAACCACACAACATGCTATATGACATCACAATCATGCGAGGCAAAACACAAGGACAGTAGGTAAACTCTAAATTCACTCAAACGAATAAAATATACTTACTTATATCTAAATATAAATTATAGGTACTAGGTACTTTGATGAATTTGTGATTTTACACAGACTAACTTATTGACACGTAGCGTAGCTCATAAATTAGTGATCAAACTTATAAGTCAGTGCATGTAGTTTGTATTGTGTTTAGAGTTGACCTACTGTAGCACACTGTCACTGGACACAAGCCGAGAGCGGGTTACGACAAACCTCCGTGGTAACCGTATTAGTAGATGCGGACTCGGAGGTAGTTTCCTCGACGGTGGTCGGTTCCTCCGGCGGTTCGGTAGACGGGGCGGGGCTGAGTGCGGGGGCCGCGGGCGGGGCGGGAGGGCTGGTGGGCTCAGGAGTGGTAGAAGGAGTGGTCGGAGGAGATGTGGCGGTGGTTGTGGGAACTGTAGTGGTGGAGGTCGACGTGGCGGCGCTCTCGGTCTGAAATACGTCGGTGGTGGTGTGTGGCTCGCCGTGGTGGTGGCGGTGCGGGTGGGGGACCGGGGACGGGGCGGGGGGGGCCACCTGGCATCGCGCGCCAAGACATACACTAGGTTAGTACTGCCACCCATTGTACATACCCGGGTGAGCCTAGTCTGTGGTTATTCTCCCTCTCAATAGCGGAGTCTGCTTCTCTTCATTTATTAATACTTTCATGGCTCATCCACATTAATTTCATTCGGCTTAAACCAGAACTGGAATAAGTTTGTTATTTAAGCAACATTTCTGTGCTACGAAGCGTATGTGGATGAAACATTGTATGGCTTCGATTAGATAGGCAAAGCACATAATTAAAAATACCTAGTTATATTATAAAATCACTTGGTAAGCTCAAATAACGTGACAGTGCTTGAAGGCTGGTGTTACGAGTTAAAAAATAACCACACACAAAGCTCACACTTCAAAAGTTTAAAATACAATTCATTTGATTGCATGGAATAAACTTTTTTAGTTTATAATGCGAGTATGAATGTAATGTGAATGTTTGTATGAATGGCATGATTGATAAGGATAAGTGAATGGTATATTGCAATTGAAAATAATAATCAAGTTAATATAAATAGTGCAGTTTTCCTTGCCAATGAGGTAAATAAAACATAAATAAAACGAAACTGCTTATCACAATTTTATTGTTTAAATTTGACAGCACTGATATTAAGTTACTGTGATTTATGAATGGAAAATATGGTTGCCAATTTGTTATCAAAACAAATAAAAAGAAGTAAGTAATAATTTCTCAACACCCAAATTAGAGAAATGATTCACCAATTTGGACAGAAAGATACGAGTAGAATAGAGAAGTCATTCAACATTCCATGCTAAATGTGTTCCCTATGGATGCTCTATGCATGACGTGACATTTAGGTGCGAGGTATGCATTCCTTTTATATTGATGGGTACGCTAAGTATTGGAAAACCACCATACTTTAAAAATCTAAAATATGTTATAGTCATATGTTTTGGACTATCTGTTTATCTACTTGTACAACTATTAAGATATGGCTATTTTCCAATGTAGTGGGTTACTAGATAACATGACATGGATGACAGACAGACCAGGAAGGGAGTAATGACAGTATGGATAAATTATGATTGGTTCGACACCTTATCTTACTATGATTCATATTATTAATGACAACTTTATTTATTGATTTATAACTCCAAAAGCTGGGTGATTGTTACAGCAAGTCGACACAATAAAAACTGGTTAGCATTTGTAATTCCAAGTAACATCCAAAGCTCAGATTTGTAGTAAATTTTGTACACAAAGCCCCGATTTTGGCGCAAATTTATTGACATTTATGTGTTTTATATAGCTGCGAAATAACTGCATTGAATACATAAAATACAACATCGAATCTTTCTAGCTGGGTAACAAAAATATAGAATTTTTAACAAACGAAATTCCAATAAGCAGAAGGCTTAAGTATCATGGCTGGGATTATGTCTATTTCTCTAAGCCGATTTAATTTCATTTTAAATCTGCGGTAGATCATTATCTTCAAAGTTTGAGAAAACCAGCAGTTTGAGCAGTTTGTTACTTTGCTATTCATTGCCGTTGCAATTGTTTTTTATCAATGTCTCCATGTTCACACTTTACCGCACGGCTTGACGACTAGACCAAAGGAAACACACGAACCAAAATCGCCAACAAATATTTTGAACACCCGTTCAAAAGATACTTAAAGGCCGATTACACTTTTTTTTAGCACTTTTTTTCGCATTACGTTGCTGTTTGGGTCGCACTTGTGTCGATAAGTCCCTTTCAAATGAATTTGGCAATCTTGTAAACAAAACAATTCATCACAATTTATTACAACATCAATTCATTTAAATATCAATCTTGATCGTAGTCACATTTAATGAACTTGCGATTGATTATACTTCGATCAACAATTACAACTAGATATCGGGTCGGAGCAAAAAAAAAACATCTCGGTAAATAACGCTTCAAGTGCGGCGTGAGGTTTTATTTTGGAGATTTGTGATTTTATGACTTGGTATTAGAGTTGTTATTAGGTTAAACTTAAAACGTTTGTCTCGGTTGGAAAAAATGTAGCTGTATAAGTATATATTGACGCAGACAGCATTTAGCTTTGATTTTTTATGCGACCCGTTATCTAAATGTAATTGTTGATCGGAGTGATTATACAATAATTTTCACACTAAACTACACTTCTTGAAAACTAAAGTACACATTTTTTAATGAAAATGTAGTGCAATTAAACTTTAAATACCGTCCGTGGTCGTGTTAGGTAGCACAACACAAGATTCGCGATATTTTAAAATCTGTCACTAATATAGAATATATCAGCTTTATTCGTTAACAAGATTGCCAAATTCTATAGAAAGGAAGTATAGTGCTGTAAGAGCAATGACCGGTAGTTAGCACTGCCGACTTATAATCACGCCCGATTGTTACACCAGGGTGACAGCTACGTGGAGAAGTGTAATCGCCGCGTCGTAAGGCCAGCTTGGGTGTGTGTCATGTACGTGCGCGTGTGTGAGTACTCACGGTGTCGGGGTCGAGGTCGAGGCGGCTGTAGTCGTCTTCGTCGTCATCCTCGTAGCCGCTGTAATCGCCGCCGTCGTCCTCCGCGTCGTACGAGTCGTACGTGCCCGAGCCCTCCTCTTGCGGCGACTGCGGACACGGGACGGTGTGCTTTAGTGCTTAGTCTATTGGTTTAGCCGCTAAATGTTAAAACTTAAAATGCCGTCTTGTAAAGTAGGGCCAAAAACAATGTTATCTTTATCACGTGTAGACATGTCAACGTGCTCCCTAGTGGAGTGCGCCCTCCAGTTTGTAAATCAACGGTTTAGTATAGCAGGTTATGCTAGCTAGCGAGCGATAATACATTATAGGTTACACGCACGAATCTCTTCTATAACAAAAGCCGGTTACAAACAAGCTACCCTTTTTATCGAGTACTTTAAAATATATATATTACTTTGAGAAACAATAAATGTATCGTAAGTCTTATATCTAGTATTATTTATCAGAATCCAGAAACTTTCAGTATGCCCTAAGTACCTGTCGCTTAGCTCGGGGCACGGGTTTGACGGAGACGAGTCGCCAGCCCAGCACGGGCAGTTTGACGGTGTGCGAGTGCCGTCGTATGAAGTATATAGTACCTGTCGCTTAGCTCGGGGCACGGGTTTGACGGAGACGAGTCGCCAGCCCAGCACGGGCAGTTTGACGGTGTGCGAGTGCCGTCGTATGAAGTATATAGTACCTGTCGCTTAGCTCGGGGCACGGGTTTGACGGAGACGAGTCGCCAGCCCAGCACGGGCAGTTTGACGGTGTGCGAGTGCCGTCGTATGAAGTATATAGTACCTGTCGCTTAGCTCGGGGCACGGGTTTGACGGAGACGAGTCGCCAGCCCAGCACGGGCAGTTTGACGGTGTGCGAGTGCCGTCGTATGAAGTATATAGTACCTGTCGCTTAGCTCGGGGCACGGGTTTGACGGAGACGAGTCGCCAGCCCAGCACGGGCAGTTTGACGGTGTGCGAGTGCCGTCGTATGAAGTATATAGTACCTGTCGCTTAGCTCGGGGCACGGGTTTGACGGAGACGAGTCGCCAGCCCAGCACGGGCAGTTTGACGGTGTGCGAGTGCCGTCGTATGAAGTATATAGTACCTGTCGCTTAGCTCGGGGCACGGGTTTGACGGAGACGAGTCGCCAGCCCAGCACGGGCAGTTTGACGGTGTGCGAGTGCCGTCGTATGAAGTATATAGTACCTGTCGCTTAGCTCGGGGCACGGGTTTGACGGAGACGAGTCGCCAGCCCAGCACGGGCAGTTTGACGGTGTGCGAGTGCCGTCGTATGAAGTATATAGTACCTGTCGCTTAGCTCGGGGCACGGGTTTGACGGAGACGAGTCGCCAGCCCAGCACGGGCAGTTTGACGGTGTGCGAGTGCCGTCGTATGAAGTATATAGTACCTGTCGCTTAGCTCGGGGCACGGGTTTGACGGAGACGAGTCGCCAGCCCAGCACGGGCAGTTTGACGGTGTGCGAGTGCCGTCGTATGAAGTATATAGTACCTGTCGCTTAGCTCGGGGCACGGGTTTGACGGAGACGAGTCGCCAGCCCAGCACGGGCAGTTTGACGGTGTGCGAGTGCCGTCGTATGAAGTATATAGTACCTGTCGCTTAGCTCGGGGCACGGGTTTGACGGAGACGAGTCGCCAGCCCAGCACGGGCAGTTTGACGGTGTGCGAGTGCCGTCGTATGAAGTATATAGTACCTGTCGCTTAGCTCGGGGCACGGGTTTGACGGAGACGAGTCGCCAGCCCAGCACGGGCAGTTTGACGGTGTGCGAGTGCCGTCGTATGAAGTATATAGTACCTGTCGCTTAGCTCGGGGCACGGGTTTGACGGAGACGAGTCGCCAGCCCAGCACGGGCAGTTTGACGGTGTGCGAGTGCCGTCGTATGAAGTATATAGTACCTGTCGCTTAGCTCGGGGCACGGGTTTGACGGAGACGAGTCGCCAGCCCAGCACGGGCAGTTTGACGGTGTGCGAGTGCCGTCGTATGAAGTATATAGTACCTGTCGCTTAGCTCGGGGCACGGGTTTGACGGAGACGAGTCGCCAGCCCAGCACGTGCAGTTTGACGGTGTGCGAGTGCCGTCGTATGAAGTATATAGTACCTGTCGCTTAGCTCGGGGCACGGGTTTGACGGAGACGAGTCGCCAGCCCAGCACGGGCAGTTTGACGGTGTGCGCCAGAGTGCCGTCGCGCGATTGCTCGCGAAGTCCAGCTACCAACACCTTGTGACGGGTCCACAGCCTCTCGCCGCAACCCACCTGGAACAAAACAATCATCAGTCGAGTATAAGTTATTAAGCCGCCAAAAACCACTGTCATTGTAAATGTAAGGACATGTCCTTGCTTGCTTGATATAATCCAGTAGAAAACTGGGGACATTGACAAAAAGTGTGTTTTTTTACACTTCTCTTCAACGGGATTTTAGCTCAGAAACTCCGGAACGAGAACCGGATGATCTATCGCTTGACCACGCCGACTGTAATAATATAATACTTAATTTATGGGATGTTCGACTGTCAAGGTCTGAGCCCAACAATATCAACGATGACAAAATACATGCTCAGTGGGTTTAAGGTCCAACAAAGAAAATAATGGGAATAGAGAGACAACAAAGAGAATAATAAAAACGAAAACTGAACATAACAATATAATATCGGTCTGTATGTAACTTACAAAGTAAGAATTATAGGTATCCGATAGCAGTAATTTAATCTCGCTCGGTACGTAATCAAAATCAAATAAACAACATTGTTCAGTGAAATCTATACAGCAACTTGGTTAATTATATTTTCAGTCATAATTATTAATGTGAAGTTATGTGAAATACGTGTAGCGCCTACTTTGTTGATGGATCGATTTAACGGATGGTTGCGTGGAATCCACTTTCCGATTATCTCTATGAGCCGCCTCACCGCACCATAGAAATGTAGCTCTAGCTGTGGGTAGTAGAACAATGGTGTCGATTAAACTAAACTAAACTAAACCCAACTAAACTAAACTAAAATTACCTCCTGTCATTTTCTATAATTTTTAATTGAAAAGGGACTGAAGATCATCGGTTTTGTTTTTGTCTTTGACTTCACGACTAACTGTCAATTTTAGTGGCTTTTTTATCATCATGGTGTTAGGTAGGCACTAAAACAAGACTAAAGGAAATCTTCAGAAATCGTATGGAAGGTGGTATTTTAATATTTGATATTTCTAGCAGCGAAATGAAGTATATAGGCTGAAAGAGTATATTATTAACTACGAGTCTGAATTAAAAAATGTTTTTTAGTTAGCACCATTACTTTGCAATAATTATTTTAATATATTGGTAGTAGGAAACAAAAAAGTATCTGGCAGCACCATTGAAGCGGGTGCATATAATGTGCGGTGAATAACGTGCAGCAAATAATACGCAACAAATAATCTGCAGCAAATAATTCAGGTTTTTGGCTCAAATTATTGGACTGCACGTTATTTAATGCGTAATATTAAGAAAACACATTTTTTTTTTAAAGTCATCATGTACATTATGTGACAAGCTCTTGGCATGCCTGCAAGCAGACATGGGGGTCACAAGATAACCTAACCCCAAAGGGTATGGCGGAGGGAGCCGTGCTCGCTTCGCTCGCCTAGCTCCCGTCCGAAATCCCCTTCTAACCTAATCTAACGGAGTCGGGGTGCCCCAAACTCCCGTGCTCGTTTCGCTCCCACCCGCCCTGACTTGGCATTCACTGTGGATTGGCTTCGTTTTATCGGGCTGTACATTGGTTGGGCGAAATGTTTTCACAATCGATTCGACATACAGCTGATAAATCTGAAGTGTGTCAACTCTCTAGAGGTGTCCATGACCCTGACCTGTATTATTGCCTGCATGTTATTGAGTGCGCATTGTTGCAGCTCGCCAAGAACTGGGGTTTGTTCTGTACTGAATTATTTCCTGCACGTTTTTGTTCCTTACATTTTATTCAAGCGCTTCAACAAAATGCAGTAAATAATTCACAACAAATAAAGTAAACATTTTTTGACGCTTCAATTATTCAGTGCATATTATTTGGCGCGCTTTTTTTGACCTCAATTATTTGGTGCACATTATTTGGCGTATTTTATTGTCACCCAAACAAACGTCAGAATCTGACAGCCTGCTACACAGATTGACAGTTATATTTTTGGTGTGTGTGGCCAGCCACAAGTCATGTGACACAGAAAATCATGAAACGATTTTTTATTTCCGAAATAAGTCATTTATTTCGAAATAAAATCTTTAAAATAATATAATTGAAAATTGTGTGTTCTTATACTACCGATATTCCAGCACTAAGAAGAATTCTTAAGTCTTATTAAGAAAAAGTTTTGCAATAAGCTTTTAAGAAAGTTTTGAATGTTTAAATAAAGACTTTGAGAGGTTTATTTATATTCCTTTCTTATCTATTTTCAAAACCATATCCATGTTTAGTCATTTAGATTATAATTCTAAAATTCTAGTATTTTTGTAACCTAACAAGAAAATGATATGCATTTAGGATTCGTTGGAGGAGGGGGGCCTACCGACACAGGCAATTAATTGCTTACTGGGAGTCCCCTATTGTCTAGCTATGTACCATGTTCTTGTTTAAGAAATAAAGATTTTTGTAAGTAGGTAGACTAACTTACGTTGAGGTAGATGGCGGTAGTGGCGTCCCCGCGCCTCCTTTGCGTGGTTCCCGGTCCGCTCATCAGGACGGTGTTCGCATGAGCTACCTCCGGTTTGTACGGCTCCATCCAGAATTCATCCTGAAAATATGAGAAATATCGTTATTTATTATAATCGCAAACTGAAAAAGCCCATCATAGACCGAAAACGATAAGTCCTAATACCTGCTAGAACTTATACAAGTAAGCTATTGAGACTACAAAGCGCAACAAAAAATAGAAATGTTACTCTCGTAAAACATTGTTTTCTAGAGCAGCCGGTTAATTGAATTACACTGCACTACGTACCCCGTCCAGGGCCATGAAGTGCGAGAGCTCCATGAGCGCGCGTATCCGCTGCCGCGGCGCGATCTGGTGGAATGCTCCATCCACCAGGATCGTGAGCACCAGTCTGTGCTCTCCAGTCTTGCAGCTGCCATACTTCGAATGAGGTTTTTCTTCCGATTTCTTCACCTGAGCAATAAAACAAAGGTTTATAAATAAAATAAAGCCGTTCAGTAAAACACCTACACGCGCTACACTACACCTCGTAACGTTTAGTTCATCATCA
The DNA here is from genome assembly GCA_951230895.1 of Carpatolechia fugitivella. Classification (NCBI taxonomy): domain Eukaryota; kingdom Metazoa; phylum Arthropoda; class Insecta; order Lepidoptera; family Gelechiidae; genus Carpatolechia; species Carpatolechia fugitivella. The sequence goes on from OX579664.1 coordinate 5,824,320, forward strand.
TAAATAGGTTAAACTCAGCGCTGATAAATGTTTAATCTTAGAACGAGCGTTACTTGTAATTTGTGACTTATGATGCGGATAGACACGCGTGTGTAAACCTGCAGTTTGCAAGTAATTTCAGGTTACGCACACAAAAACAATGTACAGTACTTAAATGTGAACCTATATACATACTGCTAAGACCAACAACTTGCCATGGTGCTACCTATTTACCAGTAGACTTCAGACCCTTGTGTGTCCATTATGTTGTATTTGTGAAAGTGTACAATCATTTCCGTGTACAAAAATATTTAAAAGTATAATAACATTAGAATTCACTGAATAAATTGTAAGTATGAATAATGGAAAGTATACCCTATTTTGGCAGTGAATTGTCACAAGTATTATTAATGTTGAAAGTTTTGTAAACGTTAAAAGTTAACACGTATATTCATATTTCAACTACAACAACGTGCAGTTTTTATAAGAAAAGATCCGCGTTACCCGTTTGTATTTGCCACCTAGCACGATGTGAATTAGCATAAATTGTGAAGATCTTGATAAACGTTACGTAGTTTGTTACTTGGCTATCAGTAGATGCAATGGTGTAAGACTGTAATAGATAGGGCCAGTCAGTGCGTGTCGTGTCGGAATGTGGATCGAAGCACGCACGCCGTCGCGTCGCCGTCGCCGAGCGTGGCATTTCCTCTCGTTTCTATCGTATTAAACTTCAAGTCGACAGACTGAAATATTGGAACGATAATGTATTTTGTTTGTCTATCATTTGGGGTGGAACTTTCTAGGAACGAATAAGGAATTGTGTTCGTTATAATCGCAAATATATCTAGAAAAACGTGTAGAGATTATGTATGAAATTATACATTTGGATAGTAAACTCAAAATGTTTTGCGGCGCTTAAAAAATCTTTAGGTTCAGCTTCCTTAACGTTTTTATCAATAAGCGCAGTAGAACGAATTATGTCTTGAATGAGTCTTGTTTCTCATCGAATAAGTGATAAGAGCGTAGGTGTATTTTTTTAAGTCTGATATCTTTACGTTCGCTCTTAAATTTGGTAATCGACGTGTACATAAGTTCCAAATTCGATGTTTAACAATCTTACAATAATATGTTTATGCGCCTGCGGGATGCGCTGAAGGAGTGAGCTCACCTCGACAGTGAAGGAGTCGGTGGCGGTGAGGCCGTGCGTGCGGCCGTGCGCGGTCACGGTAAAGGTGTGAGCGCCCAGGTCGCCCGCCTGCGGGATGCCGCTGATCAGCCCGTGCCGCGAGTCCACGGCCAGCCAGCTCGGCGTCCGTCGACCGTTCTCGGTTCGTACCTGCATCAAATCACGATACTTAAGACATACAGTCAGACCAAGCAGTCAGGGTTGAGTTCATCTTGACTACTCCTGTTTTGTAAAACAACCAAAACTAGGCTAAGTCCTTTCATTCTCTTCCATAAGTTTCGATCTAGGGCGACTTCACTTGAAGGTACAGCGAAGTGCCATTGTATGTGGCATTGTTTGTATTTTATTCTATCATTGACTCATTTTTCGTCTTAAAATTTTATTTTTTATTTTAGTTGATTCTGGCTACTTTGTAGCATTTGTTTTTATTAAAATTAACATCATTATCATAAAACCTCTCTATCTTAAACATAGCGTTACCTTCTGTTCTTTAGTCAATACCTATACGTGTAGTATACATTCGCATCTTGACATGACATTGTCGGCTTACAAGCCTCCAGAACCTGTCTATCCATTATAATTGCTGGCCCGCCTCTCTGATGTCATCTTACAATCGGACAGGTGATGGCTACTGCCCTACAGCTATGGAACACCCATATAATATGTCACAAATAAAGAAGCTGGGGTTTCATTATAATTTTATTAACAACACTGTTCCTGTAATACCAGAAAAGGGACGACGACAATAACGCACTCGCTATTCAATATTATCTTACTGCATTGCTATGCATAGTATTTGCATACTAACCCAATAATAAAAGTGAACGACTAAAATAACTAAGAAAAACATCGGAATATTTATCGAAACAGAATTTTTAAAACTTTTTCTATCAATAGCAAGGGTTGGTTTGGGGTATCGGAAACTAGCCCATTATGGAAATTGACCAACCTTATAAGTTTGAACTTTCCCTGAGAAGGCTTCCTTAGGGATTTCCATTCGAAATAGGTGGCCTACATAGGCCGATGTGTCAGGAACGCCCCATAACCGCCTTAGGCCATTTTTTGCTATTTCAGAGTGATTCGCTGTCAGTTCCACCTGAAACATGAAAAAATAAGATTCCAAACGATTTCGACATGAAAGCCCACAGAATGCTTTTAAAAACCTGAGTGGTTTTATCCATCAATAGAATCTGACCATTCTGATTAAACCAACAAAGGCTGATTACCCTTTCTTAACTGAAGTTCTTGTCTTTGAATAAGGTTTTATTTATTGTATTCCTTTTATAAGACAGAAAGATAGCATATTTTCGCTAGTAAATATCTATGGACCTGCTGGTAGCAAGTATAGATACAGAGATACTGTATATTTTGAGTAAAACAGTTTTCATAGAGTCTGTTTTCATCGCACTCAACAATCTTTTAATTTATTTAATGGAAAAAATTACAAGGCATTCTAAAGTAGCAGTCTGATCTGGGAAGATTAGCTACCAAGGTCACGGCGCGGTAGCAAAGCTTTTGAAGATGTAACATTTCTTTTCACTTGAAGGGCTATTACCTGGAACTCCTCGCTGTTGTCGAAGGCGAAGTCGTCATCCAGCCGACTGAGCGCGAGCGGGCACAGCAGCAGCAGTGCGCACGCGGCGACCCGCATGCGTGCCATTTCGCCCCGCATGCCTCTCCCTTCTCACCCCAACTGCCCCAGGCTCCCCAACTCTCATAAATCCCGCGAGCTCATCTATAACAAATCAAAAGGAAACTATTAATACACTCAACACATTCCATGTGTTTATTTTGAGAAAAGAGAAAACCTTTGTTTACAATGTTTGAAGAGCCCACTGTCTTGTCAGGTGGAGGCCACACATGAATTGGTAACGAGAGCCGGTCTTCCGGTAGTCGACAAATTATGCCAATGTTTGAACTAGTACTCGTGCAAAGAAATAAACCTTTTGATACTTGGTAAAAAAATATATGTAGGCGTTTTAATTTGAACTACCAGAGACGGAAGTTCTCTGAAGTATACTTTAGTAAGGTTTCAAGTAGCTTCTTTAACTAAAACGTGAAGCTGCTAAACATTGTCAGTTGTTAGCGTTGTTACTGACGTTCGACTTCTTGATTGGGCTGCATGTTGTGTTTAAATGACTGAATTAGTAAATTCCCACAGAAATCTTTGAAGTAAATATACAAATGAGTTTAATGAAGAACGCGTTTGTAAAGGTGGCGCGGCTTCGACGAGCGGAAACGGCTCGGGTACTGTTACACAGTTGAAGGCGCGTGCTGGCGCATAATGATCGGACGCAAATAGAACGAGCTTTTGAACGCTCCCCGCCTTCCTTTCCTTAGCATGCTGTCGCGAAACCACTTCAGGGAATTCTCTTACATTCCTTTTAGGATAATGTGCCCACTTGAACCGGGAATGCTATTTGTGGAAATCAATTTCATTTACGACTGTAGGTTACCGTGTAAGATCCCAATGGGCTCCGGGGTAAGGCAGGGTAACGGATCGTATCATTCAGAACATATACCCATGTCACGTGAAGATGTACCTGTTTCCTGGTAATCCCTAACATCACTTTGGTATACCCTCACCCTTATTTTCTTTTGAAAGAAAGGTGAAGTTTTGTTTTGCGAAGGGCACGTCAAACCTCTAACCACCCCAGATCAATAAGATACACAGGCAGTTTGTATAAGGCCGCCGCCGTGTCTTGTTAGGGACTCTTGCTTGATTTCCATTATTCACATTGATACAGCGTATCAAGTTCATGGTAGAGGTAAGATAACTGTCAATTTTATTTCAGACAAATGAATTTGAAACCGGGGAAAAAATATTGTTTTGAAAGATGATATTGGATCAAGTTCAAGTAAGTACCTACTTATTACAAAGGTATCAAACAACAGTAAATACGTAATAAAGTTTCAATAAATAATGTTACAAGTAAAGGAGGCTCTCACAAATAAACCCTTGGAATGATTTAGATTATTTCCTAAATTACGGCATAACTAACGGGCACTCCAATTATTTTCAAGATGTAAGACGCAGAAACATTCAGGAGCAAGAACGTGCTTCAGATAAATGCGGGGCCTGACGAAATTAGTGCTCCGTCCGCGTCGGCTCCAAGCAAATGAACTCGCGAAAGCGTTACTAAAAAAAGAAAAATCTGTGAGGAAAATTTGATCTACATGTAGTTTAGCGTTTACTCATTGACCGAGCGAGCGAAGCGTCTCTGTTTCATCTTGGCCAAATTTGCTTTTGTATGTCCATCTGTTTGTTTGTTTGTTTGTTTCACTCGATTCTCAACCGATTCTCGTGAATTTTTTTGAGCAGGTTCGATAAATTAATCAAATTTTTTTGTCGAGTCAGTTTTGGGAAATTTAAAAAAATGACGGAGTTATAGGGGTTGCCAGCTTACAAAGTCCACTGCTGAGGCTGTTTTCCTCTACAGGTCACATTTTTTAACCAATAAAAAAAAAAAGTTAAAAAAAAAAAAAACAAGGGTCGGGGATGTTTGTGGAGAAAAAATAAATATGAAAAGATATACAGACTCGCGAGGTCTACAGCTCACAGAGTCACTAGTTTATATAGAACACACAAAGCCTGGCACGTATAACGCAGCCTTTTACTAATTCACCAGAAACAGTAAGAGATTACTTTATTGAATTACCTTCGGATTTTACTGCTTCCGAGCAATATTTTACACCTGCGTCCAAATAAATTACTACTTATAATAAATAGGATTAAGCTGCAATAGAATTAAAGAAGTAAAAGGAAACCACGTTGTTCATTGTCCGTATTATATGTAAATTTTTGTTATCGACAAACTGTAAACTTTCTCGGGAACGACACCGTACCAGCCTCTTGCAAACGTTATGTATAATTTGATTGGAAATGTATGGACGGGCACGACTCAAGTCGCTTTTATTGTTTGTTTGTAAATTTAAGTTTATTATTTGTGAAAGTTTCAATATTAGACTAAGTAGGAATTATTGAATTTGTCCCATGGCATATTCAACAATATAACGTTATTAATGAGAAAAATGAGAGCACAAAAATAGGTACGTTAAGAGATTATCGACTGTCGCCACACCTGTCCACTGGTTTAAGTCGAACTTTTCCTTATTTCAGACATAACCGTAGATTAAATAAAAGCACAGTTATTTTCCCTCAAAACAGTTTATTCTGTGAGCTCTCGAGGCAGAGTTTTGTCGGCGGCCGGCAGCCACTCCGGCTTACCCTTGGTTTAACAGGGGGACGGCTAAGAGGGTTAGCACAATGGATCTTCCCCCGACAAAATCTCGGCCTACATTACATATCTACGCTGTATATGTCGCGGTAATTCACAGAATAGCTCTCGCTCAAATCAGCCGTGAAATTTGTGAAGTCGGACTCGCTTTTACTCGCACTCCACCGAATTATTATGTCTCTATACAAAGCTCGTTCCCAAATTAATGTAACATCCTGTTACGGATTAATGATTTTACGAGACTCTTTGAAAAATAGCTAGGTATAAGGTCTGTACCTGTCTTTTATCATGAAGACGTCATTTATGATTCAATAACAGATAGGTTGAAAATTCATCATCAAATTCAGATAAGAAATTGTTTCCTCAGACGATTCATCGCCCGTCAAGAAATATCTATACTAATAGCCCTATATAGGCACATACGTAAATAGCGCCTAAATACAACATGATAAAGTAAACAATAATATCTATTTATCACTGTCAATTTATTTATTGAATTCAGACTACGAGTAATAATCAATATGTCTCAGTAAATATTTGTTTATTGTAGGCGATGATGTTGAAATAAATAAGGAAAATAGAAAAGAGACTATTTAATCTTAGGGGAGAGAATTTAATAGAAAACATTCTTTGGAAACTCGGGTGGTGGTTACCAGACCCTTCTTTAGGGGTCATAATTCCATTAAAATTGAGTCTATAGTTAACTTGGTAAGTTGATGCGCAAGTAATTTCGTAGTATAATAACAACCTTGTTGAAACACAACAATCAAGTGAAATTACTTCGGAATACATTATGTTCTCAAGCTACTCAATTAATAATGGAAAATGTATATAAGAAGGAAATGTAAAGTGACTACACTTCGTATCGAATATAATTGTAATGAGTATCTGTCATGTATTAATAATGAACTTACATTATCAGATTGTTAACGTTTATTTCTTTGTTTGCTAATGTAAAATATCATTCCAACTAAAACAAAATATTGACAGGTCGGTAAATAACGACAAGTTCGTCTATTTCAAAAGTTTAATTTTCAGTACTGGCTTTGATATAGAATTAAGCTTACATGGTGAACCAATGATGGCATCAAACCGAGGTGTCTCGTGTCTCATTCCAATCAAGTCTGTTCCGGCTTGGCGCCTTTCCATTTGATTGACGATAACGATCCCTATTAAACCGGTGACACGTAATTACGACGCGTTTTTCCATTTTCGCTTTGTCTAGTGGAATGTCATGATGGCGCCGGGACGCGACATACAGAACAGAACCAATATGCAAATAACATACAGTGATCCCGATTTCCGACAGTGATTTCGAAATACGCTTTTTGGTATTAAACGAAGAAGATTACTGCGCGATATCCAGCTTTATCACAAGGGAGCTTAAAAGCACATACTGTACCTATACATTTAATTCATCATTATCTTACCTTTAAGTATATTAAATTAAAAATTTAAAAACCCCCGAAGCAAAAAAGCAAAACATTAAAAAGTAAAAAATAATACCTATTGTTGAGCCATCAAATTCGATAAAGTAACACCTATATATTTTAATTTTATTAGAGAAATTGATGGATGGCACGATTTGGTTTGCTTGTTGAAATGACGCTATAATGTCGCGTCGGTGTACCGATTAAGTCAGACACTTCATTTGATTGACTATCTATTAATTTGTTAGCATATCCGACCAACTTGTTTTAATACGATATTTTTTTTTAAACTTAGCGGTACCCCGACGTGACATTATAGCGTCATTTCAACGAGCAAACCAAATCGTGCCATCCATCAATTTCTCTAATAAAATTAAAATATATAGGTGTTACTTTATCGAATTTGATGGCTCAACAATAGGTATTATTTTTTACTTTTTAATGTTTTGCTTTTTTGCTTCGGGGGTTTTTAAATTTTTAATTTATTTTTATTTCATAATTTTTAAACTTTATAACAAATAAATTATGATATATGAGTACAGTTATATCTAAAAGAAAATTGGAGAGTATTTTTACTTTGAATCGAAAGGACATATGGAAAGTAGTCAGATCCCCTCATCAACTATTAAAGAGCTGATGATCTTCAAACGGCTGATCAGGTCATGGTTACCTTTCCATATACTTTCAATATTATTGAAGGAATACGGTACCAAATTTCGAATCGATAGGACATATGGAAGTAAGTCAGATCCCCTCATCAACTATTATAGAGCTGATGATCTTCAAACGGCTGATCAGGTCATGGTTACCTTACCATATACTTTCAATATGATTGAAGTAACAAGGTACCAAATTTCGAATCGATCGGGGATAAGGAAGTTCGTCAGATCCCCTCATCAACTAGAAAAGAGCTGATGATCTTCAAACGGCTGAAGAGATTTTCATGAAACATGGCTAAGAACATTCGGGGTAAAATTATCTATGTTACAAAAAAAAACTAAACGAAAATCGGTTCATCCGCTTAGGAGCTATGATACCACAGACAGATACACAGATACACAGACACACAGATACACAGACACGTTAAACTTATAACACCCCTCTTTTGCGTCGGGGGTTAAAAAGGGTTATTTAAACTTAAAATTAAGTAAGCATGGCAAAAAAAGAGTTAATGCTCGTTTGCTAAAGTCACGGAGCAGGAAAAGCAGAACTTTCCCTGTTCTGCGGGTAGGCGGGCGATGAGGACCAGGGTAGAGGGGTAAGGGGTACCTACTACATTCCGCGCGGAGTAATTTAGGTCAGCCGGTAATCAGGCTCGTCATAACCTGAATTATTCACGAGCCGACTATCTGATTGAATTTCACCTCTGAATACACATTCAAACTCCCGTTGTATTCTTTCATTATCAAGCAGTTCTTAAAAAACAGTTGAAGCTAAAGGATATAACATAATGCACGTGAATCAAGACCATATTATTTAAATTAAATTAAAACTCCTTAGCGTGGGTATAAATACAAAGATCAACTAATAACATTTAAAAAACTTGTAGGTACAAAATGCCTAAGTAAAATGTGGGGTAGCATTTTACCTACCCAGGGGCAAATTTAGAAAATACGAGTTTAAAGAATATTTTCAATATCATTCGCGTAAGTAGCTCATCTGAGAATTCATTTTCCTGGAATTATTATTTGCCTCTGTTTCTAACTCCCTGTCGAGGATTTGTTTGAGAGACTTTCCGGCGACGATGCGTGCGCCCGAAATGTTTCTGAGAATTCTTATGATGTAGTTGTTTGCTATATTTTTCAACTTCACCGAATCGAAATAATAAAACAAGCGGTGAAGAGCAGCTATTTAAAAAATGGGTCTCTTTCTATTACATAATTTTCTGCGGAAACGGATAATTGGACGAGTTCAGAGAAATAACTAAATCATCAAAAGGGCACGAGAAAAGTAGCTTGAAGTATTTTCTTTTATGTTCGATCTTTTCTACTTTTATTATGTTAATAAAAAATTTAAACAATACTTCGGATGTTGGTGGATGTAGATTTTACTGTAGGAGTTATTTATAAATAGACACGATTTTCGGGTGAAGATGTGCATTAGATTACACTTACAGAACATGCATCTGAAATAATACTCACTTTATTTAACCGTGTCGATCGACCTAGCTCGTGCTAGAAACTCACAAAATAGCGAGAATTTTCAAGAAATTAAGGTGTCGAATGCATTCACGACACGTACGCTGCTGGCTGGTGTGTCACAAAAATGAAATACATACAAGTTTGAGAAAATCTAATTCACTTTGATGTTGTTATTTTGTGTAACTTTATTGGCAAGTTATGATTTGGTAATCACGATGTTACTCAAACAATTTTAAATTATGTCGTAATATTGAGAAGTTTGAGTAGATATTATAAGTTTTTTAAAACATACCTACAGCCTGTACTTTTTTGTGAAGAGAGAGTGATATTTTTTTTACTCGGAGGTGAAACCCTACAAATTTAAATCCCATAGACCCTTTTTGAATAATTAGGAAGAAGGAACTCTAGGAGTAGCAGTTTGAACTGCATTTTTAGTAAAAAAACAGGTTTATTTGGATATCGGAGTGAAGAAGAGCGTCCGCGTGCAAGCGCAGTGCGTCAATCTATTTCGACAGCGGAAGTCACGTGTTCGAATGCGCGTGTGTTGTGTGCATCACAATGTCTCATGGTTCCCTGTATTGAGACGGTAAAGAGATTTGTATAAGGTGCAATGCTCCAACTAGTTGTACGTACTTGTTTACCTTTAACAATATTTCGAGGATGCATCCTAAGTTATTGGCGTCTACTCGTAATCAGAAAATTTTAAGGGATAACCCACTTCAAAATGATAAAGCCATATTAAAAGGAGTAACTGATTAAATAAATTAAATGGCATAATTTCATTATTAAAAAGTAGGCTAATGTTTGAACAGCTCTACATTTAGAAAAACTTGACAAAGAGGGCCCGAAGCCTGCCAGACACTGACTTGATACTACGTCATACAGTTTACTTTTCGCGGTACAGAGGTGTTATAAATATGCATGTCTGTTTGTAGCTCCACGCACGGTAGTCGGTCGGCAGTGGCAGTCATCGATACGCCCACCCAAGCGGATGAATCCGACAAAGTCAAAATCGATCACACCAATTGTTTGTATAATGAGAGCCCGTTTGTTAATTGCTTTCATGAAAACGTTGCCGAATTAACATCAGAACAAAACGTTCGTTAACCGCCGTTTAATAAATTGAACAAATTGACAGCGTTAAGCTACAGTTTTATGCAATCAATATCATGATAAAAGTCCCATTTCCGTTTCGTGTTATATTACATTAACACACAATACAAAGGAAAATTTTACTCACCGCAAAAATATGATAATCGATTGTTTTTTCCGTGTCTCGCGGCCCCTAACGCAACACAGGGGTAAAAAAGTCTATTGTTTCTCGACAGGGGTGCAAAAGCTCGGCGACCATGCAGGTGACGGGGATAATAAATCAGTCCTACGAACCACTGCTGACGAGACATTATATACGTGCCTCGCTATGAGCATTTGGGTTTAGCTTCGAGGTTTGTTCGAAGTTTTTGTGTAAACGGTAGTCGCGTGCCGCAAGCTTACACACTCACATAATTTATATGTTGATTTCGTTTATGTCTATAATAAAGATTAACACTCCATAATACTAGCGTTTTACGATTTTGTATCTAAGTTAGGTCGGTTACCGCAGAAATAGTTTACGAGGCCGAGGTTTAAAGCTAAATTGTCGGGTATGAGTAGACGCTAGGGTATCTAAAAACGAATAGATACCTGCACCTTCTCAAACCCCCGAAGACGGCCGTAACCTCCCATTAATCCGTCTTTACTGGCCATTCCACTATCGTACGATTATGACGTGGTCTGGAAAAGGACACATTTGGAGAGATGGGAAACGTTTCCGAAACGAAATGGATTCCCGTTCGAAAGGATGTCGAAGATTAACGTTGAGCTGATGGGTCTGCAGCAGTTGGGCGCTCGGCCTGATAAATTGGCGGCGGCAGACGTCAGGCCGGAGGTTTATGACCGAGCTTTAATTGAGTTGCCAACGCGCAGGATGATTGTTTGAACTGTTTCAAGCTATGTGCCCGCACTAGCTAGCTTTCTCGGATACGGATCCTAACTTGAAATTGCTACTGCGGTTATGAATAGGTTAACAGCCTTTTGACAATTGTAGACGAAATAAATTGAAGATTCGTTTTAGGGTCTGCAAAATCGATGTTAGTAAAATTTCGTTTGGGCGAACAAAGTTGGTGAAAATGTAGCAATGCGACTGCTAAGGGATTGCTTAGTTTAAGCTCTTGGTACACAGACTGGTTAATTCAGAGAGAAATTAACTTTTAAACGAAACTAGTGATGTTAATGTTAATAACCTTGGATAATATCTTGAGATGTAATTACCTGTGTCTGGCGTACTTTTTACGATCGTGTCAAAACGGCACATTTCCCGTGGCATACTTACAAGTTTTATGTTACACTCGTAAATTATCGCCGTTCCGCCCACCCCCGCCTTTATGGCTCAGCTATTGTTGGAAAGCATAATATTAACGCTAAACTATACAGGGAAAATATTTATGGAAGTCAAAAAGAGCTATCAGATTCAATAAGAAACAAATATTTCAGCACGATTTCAATAATATGCGTGTTAATTAAAGATAAACTATTGAAGAGGTCATACGCGGTCTATGAACTTATAAAACTTTTCTTCCCGGTTAGAACCATAAAACTTTATTCAGGGCTCGGAGAATAACGTCTACGAAAGTAGGGTATTGGAATCCAGTATTAGAACTAAACATAAAATATTTTCGCAGCCGCACTGTTATCATGAATACCTCAGCCAGTTTGGGATGAGAAAAAGATTCAAAGATTATGTGATTTTGTTACTTGTGAACTTGTTACTTGAAACTAATTCACACGACAAGTTCATAAGACTAGAATATCTGAATTACATTAAAAAACGGAAAAGTAAACACAAACATAAAGTATATTTCATCCATTCAGTCATTTTCATACATTTAAAGAAAGCTATAAGTTAGTACCTAAATAGATAGAGTTATGTTTATTTGCAATCTCAAGACAGGGATTTTCAAGGAATATCACGTACTGAAATCTTGTTTTACGAGAAGTTAAACTTAGCGTGAAGCAGGAGTAGACTCTCATGAATTTCCCAACATGCGTCAAGTGAAAAATAAAGTTTCAAACAACTTAGATTCTACGATGGGTACATCGACAACACGTACGCGGATCCTTTTTATTTCTATTTCGAGGCTTTATGGCCCCTTCTGACAGAATAGGGTCTATAGAAATCGCTTCCTCAGTTTACTTTGGATACCGCTTTGGTTGAACTCTCTCCAAAATGCAATACGTAGTAGGGAGCAGGACGGGACGGAGGGGGCTTAAAAAGAGAAAAAGCGCTTCCGCCATCATCGCCATCCCGTACAATAACATGCGCGCCGGTCTGAACCGGCTGGCTTTTTGGAAAACGAAAAATAAAACTCAGTCAGTTTATGCCGGAAGACTAAAGGACAATCTGGATACGAGTAGGTATAGGATCATAATAATATGTGAATATAGGCTGTAGACCTCGCGAGTTTCTGTTTGTTTGTCTTTTTTGTTTTGTTTGTTTTATCTATTTAAATATATTTTTATTTTATCGCCACCAATATCCCCGACGACGCGACCCTTTGAAATTTATTAAACTGATTTTTTTTAGTATGTATTTTTTTGTTTTAATTCATTTTATTTTTATTAGTTCAGAAATATGACCAGTAGAGGAAAACCGCCTCAGCGGTAGACCTAGTAAGCTGGCAATCCCTATAACTCCGTCATTTTTTAAAATTTCCAAAAACTGACTCGACAAAAATATTCGATTAATTTATCGAATCTGGTCACAAAATTTCACGAGAATCGGTTGAGAGACGCGACCTGTAGTGTGGAACAAACAAACAGATAAACATACAAAAGCAATTTTGGCCAAGCTGAAACGGAGACGCTTCGCTCGCTCGGTCAAAAAACATCTGAACACTAATCGAAATAGATATCAGAATAAATCATCAAACATAAAATACTGTACTATAATAGAAACTAAATTAAAAAGCTCACAAACAAAAAACTGCAAGCTAGAAAAATGCGTAATTATATAAATTAAAATAAATCTACTTTTTTATTAGGTATCAATCAGTAAACACGTATCGTAAACGTGTATAACAAGACAGCTGCATATCCGAAGAATTTCTTTAGTGCTTGTACTAAATTCTTAAATTTATTGACCGTTAGGTATCCCCTTGTTAGCGTCTAAAACCGTCATTAGTTTTTTAAGTCAAAGCTCGAAATAAAAAGCATTATATAGGTAGATTCGAAGAATTTACAACAGCTTTTGGTTTTGGTGGCAATAAAGTATTGTTATCAGGTCAGGTGATCTCATACAGTATTGTGTCGTTTATGGTTTGCAGTGTGCACCATAAACGGAAAGGTAATATTACGTCGAAGCCGTGTGGCCGGCTGCAGAATTACACGCCGTGATTTACACGGTCCGAACACCTCCTGCGGCAGCGGCACATGCATTTCACACAATTTATTTGTCTGCCTCGGAATCGATTATGTACTCTCTCCCGCTGTACGCGCGTTCCGGACAGAATCTCTAGTTTTATTATAATTTGTATTTCTACCTACATTCAGCTTATGAAAATCAATTTTCTTTTAGCGCTTCCCCTGTATGCATCGCCTAGACTTCTGACTAGACTAAATTAATTGCGCCCGTGTGTTGTTTGTTAAGATGTGGAGTATCTGCCAGACGATTCTGTACAGGTAGGGTAGGCTAGGTAGTCTGAATCATAATCAAATTCATAGACTTGAAAATTGATACACAGAAATATTTAGGCACGAAATCACATTACATGTAGGTGATGGTATAATGGTCCGACGAGCAACACAAATAAAAGACAGACCAAATTAAAAATTCCATCAGCAGTCCATCACGTTTACGGTGCCATTGTAATTAAAATGTCTCGCGTTTTACACACTGCAGAAAATTCGTCACTGACTAGTAAGTACAACGTGCGCGGTACAACGAAACTTTACTGTCGACATAAACTATGAGCAATATACTTCACAATGGAAACTTCCCCGAAAAGGGACACTTTAGTTCCACCGTGGTGAGAAGTGCTAAAATAGAGGGTGTGATTTATAGGTGTCGACGCCTGCGCCGCTCTTTAGTCGTCTAGACGCACTAAACCTGAAACCCTTTATAGTCACCCTGAAATGCAGTCGCACTTCCGACCCCATCCCTGCCAGAGAGGTTAAATTTATATAATCATCTAGTCGCTCTATCTATAACGATCAATCTTCACTCTATAGTTAAGATAAGTCAAATTTAAGTAAAATGTTTTATTAAATAGTTAGCCAAAATTTGTTGTATTAGAAAAACGTGAAGTAGTTTAAACAGATAACATCAGAAAATCAGACTGGGCGGTAAATCAAGGTGAAAGTTAGCAAAGAGAATCGGAATCTAAATAAGAAGAAGAACACAATAAAATTTACATACATATTTGAATGGCAGTAAGGTTGGCAAGATTTCAGAAACACTGGATATGTAATGGTTAGCAAAATAGAATGAGCATTACGACGGATATTGCCCTGATATTGGACATTATGGCCAGACGTACGAGATGATAAACGGTACACTATATTGGAACGTTGCGGACATAAAACGTGGGTAGGCGTTTTACAATTCAAGCTCTCCACTGACCAGAGACGACAAAGATATCCACCTGAAATGTATATTGTAACCATTTCTACAGAAAATCCGTTGTATTCGTCGGAAAAGGAAAATCGAAAACAAGTCAACAATAGACTTCAAAGAAGCAATGGCTTTGATTGGAAAGGTAGAATTGAACGAAGTGGGAACCGCAGTCGATAGAACAGTTTTTAAAGCTGGCAGGAAAGTGTTGCAGAAAAAGCCGCTGGTTGCGGGCAGCGCAGGACCGGTCGTTGTAGAGATCCTTGGGGGAGGCCTTTGTCCAGCAGTGGATGTCTTTCGGCTGAGATGAGGAAAGCTTTAAGAAGTATTCACAGTTGCTGTAAATACAGCTACTTAAAATTTTGGTCTAGTGAACCTTTCAGAGAAAGTTAGTGACGGTGGTGGGCACTACCCCACAGCAATAATTTTATTATGATAACTGCAGTTGCTAGCTAATACTCACTTGTTTATATTTATAAAGCCGCTCGGACGGCGTTACAGGAACTTTGACCTGGAACAAGAAATATTACATGTAAATGAGTGTTGAAACAAACAACAATACATCATGAAAATTCATGGCGTGGTGTTAAACTATTGGCACAATAATAACAAAGGTCATCATGTTAAAGATCGAATCTATTCATCTTGTATGTTGTCAAACTAAATGATAATATACCGTGTAATCGAAGAGGGGTCTCGAACCCAATATTAATTAGAATCGAGCTGAGTTTTATTGTCTGTTCTATTGGATTATATAATACAACATGTACGCGACATACACATTCGAAAATTTAACAGCCATCAAGTGGAAAGCAAACTTTTTACATCGACTGCAGCGAATGTTTATTCTAACTTTGTCTGCTTTCGGCTTCGAGTGTCAGGCGGCGAATGGCGGGCGGCGAGCTACGTCCGCTGTTTGCAAAGTTTATCCCTGATTCAATCCTGAAGTCCTGGCCTACTTGAATACTACTGGCTATTGAGTTCTGCAGTAATAAAACAGTTTTTACACTGGTCTATTGAAACTTTTTTACACTCCGATACGCGTGTGCATGTGTTACTGAACAAACTTCGTCCCTGTTTCTATCCTGATAGGTTTTTTTCCGTGTATACGAGTGGGATTGAAACAATTGATTTTATTTTCTGCTCTATTAAATTTTAACTTGCCTGGAGGCGAGAGCAGCGCGAACATCTGCGTCTGTAATTTTATCCTGGACCCGATTCAATCCAGGACTCGACGTGACACACTTGCAGCTGAATAACGGGAATGTGAAATACTAAACGATTTACTGCGCCAGATATTTAAATTGATGGAAGCGTGACCTAGTGTACTTATTAAAACCAACTCGAACAATGTAAATGACACCACTGTACTAGTGACTATTAAGAAAGTTTGCAATTTGCCGGGAATATTATGAAAGTAGTATTAGGCTTATTATTAAAGTATATTTACATATTTTTAACATACTAAACTTTCTTTATAAAGGTCTTGAATAAAGGTCTACCTACATAGATAGATAGTTTCGGTTTCGTTTATTTATTTATTAATTTATTTAACCATTTATTGTACACATTAAACAAGAAAATGACAATAACACAAAGAAAAACGACACAACAGGCCTACTTATTTCTAAAGAAATATCTTCCAGCAGACCTACGGAAGAGAAAAGGAAGATAACAATAGACGCGGACAAAACGTGCACAACTTAAGAAATAAAATATAACGATAATATAGAAAGGAACAGATAACCTACAGCTACTCTATAACTAAATGTATCTAAACATTATACGCAATAAATAGAACATCGTTTGTGAAGAAGCGATGTTTTATGTAAAGATTTTTCTGCATGCGATGTTGCCTACTAGTTAGGAGACTCTGGATTCGCTCCAAGAATAGCAATACGCAAATTTTGTTAGAACTGCAAATATTTCTGCAGCGAAGGCCATGGCCGTGAGTTTTAAGAAGCTGAGCATTTGGATAACTGCCTCGCAAACAAACTGTTAATATGGACTTATTACAGAGAAATTTATTTATTGTACTCACAGGGATTGTAGTGTTTCCTATCGATTGAAATAAGTATTTCTTTTAACATATGTGTATTTAGTTTGGCTTTACAGCACATGGCTTGCATAGATTTTTATGTAGAGACAGAACAATGTAGAGCTGTCGGATTCTATTCACCTGTTCTCTCACATTTTGATGGCTCCGTAGCCCAGGTGGTAGTGTATCTGCCTCCCGACGCACAGGGTCGCGGGTTCGAATCCCGCCCAGGGCAAACATTTGTATGATGAGCACTTGTGTTTGCCTTGTGTCTGGTTGTTGTTATCTATATAAGTATGTATTTATCTATTTAAGTAATGTATATGGTACCCATAGTACAAGCTCTTCTTAGTTTGGGATCAAATGGCCATGTGTGAAGATGTCCCCACATATTTATTTGTTTGTACAACCAATGTAAGTCTAGGGTCTGGAGTGCCGATGTCGGTGCACAAAGCGAAGTGAGAGGACGTGAGCGACTCTCATCGAAGCAACCACTTCGCTTATCGCTCCCGCCTGCAGCCAACTAACGGTTAAAAGCTTCTCGTATATTCATTCGAAACTTTCGCAATTACCTTTGCTTTGCAGTTTTCGCGTGAATATTTTATGTTAAACGTTTTTCACTGCCCATTTATAAACTATAAGGCGTTCTTAGATATCTCTGGAGGTTATAAAACTCTTTGTATATCCTTTTCAAACTCACTAGTACCGGGTGTCTATAAGTGACATAACGTCTCTCCACAAATCGATGCAGCAAGTTTAATACTCGTACATTATCATGCTTTATCAAAATGGAATGGTGCTACTTTTCGTTATGTGTGCTACTTCAGAGGCCTTAGGCAGCTCAATACTATATAGGATTTGTGAGGTCGGTTGTCTACATGGCTAAACCTAATCGAACACCCTAAAGTACCTACTACGTAAAAAACATTATCTGAAATACGCAAGTATGTAATAGGCGCACATGTAAACTTGTCTATTTTTTTTTAACGAAAATAAATATAGCGTTAGACTAGAGAACGTGCATCTATCTCGTAAGATTTATACCTATACCTATAGTATAAATATTTTATACAATATACTAAGACTGGGGTTCTGTGCATAGGTCTATCTACTATTTATTCTTTAGTCTAGCCAGGTCACAGGGAAGATAACGAACAATCCAAGATCGAGATTCCGGATGACCCTATGATAAAAGATATGCTAATCTAAAACATGTGATGAACTATCTGTGTTGTTTTAATAAAAAAGATAAAACTTTGTTGTGCTCTTATTGATAACGGCTCAGATTTACTAAATTGGGTGATTCAGTAGCAAAGTATTTCAATAGAGCATTATTTGTTTAACAAGTCTATTTTCAAACAAATAAAATTTTTAGAGTGTGGTAATAATTTTTTCTTCAAATTGGCTTAATTGGCTCGTAAATCGATAGCGCAGCTGTTGCTCGAAATTAATTTAAGGGGCAATTTGGACGAATCGAAAATAGGGGATGTTGTGTTGTGGCTGAAGTGTGAGGCACTTAGCGGCCGCACCACGCGAGTTTTTACAGCCATTGACAAATAAGTAGCATTTGACTTAAAGATCATACTCAAATCACAAATACTTAAAGACTGAATTCAGCAAGGAAGGTATGAATATTTGTTAAGGACGTAGTCACCGCCGCTGTAATAATCGGAAAAGGGCTCCCGGTTTGGAAATGTTCATGGTCCATTAAAAATACAGCCTACTATGAGTTACGACTCGTCTATTATGCACAAAAAACGTGCCCGTCCATTAGGCCAGTTTACAGGGCGTAGAACATTACACTCGGGAGCGGCCCAAATTAATACATCATCGGTGGAAGTTACGACACCATCGATCTGTCAGCTATAGCAACTATACTGGGTATAAAGGACACAGAATTCCCAAAGTTTTGAGTAACTATTACTATACGAAGAATATTTTTTGAGATTTAACTTACTCATACGCGCCGTGTGGTGACGGCAGAGTAGAATACATTTGTCACCAACTCTTCCCGTGGGTGTCGTAAGAGGCGACTTAGGGACTACACATTGAACAGGGAACGGGCAGCAGCGCTCTCTGATACAGTAACCTTTTAATCTGCGATCTCCAACCCGCCAAACTTAAGTGGAGGAGGCTCATAGTCCAGCAGTGGGCTGTAACGGGCCGTTGATTTGAACTTACTCATGTGTTCGGGAACGATATTGGGGATAGAGCTTTCTAACTTCTGATATCCTAAGCTTAATTATGTGACTTGACATAATGTAAAAAGTAAAGAAGAATTATTTAGGATAATCACAAGCAATAATGTGCGAGTTGATGGTAAATTATTTTTGACAGTGCCTTTTGCTCACACCCTTTATATGGCCGAGGTATGGGGTATCGGCAGATGACATCATCTGGGCCAAACTGGCCGACCAATTGTCGCCAAGCCGAGATGCGTTACGCAACCCGCCATATTTGTAAGAGTCACTCAAAGAAATGTCGCCTTTTACATTTATATGATTGAGTTGTCTATAACAGACGATTTGTATGTCGCAGTGTCTCGATTGGACGTTGCATCATGTGTTCCGAACAATACGTTCAATGTTATCTTACTTCTCGAACTTATTATCTTTATGAACGAATTTATAGTCTCCTGTCAACTATCTTCTGCAAATAAAGCTTCATTGTAGCATGAGAAAATTATTGGCAATTAGGTACAAGATATCAGTTAGATGCACAGATTTTTAGCACAACACATTAAAATTAGCAGTATAGATAAACTAATGACTTTGTTATATGATAATTTTACCAATGTCACAGTAGGTAATATGAACTCGACGTAAAGTAAAACCGGTACCAATTGCCGATTTGATTGACAGAACGGGAGAATGGAAACGTGACTTGACAAAAATAACATCGCCGTCGTCTTTAATCTTTAACGGGGACAAAGTTACATGAAACTCTGAAATATGTCGCCACAGTCACGTATACCGTAGCCTATAGGCTTGAGCTTTAAGTAACTGAAATGACAGTCAAATTCTTTATGAACTTTTATTAACTTTTTGTAGACAGGACTCGGTAGCATTGATATTGATATATTTTGCATTGATTTTGGCAGTGCATATTATATTATATTCCTTTTGTTGTAATCTTACTTGTAGTCTTGTTACAAGACTCTTGTACTAAAAAAAGATATGTTTCAGTTTGTATGTTCTCTCTCATGCTCATGAATATTACGTAGGCACATTAACATAAAACTTCGAAGACGGGATCTGTCTGTACAAACATATTTCCTGAGAGAGGGCTTGCTGAGGATTACAAGTAGAAATGATGTACTACTGGTTTATATAGGCCCGTTTCTCAGTTTTTACCTCCGGTAGAAACAAGGTGTTCGCAGAGTCGATTAGAGAAACTTCGATGCAATTAGTGTGGTGAGTTGATGTGACGTCCGCTAAGAATCCCGTCGAATTATGTAGAAAACTCATTTAGTAGCAGATTATAGCGGAATCTAAAGAATTCCATCAAATCTTTACTCAGTGGCGACAATCCGCGTCACGCACAGGCGCGTACAGTTGTCTAGTGGAACCATATACGAAGTTAGCAAGTATGCAGTTTGACTTAAAGCGTCGCTTGATCTTTTGAGCTGTGATGTGAGTGAACTTTGCTTGGAGATTCTTCGCATAAAATGCATTTGCTGTTAGCACCGGCCCGTATGACCCGCTTTCGGTCCCTCATTGTTGACGGGCGACGGCTGAATAGTCTCGCCTGACGCATAAAGACGTTCCTTGGCCATTTTGCCCGAAGCGGCGTCAAAACTAATATTCTCGCAAGCTTTATGTTAAATAATGATTTAATATCCAAAAAGCGAATTTTATATACGAGTGATTCATAAGCACGTTTTAAGATTTTAAGTTCCTAAAAATATCATCGTACCATACCATACAATACAATATACTTTAAAAACAGTTCTGCCGTGATCATGACTATTGCAACATAGTCGAAATATCGGAAAGCTCATTAAAAAACTTATTTTAAACCAGAATCGTGGTAATAACCCGGTAGATACATATCTCGATAGTTACATATCACACATGTGTTAACAATATACATTATTGAAACTAAACAGAAACAATACAAATATACTACCTAATATAAGTATATAACAAAGAAGAGTCAAAAGCCTCTTGACTCTCTCGCCTGAAAGTTGCAACCTTTTTCAAGCCACTCTATCCATCATATTACTCTCCAGTGGCAATATATACATTAAAGTAAGTTTTTGTAACAGAATCTAATAGATATAGGAAGTCTATCAACCACATAACTGACGAACCTGACTCCGCAATTCAACGGATCAATAGTTATCTCATTATTCTAACGCAGGGGCTCGACACGACAATGTCCGATTAACTCATAGAGTGCATGGCGAATAAAGTTAAAGATAATTGCTTAGTACATACTTGGGTTAATCGGGTTAAAAGGGCTCTTTGTCTTTGCTGGCGTGACGATGTAATGAAGGAGTTCATGCGCCTATTAGTATAGTAGAGGTTATAAACAGTTTTCTTAGTAAATGGGACCTTATTGATGCTCTATAGGTGAAGGATTTTTCGTTTTCCTCATCATCTCAGACGAAAGATGTCCAAAGGCCAATAGTCATTGTAGATTTTTGTCTAATAAACGATTTTTTCATGCGTATAATATATATTAAAGTTCAACCTTTAAACATAACATTATATCATATAAGAACGCTTAGAGAAACTAAGAGAAAAGTAGAATCGTCTTTATTTATAAAATTTATTAGTCATTTCCTATTTATAAATTACACAATTTATGAATGAAATAAAAGAAGCATGCTCACGTGTTTTTAATAAGAATAAAAGTACATAATTGTATATTAGAGCAGTAGAGTTATGTTTCTTTTACACGCATGTTGTAACGTGCGTTCAACTTCATCTGATATAGTAGTAAAGTATCTAAATAATAACTTACCAGTTTAAAGCCAACTAAAATAAAACTGGTATAATAAATAAAGGTAATAATTTAGAGGCAAATTAAACTAAGTCAACAATTAAAGTGTTTATAAAGATATTATAAATTGTAATAAATTTCTGAATAAAATAACCAGTTTGTTAAAGAAAGTGTCTTATGATTATAATTGACTTTATGATTGGCTGGCTGGTGTGTGTGTTCGATATTGATAGGAGAAGAACAAACTAAAGATTATCTGTAAATATTCAGCATGATGTCAACTAGACAGTGCAAATATCCAAATTCAAGATTTAAAAGCTCTGAAACTGGTGTGTGTGTTCGATATTGATAGGAGAAGAACAAACTAAAGATTATCTGTAAATATTCAGCATGATGTCAACTAGACAGTGCAAATATCCAAATTCAAGATGTAAAAGCTCTGAAAAACCTATCTGTCTCAGTAAAAGAAAAACTCTAAGGCGAAATTAGTTTATGTTTTAGTTACGTGTTGCAGTCAGAATTGGGATCTTCATGTTCGAAATTGAAAGCGTCGCTCACAAGTTCGTATTTCACAAGTAATTAGCAAGTCGTGCTAAGGAGCATCGGTAATGTGCTTGCCGCGTGCTAACTCGCTTTGTTCGAGATAACATGTATAGTAAAGTGAAGTAGGTCTAAATGAGAGGTGAGTTGAGTTTTTCGAGAGCAGTAGCGAATAGGGTCAATCACTATTAATAAATAGAGTAGGTACCTTATATTGTAGTGCCCCTACGGGGTTTCATGTATGGAAATATACTTATAATTTTAAGATCTAAATTGTACCTATGAAAGCAATGAATAAATGATAAATGAGGTTTATTTTATGCACTATACGCGTAAATCGTTTATTATCAACGAACTTATATCGAATTGCAAAAGTAATTTTGAGCTTTTTAAAATGGACACATCTGTATATATTTTTTTTCGTTTATCTGACGTGTGCTCATGTACACATATTAATGTCACGTAAGCAATAAATATAAGCTTGTTACGGATTTTAGATCTGGATGCTAAAAATTAACGACTCTTTAATTAAATCCATAAATAAAATAGTTGCAATCAATTAGCAAAACTACCAAAACTAACAACTTGCAAATAAAATTGTAGTTTGCATTTATAACAGCCTTTTTATTATACAGAAAGTACAATAAAGGGAAATGGTTTCCGACGTCGTCGTTTAGAGAAATTGTCGATAAACATTACGCCGATAAACAGACAGCGAGCGTCGGGGAATCGGAGAATCCTTTGTAGCGTGTTAGACCGTGAATAAACAAACGAGGCCACCTGCTTCCAAATAAAATAGAATATTTAGCTAGGAAGAATCGATATCCACGGCCAGGATCTAGGGATGAGCTGAACAATTTTGTTAACAAAATGTAATGTAACAAATTATGACATCAAAATATGACGAATTAGTAGCTGCGGTTTAAAACTTAAGTGTAGTTTAGATGATAACAAGCAGAAATTTTTAAAGCAAAGTTAAAGAATGTAACATTGTAACTCCATGGAGCGTGCAAGCATTCCGAAATATCGAGGTAACAATATTAAATATAACCGAGGTAACAAACCCGCAAATTGTGACAATGTTAGTGTAGTGAACAACCACGAAAATCTTAAAACATATGATGTGAGCAGTTTTGAAAAATATTACTAGGGCTTGTTTGGGAATCATGATAATGATCCGCACGACTTGAGAAAAATATAAGTACGAATATATTTTGAAAATTAAAACTGAACCCGTAACTTGTAGTACTATATAAATTCTGTACCACTACCGAAGTTCGTGGTTTAGCTACAAATAATGCATACCTAAACTAATATACTCACCGGCACATCTAACCGCCCAGCCTTGTATTTCGGGTTAATTTTAAACTACGCTTATTATTATACATTACAATTGATTTATTGATAATTTTACTATAAATTAAACACATTGAAATAAACGTTAAATTAACTACTTTTTAACTAACATCAGCTGTAACTAATAGAATTATAAAGAATCACGAGTATACCCTGAAATGAAGGGTGGGAGGCTAGTTGTGCCGGTGAGTATATTTTACGTCGGAACATCCTTACGCGCGATGCGTGCCGCGATCTCGTCGTCTATTGATTTCATGCTCGGGTACAGATTGACATGCCCGATATTAAACCAAAAGCAGTAGACGCTGAACAGATGGCCGCTTCCTAAATCTTGATGAGTGGCGTCTTTGCAACAAATTAATCGCCCATTTAGAAGATAGCAGCAGCAAGTCACAGCGGACGGATTGGGGTTAATTTCTTCCGTTACGTTAAAATGACACTTTGCCCTCACGATCGTACTTATTAAATATTCTTTAGTTCACCTAGAACTGGATCTGAAAGCTGGAGAGATTAAGGAAATGTCGTTATTCTTCTGAGAATTGAATTGATCAAAGAAGTTTTCGATCGAATTCGACTGTTGGGCGCCCCGCTCCCAAGGATTTTCACAAATTGGATAACACTCTTTGTAGCTTCATACGACAAAGCGTCCCAAAATCAAATTGAATTTGTTATGTTGTTATTGTTTGCTCTTGCGTGATATAAGAAGCGTGCAAGTACTAAAAAGAGTGAAATAGGTAGACGGAATGCAGCGTCAAGTGAAATCTTTGACAAAAAAATCTGTTTTCAATCATAGTATCAACTGATTAAACGATAATTAGAACTGTCTCGTATAACTTAACCACGATCAAGTACGAAAGAAGAGTATCGTATCGTATTGTACTTATCTTTTTAACGAGTGTGTTGACAAAGAAACAAAACATCACTTTACACAATATTTTATAGGTATGTACTAAAAACAAAAGTAACTAACAGTTCACAACTCTTGTCATACGTTAGAAGAAAATCCTCCCGCATTTTAGTAAAGAGCCCTTCCGCTCGAGACTTCCTCATTAAATGAGGATAAGCCTTTTCTCAGAACTCTTTGCTTTGTGCATTTCTAATTAATTAAGTAATTATTATAATTAGTTTGTACAGTATAATTTTAAGGAAAATTACGAGGACTGTTCCGTACAGCAGACCCAACAAGTGAGCTGAGTAAGTGTCAAGTTTAGCTAAGCACAAAGTGTTCGATGTGTGCGCCGGCGCATGACAGCATTGCGTGCATCGTGGATATTGTCATGGCGACGCAGTTTTCTAAATATGCATGTCGCTAATACCGGATGAACAGGAAGATTTTAAGGCCAATAACCTCTATAAGTAAGATTTATTCGTCGAGCTGTCAATTTTGATATAGTTTATGGCTTTAGAATTTTCTTCAATCTTTAATTCTCCGGCCTTGTAAATCATGTGAATAAGGATTTATGTTCGGTGTGTTCGTTCACCTAAAAGAATGTTTGCGAAACCTTAATTTATTGGACACATAATGGTACTTCCGCGATAAATGTTTACTAAACTAATGATTGACCAATGGTTAATATGGGAAGTTTGTATCTAACTATTATAAACAGAGATCAAATATCACAATTACTATGGCATGAGTCATTACATAATGGGCATAGTTTACAAATGATTACTTTAAGCCATGATGTTACCCTTTGCGGGGTTCGGTAGGATTATGGTTGATTTATCGATAAGCAAACCATCATTTAATTAAAACTTTACTGTAGCATTATTCTTCTACCAAGAAAGTAAGAAATCCACATATAATAAAAAAAGTAAAAAAAAAATTCTTCTCGCTTACTACATGAATTGATGAAGGTTGGCTGGAAGAGATCTCTTTGTAGAGATCTCAATGTACATTTTTAATCGAATGTACCTATGCTGAAATTGTGTGCAATAAAGAATATATATAAAATTATATTTTGGCTCGTTCTATAATCCACGGTCCGCTGTGTAGAGATAATCAAAAAGATGCAATGCAAACGCGAGTGTCTAATAAGAAAGTATGGATGATTTAATAACATATTCTTTGAAGGGCTGCCGACTGTCCACAGAGTTTTTGAATTACATCCATCAGATTGAGTGATCTTTCTCCCTGATCAGCCCCGAGGCAACTCGTGTTACCCTCGATATATGAAGGGCAGCTTTCAATATGCGAATTTTATTAGGGTACCGAATCAATAGCTGTCCAAGCGCTTTTAACCCCCTTCAAATTTTTATTTCGGCTATAAATATTATAGAGTTAACTGAGCTTCAATATAGGAAAATTATCATTTAATGCTAATTTCTAAATATAATTTTTAAAACGTACATTAATTTTAAATTGACATAAAATTTTATTGCTTGACTACGTAACGCTTGTGACCATGACCAAGTGATGTAATTTGAAAATAAGTAGGTACAAATAAAAACAGGTAAGTTAATATTTTACCTACTTTAAGTTACAAGGATACGAAAATGTCTTGACTGAGTTCAGACTCCTTGAACCGGCGAAGTACAACTCGAAGTCTGTCGGAACTGAGGAGTTTCGGACGTATTCCACTTGAACACCGTATAACACTTAAATCCAATTGTAACTTCACTGATTAAAGTCACTAAAAGTGTTCTTTTAGTAAAGGCACGTGGGACTGAAAAAGAACGTGTCGAACGACTGTCGGCGTCGACTGTAGCCGACCAACTGGCTACTGTTCAACCGGCTGGCAGACGCGCCTCTCCCCGCACCATGCATCAGATGCACCCAAGGGATCAGATCAGCTGATAATCTTCCTTACTTATTACCCTTATGCATTCAGTGGTATTTCGATGTGGTGAGCCCGGACTGTGTGTGCTTACTTGTGCGAATTTATCGTTCTTTTGTTACACCTGCTATAGAGTGCTCTATTTCGTTCGATTGAGCCATTTAGAAATTATGCTATAGGATGTTCGGACCATTCATTACTCCGACAAAAGCATCGTTGTTAAGTGATGTTATTTGTAATCCAAAAATAAATATATATTTCGACTTAGTAATTGATAAGGTAATCCAGGGTTAAAAATTATACAATGTTATACAAGCGTGCACTCAAAAATTATAGTTTCTCGTGGAATGTAGGCTGGCTAGAAGCTTAATCGCCAATGAATTAAGTTCTTTACATTTTTTCTCGTCTTTTTCACTTTCGTCTGCATGATGTCACTGCCATGACCTACAGCTACATTCGACACAGTCATGTTTAACAGCGGAGTCACGTTTTAAAATCTGATATAATATAGGAAATCATTACTATTATGCTACGTATTACATGGTTCTCTTTACCGAACGAGATTTCAGCTCACCTTACCAAGCTATAAATAATAGATCGGTAGTCCGCAAGGAAACAATCACTAAATCATCAGGGAATTCAAGTCTCCATTGCATTCAGTTTTATAAGTATTTCCGACTGTAGGTACTTATTTAATTTCAGGTATCGACATTTTCGTAAACCTTACATGCTTGGAAACAATTTGGCCAACAAGTTAGGAACATATCCTAATAACCCTATAATAGCCAAAAGATTCATAAATTGTATTGCAGGAAGCAAAAGAAAATGCGAAGTAGTTTCCCAGGAGTTTTTCTTGACATTTGATGGAGTGAATACGGCGGCGGCAACAACGCTTCTACTATAACTTGATTTATGACACATCAGCGTCTCGTCATAGAATTTTTCTTGAAAAGGAACTTAGCGAAGTCACGCAACTGTGCGCGACCATCCACTGCAAAAAACTGAATGAAAATTCCGAAGATTTGCTTTTTATAATGGCACAGGTAACTTCGCATTCAATGTTACTCTGAATTTATATTACCTGAAGATATATAGGTAGGTAGGTATACATCGTAATGTTTCTATATTTACATTGTGTCATACAATGATTATAGTAAAACAGAGTACAAAGTGTTCAGAGAAATTAACTGTCAGAAAAAAGGAAATGACTACCAAGAGATCAGCCCTAAGCGATAAGACCTAATTGTTGTTTTCTGTTTCTGTAATACAATATCTTTTAATAACACTAAACAGAAATAACAATACTGCAATAAAGTATATTTGAATTTAAAAACTTAGATAAACATACACAGAAAGGGCGCTAATGTGCCTCTGTGATTACTGAAAATAACAACCGGCCCTTTGAGGCTGCTTTGAAGTCAAATTACTAGACGAGGCAAGGCGACGGAGCTTTTCATTATCAACTTGAAAATTTAGGACGAAGGCAACGCAAACAAGAGATACCGTGCACGACAGCGCTCTCCACGTAATGAGAACTAGCCTGGTTCATTTAACAGATTAAAATACACGACCTTATTAACAGTCTAATAAGATTTTCGACAGCGAAATTCGTAATACAATATCAAATCATAATAATTTCGTAGCAAGAGACAGTACCGAAATCAAGGAAACTAACAGAGAGCGAATATAATATAAGCGGGACAATATTGGGTTAGTTGCGCAACGGTCTGACAAAGGTTCTCATAAACGTTAGCCAACAAAGACAAACACTAACGTTTACAACTTTATTAGAGGGCTGCAGCAGGTCGAGAACGCTGCGGTCACAACTGAAATTACATCTCTTTGTTTTCTTCGTGCGTAATGTAATAGCGTTTGGTGGAACATCTCACGACCATATTAGACTATGAAATTAAGTTTTTTTAATAATACTCTTACGGTTTGCTTTGGTTGTATTTGTAATTGGAACCTTCAATAAGCTTTGGATATAATTAAAATAATATACCAAATCCTATTTATATTTCATTGAAATACGACGATACGGCTTGAGTGTTCTGGTTTCTCGCCTCATGTGCATATATTGTGCGCTTACCGCAGAAATGTAATCCAGCACTTTGTGCTTGCGCAACACTAGAGTAGCGGTCACGACACGACTCAGAAGTACCGTTCCTACAGGTGTGACTTGTTGTTTCAATTCTATTATAGTATAAATGACACCCATACTACTGTACTTCCTAATCATAATATTATGGACTCTACGTGAAAGCAATCACTTGATGAAAACTCTAAGAATTACAATAACGTTAAACGGAAAGGATCGTAAGTAAGCTAGTAGAGCAATATCAGAGCAAGATTTGATTACACCACAAAAACAATGTTTAAACAACCTTGTAGAGGTAGACTGACGCAATAAACGCTTACAATGAAGTCGGGTCAGCAAACAGATGAATATCAAGATTGTAGAGAATCGAGGTTCACCATTAAGATTCAATTAAAGTCTGTTTGACAGAACGTCGACCCGAGTAACGGATTCCGACGAGTGCTCCTCGGCAATAAGATTCAATTAAATAGTAATGGAGGAGTTGACACCCTGGGGACTAATACAAACCAACGGGGAAGAGAAGGAGATAGAGAGGCAAAATTAATAATTATAATTGTATTGTAGATATTAGAGATACAAAAGCAAAGAAAATTTATATGACACTACGTGTTTTAGAAAAGAAGCAAATTAGGTACTGTATGCAAAAGAAATGCTGCTAGAAAACTAATAACATTCTTCAAAGCAAACGTTCTTGATCGTCCGACGGTCTCGGAGATCAAAGCGCTGCTCGGGCGAAAATTAGACGTATTTTTTTTCGGTAATTTGCCGTTTGTGTAGGAACAGGAAGCTGCACTTCAGGAAAATATAAAAGTTTGGTTGAATGGCAAAATAAATTAATAAGCAAAATTATTTTTTTTGTCGATAGATGTGAAATTAGGTTTTCTGATACCTAAGTAGAAAGTTTTTTAATTTGTGTGATAATAAAATCAGGAGACAAACTGGCCTCTGCAATTTTATACTTTTGTATTGGTTGAATGAACAGGGTTTCCTAATGAAAATTAAGTAAACAAAATACATTATCTGAAAGAACAGACAGGAAAATAATACAATGATATACGATTGGGGGGGGGGCGTATATGAGCTGTCGATGATGATGATGATGATGATGATGATACGATTTTATATTTCTTATATTTTACAACCAAAATCGAAGCAGACCACATTGTAATAACATAATAACAGAAACTTCTTCGCTGCGAGGTAAATCAATACTCGTGCGGGAAAACGGACGACCCCGGCAGTTACGAAGTAAGAATAAACCGAGCCTACCTAAACGCTGCCAGCTCATTTCCTTATTTTAAATACGAAATTATGATTCCCGGGACGGAACAAAAATATTGGAATCGTTGTCTTTCCATATTTTATACGTACCCAAAGATCACAACGATCACAGAGCACAACGTGTAAGACGATTTTATATTATTTTTTTCAATCGATTCGGCTGGTTCCAAGAAATCTCAGAAAATTGGTCTGAGTGGAAGCCATAAATTTGGATCACAAACAATTGTAGATGGAACGCATTGTCCCTAAACAATAGGTAAACAAGGGCCTGAACCCACCCTCAACGGCGCGGGATGAAAGTTCTTTTGTATAAAGACATTTTATTTTATTTGTAAAGTCCACATATATAGGTAACACGCTGGATAAAATAAAATTGTGTGGTAGCTTAGGTTTATGAAATAAAGTTGTCTTTTTGAAAAAAGTTGTTGATGATGGCACTATAAAATCAATCGGTTGACACCAAAAGAGAAGAGACGAAATCATAACCAAGGTATGAAAGTATATTTATTTAAACAAGCCTAAGTGCTTGATCACGTTTCCGGAATTGAGTTTCCTATAAACGAGCAGCTGACCATTTCGGGGGTTTGTGACCGCTTAACAGATTTGCTGCTAAGCGCTCCGTCGAAATACAGAAAATACTTTTATTGCGCGGAATTCGAAGCTATAGATTCGGTTAAATTAATAGCCGTGCCCGTGACGTAAAGAAGGTGCAACCAAAAAAAGAGCTGCAGTTCAACGTCTTGACCAGAAATAGATCAGCGCCTGGCCTGTGTCTGTCGTCGTCTGCACTTACCGATCCGTTTCAACATCTCGTTAATATGTCAACGAGGTTATCGATAATCATACACGTCTACTGCTCACTGTTTACATTCCGGTGAAATTCTGGGAGGAGTCTCGCTATAGCCGTAGCCCAACAATTAGTATAAGATTTATTAAAGGCAAAGTTCCGCTGCCGCCACTTTGAAGTTAAAAGTTTTGTCGAGAAATTATAGGCCCCGTATCTTGACAGTGTTACACGATGGTAATGTAATGTTAGAATAAAAAAATCTCAATAGATATATTTTACAATTTAAATTGAGTCTAGTCCAGTAAAAATACTTTTTAGTTAACGGATTGTAAATGAGGACAATTAATGACATTTCTCACGTTTTAGTTCAGCAATTAGTTATACTGTAGATAAGTAAATAAACAAATAAATAATAATAATCGTCTGTCTACATAAATGTTGGAGATTCCTTTCCCTTACTCATATCATAAAACACGAGAATTTGGCCAATAAATATCTTGTGAACACTGGAGTAAGCTTTGGGTCATTGTACGCATGATGTCGACCTATATTTAGAATATAAATAGAAAGGTATTAACAATCGCATCGCCTCATCAATCCATTTGCCTTGACAATCTAGTTGTCATTCCTTTCATAGCAGATGTTGTAAGTGACACCTAATCTGCTGATATAGCTACTTGTATTAATGAGTAGTCTGTTTTATTTCTCAAATGACATAATAACGTTTGCTCCACATGCTGTAATGCTGGAACCGTTCCAATTAACAACAAAGCGTATCTTTTTGACAAAGGTTAGAAAAGCCTTTCCAATTTCGGAAACCTTCATCGAGATATTTTTGGACCTTTTAGAATGGCCCATATTTGTATTTGAAATTAAATAAAAATACAGATTAACCTAAATAAAGAACAAAAATTGTCTCTGAACATTTCATCTATTAGCAGATTAAACGGGATCGGTGAGAGGATTTCCCCAAAGATTCCAGTGATTGGATGGAGAAGACTGTTCAGTTGAAGACAATGGTCGAATCAAGCAATCCCTGCGCGCTAGCTCGAGCTCTCCTTGCAAGTTGCGGCTTCGGCGTTTAGTATTCGAAGCGAGAACCGACAGATGCAGCTGAATTTAGAATCACAATTTGAAACGAAAGCTATGCAGACAGAGATACTACGAGTACCTGTACTAACTACCATGAAACTAATTTATAACAAGACAATGCATATCGTCGACACACTGATCCCATCATTCCATTGTTATATTTACTATAGATTAAATATTCCTCCGCTGCTACAAGGAGTCTGAAACCCGTAAACGTTTAATAAACGTTTTTTCTTTCTTTCTTTCTTTCCTTATAAATCTAACACAATAATAAATAATTGTTTTGATCTACGAGTCTAATTCTAGGAATATCAAAGTCAAAGTCAAAGTCAAATTTTTTTATTCGAATTAAGATTTTTACAAATCATTTTTCGACGTCAAAGCTATCATGGATGGCACGTTCACTACCAGTGTACGCCCTCTGTGGAGAAGAACGGTCAGAAGAAACTCCACAGGAATTGTATCTTTTGTACTTTTCTTTTAAATATATAAAGAATCATACATGAGTCATAATTACAATCTACTCCGTTGATTTGGAACAACAGTTGACCAGACGTTTTTATCATCTAAGTAATCATTTATCGTATAATAGGCCTTAGAACATAAAATAGTTTTAATTTTAGCTTTAAATTGGCTATCGGACAGATTTACAATATCATCTGGTATTTTATTATAGAAGCGAATACAGTTCCCCATGAATGAATTATTAACTGTGCACAGTCTAAACTTTGGGTGCGCTATTTTATTTTTATTTCTAGTGTTTATATTATGTATATCAGAATTCTTAGGAAATAGCATTGTGTTCTTCCGGACATACAAGATGTTTTCAAATATGTACTGTGAGGATATCAATTTCTTTAAACAATTCCCTTAGGGAATCACGACCACGCAATTCATATATGGAACGTATCGCCCTCTTCTGTAACACAAAGATATTATTTATGTTAGCAGCTTGACCCCACAATAAAATTCCGTAGGACATAATGCTGTGAAAATAGCTGAAATATACAAGTCTGGCAGTAGCAACGTCAGTCAGTTGACGAATCTTTCTGACTGCGTATGCCGCCGAGCTGAGCCTTGCGGATAACGCATTTAAATGAGGGTCCCATTGTAACCTTGCGTCGATAGTGATCCCCAAGAAAACTGTTTCATTTACATATTGCAAATTTTCGTTATTCAAGACAATAGCTAAGTTGTTGTTCCTTACATTAGGCAATGAAAATTTTATACATTTTGTTTTCTTGGGATTCAACATTAAATTATTTGTCGTGAACCAATCATGGATCTGGGAAAGAGCGTCATTTACTTCGTCAATATCTTGATTATGTCTGCTAGCTTTGAAAATTAGAGAAGTATCATCAGCAAATAACACTATCCTAGATCGGTTTTGTACCATAAAAGGCAGGTCATTTATATATACTAAGAATAGGAACGGTCCAAGAATTGAGCCCTGTGGCACGCCGATTTTGACTTTAGATCCCAGTGACTTCGTGCTGTTTATTTGAACTCTTTGAATTCTATTTTCTAGATAGGAACTGATCAAATTTAGGGCTCCGTCTCTAACTCCATAATGTTCCAGCTTTATTAGCAGCGTCTCGTGATCGACGCAGTCGAAAGCTTTAGATAGGTCACAGAACACCCCAATAGCATCCTGCGACTCCTCCCAAGCCCCGTACACGTGATGTAGGAGAGCAACTGCAGCGTCGGTGGTCGAACGCCCCTTAGTAAATCCGAACTGTTGATTATGGAGTAGATGGTTCAGATTAAAATGAGACAGCATTTGATTAAGTATTATCCTTTCAAAAATTTTACTGAGTACCGGAAGTATAGACACTGGCCTAAAGTTACCGGGATCCTTTTTATCTCCTGACTTAAATAAAGGTATTATTTTACTATGTTTCATTAAATCTGGAAATACACCCTGATCAACACAAGAATTGAATAAAAATGCTAGGTAAGGTGCCAGAGTTTCGATTATAGAACTACACAACTTAACCGACATACCAAATAAGTCTTCAGTATCTTTTAGCTTTAATTCCTTAAAAGTTTTAATCACTACCTGCGGGTTTATATGCCTAAACTCAAACACAGTTGGGCACCTTTGAACATTAGCATTCAGCAGATCGCGAGCAAAAGAAGGTGAGGAATTAAGCGGCTCTGTAGTTTTTAATGGAATGTTTGTGAAAAATGTTTCAAATTCTTGAGCAATATCTTCATCTGCAGTAATGATACCACTAACAGTATTTAATGAATGTCTGTTGTCGTATAGTTTAGCTTTTCCCGTTTCGCAGTTTATCACCTTCCAAATCGTCTTTACAACATTATCAGCCGAAACTATTTTGTTTTTAATATAGTTGGCCTTTGCTAATGCACAAACCTTTTTAAAAGTTTTTGAAAAAGTTCTAACATATTCAATGAAGATTTCACTATGGTTATACGCCTTCGATCTAGTTAGCAGTCCACAATTTTGTAACAAAATGTAAACAGTATGCTACTACAGCTATTATGTTACAATGACACATTAATAAAGAATGGACTGCGAGTGTGACACATATTTGGCTAATTTCAGAGTGCCATTCGAGCGATAATGGAGATCTCATTACCGTTGCACCGCACACGCGTGGCCATAAATTAACCTTATCTAGACAGTGCCTATATGGCTTCGATTCATCACTGTCACCGTGGCGGAGCGTCTGCTTGCATTAGCGAAAGTGAATTGAACTGAGAAACAATTATTCTGAGATGAATCACTTGCGAACACATGGTGCACCGCTTTTTAAACTTATTATACAGTTAACAAGTCTTTACAAGCTTCCTTGCATTATTTCTGAATAATACATAAGCAGAGATATTTGTAGGCTCAAAAGAGGTTTTAGGGACATAAGCGACTGAAAAAATCTAATGTTATGAAATGTACCGTCGTCGTTAGGGGGATGCAGGACTCGGCAGAAAAATCTTTTGTTCACTCATCTGTGAAAACCTACTGGCGCGATTCTACTAAAATATTGTTTTCGGCTTGTTTACTTGGAGAAAAACGAGCATTATATAACAGCCTGTAAGCTCTTATAACTTACGGGCTTTCTGTAGCTTCAAATATGTATAAACGCAAATAATAGCAACACAACAAAAATTTACTAGACTATGGCTTCTACGTGGGGCATACTGAAAGTTTCTGGATCTGGCCACTTACAATAAAAGAATGAAAAAATCATTATGGAATTCGAAAATGGAACTCTTTGGAAACATGTTACTTTTTAATTTGCGAGACTCATTTGTTTTTTCATTGTGACGTCCTTTCGAAAGTTGTGTGTCGCTAGAATTTAACTCGTGAACGTTTTCGTTCAATAATTTTTTATGATTTTCGTTGTGTGTGGCTTAAGTCAACAAGAGAGTTGCCAGAAACATCAACTGGCATTTGGTGACGAAGCACCATGTCGCAGCTCTGTGTATTCGTGGTTTGAAGAATTTAGACGTGGACGTAATCATCTCCGTGACGAGGTACGTGAAGGTCGGTTGGCGACTGTGTGTCCAGTGGTGCCGTAAAATTATAAAAAAGTTTAACGGAGGACAGTCATTGGTTGCCTATAATATCGTGACAGATGACGAATCCTGGGTGTACTGCTTTGAACCCGAAAGAAAAAACCAGTCGGCAGAGTGGGTCTTTCCTTTTGAAGATTTGCCGACGAAAGTTAAGAAAAGTCGAAGCATTGGGAAAAAATGGTTGCTTCTTTTTTCGGCAAATCAGGACATTACACTTGAAGATCACAGGACAGTAACTGCAGATTGGTACGTCGACACTTGCTTGCCCAGAGTCTTAGAAAAAATTCGCGAAAAGCGTCCTCGAAGCAATGTCCTCCTTCACCACGATAACGCATCCTCACATTCCGCTAAGGTAACATAAGCCTATTTGAAGGCTTCAAATGTGGAACTGATGACACATCTGCATTACAGCCTGGACCGCTCCCTGCGACTTCTTTTTGTTTCAAAAAATTAAAGACAAACTTAGAGGCATACGTTTTACGAGCCCTGAATCGGCGGTGAACGCGTTCCATGAAGCCATTGAAGAGGTCCCTAAGGAAGACTGGTCCAAATGCTTTGTACAGTGGTTTCAGCGAATGCAAAAATGCATTAATTGCGAGGGAATATACTTTGAAAAACCATAAATATATATATATATGTATATATATTTGCTTATTTATCAGAATTCAGAAACTTTCAGTATGCCCTAAGTACTATATCTTGCTTGAATAAAAGGACTATAGCATTGAAAACTTTTGACTAACAAGTGAAAAGAAACAGTAACCACCATACAGAGTGTTTAATAAAATATTAAGACTGTGTGGCTTCCAAAGAACTTCTTTAAATCCAGACATAAAACACATTTAATTAAATTAAGCGGGTAGCTGGGAAATGGTACTTACATGTTAAGTTTCAAACATTTCGTCGCAAGCCTTAAGGCATAAAGAGATAATAACAAGAACAACCGGGGATTAGGAACTTGGCAACAATGGGATACGGAGCACTGATACCCGATTTTACCAAACTTAGGTAATTGAGTGCTCACCCAAGTAGATCAGCGGGTTTTACTTCCTTGGAACTGTTACATTACTATCAATAGCTTACAGTTCTTTGCTATTCTTCTTCGTTGATCTCCAAAGTTTCAAGAGTTACCAAGTTCTTCGGTAAAGTTCTATTGATCTAGAGCGTAGTGGTGTGATTTCTAAGTTTTAAAACATCATCGAATGGTCGGCACCATTACCTTGTCTCTGAAGAAATATTTTATGTTAGGTTACATTAATGGTAAATTGAGAGAATGCAGTAGAGAGCGAAGTACATAGTATTATTTTCTCACACGCCTTTCCGACATCATTCTTTCGTTCTAATGGTAGTGTTATATCTGCGATCATGATCTTCAGTATCATTTTCAGTATTTCCATACATAAAAAATATACCAGGGAAAGTGCAGTTTTTTATTTGAATGTCGGCAATTGTATAGTATAGTGAGTTTTGTTTTTATTAGTTTAGGGCCGGCATGTGCCGGGTGGCTGGTCTGAAATGGAACCCGAGACGTGTCTACGGCCGACAAAATAACGGTATTGTGTAAGTTTGAATGTGCTATTATTCTAACTCGACGTGCGTGGCTATTCACCAGCAGCATCAAGCAGCTAAGTATTGTTAAAATTGGTACACAAAGTATTTTGAAGAGTTCACTAGTTTTCTCTCTGCTCTTTTATAGGAAAAGCTCAGTTATATTTATCATCTTCATAGTAAATTTTAGTATCTAAAATAATAATTTATTGCGTAATACTTTTTAATTTTATTTTCAAGGAAGAACTCATTCGAAAAGTTGAACACAAAAAATTTCATTTGCATCCGCTCGCTTCAAGCAAATTAAATTCTTTCCTTCCGCTACTTCGCGTATGGAGCACAATGTGTGGGAAATCGCCACGTGACTTTAAAGTGAAATGTGTAATTCTCTGTCTGCTAGATATGGGTGTAATAATGTAAGAGACAAGGATGGCAATCTTTAATATTAGGTCTAATGAGTTGATGAATTAAATTATACTAAAAAGGAAACAGAGGAAGTCGAACAGTCAAAAGGACTACTATCTTGACGATATAATGCTAAATAGAGAAGACATCTATGAACTGCTTGTTAATTACTGTTGAACTGATAGCTCATACTCATTCATGATATGAATGACCATGACTCAAGCAGAAAAGTAAGTAGCTTGTGACGAGTCAGCTACCTCTAGTGCAACCTTAGTGCCTTCTTGCTTGTAAATAGCTCTCATGGTAGAGTTGGTAGAGTGGCATCCCTGGGAACATAGGGTGCGATGCTCGCAGCAAGCACGTCCCGGGCCATTCACAGCCGGTTATTGTATGTAAATGACGTCGGGACATTTTTCAAACCGCCGACACAATGGCTAGACAGGGTCGAGGCGGTTGGCTGCGCGAAACGTGAGCTTTCATTAGGAGAGAAAAGCAATACTTAATCTGAAAGTTTAACTCGCTATGCTATTATTTTGATCCAAGAAGCTACTCTATTCTCACGCACGGAAAACCGCCAGAGAGGAGTAGGTACATAGTACCTACCAAATACGAAGAATGTTTAGACCTTATTCTGAAAGGAAGTCGAAACAAGCAAGATCTAAATTATTTAAGTACATATAACTTTTCAATAAGAGTAAAAATGAGATATGTAGCGCTTGATAATTTATCGACAAGTCATAGAATACGAACAAATAACCAACCTATATATAAAATGATGGCGTAAAACGGCCTTGGTTTCTTAACGTCAGTTATAAAGGACAAAATACGTCTACCTACAGGGAAAGAGGAAGCAGACAAAAGTAAGTTTGATGAGGCCCGGGGCGCTTCAAGTAATCAATGCGACCCAAATTCTTAGGCCCAAGCTTGAATTTTGTATTTATGGTCCTTGTTCGAAGCATAAAGAATGACAATAGTAAGCATACTTCCACGGTAGAAAGTGCTACAGCAATTTAGGAGCTTGTACATTAGTGGAGATCCTAATTTTATAAGATTAGCTTTATTTGTAGTAGTTATAATAAGTTAGTCTTGAACATTTTAATAATTTTTCAATGTAGTGTTAAAAAAAACTTTTAATTACATTTATTCATATTATTCTAACAAAATGCTTACAACACGCGCTAGTCGCTGCAAATAGATTAAGCAGACAGATTTCGGAATGTACACATTATGAAAATACATATATAGGGTTGTCCTTATCGATCGGTTTATTTCTTCAGGCTAACAGTAGGTTCAAATTAAATTACCTACTACAACTTTACACAATGTTAGCTAATATTTACTTAAAACTTTTCTAACTTAACTTGATCCAATGACATTGTAAAGGTTTGTAAAAACTGGAGTGAACAAACGGAGAGCAACCATTGTGCTGCGATCGCTGTGATCAAACGAGTTTTTTTGCTGAATTGCGTGATGCAATGGAGACGATGAAGATCGCCGAGCACTATCCATGTATGGAGTTCTGAGGACTATTAATTTTTACTAACTTCTTGAACAGTATCTAGTTATAATAATAAATTAAGTTACTTTCAGGTAAAAAGTCTCATAAAACAACAAATGCAAAAAGAATTCAATGCAATATAAGTAAATAAAATCAATGCGATTATGTTGGTTATTAAAATTGTGTTGTGATTGTGAATTGTGATTGATTATTTTTTGTGGTAATGATTTTGTGTTTTGTGATTGTGTTGTGTTAATTGGTCTATTTAGGTTTGATAACCGTGATAATTGAAATAATCATAAATAGGCAGTTGTGCACATGTAGTCAAAAGAAGAAGTTTAAAGTGCGATTTGATCGTATTTGGTATAGTTTAACGATTTCACATAAAGTAGTGATAACTTTACGGCTGTTTAATGACCTAATAACTATGAGTAACCTAATAACATGAATGATTTCTTGCGTGAGCACAAAAGTATTAAGAATATTTGTACCGACGACGTGTAGTCATACGATTTATTTAATGAATGAGTTTTACATAACAAGTGTGAGGAAATCACAGCACAATAGTAAAAAAAACTTAACCAATGAATGACGGAGTACTTTACTACTGCAACAAAAGTCGGCAGTTTTGAAGTGGGATCTTGATTAGTTGAGTGAGAGTCGATAGCCTTTAGCAGTTCATCAATTGAAAAGTTTCTCTTCTAAAACACGAACTTTGGCATATTTTGGCCAGGAGTAAAAAGAAACTTTCCCTAACACCGAAGGGAAGTAAGCTCTACCCACAAGAATTGGTAGATAGGTTTTTTATCAGGTTTCTACGCACGGTATCTTAACGTGATGGGCTTCGCAGAGAAAAGGCCTTAAGAGGTAGATAGAATACGTGAAGGAAGATAAAATAAATAAAATGTAAAGTTTACTGAAAAGTGGAGGCAAATTGCGGAGGAAACAAAGATAAGGCTGCACAAAGTAAGTGTCATCCATCACATTTATAGGTATTTTTTCCGAGAAAGTAGTTTTGCATTATAGAGTAATACATATTATATCGTATTCATGAAAGTCTTTCTCTACATAAATACGATTCCATTAAAATAGATGAATACTAATACATACTTCCAAGAAGTATTTTAGGATAGAAGGAACATTATCGCAATACGTATATTTTACTGTTAATTAGTTGTAGATATGTTAATGATAATGATTCTACCATCCGTTGTAAAGTTTCGTTTTACCGTTATACATATTATTACTATCCATTAGGTGCCCTGGAGCATAGTACTCCCATTATGTTAGTTACATACAGGGCAACCCATCAATTTTAAACTTTGCGATTATCTGGATTTGGGTGTGGTGTGCTAACAATTATTATTAGTGTGAAAGGATAGCGGGGTAACCAATCGGTGGCATATTTTTGATGTTCTATAGTTTTGAAACTTGAACTACAACCGTGGAAATCGTGTAAATTTTAAACTTGGTTGTTTATTTTGTTTACTGGGGGAATTGCTGAAAGCTTTTTTAACTATATGGAGAAAAAGGGCAACGCAAATGTTACGTCTTCGCCCTATTATTAGAATTAGGATAGAAAGACAAGAAAATTAAATACATATATCAATCATAACGTAACACTAAATTTTAAAACATTAAACACGGCACGAGTTGGCTTAGAACGCCTTTTCGCGGAGGGTTTACCACCCCTATCAGGTCCATTAGTCATAACAAACTAGGGTAATTCTGAAACATCGCACTCGTACCAGTACGGGGAGGGCAATTAGTTCGACCGTTAGGTGTATGTAAGATAGTAGACGGCAACTTCCGCCGACGCACCTTCTGAGATTTTGTGCCGATGATTTCCTGCTCCTTCTTTTAGTTTCGTATAGGTATCTATGCACAAAGATATTGTCAGGGTTAAGTAAAAAAATAAGGAGAATAGTGCTATATTATATAACTTTAACTTTTGTTAAAGCAATGTTTTTCAAACCCGAGCAAGTCAATATTACGTGTTAGGTTAATGAACGCAAAACTATAAAACTGTAAACTTTTTAAGCCTCGAAAATCATCTTTGAATTTTCATAGAAAACGACTCGCTTAGCTGATAAATTTGTATATGTTTTTTTTTTCGGAAAAGCTCAAGAACAACGTCTGTTTAATTTCACGGTCTGAACCACCATTCGAGAGGTTTGCGTTACTTTGTTAACACAATGTATTAACTTGTATAGAGTACATTATTAAAATAGAATCACGCAAATTAAACTTGGCCTCTACCTTGCTTTACGTAACCTATGAATATCAGTACTAACGCATAATTAGCGAAGTGAACGACCTCCGATCAATCTGATCGGTCGATGTTATGTATGATACGTCGTCGCCGCACCGCTTCATGCTCACGCACGCGCTTCTGCTCTTAATTGGCTTAATTACTTGCCAACGCGTTCCAGCTACTGTTTCGGCGAGTTCACTTGACTGGTGTAGATGTGACCACACTGTGACAATTAGCTCTTAATCAATTGCAACTGCGGGGAGTTAGCTGTAATAAATGAGAATATTACTCCTTCTGAGTCCATTCCAGTCCAGCGTACCATGACACTTTATTTTAGTTCGTAACTATAATATGTTACGGGCATGCTATGTAGCTAGTTAGTAGGCAACACTAAAGTCTACGTAACTACGTCACAGGCTATGTAGCTAGTTCGCAGGCTAAGCCAGATACTACGTTGCCACGTCACGGGCTGCTAGTTCTTAGGCTACGTTGCTACGTCACTAGCTGTGTAGCTAAATCGCAGGCTACGCAAGAGGCTATGTCGCTACGGCTCACGCTATGTAGCTAAGTCGCAGGCTACGCCAGATGCTAAGTTGCCACGTCACGGGCTGCTAGTTCTTAGGCTACGTTGCTACGTCACTGGCTGTGTAGCTAAATCGCAGGCTACGCAAGAGGCTACGTCGCTACGGCTCACGCTATGTAGCTAAGTCGCAGGCACGCTAGAGGCTACGTTGCTACGGCACAGGCTATGTAGCATAGTTCGCAGGCTATGTCAGAGGCTACGTAGCTAATATTTAAATATTAAGTAGGTAATCTATATTTTAATTAAAAGTATATAAAACGAACAGCCGTTTATAAAAGATAAAAAGATGCAATTGAAACAGCATAAAATCGCATAATAATAATACAACAATGAATACTTCATGATTTCACGGTATTAATTACTAATGCGATGCTCGTTCAGCTTGTATAACGAAATCCTCTACTCTGTTATTAAATCATCGCGGGTATTCGATTATTGGTCGCGTGTTTGCTCATTGAGTATCGTCGCGAATCCTGATGGATCACGACTCTTGATGGATCACGACTCTTATGTCAAATAAAGCATATCGCATTCATTCGGTACGCACAAAGCCACAAAGCGCAAGATCATACGTACAGGCGTGAGTGCAGCCCGTGCTGGCGCATCCACGCCGCTCAAAATAACGCATGACTAACCAGCCACCAGGAGCGGTACAGATTTGCTGTTTACAAGTCAAATGCATTGTGAACCTAAATTCGACGGTTAGTCAGTAAATTATTATAATACTTACTCATCACATCGCACGAGGCAGACTTCCTTGCGTGGTTATACTCCGAGTCAGAAAGACAATGCCGTGTATAAGTGAGCTCGTTTGTAAGCAATCGTTAGCTTGCAGAGATAGCGAAGAAGTACTAGATTGTCCTTATTTGGCTTCCAGTCGACCGTTGACGCCGCCGGCACCTAAAATAGAAGCTGGAGTGGCTCTTAACGAGCACGCGGCGGTCTATAAGGACCAAACCCTTTCGTGGGTAAAAACACACCACTCACTACTCCTATACTCATCTCCGCGTCCTTCTCTCTCATATTCTGAATGAAAGGGAACACATACCTCGTGTTTATTAGAACAGATCGGTGTACTAGCGGCCAAGATAAGTGAAGTTTACGATTAGGTTAGTTAAATTTGAATAGTCGGTTTATCTGCCGTAGTACTGATGTGTCGTAAAATAGCTTTTTACGTGAGAGATTTCAAGAGCACACGGATATTAAGTAGCGGTCTCAGGTTCATAGTGCTTCTCAAGCTGATAAAATCCAGAGAATATGCTTAAAATACTGACACAAGGGTAATGAAATGACTGTTAAACGACGAGGGAAGATCAGGTACTTAACTGTATTTAAAACGCAATATAGAGTTGATTTCATGATTAGGAATCGCGTATTTGCTAGTTAATGAAGACGAGAGGCCATATTTGAATGGTAATGTAGTTATCTGGTTTGTTGATGCTAGGACAGCACGCACTGACCAAAGCCCTTATCGGCCCCGAGTGACGAGTGGGGTCGCTCTCAACTCAACTGCCTGCGTATCAATGTCAAGTCTCCAGAGTCCTTCATCATAGTGCAAGGCGCCTTATCGACAACTTGCTCTGATTCCATAATGAACGTTCATTGCTTATCGAACAACTAGCCACAATAAAGTCTAGCAAGTTTTCTCTCTTCATAAATATGTAGAGGCGATCGGATATTTTATGAGGAATATTTGAGTTGAATTTTGTATATTCTTTTGAAATTGACGTCAATATCTGTATTTTATTTTATGGATTCAATATTGGCAAATAAGCTAGGTCTCTTATTTTTATCTATTAAACGCATCGTTTTCGATAAGATAACGTTGCAGAACAAAGATCTTTTCTGTATCTGTTCTTTATGTTAGTTTAGCCTCTGAGTCTGGCTGAATTCCGATATGCCAGCATACTTACTCTACATGGTCCATTGGAGCCATATCCAATAGTTAGCCTGCTGAATGGATCCATGTCCACTTTAGCTAAACGTGTACAAATATATCATAGTGGTGGACTCTTGAGTAAATATCATGATCGATTGACGTTTGTGGATCGAGCTTGCGGAAGGTGCGCATCCGGCGGCGCCAGCTCGCGCATACGTATGACTTTGTTTTGTTTAACCAGCCGGATACCGCGAATCAATAAAAATAACTGTGGATGTTTGCTTACAAGATGTGCAAAATGTGTTCGGATATGTGTGTGTGCTGAAAGTCAAATAAAATGATAAGGTATTAAAAATACATCCATAGGTGTTACAAAAGTCTAAATGGAGGAAAACCGAAAAATCTGTAAATATCTATGCACTCTAAAATTAGTCGCACAGTCATATCTACATATTATATGTAAAACTGTGTAAGTGCCGAATCATTTGTACAGGTAGAAGTAGAACGCTGATTTACCACTTAATATTGGCAATGGAATGGAATCACAAATAGCTCGCTATGTATCGACATAATTCAAATTCAAGTTGCTAAACTTTTGTGAGGATGTTAGAGTAATCGCGAATAGCAATCGAGTTAAAAGCATTTCGACGAATATTCTCAAGTCACCATCGTAAATGCCACAACGAAACACAAAACGCTGGAAAATTGCCGAAGTACATTAAAGTG
Source organism: Carpatolechia fugitivella (assembly GCA_951230895.1). Classification (NCBI taxonomy): domain Eukaryota; kingdom Metazoa; phylum Arthropoda; class Insecta; order Lepidoptera; family Gelechiidae; genus Carpatolechia; species Carpatolechia fugitivella. The sequence goes on from OX579664.1 coordinate 5,868,290, forward strand.
TTGCTGATAATAATCTGAAAACTTCTGAATTAATTTCAGAGACATTGTCATCGTTAGACATCTTTAGAAATGTTTTTAGAATAGAATAGAGAAACGTAAAAATAACGTTGAAGTATAAAAGAGAAGATTTCTCTTAATCGGATAAAAATAAGAAAGACTGGCCACTTCTTGTTTACTGAGAAATATGGGCGAAATGTTTTCATTTTTCCTTTCACTTTTCAGATTAGCTCAGCCGAGAGTATTTCAGCAAGAAAGTTTCTCTTTACGAGTAAATAGGGGTGTGTACGCCGTGTGGTGACGGCAGAGTAGAATACATTTGTCACCAACCCCTACTCTTCTCGTGGGTGTCGTAAGATGCGACTTAGGGACTACACATTGAACAGGGAATGAGCAGCAGCGCTCTCTGATACAGTAACCTTTTAATCTGCGATCTCCAACCCGCCTGCCAAGCGTGGAGATTATGGCAAAACCCTTCACTTAAGTGCAGGAGGTTCATAGTCCAGCAGTGGACTGTAACGGGCCGTTGATGTTGATGATGGGTGAAATGTTTTAATTTTTCCTTTCACTTTTCAGGTTAGGTCAGCCGAGAGTATTTCAGCAAGAAAGTTTCTCTTTAAGTAGGGGTCTGTAAAAATTGGGGCGGCGAGGAAATTCACCTTTTACGTTCCATTAGACACGCGCCGTAATCGCAACTCGCGCGATAGCGTCGGGAACCCAGGAATGAGGTTTTACTCGTGCTTTCCCACAGAACAAGTAACATAATTATATGTATAAAACGAACATTTTAATCATCGACTACCTTTCTGATGTTGGTTTGAAATAGTAAGTAATATGGATGAAGAGATTGTTATGTAAGTATTGTCAGCCTGGAACCCAGACCAACTTGTCGACAAGGAAGCTGTAAGAACTTTTCATCAATTTAGAAGATTTTCTTAATCAGTTGTATTGTTAGTATCGCTGCTGCTTCTTAGGAGGTTTGACGTGTTAAATTTAAAATTATGTTTATTTTTCTATATTTGGCGGTGACATTCAATTAACGCTCATGCGGTGAAGTGAAAAATACTCGTACATACGAGTAGCATAGCTGCCTGTGACAGAAATTAGCCCTTTATAGTACATTACGATACAAGGATCGTAGGTAGCATGTGACTTTTGTAAGCCCGAGCCGCAGGCGAGGGTTTATAATGTCACGAGTTTGTTATAAAACTTAAGATCCGTGTGTTGTACGACGTTTTTCAATACACTTGTGAGAAAACTGATAGTAAATAATTAAATTGAAATGGTTAAGAAGGTACCCCTACGAAAGCTATAAAAGCTGTAAAATTGATCATGTATAAAAGTTGTAAAAACTAACCTTTATTATATTATGCGCAGTTTGAGCCTATTCACATTTATCACTAAATATCAACACTTAATCACTCATGAAACAATATTCAATGTAAAACAATTAAGTGAAAATTTCACAAAATTGGCGCCAACCACAAATCGATATTATGTTTCTTTTTTATAAGCATAATTACGGAGAAAAGGCTTTGGCGGACATTCAGCCTCTACGAATTGATTCTTTGTTAAATGGAGATAATTTTATTTTTATAATTAAAATATTACTGGCTGATAATATTCTTGATACAGTTTGTTGAAATAAAAAAATATAAAATACTTTTTTCTTTGTATGAATCGATTTAAATATTTTTTAGTGTCAAAATATTCCTGGCTGAAGAATAATTTTGAAGACCGTAGAAATTAAAAAAAAATTGAAATAAAATCGCACTAGTGCGGTAAAACGCATTTACCGCACAGTTTACTGCCTTCGTAAGTTCAATTTTCGAGCAAGGTGTATTGAAAAATAATTAATGGTATCAATTTGTGATTAATATGTGTCTGTAGGTCCTGTTGCAATAAAGAATATATATATATATATATCAATCAAGAAAAAAAAAGTTGTGCATACATACACATATAATAAGTGTTCATAAATTTGCAGTTACATAAAATAAAATCATTATAATGGCAAAGTTATTAATTATATTATGATTAGTCACCATAAATATTCCGAACGAAGCCAACGAACAATGAATTAGCAAAATAGGTGCAACCGCATAATGAGAGTATCCGCTGTGTATGTGCATATTGCTTTGCATTTTGTATTATTCAACTATTCGTAGATGGCGATAAGTTAATTAACAATTCCAATGTTGCAATAATTGATGGACTATCGTGTTTGGTGACGTGATATAAAGTTGTTATTTCTAAGCGTGACGTCAAGATCAACTTAGTCTTGTAAGGTGAACAACCGATCTCACAAACCCTGGAGTCAGTATTATAGAGCCGCCAAAGGCCACTGACATGGCTCGTGTAACGACTAGCCGGGACCAACGGTTTTTCGTGCCTTCCGAAGTACGAAATCATCTTACTTTTCGGACCATCAGGTGATTTAGTCTGCAATGTTCTAACCAAACTGGGGAAACTCTCAAAAAGAGATTTTTGCTTGTTAGTGTCCCCACCGGGATTCGACCCCGGAACCTCCGGACCGGAACATGAGCGTCGAAATCTCGACCACAGAAGCGGTAGTCAAAGAGTGTCATTTCTAATCTAACAAGTATAGTATGTTTATTTCTGTGGTTTACAACAACTTTGGTTGGTACAAGTTGCGAATTTCCAGGCAACTTACACTTTAAATCACGTAAGCTTTGTTAGCGAGTTGTTCAAATGTTACACCTGAAGTTATAGGTATTAGGTTTTAGATTAAACCGTGTTACGAGCTCCAGGGATTATGCGATAAATAGAGTATGGGATGGGTTACGCTATCTAAGTTGTAATATCTAGTTTAGCGTGTACAGAGTAAATCTTTGGCTTTTAGGCTTAATTTTAGACTTAAAATGCCGATATTGCTGTTTATAGGTCTAAAATGGATTATGTAACATGATTAGATTTATTCGACTGATTTGATTTTGGTCTAGCTAGTCTTGGTTTGAAGAAGGTCGCTGGTTGTCGCTGGATGAGGAAAGCGGATGGTCGTGCACTTTGGCGTGCCCTTGGGGAGGCCGACGTCCAGCAGTAGAGTGCAGGCTGTTTAATCGAGGCTTGGTTTGTATGTGCAAGGTGGTTCATACCTAGTCCTTTTTAGGATTGTAGGTAGATCCTTCATAACGTATTGCTCAGTTGTTATGTATTCAGCCTGGACAATCCAATATCCGTCTAGTAATGGGCACGCGTCCAACTCGACGCGGCCACGTGGAATAATATCTGCTCAGATAGCTACAACTAATATTTTCTTTTCATTGAGTTTGATGATGCAACGTCAATGTCAATAGTTACCGACAGCATGACTGGAAAGATACATTAATATCATCGTCATCATCATGGCGACTTCTAAATATTTTGTCAATCCAGTTACTGGTATAGAGACATTCTGGTTCAAAGACTTTATAACATTAAACAAACGTATACTTATAATCGGTCCGTATGTTTTACAAATAAACATTAAAACGAGGCTATATTCCCATTTCAGTCCCCGTTTAAAAAGGTGAAACGAGCCAGTATTCCCAGTCATATATGAGAAACGAGATACAACAAAGGTTTTATTCACAATCTTTGAAACCCTAAAAATCCCCGTTTCGATATGAAAGAGATTTCTGCCAGGCCTTTAAATGCCAAGCTCCCTAGTTTCATCAACTTAAGTGCACTAGTGGTACTGTCAGATAGAGGTTCTCGTGAAATAGTAACCTAGAGGGACTTTAGCAGACGAGAAATGTGTTAAGCGTATAGGTAGCTTGTATGCGAGCCGTGTATTAGATAAATTCTCGTGAAGACAGGAGCTCGAATATTAGCTTAGTCTGAAAACAGGACACACGACGCTAACATGCCTGGAGAGGGTAAACATTGTTCCCTTGATAGAATTTGTAAACATACATTTTTGTACGAGATTTTGATAATAGTCCCGTAAGGTGGTTGGCAACTATAAAATTGTTGGGTAAGACGCTTAATGCAACAAGATAAAAAATTGAAGGCGAAATTGGATGTGAAATTTTTTTGGTGTTATTATTTAAATGAGAATAGCTTGGAGTCATATAATTAAACACAGTGTTTCAAACACAGTTAGAACACGCGTCTGTTTGAACCAGACTTACATCAGTTAGTAGTGCTCAGCATAATATTAATTCTAAAAGAGCATAAAATTAGATTCTGTTCTTGGCAGCTAATTCGGACTTAAAAGGAGGAATACTTTAAAACTTTCTCATTTTAGTACATTTTCTCGTTGGTTTTTTAAGTATCTTCAAACTATCTTCTATCTTCAGCCCAAAGATAACTTCAGGTACTATTACTCATTCTGTGGCGACGTTAGTTTAATAAATTCTCAGTGTGTCCAAAGAATGGTGGCATGGCATTTATTAATCCTGAAGTACCGCTGTGAGTCACAAATCTAAACAGTGTGAGTTTATCATGAGAACCAATTAATTAAACTTAATTAAAAAAGTTGTTATATTTGTATGATTTTCACACTGCACCCCATGGTCGATTCTTACATGAGAAAGATGAAGTAAGTATATACAATAAAAGACAAAGACATAAAATATAATGGAATAGAGTATACTTTATCATATACATAAACGTTGAGACGTATTACAAGCAATATGAACAAATATTTATATATACTCGTAGTTATTTATTACGTCAAAGATGGAGTAATAACCTAAATGATGCAGGGAGATAATGTCAAGAAAAGGTTAGGGATCTGTCTTTATACCCCATGAGTGGGAATGTTGGTATTGCGGCGGCAGCGGTGAAAGCTTAATGCGCGCGCGCCCCGAGATCGCTGAATTAATAACGGCTGTCTCGGAACAGGATTCGGATTGATACATAATTAAAGACACACTGCCCTACAAGATTTTGGAGGTTACGAGCGTATGCGTATGGCGAAATCAGCTGGCGGGATCTCTGCGTTGAGCCTGTGGATGCAACAGGGTGATGCTTGGGTAAAGGAAAATAGATTCTATTTTGTCCGTCAGTATTAGACACCAGAAGGGTGAAATTTTGACAAAGGTAAGCCGGAAGAGCGCGGCCTACCTAACTGAATGACATGCTTTTTGTTTTCAAAACTGAGAGTTCGGAAAATGGAATTCGTCACTACACAAGTAGTCAAATAGTCAGTTGATCAGAAATCCATATGAATTGATGCCATAATAGCATACAGAACTCACGACACTCACTCAACAACTTACCGTATTGAACAGATCGTGAAAAACACAGTAAAAACAACAATTTCACTGTTTACAAACAAGCACACACTATATTGGCGGACACGTACTTACTAATTAAATGTATTGTATCACTTTACTTCCCCATATAAATCCTAATTTAACCAATCACACAACATCACACAATTTCGACCCCGCGATGTATTTTCTTATTGCAACTCTTATTTTTCAATTTTGCTAACTCATAAATTCCTCTCTCGCGTATGCACTATGCGTTAGAAAGAGAAAGAAATTATGGGAAGCCGACCCGTCTCGGCTTCTATGGCGCCATTTTATGGGTGTGTTTCAAATCAAACTGACAGCGCCGGCAACATGCGCGTGAGAAGGCAAATATGGAAGTAAACCCTTAGAGCGCCAGAGATCGAATATACATTGACGTGCTTGTAGAGCGCCGTCCGCCTCGACTTGTATTAAACAAAGCAATGTATCTTGCGCTCACGTATACGTAAATTACCATCAGCATTAGAGGCTGTTGTAGCGGATTTTCGAAAGGTAAGCCGAGGGGAATCGGCTTGTATGGACCCTTCGCCACTGTTAGACACGTATTTTCGATAATTAATTAGTTAAACCGCATTGGAGAGTGGGGGCTAACTACGTGTCACAAGTGTCACAACTCGGTATAAAATCGACCCAAGCGCGACGTCAACCGCTTTTTCAACTAAATATATCTCCGTAATTTTTAGATTACGTGAAAAAATAAAAAAAAACCTATCCAATACTTTTTAATCATTTACCTGATAGACAAAGAAAAAAAATTGTCATCATTCCTTTTATGATTCAAGACGAGTAACCTTAACCTTTGTAAAAGTTTGATTAGGCTACCAACTTCATTTGATACGGCGGCATTTACTTCATGGCTGGAAAAGTCAATAATGATGAAAAAGGGTTGAGGTAGTATGTGCGTGCATAGGTATATTAAAGAAGCCTTACCTTTAGATAGTGTTGATAGTTTCCTACGTTGATTGTATGTAGATAATAATTGACCTGGAACAAAGAACGAATATTAAGTAAGAATTTTTTGTATGCGGAAGACATTGTTTAAGATCTCAAATTATTTTTGGTGCTTTTCATGAGATAGATGTTTTAGTATTATAACAACCGCGATATAAAAACTATACTAACAACACATGAGAGAAAATTATAAAAGCAAAGCCTGAAGAGAGAGGAGTTGATAAAATGAAGGAGATAATCTCGAGGTGGTTAGCTGAAAATCCTGAAATCCCAGGACGACTCTGCAAGCTCGACTTAGGCGTTGGCGATAACACTTGACAGACCGCCTACACACAATGTAAAACGCGTTCTATCGTTTGACTTCACAAAATTATATTTAGAATAAAGGGAAATACGTACTTCTTGCTAAAGAGAATTCCGTTTGCCAAATAATAGTCATTTGGTAATTGATAATTAATTCCACTCATATCGCGGTTGTTAACAAACATTATTTTCGGCCAGGAAATTCCCGATTAATTTGTAGCCTGCCGAATGCGGCCAGTTTTAATCAAACGGGCCGGAATTTCATTACCGCGGGTAAGTAAGTAATCGTCTGTATTTGTTACCGAAAGTGGCACCCAGCAGCCAACAACATCCACGTCTGCGAGATTAATGCGTAAACAAATTCCCATAAACCGTTGTTTACCAGTTTCGATATTAAAATGTAAATAAATGTTGACTTTTATAGCGACGTTACGTGACATTAATATACTATGTATTTTTTATAATTCTATACTAGTTTAACCATAACACTTGACCTAAATTACATAATATACGAGGAGGGATCAAAAAGTATTGAGAATGAAATAGAATATAATGACTATTGATAACTTAATAATTTATTTTTCTACATAGTCTCCGAGTCTCTCTACACACCGAGTCCAGCGCTTTTCCAAGGCTTCAATCCCTTTAAAAAAAAAGTTTTGTCTTGGTCCTGCAAAAAGCTCTCCATCACCTCGTTATCATCGTCGTACCTGTTTCCCCTTAAGTATTCTTTCAATTTGGGGAACAGATAAAAATCGTTAGGCGCCAGATCTGGTCAACCAATTCGAAGCCAGCTTGCTGAATGGCAGCCATCGCAACGGCCGACCTGTGCGCGGGTGCTTTATCGTGATGAAACAGCACGCCCCTTCGAAGTTTCCCTCTCCTTTTCTCTTTGATGGCATTCCTCAACTTGGGAATTAAAGCTGAATAATATTGGCCTGTAATAACGCTCCAGGTAATCAATCAACAATATATCTTCTGAGTCCCAAAATATTGAGGCCATAACCTTGCCAGCCGATGCCACGGCACGAAACTTCTTCGGGGTCGGTGATGATGGCCGTTTCCATTGCGAAGATTGCTGTTTTGTCTCAGGATCAAAATGATGGACCCATGTTTCGTCCACTATTACGAAACGAGACAAAAAGTTCTCAGTTCTTGAAACTTGTCCAACAATATCTTCGAAATGTCAAGTCGATTTTGTTTCTGACTGTTGGTTAACATTCTCGGCACCCATCTTGCAGAAACTTTTCTCATATTCAAAGATTGTTTCAATATGGATTGAATACTTCCATATGAAATGCCCGTTTCTTGAATTAAGTATCAGATGGTAACTCTTCGATCGCTCAATACAATTTTCTCGACTTTCGCAACATTTTCTTGGGTGACTGACGTCGATGGACGGCCGCAACGATGTTCGTCTTCCGTGCTCGTTCTCCCTACTCGAAATTGAGAAGCCCACCTTGCGACAGTAGAATACGGCGGAGCAGACTCTCCTAATGTTGCCTCCAAATCGCAGATTTTCTCCATTTTCGAGAACACGTTCCGACACGAAGCAAACAAATGACTACATTCAGAAAAAAACAAAAGAGAATCGAAAATTTTTTTCTTTATTAATATTACAAATATGTATCTGAGCTATGCCTGCCAGTATTTTTTTTTCTTACCAAGGAGTATGTCGTTCTCACTACTTTTTGATCCCTCCTCGTATAAGGTTTTATGTTGGCAGAGGCAGAATAATGTGAAACATGAGAAATTAGAGCGAAACAATGAGGCTAATTCTCATTGTCACGCTCTATCTTTTCACTTTTTAAAGATTAAAAAGGGACAAGAGAAGGCCATTCTAATATTAGAGCTGTCAAACATCAAATTTGAAACTTATAAAAAAAAATGTTTATGGCCGCGTCGATTGCACAATTTTAGAGAGCACAAAACATGTGACTTAAAAATATCTTAATCTGCTAGCTATGCCCTTATTTTAGGTTATCATTCATTCAAAATAATATCCTTCGTTCATCTGAATTCATCTCCTCTCTTTCATTGGTCATAAGAACGAAAAGAATAGCTGGATTTTAAAATTAGGATTAGATCATGACTGTGTGAATCGAGGTCAATGTCTCTTTGTAGGACCTCCTTGTTTTTCTTCAGCACAACAGTAGCAAAAGTTGGTTTTTAATCATGTTTTATAGCGTAGTAAAAGTGGCCAAGCAAAAATATTCTATACAAAAATGAATAGGTTAAGCTTACGTACTTGTTAATAACTACTTATTAATAACTACGTAACTTATTAAAAAGTGGGTTTGTCAAAGACAAAATTATCAAGAAACAAACAAAAATCTTTACATTTAAAAGGACCGGTGCTCGCCGAGGATTTATGATTATAAATGATGCAGAGGGTCGACGTACTCATCTAGGTTCATCCCAGGATGAAAGTGGAGAAGTTTGCAAGGGTAAAATAATCTTACATATTACGTAGTGATCTGTGAATGAATATTTGATCGGCTATTCATGAGCGGAATGACTAGTACTCCAGAACATTTATAGTCGTTCAATACATCTTGCTAATGGTTTGGTCCTTCGAGAGTAATTTCTACATTAGCACAGTTTAAAATTGAGTATGCTCGTTATAGGTATGAGATAAGCCGTGAATGGTAGGGACTAGCTTTGATCTCCGGCGAGATATGAGGCCGGGGCTCATAATTGCGTCCCTCATTAAGCGGGTGCCCGGTTTGCAAAATTTGATATTTCTTATGGCATTTCAACGAGGATGCGTCCCGATTTGAAGCTGGGTTTTGTTAACCTTTTGTGCCCTACTACGACGCCCTTACGAGTCTGCTTGCCCTATATCAAGCGGCAATCGGACTAATCCATAAATCCGCCCGATTACCCCTGACACAACTACTGTTTCCAGTCGCGATAAAAAGCTGACTAATTGCTTTAGACTTGCGCAAGTTTCTTCAGACAATGAAGTGATTAATTGCCTGAAATATAAAAAGACAAAAAAGCTCGCTTTTTATCATACACACACGCGATGCGATGTAATCCGATCCGTCTGGAGGACTCTTTATCCTGCTTCTGAATTCAAGTTCAGACCATGCTTTCGAAGCCCTAAAGCATTTTTAAGTGTACTTGTTGTTAAAATAAGTTCGAACGATAATCAAGCCTAATTTTAATATCATTAGATCACACATCCTGTCACATGTTTTCAACTAGATAGATGGATCAGGAAATTAGGTCTTTGGTTATGTTTGGTTTCGTCGAAGCGTTGATGAGATCGCTATCAGTGTCTTTACGGCTATCTAGTGTATTATGTGGGGCAGAGCGCGGCTCTGTTTGAGCACGCGACGTTGAAATTAGCTTTATGAATCTCCACCGCGCGAACGATAAGCATCTTGACATAATAAGTGTGGGGGAACACCGAGTGTTTGGCTTCCACTGAGTTACGTGCAAGCTACAAATGTTGGAATTAATTCGTGCCTGGGTGTACACCTTCACTGAAGGATAATTAAGTCAGTGTTGGAACTAAGCCAGTGGGATACTACGCGGGACTAAAGCCAAAACTTGTGATTTCGACAAATTGTACATTATTAGGGTGAAACATGGCGATAATTTGATTTGGATTTTAGAGAATTAATACGCGCAAGTCTTTCTAGTATAGTTTGTCTACTTACATCGAAAAGTCTAGCCTATACTAATTTTCTTGGAAACAAGGAGCCTCTTTATTCGTGCGTTCTAATTTTCTAATTTACAAGAGTACCCCCCTCGCCGTCACGTATCACGTCAGGGCAAGCTTCGCATGTTCGCTAATCAAAAAACTTTCCGTCGGCAACATTGGCGAAGCCATTTCAGGCCATATCGGCGCAGGAGATTATGTGAGAACTACACGGCAATTTGCTTTTAATAATTTTACTAAGTTCCCCAACAAGGCGACGCCAATTATGAGCTATGACATTTTGAAAATAGCTTCTCACTTAAATTGAACTTTATCCCATAAATTAATCACTGTTGCCCAGATCGTAGAGCAATGACAGTAACAAGCTTAGAAACAATTTGTACTAATATTTGATTGTATAACATTCAGTTGAAATTCTATGTATAGCGCCACTTGGCCGCTGATAAAGATAGTTGCACATCAATCTGCGGGCTGACAAGTCAATATGCAATGGACACCAATAAAAATTTATGGGTGAGGACGCAGCCGTATGGCGTTGAGTCAAAAGTGGTCACAACAGCTGGTGACTCAGACAGCCAGCCCGCGTGTGGTCTGATCACTGTTTATTCAACAACTTTAATCTTTACATAAACGTAAAAAACTTGAAACACGTCAGATGGTTATTTGTAAACATTTGTTTAAAATATATTATATCAGTATTACGAATTTAAGATAAAATATAATGTAACGTAAGAAATGTTTGAATGAGTAAAAACAAACCTAACCTACTTTCGAGGGGTCGTTGATAAAAGCAAGACACCTGGTTATTTATTGCAGTTGGAGCGGCTTAAATACATAGGGAACAGATGGCAGCCATATTACAGGATTAGCCGCGTTCATTCATGACATGACACATAATTATTATAAAAATTGTAAAATTCGCTATTTTTAGTTTCAAATAAAGTTGGGGCTCTGATTACGTGCCTTGTCTTTACTTATTGAAATTGCGTAAGTATTCTCAGCCGTGTGGTGACGGCAGAGTAGAATAAATTTGTCACCAACCCCTACTCTTCCCGTGGGTGTCGTAAGAGGCGACTTAGAGACTACACATTGAACAGGGAACGAGCAGCCGCGCTCTCTGATACAGTAACCTTTTAATCTGCGATCTCTAACCCGCCTGCCAAGCGTGGAGATTATGGCAAAACCCTCCACTTAAGTGGAGGAGGCTCATAGTCCAGCAGTGGACTGTAACGGGCCGTTGATTTGATTTGATTTGAAGTATTCTCACTGTGTAGGGATGAATACAAACAAGTTTGAACAAAGGCAACAAAATCGTTCGTTACGTCTAAGGGTTCCTAAAGTTCTTAAAACAACAATGAGAATGAGAGCTTACGACAATCTAACGACGAAAGATTCGAAGTGTTCAACACATGTGCGTGTGCGTCGCGTCGCTGCCAAGGAAAATAACAACTAATCAAAAGTTAAGCTCAACTAACATTTGTCAGATATTATTTTCTTTTTTGAAACATGTGAGAGTTACAAATTTTAAATGTAATAGAACTTGTTATAAAAAGTGAGAATTAATTATTAGACACAAAAATGAAACAGAAGGAAGATAATAAAAACAGTGAGACAATGGACGCAGACAATGCAAATGATAAAGCTTCGTTCTCGGGAGCCGCTAAAATTCTTGTAATGAAATTTGAATGATGAAAAGCGTCCAGTCTAGTCACTGCGAGCAATGAAATTAATTGTTCTTCATACATATATGGAATAGGAATGGCGGCGATTATAATTTGCCCGTTGAATTCGTAAATGGTCGAAGGCGATGACATATTTGTCAGTTTCTACCAGCAGGTTTGGTTGGGAGTTTGGGTAATAAATAGCTTCGAGCACGAATGGTCATAATCGTTATTAAACTTAACAGTTAAAACTATCTATTTGTGGGAACCAGGTTTTTAAGAAGTTCTCCTATAAAAATAAAATAAAACTGATGCTGATTTTTATAAAAAATAGCAAACGCCTCTACTAAGGCAAGAAATTGTTGATTATATTGACTATGGAATTATTCCGTTTTGAATCGAACTCCAGTAACGTGAAGTTACGGTTTATGGTATAGCAAAGAGTTATATAGGTATACAGGCAGTGGTCAGCAAAACAATTCTCCACATTTAAGTTTTAAATAAGCAGCGATTGATTGATTGATTGAAAACTTCTGAATCATGATCAGAAATATTCTCTGTAAAAATGATAAATTAACATAGGTTTTAGAAGTAAGATAAATACTCGTAAATGTATAGGCAAAAAGTACTTAGACATAAGTAATTAATGATATTTAGATTTTATTTGTTAAAATATTAAGATAAGACTTTTAGTCTATATTTGCACCTTTCAGGGTGTATGTACGTACATGATACTTAATTAAATAAATTAATTGACCGAGCGAGCGAAGCGTCTCTGTTTCAGCTTGGCCAAAATTGCTTTTGTATGTCTGTCTGTCTGTCCATCTGTCTGTTTGTTCCACTCTACAGGTCGCGTTTCTTAACTGATTCTCGTGAAATTTTGTGAGCAGGTTCGATAAATTAATCAAAAATTTTTGTCAAGTCAGTTTCTGGAAATTTTAAAAAATTACGGAGTTATGGGGTTGCCAGCTTACAAGGTCTACCGCTGAAGCTGTTTTCCTCTACAGGTCACATTGCTTAATCAATTAAAATAAAATGAAATAAAATAAAATGTAAAATAAATTTCAAGGGGTCGGGGATCTTTGTGGAGAAAAAATAAAAATAATTATAAAGAGACGTATACAGACTCGCGAGGTCTACAGCTCACAGAGCCACTAGTATTATATTTGTGCGCCTATTTTGCGTTAAACTATACACCTAATCAAAACCGAAACAGGCCTGCTATTGAATTCACATGTGTCTGGTTAACTAGTAGGTATTTTATTATATTGGCCCCGATCCAGCTCGGCCGTTACGCGGTGATAGTATCAACATTAGCGTGCTGGACACGATGTTGATATAACCCTGATGTAACTTACTGATAGTTTAAACAAAAATATAATTTATTTTGTTTATTGATCCGGTATAAATCATCTTAGTTGCTATATTAACAGCCTCCGTGGTCGAGATTTCAACGCCCATTACGGTGGTTCCGGGATCGATTCCCGGTGGGGACACTGTCAATCTCTTTGTGCGACTTTCCTGTTTGGTTAGGACATTGCAGGCTGAATCACCTGATTGTCCGAAAAGAAAGATGATTTCGTGCTTCGGAAGGCACGGCCGTTGGTCCCGGCTACTATCTAGTCGTTACACGAGCCACGTTAGCGGCCTTTGGCGGCTCTATAACGCTGACACCAGGGTTTGTGAGGTCGGTTGTCGACCTTACATACAATCCACACGATGATGATGAGTTGCTATAAGCGAGACATTAATATATTTCTTTGTTGTTTTACTTTTTGTTGAACGAAAAATAAATTATGCAATAGAAATAAACAAATAAGTAAATAGTGTTTTTCTATAATTTATACTCGTACCTATTTAATGTTATCGTGCTACTATATGAGCACAAAGTATACTTTACGTAAAGTACATACAATATTGTTATAGTATGTCATCAGTGTCATCATCAACCAGAACAGATATTAATAAATTCTGATGGATGACAAATAGTTCGAAGCTATTTTTATCTCTATAAACTATTTTACTTAGTCGTCGCACTCTACTAGACTATAGTCGAGTCAAAAGTGATGTATGAGTGAACCAAATGTGGAAGGACATATTATAGTATAGATATTAAAAATATTTGACTACAGGGTTTTAAGGGCAGTATCTGAACGGAAATTCCACATAATGTTGTAATGTAACTAACCAACCAGACGCAGAATCTGGTTGTGTGGGCGTGGGCGATGCCACGTGGGCTAAACTGGTCAAAGATTAGGAAATCAACTTATGGACCGCACTGGAGACAGTTGTTGGAACCCTTAAAGGACCTTGGCAAGTTTTAAGACTGGGATACAAAATACTGGCAATAAAAAAATCATTTTTGCTAAAAACGGACGGACGGATTTGATTTAATGAGGTTGAACTTTCCCTTTTAAAAAATGAATTATTTGATGTTGATTTGATTATTTGATTTGATTCAGTAACACTGTTGTAACAAGAAAATAAGAATTGAGTTATTTTTTTTATTTTTATTAAATTACTTAGACAGGAATGGAAGAGGGACTTTTAATTGTTGATAAGCTTGCATTAATAATAATGACATTGCATTCACTGATGTCGCTATTAATAGACCCAAGAACGTTCACAAGTTGATTTAATCTATGACTGCGCGGGCGCAACAAGCTTATCCAAAGCCCTTAAGGTCGACGGCCTCTCCAGAAGATAACTTAATGTGAGAATAACACATTCTTGAATAGACCTTCATGACAGTTATCATAATATTTAGTCGGAACGTTAATGAGTATGTTATTGGAGATCGTTTGTTACCACAACGAAACTGTTAAATCGATCAGAGAAAGTTTTTCTAATAATTTAGGTGTCATTTCGTGAGTTATGGTTGGTTGGTGGCCAAGTGGTCGAGAGTTCGCCGCAGTTCCGGGTTTGATTCCCGGCGGGGACACTGTCAAGCAAAAATCTTTTTGTGAGTATTTCCCCAGTTTGGTTAGGTTAGGACTTTGCAGACTGAATGACCTGATTGTCCGAAAAGAAAGATGATTCCGTCCGTGCTTCGGGTTGGTCTCGGCTAGTATCTATCTAGTCGTTACACGAGCCATGTCAGTGGCCTTTGGACTGACACCAGGGTTTGTGATGTCGGTTGTCGACCTTACAACCCACACGATGAAGAAGATGAAAGGCTCAAAGCCAAGCTTATGTGTAATATTTTAAACGAAACGAAAGATTATGTCTATTTCATGTTCAAGATAGAAAACATTTATTTTTTTGTTTCGTTTAAAGATATTTCATGTTTGTAAACAAATTTAATCTGTAAAATCAGGTCAAGGGTGGTCAAGGCAAACTTATGTATTGTAAAATTTAGTATTTCTAAACGTGAATCTCAAAAGGTCTCTTGAAAAACAAACTTGCTCAAGTTGTCCGTGAGATATAAACCAAATAAAAAACAGGTAACTATGATTTTTACCACATTAAATCAATATAAGAGAGTAGTGAAGTACGATTAAGGAACACTTGATAGGACCAACGAAGGTCTGTAATGTAATACAATTGGAAATTCTGATGATAAAAGCCATTTTTCTAGTTGAAAGACCTCGAGCATACATGAAATAGCTTCAGAACTATTAAACATAAAGTAATATAGGAAAGTGAAACTTTTATATTAGATCTCCGCTATCTAACACTCATAAAGTCTACCAATCATCACACATGCTGTAGACGCCATAATCATAAAGTACCCAATCTCGACTTCAATTACCGAACGGTTACATATTGGAACCTCCAAGACGCAGGGCTGGAGCTTCCCGGCCCCGTTCAAACAAAGATCAATAAGACATTGATTAAGGAGCGAACAAAGCGAGGTTAGGGAAGAAAGAAAATATTCTTTTATTAATACAGCCCCATTTTCCTGATGTCAGCGAAGACTATTGACCGAATAAACGTATAAAATATTTTAATAAAACCTCCAGAAAAAATGCTCGGTGCGCTCTACATTCCCGTCTCTGTGCCAGTATAATTGAATTGTTCTGATCACAAAATTCGTAACAACACATGCGACGGAAGTTAGATGCGTGTACTGGTAGTAAATAGCTTTTGTTAATCGCTGCAACATTTGTCAATCCAGATTGAATCTGGTGACGTCACCGGCACGGTTGGTCGCCAACCCTAGTGAAGAGTGGCCCTAATTCGGAATGGATCGGCGGAACACATATGGCCTGAATTAATCACTTTATTGGCCACAATGGCCGGCTGGATGACAATGCGAACGAGTGGGATGGCCGCAGGGTTGGCCGCTGCTCTATTACGATTAAGTAGAGCGTTTGTTGACCTCGCATCTTTGTTTAAAACGCAACGTGAGTAAATGTAGCGTTATGCAGATGGAAGAGAGTATTCGCTTGGCCTAGATTCAGGTTTAGTTTGTGTACATAGGTACACCACGAGTAGAAGTGGGCGGTAAGCGCAATTATTGCACTAGGTGTAGCCAGCTTTCAAACCGTAAGATAAATAAATATTTATCATTTAATAATATCATATCAACAGCTCACATATTACATCCCCACCGAGGGGCTCGAGCCTACCCTGAATTAGGGCGATTTAATATTTAATAATAAAACGGTCATATGGATAATTAATTAGGCTCTGTTTCAGACAAACATTTTGGTTAGGTTAAGGTCAGTCAAACTGTTCGGTCACACACAAACTGCTCTTTCGGCATTGTTTTCATTCACTCGCAACGCTTCTTCGGGCATTTTTTGGATAGAACGACTGCCTTCTGCAACGAAACTTTATCTTTTTGTGACACCGAGCAGTTAGTCCAAAGTTAGACTAGCAACTCGAAGTTCATTCAAAGATTGATATTCATAGTTTGCATATCAATGTTCGTAGCAGAAGTTTACAAGAAGCGTCTGTCTGCTTTCTTTACAGGTAGTTCTAGGATAGATTTTCAGGTGTCAGGCGAAGAGTTTAAATTCACAGTTATGTGTGCCTGAGATATTAATTACATATTATGGAAAAGTGCTGCCTGGCCTGACTGACGCGTTTGACTACATCTCTTTAAAATTTAATTAAAAATACGACATATTGCTACGCATACGAACAGCTATCGGACTGATCATATTGTGTAGCTAACATTCATCAAATCACTACTTAGCAATTCATAAGTCCTATAAATTTATCCAATGACACAAGTAAAGTATTTTTTTGCATTCACGCAGTACGCTTGTTGTGTCATGCCGATGCCGACCTCACTAGCAACCGCTGTCAATGAGTCAGCGGTGTAGCCAAGCCAATGATGCTGATCCCTAAATAGCAGAGTGGAATAGAGATGACAAAAATACTTCAGTTACTATTAATCCCTCCACTTAAGTGGAGGAGGCTTATAGTCCAGCAGTGGACTGTAACGGGCCGTTGATGTTCATGACTATTAATCCTATTGTGACCCTGCAACAAAAAGCTAGCTCAAATAAAATACTGGGTGCGCAATGTAACTAAATCTGTCCATCATTATTCATTCCTATTTATTACAGTAGTTTCGAAACGAATAGATTCACACTCAAAACAAAACCCAGTAATTATTATAACACTGTCTCAAATAATTTAGCAAAAGCAGACGTGTCAATAATACAGAACATTTTTCGTGCTATTGGACTTTATAAAAATTTTGTACAGCAAAATGTTAATGACACTTTAATTTGCGTATGCAGTAACTAAATATTTACACAGTTTTTTTTTTCAAAAGTACGGAGCTGTTAAATAGTGTTTGCTAGGTTTTAACCTTTAGCTGTGCATTTAGTAGACACAATGAAAATAAAATATCTTTGTAATAATTTTAAGCAACTAGATATAATTCGCGTACCAAATACGAGTATGTCGCCTTTCTTATTCACATTTATTTTAATAAAAACAATAAAAAAAACAAAATAGGTAACTATCGCTAGGTTGTTTTATAAGAGTCCTATTTATATAATTAAATAAGCAGCAGTGCCTGCCGCCCCCTTATTTAATTACCAGTCGCGCAATAGATATCGATTTCATTGCAATGGCGATGCATTTGTCTGTTCCCGTCTCGTTCAAAAGCGGCTCGACCTAGTTGTTTTCATTTGCATGTTTAGTGCCCCCCGCCCATGTTTCAAACATGAATCCAATTGCAATTACTCGATCCGACCGCTGAACGTTCAGATTTTTCAGGAAGTAAAACAGTCAAGGCTGATCGAACCCTTGTCTGATCTCTCATTCCACATTTCAGAAATTCTGAACACGGATAGATACCTACGAGTAATCAGCCATTGAAGTCGTCATGCAATATGCAAGAGATGTAATCTTATAGGATGGAGGTAAGATGTTTTACCTGTGAGTAAGGATAATTTCAACTCTTTGTACATTTATAAGTCCCTATTTTAGGTAATCTTTGAAAAACCTTCTATTGCGATTAATCGAACGAATCTTTACGGTCACGAATTTTTGTGGTCCTTTCTGTGATCGAAGATAAAAACGTTTTCTTTCATAATCATTAGGTAGTTTTTTTTATTAGGCCACGAAAATGTTTTATAGCAAAAAGTTTTTGCTGTTGCCAAATTCCGTTGAGTAAGAAAATATCCAAGTACTTGAAAATATCTTTGCTCTAGTTCTTGCAATATAAAAATAGAGTGTTGGTGTTTGCGGGCGTTGACATTTCGACACATGGAGGAGGTCAATGTTCTTTAGCCGCGTGCCTACAATATTACTTACTGGGGTATTAAACATTCAAGAATTGACGTAAAATCTTAGTTTCCTGTAATTTAAAGGAAATGTTTTTTTAGGTGCTTTCATTAGCAGGTTTTTATTATATCAGAATGTACTTTTTCTGAACTAGGTACCTGCTAGAACCTACTTAACAGACACTAGGTTAGGTTACCTAAGGATTCGATTTGCAACACAAAAAATATTACTTTTTGTCCTGGTGGTATGGTAATGCTAAAGTAAGGTATCAAAAGATACCTGCTAGGTAGTTTAAAATAATAATTTTACAGATTGTCCATCAGGCATCAGAATTTCTGCAGACCAGGCAGGAATTTCGGCAGATCCATCAGGCATCAGACCTCTGCAGGGCCGAATTCAGCAATAATAAGTGATTATAATTATTTAAGTTTTATACATTAAATTAGAAATTATATAAGTAACAAAGCTTTGAATTAGGAAAATTAATTATAAAGTTAATAAGATATTATTTTGAAATTAATTTTCATTGCTTGATGTCCGCAGAAAATCCGATGCCTGATCATCAATAAAAAGTAAGAAGAGAGGTTTTTCAAATTCCTCACACCAACTAATTTTCTAGGAGATGTGCATTTAGTAGAAACTAAACTAGATGCTAAGTAGAAGTAACATAAAAATAATTAAAACTAAAAAAAACATTCACACGGACTGTGTATGTATAGTGAAATTATTAAATGATGTAAAAAGATGAAGCAAAAAAAAATGTAATGACGAAACTGAGAGATGTCTAAAAGTTAATAAACTATTAATTTAATTTTAGATGCATAATCAGCTGAAATAAACATGCAAATTTCATTTCATTTCGTAAGCATTATAGGAATATGCCTTAGACTGATATTTTCCCTAAAAATGCCTGGAATATCTACTGGCAAAATATGATGGTAACTTTCTTTTTTATTTTCATTCTGCAAAAAAATTGTATTTCTATTTATTCCTTTATATTTAAATTGTTTTTTATCTGGCATGTAACTTAGAACTCCAGTGCTGGCTGAAAATCAGTGTAACAAGAACTTGTTCTTGAGTACTTTAACAAATGCTGAGCCCAGTACCTTTTATTGCACTTTCTCATTGTGTTATGAATAAATTACATATTTTCTTTCTTTTCTTCTTTTCAAATACGGTTTTTCCCTCATTTAGTATATTTATTTGAGATTTCAAGTTCTGGATCTTTAAAAACTGTTAAATAAAAATATTCTTATTATTGTTCTAGCTATCTTAGAGCATGGCTAACATTAAAATTAATTATAATTTAGTAATTTTTGCATAAATTTGTTTTACAAGTTCAATAATAAAAAAAAACTACTCCCTTTAACTAAATCAAGTAAAACAACATATAAAATGGTGACAGACTACGACAGTAGGTTAGCAAGTAGAGATAAACTATATTTATGTAGCCAGGCCCTCCACATTTTTATGTGATTGAATAGCACCATGTACATATTATAGTGAAAACTAATGTGAAAAGGTGGCGGGCCACCATATTCTCAAGTTAATCTCTAGTTAGCTTCTTATAGAGCAGGTTTGCAAACTAGATAGTTTTAAGTTCAAAAACCAGGAACTATTGAATAGTCTGTTTTATTTTGCAGTAGCCCTCAAGATGACCCTCTGACCATACTAATAATCTACTGTCTGCTACCATTAAGATGGAATAAGACAAGGGAAGTATAATGAACTTTTTTTAAGTCTTAGTAGGGACCTACTTAAGTGAATAAACCCGTTTTTGCAGTAATGTTGAGAAAGTAAACATCGTCTTATTAGGTCGGTGACTTCACAGTGCCACTGTTTACTTATGGACTGCGTAGGTGTATTTTCTTGAATAGAACTCCGATTATTATCTCTCGGACTAACGTGTCAGTCATGTCGCAGTAACAACTGCAACAAATTGCAGTAGAGGAATAAAGTTCAACGCACGAAGAAGTGCATATTCACACATGACCGATCACTTCAGTTATGAATCATGGAATCATCTGAGCGAGCACAAGATAAACATTAATTAGCACACTTACCTAAACTTCGTTTGTTTCGATGTTGAAATAGAGGAAGATGACTAAAATAATAACAGTTTTAAGTCATAAACTAAACACTACACAAACCACAATCAGATAAATTCCAGTCCATAACAACCCACGAGCACGAGCAACCAAACCAAACCAGCCCCGGCGAGATCCTCACTTTAAAAAAAAAAGAGTTGTCTTTGACTGTCAATTTTTGTCAGTCAACCAATCAGCCACTCCCAAGTTAAATTTAGTTATGGCAACACAGTTCGTCGACTGTTCTGCCATCTATCAAAATTTAATTTACAGTGAACAGTGTTTTAACTCCATCTAGTGTGGTTAGTAGCTAGAGTAGTTAGAGGGCAATCAGTTCTTATAATTAAATATTACTTCAAGAGATGGCGCATTTTCATTCAGTAATTCTATTCGACAATAGATGTCGCTTAAAATAATTGTAAATGTTCGCGCTCAGTAGATGGCAGTATTCGTATCAAAATAAAATTAGTATCTTTATGTTTAATAGATGGCGGTGCAAGTTAAAAAATAAAAACAGAAACTATGTACTGCATTAACTTTGTATTGTTTTTTATTACCTATTAAAGTGGCTAGGTTACCTAGCCTAGGTACCAATCTTTTAAGTTAGAAAATAATAAAAAGTCCTTGAATTGTTGTGAATTTTTTATTCCATTACATTAATGTCGTCTGGAAGAGATCGCTAATGGCGATAAGACCGCCGTTGCGCACTGTTTAATATTAAGGTTAATTATATAATTTTATTTTCTTGTGTATGCAAAAATCTTCCAGGGCACCGTTTCACGAAGCAACAAGTTTCTAGTAACAAGTTACAATTTGATATTCATTGCGTAGCCAATTCGCCTAAACTGTATACCCTTATCGTTTTATCTTTTTGTCTACGCAATGTACTTCGAATTGTACTTGTAATTTGTAACTTGTAGCTTCGTGAAACGGCCCCAGGCCGTCTAGCAAACCTAAAAATAAATCGTTCTCGAAGTTCACCGTTGTTCGACGAAATACGGTCTGAATATAGAAGAAGAAAATGTAAAGATAATATTAGAAAAACAGGATACCTATCCTTACCCATCTATTCTGTATTCTTTCATGGTGTGGTAAATATTTGTAGAATATTGTTAAATTACAAAGGTAACTTATATCAGATTGTCGAATGTTTTTGGTTTCACGGCTTTGTTTAGATGTATTTTCAGTTTCACACTGCAAGCTGCTGCTATTTGGGTATGACGTCACGACCCCGTGGGGTCCAAACGTGACCTGACCCGCCCGGTCACATGGCTGCTCCTGACCCCCCGGTTGCTATTGTTGTTTATAAATAAACTACTTCATGAGCGGTGAAAGTTTCAAAAAATAAAAATTGAGAAATATTCTTTATTCGAAGAAATTAAACACGAAATAACACGTGACTCGCCCCGCCCGGTCACATTGCTACTCACTGGACCCTAAGATATTTTTATCGACTGCTATTGTTCTGTATTGTTACTCTAAATTGTTGCATTAGAGCGAGCGCTGAAAAAGTCAAAAGTTCAAAAGGTCAGAAGTTCAGATCTTTTTTTGACTAAAATCTTTCTTTGACGTTAAAGCACTGTGTGGACGATGAATTTGTCCATGGTTTACACATTGACTACCACTACCAAAATTCATTCTAAGCGTGGTAGGTTTATTAGGATGTAATTTAAAAATATAGAGACGGATGAACGAAATTACAACCGTATTAACCCTACATAGTGCAAAGTCGGTTTAAATCCCAAGTATAAGTTTGATATGTGTAGGTAATGCTCTCGGTAAATCCATTAACTATTACAACGCCTATGTTTCTTCCTCACTGGTTTCAGAAATTTTCCCCAATAAAAACAATTAAGAATTAATTTAAAACAAAATACAGTTTTATTTACAAATTCACCCTCTCTGAACAATATTAAAGGAAATTATCCGTGAAAATGTCCAATTAATCTTCCGTGAACTCGAACTGACTCGTTGTGACATCAGATCGTTGAATTTGCATATCGCGACGCGTCTCCAACTAACCGAGTAGAAAACTTTACAATTAATATTAAAACATGCTCAGTTAAACAAACCCAGGCAGGCGGAAATTCGTGTCAGTTCATTGCTGCTTTTGACATGGCCTTACTTTGTCCCACTAATGAAAATGATCGATGTAAAGAAGATACGACATTATTTGTGAAACAATTATTGAAATGTTGTAGTATACACGTTTACACCGTGGTTGTATTGTAGGTTCTATATTTGGATGAAGTTAACACGTAGGAAGAAATACCAGCAATAATGTTTTTTTTTTGCTCTTTCAGTTCAGTTACTCGTAGGACCTCTAGGCAGTGAAGCGGGCAACGGCACAAAGGGTGCGATCCTCTCCGCTCCCAGCACTCTTGTAGCACTCTTATGGCGCTCTTATAGCACTCCTAAAGTGCTCCGACTCATACGGACCCGGGCCAGCAATCAGGCCGAGTGCATGTATGTAAATTCAACCCGAAGTGAGATTTCTAATGTAATTGACAACGAAAATGCGATTGTTTCGACCGTGTTGTTTGAATGTAGAGACGGATGAAGATCGATACTGACTAAAATCGAATTAAAAAAAAATATCAGTTCAAATATTTGTTTTACTAAAGGTGTTTAGTTTAGCCTACGAGTATGAATTAGGATGATGTCGACATGAGGGGTTGGTTCGTCCCCATATTTATCCAAACTGAACTGCGCATTGTTGATAATGTTAGTTAATGACCTTGTTCGGCATATTGCGCTATCCTCGCCCAGCAAACCTTGCTCACGCTGCGTCTTTCGGTGAAATTGATATTTTTTATTCCTTCAGCAGCGGTTATCTTTTTGTGTTTGTCTGCCAGTTACACGTTTCTTTAACATGGTAGTTAAACATTAAATTAAATAAACTTCTTCTTTCTCTCTAAAGCTTCATCGTATCTTTTTAGTCTATTTCCAGTTCATTTGATGAGGAGCGCCTAGGAGGCAGTTCGGTTAAGATTTAGGAGCAATCGCTCAGCAAGATTGGATCGAAAACCACCGTAAACCTTCTACACCGCTTCATCGAACAATGTTTTACATTTGCTTCCTTCCTGAAGTGCACCATCGCAAGTAATCGCAATTTATCGTAAGAGATGTGGTTGTTTGATGGTTATATTGCTAATGATCTCTCCCAGTAAGAGAAAAAGTAAAATAAATAAGTATATTTGTTGAAAATCTTTTACATTATACATACAGAGGGCTATATTTTAATGCCAACGTCAGCCAGCAGTCGCTATCTGTATTGGTAAAATAGTTGATAGAAAATGAAAAACATTTTATTTTGTTTGTATGCATTATATTGATTAAGTCCACATTAAGTCAATGTTGTTTTGGCCTTCATTTAATGATACCTGTTTGTCCTATTTTTAATTCCAATGAAGTCAAACAGAGCATGGTTTGTTGAGGAGATGGTGCGATAAACGTGTCATATCGTATGTCATGTCATTTGTTTTTATTACTGCAGGGAAGGGACAACCCTCGCCTCAGAACTTTAATAAACGTAAATACTTTTATACTGCTTCGTTAATTTGTAAATGAATGTGTCGTTTCAACTATTTTATAGCAATTAAGTAGATTTGCATCTGCTCATTGTTGTTCAGTACTATATTAATTCAGTGTCATTGGGCAAAGCATGTAAGGAACTAACGAATCTACACAGTACAAATCAGCGTGATTCCTGGGTTATGAGTAAGTGTGGTCTTATATATTATTATGGATGGATATATTATATTCGTTTTAACCAAGCAACTAAAACTTAGGTTAGTGCTACATAGCAATATACAGGCAGCATGTCTCTAGCTGCATTAGATAAACAAAAAATCGACATAACTCCGCTTGAGCACATAATAAATACCAAGCGAATCTAAACTTGCTTCTACTCAAATCAAGATAACCCTTTTCAAGGCTTACTGTCAGGCGTTCTACACCTCACAGCTCTGGTCCAGGTATAAGCAAAGTACATACCACACTATACGTGTGCAATATAATAATGCGTTTCGTGCTATACTGGGTCTACAGTGGAGGTGTAGCGCGTCTGGCATGTTCGCAGAGCATAAGGTTGATGATTTTCATTCCGTACTAAATAGACAAAAGGTTTCCTTCCAGACACGTCTAATGAATTGTTCTAATCCGCTAATTGTTGCTGTCTTCAACAAATATATACGACTTTAATCTATTGATTTTAGACATGCAGGTAGATCGTATGTATGTGTTACCGACTGGTATATTTGACGTATAATTTGTGACGAATAATTAATAATAATAATAATGATATCAAATTTAAATTTAATTTAATCAGTCATTAATTTCATTAATGTATTGTATTTTTATTATAATATGGGATTGTATGCTACTTTGTAGGTATATTATGCCTGTAATAAACAAATTTTAATTTCATTTAATTTAAAATCGAACATTTTTGGTAAACGTGGTTTTAGTGTGTGCTTTCGAATGAATAATAGGGATATTAATGTGAAAATGAGCTGAAATCTTATTTATAATTATAGGCATTGTGCCACAAACGTCTTCACTTGTTAGTTTCGCAAAATATTATGCAAATTGAATAGTTCTCTCGTAGTCGCTGCTCCGGAAGGGTGACACGCCCCGTGACTAGACAGCTCAGTGAACCGACGACGGTTATCAACATTCATTATTATTAGATAAACTTAATTTCTCGGAAAATGCAATAAATATTTAAAAAAGGTTAGACGTAGAATGTTTTTAATTGTATATTATAAAGTTGTTCGGCAGGGAATGTCTTTCGGCTGATGATAGATGTTATCAAATAGCTTATTAACTCACGAAGGGCGTAACGGAAATTAGCCACTTTTTGGCCAAAAAGATGTTACTAGCTTAGCTACACGATTTGAATGGCCGCTGTGGTAAACTACATAAAATGTAGAAAATATTACTTTTTTTCCAAAGAAGTAAAGACGGCTCTCTGTTTACTACTGTTAGCCATTTCTCTCGAGTGGGTATGATTATAATTTGAAAATGAACTTAACCTTGTAAAAAATATGATGTCTTGACAATACGCAAAGCTTGGCCATATGAGTATAGTCTTACTTTCTACTAAAAGGCAACTTACAGTTTTAAACATAATGATCACATATTTCGTAAAATATATTGGATTTGTATGTGAAGCCACTGTGTATTCTTTCAATTTAACAATATTTTTTACACCAAAAAGCACCTTGGCCCAGAAAAATCTATAGTCCACGTAGAGTTATATAGTTAACACTCTAACTGACGACATAATATAAAGCAAAGGCTTTCGAGGTCTAGCAGTTATTTCAGTTGAATAAGAGTGTTTGAGTATCGACGACAAAATTAGATTCGGACCTTCGGAAGATCTCTACGGAAGATGCATTAGTCTAACATGGTAACCCATGAGACATGCTAGAAGTCAGAGGGGTTCAATGTATCTCTTACACCAAGACATCATATAATGTGGTGATGAACGCTGTCATGGAAGCATAGTCCAGAGGTGCGTTTTGAGCTATAAGCGGTGAACAATTTGAAACAGGAGTTTTCAGTGTAAATAGTGAATAGTAGAGGGCTATATTTAAAGTGAAAGAGTTTCGTGACCGCGGCTCGCCGTGGAGGTTTAACACGCCGTAAATCTCAGCATAAAACCAACAATGTAGCAGCAGCAGTGTTTTGTTTTCGCTTGAGTTACATTCTTGCGTTTAGTTCACCAGTTTAAGGGTTGAATTAACAAAATGCTTGTTTATTTTCTTTATTTGAAGCAAAACCTGAAGATAAAATTTAGAGTTAAATGATCCTGAGTGGATGAGTAAGTCGAATTGTATTGTATTTGTATTTTGATAGTAATTGAATTAGTCAATAATACTGTGGTTATAAAGGCCAATTAATGTTTGCATTATTTCTATAGACTACGTATAAGCAGAACCTATATGAAAACTGAATTACTTACTTACATGTTTTTGCAGCAAGGCAACTTAGTAAAATGTCTGTCAAAATTTTAAGAGAATTAAGTACATAATATAGGTACCTAAAGGGTGCAGTAAATGCTCACGTTTGAAGCAGTTTTAGGGCCCAGTCGATTTACAGCAGCCTTAGGAGATTGGACTGGGCCCTAAGAGATTTTTTGTGTAGGTGTAAATCTTAGGCCGCATTAACGATAGGCTGACCAATTGCGTAAGAGAGAAGAGTCAGCGGTTGTGTGATGGTATTTAATTTTGTAAAAATAATCAAACTGTTTGTAAGTTGTGCAACTGGCTACGCCGTAGCATCGTAGGCACGCTCTGCGTTCCGATACACGCTGATATCGATTTTAGCGGACTTAAAACGTGTACTAAAGTTTTACCGTGTCTGTCTGTCTGTCTGTCCGCGGCTTAAGTCAGAGACTTTTAGTACTAGAAGGCTGTAATTTGGCATGGATATACGAGTATATAATAATCATGGCGATAATGCTGTAGAATAAAATCTTATAAAACACGAGGTTACTTTATTATAGGTATTTAACAATTTTGGGGGTTTACGAAAACCATTTTTCAATTCTAGCGTACGTTTGGGGAATATTTTATTGTATAGTGCTCATTTTTGTTAGAGTCAAGTGTTTGATTCAGATCTGAACACACCCGATGTCGGCTAAGGCGTGGAATTCGGCGTCCATCCGTCTGTATTCAACCCATATATTTACAGGCATTTTCTTTCACACACCCTCGATGTCTGTCATCTCGCCTGCCAGTCGGGCCTATTTTTGCCCAAGAGTAAACCTATAGAAAAAAGAATATACATTAAACGAATCCTCCTATAAATCTATATAATATGGTAGTTATCTATGTGAACAAAGTTTGTGCTAAAACACATTGCGCAAGAGACTTAATCCACTCTGGTTTTGGTCCTTTTCCATAACGCCAATGTACTTTTAAGGGCTCATGAAAATTTTAATGTCCTCACGGTCAAGTCAAGATTTAAGGGCGTGCCCTCGACCCGCTACTTAACTATCAGACAAAAATTTATTAGATACTTCTTGCTTCCGTTTACGTAGGTAAAAGTTATGTACCTAATAGTACTTATATAGGTATATTCAATAATTAGACCATTTACAAATTTCCTAAAAATCAAAATCGACTATAACATGTGCGGTCGAATATCGATGTGTATAATAATGTTATCTTCTTGCTTCGATACTTAAAAAAAATATTCAAAAGTAAACAGCATGGGGTTCAAGGGTTCCATAACAATATTTTTAAATGAGATTAAAGTATTTCTATTTATTTTTATTAACATCTACACGTTTTTATTTATGAAATATAGAACATAAAAATGCATTATTCCAAAATACTTACATTTTTCAAGTCAATCTCGACGACGGCGCGGGCGGCGGAACATTATGTTGTAAAAATAAATAAAACTACACGTTTCTAACTCCTTCCATTTCGTTTTGGATAACGAGTATGGTTTTAAGTTAATATTATGCGTGAACATGGATTGCTGACTACTCTTGTAGTCCTCACGTGTATGCGTCATCACATCGCAGGTATTATATAAAATATTTCGATTAATTTTAATTACTTCAATAAACTTTATTCACATTTTCCCTCCAAACGTCAATAGTCACATTCTCACTTGTACTGTGTGGTTTATTTATAATTTCAGTGGTTAAACTAACTACCTATGTTAGTAGAGACTATTTAAATATACGTAAAATATAAATTGTGTTCCATAGGTTCATGAAATTCTAGTACTTGCACCTTTAGGGGACATTTTACGTAGCGATTGAGTGAGGTTGGTTTACATTGATTCAGTCGCTGATGTAACGTGTAAATATAATAATTAATTTCAAGTCAGTACAGACGACGGCCAACTCACGTCAGTGGCTGACTCAAAACCGGCCTTTGTTGCTATTGAAAAGAACTGCGCGTTGAACTTTTGCTAAGGTTTCAAGAAGGCAATCTGTAAAGAGTTCTAAACGTTTACCTTTTCAACAATTTTACAAAAACATTTCTCAACCGTTTCACAAGAAGTTTTGAGAGCACGTTTCGTAAATGTATAGATTTTTTTGTGGATTCAGTTTTGCGAAATTCAAAATGGCTGAGGAATAGGGGTTGAAAACGTAACAAAATCATAAATCAGCTGTTTCGACAAAAAAAATCTCTATACTGGCGAGGTCTACAGCTCACAGAGAGTAGTGGTTTAGATAAGTAGTTTTTCTCAATTCGAGTTTAATAAAGACACATTATTTAATTGTTAATATGGTTTATTTAAAAAAATACTTTCGTCTTCATTAGCATCATAATATTATTTATTAACTTTGACTTGTCAAATTATTAAATTGCCCTAGCACATTTTAAAGTGCTCTATGTATCAAAATCACATAATATGGACTATAATAGATGTAATATAATTTATAGTGTTACTAAAAGTGTTAATTTCCTAAAACTGCGCATGTACACAAGATGGATGGCAATTACGTAATGATACGAGTTGGAAACAAAATTATGGTTAGTTACGAGGACACTGTTTTTTGTTAATAATAGAGCACAGTATAAGGGATGTTGACTGACTAATCAACTTGTATTTTGCTGTGTTTTTTTTTCGTTTGTGTATAGTATTATTAAAATATATTTTTTTTCGCT
Source organism: Carpatolechia fugitivella (assembly GCA_951230895.1). NCBI lineage: Eukaryota > Metazoa > Arthropoda > Insecta > Lepidoptera > Gelechiidae > Carpatolechia > Carpatolechia fugitivella. Next base: position 5,897,549 of record OX579664.1, read on the forward strand.
TTAATTTAGAAATATTTTTGAGCGTCGTCGGTAGGTACCTATAGTCTAGGAGACGCGGGTTCGATCCACGAACCAATGTGTTTCAAAATTTCAAATTAAGAAAACACGCTTGCGAAGATATTCTAAAGCTGTGTGTGAAGTGGACCAACCCGCACTGGGTCAGTCTGATCATCAAAACCTGATCGTGCTGATACAGAATTGGCTCAAGCCCTTTGGAGGGATCTATGTCCTAGTTAGTGTTGAATAAATTGTACATTGAGTACGGTAAGTATTACTAGTACGACGACCACAGCTAAATGCGGTTATTAATAGTATCATTGCTAGCCAGCTCCACACCGTGAAATTGAATTGGTTGATTTTTGTTAAAGGGGAGTGTTCAGTCCGTTTTTGTCGTTTTACAGACCATGTTCCTTGGGGAAAGTTGTTTAGTTTAGTGCACGGAACACTCCCTTCATCGAACGTCAACGAATTAACTTTTCCCGGTGTGTAGGCCACTGCTGGGCCACTTCTTAATGCAATAAGTAAGTAATAGACAGAGTGATTGTAAATTGTTAACCAACTTCCAGATGACACTTCGAAAAGAACTACACTCGATAAATTAAAGTTCCGGTGAGTTATTTAACTACTTTGCAGGTAATAATACTTACGCCTAATTCGTTTCACTTTGATAACTCAACTTACTACCTATATTATGTAAGCGAAAGGTTTTGGTTTTGATAATATTATATAATTTTGGAATATATTCATCACCATAAGAACTCTAGGTACACTCGAGAGCAATGAATCCGGATCAACTGAAGATAAGTTGATACAGTGACAAATAAATTTTATTGAAATTAATAGTAACTGAGCCCGAGGGCTGAGTGGTTATGGTTATTCTTATTCTTTTTTTCGAACTTCTATGCCTAATTCAACATCCCGACTAGAGCTCGCCTAGGGCTACAGGCCTGAGGGCGGTTCATGCCTAACAGACAGCTAAAAGTGAGAATAGAAATTATGACTACTTTTTATTTCTTTGTCTATCAGGCAGATTATTAAAAAGTATTGGAACCGTATTTTTTTTTCACGTAGGTGATAAAAATTTCACGGAGATATTAGTAGAAAAAGTGTATGACGTCACTCTTGAGTCGATTTTATACTTAGTTGTGACGTAGTTAGCCCCCACTCTTCAACTTGAATGCGGTTTAACTAAGTATTTTTTTGTTAATTTGAAAAAACTAAATTATGTCAAATATTTTATAATGGGGTATTTTTTGACAGCTCTTTAAAAAATAATAATAATAGTTCTAATCAAGACGATAGATGGCGCCAGGTGTACTTCGTGGATTCTTTTTTTAAATCGTTTTATGGCCCTATGTGACTCGCAGGATTTCTTCGGATCCACGAATCGTCAAGGCCATCTATCGAAGATTTATGAACTATAATTGGCTGTCGGAAAATCCCCCGTTACATGACTGACGGACAAAATAGAATTTAGATTTTTTTACCCAGGCATAATTTTTCAGGCAAAAGGACCAGGACTCCAACAAAATGAATTCTCAGACGACAGCCGAAAAGACTGGGCGTCGTGACCCTATGGAATCTCTACTAGACCTTTTTTTTCATAGTCCCGTAAACCAGAGTGTTTTCCGGTATTCGGAAATACAACAAGTGCTTAAAAAAATGGGCAAAGACGATACACGCAGGTAATATAAGTAATATAACCACAAAAATAGAAAGTCATAGATGTCATAGAACTACTCATATAATAGGTACATAGAACTAACTTTAAGTAGTCTCCTTCAGAGGAATTTAACGAACAAGGGGAATAAAACCCCCGAAGCAAACTATCATTCCTTTCTATTCCCTCCAAAAAGTAAAAAAAATAACATTGATAAATTTATTGGGTACGCACGTACGTACGGTACGTATCTTATTTTTTTATAGAATCAAAACATTATATATAATATTTCAGACGGCTAAATGGCAAAGTATCCGTGTTAATCGTATAGTTTTATTTATACGGTACAAAAACAATGTCTTCATGGAGTGCATATGCATCAAATCCAACCCAATTATTTTAAACCATTATTTAAACCTAAACCGTAATACATTTGGCTTTTTTTTTTTAGATTAATGGATGACCTACCTGACTTAGTTGAAACGGCTGATAAACTTTTGAGCATGCAAAATGGTAAGTATGACTTATTTATAATAGCGCACTGTATATGTCGTGGCCATATCGTAGAATTGCCCACATCATGAAATTTTCGATCATTTCATGTCGCATTTCACGAAATTTTCACTGTCCATTGGCCACATCATGATGTGCCTTGGCCAGATCAATGATAAGAAATCGTTTGTTGATATGTTCAACTAAAAACGCAGCTACTTCATGAAATGGTCAAGATTATTTGATCATATCGTAAAATTATTACATTAATTGCCGATAGAGGCGCTGGAAATGCCTTGTTTATGTACCAACTGGCGGCTGCGTTATTTTTCGCAGTGAAAAAGTGTATAATAATTCGTTGTTAAAACGAGGAAGAAAAAAAGAGTTTATGATAAAAAATGTACTCTGAAATTGTCTGTCGGACTTAGAGAACAATAAATACCAAACATAATTTAGATTCTTATTAAGAAAGAAAAGAAAGAAAATAATTTATTCGTTACACAATGGAAAAAAAAAGTACACACAAATAATGATGATAAAAGTTTACATCGTGCAATGAAAGGTACTGGGCTCAGCATTTGTTAAAGTGCTCAAGCACAAGTTCTTGTAACACTGATTTTCAGCCAGCACTAGAGTTCTAAGTTACGCGCCAGATATTAAACAAATTAAATATAAAAAATGAAGAAATAGAAAGTTACTATCGCATTTTGCCTTAAAGTAAACATTAAAACTAATTTTTGGGGAAGTTATCAGTCTAACGCATATTCATTTAGTGCTTACGAAATGGACTTTTGTTGAGTAAGTAAAAATTCTCTATAAAGTTTTTTGAAGTTCCATTTTGATTTGATGTTCCGAATGGGCGGCGGGATATCATTCCAGCATTTGGAAGCACGGTAGCTGAAACCTTCCCGAAAAGTGGCAGTACGATGCTGTGGGACACTTAAAACCGCTGATGCCGATCTTACCATATACCTGTGATTAGAATAACGCCATAACAACTTGTTGAATAAATAACTTGGCTGTTTGGTACTAATAATATCGTGGAGTTGAGATGCGTAAAATAGTGTTAGCCGATTTTGCATATTTAGGAGACCAGAATTGTTAAGGAAAGGAGTTATATGGGATCTAGGAGGAATAGGGAAACAAAATCGAGCACAAGCGTTCTGAACTCTCTGAATGAGGGTATGGGATTTTTAAACAAACAAGGACCATAGACAGTGAGACATTAAATATTTCATGGACGCCCTATTTTCACGATATGGCCAATCGTGGATGACAAAATCGTGAAATGTTCACGATTTAATGATCTGGTCAAATTTAGATGGCCACATGATCGAAAATTTCATGATGTGGGCAATTCTACGATATGGCCACGACATATATATGACGTGTTTTTGAAGAAGTTCAGAACTTCATACGAACTTCTTTATCGACTCTTTATGTTCAACCTGAATTAGCGTGAGTCGACCACGCCGGCTCATTGTTGTTTGGTACTTCACACACAACCTCTTAATTTCTTCGCAGAAGTGTGCAGGTTTTCTCACGAAGTTTTCTTTCACCGTAAAAGCGCCAATGTACATAATAAATTCGAAATTCAAAACTAGGCAACCGGTACTCATGTAAACTGCATTTCAGTCAAATTTGTTTTCAGTCATAAGAACTACAAAAACAATTTCAAAGAAAAAAACCAGTCAGCTAGTAGTTTATAAAAATCAAAAAGCTAGCAGAACGACATTTAGTCCTATACGTCATACTAAAGCTAGCAGAATGACATTTAGACGTATACGTCACACTGAAGCTAGCAGAACGACATTTAGTCCTATACGTCATACTAAAGCTAGCAGAACGACATTTAGACGTATACGTCACGCTGAAGCTAGCAGAACGACATTTAGTCCTATACGTCACGCTGAAGCTAGCAGAACGACATTTAGTCCTATACGTCACACTGAAGCTAGCAGAATGACATTTAGTCCGTTACGTTATACCAAAGCAAGTATAATTACATTTGATGCGTTAAAATTTTGGTAAGTAATTTTTATGAAGAATATTTGTATTGTAAGTCACTACTTGGATCCACTGATCCATCTATCAATCTTTTTTTAACTGGCACCACGGTCAGTTAAATTGTGTGCTAAACTGCTAACCGAAAATTGTGTTTTTTTTTACAAACTTTTATTTAACTTGCACTGTATCTATCACACTGTACGTAATGTATGTGTGTATATTCGGGTGGAATCTTGCAACTCAATTTTGAAGCACTTGCTGCCATTAGATTTTGTTGAAATTTGGTAAACTTATGTAACCGCGATGACAATGTAATATTATGATACCATGGAGCTGGTCTGATGATGGAGACGGAAGGTGGCCATAGGAACTCTTCTAATACACAACACAACCTAGTCATGTTTGGGCTCGTTAGATTTGTCTTAACAAGATCTTTAGTCATACGTGATGTCTAGGGTTTCATGATGGAGCCGGAAGGTGGCCTTATGAACTCCTTAAATGCACACCACAACTTAGTCGTGTTTGGGCTCGTTGAATTTGCCTTGACAAGATCTTTAATCATACGTGATATCCAGGGTCTCATGATGGGGCTGGAAGGTGGCCACAGGAACTCCTCAAATACACAACATAACCTAGTCGTGTTTGGGCCAGTTTGATTTATCTTTAGTCATACGTGATGTCCAGGGACTCATGATGGACCCGGAAGGCCATTGGAACTCCTAAAATACACAATATAACCTCGTCGTGTTTGGGCTAGTTGGATTTATCTTGACAAGATCTTTAATCATACGTGATGTCCAGAGTCTCATGATGGAGCCAGAGGTGGCCACAGGAACTCCTCAAATACACAACATAACCTAGTCGTGTTTTGGGCCAGTTTGATTTGTCTTTAGTCATACGTGATGTCCAGGGACTCATGATGGAGCCGGAAGGCCATTGGAACTCCTAAAATACACAATATAACCTCGTCGTGTTTGGGCTTGTTGGATTTATCTTGACAAGATCTTTAATCATACGTGATGTTCAGAGTCTCATGATGGAGCCAGAGGTGGCCATAGGAAAATACACAACATAACTTCGTCATGCTTTCTTACAATACCTATGGGTATCAAATGAAAGGGCTTGCTGAGGATATCTCAAAAAATAAAATGACGTCACTCTGAAAGGTCGTCTGGTTACAAGGATACGGCTTTAAAAGCTTATGTTTAAAAAGGATTTTTAATTATTTTGCTATGTATCTCCCAGATTCCCATGTACAAATATAAGAAGATCATTTTTTAAACACATAAAGTAAAAGTGAGTTAAATTTTATCTACTATTAAAAAAAAAACTTTACAAATAAATACATTTTGTAAAAATCTTGAGTATTCAATTAAAGAAAATATGTACCTACTTCTTACATTTGGTTGGAAAAATTACCGTTAGTGACAGAATTTCTATTTTTTATAAAGTAGAAACCAATTTGCAGGGTTAGAGACTATAGATTCGAGAAAAAATGGTCGACTGCGCAAAACCGCGGCGCAAAGGCACGAATGTTTATTTCGGAGAACTATTTAAACAAATTGATGAGAAACGGCTTGAAGGACACTAATGAAATTCAAGGTTCCTATAATACGCTAAGGTGAGTTCAAACTTCGGTATTCATTTCAAAACCTAGACAAGTACGAGTAGGTACAGTCGGATTTATAAATGGAACCATATCACGTGCATCTCTACTTTAAAATACGTTTTTTTTATAATTATAACCCTTTTAGTATTTTTTTATTCTTGTGACCGTTAGTAACAGAATTTAAAATATTTATTAAGTAAGTTAAACCAATTTCAAAACATCAAATTACAGGTTTAGAGACTCTGGATTCAAGAAAAAATGGCCTAAACGCAAAGGTTCAAAGGCACGAAGCATTGTTTCAGAGAACTATTTAAACAATTTGAAGAGAAACGGCTCGAGAGACAATGAAATTGAAGGTTCCTATAATACACTAAGGTGATTTCAAAATCTAGACAAGTACAGTCGGATTCATTAGTGGATCCATATCACGTGCATCTATACTTTGAAATTTTAATACCTTTTTAATAATATAACCCTTTTCATTTGTTTTTTGTCCCGTACCTTCATCTATAACAGCAAATACTTTTTGGAAAAATTGTTATTATATATAAAGTAAAGACACATTCCATAGGAAATTTTCTTATTTCCATGAAGAAAATATTTGTAATCATTACCAAAATTTCATCACCATCTTCATTTAAGTCCAACAAAGGCTTCCACAATGAGCGATCCTCCGCTGCCCGCCTCCAGCGGCTTTTATAATTTTATAAAATAGTTTTCTGACTTTAAAGGTGCAAAGACAAAGAAATTGGAAGTGTTTATTAAATGCACGTTTATTTGTGGTATTACGATATAAGTTACTGATTGATTAAACTAATTCTGGACAGTAATAGACATTTATAATTACTAGAATATATCCACTGATTTATCAAACGCGGATAATAATTTGAGTATAAGCGTTATTTGTAAATTTTTTTCCAGGTCGGTTCACTTTCCATTGAGGTCGAGCTCTCGTGCATCATGGAAGGTTCACAGTTTGGAACATAACCCAAGTATTAGATGCAGACCATCCGCAGAGTCTTTTGAAGACTGCTACAGTCATTACTGGGTTCGCCACCGCAGGATACCTCAAATGATGAGGGCAATTGCTCCATCAACGTAATTTTTTCAATCCTAACTTTATATGAATGATGTATAGAGGTCCCCTACGTGAACACTATCGCTACTTTGATAAAAAAACATATCTCCTAGAAAACAAAGTATCACTAATATGCCAATAGCACATTTGCCTACCTATCCTATATAGATAGATAACACGTTTATTGCCACAATAACTATAATGATACCTATTTTTTTACTATAAATGGGTCAGTATGAGTAACTCCGAAACTATAAGACATCTGTTCTAAGGAACCAATGCCATCGATTCTAGTGACAAGAAAAACTGCTGATTTTTAGTTCGAGAATCAAACCGGGTCGTATTGAAAAAAAAAACATAATTTCTACGTCGATTTGATTGTGTAAGTCATAACAGTAAATTTTATTATTAAATATGACACCTAAAATGATTAATATGCATTGTATTTCACTTTTTTTTTCCTTTTGATTTTTTCTTCAATACGACCGGGTTACCGGGGACCGACATACTTCGAAGTATGAGTTTTTTTTACATCTATGAATGCAGTTTTTCTTATCACTAAAATCGATGCAGATGTCCTCAGAGTTTACAATACTGACCCATCTAAATGGGCCAACCTGTATATCTGAAAATGCTGACCAGTATGTACACAATTTTAATGTAATACTAAAACCCACAGAAACGTCACAGAGACAAACATTACAATGCCAGTGGTAAGAGCTAGAAATGCGGTCGAAACTAAACGTTCCGGAGTTAAAGAACAGGAAGAAACGTAAGTGAATCAATTTTATCTTTTTATTAATATAATAAACATAAATTAAATAGTAAATTCTTTTTATAGGTATATGTCACCGTAAGATTGTGAACATCGTTACTTTATTATCTGTCTCGCGATATTATAAACTTACGGAAAATTGTGAACTGAAACCAACCATTTATAGGTTCATAATCTGTCCGGGTTTATAATACGTAAAATTGTGAACCGTCCCTGATTGGTCGGTCTTTGTTTCCTTACTCTATGTATGGATACAAAACGAGCTACTGCCAAAACCACCCAATCAGGAACACGGTTCTCAATTTTACGGGTGATAAAACCCGATAGATTATGAACTCTGCGGCTTTGTTCACATTGGACGATTTGACATGGACAGATTATAAACTATCGAAAAATAATACGTTAAATTGTGAACGGATGGTAGCTGTTCACAATTTTTCATCAGTTTATAATATCACGAGATAGATTATAAACTAACGACGTTCACAATTTTACGGTGACATATACAATATATCCTGTTCAGTTAGTACAGGCATAGGCACAGGTATTATCATTAAAGAAAACCTGCCTTAAAGCCCTATTATAATATTACATAGACCGTGTCGTCGCGCCAACTTGTAGGATTAGCCAATCCACTTATTATTTATTTAGTTTTCCTTGATGTAGCTATTTTGATGATGTAAGATTTAAAATTCAGAACCCTATCCGTCAATTCGATTATGCAAGCAAACCTTCATGAAATATCTTGTATAATAGAAACACTCTCTTTCAAAATATATTTCAGAAAGAAAGAGAAAAAACTACCTGAAGATTTGAACCCCTACGGTGTAAGTAAATTTTCTAGCATTTGGTTATTTTAAAATGTTGTTGATATAGAATATCAGGACACCAGTTTATGATGATTTCCGGCATATTTTTTGTCATTCATGAATAAACAGGTTGGATTATTCCGCGAAAGGACGTTGAGCCATACGAGAAACCTTTGATGAATCAATAGTACTGATTTTTAAGTTTGTAAGATCAGCCTTTAAAACTGAACTGAGCTGCGGCGCTAGTAGTAATACAATTTTTTTCTACCTACCACAACTTTACTCTTCTAAAAGTTAACATCCACAGCAACGGTCGTAGTTCCAATTCTGTGGTAGGTCTGTACTATACAACCCACATGAAAATGGTCATAATCTTCAATCACGCAAGGATCTTGCTTACCTACCTGTCTACGTGAAATGCGAAAAAGTTGAGAATGTATTTTTTTCTAAATCTTCTTTTCTTGTTGCTTTTGTTAATGACTCCACCAGATACTCCAACAAATAAACGAAAAATTAAAACCAGCGCATAAAATTAACGCAAATATGACAGTAGAAGTACTGGGACGAACACTGGAGTACAAAGACATTGTCATGATCAAAGCAACGGCACTACCTAAAAAGATTTTCCGAGCCGAAGAAGACAAATATGATAAGAGTGTTCCTGACAAGAAAATTGTTTTATTTGTCCATGGACTAGCCACAATGGGGTTGAAATATGTGCCATGCTTAAGCACAGTTGAAGGGCTTACAAAATTGATGTCGTATTATTACGAACATTTAGATCAATTCGATATTTTTATCATACCTATGGCCAACCCTGACGGAGCAGCTCAATGGATGGTAAGTGTTCGTTCATTCATGTTAGATAGTAGACGGACAGGATTGTATTCCCTGCCAAAGCTTGCAATCAAATTTTCCTCTAACATAGCCTGTACTATCTGCGATAGTAACGTGACCGAAGTGCTTTTTGAAATAGATGTATACCTATTATGTTTTATCATCCATGAAATAATAAAAAAAGGAAGAATTTGTCTCTGCCCATACAGTGAATAGGTATCTTTCCTTCCTTTAGAAATCGAAAATATTATTTTAGTGCTAATAAGTACCTATGTAAGTACAAGCTATGTTTTTGACAATATAAATTATTCATAAGACCACATTTTCAGAATAGTATTTGGAATAAGAACGCGTCACCGCAGTCGGCGTGTCCGGGGGTAGCTGTGGACCGCAACTTTGATGTGGCGTGGAAAGACTCCCAGCTCACCGTCAGCTCCTGCCAGCAGCAGTACCCTGGCCCCGAGCCCTTTTCCGAGCTGGAGTCCCGGGCTGTGAGGGACGTGTTCCACAAGTACAGCCACAGGATCATTGGCTACTTCCACGTCCACGCCTCCTCGTATAGCGCTGATACATTTAAGGTATGGGTTTTCTTTCCTGTGCGTAGACACTTGATGAGTTGTATTACGTGAGATTGACATTATATTCGTTCATGATGAACCTTTCTTGCATGTAAGAATAGTATCAAAAATTCGATAAAATACAATTATTTTTCTCACTTTATATAGGCAGTTTTTAAATTACAAAATCTAAAATGTCTACTATGGACTTGTTTTTATTTACTAAAGTCTTTTGAAAAAGTATTTTCTAGAGATTAATAATAGACTAAACTTTTTTCTTATTTGTCTTAATAACTGCTAAATTATTTAAAATCTCATCTCATGTTTAGGGAGACGCAGCCCTCTACCCGAAGGGCTACACAGATAATGCGTCCGATGACGACAAATACGTCGATTTAAAAGCCGAAATCGACGACATGATGAAGAATGCTAGCTTCAAGGTGTACTCCTTCACTACGGATACACTCTACAACTGGTACGGGAAGGTCTCCGGAACAAGTGTGGACTACGCTGCAAGTGTAAGTTAAGTTTTCTCAAGGTTTCTCGTATTTATATGTTTTTTACTATAGAATGATAGAAACAGGTGCTGATGAGATCGAAGATGAAGCATGCTTGCCTAGAAGATTCCTATTAGGATCTTGTGGAACACGGACAGGCAACGAGTTCCACATTTTAGCAGTGCTCGAAGGTAGCAGTGCGCACCAAAAAAGTGTCGGTCTTGCTTCTCGATGCTATTTTTCTCTGTTTTTTCTCTTTTTTTTATAGTCCGCGAGCCTATGGGTGGATGAGCCTATACATTACACAATGTGTAATGTGGCGGTGTAACCATGGAGTAACATAGTCTTCCTCGTCGTTTCGTCTTCCTAGTACCTATAACTATAACTACATGGAATAATCACATTGGACCATAAGAATATGATGATGGAGGTTCAAATACTTTAGGGCAAGGCATCAGGCCGACAAGACTAAGAAATAATTGTACGCAGTTTTGCAAATGACCATAATACCTTCAGGTACTCGTACAATCAATAATAAAGAATAATGTATCTATGTGTCTATGGTTGACCAAAAATTTAAAACCTGCACCCTTGACAGTATAACAATGACTCTTTAATCATTATTTTTACTACCTAATAAGGCAGGCAGGTCCTAGTTCAGGGTAGACTCGAACCCCTCGGTGGGGACGTATATGAGCTGTCAATTGATTGATACTATATGCTTTTAACTTTCTTTATCTACTTTTAGGTATACGGCATACCTTTTTCCATGGAACTTGTGATGCAACTGTACAATGACGATATGCTGGTGGAGGAGTCCCAGGAACGAGAGACCGCCATTGTGTTCACCGAGGTGTGGCACAGAGTCGTCGACGTCATATTCAAGTACATGTATAAATCGCAAAGTAATGTAGATAAGGAATGATTGTAATATTTTATTAAAATATAATATAATGACTAATCCTTTTATGTTTTTGGAAGATTTTACCATATAAGAGGAAGTGGGGTCGGGTTTGATGTTTCTCCGCGAGGAGGCCTCTAGCCAAGATGTTTTGTCGTAATGTTTGATAATGTTTATTGAGGAGGGTTGTTACTATTGATAACTTTTTTATTACAATATCATGGAACGAGATTAGGACAGAGCGACGTAAGTAGGTACCTAATAGGTAAGTACGTAGGTACATTGTCAGTCCGTGTCTCTCTATTTTTCAAAGTGGTATCAGATTTTCAACCAGGCGCGCGTTGAAACACATAACCTCTAAAATTTTAAAATCAACACATCATAATGTGACTTGACTCAAATGATTAGATTAGTTATAAATAAATATGTATTATTTATTCCTTGGAGTTAAAAAAGACAACTAAACTAACTTACTAAATTAATTTATCTCTAATGTAACCAGATGGAATAGACATAGTATAATACGTGTGAAGTGAAGAAGTTGAATAAGTTAAAAAAATAAAATACTATTCACACTATGTAAGTTTGTTTCCGGTACAACTACTGTTGACATTAAAATTTTCACACACTTTTTTTTCAATACTGTTTGCTCGAAAATTTGACATACGATGGCAGTAAACTATGTGGTTAGTGCCATTAACCACATTAGTGCGATTATATTTCATCATTTCATAAAAGAAAACAAAATCAAGTTAAGTTATAACAAACTTGTGAAATTATTAACCCTCGTTAGGTACGGCTCGGACTTACAAAAGTCAGCTGGTTTGTAATATTCCACCTACGATCCTCGTATCGCAACGTACAATTAAATAAAAAAATAGGCCATGTCTACAAACCATTAAAAAACAAAGCCAAGAAATGCTGCTTGTTTCGTAGGTATAAGGAAATTTTCAGTTATGTTGTTGGTAGTAAATAATATGTTAGTTTATAATTTGGTTTTTATTTCCAAATCGTAAAAAAACAAGTTAAGATATACAAATGCGAAATAACACAGAACTATATCAAACGGTTATTGAATTCTACTTTTATTCATAGAAATAGTAATATAGTGATGTATTTAATATAAAAATATAATGTAGGAAGAGCATGCGTCAATATTATGTTCAGACATGCAATTTACGTGACTTCACTCATTACGGTGTTAGTGGTTTGTCTTCCTATACATAAAGGTATATAATAATAAAATATAAATAATTATTTATATGAAAGCGAAAGCACTATGTATTTTGTAGAGAATTTTGTATCCTCAATAACTTTGATTTAATTATTTTAATAATCTAAGATTTTTGACACAAAAAAAATTCAGGAATGTTAGGGTTAATACACGTTGTCTTATTTTCGAAAAAGTGATGCGATGGACAGAAAACGTAATTATATATTATGTTGAAATAATTTAATAAAAAACACTGGCTCAAAAAATTTTTGGGAAGTATTTTCGTTGGGATATATATTATGTACCATTTTATTTTATGTCATTTACACCCTGTATAATTGATGATGGTGATGGTGAAGATGATGAGCTCTTGACCAATTTCGGTCACGGCGACTGCTTCAGCTTCGATTACAACCATATACAAATTTGTACTTAAACTTTTTTTTTAAATAGTTTACAAGTTTTAGCTTTTATCTTTCAGCAATAAGTGAGAATGACAAAAAATATTGGTAAGTACATCTAACTACAACCAACCTACATAAAGTTGATCATATACATAAATGAAGTAGGTGTCCTAATATAGACTATTTTTCAGGCTGCGAGATGAACAATTTTGGTGAGTATTGTTCGTTTGTTATTTTTGACATTGGAAATGTCTTTTCGTTCGCTCCAGTATAGGCTTCGATTTCACGAAAAAGTGCGATCCCCTTATATCTCGGAGAGTTGTGAAATATGATATTAAAAAAAGGCTCGAAAGACGCGTATTTACGAGAGATGTAAGGTGCAAAAAGAATTATTCGAGAAAGTCAAAAACGAAAAAAGTTACGGCCGAAATAGTGAAAAAAAAAGTCTTTTTTATTCCGAATTTTTGATTTTGGCGCTCGATATTTTGGAAACGAAGAATGATATCAAAATTTGAGAAAAACTCCTCTGGGCAATTTAGTCAGCTACAATTTGAGCCTAAAACAAAGACGATCGGGTTAAGGGTTCACTATGTAGCCTAACCTTTTTGAAAAAAGTCAAAAAGGCAGAACGACACACCTACTCGTGGGTTCATTTCCAATGTGCTCGATAGTCGTGTGAGGCACGAAATCTGGGAATTTTTCTCATTCATAATGAGGGTTATAATCTAAATTCAATTAAATTAGGGCTACGCTACGCCATGATCTTGGTGATCAATTGGTTGATTTTATTTAGTACTGTTGTCCCAACTATCAGTGGGTTGGCACGTTGTGCCCGAAACGAAACTTCGCAGGCTTGTGCAAGTTTTCACACACTATGTTTTTTGACTTGCCAATATTATATGTTTTTAACCACTATAATATAGCACAATTACAATACAAATATACCCTATTTCTCGTTTATTGTTCCGTCAGCATTCGTTACTATAATGTTAATAACTGTAATAGTTATTATAATAAATAAATAAGGTGTAAGGCATGCAACTTTCAGGCCAAGTATCCAGAAATACAGAAATCTGCTTAAAAAATCTAAAGTATCAGTGGTAGTAGATACCAAATATAATGCCAGTAATATACTTCCAATTAGCAGAAAGCATCAAAGGGATCAAGAGAGGTAAGTCTATCAAAGTTTCTAATAATTGTAGCTTCTGTAAAATTTTATTACTTTCAATTTGCATACATTTGGATACCAATATCGAAAGAGCGAATGCAAAGTAAGTATTAAAATAATAATATTGTACTTATGCACGCTCATACTCAATATTTAATAGATGAACCTTCTAATCTATCTCTTAATTATCTCAAAACCTTTGTATAAATTAACAAAAAGGTCAAGTTATTTAAAACTGTTTATTATGAATAGTGTAAACTATTTAGTTTAATCACAGGGTTATGAGGTTCATAAAACTTGTAATGTATAGGAATAAAACAGTACACTCATAAATTATAACAAGGTCAATGTCATTTCCTAGGTTGGATATTATGCAAGTGAATATTAGGCCAAGGTTTCGAGTCAATATTGATGCGGAACAGAGAGGAGATTATCACGGCGACCATGGTCGCGGGCGCAACGTGGCAGACATGGTGCATAGCCGAGAATCATACATTCGCTCTCAAGCTGGCCAAACCTTGAAAGCCCCTGAACCAACCCCAAAAATAGATGAAAGCCCTAAGGTTTTGTCTGCTAACAAAGACGGAAATGATATACAATATTTAAAAAATGGACCTAGTCAGTCAGAAAATAAAGAAAACGAGAATCACGAACTCTATCAATTACGTGCAAAGATCCATAAAAATACTAAATTCACTGCTATACATGCTGAGATGACTACATCAAGTAATAGTTTTTTAACCAAGAAAAAAAGATTATACTCAGAAGAAAATTTACAGTACAGAATTACTAATATTGGTAACAACTTACGAGAGGGGGATACAATAAGCACTAGGGGCAGCAAAAAGAAGGGACGTGATTTTGATCGTTATAAAAAGGAGAGAGACGTTGAAAGAGATGAACAGAAACTCGACAGAGAAAGTAAAGAAGGGTCTAGAAAGCATCATTTGAATCCCGAAACACGCAATAATTTGGACCGTTTTAAAGCGGAGAAAGACTTTTATAGAAAGGAACAGAAAATTGACAAAAAAGAAAAAAATGGGTTGAAAAAACATCACAGTCTCTCAGAAGAACGCCATTTTGACCGTTACAAAGAAGAAAGAAACAAAAAGAGGCAGCGCGATAAAGAACAAAGTCGAATGCCCAATATATTAAGAGAGCATGAACCAGATTATGAACGCGAAAAATACCACAAACGAGAGTATGTCACCAAAGGGTTCAATGATCATGAAGAACCCAGTGATAAAAATGAATCTTATGAATCTATTGAAATCATCAGCGAAGAACAACAACAGTCTAACTTCCACGAAACCAAAAAAATCCCCGCGCTTATTTACCCGCGCTTGCCACAGATAGATACGCACAGCATGTATGTTATCATACTTTTTAAAGATTTATATTATCCACTAGCGCTCCGCCCGCAGCTAACGCTCGCGTTATGAATGATTTTCCCCTGGGAATAGGACTTTTTCCGTGAAAAGTATTATATGTGTTAATTCAGGTTACAAACTATCTCCATTCCAAATTTCATACAAATCCATTGAGTACTTTAGGCGTGAAGGCGGAAAAAACATCCAAACATCCAAATATATTTTCACATTTTATAATATTAGTGTGATGTGATTATACCTATAATATACCAATATGTGTGCATACACTGTAGTATAATATAATATACAGGGTGGCCAGAACAGTGGCGCCCAAAGAAAAAAAAATGGTTTCTTAGGTCTAGTGGTATACGAAACACCCCCATGTATGTTCCGCGATTTTTAGTAGTTCAGGAGTTATGAATTTTTTTAGTAATTTTCGGGAAAAATCGACCTGAGTTTCATTCGTATACACCTAGACCTAAGAACCAAATTTTTTTCTTTGGACGCCACCTTTCCGGCCACCCAGTATATATACACTCACCGGCACATCTAACCGCCCACCCTTCATTTCAGGGAATATTCGTGATTCTTTATAACTCTATTATTTACAGCTGATGTTAGTTAAAAAGTAGTTAATTTAACGTTTACTTAAGTGTGTTTAATTTATCGTAAAATTATCAATAAATCAATTGTAATGTATAACAATAAGCGTAGTTTAAAATTAACTCGAAATACAAGGGTGGGCGGTTAGATGTGCCGGTGAGTATATAATATATATTAATGATTGATTAATAACATTTTCAACTCTCGTGATTTTTACCCATTTTAAAACGTGATTAGACCCGTTAAACCGGTTTGAAAATGATTTAATAATATACATACTTACCGGTTATGACGGCTTATACAGCGTCATTATAATTTTTCTGTTTGATAAGTAACAGATCGTTATAAATGAAATGAAAGATTTAAAAGAAGTGACCAGTTAATGGGACTATGCACATACATGTAACGAAAAAGCTTGTTACCAACATTAAGACGTAAAGTTTTTTTAGGTGGCCATCTTTGAGAACAGGTGAATCAAATCACGACGAAGAATTCACACCTATGACTGTAAGTAGCGAAAAACAAAGCAGCTACTGAATTTTGTTCATACAGTACTAATACGAGTGTTATGCAGAAGAACACCCACAAGTAATATATTAGGTATATTTGATGGTATTGACGTGAAATTTTTTTACGACGTGGTTATACCTATTTATGGCTTGAGAGAGCGTCGGTGGTCTAGTGGCTAGGGCCGCTGCATCCGGTGCGGGAGACGCGAGTTCGATCCCCGCCACGTACCAATGTGTTTTCGAATTTCGAATTTATAATGTACGTTTATTCGACGCTCTTACGGTGAAGGAAAACATCGTGATGATACCTGTACACTATACTGCGATGAAATTGAAAGGTTATGTGTGAAGTCGACCAACCCGCACTGGGCCAGCGTGGTCGACTAAGGCCTAATCGCCCTAATTCAGGGTAGGCTCGAGCCCCTCGGTGGGGATGTATATGAGCTGTTGATGATGGCTTGTATAAATAATAGTGTTAGATATATTGCAAAGTAAACTCGTGCCTACCTGTATTCTTTTCCAGATTGCACAACAATTAAGTTCAATGAAAAAGAAATGTAAAGAGGTGGTGATAGAACAAGAAGTTATCGGTCGGACTTCTGGAGGCAATGAGATAGTGCTCTGGAAAATCCAAGAAAAAAGACCCCATCGTTTTAGAAGAAGTAAGAAAAAATATGTCGACGAACCTCCTGAGAAGAAAATTGTATTTATCGTTCACGGCCTCTCGGTCATGGGCTGGAACGAACTAGACTGTCTCAGCAAACCAAAAAGATTCAATACGCTACTGAGTTATTATTTAGAAAACTTGGACTCGTTCGATATATATTTGATACCGATGGCTAATCCGGATGGCGTTGGAAAAATTAAAAATGTAAGTCTTGAGTTTTTAATTCAATTCATCAACAGCTCATCGTCCCTACTGAGGGGCTCGAGCCTACCCTGAATTAGGGCGATTAGGCTTTAGTCAACCACACTAGCCTAGTGCGGGTTGGTCAACTTCACACAC
This sequence comes from Carpatolechia fugitivella, assembly GCA_951230895.1. Taxonomy (NCBI): domain Eukaryota; kingdom Metazoa; phylum Arthropoda; class Insecta; order Lepidoptera; family Gelechiidae; genus Carpatolechia; species Carpatolechia fugitivella. The sequence continues at coordinate 5,915,044 of OX579664.1, forward strand.
GACCTTTGAATTTTACCGTAAGAGCGTCAAATAAACGTACATGAAATCGAAATTCGAAAATACATTGGTACGTGGTGGGGATAGAAGGAGGCAGCCAGCGGCCCCAGCCACTAGATCACCGATGCTCTTCAATTCGACGTTTTTCTTTCAATAAGCATTATTTAAACAAAAAAATAGCCACCCGCTTGCGACTTTGTCAATGTGGTTTCCTTTTTCAACATCTTTGCGGGCATGCGCAGTGACTTATCTTTCATTGCTACAGATTGAACGGTATGGGAATACGCGTGGAAATGAACACATGGGCGATAAATAAACAATGAAAAGATACATTAATTTAAACATTCAGATAAAGATAACGCACGATTGATATCACTGTCAGTATATCATTGTCGCTTAACTAAGTTTGGTAATTCAATTGATTGAGTTAATTAGGTTAATTTGGTTCAGTGTCCAAGTTTGAATTATTTAGAAAGTAAACTTATACACTTAAAAAACTTAAAGAGACAAACGATTGGAATAACCTTTTGATGCCAATTCTATTTCTTCTTTCAGGATAAATGGTGGAACAAAAACATTTCACCACAGCACGCTTGTTCAGGAGTTAATTTAGACAGGAACTTTGATGTGCACTGGAATGCGACTCACGGGAGTATGATGAGCTCCTGTCACCAGAAGTACCCTGGCCAGAAGCCCTTCTCGGAGCACGAGACGCGATCCGTGCGGGAAGTCTTCCACAGATACGGACATAAAATAGTGGCGTACTTTCACGTTCATGCTGGATCTTACGACGCTTCCGTATTTAAGGTGCCTACTTGATGATCTTTTACTTCCTGCTTTTTATTATTGAAAGAAAGAAAGAAAAAAAAAGTAATTTATTGCCAAATATACCACTACTAACATGCCACAAGCATAATTGATGCGTAAAGAAATTGCTTCAATCAATCATTCAATCAATCAACCTATTGCAGTCCACTGCTGGACGTAGGCCTCCCCAAGGGCACGCCAAAGCGCCCGAAGAAATTGCTTACCCTCAGTTTAATGTCTTGCAATCTATTCAATCTCAACAGTGTTTGGACGAATCCAGGATGTTGTAACGTACCAAGATTAACCAAACTGAGTAATTTATAGATCCATACTAGAAGCATTGAAGCATTCTTCACCGAGGCTTCTGGGTTTGATCTCCTGTCTGGGTGCTTTTGGTGTACATTTAAAAACTAGTTTTTGTGTGGAGTATAACGTTGAATATTTTTATTTTAAATGTTAAGGGAGATGCAGTATTGTATCCTCGAGGTTATATGGTGCAGCAGACGGAAGATGACAAGTACGTGGACATGAAAGCGGATATCGACGAAGCCATGAGGAACACCAGCTTCAAAACTCTTTCCGTGGCGGTTGACACGCTCCACAATTGGTACGGAGAGGTTGTTGGGACCAGCGTGGATTATGCTTCTACGGTAATTTAATTTATTAGATATTTATATTTATGCACATGATGGTCTCAACTTACAACTTTGAAATTTTACATTCTTGTTCGGTTTTGATGACAATACACTAAAATTATTAAAATTACCTGATGATGCAGCCAGGATTGTCTCCTATATGAGGAAACTTCTTAACGGTTAGTAGCACGGACTCAAAACATATTGTATATGTTCTATTTTGGTAGCCAAGCATGATCCTCATCATGAACTAGTGCTGCAGCCAGGATTGTCTGCTGATGAGGGAACTCCTCAACGGTTAGTAGCATGGACTTAAAAAAAAATATATAAGTTAAATTTTGATAGCTAAACATGATCCTTATCATGAACTTGTGCTGGAGCCAGGACCTCATGAGGGAACTTCTCAACGGTTAGCAGCACGGACTCGAAACTTTAAAATCAGAATAGTCTGCTTACACGCGCTTACTTATCAGTTTAAAAGCTTGCGTTTAAAAATATTTAGTATATTATAAGTATTGTAACATTAACTTTTGCACCTTTGCGCACTTAGTTGACCTGCACTGGTGTGTGTGGTGTGTTTTTGAGTAATGAAGTGTTTTCTTTTCTTCTTAGGTATTCATTTCACTTAATAACCAAATGATCAAAATAATATGATCGAAAACGTAACTGGAAGCTAACTGTGTGACTTATACGGTAAAGAACATGAGCGGGAAGCTGTAAAGGGATAACGGGTTGATTTTGAATTCTATAACTTTCAGGTAATCGGAATTCCGTATTCTTTAGAGCTAGTGATGCAAGTTTACAAGGAATGCCCCCAGGTGAAGAACCCAGACCATCGTGAGAAAAATGCAGCTTTGGTCGAGATCTGGCAGATCCTCATCGACGTCATCTTCGACAGCATATACCGCAACGCCATCAAACCAAACGAGCCGTGACGGAAAGAAAATATTGTTTATGTTGTTTAATTTCAATTTTATCAATAAAAACTACAAATAATATCCTTTCCTCGTAGATAATAAATATAAATCGAGACGTATATTTTAAAATTTTTCAATGTTAGTATTTATATTGGTATAAAACTTTCTCATTAGCTATGGTGATACGCGTACATACGGTGCAAGCTGAGACTTTCATCAATAACGAAATGTAATTTATGGAATCATCAATGATGATAACTCATCATCTCATTGATAATAATGGTTGAGAAATACGATTATTGTCCCCACGAAAACAAGCGAAAAGTGGTCTTTATTTTATTTTTGTGCACATACATCGCATCGCCTCGCATACCCATCCCACCAATCTTTCTCATAATGTTTTCAAAAGGCGAGTCAAAAGTGTGCCAGTCTTTTTGAAGCAACTTGTCATACATACAAAACACATGTAATATAGAGAAAAGAAAGTGAATGTTCCAAACTCGATACGGGATTAGAAAAGTATCCTTGTTATACCTATATTACGAATATATTCGTACAGTAGTCTCAGAAAAAAAAATACACAAGATACACGTACGCAAATGACCATTGAATATGATTTGCAAACAATAGTAGATTTTATGACAAGGGCGCAAAGGAATATTTTTACGGCGAGGGAGCTATTTTGAATCCAGAGCATAACGAAAGTTTCTAGAGTAGAATCTTAAGCGCAGCGAGGGATTCTAATGTAGAATCCTGAGTGCAGTAAGGGATTCAAAGTATATCGCACGAGGAAAAAATATTTGAGACCGAGTTATACATTTTACTTTTCAACCCCCTCTATGAGAAAAAATGCTTTTAGCTAAACTCATAAATATCTTTATTAATTGCGCCTGCTTTAACATATTCAAGTTTTTTAATAATTTACTATGCACCGCTGGCTGGGGGAGGCGCAGGACCGGTTGTTGTGGAGATCCTTGGAGGAGGCCTTTGTCCAGCAGTGGACGTCATTCGGCCGAGATGATGACTATGCACCACACTTTCCGCCATAAGGGGCCGTAGTTCAAGAATTTTTCGTTTGTTTATTTTTTTTTATTTGACTGAATGCCACCCGTCTTAACGGCCAGTAACTTTTTTTCAAACAATATTTTGCGTTCCATATCAGTCATTCTGTAGCCGCAGAATTATAAGCAAATATTCCTGTTCCAAATTCAAAACACGTTTACGATGCCATGCGCCAGTGGGCTTTTTGAGACCTACTTTGGCGCACTTATGTTCGAACCAATTGTCACTTTTTGAATAGATGAGATGAAAAGATTATTTCTATTAGATACCGAGTAAAAACCTTAATGTTTTTTGGTTAACTAAAAATAAAACTAATTTAAAATGGAAAACCAATTTCTATGTCGACCGTAAAACGTTATTTTCAAGAAAATAGGATAGTGTAGTGTTACACAGTGGTTACACAGATACATTAAATTTTACAGATGGACCGGATGAAACCTTTGTGACGACTGCGTTATCGTTTTGTTCGACACTCGCATTGTTTTTGCACAAAATCAGCAGCAAGTGAGATGTGGGCCATTCGACAAAGAACGTACAACAATACGACGCGTACCGTTACACGTGCGTAGGCGTCGGCGGCGCGGCGGCGGCGGCGGCGGTTCACTACGGTTCACCAAAGCAAACCTGATCTAGGGCACAATGTTCATTTTATTAACTATAGCAGGACTTGCGTCACGTGCTCGTCACCCGACAACACCTTACTTAGAAAATTTTTTTAGCTCGGCTTACTGATATTTTTACCAAAATGTTAATTTAGCACTGCGCTGATTGAATGATGATTTTTTTCTACGCATTCTCGAATAGCGGTGTGTTAGTGCGTTACCAATTTCGACCGTTTATCTTATATCTACGCGGATGTATTAAAGTTACAAGTGCCAATGAATTTCTTGATGCTTGTCTATGTCAAAGTCATAAATCAGGAAGAGGAAAAATTGAAAAAAAAGTCAGGAAATCAGGATATCTTTGAAAGGTCAATGAATAAAAAAATAAAATAAAAATAATTTATTCTCAGAATCGAATCCATAGATATGTTAGTATGAGACGACTTACGACTTGTTAGTTATGTTAGTATGAGGCAACTTTAATGAATGTAATAGATAAGTAAGACATGCAATGATTATTACAAATAACTTAGAGGCGGTATTCGCCAATATGTTAATTTATCGCATAAAAAATAGCACCTCAACATGTAAACTAACTCAATGTAGAAAACTAACATTTTTGACAGCGAATAATTCAATTAGGTAACAACTGCAGGAGATAATGCTAGGGTTTCTACTCAGATTATCTCTTGGGGTGAAAAAGACTGAACTTTACCAAGGAAGGAAAATTATGAGTTGCGATCCGACATCTCGAGATACACTCAGACTGAAGCTGCAAGCAATAGTCTCCAAAATAAACAGTTTTTTTTTGGACCGACTAATCGCTATTTCTAATACCAGAGTGGTAAATAAATATAGCACGCATATGATATAGCGGGATATGACATAGCGGGCACGGATTTGAAAAAAAAAAAACAGTTAATTTATAAACGCGAAATGGAAAATATATTCGGTTAAGTTTGGTAAGAAAATTGTTTAACGAGTACAAGTTTACGTAGTAAAAAATACAATATCATAAAATATTTCTAAACAAGCGGCTACGCTCGCGTTGTGTAAGGTTTTCCCGTGGGAATAAGGCTTTTTCCTGTAAAAAGTATCCTATATGTTAATCCAGGCTACAAACTATCTCCATTCTAAATTTCACCCAAATCCGTTCAGTAGTTAAGGCGTGAAAGCGGAACAAACATCCAAACATTTAAACATCCAAATATATTTTCACATTTATAATATTAGTGTGATGAAGAGAAAATACACATTTGTCTCGGTTATTGAGGTTTAACTACATAAATTAATATTCGTCCTTGCAATTAGGGTGGCCGCATACCGTTACGCTTGATGGTTTCCTTGGGTCCGGTTGTGTGTCAGTGTGGCCAACTGCCAATATTTACCATCAAAATTTGTAAAAATCAAACCGTGATGACAGCTAGCTGATGTTATGGGTAATATACTTGGCTTGAACCCCTTGGGACTTATATGACCTGACAACAACTGAATCAACATAGACAGGTAAGTAGATGTTTTGATAATATTTAATTAGGAAATAATGTAAACAACTATGATCCTGAATCATGTACGAGTAGCATAGCAACAGATATCGTAAATTGTTGTAAACACTATGCTAATGGATAACCGGAAAATTAGACCTAAACAATTAGAACAATATTATTAGATAGCTCAGTTCAGCGGTCTGTGGTCATCCAAATATTCCTTCGGGTGTCGGGTACATACATGAAACGATCTATCGCATCCTTCTTACATCCTCTTCTTCTTGTAGATAGACCGTATCATCAAAATCACAGAAAAGTCTGAATTAAAAACAAATAAGAAAAAAACGAAAAAGAATACGAACAAAGATTTAATAAATAACCATTGCCAAATCGGTCCCACCGCCATTCTCAAGTTTACTAACGATTTAAAGAGTGTGCCAGAAGAAAGTTGTAATTAACACGGATGAAAAGAAAGTATAGAGTTGAGAATAAAGCCCAAAAAATTAAATACGGAGATAAGCCTCTCCCTGCAGGCAACTCTGCCGGCCGGTCGGGCTGGTCGCGCGGCTCGCGGCCAGTTTCCGTCGCGTCGCCCGCGCAGCACTGCCGTGCAACTCCCGCGCCTGCGCGTCAAGCGTCATGCGCTCGCGCACCATTGGAACACTATTAATATTTTAACTGTTAATTGGCAAACACTTATTAGTGATTTTAATTAAGATATTTATAGTGATGGCGTACTATTACTGGTTGGTTGTTTTCGGTAAGTATTTTAAATTTAGGTGTCTAAATTTATTCTTGTAAAGTCGTTTGATGAGTTCAAAGTATTAGACTAGACTTTATTTCATTATTATTGTTTTAAAATATTTGCACCTGAATTCTTTTTCTGTCTCATTATTTAAAACGACTTGTAATATTTTAATGAGTCTGCTTTTTTTTAGTTTTTAGAATTCTTTATAGAATATTGTGTTTTTATTAAAAGGCTGAGTAGGTATCAAACTAAAAACCAGCCAAGCACGTGTCGGGCCACGCAAAGTGTAGGGTTCCGTAGTTGTCCAACACCACTTAGGTACCTATTTAAGACAGTTAATGGCCCCGATTCGTGAAGTCATGCTCTAATTCTAATTTTAAAATCCAGCTATCCTTTTCGTTTTTATGACCAATGAAAGAGAGGTGATGAATTCAGATGAACGAATGATATTATTTTAAATGAATGATAACCTAAAATAAAGGCGTAGCTGTCAGATTAAGACATTTTGTCGCAAAAATTGTGCAATCGACGCGGCCTTAAGGTTCAAATTCGATGTTTGATAGCTCTAATATTAAGATGACCATTTCCAGTCCCTTTTTAATATTTAAAATGTGAAAGGGATGGATGAACTTAAATTAAGAATTAGAGCGTGACAGTGAGATTTAGCCTCAATATTCATCAAAATGTGTTTCTATGATATTTGTACCGAACTTCTGACTTGTACAAGTAAATTTTTTGGTCTATTATTCGATAACCTGTAAAGCCTACTTGATGTTCATAATTTTCCTTTTAAATTCATTAATACACTACTACCCTAATTTTTTTCACATTTCTAAATAAAACATTTTCGTTGGTAGTGGGAGGGACACTTGATTCTAACAAAAATAAGCATTTTAAAACGAAATATTTCTGAAACGTACACTAGCATCGAAAAATGGTTTTAGCAAACCCCCATTATTTTTTAAAAAGCTATCTAACGATACCTCGCACTATAAAGCAGTCGTGAATAAAAAAGTAACCCCCACTTCACGTGTACTAGAGGAACATTTTTTTTTTTAAGATTATATTCTTCAGCTTTGTTAATAATATGTATATCCATGACAAACTACAGTTTTCTTATACTAAGAGACAGACAGACAGTCGGACATGGCGAAACTATAGGGTTCCTTTTTGACTACGGAACTCTAAAAATGAAAAGACTTGTTTTTTCCAATTTATTTAACTATGGACAGGTCTGTAGTTCTACCTATATAGTCAGTGTAATCATAATTGAAATCAGTGTAAGAAAAATTTATATACTGCTGCATTCATTGCAACTTTTATTGACTGCAAGCGTTATGACTATTTGATCAGAACTTTGCAAGCTTGTTGGAAGTCCTTCTTATACTTTGCAAGTGCAAGAAAAATAGTTCTTATAGATTTTACTCAATTCATGCAATCACTGGGTTCAAGCGCGAGGATACAATAAAATAAACAAGTTTCTTTAAATTTTATTAAAATATACAAAATATAAATTTAATCTCTTGCATGCCTCAATTCACATTGCACGTGTTTGAAGAATTATTATAAGATGTGTGAAAAATCACAATTATTATACATTATTGATACTTTTAAATTGCAATGAATTTACTAAATTATGAAAACAAAAGTTGGTAATCATAGCTATTAGCTATGACAATCATCGTTTGCAAATTAACATCAGAGGTAAATCAGGCTGATCAAAAGCTGAGGTATTCACCCACCTCCTAGAAATGCTCATTGCCTTGCACTAAATAAGTCCCTCTAAGCCTAAGCAGCAAAACGTCCAACAGCGCGAAACGTCTAATGAGCAGTAAGCCTAATTAGGAAAAGGTCCATGTAGCATAACGTCCAACTCTCAGATGGTCTGTATAATATAATATCGTCACAATCTCAAAATATCTGGATACTCGGGCACGTAATTTTTATATCATTATTTTCATTGCCGACTCGTAGTCACACGTCCAGTTATCACACTAGTGTGACAAACAGGTTTTTGTACTTTGTTTGTCACACTACTGATTATTCCACAAGTGGTCGAGAATGAAGCTGAAAGCATAGAAAAGCAAATTGATGGATGAAATCATTTGGGTAGATTCACCCAAGGAGTCGAGAAGCCATATAAATATCGGGGTAGGAACATAATTTATTTAGCCGCCACAAGCAACTGTAGATTGTAGATCTGCAGCAAATCAAATAATCTGGGTCAAAGACACGATAGACTTCCTCATATTTCTCATATTTTTAATTTTTTTACTTAGAAAATCTTTTTTAACAAAGTAACCACTTTTTATTAGACAGTTAGTTTAGACAGTTTCCTAATTTAGCCAGACTGATTCAGTGATTTCGAATAGGCTCAAAATATTATTGGTGTCGTCAATATTGAACTCACTCAAATCGTACGGTACATATTTACGAATAAGAAAATATTATTCCACAGATTAAACTTCGCGATTAGTTTTTGCTACAAAAGTTTTCATTATCAATTTATCAAACAAAAGAAACTCATGTCTCATGTCAAAGTTATTGTGTATATAGGACATTTAATATTTAATGGTGTCATCATCATGTTGAATACGTCATAAAAAGCGTTACAGAAAGAGAATTAGTAGTAGCATATTTTCAATTCAATAAAACTCATGGGTTTATTATTTAGATCTAAAGGATAATTCTATAAGAATACAAATACGAATAACAGGCAAGTTTTCTGAAATTATTATTATTATTATTATTATTTTTTGACGGACCTAATCACTATTTATACCAGAGTGGTAATATAGTGGGCGCGGACTTGCGGGGGAGCAGAAGGCTCGTACCCCTTAGGAATTTTATGACAATGTATCTGGGGGCGCCCTCAGACGGGCTCGGACCGCGGCCCAGAACGTTGCCAGGGCGAGAAGCGCGTCGGAGAAGAATGACCCCTACCGGGTCTTACTGAATTAATTCTACTATTAGTTCCGCGTCCCCGCCGGCGGGGGCGGTTGCTACCTGAAGGGCATTCTGTGGTAGTGTGTGGCCTACACGCAATGGCAGCTTTAATCGCGACGGTGATCTCATCGTCCGGATCTGTGAGAGCGTGTCTAGGACGACGCTTGAATCGCGTAGTGGGATGCGGAAAGTTTTCTGAAATTATTATAAAGATGTAAAATCAGCGATTGAAACTGAAACCGAACCTTGATGCCTTGATGCCGAACTTTTTCAGCAACTGCTAGATGGCAGTTCAAAGATGGATAGAGTCAACCTACTATTATAGCACCTCTTTGTTTTGATTTAGGCTTCAAAACTCCATATTACACAAAGTAAACAATCTTTAGATGTTAAATTATAAATTACTAGCTCTCCGCCCGCGGCTACGCTCGCGTTATGTAAGAAGTAGCCTATGTATTCCAAATTTCATCCAAATCCGTTCTGTAGTTTAGACGTGAAAGCGGAATCAAAATCCAAACATCTAAACATTCCAACATCTTAATATATTTTTACATTTATAATATTAGTGTAATGTGATAAAAATATTAATTACAACGACAAAATTTTATTTCTTTATTTCTTTCAAACATATATTTTATTTCTTTGTATTTACGAGTGCTGTGATTGGATAATACATTACATCCACAATATATATATACCTACCATAAAACTTGATAACTTTGTATATTACGCAATTCAGGTAATACGTAGTTAAAGTATTTGCATTATAAAAAATTAAGTGGATTCAAACTTATCGATAATATGGAGAGATTTCGGAACTCGATATTAATGTCCTTATAAATGAAGCAATGTTCCACCAGCCTTGCTCAGCTCAGATCGAAGTCGGCTCGAAGAAGGGCGAAATCAACTAGTTTAGGTACTTGTAAATAAATATTTGTAAAGTCGTTCTTGGGCCCCTTTTTTAACTCACGTCTCGGAATATGTACCAAATCAAGAAAATTACAAACAACAGAAGAGTTTATTCATATACGTACTAAAAATTGTTATATTATATGAGCTAATAATACTCGCGAACAGACTGTTCAATTCTTAAAAATCAAGTTAGTCGTAAATTTTACATATTTCAAGTATTATTATTATTAAACCTACTAAAACTTTAAAATGTAAATAACGTAAACGATTGTATAGCAAGCCGTGGAGCATGTATATGTTGTGACGTTAAGGGGTCAACTACTAAAGGAGAATAATAAATAAAAGTTTTTTTATAAAAAAAAAGCAAAATTTATTAATTTTAAAATTGAAGGTATAAACGAATTACTACTTAAAGTCTCTAGAGAATCACTCAGGGTCGTAGGTCACTTAGATGAGAGTTCACTTCACTTTTTATTAAGGGTAACCACTTAGCTTGTCCGTCGTCGGCAGCCAGGCGGAACAAGGTGCTCGGGAAGTTGTTGCAGGCTGAAGTAGCAGCTGCAAGTAGCACGAAGAAACCGGTCGTAGCCAACTGTCCAATAGTTGGGGTTTCGTTGGGTAGGTAAGGTCCCTGGAAAATCCGGTAAAAACAGTCGTTTGAAAAATGGCAGATTTTTCACTTTTACTGCAACTTCCCGGTTTTGGAAAAATACGGTAGAATGCGAAGCAGCGTGGTTTCCCGTAAGCATTGGATAGCAATCAGTGATGTGGCAGGCAAAATCAACTAAAAATTAATTAATTGAATTGTTGAATTAAATTAATTGTGTAACCAGCTGAGTGGGAAGTTCTAGTATAAGATTTGTGAATAAAAGTTTTCTACAATAGCACAATTAAGCCAAACCATTTGCTACAAGACTACGGTGATTAACAAAATGTAAAATGAAATATTTTTAACAAAAATAAAGATAGGGTAGGTAATTACAATTAGATGACGAAATTTCTACTTATGTGTAATCTAGCTACTCAAATTTGTTACAAATACTAACTAAACAATCTGGTGCAGAGAATATCTCTCGCAATCCAGCGTGGTAACGCGGCCAGTATAATGGGTACTTTCGGTCAGGGGTCACTATCCGGGGGGCTCTTCGACTAAGCTACAATGGTAGCTACATTTTGTCTATTGTGATTTTTGTATTTTATTTGATTTATTTTTAAGGTGACAAATGTAATATTGACTTGTTTTATTAATGATGATTAAATATAACTTATTTTGCGAATGTAAAAAAAACTAAACAATCAAAAGCAGTCGGGAGTAAATAATGTCTTAAATATATATAATTTAAATCCGTTAGAACAAAGAAATTGTTCACACCCGAAATCATAAAATAATTGAAGGTATCTCTAAGCTAGATTACAACCACTAAAATTAAAAGTAATTTAGATTTAACACTCACCCAGTCGGGGAACAAACAAATGCACTGAATTTAAAAGGAATTATAGCAGTACATTAAGAAACGAAGACGTGGAAACTTGATTTCGATGTGTAGTTGCTAGGTGAAACAGAACAGGTAAGTAGTTAGCGGAGATGCGTTTAGTACGCCGGCCGGATCTCAGGAAAGTGATCGATTCGAATTGACACTATCGACAGCTATGCCAGATTGACAGGTGTCAACGTCCGATAACAGCTGATTGTTTACGGAGAACGTTTGTAATTAGGATATAGTTAATTTGTATAAAGATTTATTTTGTTTTTACACTTAGTTTTCTTTTACTTATTTTGTAGTTAAGTGTAAGTTTTATTTTATTAATTTATTATAAATCCAACTGAAACTAGAAAATTAGTGAATTCGTTACAATGTGTATACTAATGTATGTGATGGATGAGATGACATTGTCCTGGCTATATTTTATTTATTTTTATAACTTGTATTTTTAAATAGTCATATTTATTAAGAACTAGCTTTCCGTCCGCGGCTATGCTCTCGTTGTGTGAAATTCCCACGGGAATAAGATTTTTTCCTTTAAAAAGTATCCTATGTGTTAATCCAGGGTACAAACTATCTCCATTCCAAATTTCATTCCAATCTGTTCAGTAGTTTAGGCGTGAAAGATGAACAAACATCCAAATATATTTTCACATTTATAATATTAGTGTGACTAGCTCTACGCCCGCGGCTTCACTCGCGTTTTGCAAGATTAAAGATTAGATTTTTGTGGGAATAATATTTTTTCCCGTAAAAAGCTCTGTGATCGAAGGTAAAAAGTATCCTATGTGTTAATCCAGGGTACAAACTATATCCATTCCAAATTTCAACCAGATCCGTTCTGTAGTTAAGACGTGAAAGAGTGACAAACATCCATCCATACTTACAAACTTTCGCATTTATAATATTAAGTGTGAAGTGTGATATTTTCACATTTGTGTGTGATATGTTAAAACACGTCGATTAGTTGCTCAGTTGAAGATTTACTCCTGGTTTACGTTACCTTCTGCCTACGTTCAAAATAACCTAATCATCCAAACAAACATCCAAACATATATTTGTTATATATTTCAGGTGTCCTTGAAGCATGCATTAACGTCATTATCGCTGAACAATATGACAAGTGAGTGGTTTTAAATTGTGTAAAACATAGGATATGTTTGTTTTTGCATTTTTTTTAACGAAAGAATGATTTTATTATTTTACGATTCTTAAAACCAGCTTTTCTTCTTTTTTCTTACATAAATTCAGATAACGGCGGCGGCGGCGCTGATTTAAAATGATTTCTTTTTTATCGATTGTAGCATATAGGGTTTATTTATAACATACCTAGCTTCAAGTGGCATACAGGCTAAAATTGACCTTGCCTTAGCCCAAATGAAGGGCATAAAAAATATAAAATAGTTGTTGGCAGTTCATCAAATCTTTACTTCAAATACAACTACCAACGTGTTCACAAAATAACAAAAAACTTCTGTAGTAGTATAGCACAGTCCGTGGAACTGAACAACTTTAGTACTAAATTAAACTCAAATAAATTAGTGACCCTTGAAAAGTTGTTAAGCAAAAGTTGTCATGGGCCATTTTCATGAGCTATATCATCCGAGTGTTTTTTTTTTAATTAGTTAACGTTCGTTATCCTTGGCAGGGATGAAAAGGAGGCTGGTTTATACTATATTTTTACCTAACATCACGACTGGTATAGAAGCTTTATTTCAGAATATTCAATGCAGTAGAAGATAATTTTATGTTCGTCCGTAATGCATAGAGATTATGATTTTAATACTTTAGGAGATCCCTGAATATTATTATGTTTTTACAATATTTTTTAACACATCATATCATCATCACCGACAGCTCATAATATATACTCTGACTATAGGATTCTTACAAAAATGTGCAATTTGTTTATTTCCAGCCACACGCTATTACGCTTCATGTCCACAAGTACTTCCGATCTTGCCAGCGTACATAAGATGAACAGAAGTGGAGGAGTAGAAGTGCTGAAGTATAGCCGAGGACCAAATGACACCATGGACGTGCTGGTGCCTCCAGACAAAATGGAAGTGGTCCATGACTTTGCTCAATACCACAACATGTCGCTGGTAGATAAGAAAGAAAAATATGGAAGGTAATTTTTTTTATCTATGTACCTCTAGTTAGTAATTCTTTTTTCTATGATAAGCATATTTTTCATGAATATTAGTATAGCCAAATAATAATGGGGGGTAATTATAACTTTGTCCCGCTGGCGTTTGAGACAACAGGTTGTGAGGATCAGAGGCCTTTGTTGCCGAAGTTGGTCGCAGACTCAGAGAGAGGGGGTTTGACGCCCGCTCCGGTTCCTACTTGGTGCAAAGGTTGTCCATTGCCATTCAACGTGGCGACGCGAGCGCGTGTCATGGGCACCTTTGCGGCGGGTATGACCCGGGGAGGTATTTTTGACTGACCTTATATATGTATTAATAATTGTTGACATGATTTTAAATTTAATAATAAAAAGTTTACAATAATAATGTGTGTGTTTAGTAAATAAGTAAGCTTTTGAATTGTATAGTATTTACACAGTTTCAGTACATATATATATATAGAGTACGCCACGTGTTTGGCTAGCGATCTAGTTTTAAAACTACAAAACATATATTGTAACCTTTTCTGATTGCTATCTGTTGTGTTCGTCTTTATAAATAAATAAATCTACTATCCATTGTTCGTATTTATCTTTGGTATTTTTTTATTATTTAAAGGTTCTTAGAGGGAAATATGGATGAAATTCGTTCTCCTAGACGAAGATTTGCCCAATCAAACCCGGCTTTTGAATACCATTCATATGCTTCGGTGAGTCGATCTGATATTGAGATTTTAAAAAAATAATACTAATAGTTTTGTTTACGTATTATTATTATACCTAAATTATGTATTTTTTTAACACGTTTTTATTAACTCGCTTTCTTGTCTGTCTGTTTGTTTGTTTGTTTGTTTGTGGGTTTGTTCGGTCCGAATCTTGCAACTCGTTTTTGGAGCACTTGTTGTCGTTCGATTGTGCTGAAATTTGGTACACTTATGTAACCTCGATGACAATGCAATATTATGATATCATGGAGCTAGTCTGATGATGGAGCCGGAAGGTGGCCATAGGAACTTCTAAAATGCACGACACAACCTCGTCGTGTTGGGACTCGTTGGATTTGTCTTGACAAGACCTTTAATCATACGTGAAGTCCAGGGTTTCATGATGGAGCCGGAAGTTGGCCATAGGAACTCCTCAAAAACACATCACAACCTCGACGTGTTTGGGGTCGTTGGATTTGTTTTAACAAGATCTTTAATCATACGTGATGTCCAGGGTCTCATGATGGAGCCGGAAGGTGGCCGCTGTATTTCCTAAATAACCTAGTCGTGTTTGGGTCCGTTGGATTTGTCTTGACTAGTTCTTGAGTCATATGTGATGTCCAGGATCTCATAATGGAACAAGAAGGTGGCCATAGGATCTCTCTCAACGTCGCAACATAACTTTGTCGTGTTTGGGCTCGTTGGATTTGTCTTGACAAGATCTTTAGTCATACGTGATGTCCAGGGTCTCATGATGAAGCCGAAAGGTAATCTCATCGTAACAACATAATCTCGGCATACTTGGGATTTTTAGTCTTAGCAATTTAGTCCTACGTGATGTTCAGGGTATCTTGCAACATTTAAATACGCTGGACTAAAAAGCACAAAATAATTATAAAGTAGAATTTTTTTTAACAACACGTTTTTACGCACTTTAATGTATAAAATAATTTTTATTGATATTTTTATTGGTGTAGTACTCTTGTAGGACTTAAAACTAAAAACGTGGAGTGCATTGAGTAGATTTTGAAGCATAACCGTGTTTCTCAAAAAACTATAGATTAGAATTTAGCCCTTTTATAAAAAAAAAACATAAACATCTTCTAGGCGAGCGTGGTCCATCTTTCACCCTATAAATTTCCATTAGCTAGAATAATGATCAAACGCAAGTCTTTCTAATAATAAAAACACAACAATTGAATTGCACTGAAAATAATATACTAATAATAACTATTTGTAAGTTTTCAAGTAATAACACATAACAACCCCTGGCACTAATAAGAATTAGAAGACATTTATTCGTTGTCAGTACATTAACAATATGTTATGTATCAATAAGTAGTACAGGGAGACAGACATGAAAATAAGTAAGACAATGAAAAGGCTAGCTATGCTGTTTTTCAGCCATCACCTCTACTTCTTAGAATATCTATTCCATGCACCCCACGTTTTTAGTTTTAAGTCCTACAAGAGTACCAATAAAAATATCAATAAAAAATATTTTATACTTTTTAGTGCGTAAAAACGTGTTGTTAAAAAATATTTTTAACTTTATAATTATTTATTATTAAATATTAACTAACCTATATCATTCATACCATCCATATTTCGAAAATGAAGGAGTTGCCTAGCATTTAGTGATAATTGGCTTTACTTTTTTTTCTTTTTTACTATGTAGTGAGTTAGTAAATTTGATCGATAATAACTATTTCACTAGATTAGTTTAGTGACATGATCATATCCCTAGTAAGATAGTACATAGGACTTTCGTTTGTCTATCATCCGGTATATGATCATATCCCTATCGGCTATTTATTACTATCTTACGGCGACATATACATTTGACGAGTCCGTAACTGAATTTCGAAATACAAACTTGCAGGCTATATCACCGTTCCCGAATTTATATACAGCATGATTTTATAATTCCTAACAAAATTTAAATATGATGTTCAGACCATCATAAGCAACAACTTTTCCCAAGGAACATGGGTTGAAAACCCCCAAAAAATCGACTTTTCAAAATACACAATCAACTTTACTAATTTGTATGGGAGGTCAAAATTTTTTTGGGGGTTTTCTACCCATGTTCATTGGGAAAAGTTGTTGATGGACTGAACATCATATTTAAATTTTGCTAGGGATTCCAAAATCATGCTGTATATGTAGATTTAATAGCAGATGATTCGCGAAGAAAAAAACAGAATCGGCTAAAAAATCAATTTACAGTGATTTTTAGGGTTTGAATCTTTCTAAAACACTTTTCTGTACGGAGAATGTATAGCGCTGCTGGATTATAGTGACGTCATTGGTCTAAATTATCCTCTCTGTCTAATCTTTAATTTCAAACCTCAATTACTCTGGAAATTTTAAAGATTAAGCAAAAAATCTTTTACTGTTCGGTTACAGGAACTAACAAGATTGGATTTATAAATAATAATAAAAAGTAGGTAATAAAATACCCTAATTTGTTTGGTTCAAAGAAGTACTGACACTTTCTTACCAAAAATGTATACATGATTTGACGTCTTGCTTCCGCTGCATGCTTCGGAATCATACCTTTATGAGGTTATATTTTCGAAGAACCATACTCATTATATACCTACATGGTATGTTTGTAACTCGTATTTATATCTCAGTTGCTAAACATACTGGAGAATCTGGAGAGAGCGAACGGAAACCTGGTGCAGCTACAGAGTCTGGGAAACAGCTACGAGGGCCGGAAGTTAAAGCTCGTCAAGATCTCTGCCAACCCCGCCGCCAGAAATCCTGTCATTTTTATTGATGCTGGTTTGTACAGAATTTTTACGCAAAATTACATACTACCACAAAAAAATGCACGTACTTTTATCAAAATCGCAATTTTCAGTTGTTTGGTTGATTTTTAAGATCACAATGACTTCTCTAAGTATGTATGCTTATTTGTTGTAAGGTATCCACGCTAGAGAATGGGTGGCGCCGTCCATGGCCCTGTACATAATTCACCGGCTGGCGACCGACCCGGCGTCAAGGGCAGACCTGGACGGTGTCGACTGGTACATCCTGCCCGTCGTCAACCCGGACGGTTACGAGTTCACCAGGCGTAGCGTGAGTCTACCTCTGCTTATTACTTAAATATCGTACGAAGAGTCTCAGGTTCAAGCCCAAACATTATTTTTTGTATTTGTGTTACTTGTGGTTAGACCCACTAAAACTTCAGTAAAATTACAAGCCCCACCATGTAAAAAAAAGAAAAAAGAGAAAAAAAAAATGAACATTTTATTATTATATCTGAACACTTAGACTAATAATACACGGAGTTTACTTAATTACCATGTATGTAACTGTATCATGTGTTTTTGGATTTTCCACTAAATATTCTCACGGCAAAGGAAAATTTAATTACGATATCTGCATACACCGAAATTATAACATATCAATAGAATATTTTCTTAAAGGTTTTCAGAAAATAACAGAAAATTAGTAAAGTTCCGGAAAAAATATCGATTTATCGATAGTCTTGGTATAAAATTTACATTATTATATTCTCATGAAAACGTCAACTAATTTGATGAGTCTACATTAACGCGGACGCCTTGTTACAGAACCGCATGTGGAGAAAGACAAGATCACAGCAAACTGACCAATGCTTTGGTGTCGACGGAAACAGAAACTACGGGTACAAGTGGGCGGTCAGCGGAGTGTCCCACAACCCCTGCGACACGGAGACCTTCGCTGGATCCAGTGCCTTCTCAGAGCAGGAAACAAAAAAAGTCAGAAAAGTAATGGTAGATAACTCTAAGAGAATAAAACTATACTTGTCGTTGCATGCGTACGGTCAGTATTTAGTGTATCCATGGGGCTACACGGGTGAAAAGCTGCCTAAAGAATGGAGAAAGCTGGATAGACTGGCCAGGATAGCGTCGGAAGGAGTTACGAGAGCGGGCGGTCCACCGTTTAAAGTGCTGAGCGCTGGAAAGTGGTACCCTGCTGCAGGAGGCAGCGACGACTTCGCTTTTGGCGCCGTGGGCATACCTTACTCCTATACAATGGAACTGACAGACGGCTTCGAATTCGTATATCCAGAATCTCTCCTGCCTACAATACTACCCCAGCTCTATCAAGGGTTCAGGGCAATGGCTAAGGAAATAAAACAAGAATTTCCATCTAATCGAGCCAAACGTGAACTGAACAAAATGGAATTTGAGTATGAGTTACTTTCGCAAGATTTAGATAATGGGATGGTTGATCATTTGCCGGACGCGTTGTTTTAAAATGATTGTAACTTTGGTCACAGGCAGGCGGAATATATTTAAAATAAAAAATAAACAAATACCGATACAAACGTTTTGTCAATTTGAATACTCGCTTAGCGATTTGATTCAGTAGATTGTTTCATGGTTTATAAATTGTTGATTCAAATAAGTTACCGGAAACTGTATATAAATTGCTCTAGAACATTTGTATTATATTTTTTTCTTAACAAATGAAAGCAGTTAAATGTACCAAAGTTAAAGAGTATGTAGTAAAGTTATTATTGTTATTTATAATACATTCACAAATCGAGTTTTATGCAAACCAATAGTTTTAAATATTTTCAATCTCAATTTAAAACTTTACGATAGTAATATACTTCAAACATTTTTACTAGTTCTTGTTATGTATAAAAGAAAATGATATAGCAGTTGAAAACCAACCAACACAAGATGAGAACATATTTGTTCATAAATCTAATATTGGTAATAGGTGGGTTTATACTGTACTATTAACCACAAAATAATAAAACATAACTAGTTTCACTGTTGGTTCGGTCTGTGCTACACGTAGAATAGTCGGGTGTGGCACCTTTGTTAGCAAACAGTAATAAGTGCTTTGTCCTCAAAATTTAATATTTGCATAGTCGTCGGGTTTATCCTTTATTTCTATCAGGACCTGAAGAGAGTGAAAGAGAAAAATCTATTAACGGATTAATTAAACTTAACTTTCAGTATTTCATATTCATAATAGTTATGCGGACATGTGTGGGTGAGTATATTTTATACATAATAAATATTTTAAGGTATCAGTAAAATAAAATTAAACCCGTGAAAAATATTTTTTTTTGTTTCCAAAATCTCAAGAAATATACTTCTACTCTTCACTCAATTATAATAAAAAATATATACCTATGCAGTATATTTTACTATAATGTTGCAGATGCAAGGAAGTTAGGGATTGCTACAGAGATATGGTGGAGTCCCTGAAGGACAAAGACGAGGAGGCATGTGTGGAAGAAGCCAGTATAGGCGTCAGCACTGTAAGATATTTTGACAATCTTCATCATCATCATCACCATCAGTAAACTTGGTGACAGAGATACTGAACTAATAATAATAAGTAATAACTATTCCGTTGATAATATAGTCAATGACTAAAGCATGAACTCATCCTACTTTTCGGACAATCAGTTGATTTCAGCTGTGATGCAAAACTGGGGATAGTATCACAATGTGATTTTGCGCACCATCCCTAACGGAGTTCGAGATGAAAGCGTTGGGATTGACAGCCAAACATAGTGACAGCTACACCGCATTACCAACTTTGTGACATAAATACCAAATCAAGAAACATCATCACCAGCCCTTGATCATCGACTACGTTATCATCATCATCATCTCAGCCAAAAGAGGACCACTACGTTATAGTCGCGATTATTTAATAAGTTGAGATCAGCTTATTAGTACCTAAGAACATGAGAATGAAATACATAATCCTGATATATTTTACTAAAACTTGCAGGTAATGATCTATTTAAAGGCCTTGAAAACGTATTGTGAGAAATATATAACCATTAAAGAAGAATCACTCACCTACGAAGGACGACATCTTTACGAGGTAAATAGTTAACTACTTATTTATTATTTGGCGAGTCTACTAAAAATATTTTTTTGTAATTGCTAATTAAAGCACGGTATGTAAAACAACTAAGTATTCTACGGATCTTCTTCTTAGTCGGACACTCTTGTCAGAGTGGTCGTGGTTGCGCTCACGAGGTACACGGTGGGATGTTCGGTGGGTCGATATCTTTTCCGAGGGTAGCTCTCCTGGCTATGTGCTTCCATTTCTGACGGTTAGAGGCGTCGCGAGTACCATGGTCCATGGTGGACTCAGAAGCTTTTGTTTTGTATGCAACGGGTTGGCGATCGACCGCGTGCTCTCTTGCCTTCCACCTGGCCCTGAACTACCAGTCTCTCCATCGAGTTCTCATTTCTAGAGACGTGACCAAAAAACTTCAGTATTCGTAGTTGCACAGTTGACGATAGTCTGTCTTTAACACGAAGCTCTTTGAGGATGGATACATTGGTGCGAAATGGCGTCCCCGGGATCTTTAGGAGGTGTCTCCAGCACCACATCTCTAACGCATCGATTTTACGGCGATCCTGCAGTCTAAGAGACCAATTTTTCTACGGAACTAGATTCTATCTATAGATGGCTAGTAATTTTAAGGCAGGAAATTAAAAAAATATATTTACCTATAATACTAGCTCCCGTCCGCCCGCGGCTACGCTCGCGTTATGTAAGATTTTCTCGTGGGAAAAAGACTTTTTCTCGAAAAAAGTGTCCTATATGTTAATGTCCCCAAGTACAAACTATCTCCATTTCAAATTTCATACAAATCCGTTCAGTAGTAAAGGCGTTAAAGCGGAGCAAATATCCAAACATCTAAACATCCAAATATATTTTCACATTTAAAATACTAGTGTGATATTAGTAGAATAATACATAGATTACCCAGAAACAAATCCAAGGGGTAAAAGTCCAGAGGTCGTGCGTTGTTGAGGGGTTTCGTATTTAAAAGTTTAGTTATGAATTCTTTTCAAAAATGGTTTTTAAACATGTGTACATTCAAGATGATATTAGTTAATATCGGAAACAATAAGAGAAGTTCCTTCCTGAAAAAAGTTCTTGAATATTGCTTCAACACCAGATATATGTAACATATTTATGGAATACGTATTTCAGCAGAATTGGATTGAAGTTAACAAATGAAAAATTCAAATTAAACGTTACTACCTAAACTTAGCAAATAAGTTTAGACCGAAAAAACGACTAAAGAGTTCCTTCTTGATGAACTTCCGGCTAACACTAACACAGACGAATCACCAGATGATTGCATAAAAATTGAGTTGCGAAATTCAGTCTAACAACAAAAAACTAATTCAATTCAATCTAATTCAGTAATTTTTAAAACAATAGCTTTTAAAATTGTTATACAGCTTGCTGACTTCAATTACGTTACTAGATGATTACTGACTTATTTTATTTTTATTTTATTAGGGATCCCAACAGCGAACATACGAATAAAAGACAAATAAAAGACTAATGAAAAGTCTAATGAATTTACATTTTAAAAAGATTAATAAACATATGCCTTTGCATGTATTCCTATCGTTTGACAGGCAACACTGAACATCCCATTTCACGACGCGAAGGACGAGGCTGAGAAGCCGGTGGTGATGATCGATGCTGGCCAGGAAGCAGACACGGAGTCGGTGGGGCTGGCGCTCTTCCTCATCGAACAGCTGATCGCCTGCGAGGAGAACGGCGACATGATCACCAAGGCCAAGTGGATCATACTGCCCTCAACCAACCCTGATGGCATGGAGTACGGGAGATATGTAAGCCTAAATGAAAACTAGGAGATATTAGCTTCCATCACCATTAGAATAGTCCGAGATAAAATCATCGTCGGATCTTAATGTGTCAAATCACACACGTATACTCTAGTTTGTACATTATTTTTTATGACATGATATGAACGTGACTGAACTGAATTAATTTTCCAGTAACATTCATAATTATATTCAATAGAGAATTAAACCACTCAAACAATAATCATTAACTAAAATCCATCCTGCAAGATGCCGTGTGGTGACGGCAGAGTAGAATACATTTGTCCCGTGGGTGTCGTAAGAGGCGACTTAGGGACTACACATTGAACAGGGAACGGGCAGCAGCGCTCTCTGATACAGTAACCTTTTAATCTGCGATCTCCAACCCGCCTGCCAAGCGTGGAGATTATGGCAAAACCCTCCACTTAAATGGAGGAGGCTCATAGTCCTGCAGTGGACTGTAATGGGCCGTTGATTGTTGATTGAAAATCCATCACAAAAGTTATCCTCGCCAAGCGTATTGATTAAAATGAATGAATTTCAGAATCGTATAACGTGGAAAAAGAACGTGAGGGCTTCGGAAGACGGTCTGAGCTATGGTGTGGATGTCTCCCATAACTTCGACTTCCATTGGGGCTCGTGCAACAACATCGAGAGCGGGTTCTCACCAGAATTTCCCGGCGTGTGCGCTTCTTCGGAGAATGAAACCATTTTTATCAAAAATATTTATTTGAAACACAAAGTGCACATACAACTTTATTTATCGATTCGTCGTGACGGCCATGCTATTTTATATCCCTATGGCTATTCGCGATCAAAAGAGATGAAAAGTGATTCAGTTTGTAAAATTGCCGGAGATGTTGCTGCGAAAGTGAACCAGAGAGCTGGAGGGGTTCAGATATTTGTGAATGAGTCTATCTACGCGGCCAACGGGAAGCCGCACTGTGGACACAGCGTGGACTACGTGTTCGACCAGGGCACGCTGTACGCGTACGAGCTGCGCGTGTTCATCGGCAGCGACAAGCGCATCATGGCACAGTTCCAGCAGCTGCCGAAGGGATACGAGGCTTCCCTGCGCCTCGGCTACTTCAGCGGCATCAGAGAACTTTACAACCAGATCATTAACGTCAAAAAATCAAAATCAATGTTTAGATAAAACACATTAATTCACTTGTTTTGTTAGAACGCTGTTTTATTTTGCACAGAGACTTTGCCGTCGCTTGAAGGCGAAGGAGAGGCGATCTTGATTCGAGCTTGAGGTATCACTATTTTCGTTTCCCGATTCCGTGTGACTACTAAAGTGTGCATAAAAACCATTAACTGGGTCAAAATTATGTACCGAAGCCAGCATCTATTACGATACAATATTTATTTAGTACATAATGGTGTATCTACGTTGGAGGAGTCACTTTTCCACTTTTCGGTAGGATGTTGGTCATGCGCGGTGGTGGGCGAGCTCCGCGCCTGCGCTAGGGGTGGGGCCGGCGGCCGTACGGCCCGCTGCCACTCCGCAGTCAGCCGCGGTGGCGGCGCCGCGTCTCCAGCTGAGCCTCCTCACCAGAGGCCGGTCCTCTCTCACTCCGGCTCCACATCCTAACTCGATAACTTGCCGCCGCGCGCGCTCAAATCAAACATTTTTCCTTCGTTTCTTCTTTTAAAATTAAAACTTTTTTTTCTAGTTAAGATTTATTTGTAGAGTGATTTTATATTTTTAAGTTGATTTTGATAAAAATTTCAAGAAAAAAAATCGTTACTTACATTGTTTTTGTAATTACTTTTGTGTACTAAAAATGCAGCTGTTTCAAGAAGAAGAGGATGAGGCTGTCCGACGTGAGTATAATACATTTGGTGTACATTTGATCTAGAGGAGGTGGAGAATAGTGAGTGGAGTATCTGGGTGCTCGATGCGGAAGTGAAGAAACGTAGGAGGCAAGCGACGGCTAGGGGCGGAAGGCGGGCCAAGCCGACGGCAACAGGTTGCAGCGACCAGCGCGGAGCCTCCCGCTCGACGCGATTCTATTAACGGCTAATAAACACCCCAAAAAGCAGCTTTTGCGCTAATTACTCGCCGGGGACTTATGATATTAAATTTCTCGCTTGTTCTTGCGAAAATTATGTTGGAAATATTGCGTTCCGCGACCTACAAACGTGAAAATATAATTTTTAACCTCGCGAAATTTTTTCGCTGCAGAAAAGCCATAACTTATCGTTAGGATAATTAAAACGGCTTAGTTGTAAATCATCCTAATGTTTCAGTTAAAATCTAAACAATCGTCTTTTTCCCGTTAAAATGAAGAGCCTTTTTTGCTTTCCTCACCCTGTAAAATTTATGAGAAAGGATTTACTTTTCTAAATTCTTCGGGTTACGCGTGTTAAAAACGATAGAAAACTTGTCTGTTGTCAAATTTGTACAACCTAAATCAAATTGAAGCCCCCTAAGCTTAGTGGCTGAATTTGGAGAGCGTTTCATTTAGATCAGTGGGTTAATATTTTAGGAGGGCGAGTGAGGGGGGCTCCAGATTAATGACGGGGTAGATTCTTACCACCGCGACGAAACGAAACTTTCATTATTAATTAACTTTCAGACGGTGTAGACACGCTTCTTGGGATAAATGCAATACAAAATTAAAACCGGGAGTCAATTATTGGTTCCGTTTCATCGGGAAGAGGTAGTTTATGGTTTGTGATTCTGGTAGAGTCAAACAAAAAAGAAGAAAGTCCTTGTCCGTGGGTATAAAATTCATTTTAATTATAAAAAATAACGAGTCGTTATTTTAATATAATATAATTCGAGCGTGAAATCGCAATAAGAGTACAGTTGGGCTAGGCAGCATTTGGGAAACTGCGTCATATCTTCTCGTCACCACTACCGCAATGCCAAGAAGAGCAGAGTGTATAATCAGTGTGTCCTAACCGTATTGACATACGGAGCTGAGACGTGGAACATGACGGTGAAGCTGGCCCACCGGCTACATGTCACTCAGCAAGCCATGGAAAGATCTATGCTTGGTATTTCGCTACGGGATAAAATCCAAAACGAAATCATCTGACAGAGGACCAAGGTAGTTGATATCGTCCAGAAGTGTAGCAAGCTGAAGTGGCAAAGGGCTGGCCACGTCCGTCGCAGAACCGACGAGTGTTGGAGCAGACGGGTTCTTGAATCTCCATTCAACCACGTCTCGGAAAACGTAGTGTGGGACGCCTCCCTGCAAGGCGGACTGATGACCTGAGGAAGGTCGCTGGTGGTGGCTGGATGAGGAAAGCGGGTGATCGTGCGCTTTGGCGTGCCCATGGGGAGGCCTACGTCCAGCAGTGGAATGCAATAGGCTGATTGATTGATTGATTGATTATTTTAATAAAATTAATCTGATGCACATGCTGCTAAACTGGGGTATTTTTTTCACCATGGGCCTCCATCATTTATGTAAAATATTATGGCTTTATTTTAGGAATCAAGATTTTTTTTGCTAATAGGGGATGGGACTACTTTTTTTAATTTTATAAATCAAAAATTATTGGTTTTTGCTATCGAATACTAAAAAAATTTTTGCTCTATCTTTAAAATTGACCGAGTTATGAAGGTTTGAAATTCAAGATTAGACAGAGATGCACATACCCACTTGTGACGTCATTTGTTAGTAATCTCCATACAAAAAATCGTTTTTGAAAGAGACAGACATATTGAAACTTTAAAAAATCACTATAAATTCGTTTTTCAACCGATTCTGTTTTTTTCTGCTACTAATCTATATTTTAAAAATAATTCATAAAATATGGTAAATTCATAAAATATGGTGAACAGTCCGATCCCCTAATTATTGCCATTAAAATAAAAAGAGACCTCCAGGAAGCCCATTTGCCTGAAAAGACAATCCAGGATAGAATGTCCTGGCGCAGAAGAGTGAGGAGACCGGACCCCAAAATAATGGGAAAAGGGCAGGACAAAGAAGAAGATAGAACTTAATGTTCTTGCTGTAATTTTGGGACACAGAAAACATTTCCCTTTTGTCTGAAATAGTTTCCCTCATAAAATGGGTTTTTGAGTGGCGGTCCTCGATCGTAACTGGTTACGAAACTCAGTTTCGATGGCGGCCGAAGGGGGTCAAGAATATTTTGCTGTTCACATTTTGTAACCCCTAGTATTATCAGATAAGGGACTATTTTCAAATATCTTGGACCAGTACAACAGCTAGGGGACACTTATCCTCGTAACTACAGTTTGGAGTGGCGATAAGCAGGTGTATGGGGTTAGGGTAACTATGAGGCGGGCTTACAATAAAAATACATTTTCTCTTTTAGACGAGCAAGTTTATGTTTTTTAAGAATTTTTACAATAACACGGAAATAAACGAGAATTTTTCTATAGGGATCGTCGGTGTAAACGGAATGATTTGATATTATAAATGATTAATGTAGTTGATTCATGATCGTGAATGAATGAATGAATGAATGAATGAATGAATGAATGAATATACTTTATTGCACACACAGAAATAATAAATGACAGAGTGGAAGTAAGAACAGGTAGTCATGTACAGTTAGGCGGCCTTATTGCTTCGTAGCAATTTCTTCCAGGCAACCTTTGGATACAGGAGACTACGTGTGTTTTGACAAAGCGCCAACTCTTCTATGCAATTGAGCAAGCGTGAAGAACTACCTCATTTCTTACAGCAAGGCATCCTTAGAGTAAAATACTGAGATATTGTTCAGAGATGATATGAAATCTAAATAATGTCGACAGACGCTTTGGTTACCCATGTAATATCAAAATACATTACAGAATTTAAGTTATTTGTATCGATTATAATATACATAATAGTGTACTTGAAAAAATAAAACTGACATAGAAACTGTACCAATTAATTCCAATTACTTACACTCAATATTCGAGCCATTTCAAAACCATGTAGAGTGTAGACCAATCAGACCATCCATTCATTCGTCCATTTCTAGACTGTAAACTGCAATTTTTAACCTCAAAAACGCCATCAAATCCCGTGAACTGTCAAAGTCATGGTGACCCTGTTATCGATCGCGCTCATTAGGTAGTCGGAGTGCGTATCACCACTGCCCTGATAAGAGTTGCGATGCGACATGCGGGTAGGAAGTAAGCGCATCGCCCGGCCTACTGCCAACGTCGTCGTACCACCACTATCATGACAACGCCACCTGGTGATCTATGAAGTTATTATGATTATTATTTTAGAGTTTTTTTTGTTATCTGGCGGTTGGTCGTTAGCCTCACAAATTTGATTTTGTCTTTGGCTATTTATAGAGTAATTAAAAGACGGAAAGAAAATAATAATAATTTATAGCTGGTTTTATTTCACTTCTCACCTCAAAATATATTCAACGAAACGTTTAGAAACATAGTAACATATTAACATCTTTTGTTTAACAATGTGCAGAAAAGATAAACAATATTTTCGTTCAGTTAGCGCAAACGGACTACATCGTAGCCGCACTACTACGCCGCAGCGCGGCGGCGCGTCTCCTAGCAAATATCTGCGTTAGTAGGTACGTACTTTAAATTAAAATAAATACAGCTTTCTTTACATTTGAGTTATAAGACTGTACAAAGTCATGAGCTAACGATATTCTAGTATAAATTAAATAGAAACTAGCCAAGTGCGAGTCGGACTCGCCCGATAATTCCAATAGTGAAATTTTCAATATAATCATGACATTAAAAAATACTAAATCAAGTGGTTATGATGACATTAATACAAATGTAATAAAATTATGCGCAAAAAGTTTATCCCCTCCACTTACACACATTATAAATTTATCTTTTGAACAAGGTCTTTTTCCTGAAAAACTCAAAACATCGGTAATAAAACTCATGTTTAAAAAAGGCGATCTTTTAGACCCAAACAATTTTAGGCCAATAGCTTTTTCTACCATTTTATCTAAAATAATAGAAAGAGCAATGGTTAAAAGATTAAATGATTTTCTAGCAAAACATGAAATCCTATGTGCTCAACAATTCGGGTTTCGAAAAGGAAGTTCTACAACACTTGCATGTTACAATCTGATAAAATGGTATCAGAAAGTTTGAATAACAAACAGCCTATTACTTCAATCTTTTTAGATATGTCAAAAGCATTTGACTTCGTTAATCACGAGAAATTATTATAAAAATTAGAAAACTACGGAATTAGAGGAAAAGCACATGATTGGTTAACAAGTTATTTAAAAAATCGGAATCAATGTACAGAAATAGCTAAAATCACATTAAATAAAAATGTTCTAGTAAAGGAAAATTTTAGGTCTGATTTTAGAGTTAATAAAAGTGGAGTTCCCCAAGGCAGTATCCTTGGACCATTGCTATTTCTTATTTATATAAATGATCTTCCAAATGCAACATCACACAAAATTATTTTATTTGCTGATGATACTACTCTTATAATAAAGTGCCAGGATAAAGAAGGTTATGAAGACACGGTGAATAAGGCATTTAAAGACGTAATAGATTGGTTTCAAATAAATAAGTTGCAGGTTAATATGGACAAAACGAATATGATTCAATTTACAAATTATAATTCAAATCCACCTACAATACAAATTAAACATAATGATCATATAATTAATAACTCTGACAACGTAACATTTCTAGGACTAATTATTGACAAACATTTAAACTGGAAAGGACATATATATTTAGTTTGCAACAAATTGGGACGATTTGTGTATGCATTGAAGCGTTTGAGACAAAAGATTTCAATAGAGGCAGCATTAACTGCCTATCATGGCTATGTCTCATCTGTGCTTGGTTATGGCCTTATAATGTGGGGAAATTCTGTGGATGTAGCCAGAGCATTTATATTGCAAAAGAAATGTATTCGCTCCATTTGCAATGACAAATTTCAAGATAGCTGTGGACATAAGTTTAAACATTCATTGACTGTATGGTTGACTGAAAAAGGGTTTTATAGTATTAACGAATATTTGGATAGTAAGAATATAAGATGACGATTAAAGAAATATAGTATAAGCAGTAATTGTAATTTTTTTAAATGTATTTGCATGCATGGCGAAATTTAAATAGGACATAATAAAAATTTAAAATAGTAAAAATAGTAAAAATTTGCATGCCAGCTTGATGGCTACATATGTTGAAACATATGTATTTTTAAATTAAGATCCAGTTTATACATATATTGATGCAAATAAATTTTTCTTTCTTTCTTAGAAGGAAAATTGGTAAGTATTTTTTAGAACTATGCAGCAAATTGTTTGTGAAGCACTTGTGCTGATTTAGAAACCCAAAACTATAGTTTTAATTAGCTAGTGAGTGACACCATCTTTAAATAAGATACAGCACTAAAAAAAATTATAATTTAATATTTTTTATTTATTATTAGATATGAAGCTTCACCATAAGAAGTTATTAGTATCGATTTATTATGCGTAAGATTAGTGTTATAGCAATAACAGAGTTAAAACAGTTCGCCTGCATCATGAAAACGCCAAAAAAGATTCTATGCACTAAATGTGCGAAATAATGATATTTGATCAAAGATTACATTACACAATTAAGCTCTTTAAACCTCCAGTATACTCGCAAGCTGTAACGTATAACCATCTACGAGGCGGCGCGGCGGCGGGGCGGCGGCGGCGCGCGGAGTATTAAAATTTGAAGCGTTCAAACTTGCCTCCTTTTAGTGTTCATTACGTGGTGGAAAGTTGAAAATTCATACAAGTCTAACTTCTAATGAACACCGGGCGAAGTTGGGCGATGTAGCGATCAGCATATAGTATGGACGGTGTGGCGCGCGGGCTTTTTGTGCGCGGCTTTGTTTGGAATTTACACTAATTGACGGGCATGAAGTTAGCGTCGGTTTAGGTTTCCGCGAACCGTCAATGTGGTGTAATGGAGAGGCTGGTCGATGAAATATATTCTAAAGGGAATGGTACGTAAAACTTAATTATTGGACTTAGTTATTTAATAAGTCCCTGACATCATAAAAGTCACTGAGTCGGTCCGGCCGTTACGGAAAATTTCTAAAAAGTCCTTTGTCCAGCAATGGTACATTTTCCGCCGATCTGATAGCTACGATGATTACGACAAACTGTAAAACATATTCACATTAATCTCAGACGTTTTGAACCTTTTCACATTTATCATCCGCTTAAAATCACTAGCCAGGTAGATAATTTAAACTCGGATTGGCTCTAAAAACTTTCGAAGTAAGTTTGGAATGCTCTCAGCACCAGGATGTGAGATCTGAAGCTCCAAAACGCTTCCACCCGGGGGACATCAAACTTTAACTCGAAAGCGCTTTAAACTAATTTCGCTTAAATTCTGTCGAGATTTCGTTTAGTAAACATTGCATTGCTGGGAGTTTGTCAGGCACTTTTGTTTAAGAGACTTAATTATGAGAATTGAAAACAGAAAGCTTGCTCGTAATGGGATAGAGGCGGCTTATTACACCTGCACAGACAAAGCAATGCGAGATTTTAGATTGGAATTTATGATCGTGAAATCCTTATTACTTTTGTAGCAAACGTTTTTGACGAAAGTTTCGAAAAATCAGCGTGAGGTACATTTTATTACGTTATTGAATTTAAGCTTTAATTTTTTCGGTGAAAAGTGATTTAGGATATGAGCTGAATGTACTCTATCATTTTGTACAGACTTGTTTCTTATACCATGTGGCAAAAGGCAGCCTAGCATGAAAATCTGGTTTTTAATTCCACAGCAAAGTTTTAGATTTTTTAGTTTTATCCTATAAGACAAAGTCCAAAGTAAAAAAATCTGAAGCATCAACTATGCCTAAGAAAGTATGTCTAGCAAAATACAAGTAATAGTGTAATTCAAGCACACAAAACAATAAGAAGTGAAGCCGAGTCGAGGTTCCAGACATTAGCTCGGTTGTTACTCTAACTGGATTAAGACGGCGCATTTCAAATCTGGTTAAGCCGAAACATTAAGCCTGACACGGCTTACTGCGCTGCACTTTGTAACCTCAATCTCGAACCGGATTTTAAGTGTTTTTAACTTATTTCCCTTTGAAAAGCGAGAATCGTGTAAATGGAAAATGTCTTGACCTTTCATGTTAGATGCCATTACGGCAAAGCTTAAGCCCAAGTCACACAGAGCGGGAGCGACGCGGTCCTGGGCCGGGACAAGCGGGACGGCGCTATGCCGCGCCATAGCTCCGTCCCGCTTTCCCGGCCCCGGACCGCCCCCGGCACGGCTCTGTGTGACTTGGGCTTAATGTTCAAAAGAAGCGCCAGGTTTTCTAAATGTGCATGCAATTAAGTAGTTTTTTAACCATCTACAAAATATCTGAAAGAGGCACTATTATTTTATTTTTTAGATTGTATTACCAACCCGCACTGAGCCAGCGTGGTCGTCTAAGGCCTAATCGCCCTAATTTAGGGTACCTCGAGCTTGGGTCCCTCGGTTGATGATGATTATGATGTCTTATTGTCATCATTTTCCGTCAGGTAAGATTGAGGTCAAACGCAAACCTATCAATCATAAAAAAATACGTTCATGACGAAAAATGGAACCGTGAACTCCTCATCCATTCCCTACGCATTTACGCACGATCCCGCTATCTCACCGAATCAAATAAGACCGATATCCGATACAGCGAGTCAACATTTTCTCAAAAAGCAATAACAGGATGACGCGAGCCACTTCTCTTCGGGTGATTAATTTATCAAGACTTGTCGGTCGTCGGGACCAGCCCAGTGTTTGCAGGGCGGGGCTCTACAAACTCATTACATAAATGAAAGAGTTCACAAAACATCGTGATCGGGCCGATGATTGATCGGAGTATCGGGCGCGAGCGAATCGCAACACTTGAGACGTTGGAATATTGTCGGTTATGAGAACCTCTTGTAGGGGGAGCGACGTTACTGAGTTACTCTGAAGAAGCTGCTTACTGGCTTGCATCATTATTCATTAGTGATAATTTGTTAATAACCAGCGGTCCGCCCGCGGCTACGCTTACGTTATGTAAGATTTTCCCGTGGGAATAAAAGTTTATTTTTCCCTTAAAAAGTATCCTATGTATTAATCTGTCACCTTTGGGATGGCTCGGCCAAATACCAACTTGCTGCACTGGACTCGGTAGAACGCAGAACCAAGAGAATCATAGGCGACAAAAAACTGGTGGAAGCTAAGCTTCGCAGCTTGGCTCATCGTTGCAAGGTTGCCTGCTTATCGGTTTTTTCGGGTTGTACTTCGGGGAGTGTGCTCAAGAGTTGCATGAACTAATTCCGCCTGCCCCTGGGCACTCCCTGCAATCCCATGTGCCTGTAACACAGCGACTAAAAAGCTGCCACAGTTTTCCTATTAAATCGCAAAGCCTTCTCCTTAACCCGAATGAACAAAAAAAAAGAAAAAAGAAGGAGAAATACCGTGCAGCACTACCCGTTCCGTTGTCAGAAAACCTCCCTCTCTGGGCGTGATCTGTCTTGGCCAGTTTGGAAGTCTCTAAACAGACTCAGGACCCAAGTCAGCTGATGTATGAAATCAGGCATGGGCATAGATTTCTGACGCACGTCGCCTAGCGATCATCTTTTGTTCCTCTGAGGGCAGGATATCGCTCAGACAGTATAATAATATCATGCTTGTGTGGTGCCTGTCTCTATACCATGGCTCATTTGTTGTCCTGCCCCGCGTGTTCCAGATCCAGTACATAAAGAATGCCGTATCTGTGGTCTTCTAATATCTATTCACCGAATCCACACGAAAAGAAGAAGAAACCTATAACGCCTACTTTTTTGTGATATTGCCAATTTAGACAATCATTAAGTGTTTTCTGATTCAACGATAAATAAACGCATTGACTTTAACTTTAAGAAACTAATATACATTCTTGAAGGTCATTATTTATTTAGATTTTATGTAGATACTACAACATTACAGTTAGAACTTTTACCAGAAGCAAAAAACTTGTGATGTAAAAATGGATTAGAACTTACCAGAATACGTGACTATGCAAGCACTTGAAGGACCCTTCTCCGTACCTGAGATACGGTCGGCTCGAGTTTCTCATCACGCCGCGTTGCCATTACGATGTGCGTTTGCGCTGCGACGCGTCGCAGGCGATTGCCCGACGGTAGAGAAAAATTTGCAGATCTGTTTCGCGCTTTTCAAAAGTCCTGTCGTCAAAAATTTCAAACCGCCAAATGGCATATTTGACGAAAACATCGTCATCGTCGTCGTCGTCGTAATCGTCATCTTCGTCGTCATCGTTATTAGTTCGTCATCGTCGTTTTTTGTACAGGTCGAGTACGTACAATAAATGAAGTCAGATTTTAAACTATCATCTTCATTTTTGTCTCATTTGTAATTAGGTACCTACGAGAAGACCTCAAACTTTGGTCACCGCTTAGTTGCGCCATATTTTGCCGTTGTTGCAATCCAATATTGAGAATATAAAACGACTACGAAAAAGAAAATAAAACAGAAACTATATTGTTTAGTAGTGAAACATATTGTGAATTCTTCGCTATTTCAGTTATCCATATCTATCGATTTTCCCTCCTGACGTAATCTCAGTCAGGAATTTGGAGCGTTCGCGACACTCGTGTTTCACCCAAATACCACGGCTAAATTAAATGTTCAACAACTCTACTGTGATATAGATATCAGATATAGAGATATTTAGACAAGCCCTATTATTATGTGAACAAGTATATTCCTTTATTCATATAATAAAAATATATATTTACGTGACTTTATAAGAGACGAAAGGTATGCATTGTTTTATAATATACAGTACTGCAATGTCTTCGTATTCTTTTTTTTAATAATAATAATCTTAGAGAATACGACTTAGGGTACCGCAGCGCACCGAACGCACCAGAGTTCTTTAAAATTAATCTTCTCTTCCGTTGCACAAAGATCACCCAATTACAAAATAAACAACAAAAAAGTAAAACCCACTCAATTCACAATCTCCATAAACATAAGAGTTGCTCTTAATAACACTTGACTCTCACAATGCATATTTACCCCGAAACTGGGGTAAAACTAACCGCGGCTCACGTGAACAATAAAACGTGAGCGGGGAGAAATTCAATAGGCATAAAAATCCATTTGGATGTCCTCAGCCTTCGCGTCGAGATTTAAGGTTCAGTGGACGGGTTGCGCACGTGGCATGATCTGCTGGTCGCGATTCCCTAGTTTCTTTTCCGTTTCGTTTATATTGTGGAAATAATAGGGTGAAGCGATTCCGCTATTTGATCGTTTACCATATGAAATATTTCCGAAGGAGTGAGTAGGCGTTTAGGCTATCAATTTATCTGTCTACGAGTAATAAATTTTGCTGTAGAAACAATCATTTACTAAGTTTTTCAGGGGTTAAGTGGCTTAATACTTCGGTTGATATAATAAACGTAAAAGAAGTGACCTTTGAGATCATTTATAAGAAAACTCAACATAATAAACGTATAAGTAAGTACCGTAATTAAAAACAAAACAGCAAATATTTATGTAGCTGCCTGCCGTAGCAAATTGACACGACGGCTACGCCGTAGCACAACCAGGTTTCAAAACAAAATTCGCGAATGATGTTAAATGCAAAAAAAAACAATATCCACTCGAAGAAAGCACTTATGTCGACGACCAATATTGTCTTCCTCTTTGTGAGGTATTGCTGCGGCATGGTACACGTATCGCGTCCGGACATCGCTCGACCGGAAATGGAGAACGGGCGCCGGAAATCGGAGACGCGGGCTGCCGACGTCCGCGGCCGAGCGACCCCTTAACAGCCAATATTCAAACTTGGAATTAGATAGTGAATGAATTAGACTTACTTGCAGGTGCTTGTAGGTAACCAGTCGTGTAGTAAATCTTTACGACATCTCTCCTAATTTTTCTATATTTATTAGTTCTTGTTTGAATTGTAATTGAGTTTCTGTAAAAAAAAATATCTTAAAATAGTAAATTCAATGTTACTATTAAAATACGGAGATGATTCAGTGGGGATTTTTGTAACAATTCCTTTTTTATTGTAGTGCTGTTGAGCCTCACATGCAAATAATAAGAACTCCGAAATATAGATACTTCGAGTATTTATTGGGGATATTAAATATTCACAAACTTAGCTTCAGATATACATTTCTAATACAAATTCGGTTTCGAATATTTTTTTAAATGCGGCGAAACTATGGCCAGTTACACAAAACAGCAAAGCAGCGCGCGGTCTGCGGACGCTATAGTACCTACGTTCTTCACTCGGTCACAAATTATCAGGTCAATCTAGGGCTTTGTGGCTACACATTAGTGTAAAAGAAAGACGAATCAACACACTAAACGTTTTTAAATGTCAACGCATCTCTTTCACGTTTCTCTTACAAACTTTTTTACCAGTCCTAAAGTCTGGAGATCTCACCACTCTTTCATACATAAATAAAAACTCGTTGTAAGCTATAAAAGCGCAAGCGGCAATCTGCACTAGCACTGGATTTTAAATGCCGTGAAATAATTCAAAGGAGTACTCGTTAAAGTGAGAGTTAGCGAGGGACTGTTCAAGTACCACGGAAAAGATTTGATGGAAGATTAAGCTAAAATAATACATACAATATATTATATTAATTATGTTACCTATTTAATAAATAGAGAGGACAACAAGGCATGGTGATTTTTAGAAATAGGACGAAAACCGTGAACATTTCATTTGTAAATATTATTGGCCTTTATTTTTAAAGAAGAGTAGAATAACATATTATTTAAGAGCTAATTTAAAAATCATAATTTTGAAATTCCACATTAATATAGCAGAGTCTAGAAAGAAGATGGGACAGAAAGACATTTCAAAGAAAAATCACCCTTTATATTGGGAAGCGAAGGATATGTGCTGAACTGATTGAGTAGTACCGGACGCACCCATAACCGCAACAGCGCTTGCGGCGCTTTATCACCTGAACTCAGCTGCTTTATAGCGCGATCGGGGGAAGGTCATAAACTGGCATAAACTCTGCAGTTCATAAACGCGCACTTTTGCTGACATGGAAAATAGTTTACAGGCCGTCTCCAGGCGAGGCGCACAGGGGCGGATAGAGCTGCCACGGAGAGAGGCGAAAATAAACAGCAAGCTTAAGTTTTTATTTAAAAAGCGAATGCTATATTTAAACTGCTTTGCTAAAATAGAGAAGAAACGAAGGTAGCGAGGCAGCTACATTAACATTTTGGTTTTTTAGTTTTATTATTCCTATAATCTATATCTTCACTTATTAATACGATACAACATTTATATATATTTTTTACATAAATTTTTTACTTCCGACTCAATCATTGTTATCAGCAGATATGCAATACAACATAATTAAAAATTATAAAGTCTTGCTTAAGCAAATATTTAACTAATACTAAGAAAATTCCTTTGAGAAATTGACAATTTGTAAGTTGCATATGAGTAACTTCTGCCGTACCGAGTCCTACCCTGGAGGCTGTCTGTTTATCCGCCGTTTAGTGGCCGATAGCGTCTCTCTAATCTGCAGAATAAAACTTTATGCCCATTTTAGGGGGTTTTTATTACCGACACTTTGTAGACTGAATTAAACCTTAAATCGTTAATGAACTGTTTGTGCGCGATCAACAAGTTTTAACATGTTTTTGAAGAACTTTTTAAACAATGTTGCGAGGAATTCAATGCCTTACTGGTTCTACATAACAAAACTGTAAACCGAAGATTACTGTTCTAATTTTGTATATTCTTTGTAGAGACATGATAATAATTTGATACCTGTAATAAAAATTGTGTAAGTTAATTTAAATCATAAAAATATAAATATGACTATTCTGAAAATCTTACCACATCGTAGTGAAAAAGTGGCAATATTACCATCTATAGTAGCTATAAGGAATAGCGTATTTAAAATTATATCTCAATTTAATAATCTTGATTCATACGTAACTTCTAGATATGAGCAATACGGAGCAATACTTCTCAAATAGTTGTGTATTTATAAAAAAGAACAAATATATGAAAAAACAAAAGTAAACATATTGATATTGACACCTTAATTCCACCTCCCTCCACCAAAGTTCACCAAAACTACGCGGACCTCGCCAGACTCGTGTGTCTTAAAAACTTTGCCAAACTGCGATTATTGGGTCCAGATCGTGGGGGACCAACTCATCCACACTTGTCTGGTAATACTGTTTGGCTTATTGCCATTTTCGCTACTTCTATTCAATCGTTTAATCTAATGAATGGTACAGAAGATTAAAAAGTTAATGAAGTTTTAATTTAGTTAGATGGTTCAACAGCACATTCATAAAGACAAATAGGTATAACATAAATAAAAGACGAGTACAACAAGGTGAATTCAAATAAATATTCGGAGTCTAGTCAAACTCATCAATAACCGAAATAATATAGGTGTGCCATCGAATGTCAAAGAAGAGCAAGCTTACCTTGAAGTCCTTCCGATCAAGACTGATACAAGATTCCATTTGCTTACCTAGACATGAGTATATTACATCCTTTCCACCCCTTCCACAAAATGGAACACTCGACGATGGAGTTGTTTCGTCCCGATGGCTTTCGCTCACGACCAAACAATCGTTCGATATAGGCAATATCGCCGTTATACCACCTCCCCTGTCGCCGGAAAAACTCTTATTGTACAATAAAAACGTTATGAGGTAACTCTATTCAATGAAATCGTCTGTTATTGAAATCGACGTTTTGGTTAAAGTAGTCGTATCTGGATGAATAATAAGCAGCGGGAGACGGGAGCATTCTTTGTTGTTGTGATTGGGGGATCATTTGTAGCTTCCATTGTGATGTAGGGGGGTTGAATCGGTCAGTTTGTACAATTTTTGATATTTGGAACTTGGAATGAAGTAGAACACAAATTTTATATTTGAAAATAAAAAGTACTACTGTAGGGATCAGTGCATAAGTAACACTCACCAACTTTTTCTTCAATCGTCGTTGACAAAACGTTTTCCGTAGTAATCCATAATTTCATCTTGTGATATGGAAACATATATGCAAAGGTCTGCTAATATTTTCCTGCCAGAGCCCCTTTACTAAATAAACTCTTTGTCGACACTCTACGGAAATATTGAACTTGCCTCTCTCCCGTCCATCCAAATGCCAATACCGAGCGGCGGAACCGAAAACAAGCGCAAACTACGTGTATCGGTGCAATTCCCGAAAGGATGCGTGCCTCTATTTCCCGGCTGTGTACTGAGTCAATACGCCAACGGAGATGAGTTATTTTTCCATAATTCTGGGCTTTAAAGCAGGCGGCGACGGCCCGACGACGACGACGGCTTGCCAACCCGCCGAGAATTCCCCAATAAATAATAAATACGTCAACCCACGTATACTCAACGCAGACTCACCATGCGCCACAAAGCACAGAAAACTACACACATTTGTCTTTAAATTTAATATGCAACGAGATAAACTTGTTAAAACTAAACGGGCTTGAAATATACGGCTGCTCTTTTGAGGTAGTTGAATTTAAAATTTGAGTTAAATCTGACTGTAACAGCCTCTAGGAACTTTTGAAAACAAATATTTGAACTTTGCTCCAGTTTGGAACAAGAAGAACTCTGTTAAGAAAATGATTTAACTCAGAAGTAGGCTTGGTTAGAATCGTGGCTGGTAAGTAACAAATATTTCCATTGCATCAGACTATAGAAATTCTAGTCTATAATTTTGTGGCTCTCACATGCTCTCGTTGTTTATTGAAGTTGGGGGGTGGCTAAAGTATAACTTTTGATAGAGAGATGAGAAGCGAACCCTTCCGCGCTCCATACGTCGGCGTCGTCGGCGCGGTCTGCCGGGACCGCGGGACTCGTTCGAAAACTTTCACATTTTAAGACGTTATCCCGAGCTGGTGAATCCCTGAGGAGTCTGTGCGGTAAATTTTATTAAATTTCCGAACCAAGACATACAACGTTTAATAATAAACTGACTGAAACGGTTATTTTCAGTTTGAACTATATTGCTGTTAGAAGAGTTTACGTTGCGAACGGAAAATTACGACGATCTTGTTGTTTTAGATTTTATTCTTGGAAATAAAATGTTTATACTCGTATACTCGTATTAAATAGTATTGTATGCTTTAATCAGACGTTGACCCAAAAATCTATCAAATCACAAAAGAAGGACAAACCAACAAACACACTATAAACAGAATACCCAAAAAAGAATTAAATTAACAATGCAACAATTTCGTGCAGAGACGGAATCAAATTTACGATCTGTAGATGAAAATAAAAGAGCCATTTCTCTCAGTGACAATCGTACCGCACGAATTAGTGTCCCCATTCTGTGCAATTTGGGTTGTTCCGCCTACCCACATTCCACGCGCAGGCTACAATTTGCACCGGACGCGCCCCGGTCGTCTGCCGTCATTCTCCAACGAGCGGTCAGCGCGCACGCACGTGCACTTTACAACCTCTGCGTTTTATATGATGCTATTATTTCACTCGTCGTCGCTTTAGTTAGCAGATAGTTTGGCTCGTCTGCTTGCTTGTAAAAGTACCTAACTAGTGCTCTTTTACAACGTAATAATTCCAGTAGGATTTAACGTTTGCATTTTCCGAATAGCAAGCAATCTGTTCTGGAAATGAATCTGGATCTTTTATATATTATTTTCTATACCTGAAAGACTTTTGTCCGAAGCGCTTAATCAACATCGCTCGCAATTATGAAGGCTACTTAAATATCTCTGCGAAGGGTATTTAACTCTTCAGTTACAATCTTCCATGGTAGACAATACGCCAAGTTAGGGGGTGTTTCGCCGAGGGAGAGTCGTTTTTATGAGAGACGTAATCTGACGAAGCGGGTGA
Organism: Carpatolechia fugitivella; assembly: GCA_951230895.1. Lineage (NCBI taxonomy): Eukaryota > Metazoa > Arthropoda > Insecta > Lepidoptera > Gelechiidae > Carpatolechia > Carpatolechia fugitivella. The sequence continues at coordinate 5,954,886 of OX579664.1, forward strand.
ATTAAAGATTGTCAACAAATTTATTATTCGCTCCAGTGAGTCCAATACCGACTCCCCGCGGGCCCGATATACCTTTAGTATCGCTGTGAATCTTACTTTACAAATAACGAAACACATTTCCAAATATAATTACGTGATAATTTGTTTTTTTAGCAGTTAATTACCGACAGAAATTGCTTTTCATTATATTCTACTATATTCATGCCACAGGGATTTGAGCTTTGTGGATCTTTATAAAGAATCTGAGAAATGCAAAGTACTCTTAACTATCATCGAAACATAATCTCTCCACTCAGTACCCTTGGCCCAATAAGCCAACTACACAAATCAACATGTTCGATGGTCGTGCGCTACTAATAGGGTATTATGAACTTCGGGTAAGAACTCGAGCCAAGGGCCCTCGAGGGGAGCGTCGAGGAGAGCGGGTCGCGGGGGGAGGGGCGGTATTTGAGGTATCTCCTTGGCAGTAAGCAAGGGCGAACGAGATTACAGATGGCAAGATAAGCCCAGAATTAGATACAACGAATTTTGTATGAAGTCGTAAAGATATTAAGCGCCTTGCGCAGATCTTTGCTTTGAGAATAAAATAACAGGTATGTATCACAAAACCCTGTTTTAAGGTGTTGTTTTCAATTCATAAATAAGTATATATACCTATATATAATATCTTTTAACAACAAAACTTTATAATAAAAAACATAATTGACATTTAAAGCACTTTTACGCAAATTCGAGGCAAGATTTATAAAATTTCATCACGCTAGTTCCTTTTATGTCAAGTATCGTTTTTCAAAGGTTAATTGTATCTATCCCTCATCTTCATGTAGGTATCCTGTAAAATTTCAGAGGAATGTTTGTGAAAAGATGTTGCTGCGACTTTTAGGGAGGGAAAAACTGCCCGCGGCAGTGAACATCTTCCGCCAAAAATTCGAGAAAAAACAATGTTGTAAATGTTTTTTTGCCGGGTAAAATATCGCAGTGTTATATTTTTTTTAATAGAAAGCATGTTGATTTTCTGAAAAAATGAGGCTTTAAATTTTCTCATAGTAGTTAATGTTACTTTAACTCATTTAAATGGAATTTAAAGTTATTTAAAATATTCTATGTACTCTATTAATCGGGCCCACATAAAGAAAGAGTAAAAACTTAAACATCTGCTTGCCTAGTCAATATTTTCTTAACGTGGTGAAGCAGAATTTGTTTCTAATTTACCAAATAAAAAACAAAACTTAATTTCTTACAATCCAACCAGCATCTAAAACTACGTGCTTGTCCTAACAAATGTGCCACTAATCTATCTGCGAGGCAATGATTAAACAAAGACGTAATTCCCCCCATCCCCCCCCCCCCGACCCACTTACATCTAAATAAACAAATACAATAGCCGCACTAAAACATTTAACGTGGAAGAAATAAATGAAAAGGAATCAAGTCTGTGGGTACAAGCTACTCTACTGGTTCCGTAAGTTTTATATATAGCTTATTATATAATAAAGTACGATAAATGTAAAGCATTCTCGCTGGATTGTTAGTAATTTAAGGATAAAAAGCTGAACATCTCGTATATGTCTCGTGTACTGTGTCATATTTTCAGTCATAACAATGTCTCCACCATTTTGTTGTAATTATTACAAACAAACGCCTCGTGATAAAGGCACTAATCTTGCACGAACCAAAAGGTCAAGAAGCACAGATGATCAAACTAGGCAAAGGCGAAAGATACTACTTGCTATTTGCAGGTATCAAACTACAGGCCCCTAAAAAAGAGCAATTAATTGTTGGGGATCCCGGCGGTTGCAATATGTGAAGCCATTAATTTAATTCAGTGTACGTGAGCACGGTGCGGCGCGGGCGCCCGAGACACGGTTTTAACCGTAATTGAGATTTAAGAACAGCCGGGGGCAGACGCCCCGGGTGCGGGGGGCTTCTTCCACAGCCGCCTGAATGAGAGATTTTCTTAGATAAATGAAGAAACGCGTCGTTTGTTTGTGGTTGAGGTTGTTTGAGAATTGTTTCACAGAACTATTTCTGGAGCACTTTTGGGCTATGTTTAACAGGTTTTTTTTTAGGTTACGTTAAGCTATACTATCATCTAAAACTTAAGCATTTTGGTAGGTAGGTAGGTAGGTAGGTAATAATAAATTTCAAAATAAGAAAAGTTAAGGTTTGAGTGCTGCGCACGCATACAGCTACGAGTCGGCGTAGCCTTTTGCTACGATGCATCGTAGCTAAATGCTACAATATTATTTGTTTAGACCACAGCTTAGACTGAACTGAAATGAATGAATGAATAAAAGGAGGAAGTGTATAGTTAGGCGGCCTTATTGCTTTTATTCCAGGTAATCTGCAATTGGATTTTATAACAATTTAAATAACATTATGAACTTTTATTATTACTTTATGTGGTATAATTTGATCTTAATATTAATCAATAACTTATTTGTTATAATGTTTATTTAAACTAATAAATTATATGTATCCAGTAAAACTTTTGAAAACTGTGAGTATGAAACTATGTAACTATTACCTTCAATAAACGAACTTATAACAGTACTCTCTCAAGAAAAGTAGAATATGAATTTCCCACAAACAATGTGATTGTTCCCTATTCGCACGAGGATTGAGTCGAGAATATGATATTGCAACAAGTTGGCAACCTAAACTATTTACCCAGTGAACAAATTTCGCAGCCAGAGCATGTTGGCACGCACGTACATTAAAATAAAGATAATCCATTAGAGATGCGCTGATCTTAAGAACGTATTATATCCTTACTAATATTATAAACGCGAAAGTTTGTAAGTATGGATGTATGTTTGTTACTCTTTCACGCAAAAACTACTAAGCGGATTAGAATGAAATTTGGAATAAAAATAGTTTGTACCCTAGATACTTTTAAGATACTTTTTATGGAAAAAAGTCTTATTCCCACGGGAAAATCATACGCAATGCGAGCGTAGCCGCTGGCGGACCACTAGTAGTAAATATATCTCTTAATAGAAAAATACTCTGGAAAGGTATAGGTAGAAAAGTAGGTAACTATTTTGAGACTTTGCAGTTATTTTCTTGACTTACTCATTATGAAATGCTCAGTTTATGTAATATTGGTGTTCATTTCGAAAAAATTGTAATTCTATGTAGGCTTTTTTTCATAAGTAAGGTATTGGGTAACCTCGGTACACGATTATCACGAGTCTGTTTCAGTCATAGACCAAAACAACGACAAAACAATGCCAGCAGATCTGTGTTGTTTAACAGTTTTAAAGTAACACCTACGTATCTGAAACTGTGACTGTTCCCACCAATAATCCTACCCTATTATCGTGCAACACTATACTTGTTCCGCTGGCAGACGGCATATGTAAGGCCGCTTTGCGCCGCATTTTCGTCGAATCCCAGAGCCGTCGCCATGACAACGGCCCTTGAAGTTCCCTCTGAAGCGTCAAAGCGCACGCATAATGACGCCGAGGAAAGCAGCTGACTCCGATTATACCCTACACTATCCCAACCAAGCTATATTTTATAACTCTATCTATATGTATTGTGATCCAGGTTTACAGGTCATCGTTGTCGTTTATAAAATAGTAAGATAGGAGCAATGCGTTTCATATATTAGCAAACATAATTTGGAACGAAAGGCACGCAGGCAGTAATGTATGTTTTTAGAAAGAATAGCTTGTAAGTTGTAGTCTCAAAGCTGAATCCCAAAAATATTTAATTGAGCACATCTGGTAGAAATGGTACGATGATCAAAAACTTAAAATTGTACAATTTATCAGTAGCTAATATATCCATACATAAATAACAATGTTTCCCTTCCTCTGGCATAAATTTAGAGTGTGGTGGGAAAGTGCTTCATTAGGCCCTCAAGTAATAAATGTAAACAAACACTGAGGGTAAAATTAAAATATTGAAAAATGTATCTGAAATTGATAGAGAACGAATTCAATTTCAATATTCAATATTATAATCATAGCCGGCCTCACGGTTTTATAAGATCTTTTGTATCTATTAGGTATTTATCCTTCTTTTTTTTCTATTTAAATTCAAAATAAAAATACTAAACGAGAATATTTTGAGAAGGCAACGTCTTTATCTAAGTAGACACACGTATAATTAAATGGAATATTATTAATTAATTGCACATCAAATAAATAATCACCTATCAATTTATTTTCAACATTTATATACTGTTTTACGTCAAATAAATTATTTTCATCAACAGCTCATATACGTCCCCACCGAGGGGCTCGAGCCTACCCTGAATTAAGGCGATTAGGCCTTAGTCGACCACGCTGGCCCAGTGCGGGTTGGTCGACTAACAAAACTAGTACTGCAGATAATATGAAAATATATGAAAATATACATCAGCACTTTTTAACTCTAATGCGAGCCAAATAAATTCCTTTAGGTACAAAAATACGACAGTCTTATCATAAATACTGACTGCACAGCAAATTTGCCAGAGCGTGCGTAGATGATACTCATGCTCATAGCAAAATAACTATTCGTATATCGTAATAGGCACCTCAAAACTTGCTCATCATATGTATATTATAGGTAAACTGCTGTATGTTATATAAAAATAGAAGCTATGTTAATAGGTATAATGTGCATTAGTCATTATTAGCTGTGCATTAATAAAAAAGCTTTACTTTAAAATAAATAGTGGTACGCCACGAATATAAATTGTAGTTTATTTAGTAATATTTTGAGTTGAGTATTTTGCTGTGCAGTCAGTAATTTTGATATGAATTCGGATTATTTTTGGATACAAAACGTATTTTTCTTCATTTGCGTTTAAATACTACCCTAATTTATAAATAACTTGTATTAATTTATTGAAAATATCTCCATATTTATAGAAATGGGTCAAATCACCAATACACCCCTTCCTTAAAATATCAACCTTTAGTTAAAAATACATGATTTCCCACTCTCACAATGAAAATAAAAAGATGGCCCGATAATAACTCGATTATTTTTACGATCAAGTGGAATATAAAATTGGTGTTCGTTTACATTTTCATAACGAATGGTGCATTTTAACGGGCTTATTACTGGCCGGCACGAGCGTGAGTTGATCTATATTGTGTAGTTCCACGTTTAAATGAGTCGTCGTTATTGATTTCAACATTTCCGGAGCGAGAGTTCACAGATATTAAATTTTGTGAAAGAAGACCGACAGCAGAAAATACCCCACCAATAAAATTTGACATTTGACTTTTATAAAAAAACAAATAATTTGGTGTTGAGCTACCTATCATAAGCACGGACAGATTAATATGTTGTGGTTCGTTTCAGAATTTAAAAAGTATTTATTTTCTTGGTTGTGTGAAAAGTTGTAAGGTCGATTAAGTATTAGGTACAAATAAAAAAAAACTTTAAGCTCTTAGCTAAAAATAAACTAAAATTATACCACGGCGCTTTGTTATGTTTTTTCATAAGTTAAACAATCGGGTGTGACTATGAGTCAGTCATGGTCATTCATTCAAGTTTATTTTTCAAATTTATTTACCTATTCATTTAGTTTACAATTTGATTACGTAAGTACTCGTAGTAGTGCAATTTCGCAGGTCCTCATCAAGAGAAATTGGATGGAGTCCCAATAACTCCCCGGGCGCCACAATCATGTCATTTACTTTTTAAACTACTAATTGAATTGGCTCCGTGCATTTCCATAAGGTTTCGTGACGATTTCATTAATTAAACACCGTCGGCAAAGAAATCGTTCCCGAGGTTAATGGGGCAAACGTTTATAAAGGTTTTATTTATGTTATTTAAAAGATGACGTGAGAATTTATAGGTAATTTTAAATATTAAACCGACAAATTAGAAAACTAGATGTCTACCCATGGCTTCTGCCGCACGTTCATCGGATTTTCCTATGGTTATAAAATATTTTGAAATTCTTGAAAGCAAGACGTCAAAACACTCGTTTTTCCGTCTTGTCGTAAGTTTATTGACTCTAATGTATGGGGACAATGTTAGAACCAATGATAAAATTTGTCGTAATAGTAATAATTTTAGTTAATTATAAATCATTTTACTATCAAAACTTTATTTTGTCTGTTTTGCGGACGCTGCGCTCGAATTCGAGGCTTCCATTCGTTTTTTATAGGTGATAAAACGCCCTTCTTTAAACAGAAGCTTCAATTTCATACACATTAAAACCTCGCGGCGACTGCACGAGTTTATTATAAGAATTACTTTTATTACTGCACTCATACGAGAGAAAACATCTAGGATATTGTTGCTGGAGACGTGACAATAAATAAGACGTAAAATTTTATTTTAGTGCTGTAAACGAAAGAAGCTAACGAAATTACATTCAATTACGGGACATTGCCGGGACATTCCTGTCCCGCAATAAAGCTCGAGCAACGTTCGCCGCGTAAATTTTTCGGACGTAAAACTGTAGAAGTGAAGTTAGTAGGATGTAGAGCGACAGTAAATGTTTATAGAGGTGCCGGGCTAGTTCCCCGCAGTGCTCAGGCGCAGGATTGCGACGGCAGAGATTTACAGAAAAAATCTGCGTGTTAAAATTAATCTTATCTTATTTAGCGCAAACTGTCCCACTTCTGGGCAAAGGTAAAACGAAGTTTTATTTTGCATTGGCACAAAAAATTCTAATGTAACACGAAAACTATTTAGAATAGAATAGAATAGAATATACTTTATTGCACACAAGGATATAGCTTGAAAGTACAGAAGATAGATAAAAGGGTGTACAGATAGGCGGCAGGTTAGTAAAAAACCAAACATTTCACTAAAACGGCTGAAGTAATCGAAAAATAAAAGAACAAGCGTTCCTAATAATAATTTATTGATAATTTAGTGTTATCCCAATCGAAAATATATCCTACGTAGGTAAATTATGTTTTAGGGAACAAGGCGTTTTTAGTTTTTTTTTTTTTTTTTTCGTTTTGTTTACATGATACATACATCTCTCTGTTTACATATTTAAGACCTTTATGTAAATATTGCCTGAAATAAATGATTATTATTATTATTATTATTATTATAATGTGTTTTTGGAAAGTCTGCTCAATTCTACCACGGTTGATGTTACTAATTGCTTCGAAACCCGCGATACAAGCTCACTCAATTAAGTTTTTTTTGTAAAGTAAAAAAAGAAATAAAAACTCTTGGCAAAGGTTCCTCATTCGCAGAGCAAACACGAATAAGGCAAATTAAGTGAGCAAAATGAGGTTCCTTAAATTGGGTCACGCAACCAAAGTGAGACTTGGAGGGTTCACCTCATGTAATTAAATTCTGCATTTTTAAATTATAACGTCTAACTTTTTACTGGCCCACCTCGACACTCGAGGAATTTGGGGTTTTGAATAATGTGGTAAGATTAATGTGAGGTTGAACCAATTGAGTAATCTACTACACAAACATTTTGAAAATAAGTACAAAAACTTATACGAATCAGTTTACTATGCTTTTTTCTGTGGCCTTTTTGCTGTTACGTATTAATATTAAAAGGATGGGATAATTTAAACCCACACATTTCTATGACTGTCAAAAATATTTTAAACGCAATGAGCCGTGTTCTTAAAAAAAATTAGTTCTTCTGGTCTCATCTCAATAGATGGCGGTGGCGTAGACAACCCCATACTATCAATTGTATGAAACAAGCTGTGGAAACAAAAAAAAGAGCACCGGTTGAATTTACAAACTAAAAAAAGTTGCCATTTTAAAAAAAGTTAATTACTAGGAGTGCGTGCGAGAATATACTTGTATATTACGCCATATTAACATGAGCTTTGCTCGTGGAACATCCGGTTTTTAAACTCATAACCCTTAATTTTTTTCAAGTAAGTAGTAAGTAAAAATTATTATTAAAGTAAAAATCATTCTAGCTCAGCTAGCTGTTTTTGCTTAGAATATCTATTCCATCCATGCACCTCACGTTTTTCGTTTTAAGTCCTAAAAGAGTACTACATCAATAAAAATCACAATCAAAATTATTTTGTACCTATTAGTGCGTTAAAAAACTGTTATGTTAAAAAACGTTATTTACTTTAATAATTTATTTTGTGCTTTTTAGTCTAATGTGTGTAAATTTTGCAAGAGAACCTGAATATCTCGTATAACTAAAGATCTTTTCAAGACAAATCCAACGAATCCAAACACGACGAGATGATAATGTGTATTTGAGGAGTTTCGATGGCCACCTTCCGGCTTCATCATGAAACCCTGAACATCACGTATGACTAAAGATCTTGTCAAGACAAATCCAAAGATCCCAAATACGACTAGGTTATGTTGAGTATTTGAGAAATTCCAGTGGCCACCTTCCGGCTCCATCATGAGACCCTGAACATCACGTATGACTAAAAATTTTGTCAAGACAAATCCAACGAGCCCAAATACGACGAGGTTATTTTGTGTATTTGAGAAGTTCCTATGGCCACCTTCCGGCTCAATCACGAGACCCTGGACATCACGTATTACTAAAGATCTTTTCAAGACAAATCCAACGAGCCCAAACATGTCGAGATTATGTTGTATATTTAAGGAGTTCCTATGGCCACCTTCCGGCTCCATCATGATTACCAGCTCCATGATACCATAATATTTCATTATCTTTCTTTCTTTCATCGTGTGACGGCTATCGCCATCTATTGCAATATCATCGAGGTTACATAAGTGTTCCAAACAGCACATTCGAATGACAGCAAGTGCTCCAAAAATGGTTTGCAAAATTCCACCGGAACATACAAACAAATAAACAAACAGACAGACAAGAAAGCGAGTTAATAATAAACGTGTTAAAAAAGTCATTTCGCTACTATGTGAGTCGAAGTGCCATCTGTTGGTGAACTTACGGTCTTAGAAAATTTCGATTTCTGTGATATTTTTTTAGAGTACGGAGTCCCAAAATTCAAATACCCAAATTCTTGGCCCAAATTACAAAGTAGAAAAAATTAAAAAGTAGGTAATACCTAAATACATAAAAAAAGTGATAATGATAAAAAAAAATACGGATTCGAACTCAAAATCATAGCCTTTATAGTCACGCGGTTTCCCGACTGAGCCTCAGCTAAGTTATCGAAGATGGCGATGGCCCTGGATATTAATATCCTCGCCTTCCGCTCCATCTAATTACACGAATCAAACGAAATGAAAAACTTGAAAGGAAATACCAACGTCGATATGCAACCATACTACGGAAAAACCTTACGTCTACGCTTCTTTCATATCCTTAATGAAGCGGAAGCGCGTAATTAATATTCTATAAAATTTAATTTTTAATTTAATTTCGTTAGTTACATTTGACGTCCGTAATTACCACTTTTTCGCTCTTTATTAGGAATCATCTAATAAGATTGGGATACTAGTACATATTACTCCATTGCCTAGTAATTATCGTGAAGGCGTTTCCACAGAGGTGGCAAAAGTAATTCACGTTTCCTCTTGTACAAATTACCCACTAACGCAACCAATTTTGTTACCTTTGACAAAATCACGACTCTGCCTATTACGAAACATTACCCAGAGGACGCACGCGGGAGGAATACACCCTGAATACATCCTCTGCCGTGCACGCGTCAAACTGTTATGCGTTTTGAACCGTATTAATAAGCATAAGGGTTTATTTTGGAGTGACACGAGTTCAAAGGGCAAGTGTGTGTTGAAGACGTCGTACAAGACACTCTGGGGAGACGGCGGTAGGCCTATAATAGGTGCTCACTTGGAGGCCCAACCGCATGTGTTCGTGCTTGTGGCTCCGACTACCTCGTAAAAGGAGTCTAAGACGAGAGAGCAAATTAGAAAATCTTTTGGAGAATAATTTAAGAAGTAAGCTTCAGTTCGTGGAGTAAACGATTTAGTTAAAGGAACGAGGTTTGACTTCAAAATTATTTGTTTAATGACAGCACAAAAAATGTGGTTTTACATAAAAACACGTTTAATCTTTAGAAGAATAATTTTTGTTAGTTTCTGTAAATATAAAACGAAAATAAGCTGAAAAATATATAATAAAATATAAGTTCTATGAAAAACAAGATAACAATTACAAACCTTTGCTCGTTTTCACAAAAAGTTAAAAAATTTTGGAAATACTAAAACTAAATAAAAAAGATGTTATCAATTTACCTGTTTACAGTTGCAATTTATTTCTCATTTACTTCCACAGCATCGCCGACCAATTATTTTATACTGGCGAAACTTCACAAACAAATCTTGAAAGTCGAAAGGCCTTGTTGAACTATTAGAAGAATGCAATGCTCGGTCTTACAGGAGTTTCTTGCCCGGTCGCGGTTGCGGAGTTAACTTTGTTTCGGCTCCGCGGGCGCCGGCACGGTACAGGGCGCTGATCAAAGCAGCTGAATGCTCACTTTTGGTCGTTTAATTTGTAAATGCAGCCGCCTGCAAACTTTAAGGTTAAACGCGAACTTTAGCGCAGTCTTTTGGCTATCGATAACTTTGGGGTGGAACATTTTGAGACCCTTGCAGCTGCATTAAAATCTGGAAAATAATAGTTGATGGAATGATAACTGTTGAGAGGTTGTTGCTGGTGTTTACTACTTAATAAAATAATTCTGGTACTCTGTTGCAAAATGGAAAAAATGTTATTGAAGTTATTATATTTAAGCTCTTTTCTTTTATTTTTATATAGATTGCTTTTAAGATTTAGTCCGCCCTGGATTGTTAGGTGATGACCAATCTGCAATGTCAGAATATATTAGCGACACTGCAATCAAGAGCGTGGGGCGTTGCTCTAAGAGCCTATGCTATGAATATGAACACTAGTGCATTATAGTGTTAGTTATTTAATTATTGCTTTTCTATATCATGAGGAAACATGGTACCCGAAAACGAACCATTCGATATTCAAATATTATAAACTATGTCGAACGAAACGGACGAACAGCCAGCCAGCATCCATAAAGGAGGACGCTCACCACATCTACATTCATACTCAGCAAAGTCTGAAATCGCTGCAGTGACGACCTATGGTTGTAATTTAAACTAATCACGCGATCTATTTGCACATTTGTTAAAAAATAAAGAATTAACAGTACAATCGTCCTGTACACATTAGAAGGTTGCATCCAAAGCCGGGTGCGTGGCTCGCGGGTCGTGCCGTGTCGTCCTGCCCCCTGCCTCCTCACGTACTTACCGCACCGCACCGAGCCGCACCGCCGCCGCCGCCGGCGACATCCCGGCCGCAATTTCTTTGTCTTACAAACACCCCACATATTTAATTAACCCCACACTCCAGCCAGAACAGAGTTCCGGAACACGCATCTAAATGCTTAAACTCGACTCGTTTTACGTGGATTACTCCTTAGATTTAGGCGCCGTTTGTATTTTAATTTTAATCGTACCTACTCATATGTTAACTGTATCCTAAACTATAAACGTGAGCAGGAAAGGATAAGAAAACAACATTATTTTTAAATCCTATCTAAAATATATATTGGAAACTGGAAGCATGAGATAGGTTTTATTAGGTTTGTTAAGAAAAGTTGAAGTTGAAGAAGAGTTAATGGCTTTGTATTTTCTACACATCACTTTCCTTATTTAGGCTGTGCAAAGTTCGCGAGCGGCTCATATCACGCAGCTATCCAAATATTCAAACAGCCAACCTTCTCGGTACAACTTTATCTCACTCCGATCATATTTTCGTATTTTTCTTTCCTGGGACGTGAAGCGTAAAATGTTAAAATGTATTCCATAAATCACGATACACTTACTTGTGAATTTCTAACAAGAAGGCCTAACAAAAATACTTACTTAAGAATTTGTTAGGAAACTTGAGAACGATTAACAAATGTGTTTGAGCTCTGTTAACATTTCGGGGAATCGTCGTCTTAAATTAATAAAGTTTCCGATATGATCTCGCCTTCGCGAGTCGGTTACCGAGTTACTGTGTGCGGGGGAATAATGTAGCGCACGGCGGGGTAGCCATCCGCTATCCTAGTAAAATATTGACACAAATCCCTTAACTTATAAAATCGTACTTCCGTCCCCGATGTAGGCAATATGGGATTTCCGTCGTCATTTTGATGTAGGGCCCCGGGCGGCGCGGGAGTGGCCGGGCGAGCGAGAGGGGGCGGGTGTTTGCGCGGGGGACACCTGGCTACTTCTTGTGGGCTAAAGGACTGTTTGCTGATCGATATGTGCCAGTTTCTGCGAAGTAGGTTATGTATATGCACTCTTTATAGTTTTTAAGTACCTCTACGCTAATTATCACAAATCACGATGCAACCATCATGCATTGTTACGTACTTAGACGAGTCAACAAATCATCTAAAAAGGTCTAGATACTCGTATATTTTTACATCTTTAGGGGTCACCACTGGTCAGTTCTTCATCCCAGAATTTTCCTAGTCAATAATACAGTAAATACAGCACAATACCGCTGCTCAATAAGCAACAAAACTGGCATCCGGTGTTCAGACACAATGCACTTAATCCCCGATTCGGGGGCCGCGTGAAATGGAAAAATATTTGTCTGGAACTGCACCGGCACAGAGAGGGCTTTAGAAAGACTCTGTTTGCACTTTGATACAGAAATGCATTGTGATTCATATTTGGAAACTTTATAAATCAAACAATACGTACGTGCCAGGATAAGCTAACATAAATTTTTACGTAACATTATCGTCAAAGCATAGAAATAAAGACGATGTGTTCGATCATTATTTAAGTATTTAACAACTTTAATAAGCAGTTTATGAGCGATCTTAGAACCGAATATAAATTGGATAAATTAACATGGACACGGCTAAATTATCTAAATGATTTAAAAACAAATAACTTCAAAATTATCTAAAACTAAGCTAAATTCAGCTCTGCGCCGAGTCTGCACGTCCACATCTATTTCACGGCGATTTAGACAAGTGCTTGTCGCATACGTGAGCTCCAGCGCTCTCCCGCAAACCTCAGCTTTATGCCTTTAGTTTTACAAGACTAGCGCCGAGCTAGTCTGCGCAGTTTTATACCTCATATCGTGCAGTTAGCACTAACGCTTTATGGCCTGCTTTTTTATATCGGTTTGCAAATGATTCTGGTACTGAGATTAATTAATACGGTATATCTCATAAATTTGCCTTGAACATAAATTAAAGTCATTTTTTCAACGAATTATGTGCGAGCAAAAGCCTCATTAATAAAATCTTTGAATTATTAAGAATAAAACTGCTTGAATTAAGAAGTAAGATATTTAAAACTGTTTTATTTACAGGACAAAAACTAATGGTATATTTGTTTGTTGTATATTAAATAAAAGGCGTCTACATAGTTAGCAACAATTTAAAAATTTATACTTAGCAACATTATATCAAAGTTTCAGTTATTTAGATCGTCAAAATACCAAAATTTTGCAGCTAATATTACACTATAATATAACCTTAAGCTGAATACAAGCACTAGTAAAACCACACCGTCCGAAAGTTGTGAGCTCGTTAAAGCGAGAGTCGATCCGGAGTCACTTTGCAACTTTTCAAATATCGGCGAACCCCGCCGTGATACGGTCTGCAGCATTATGCATTACGATCGGGTTATTATTGGGGATAATAACACCTGCTTTGAATGTGGTCTACAGGACAGGAGATTGTGGAGAATTTTGTCTTTTTTACAAACTACGGAACGCTCAAAATGAAATTTATAAAAGCAAATTAATTTAATTAGTATCAAACATGTATCAAATTATTTAGGCAGTAGAATGTGCATCTGTTCATGAATGTAAGAATAATCTTTATATATGTACGTATAATATCAAGATTAGACAGAAGGGAAAAAAGCATAAAAACGGTAGCGAAACAATTAAGTGCATATTGGATTTGTACTACGGTTTTGCAGTAGCTTTTTCTCATGGCTTGGCCCGCGGGCCTCCAGACGCGGGGGTGGTTGTCTCAGGCTCACTGTGCACCGCTTAATGACCATTTTACGCCACAGCCGAGATTGGCTCGAGCCCCACCCACCACCGCTTGCACTCGTCAATTCTCTTTAATAGAGCCTTTTATACTTTAGGTTTAAAGACATTTATTTCTCAACAAAGACAAAAAGTCACTTACGTGAGAAAATTAACATAAACAATGAACATTAATTAATTTCGTCGCACACTGACTTAAACATATAAATTAAGTACACAAATGTTGGAACAGTTTAGTTTTAAATACATTTAACGAGTCTTCACTTTTAATATTTGAAGGTAGTTTATTAAACAGTTGTGCTCCCTCGAAAGTAAACATTTTCTTACCATAATTACTTTACATTTCTTTAGTTGTTACGGTTAAGCGCTATTTTAAGGTTTACGAGCTCTTAAAAACGATATTGATAATAATATGTTAGTTGTTATAATGTCAAATAAATCTCCTAACTTCGGAGACAAAAATACAACTTGTTGCTCTCAAAGTTTGGCAGTGAAGTATAATAATAAATATTTCCAGTGTCGAAAATAGTGTTGGGGAAGTTGGCAAAGTGAGCGTGGAGGATCCAGTTAGTTCCTTGGCGTCTTGGTCGTTGAGTCGCGCGCAACTTGGCGTAAACTACTTAAAGCTTGACGCTCGCTCGCCGCCGCGACACCGCTCCGCCTAGTCACTGCCAAGTGCAAACTTTCGCGGTTTTGACGCGGTAAAGATTATGGTCAGTTCAACTCGAAAGAGGAATATCATATTGAAGCAATAACAATATTAAACTTTATATTTCCTACTTAATCCAGGTTACAAACTATCTTCATTCCAAATTTCCTCTTTGAATTTTGAGTACTTTAAGCGTAAAGGCGGAACAAACATCCAAATATATTTTCATATTTATAATATTACTGTGATAGTGTGACGTGATGTATGTGATACGCCAAATTAAATGCCGTCTCCATGTCTAAATACAAATAGTATAAAATCCTGTTTGCTATAAGCTAGTCAGCCTAGCTAGAAGAATGAGTCCGAATCGCGTCCATCATTTAAATTCATCTCGTGCGGCGGCAAGAGGATACTGTGCGAATAGAACTGGCTTCTGACTGGCTTGGAGAGCATTCTGCATTACGCCAGGCGGGTCCTATGATGGATACTGCGTTATGCCGCGTTATTACGCGCAATTATTTTAACAGAATAATTGAGTATTTTGTCCGACACATACATACTATTTATTTACACAAGATTAAGTGAGATATAACATATTCTAAAGAAGACCTTTTACAGCTGCTTGCCCTGCGCTCAGACTAAGACCCCAGGTTTTCTCAAAAAATGCTCAAACGGCAATTACATTCAAATTGATAAAAGAAGCCACCTGTTGACTCCGAGCTCAAAGCGAATAAATGCGCTCTAAAAAGGGAATAAATGTGCTCGAAAAAGATTTTATTGGTAGAAAATGTTGGGTTTCGACGACAGATGTTCTGCGGGGAGATTTGCTCTCAACTCCAGAAAGTTCTGTTTGAGAAAGCTTTTCAACTTTGAGCTGAATACAGTTTCATACACTGTCAGTGTTTGAGCTTATTTTTTTGCGGACGTTTAACTTTTCCCTAAGCAGCTTTGTGGGACAACACCTATTCAATGGAGTTCTTAATACTTTTTCTCTTTTAAAAAGTCCGATAAATTATGAGAAAGAAATGTCTCATCTTATTTGCTTCTTTATGTTTAATATTCTCGTCTTATTTTAATATTTTATCAGATCGCTGCACGCACACAGACTTTGAACAATGAACTTAAACAAACATTCTAACAAGTTTTTAGATCTCACAACGTGCCACAGAGAAGGTTCGTATCTATTTATAAGACTATGTGTATTCTCAAGCAATATTTTAAACTAGTATAAATCCTTTGTAGGGTTCCACAGTCCACATATCGATTGTGATTCGACATCGGCACTCGCAGAATGTGTCGAGCGCGGGTCGCAGGCGGCGACGACGGGACCCGACATTTGCATTTCAACGGCGAGGGTTGCAGTAACACGGTTCATAAGCCGACCTATTTGTACCCAGTTGTTCAGCGTTTATCCATGAATTCCTAATTGTCTAATTTAGTTGTAAAAATGTGTCAGTGTTTTGTGGTGATGACGACTAAGCTGGGTTTCAAAAAGTTACACAGTTTACTTCGCTTCCCCGAAACAGGTAATTAAAAGAAGTTTGTTAGATTACTTGTAATGAAGGCAACACAATTAAAAACTCGTTATGTACAACTCCGCACGTTGACGCGCAATTTATACAGAACACACGTAAGCTGGTCGGCGAGGCTTCTACACACGGCCCAATTACCTAAAACACACAAACAGTTAGCCTCGAATTTTACTAATGAAAATTTCCATACAACTTGCGAGGGCGCGCCTTATCGCCTATCTGTGGCTCATTGCGAGCTGGGACACGAGTAATTAACGTATGTTGTTCCGGCGAGGTCGACGTACGATTTCACGAGCTTAGATTTCGGGGATCGTTACTTTAAAACATTATAAATTTACAATTAAAGAAAAAACAAATAAAAATATAAAAATGAGAGGAAATATAAACACAGTGTTTACAAATAGAAAACATCTTCCAGTGTGTCTCCCCAAGACATGGTGCCCAACAGACTGGCAGCGTTTCCACTCTGAATTTTTGTTTTCTATAATTTTAAATAACTTTTTGAAATCTAATTAATTAGTTATCAATCACGAAATTGTGTAGAACCTGTCCTGTGATATTTTGCAATGCAATCACAGATAAAAACGTTTGTTTAAATTTCATATGAGTGTTTAGAACCTAGAAAAGTATAAAATGAAAACACACTGCGTCCTCATCCATTCATGAAATGAAAAGAACGACGACGGTAAATTAATGACGACATAATTTCCTATGCATAAAAGTTAATTTAACAAGCTGAACATTACATAAAATGGGTTTCACGACGTTATCGTTGAATCTTTACGAAGTAACAAAAGTGATATTAAGCCGGTACAATAAGTAAAATTAAATGAACCCGCAAACAAATGTACAGAGCTGGAGGGGTGAGCTGGTCGCCGAAACAAATTTATGTCGCCCGCCGCCTGTATCGATGTCGTTTGCATCTGAAATCTTGGAAACAGGACTGTATTAGAGAGGGGAATTGGCTGGGATCTTAATTTATCGAAGTTTTTATGGTTTAATTAACGGAATTCACTTAGGTTAGGGCCGAGGGGAGCGTCACGCGGCGTGTCCGGGCCGCCGCAGTGCCATCGCGGTCGCCGCTTTATTTTATACTAATAGATGTCTCTGTGCTCATCCCCCCCCGCGCCCGCCCGCGACATAATTAGCGCCAGGACGCCATTGAAAGTTTTAATTGAAAAGGCTTTGTGCAGTTTTATAGTCTGTGAACAATTTTAGAGTGTATTTCATGCAGCCAAGCGCCGACGCCGAAGCTTCGGTCGGCGGCGGTTAATCTTGACACCTCCGCTTTGTTCGCCGTCTGTTGTCATCGCACTTTTAAGAATGTTTAGCAAATGGATTTTGTTTTTTGTGCTTCTTCTTGTTTTTATAGTTGCAAGTTTTCTTAAGGAAATTGATGAATTATCTATTTATATTAGGAGAAAGGTTTATTGCTGAAAACATTGCTATTCCGAAGACTTCGTAAAAAGACTACCCACCGAAATCAGTAAAATAAAAGTTTCTGAATCTGAGTTCTGCTTGTTTGTTCACTGAAACTTTTAGCAGTATTATTAAAGCGCTGTTCTTGAAATTCAACTGAAAATTAATTTACCCTTCCGCCAATTTGGAATTCAAAACTGTAAATTGTAGCCTCTTGCCCCAATTATTATAACATTTATTCTTTATGGGGTAAACAGATCCCTATTTAGTAAAGTTGATTATTCGAATTAATTTGTTTGTGTTATGTTGCGGGCCGGCTGAGTGTTTTGATATTTAAATGAGGGTTGAGGGCTGATTGTGGCTATTGAGGTGCCGCGGGCTCCCGATATGGGCCTCTCTTATAGCCTAATCACTCCGCTATAGGATCATGCCAGACCTTGATATACCTGTCCACGTATTTTATGCTCATCCCGCTACTAACATACTTTAAAACCAATTTACGGAAACTATTTACGAAGAGTCTGCCTTTAATGACTCCATTGTTACTACAACGCACAAAGAAACTTTTTTTTTTAAATAATTATATGCCTACTAATTACTGAAAAAAAAAACATTCTGTATGTCGAGTTAATATCGGATATTTTGTGATATATTTATAATGATTATAACAACTTAATCAACATTTAAAACCTGTTCTTTTTGTAACAGTATAACATCTCACAAAGCTTTGTAATTAATCGGACTCTTTTACAGCTGGTAAAAATATCGTAATATAAAATTAACAGGTTCTTTATTAGAGGCGAACAATGGAATCGGTAATTTTTAATTAGGGTTCCGCAGTCGGGCTCCGGTTACAAAGCCAATTACAAGTGTCGCGGTTCTTTATAGCGCTGCTTTCACCGCGCTTTGCTTTTTGGTTGTTTTTTTTGCCACAGTTAGTACGTATCGTTGTGTTTTTTTTAGCAATAAAGAGGTAGGTGTGACACTAATCTCGATTATACTCGACCTCACTTGGTTGATCGCGTAGTACCTATAAGTTCTACAAACGTAGCAAACAGCTACGAAGTTTAATCATTTTAGTTTTAGTTCAATCAAAAGTGGCAGGAGAGTGGAAAAAAGAAAAACTTACCTTTTTAGGGTTCCGTAGTAAAGAAGGAACCTTTATTATTCCGTCCGCGGCTTAGCTCAGAGACTCTTAGTACTAGAAGGTTGTAATTTGGCATGGATATATATACATATTAATTTAAGAATTTTTTTAGGGTTCCTTTGGTACTCGTGAAGTGGAACTGTTTTTGAAATTAACCGAAAATTAATTCCCCCACGGGTGAATTATTCTTTTTATTCACGACTACTTCATAGTGAGAGGTATCGTTGGATAGGTCTTTTAAAAATAATGGGGGTTTGCTAAAACCATTTTTTGATGCTAGTGTACGTTTCAGAAATATTTCCTACTAGCAAAACCGTAGTAAGTATTTAGAAATGTGAAAAAATTTACGGTAGTATTGTATATGACGAATTTAAAAGGAAAATTATCAACATCAAGTAGGCTTTACAAATTATCGAATATTAGACCGAACGATAAAATGTACTTGTGGTACTAAAACTATCATAGAAATATATTTTGATGAATCTTAACTGTCTTAAACAGGTACATAAGTAGTATTGGACAACTACGGAAGCCTACACTTAGCGTGGCCCGACACGTGCTTGGCCAGTTATTGGTTATTATGTCATTTATCATCAATAATATACTTTTATTGATAATACAATTAAAATAAAACGTTGATCTTAAATTGATCGTGACAAAAAATATATAACACGGATTTTATAGGTAAGTACTTTGAACAACTTCGAATAAAATCCAATTCAAGAGACGGGCAGGATATTACCACTTTAAACTATTGGGAATGCTGAATGAAAATAAAAAAAAAACTTTCTCGTCGCCGGCTGGAGGCAGCTGGTTCCGGAAATCACATATTCAAACAGCCGCCAAGAAGCCGGGCCGCTCCGCGCCTGGTTCACACTGCATAACTTCAATACTGTTCGTGATTTTATCTATATACTCTTGTTTTAGGTAAATAATTTATACGATTATTATATACTATAAGGGTGTGTTCAGAGATAGTTATATTATTTTGACTCAACAAATACTTCAATATTTTTATTTCAAGAAAAATTTATAGATAGTTGGTCAATTTCTCTATAATGTAGCGCGTAAATATCCTACACAAAATCGAGAAACCTTCTCCGAAAATTGTTAGTGAAACGAGCTGTTATATTCAGGATCCGTCGTAACACAAAAGCACCGTTCGAAGGGAAAATAAGTGGCTCCGTCGAGTGGCTCATATACATAAAGAGACGTCCCGAAAGCGCTCTCAACTCGACAACTTTTTAATAAAAGGAAGATTACGGAATCGGCTCCTCGCTTACATTTATAGTACGGGTACGAGTAGGTGCGAAGAATGTCATATAGGAGCAAGGCGTAACGCGCTTGGATACATTTCACACCTCGCTTCACGCTTTCCCTAAATCTGTTGTCATTTTGACGCGATCCCGTAGAAATAGGCGCAAGAATCCCTCGGATAGTCGCGAGATATTTGGAGCTATTTCTCACACGACTGCCCCCTCGCCCCGCTCTCAGCACAACGCCAACTTCACCGTTTAAATATTTCAGCATGTAAAAAGTGAAGTCATGTTAACTTGTTACCCGACTCCGGATTCACTGTAGAGTGTTGTAATTTGTTCCACTCGTCCCACTCGTATTTTTATGTTGGACGAAAAAATAAAATCTGCGCGTTCATGTTTCTCTGAATTTTACGTCAGTTTTCATTATTACGTCATGGGTTCTCGTACGAGATCTCGTGAGAGTAAATGTTGGTGTTCTCGAAATAACAACACGAGGAAACGTTCTGATGTATTCAAAGGGATCATTTAAAAACACCTGAAACGGTTCACTCAATGGTCTTCGGCAGCCGCTATCGTTTACATCGCCGTTCGATTAACAAAGGTCCTAACGCTGGTTACGCCATTTGTGTGCCTCGGTGCAGACACATCGCAACAATAAGTGGGTCTGGCGGGCCGCTCCACAATGCCGGTTCGCATGGCCTGCTTTTAATTTGCCAACGTATATCCGATCGTCCGCTCCGCCGGGGATCGCTTAAAAACACTCCCCGGAAAATCCCGGCCGTCTGTTTTTAATACGCGCGCGCCCGTTCCTCTGCGTGCGTGTGGCGAGAGGAATTCGTGTTTCACTTTATGATCCCTTCTTACCTAATTGTTCTTAATTAGGGTGAAATATTCCGAGTGTAACTGTTTTAAATATCTATCTAAACGATCTAAATTATGAACCTGTATATTAATTAGGTGACAAATTTACTTAGAGTGATCTTAATTTTATTAGGATTACTAGACATTTACTTAGAATTGTATAATTTAATTAACGAGAATTGATATCGCAAAAATTACAAAAACGCTATTCGTTTCTTTATTCTATAAACTCGTGGTACAGTTAAGCGTGCTACGCCGTAGCAGAAGCGTAGCAGTCATCAAAAAGCTACAAAAACACGAATGAAAACCTCTTATTTGTAAATATCCAGTCAGATTTACTTTGATCAGTGCTTCCATATGCATCAAAGTTTTTATTAACGTAACAAATAAAACCATCTGTAATCAAGGCGCGATCGATTACTCATCAAATCTCATCAGATTTGCGATGATACGGAGAGAAGTAATTAAGGCGGCAGGCTCTCGGGCGTGCAATGTTTTGTTGATAATTCAATAATCTGGCTCGAGGCGGATCTCTTTTCACGACGCCTCTTGTCGACTACCCTCCTTGCCTCGATCCCGATACACCTCCCGAATAGAGTTGCCAGATTAAATGAACTCTGCTAATCGCGCCAGAATTCTAGCAATAGTAATGCCATATTTTCTTGTACCACGCGTTTGAGGTAGGTCTAAAAATAGTAAATCTTATGATATATATGTCTTACTGTCTTCGAAAAACAGTTTCGAAGAAAAATACCGGTAACTATTCAGCCATTTATTTCTTGCGAAGTCAGCTAACGAGATGCAACCAACTTCCTCTTTTTAGCGCTTTCAAGAAAGTGTTAGGCTGAAAAAGAAAGTGTTGTATCTGTAAAGAATGACGTGTACAAGAATAATCTTAATTCGAATTGTCAATGTTTGTTGTTTTACAATATTTTATAACTACGTTCTAATTTTAACGCTGTCCGGTATTAAAAGTAATTGTAAATAGTGTTTATTTACCTACATCTGCACATTGGACTTCTTATGCCATCTCCAAAAACCGAAATTTTAGATTTCCAAATTTCTGGACGATGATGGTAACACCACCTCGACCCCTCATTCTCCCTCCGATACCGATACCATTCTTACGTAATCAGTTATCTTGTTTTTTTCATTTCCTACACAATATTTAACGATAAATTCGACAAGAACTTGTTTTGGCAGTGAATATTGCCCCGATACAAATAAAGTTAAATTGGCAAAGTTAGCAGGTGACATCCATTAGGAGTAAGCAGATGTTCTAAAAAAAGATATATTTTTTTATACGGCCACTTTGTATCCGTATCAAGGTCGATATTGCTATGCAACTTTATGCATTATACTAAGAGTAATAACTGTTGTTATACGTGTAAATATTTCATAGGAAAGCCAGAAAGACTGTGATAATGAGCTGATTTGTTGTAAGTGAAAAATATGGTTGTTGTAGAGGCATGTGGGGAAATGGGACAATTAATTAAATTAGCACTTAAACGCGGGCGCGGCGCGGCACGCGAGCGTGTTATTAAAACTATCTGTCTTTTAAACTCTATTGCAGCCTTCATAGCTTTTTATTATATTTTTTATCGTTTTTCAAGTCTTTTATAGTTGTTATCATGCCAGTATTTTTATTTTTGCGTTTAATATGCTTTGTTTCAGGAAGTCTTAAAAAATACGTTGGTAATAATGAATTTGCATTTCTAGGTCTTGTTTTCCGGGGTTACTAGATGTTGTAGTTCACAATCAGGCTAGTACAATAATGGCGCAAAATGACCGCTAATCCATTTGGGTTACCTAGTAGTCGGTAGTTGGTAGTCGGGTCTGGTCCCCGCGCCTCCCGTCATTTGTCATCCCGCGCCATTCATTAGGACGCCGCTCTTTGCACTCTAATTTGCACCTTATGTTCACTAAAGGGAGTATTTAATGCTGTAGTTATATTAGGTATAAGAATTAGTCGTCTGTGGGTCAGGATGAAATGGAAATTATTTCATAATCAATTGGACGTGAGAATCAATCATGTTTTAAAATCTATATAAATTGTTATATTTACAACATAGCAGAAGGTAAAAAAATATTTCACATATTACTTTTAGAGCTGGTATGCTAGCTAAGAGATATAAAGTGTGTGATATAAGTTGTGTTTTTATTTTGTTATATTGTGTACAAAAAAGATTTAGTAAAATAAATTAAACCAACAAATTCAACGCTTAACACAAACATATCAGTTACTCAAATACCTTTTCTACTAAACTCTACAAAACTACGTTGACTTGTCTGTTCACGTTACACTATCCGATTAGTCGTAGTTTGTCTGCGAATGGCCATACTAATGTGTTAATGGAAGGTGTCTCGGATGGCTTTATGGACGTGAGCGCCGCCGCTGGCCTCATTAGGCGATTGCCTGTTGAATTGATCAGCTTGCACGGTAGTTTACAGCTCCCCGGATTAATAGGGGATCAAACTGTTCCTAAATTTACCATATTTTATGAATCATTTTTAAAATATACATTAGTAGCAGACGATTCACGAAGAAAAAAACATAATCGGTTGAAAAACGATTTTACAGTGATTTTTTTAAAGTTAAAGCAAAAACGATTTTTTGTATGGAGATTATATTATGGCGTTACTAACAAATGACGTCACAAGTGGGTATGTGCTTCTCTGTCAAATCTTAAATTTCAAACCTTTATAACTCGGTAAATTTTAAAGATGAGCAAAAATTCTTTTAGTGTTCGATAGCAGAAACTAAGAAGTTTGGATTTATAAAATAAAAAAAAAGTAGTCAGATCCCCTATTATTGTTGCTCAGACATGTCTGGCCGAAAAGTCAGGAATTGACATCATTACTGAAAAAAGCAAATGTAATTCTTAGTTTTTACGGATACTACTAACACAATTTTAAGGGTTCCATCCGTATCCAGAGGGTGCCAACGGGATTATAAAGCGGAGGCTTCCGTCCGGCTTCCGTGTGCGTCCGTCAGCGGCTGTCTCATGAACCGTAATAGGTAGACGTTTGAAACTTTTACAGTTTTTTCGTTAAGGTATTTTTATTGCCGCTACAACTACAAATAATAAAAAAATAGTAAGATACCCCGTATTGATTTTTTCGGCGTTTTTTGCTTGACTTGTACGATAGTACGGAACCCTTCGCATGTGAGTCCGATTCGTACGCTGGTTAATATATTTCTTTGACTTTTTACCGCGGCATATGCCATAAATGTTAATTGATAAACATAATATTATTTATATTTGTTAAGTGATGGTAAAAGCTTCAGCTTAATCTCAAACCACAAGCCAGTGAAACATAGCTTGCTGACTCTTAAAATTGATAAAAATAAGTTGTAAATATCTTCTGTAAAAAGCAAACAGCAGTGAGTGTAGGGCGCCGAGCCCGGGCGGGACTATTTGGCTCAATCATCCTCTCGAGACGCCGGCGCGGGCGCCGACTGCGGCTGCGGCTCGGTTCGGAAGCCTCTTACTGTAGATTGTGCAGTTTGCTAAACTAGCGAACCGTTTTGGGAATTGCAGCGTCTTACCGATATTGTTTTATAATTATCTTTGAAGTATTATTGTTAAGTGAACTGCTAGTTTTATCTGCCACATATTTCTTTCGCTTTTTCTTCTTCATTGTATGGGTTGTAAGGTCGACAACCGACCTCAAGGACCCTGGTGTTAGTGTTATAGAGCTGCCATGTTACAACTATTTCTGTGAATAGTAGAATGCTCGACCACTCGGCCATGGAGGCTTCAGCTATTTGTTTTAAAATAAACTGTGTTACTGAACGTATTATACAATAACTATAGATTATTTCGCATTGTACAATACGAAAAACAATGCCTAAACAAATGATTCGCAAAGTTAACTACACACTTGAGGGTCAGGTTGATATGATTGGTTAAACAAATAAAGCGGAAATATCCGAGATTTATATAAGTTTACCTTCACCCGCGAGTTACTCAATATCTGCCTATCATGGGAATGAATATTAGATTTGCCTATCAACAAGGAAACCTATAGAGACAAGTAGAGGTCGAACAATGTTTATCTATTCATAACTCAACTATTGTATCGTCATAAACATGCTAAGTTATTCGATTTATTGGTAACTTTTTTGGCTGCATTTTTCTTTGATTTAAAACTTTACAGTTGAAGAAAATAGGCCTTACTATGATTATAATTGCCAAACCAACTCTGTCTGTCTAGTTTTCGAGTTTTCATGGCTAAACTACATACTTAACCGATGGTCATAAAATTTGGTACAAAGATAGTTTGGGATCTAAGGACGCGCAGAGACTACTTTTTTGTATTTGTTAAAAACAGGGATAATCCGCAAAAAAATAAACTGCAGTCTTTAAAAAACCACCCATTCACAAACTTTATTGTCGATTAGTAAGAAACAGATAAGATCTTTTTTCAAACACTATCGGCTCCACGCCGTCCCTGTTTAGTTGTTTCGGGGCGTCGAGCCTCCCCTATTGATTACCCAAAAAGCGGAAAATAAAATTGTCTGCCTCCAAGAGCTGGGCTTCGGTACGAACGGTGCGGTGGAATACAATACTGCGGTCCGCAAATACTCGTTTATCACAAAAATGGCCTATCCCTGTACACAGCTCTTTTGGGGATGCACTCTGATTAATTAAATTTCAGGAAAATATTGAATTTTGTGCAGGTTTTGTGCGGACCATTTTTGTAACGCTGCATTAAATTGTCCGTAATTAGTTCAGCATTAAAAAAAATTGAGCATTAACATTGTTAAACACTCGAACGGATTTTTTTAGCGTATCTAACAGACCTTGGGGCCGTGCTGCACGAGTCTGGTGAAATTGATCACGACGTCCAAGCCCGAAAAAGCGCTGCTTTGGCAAAATGGCGAGAAGTAACTTTTTATTAATACTCTGTTGTTTGATCGTGAATAGCTGTTATTGGCCTTTTACTTATATATACTAAAACTATGTAATTGTATTAATTAAATATGGCTGTTGTTATCCCTAAAATAAATAAAATAATATAAAAACAAATAACCGGTGTCCTCTGCGACCCCAGCAGCGAATACCGGTGAAGCTAAAGAGCCTTGTGTCAGTATCCGACCAGTCCTACTTACTATACGGCAGCGAGACCTGGCCTGTCCTCGGAAGACATTTCCAGCAGCTACACGTCACGGAAATGAAGATGTTGCGATGGATGTGTGGCGTTACGCGATTAGATCGAATTCGTAACGAACACATCCGTTGCAGTCTCGGAGTCCGTGACGTAGCGGATAAGCTTCAGGAAAGTCGCCTCCTATGGTATGGTCATATGCCTAAAAAGCGCTGCCTGGACGTCGTGAAAGCGGATAATTATGGAATTAAGAGAACAATCTCACATTTAAGGATGCCGAAGACCGGGCAAAGTGGAGAAGATTGAGTAACAAAGCGGGCCCCAGCACTAGGCCGGGAAAACGCTAGAACGTAGAAGAAGATCTAACGGAATACTAATCGTATAAATAAATTGAAAATTTCCAATAACTTAAATACGATACTAAATCTTCAATTTGTGTGGTTCTCTTTATTTAGATTTACTGCAAAATCTATCCATTTTTATAAACTCACGTAATCTTTCTATCGTAATTTCCAAACCTCAGGCAGACGTTCACGGCAAGACTGTTGCCTGCGCCGCCGCAATCTTTATCCAATAAAGCGATAGTTTACCTCAGCTGCCTCCGTCTGCCGCAGTTCACCTCAGTTTACCTTAGTTAAGAGAACCGCGCTCCGCGGGCTCACCGCGCGCCACCTTTTATTATCTATTTATGAAATTTAACATAAATTTAAACACAACTCGATCGCCCCCTAGACGACTCCGTAAAGAAGTTCGTTTGCTGGGTTTGCGTGCAGGTAGATCTGTTTAGTTAAAATTTAATGCGGCATGAGGAGGCTAGATTTACTTTACTTAGCAGTCTTCAATTATTCTGGACTTCAGTTACTTAGCGTTTCACACTAATATTAAAAATTTAAAAATATATTTGGATGTTTAGATGTTTGTTCCACTTTCACGCCTTAACTACAAAACGGATTTGGATGAAATTTGGAATTGAGATAGTTTGTACCCTAGATTAACACATAGGATACTTTTTACGGGAAAAAGTCCTATTCCCACGGGAAAATCTTACATTACGCGAGCGTAGCCGCGGGCGGAAAGCTATTTTATCATATATATCACATCATCATCATCATCATCATCATCATCATAAAGACCTCATTCATCTTGTCAGATAATTTAAGATAAGGATTTTTTAAATCAATTATAAGGTACTGTAAATAATTAAATATAAGAAAAACTTCAAGGTAAAATAGAATTAAATAGTATGAAAATAAATTGTGTTCTTCAATTCACGCACGTTTATGATTATTTGATCCAAAATTAAAATATATCCGTCAAATCGCTCCCTCCGCGGCGCGGGCGCCTCGTGTACAAATCCTGCGAGTATCAATCTTGCTCGGCTCACTATTCCGGCTGAAGTTTCTAACATTTTACGGTAATACATCTTGCGGGATGATCACGAAAGAATACTTCAAATTAGTTTCTCAACACGGGGGCTGAGCGCGGAGTAATATTTCGGTGTTCATAATAATAATAGGAGAGAAGCGACACGGGAGATGGTACAGAGGGTTCCGGATTTATTCCGTTTTTATTACTTTTTTACGGGCCCCTAGGAGGAGCCCCCGTATGCCGCTAACAGCGTGTTATGTTACGACCCACATTATATCTCACATACCTATATAAATATATCTTTATATTATTTATAAGTGCTATCAAATAGTCGCAAATAGTTCGCCACGTGCGGTGTGTGTGTGTGTGTGTGTGTGTGTGTGTGTGTTCTTGCTATTGTAAGATTTTTAAGAAGAATTTAAAATATATCTAAAAAAATATATTTTCAAAGGAATTATTATAGAACTGACAAACAATAGTCTTTAGAAAAACAATACTGCTCCGGAACATACAAACGTAATAAAATACAAGAAACCGCATTTTCTACTGAACATTATCACAATCCTCCGAGTTGGGCGTTCAGTAGGGATCGAACATCAAAACCCGTACAACTGTGAGAAACAATCCTCCAGTCTCTACTAATGTGAAGATGTGTGAGAAAATAATAAAATGAAAATAATAGCAAAGTGTTAGTCAGGCGCAGCGGGCCCAATGGCCGGAACAGCGAGTGTTGGCATTTGATAAGACGACCCCTTAGCACGTGAAGGGTTGACGAGACGCCGTTGTTTATATCACTGAATTTAGCAGAAAGATTTCAAAACTCTGCACATTTTAAGATGGTTTCAGAACCGTACTAAAAAGCACAAAAAATTTTGTTATATAATTCGATTGTCATAAATAAAGTAAGAGCTTGAGGATGATAATGTTTCATTAACATCAAAAAGACTCGATTTTATTTTATGTTCAGTCCAGACCACCCACTGTTGAGCATAGGCCTCGATATTATTATAAATAGCTTGTTTAGTCAAATAAAAAAAAAAGCTAAGCTAAGCGCCTACCCTCCCATAGACGTCGAACACTTAATAATTGTAGGTGTCATTGATTAAATAGTACGCGTAAGCGCAAGTGACTTTCTAATGGCACTATAATACAGGTATAGTCAACCTTTATTATAATGTGAATATTTTTACATTGTAATTGCTGTGTTAGCTCAAAATTAAAAACCGGTGAGTGATCAGTAAATTAATCAAAAATAAAGATTTATAAAGGTACCTGTACATTTCTTTGCGTTAGTATCAAAGAAGCTCACAAATACACAAACGAGATTGGCTGCGTTATTAATGCAGAGAAGCGCGACCGGCCAAAGGACAGCGCCCGCAAAAAGACCAAAACCGAAACACAATTTAAAGAGAATTCTTAAAGAGCGAAGACGGGCAAAAAGATAATTTGGTCCGTCTGCCCCGGGCCTGCGTTTGTCTTTGCTATTGTGAACTTTTATTTCGCTCACTTTTATGAATTATTTTCAGTTGTTTTTATCACCGGTGAATTCAAATAGAAGCTCGGGGCAAGTTCTTTACCGCTGCATATTTTTAGTTTTAATACAAGCTTTTGGCGTAACATAATTGAAATACTAACAAGTTGTGTTAACTTTGCGAACAATGTAAGCAAATCATATGGCTATATACTTAAAAACTTACTATATACTTAATTATAATCTGATTAATTGGCAGTATTTATGAATACACAAATGTCTAGTTATTTAATAAAAGGGAGACAAAGTTTACGAAACCAAATTTAACTTTACCCAAATTCCAAGTGAGTCTGGTACGTGTGTATTCCATACACTAAACGCGACACTGCGCAACAGTTCAAATTGGGTATTTGTTTGTGGCTCCGCGCCTTATTAAGACTTCTGTCATGTTAATTCGCTGTCTCAAATTACAGCACTCGCGTATTATTAGTATCTTCTCCATTCACACGGGTAATTGGCAAGCTGAGGCAGTAATAGACACTGTTAACTGGTTTGAATATGCAATATAGTTGAATCGATATGTGTCCGAAAACAAAAAGAAACAGGTTCTCTATTAAGTTGTAATATTAATAATGAAAAAGACGGAAATTAATAATCTTCTCCTATGATATAAACTAAAACCAGCGCTGAAACGATGAAAGAGAACACGGTACTAAAGACTGTCGCATCTTTGTCTGCAAGGATGCAGCAAATAACGTTGCGCTGACAACTGCAAACAATTATTTGAATAGAACGGGCAAGAGCGACAAAAAATGAAAGAAACATTACCGAGCTTAAAAATTTATACGCATAGTGAGCAAGCGCCCGCCCGTGAGGAATTCTTCCTCCGCGCTCAAAACAAGCGAATAACGTGGACAAACAGGAGGCGTTGACGAAACGAATGAAAAAGAATACAATCTCTGAGCAGTCTCAAATCCAACAAACGTAAAAGAGATTACCCATGCTCCAACTGCTCTCAACTTGTATAAACAAAAAAGCTCAATTTGTCTGTTTTAAAACAAGGCGGAATTGCTATAGAGCACAAAGACGGCTGAGGAATATTAAAAACGTTTTTAAAAAGACAATGGGGAGCAAGTAAGTGCGAGATATTTGAATTTGTATTGTGACAAGTGATGTCTGCGTGCGCGCCGCGACGCGAGGATTTGGTTACGCCGCGCGGAGTTATCGGAACCATGCTCGGCTTGCACTGAGGGCCACATTGATTGTAACAAATTCTCGTTTATTTCGTTCAAGAATTTCTATAAAAGGGCGGCGAGTAATAATTGGCTTTTGGGAAAGAAGGTGGTAGGCACTGTAAACGGTACTACCTACATACAAATGCACTACTATCACAGGTAAACTGACACTTTACAGTTATAATGCAATGCAAGGAGGTAGACTTCATAATATAGCATGTTTGAGTGCATCTATACGTATCAACATTTCTATATTTGTTACTGAACATGATTTAATAAGCCTGCTTTAAATTGGCCAATTCAATATTTACGTACACAAAGCAAAATAACTGTTCCCATTCATCCTCATATAAAAATCACAACACGGTACAAAACGGTGGCATCTAATAAAAGCTAATAAGATCGGCGAGTGCATTTACAACACAAGGCGTAACGCGCTCATTTCCCTAACATCGTAACGGCTTCGCGCGGAAACTCCAAGCTGCGTATTTTTGCGCTCACCCCCAAACTGATTACCACCAAATTGATATAAATTGAATTTAAAACCTAGAGGCTGATTCAGCGAGCTCAAGATGTTCCGCGGCGAGGCGGCCTACCGCAGCGCGGCGGCGGAAGGGTTATTTATTTACGATAGGGCTGACACTATTTTTAAAATTTAATTGATGCTAAAAATTAATAGGTACTCTTACTTATTTCGATGATCGGATATGTAAAAAGATATTTCCAAAAACATCTAATACCACTTCAATTCTCACACTTTTATAGAACGTTTTCAAAACATATACAACAATGAGTATAAAACCATAAGCATACTTTAAAGTTTTATTCTACATGGTCTGAAATAAAGTTTTTTTTTTATTCGAGCTTCGGTTTTAGATTAAAAAAAAACATTATCCGGAAAAAATGTTTAGTTGCCAGAACATTTTAAATTTATCTTCCTACTAGCACAACTATAAATAAAAAGTGTTCTAGTAGACCTGTGAATGTTAGTGATACATTTTTATGTAAAAGCGTTAAAATTTGGTTAACAGAGAACTTCCTTGCCTCTTTCCTCGGAAAGAGAACATCAGTAAGTAGGAGTAGCAGCAGCCCTGGTTTAGCAAGCGCAGTGTAATGAGAGCGATGATTTCTTGGCTTAGAGAACCGTTTCATAACAACAAACCTCACCCTCGTCATCTTCCTACCCACCCAGCCAGCGGCAGCGAGGCTGTTAACTTCCTTCGCACTTATTAAATGTACAATTTTCTGCAGTTATTCAACAATATTCCGGCCTTTATCTGCCTCGACAACGTTTTAGGGATTTGGGAAAAAGCATAAACAATCTGCGCATATTTGTAAATAACTATAAATAAATCTTAGAAATATAATGGAATATGACTATCAAAAATGTTCTATAATATAATTAAATACTCGTAGTTACACGTACGTAAAGTTATTGAGTTTTTCCTAAAATTAAAATTATTGTACCTATAACTTATTACCTTGTGTATGCTCGACTTAAAAAATGTATGCGAAGAGAAATATAATTTTTAAAGCAGTATGATTCTAGGAATAAATCATAAAAAGTACATTGAAGCAAATTTTAGCTACACGTGTCCACCTGACCATCTGACTGTCTCACCACGTGGTGAACTAATCTAATAGAGTTCTGAACAAAACTAAGGTGCATTTACACGGGTGTAAATTTGTGGGCATAGTGGAGCCGCGGCGACCGCGATTCTATTGCATTATGGCGAGGAGCCAGCCTTTATTGCTCAATTTGACTTTATTCAACGCAATTCAGGCGAAGGAGGGGGTGTCGCCTGGCCCCCCGGCCACCCTGCGTCTCTGACGGCGAACAGATGAGGTCCCACTCCAATCCACTTAGCAAGCCGCGGCCACGATACCAATCCGACTAAGACACTGCTTTCGAAACATCCCTAAGCGACGCGCGGACACGTACCGCAATTAAATAGCCTCAGCGTTTCGCAACACATGAGTTAGAGCAATCTGCGGCTAGTTCTAACTTCACAACAGCAAACTAATGTTTCCGACAGAAATCACTGTAGTATGCTCGTGCGAGCGAGATTACGCGCACCTGCATACTAACTCGACTGCTCAAACTTCACGACTATCCAAATTTAATTAGGCGCGCCGCTGCAAGCTTGCTGACGTTTATTTTGGTTAATTTATGAACAAGTTTGCACTATAAAGTAATCTTCTTAACCACCATGTTTATTATCCGGCTGAGATACAGCATCGAAGCTGAAGCTGGGGGATTAGAGGGGCCCGGGGCGGGTCTGGTGTCATTTTCACGCTGGCGTAGCGTGTCGTAATTGAATAATAAAATGTACCGAATTTCAGGGCTCTTTGATTCGTCGCATTGACGAGCGTCCGTTAGCGGGACAGGTGTTGAAGCCAACGCTCCGGGGCATTTTAAAATAGTCGTTTACGAGTATATGAAAAATTTCAAATTTTGGAATGTTGTGGAAATTGGCATTGAGTAATCGAATCGGAATTTTAGCGTTAAATTAATTAAGTACTGTAGCATGAAATTATTTTCGGGATAATAGCCACAAGTATCGTGACCGTATAGGTTACATATATTCCAGTTGTTGTATCGATACATCGTAATTGCCATTCACCTCGCGGATTGTTATTGAACTTCACGTTTATTTTCAATTTATGTTCGATTTGTACTTCGGATTCAACATCAACAGCTCATATACGTCCCCACCGAGGGGCTCGAGCCTACTTCGGAATACTACAGACAAATTTCCATTACAAAATCGCTTCGATTTTTTCGTAAACGAGATTTATTCTTAAAAATATGTAAAGTTGTGTGTGCAGGCGCCGGAGCCAAGTCACCTCAAAAAGGAAGGGGATAAAATTAAAATTATATTTTGGTATTCGAGGCACGCGAAGCATTAAGTTTGAGTCGTAGTAGACCGCGCCCTCCGACATCGTACAGACTGAACGAGCACAGACAAACGAAGGCATTAATATTATTATATTGAAAATGAGCGTAAGCAACTAAGAATGTTCAAAATCTTGTTAATTATTGATTGAATGAATGAAATTGTTTATGTACTAATATAAATCGCTTTTATTAACGTTGCCTGTCTAAGCACTCAGTATTATCTAAAATTAAAATTACCTACATACGAGTAAGATCATTAGGAGTGCCGTTTACTGATGGATTACGTGCCGAGGCGTTCTGTTCTTTAGTAATTTCAAATGACATGACAGCCCCTTTGAAATTACTTGTCCGTGTCATTCTATCCCAAATTACAGGTATCAACAAGTACTTTCTATTATTTAATTACGTTTTGATATAGAAAATTAGGTTACAGAAAGCTAATTAAATGGTCCAAATATTTGTCGGTTGCGTAATAAATAAAATACATTCTGAAATGTAATTATAATTACTAAATATGATAGACGTGGTTAAGACATTTTATTAAAAAAGAAACTATAAAATTTATGCATCTTAACATTGATCTTAACAGTTCGTAGCGCATGTCTACGAAAGCGTAGATAGTTGCTACGTGATCCGTAGCTAACCGCTACGACATATGAAAAGGCTCTCATAAAGTAATTTACTTATATTGGAGCGACGACGGTTATCTTTATCTACAGAATGCAAAGAAGGTCGGAGTTAAAAAGGGGGAAGTTTTAAAATAATTTGTAGTTGGGCACTTGGTATTCAGGCGGCGGAAGCGCGGGACATATTTCTCGTTTATCGCCACTAAGAGGACGGGCGGCGTGAAATTGCATAGTGCTCAATATGCACGCACGCCGACGTTTTACTTAATGTAAAGAAATAGATAAATCGATAATGATATTGGAAGTATGAGCAAACTACCAGTGAAGATGGTAACCTTATTGTTAAACACATATCAGATGCGGATAAAAAGTATAAATTTATTTTTTTCTTACTTTCGATTCTTAATTTATTTTTTTCTTACTTATAACTAGTCTATTTCTTTTTTTATGTAAATAGTTTTATAAATATTAGTAACATAAATGAATCTGATCTCCGCTCCGGTTGCTTGCTCGCCCAAAGGTTGTCCATCGCCATCCAGCGCGGAAACGCTGCTAGTGTGATAGGTACTTTTGGGCCGGTGTAATAAACCCCCCCTAAACAAAACCTCCCCTACCCTAATTAAGGCTAATAATTAACATAATAATTAAAATAAAACCTAGTAAAAAGAAGAAGTAAATGCAAACTTAAACCACACCCTAATTTATCTAAACGTTAATTTGGCCAGTGATACGTCTAGTGGTAAAGACACTATGTTGTGAACCGCTCGCTAGTAACCTAAATTCTTTTAGTGAGAACTATATTGACCCTTGAACTTCCTACCAAACATGAACTATATTTAACCTATCATGAGTACTGCTGGAAGAGTTTTAAATTAGTATTGTAGTAAGTTTTCTTTTTATTAGCCTAAAGAAATAATAAATTTATATATCAAGTAAAAGATATTATAAAGAAATGGTATTGAAACTTAAACATTTAACTACATTATGATATCTTTAAAATAATAAATAGTTATAAAAAATTGTGATGGGTGAGGAGGAATATGGGCCCCAATCACGCAAAACCGTATTCGTAGGTCCCAGCCATTTATAAAATTTGTTTATTTTATTGTGTTGTTACAAATTTTATGATTTTCCGTTATACAAAATTTTGAATATTGTTAACTTTTTTTTTATTAACTTGGTAAGATATTTTGATTATTCATTTATAGCCAAAAGGTAGGAAAATAACAATAGAATAAATTTAGCCTTGTTCGGACAAAGCGTTAGTTACTTTACTGAATCCACCGCGATGGACCCTTGACCTGACGCGCCACTGCCGGCTCCTTCCCGCATCACGGGGTTAAGTGACTCTACTGACTTTACAAATAATATTCCAGAATTAGTCTTTGTTAATTCTATTTGGAATATAAACCTTCATTAATTAGGTTATTCGAACCAATATTTGCAATGAAAACATAGGAAAAATTGAATTTAATAATGTGCCATTCTTTAGCAATACTTGTGACATTTTATCAAAAGCATACAATAAACATCTTGATTTTAGAAGTTTATTAAGATATTTTTGGTATCTATTTGTAAGAATTTAAATAATTCAATGATTTACTATTTCTTTAGCAATACTTGACATATTTTATGAAAAGTATAAAATAAACAACTTGATTTCAGAAGTTAATTAAGATCCAGTATTTTTGGTATCTTTAAAATATTATTTAATGAATTGCTTTAATTCAGTTCCATTAGGTTATCTGAATTGTTATTATTACCAAGAATGATTCTTATCTTTCTAGTACAATAAACCAATCTTTTTTGTTTAGTTTTTTGAAGCCTAGTTTGTCTTTGCATCTAGTACAAACAACTAAAATGATTAATTAATCTGTAAGATGTAGAAGTCTCAATCCTTTTTGGTATGGAAACAGACTATGGAGTGCTTTTGCTTTTCCCAAACAGACTAAAATATCACCAAGTATTTTCGGCTATAAAATAATTTAATTTAGATACTTATATCTTTATAAGTTTAGTCAGACTGTACTAACGATAATCATTCTTTAGTTTTAGAATTTTGCTATGTATATTTACTTTTGGTAGAACTGAGTAAAAGAAATCTAAATAGTGAATTTATTTAAGGTTTTAGATCAGAACTGAAAATTAGGTTTTGAATAATAATTTAATTATTTTGACATAGAATAAGATTTTATAAGTTCAAGCCTTAAAAATCCCATTCCCAAAGAATTAATATAGTACTATTTGTACAGTTTCTTTAATAATTGACAAGTAGGAATTTAAATAGTAATTTAGTAAAAATAGAATGTTATAAATTCAAATCTTAAAAATCCCTTTTACCGCAGAATTAATATAGTACTATTTGTACAGTTCTAGAAAAGTAAGTTTGAATACTTTTTACTGAAGCATTTTATTTATTGAATCTAACTAGACAATTTTATGGAAGTTTGACTTCCTTGAGAGGTTTTATTTATGATTAGGTTTTAATTTGAGAAAGTTTTAGTTTTATTTCATACTAAGTATTTTGTAAAGAGGATGAGCTTATATAGTTTAGTAACGTTCAAGTACCTACTTCACTTCAGGATAATACTTACCATAAATACATATAATAGATAGTCTACCTATTGAATTTACCTGCCTAGGTACAGTGTTTTATTTTAAGCAAAACTAGAGGTATTACCTAAATACCTCACATTTACGTTAAATTCGGTGTATGCCCAATATTCCGTTAATTCATGAGAATATCGAAAGCCTAGCTGGTTTTTCGAAGCAAATGTGTATCCTAACACTTATTTTCGTATCGAACTATTCTACCTATGCTCGGTATGATTTATTGCAAACTAGAGAGTGATCTCACATTTAAAATTAATCATGTGGTGTGTAGTGGTGGTACCTTCAACGCCACAGGAGAGGAAGGTCTCAAAGAAACGAACTAGCAGACGGGTTGTGGCAAAACCCAGTGTGTACCTGCATCCTAAGCCACGTGTAGTTTGTACTCTCCAAGCCACGCGCTCGGAAGCTATAGGGATCGGGAAAGAGAATATGTTCTATTGTGTACCCCGAGACATGTCATCACTGACGCTGTGTACAAAAACAGGTGACTATTAATCGTGTTCCACTTGCCAAGAAACCCTGCCCTCGTACACACCATACAGCGCAACACGGGAACTGAATCGCTGATAGTAAAAGCGATTACCGGTCCGTTCCAAGATACCGGCCAATATAGAGAAAAGAACCCACAAAAACCCCACTGCAATCTGTAACTAAATAATTCAGAAGAATTTTTAGAACAGTCCTACTGACCATCTGCCAAAGACAGCCACCACGAAGGAAAAACAGCCCCGTTTTCCCTCCCTGGAATTATCACGACACCATCTTATTTTGTCCGAAAATTTAAATCGAAATATTTTAAAAGATTCTAAAATGCCAACTAGAAGGTAAGCTTCACAAAACTCGGAACTATTTTAACACAATTTAAAACTAAAATTTAAACCGAAATATTTTAAAAGATTCTAAAATGCCAACTAGAAGGTAAGCTTCACAAAACTCGGAACAATTTTAACACCATTTAATTCTCTAGAAATCCACACACGAGCCCAGAAGAGAACGCTGGATGCCTAGCAAATCAAATTACAATAATTTAACACAAAATTATATAAAAACCAATATTCAAAAATGAAAACCGAACGAAAATTTACACTAAAACCGAAAGATGGTGCACGTACGAAGAGCTAATCGACAATGAAGACCCAGAGAGCGCCATTTTGGTCTTAACTGTATTTATACCCCACGCCTAATGAGGTTGTCGTCATTAGCTTCACCTGCTTAACGCTTCTTTACGCATGCTCTCTCTTACTATCTAGAATCTAGCATGGATGAACTACGCATCCTTACACGAGACAAAACACGATAAGCAATTTTCATTGACACGTAAGTCTCATACTGAATAGAAATGTTAAAAGGTTGCCTGGAAAAATCAAACATTTAGCAATAAGGCCGCCTTCCCTTACACCTTTTGAGAGGTTTTCCGACGTTATTTATTTACTTGTCTTATTTTAGTACTATTGTTGTACTGTTTATTATTATTATTTTTGGAAAATTGTAACGAATTAAGTAAATTCCTAGTTGTGATCACTCAGATAAGTACTCTATGAAACACAGAAAACGTAATTTTTTCTTTCGGGCGCATAAGTTTTGAAACCTATTCTATCAATCTTCCCGTAAGCTGCTCCAAAACGCTCGATATAAGAAGCACTCGACGACCCTGCTCTAAGAAACACGAAAAACGACGCTTTTCCTTACGGGCATGTTTCGTTTGAGATTTTCTATAATACTCCTGCCAGTCATACCGCCGCCGCGCGTGCTCGATGCGCGATGTTCGCAACTCGGCTACCGTGCTCTACGAAACACAAAAAACTACTCTTTCTCGTTCGGACGAGTAAACTTCAATATCTACTCCAACTATTACACCTACGTGGCTTCAGCGTTCTTAAACTTGCAACCGTGCTCTAAGAAACACAAAAACGACCCCCTTGTATTTAAATGATGTGAAATAAATTAGTCAATCTGAATAAGTTTATAAAGTTAATGAGTTAATTTTTGAATATTTGTAAAATCGATAATGGGTCCAACCTGGGATCCGTTACACCGGGAATGAACCAGGGTGGGCTTTTTGAGCAGTTTTTGACCATCAGTAATATGTTTATATTATTGTTTTTTGTTAACGATTTTATTTAACTTGTTAACAAATGAATGAATTTAAAAAAATGCTAGAATATCTTACGGTGACTCAGTGCAGATATTTCCAGCATTCGTGATACGGTTCATTGAATTATTTCCATCAACGCTAAATAAATAACTCTACCGAAGCTTAAAGCTATTGCAATCTAACACGAAACACACAAATCATACTTCCATTGCTTTATTAGCGGCAAGAATCCGGCCAGGGCGAAGCAAACACGATATCCACGAAAAAGCGTATTAATGAAGCTGATGGAATCAATAAGCCGATAATGAGATAACCAAACAATGACCCGATATCGTGTTGGCTCAAGATATTCATCTTGGTCCCTCTGCAATCGCCAATTTTGCCGCAAATCGAGGGGTATAATTATGTTTGAAGTCGGTTATGGAGAGTCAACACCGCTGATTACACGCCGGCATGGCAAGGATATCGCTCGCTCACTGATGTCCTTATTATGTGGGGATTAGGGTGTCATCATTGGAGGATTCTGTATTAACTACCCCAACGTTCTTTTGGCAAGTCACTAAAGATTATTTTAGTTAATAAAAAAAGAATAAACGCTTCATTCTCGTGGAATTAGTTATTTGGAATATTTTCTATTCGCCGAAAATTACCTAATAACAATGAAATTACGGGAAGTACACATGGGTCCTACTGAATTCTCAATTGAGATTTTGATTAAAGTTTTGATGTAATCCGCCGGCACTAAATCCGCTCCTCCGCACACTTACATAAATAATTTTAGAGCCTTATTATTAAAATTCTAGTAAGCCGATATAGTAACCGAAGCCACGACCGGGTTAATTTGTTGATAGGTAATTGCTACCGCTCCCCAGGGCATGTTTCTTACCGAATCAACACTAGTGTAATTATCGAATTCATTTAAGTTACGGATTATTTCGGATGCGCTCGAGCTGCGAGTAACTTCGGGGTTAGTCGGGTACACAAGTGTATACTACAAGCGGTAGTGATAGTGAAGGATTGGATCTGTGGCGGAATTGAGGTATTTGTGTGGGAGACTGTACGAACCCTTTCGGCGCTTTGAAGTCTCGTCTCGGCGCTCCGCCCGCCCGCCCTCAACTCCTGTTTTCAGCTTCAAGTCACATGTCACTAGATAATTTAAATCAAGTTGGATTAATGATCCACGCAAACTCTCTTTAATGCTCAACACTTGTATCATATAATATATTAACTGGCTTTACACTTTATTTGATTTTTCTTTGATCTTTGCACTTAATATTTTTAAACAGATACAAATTCGCTTACATCGATTACAAATCGTCTTTTTTTAGTCTGCATTTTAGTTAAATAACATTTTGTGCCATTTTGCGCTTCAAAACAGAATTTAAACTGGCCAGCAATAACCTCTGTATCAATTACTCGATTCGACAAACATACCGTTGTCATAAAACCAATCTTCAAAAGGAAATCGAAACAAAACAATAGAGAAAGGAAAGACAAGCTTGTTTCGCGTCGCGGGGTTCTGTCCCGTATCCCTTCAGCGGCAGTGCTGCAGTCTCGCGGCTCATTAGCATTTTAATTACCTGCCTCGCGCCAGACGACCGGCCACCTGCGCCCGCGACTATACGCGCCGCTCTCCGTTCACAATTATGCATATTTTTGTTTAAACTCATCTCGGGGTCGAGCTGAGGTTGCGTGAAGGACGATGGAAATACTAAAAGAGCAGCTCCGTTTTAGATACTTCTGCAATTAACCGCCAATCAACCGGTCTATTAAGTACAACTATACACGTAGACTCAATGAGCTCAAACTTTCATAAGCTTAAGATATTTGACTGGAAATTCAACAAGTCCGCAACAGAGATTTACTCTTGATTATATCAGCTGCATTCTAGAGGAGCACTTTAAAACAATATCCGCCGACATAATTAGACATCCTCCGACAGAGATTTATTAAAGTTCCTATTAGTTTCAATGTTCGAAAGCTTCTTTGTTCGAGCTAGATTGGCAGTTCGATTATCCTTGGCTCTTGTAAAAAGGCATATAAAAATTAGTCTGTTATGTCCCAGACTGCTTAAGCGCTCCGCGGGGAGTGGGGGGGCAAGACGGAAAATTAAACCTGCACACCCGGGGCCCGTGCAGTCTCGAGAAAAATGTTCGGAGGTTATTAATGCGAAGGTAAATTCATTAAAATATTGCTTAAGTTAACCTATAAATTAAAGTTTATTGCAAAAATAAAAATATCCTAAAATGAGTTGAACTTGGACAATAATTAGAAGTTACGTGAGGTTAATTAAAGTACAAACCTACTTATATTGCTCTGTATTAATAACAAGACTCGGTTCCATACTGAACTGTCACACGCACGGCCGAACCTAATACCCACCCAATTTATTACAGACTCCAGCAACTGTGTGCCTTTGGGAAGCGAAACAATTCCCAAAGAAACTTCACAAAAATATGGGATTGTCCCTCGCCGACCACATTTACGTCTGCTTTATTATTTTTAAGTCGTTCCGAGTGTTCCCTCGTTTGAAACTTTCACCTCGCCCTCGTCGCAGGCTGAAAGTTAATTTCTTTTGCTTTATTTTAAAATTAATTTTGCTTTTGTGGTGAGCTGCGAGTGCGGCGCGCCTCAGGACGAATTGTAAGCGCCGAACGAGAGGCTTTCAGTTATAATAACGCGTAAAAACGGGGTTGGCTCTTTGGGAAACTCGATGCTTTTGAACCAATTTTTAAGCGATAAATATTGTGGGATCGTGCGTGGGTAATCTAGTTTATAAAACGGGTTTTGATTTAATCGAAATTCGCTATTTTGTAGGGCAATTATAAAAACAAAAACCGTATGAACGGGGCAGGTATTATTCTAGATGGGTAGGTAT
Organism: Carpatolechia fugitivella; assembly: GCA_951230895.1. Lineage (NCBI taxonomy): Eukaryota > Metazoa > Arthropoda > Insecta > Lepidoptera > Gelechiidae > Carpatolechia > Carpatolechia fugitivella. The sequence goes on from OX579664.1 coordinate 5,995,944, forward strand.
TCTGAAATATTTTTATGGCCACTGAAAACACGCTGCTACACGGCGTAATATTTTACTTCAAATAATAAAAGCGAATGCAATGGTTGTACAATTATTAACATACGGGACAGTGTTGTTCGTGCTATAAAATGCTTCACACGGCGTTCGAACACACCACAATTTCAGAAAATATTTTCAAATAGAAGCCTTCGTATGAAAACCAGCCTTATGCTTTATCGCATTTAAATTCAAAGCTGGATAATGCATGTAAAGTTATTCAGTAGCGTAGCCAAGAGACCGAGTGAGGAAGGTGCGTTAATGTGAGCTTTATTTGAAATGCCTGTAGATTCAGTTTTAATTAGTAGACAGTACAGAACGGATGAAGCCAGTGATTCGAGTCGGCATAATGTAGGTAAATGTTACAGGTCGGTATCGTTTTGTACTACATTTACAACTACCACTGAACCATTTAGGCTATCATGCTGAAATATATTTATATAGGCAATTATTAGGAAAACAAATTGTTTGTGGTGTAGTGTTTGACCGAACGAGCGAAGCGTCTCCGTTTCAGCTTGGCAAAAATTGATTGTGTATGTCTATCCATCTGTCTGTTTATTCCACTTTACAGGTCGCGTTCCGATTCTCGTGAAACTTTGTGAGCAGGTTCGATAAATTAATAGAATTTTTTTGTCAAGTCATTTTAAAAAATTACGGAGTTATGGGGGTTGCCAGCTAACTAGGTCTACCGCTGAGGCTGTTTTCCTCTACAGGTCACATTACTCAACCAATAAAAAAAAAAAATAAGTGAAAAAATGTATAAATATAAATCTTATCTCACTTATCTTACTTAGCCTATGCTATCCCACTGCTGGGCAAAGGCCTCTCTCTTTTCTTTTAAATAATAAAAAAATATTTAATATTTGATTCAAATAAACAAGGGGTCGGGGAAGTTTGTGGAGTTGAAATAAAAATATATACCTATATACAGAGAAACACAAACTCGTGAGGTCTACAGCAAGTTTAATGGCGTTTTTACCTTCACCTGAAAACGAAAAACACCAAAAATATTTTTTCACGAAATATGAACCTTACGTGTGATTATTTAGCACATCGACTCATCGATCATTGACTTGCATGTCTACCCCACTCAAATTGTTCAAGCGCTCGTTGAGGGTCTTGAGTATACTCTATTTAGGGCACTTGATCCTAAATCAGTTACTCGAATTCCACTGCGTCACTTTCAAGCGGCATGATGCTAAAATTAGTGCAGCTTTACTAAGTAACTATGATTTAGTGTATAGATTCCAGTTGCACTACTAGTCTAGTGCTAAGAGATAGAGCGTCCAACAGGTGGCCGGTGCACACTGGCGCGCCGTCTAATTGTCGTTCATATTTATGAGATAGCGCTTTTTGCTCGTCGCTCGTCTGTACCGAGTTTAAATCGCTAACAACTGAACTTACCTTTTAACATTTCACGTTTCACGGCTTGTATTGTCTGCTCTGTGTAATGGGTTTTTAGTTCAGCAGCAAAAGGAATACTGCTTTAAAAGAGTATGACTATTTTTCTGTGTTCTGCAGAATAAATAGGAAGTTGTGTAAATTATGTTAAGCGCTCATTGTTTTATACCAGTTACACTTACCTACTGTGATTTGTAAAACATTTAGTTCCAATATAACTTACATGGTATAGGCATTTAGCAAACAGTGTAATGTTGCTTTGTGTTTTTCCTAATAGTGTCACAGTCTTGAAAGTATCTTAATCGTCTGCGCAGGTTGCGAGGGGCGGGCGGCGGCGGCTACAAAGGGCGCGACGACTTCAAAGCGACCGCGGATCAAAGAGGCCGCCGCAGATAACGCGGCCGGATAAAACCTCCGCCGACGGGTGAGCGTTTGATATCCGATTGTCGGTTAAAGATCGCGCCCCGACAAATACCCTATGAATAGGTGTTACAGATCCTTTCTTTACCTATAAAACTCCTTAGTATCCACCGTCTCTTGTAAAAGGTTTATCTATGTTATTTTGCGATCTAAAAGCTTTGATCTTTTCTACTTAGTATCTTTGTTACTTTTGAAGTGCAAACAGTATTTGACACAATTTACTTACCTATCTTTTTTTGAGGCGTTTAAATGGCATGGAAATAATCTTATTATGAAAAGATCCCGTGGAATCTGTATATTTTAATTCTTTCTCCTCACTCAAAATTTACGTAGCTTATAACAGAATAAGCCTTCGAATACGATATTTGTGCTAATAGCAGCGAGTGAAAGCTTAAAAAGCCTTACATGCGAGATCCACGGGCGCTCGAACAAATCTCGCTAAAACACCGTAGGCTGTTTAATCTCGACAATCATCGGCGCTGTTTCGTTCCAGCTATAAATCCGGGCGGCGAGCGAAGCCGGGTGCCGGCGCCGCGAGCCGGTTCTGTCCGAGGCTGGATTACCGGCTGCGCGGATCGTGCCGTCGCACGCGCCCCTGCGATTAGTCCTGGCTGCCTGTATCTGTCTACCCGCTGCCCTCTTCCGGTTCGATCCGGGTCACGGATGACGCGACAGATAAGTACCGACTAATATCGATTTCTTTTTGTTATATTTCATGGAGCTTTGATTCCGGATATGCGGGGAAATAATGTGACGGGGATTTCCTGGGACGATTCAATAGGTTACGAAACTTGTCCAAAAGTATAATGGACATAATAATAATATTTTGTATTATTTTTTTAGTTTCTGAATGTTTTGAGCATATGTTATTGATTTGTATATGTTAATTTCGGAAATTCTTAAACATAGGAAATATTGTAGTGTAGTTTGTTGTATCAATTTTATTATTTGTGAATCTTGATGTACCCAAATATCGAAAATTTTTATAAATTTTAAAGAGGTGTTGTTCGGGGGTGTCATGGGTCTGAAAGAATTCCACCATTAGACTTAGAGAATTAGACCATTATACCTAATATTTATAATACACCTTACCACCACTAATTTACGAAAGAAGGAAATACTACTTACGATGTTTTAAAAACGCACTATATAATTCGAAAAGTTATATAGTGCTTAGCCTTCCAATAAGGCCCCATGTACAATATATTTTAAGTTTGTATTTATTTTATATATATTTCTGCCATAAATCATAATTAAATACATAATTAAATATAATACTATTCTGATAGAAAATTTATACAATACATGGCGATGTTCTTAGTCAAATTGGTCAAGAAAACTACTTCTTCCATGGATGTAGGTAGGTATTTTTGACACAGTATCGTTCACAGCAAGAAAGAAGAAAAGAGAAGACGAAAGCTGATCTTACTTGGAGGTTACGTGTATTCTTGGGGAATTAACACACATTACGAGATGTTATTGCTTGAGAATACACGTAGCTGACAAGGAAAAACTCATCGATAGACGACACCACTGCAACAGAAGAAACAAGCATCTAAAATATTGACGTAAACGTATCGGAGTCTGCCTGTACCGCTACATTTTAAGACTTATAATCTTAGCATGTCTTAGGGCGACGCGACATTCAGCGACGAAAACTAAGCGAAGATTGTTCTTAGAAATGTCAAATGGCAAACTTAAATTGTTCTTAGCAGAGTCCAAGTCGCCGAAGTCAATGTCTTAAGAAAAACTTAAGACATAAATGTCATTTTAATTTTAAATGTAATCTGTTTTTAGAGTTTTATTGATCAGTTAGATATTTTTTCACGCAAGTTTAGCTAAGATTTGGCTAAGCATTGTCTTTGTCGCCTTCGTTGTTCACTCTCGATACCAATACGAACGGATAATATCAGCGGATTCATTACCATCGGGTTCGAAAATTCCTTTACTATCTTTCATGGTTAACAAACCATCAAATATAGAACTGGAGTCGAACCAATATCATCAGAACACAAGAGTGCAGCATTCCAAGTCGGGCAAGAGCTACGAGTTATAGGTATAATCTGTAGCGTAATTCAATGGTCGGCCAATATTTATTATTCAAATTACGTTTGCTTAGATAGAAGAACAAATGTAGCGCTTTCATGTTCTAACTAGCATTTTATCTAAATGTTTCTAGATTTTGTAATAAAGATGTTTTACATTTCAGCAAACAGTTTGGGATGTAGCCCGACTTCTGCATACTCACTCACCCTTATCAACACTAATCTTTCTGATGACGTGGTTGAGTGTTGATGACGTTGAATGTGCATTTACTCGAATATTTAGTTTTTTACCCCTGTTACTACCAAGTCTTACTACCAGTAGTAAGACGGGAAATTCATTTAACCGTTTTACTACCGCTTTAATCTAACTAATATGTTTAAATATTTGTTATTTTTGTTGGATTTAGATATTTTAACTATGTAATTATTATTTGTTTTTTATTTAATTGGGTGAAGAAAAAAACTCAACGTTTTACTTGTTCACAGATCCCTGCCACGACGACGACGACGCGGCGGCGACTTCCTTTTGATCATTATGTGTAGTATTAAAACAAACTATCTAAACATTTTAACAAGTTGTTGTAATAAAATTGTATTTCTGTATCTGTTGTTTAATTTACTATTGCTTTTGTAATTACCATGACTAAAATGACATGCAGGAATTGAAAGTAAAATATGAACGAAAATATTTTTATTGCAATAAACTAAATCACTGAAAAGAGTATGCCACCTCCAGCCATTCACTAAGCAAGTAACAAATTACAAATTCGATAAGTATCAATAATTAACACATAAATCCTAATAAATATTATATTTTATCGACACCTAAAATATTTACATGTTCGCTGTAATGGCAGCACATAGTCTTACGCACTACAATCACCATTCCGTACGAATTACCTACTTACAACATCATAAAAGGAAGCTTGCTTACAATGAGCGTTAGACTAAGGAGTTGGACTTAGAGACGTCATTATTTACACAATTGCGAAATGAAAGGTTACAATAAAGTCAAAGTAATCAGAACAGTATAGAAATCAGAGCGGTATAGAAATCAGTCGAGCAGATTCGAGGTGACAAGTTCAATTACAGTACTTTTTTTCATTTTGCGAATTATTACTCTCTTTAATCAATCATTGTTTCATCTTACTATTTTGACAAAACTTTCGTAGTTAAAAAAAACCTTAAATATATTATAATATATAATTATCAAAAAAGAAGCTTTACTGTCACGGTAAAATATAGATTCCTTGCGCCACTAATGTGCAATCAGCCAGAATTCGATGCCTTTCTACTTACTTTATGTATGAATTCATTATACCTTTTCATTTGGCATCTTGCATTATCATATCCGCTCTTGGCCTGCTTTAGCTTATAGTAATTTATAAGATTACTGTGGATTCTGACGGCTTAGGTTAGGATAGACACTGTTAGCAATCGTTGGATCTACACAATATACATTAGTAAACTTTACGAGATAGTTTATTCACAAAAGCTAAAATAGATTCGGAACTAAATTATTGAATGCAAAAAATAGGAGTAATAAAATAGATACTAGTCTAAATCGTCAACGCTGAAGTTGAATGCGGACGCGAGTCGGTCACCGCGGTCGTCGAGGCCGGTCACCAGCGGAGGGTCGTCGTCGGTGGAGGCTTCTCTTCGTCTGCGGTCGAGCGCCGCCGCGCCCGCCCGCGCGCTGGCCGCGTCCCCGCCTCCGGACGCGATCGTCGGCACGTTGAGATCCGCAGAGTTACTGCAGCCGACGACCTTCATACCGCCACCAGAGTTCTTCCTGGCGATCTCTTCTATCCGGATGTTATCGCCTCCAGAGTCGTTTTTGTTCACGCTAGACGGAGCAGCCAGAGCGCGCTCTTCGCTCCGGAGCCGTGTAGTCGTATTGGTACCCGTGGCGATGATGCCGGTTGGCTGCGTGGGTGGTGCCACGTCTCCAGTGTGCATAGTGTTAGTTTGAGCCGTGGAGACTGAAGGTGACGTTTGCGTGGTGGACTGCGCAGTGCTCTGCACAGTCTGGGTGGTGGACTGGGCCGTGGGCGGGGTGGCTTGGGTGCCGGTGCCTGGCGCGTCGTGGTAGGCGGCTCCGCTGGCCATGGCTGCGATGCCGGCGAGCCCCACCATGCCGCCCATGCCACCCACGCCGTGGTGGGTCCTCATCAGAAGCTGCTGTAGCTGCGCCTGCTGTAGTATCACCGGCAACTCGTAGTGGTGGAAGAAGTACAACATGGAGTGCTGTTAAAAGAAAAACTCAGTTTTATTATGAATTCGAAACACGACGTTTGTAGGAATCCACCAAAATAGGTGGCATTGTTAGAGGTTTATAGAAATGAGCGGCAATAAATATACGGTAAAAAGATAAGCTGCCAATAGCGGGCGCGTCGGGGAGCCGGGAGTGCTGCTCGCCTAGCGCTGTCGGTGCGAGCAGACGCTCAAATTACGAGACACGTCCGTCGAACTGAGCAAAACTCCTTTAGACAAATAAATGAGCGACTCGTGACAGCGGTACCTTCTTTATTTATTTATTTCTGGGTCAAAGTTCCCTCCCTTGGCGACGTCCGACGTAAGTTTTAATTAAGAAACTTGTGACCGCTCCCGACTCAACTTTTATTTGAAATTATATTTTCTGATCCCTCGTTTTGATTTTTTCCTCGCAGCGACGGGGCGGCGGGGTGTAACGGGTTGCCGACGACGACAAGTTGCGACACCTTCATGATTTATTATTCGCGCCGTGCGCCTCGCCCGGATAATTGAAAGAATTTTGATCATCTATTTCGAGTTCACCCCACGATGCAATACCGAACATCGAAATAAATTTACATGACCCATCTAATTTAAAGTGATATAATGCATACACAATTATTTTCATATGATTTAGAGAACGTGTCAGTTTATATCAAAGAATAAATGCCAGTAGTACAGAGTCCAATCAATTCTATCTGAAGTATCTCGTACCTGCTATATTCTAAGTTAAAAATCCTCACAATACAATCTAATGCGATGCGATTACAAGGCCGGATCTGCCATGCCGGCCATCCAATCTGTTCGCAGATCATCGTCATGGCAAATATAAAAAAGGATCAAACATTTAAAATGTATTTAATGGACAGAGATGATGCCCTTTTATACGTCCATTAAAATCGGCCGCTTTGAGATTTACCGCGCGCCCTGTTAGGTACGTGCGGACATGAAAAACGGGGCTTTTTAATCAATTTCGCAGATCGTTTGTAACAGATTTGTTTGAATTGCATCGTATAGAATTTTTGATAAATTCTGTGGTTTTTCACCTGGGGCGATCGAAAAGGATAAAACCGTAAGTAGGGATCTAAATTGGGCTTTTATTGTAATGGGTTTTTTAAATAAAAAATATTTTTGGACGCTATTCCTGAAATGTTTTGTGCCGTAAACGTCCAAAGCATCCGTTCCGTACCGTTTAATTTTTGTGAGCTCTGGGTTGGAGTAGATTTTACGTTTTGAACAACCTCCTTCTCGCCTCTTATGTGATGAGGATATGCACTTTATGTGGCCGAGGGGCTGAGTGCAACCGCGTAAGTGAAAGGTTAAATACCACAAGCAAGTCGACTTTTCAACACCTCAAAGAGCCTTAAACTTAAAATTTATAAACACTTTCTTAGTACGTTGATTATGCGAAGATGGTAGAATACTTTGAAGAAAAACAGAGTTATTTGGATTTAAAATGCAAACAAAAAAAGCGGCACAGGGAGAGGCGACACCCGACAGACGGGACGACATTTTTATAAAAAATCCCTTTTGATTTAACTAATCCCTTAGCAGACACAAAGTACTTTGCTATTTTTAATACTATTTTTACAAATTAGATAGGGAACCATGAAAGTTAGAAAGTCAAAGATAATAACCATTTAAGGGTTACGTTGTTGTTGAGGTTGAGAATATTCATGATCTGGTAACATGTTTGCATATGTTATTCATAGGTGAGCGTCGTACCCTTCCAAACTGTCTCGCATATTATTACTGAATCTACAGAACCACAAAGTAAGCCGATGAGAGTGTTTGACTTAGTTTAGGTATAATTTGCAAGAGATCTGGAAGATTACTACAGTTTACCACTTCCATCATGACGGGTCCTTCCTGTTGATTTAGGACTTGACAGAAATTAGCTCAACCATCTATTAGACGTCTGCTAATACGCACCCTTGCAAGTTTCCGGTTCTTGGTATTAAATAATTGTACTTGAAATTCACGAGCTTACATTATATTCAACCTACTATACACCGTGAAATTTACATCGTTTTGTTCCCGCCGTGTAGTGATAGTACCCGTCAAACTGAACAACTTCTCACGAAAAAAAAATTTTCTGCGACAAAAAAATTTTTGGCCTCTCCATACAAAGTGAGACTCCCGACCGACCCATTTTGTATGGAGACCAAAAATTTTTTTGTCAGGATTTTTTTTTTTCGTGAAAAGTTGTTCAGTTTGACTACACGGCGGGAACAAAACGATGTAAATTTCATGCTGTATGCATTGTAAAGCTGGTGGATGCTAGCCTAACTAGATCTGTTTCAAGTCTCAAAATTACTCCTGACTCGAAACCAACCATTACATATAAATTTTATTATAAAAAAAATAAAAAAGAAAAATTCATTATACTTAATAGCTAATATTACATAGTGGCTGGTCCCTTCTTGTAAGCTAAAAAGCCTGTGTTAGGAGGTACCGCTCTTCCTTACTTATATTTATTTGCTATTTTACTGACGGACAGCCCTCTATGCAGAGGATGTCTGGAAGCAGAGGAAACGGTCACCCACGTAGTCCTGGAATGCGTAGGGTTGACTGACCAACGGGCAAATATCCTCCAGAATGTGGGGTCGCTCCGCGAAGCCTGTGACAGTCCCAGGAGGCTTCTGAGCTTCTGGAAGGAGCTGGGCTGGTTGGAGTAACCAGCCAAAACCGAACGTAAAACGGACCAATTCAGAGTCTAATTGCGGAAACGGGAGCCCACCAACTAACTAACTGCTATTTTACTTAAAGTATAATTGTTTAGGTAATATGCGTATACTTATATCTAACTAAAATTACAACACTAAATGAAAAAAAAAAATATCCTTTCATCCCGCCATAGTAGCCTAGCCTATTAAGTCATATATTTCAATAATTATAAAGTGAAATATGAAAAAGAAACGATAGTGGACAGGACTGGACAAAAAAAATCGCTTTATAATTATTAGGTATTTCGTAAAGTAACAGATATACGAGTAGTATATAAGAAAAATAACAAGTACTTAAGAATAGCAATTATATAGCTTAGTTGTTGAAGAATATATTACCACTAGCCAGTGCTAACGAACTTCGTGTATCCCTAGCATAATTTTAAGCAACCTGTCAACAAGTAGTCAGAATCAGAATTAATGCAAGGAGCGGGCCGCGACGGCCAATGTTATGCGCGCCGCGTCTCTCCGGGACGAGCTCATGAAATATGATTTTTATTAATAAGTTGACACGCCCGATGATTATAAGATAAGCCCCCACTTTGCATTCCGTAGGGCCTCCGTGTTTTCTCCCCCCCACCCCGCTCTAATCCGACAGAGCCTACGTTCCTTTCCGTTTTAAGCGCATTCGATTTTTGTTGCCGTACTCATTGCTATCTTGTCAAAATGCTATTTGAATGATCTTAAAGGCAGACATAGGAAAATGAGTATGTCCTGTTTATGAAAATAAATTGTCAACTCGCCTACAAAACAGGCATTTATACCTTACAAAATTATAAGTAAGAAAAGGTTTTTTTACTATTTTCTTCCATGAAAGCACGTAAGCGAGCGCCCTAAAATGGAAAAGAGTCAGACTTTTTGGCACGAAGCTTTGTGAATTGCAGTGAAATTCGTACTCGTATTAAAAATTGTAAGTATCTATGATATCGTAGCAAGCGCTCGCCGCTCGCGGCAGAACATTCCAGGGACGCCCTGCTCGTCAAGGAATTTGTATAGCTGCACTACCTAGTACCTATATATATATATATCGTGCCATACAGTATTCAACATATCGATCAGTATTTATTGCAATATCGACGAAAATTAAAACTCATGTGGTAGAGAAAAGAAAAGATGAACGATATAATTTTGAATAATTTAAGCCACATTACTCGTATTTTGTTTCTTTGTAGCCTACTGAGTAGAATCGGTGTCTGTCAAATAATTTCCAGATCTATAAATCTAAAAATAATCTTTGCGTATCTATCTCTAATAATTATAGTCATCACTACAGTTGTACTATACAAGGTATAATTTCGTTCCATCTATAAAAATATTTCTTAAGTTTTATTAGTAAGTATGATTCGAGTAGTAATTTTTTGGGTAGAGCTGAAAAATGGTATTGCTTAAAAATAAAATCAAATACTATGACTTTGTTAGTTAGGAAATTGTGTTCATTGAGCCGTTTATGGCTGTATAATAAACACACAGTAACTACTTCCCCACATTGTAAGCGGATGTTGACTCCCTAGTGCATCCGGCCAAGATGATGGGGTAGTTGCTATACAATTATTGTGCTAATAATGTCTTCCTGTTAATAATGAGATCTTGGAAGAAGTAGCTAGTGTAACCTAAGTTACGTAAATAACACTCCATTACAGTGACACTCGACATCTCCATTACTTCTTCAAATTTATATTGGAAGAAACATTGTAGTACAACATGAATGCTGGTATCTGATGTCTGTTCAAAGACAACAATCAGTGATTTCTATTTAAGAATCTGTACCTTTAATGTCACCAGCGTCAGCTACGTGAAAATTGAAAAACATGCGAAGCACAAGCGGCGTTATATGTTATGATTAGGGCAGTAAAGTTGAGTTTCGTGAAGTGATACCCGTCAAAACGTCACAATAACGTATGGGGACGTGATTTGTTGACAAATGCTAGCGTGCCGAGACCCTCTCCGTGCCGCCGTCTAAGGAGCTTTTCTTTAGTTTAAAAATAATAACTGCGAGGTTCAGCTGTGCCGTGATGATAAAATATAGCGAGTGTGTGCGTGAAATCACAACGCGTGTCCGCGAATCCCCGCGGCGACCCCGTGACCCTGTCTCCTATTGTACCGTTGTCCTCTTACATTTTTATTACAACATATTATTTTTTTCGGTGTCCGATCCGTAAAATAATATTTCAAGAAGCTGAGAAGGATCCACTATGATAGCTTAGGGAGATGCCAAAATGTTGCCCCCCGGGCGTTCAGAAGTACAGTTTTGGCAGAGATTTTACGCGTGGATTATACACACAATGATAAATGAATTTAGTAAGCATAAGGTACATTAAATTTGTATACGGCAAGCGTATAGCTTTGTAGAGTCGAGTGGCGACTGGCGAGGATTAATAACAGCAGTATGGCAGAGGAAACCTAATATCGCTTTAAACAAACAGTTTATCAAGCCGACAGTCAAGCGAGGTACGCGCGCTGCCCCGGGCTCGAGTGACCGACATCAAAGACCAAACAAACATGCAAACGGCCTACAGTGAGATGTTCTACACACGTGTAATGAGTTATCATAATGGAGACCGCGGCTCGCACTGCGCTCATGACGTCGGTACGGTGACACTTCTCTAAATGAGATTTTTCGCGAGCATGTTCGTTGTCCCAATCGCACGGCCCTGCGCTTCCGAAATGTAAGCCTAAAATTTTGTAGACAACACCTATTTTGCTTTGCACGAAACTGTGCAAGTATTTACTAGTGTACATGTATGCAACGTTTTGCTGTTGAAACCAGAGATCTGAATCATTTCGACGAATAGACAACACAATGCTCTATTCACCGAATTTCTGAAATCATGCCTGAATTCCTGAAATCCAATATGCTGAAATTGCTCTTACATATAGATTTAAAGCATTGTGCTTTCCGAGATTATATTTAGTACTATACCGCAGAAGCAATACGGCGAGCAAATATGTATGTATATGGTCTCCTTTATTTTCATACTGCACTTGGGTTTTCTTTTCATAAACCAATTTTCATAAAATAAACCAATTTAATGTTACACCTAGGCACCTACACATAGATTGTAATACTGCTTTACGTTACGAATACTGCCGTCACCAGTTTAAAAAAATAAAAAAGACGAACTGGTGATAAAGGTTTGGAAGCCCCTTTTTAATTATACCTGTATGAAGAGCCATGACGTCACGAGGGCGAGGCTGCTGTATTGCCCGTTGAACCGGTAGTGGTACGCGTAGAACGAGAAGTGGTACAGGTAGAAGAACCTGTAGACAAACAAAAATAAAACATTAAAAACTCTTCATATTTTAAATAACTTTTTGTGAGAACTGCACATAGAAAACCGCTCCTGGAATATTACGTCCGTATACGAAAACTCCAGCAGTGGACTGTAACGGGCCGTTGATGTTGATACGAAAACTCTTGTAAGAGGTCTTGTTCCAAGAAAATACTGCCCCGAGATAGCAGCGTCGTAAAGTACACGGCACTGCCTTGTTAGCACATACAGCAGAAGCAACAAGTTCAGTTTCTTCGAAGACTTGATGGCGTTATTAGTAGCTAAAAGAAGCAATTGGTAATGCTGTTATATTTTTGAGATTCTCGTTGAAGACTGTATCTAAATAGTTTTAAGTTATACGTGAACATGAATAATTATTTTTTACGGAATCAGTCAGTAACAAAAATAACAAATAGAGATGATTAATATAACAAAAGAATAGAATTATTTATTAATTTTTATTAAGAATAGGATTACAAGCAAAACTTTATAGAAAATAACAGTGCTTTATGCGAACGTAGACATCTATTGAGGGCCATAGAGTGGCGCCATAGAGTACGTGCACGCTGCACGTAGCTAATTGCACAAAGAAGTAAAAGTAGATAACGATAAAAATAGGGAAATAATGTCAAAGTATCAATTACTGTGATCTATCAGAATGCCTCCAGAAACAGTGATTTTTGTTAAAAGAAACGTCTATTGTGAGTCTTGTAGCGAGGCGTCATAAAGCAAGTAAACAAGTGGAGGTAACAACAATAGGTGTGCGAGCCGAAAAGGTTATTAATTAATGTCAAAGTATCAGATACCGCAGGATTTTTCCAGAAAACAAAGGATCTTTGTGTGGGGAGAAACATGTATTGTAGTCATGTGGTGCCATAAAGTAGCGCGGGGCAATCTTGTTACCACGTAGTGTCGGCGCAACAAGTACCGCTTCGCCGACGACCGGACGACGTTATTGGCGGCTTATTGAAGGCGCGCCCGCACCGTCTCGACGATATCGCCGGATAATAACATAAGGTAACCCGACGCCTTCAAGGAGTTCAAATGCGACCAATATGGTATATGGAAAGATCATAGTGATTTATTGCAAAGTAATAATTATATAATTTTAGCAATTATAAGAATATTATGTCAGTTACTTCCTGAGTTGATAAAACCTATGAAATCTGAATGAGATTACTATTAGCTATTGCGTGTTAGATCGACAAAAAAATTCATTTTCTGCTTTATAATTATTATTAGTGGCTCTGTGAGCTGTAGAACTCGCGAGTTTGTATCTTTATATTTTCTCCACAAATATCCCCGACCCCTTGAAATTAATTTAACTCAAATATGTTTATTTTTAATTTAATTAATTGAGAAATGTAAGGAAAACAGCTTCAGCGGTAGACCTTGTAAGCTGGTAACCCCCATAGCTCATTTTTTTAAATTTACAAAAACTGACTCGACAAAAAAATTGATTAATTTATCGAACCTGCTCAAAAAATTTCACAAAAGTCGGTTGAGAAATGCGACCTGTAGAGTGGAACAAACACACAGACAGACACACAGACATACAAAAGCAATTTTGGCCAAGCTGAAACAGAGACGCTTCGCTCGCTCGGTCAATTAGATATTTCGTTGACAGTCGTAATATGTAACAATAATAATTTATAGCTATCGCGTGATGTATATAAAGCGCAAAAGTCAGGGTCCAGGGTATGATAAGAAGTAAAGATTAAATAAGTGCTTCATATTATTATGTATTCGACACTCTAGCACATCGTAAGCGCGACCTAGGTCTCGTCTGTAACCGGCGCTGGTGCAGAATGCAACGCAAGCCGACTGCACCGCGGCGTGCGAGCACAAGCGACGTCAAGCCAATTGCTGTTCGAATCCCCGCCGCTACCATTAGGTTCGTTATCTGCTTATTTCGGTGGATAAATTCCCAATGTGAGGCGGGGGCGACAAACGGGACCCGGAAAAGGGGAAATGTCACCTCGTTATCTGAAAAGGTTGCAATTTTATTTGAAATCGATATTCACTGAGATACACATTTTCTTTGTTGGTGTTGTGCCGACGATATAAGGAGACGCCTTTTTTGTAAGTCACCTTTTGTTGGCGTTCTGGGCGGTTTATTAGGGGTATTCGTTGACAAGTTTCATCTCTAATACCTTCTTTGGGAAATATTATAACGAGAGCTTTAGAAATAATTGGCCTCGAAGTTGCAGAACAGCATAAGCTTTAAAGAAAAATGTATATTCAAAAGCATAATGTTCAAAAAATTATAATGTGACATTAGCATTTTTAAAGAGAAATTCTAATAAATATTAGGCATTATTAATAAACAGTCATATTTAAAGATATAACATTAAAAAAAATTACAAGCAAAACGTCTTCTGAATTTTAAATAGTTTTGCAAATAAAATAAAATAAAGTATGTATAAGTACTCTCGTATAATGAAATTATCTCCAATGTACGTTGTAGCACTGTCTACGAACTTCGTAGCAAATGACTACGGGGCGTAGTACCACATCATCGTAGCAAACAAATCGATGGCGCTTATCCAGAAAAAAATAAAGAGCGGTTTGTTTAACGTTCGTTCCTAAAAACACTTTCCTAAGCAATTTGAAAACGAAGAAAGAAACAGAGGAAAGGGACACAGCAAACACCGAATCCAATAAAATGCTCTTTGTGAGAACGTCTTACAAACACAAAGAGAGAGATGCGTCGATTAAGTTCTTAAGTAACAATTTCACGGGCAGATCGCTTCCGGAATAATTTAAAGAGATGGCGAGGGCGATTCTTCCGTCCGGTGCTAAGCGGCTTGGTGTGCCGGGCCCGGCCGGCCAGGCGTTCACTTTGAGCGACATCAAAAGACCAGATTACGTTAGCATTAAACATACATGGAAAGAGAAACAAGCGGCGTTTTCTTAATGTTATTTCGTCCATAAATATTTTATAGTCTCCGTCGCTCGCAGTAATGGAAGATGTAAATGACGTCACAAGTCTTGGACACTTACGCGCCGCTCGATTTACTTTCAGTGTTCATAATAGTATTACCCTCTTTCACTGAGAAGGTTCACTAAGAGAAGGTTCACTGTTAAACGAGGTTTACTCGGAATTCATCGTTATGAAAAAATAAAGTAAAAATCTTGCAACTGAAAGGAGCCTTTAACAAAGAACATCAGTGTGTCCTACCCATAAAGAAGCAATCTAGCCCTGGGAAAGTAAAGATAAAGTAAAGTAAGTCACGTGCAGCGATTCACATCATTATAATAACTTGGAAACGAAGTGAGGCGCGGAGCTTGTATAAAATACCAAAAGTCGAATGCCCATTTACAATTTTCCTTATTACATAAAAATTATTCAGAAGCCAGATAGGGTGAGGGGCGAAACTGAATCTTGTTGAACTAACTCAGTGCGAAATCACTTTCGCCTCGGCCTTTGATCTCGAGTGCGCCAAAGGAATGTTATTCAGTAAAAACATGCAAATTCGATAAAGTATAACACAATATTACCGGGAGCAGCTGTCAGAGCACTCGGCGCCGGCGCGCGAACCTTACAATTTTGTTTGCTAGCTTTCGGACACAATTTATTTTCTTTTTAAATCTAAATCAATCACACTAATATTATAAATGTGAAAATATGTGTTTGGATGTTTGTTCCGCTTTCACGCCTAAACAGATTTGGATGAAATTTGGAATGGAGTTTGTAAAATGGTTTAGCACATAGGATAATTTTTACGGGAAAAGTCTTATCCCCACGGAAAAATCTTACACAACGCGAGCGTAGCCGCGGGCGGACCGCTTGTAGAATAGTATTTTTAAAAATCCACACATTGAGCCAAATCTTTTTGACCCTTTATTTATCTTGTGCCTAATGTTTCTTGAATATTTCATCACTCAACTCAGCGTCTAATCTAATGGGTTGTTGAAAAATGTAAAAGGATGTTTATTACGTAAGACTGCTTTTTAACACAAATTGCATTTTCTTGTATCACTTACGCTTCCTATGTTGTGTTTCTCAGAAGATCATGGCATGTTTTCTTTATACATAATTTATAAGACATCAGGTAATTCTTTACGTATTACATACAGATTTTTCTTATTATAATAATGAGATACATTTCCATCTCTATAGCATGTGCCGAGTTAAAAGTCACAAACAAATATAATTCAGAGATCAAAATTACGGTACCTACTACTTAATAATATAATGAAGTAATTTTTTTGGAGCCCCCACCGAGGTGCTCATGCCTACCCTAAATTAGGGCGATTAGGCCTTAGTCGACCACGCTGGCCCAGTGCGGGTTGGTGATTAAGTCATTATTTACCTGTTAAACCATATGTAGGGATTGTTGTGGACATCGAGTATAATACCTAGTGAGTATTTTTAAATATAGCTGTCAAAATTATAAAATGCACACATAATTTTCAAACTAACGACATTCTAAAAAGAACTTGTCTAAAAAGGCCAGTAAAGTTGACTACAATATCGGAGCGAGCGGCTAATACAGTGTCGTGCATTTTGTCAAAGCTAGTTGGGAGTTATTGGATAGTTGGTATGGTATTGTGGCGGTGTGGCCGCGGAATTTCATTTCGTTGGGTGCGCGGCGCGGGCGCGGGCCGGGGTTGCGGATTCCTGCGGCCGCACCGCGCGGCCAGCGCTCAAAGCCCAAAACCGGGGAGTGGTTGCTGCTCAAGTGCTCATTCATAACAACAATCGCAAGTTCAGACTTTGCAGTATGAATGAAAACTTGTTCCATTTATTTTTTTCCCGAATTAACCTTTTAGGAACTCGTGGAAATACAAAGTAAAAGAGCAGTTTTTATAAGAAAATAGTCATCATCATCTCAGCCGCAACACGTCCACCGCTGAACAAAGATTTCCACCGTGAACGGTCCTGCGCTACTTGCATCCACCGGCCAACACCGACAAAATAGTAGCTAACAAATATATTCGCAAACACTAAATTTAATACCTGTTAAGCACATTCAACAATATTTACAAAATAGCATCAAGAACTCCAAGTTGTTGTACCCTCGATCAAGTGCACGCCATGAATGTGATTCCGGAATATTGAGGCGGCGAGGAAGCCCAAGTTGGTGTCGATGCTAATCGAGGGTGGAAGTTGCGATCGGATCCGACAAATGCGGTTCAACACACAAACTTGCTCCTGTCGCCCAAGTTCGCCCGAAGCCCCTAATCTCAGTAGAGTTCAACTACCACTGCAGGAAATTGCACGGTTTCAAATTATGAATAGGAACGCTTAACTTTGCAGTGGAACATAAAACTGCGAAGTTTTTCTATGCAAACACAAATAAAGAAGAACTTAGAAATTGTTCTAGAAACAGCGCCCGCCCACATTGCGTTAAAATTAAATGCCCTTCTTTATAAAACAGAACTGATAATTCAACGGCATAGCAGGGTGAGCCGTGAGGAGTCAAAACAACGGCTGATAATTTCCCTACGGACGTGCGGCCGACTTGCGTGATTTTGAATAAAACACCCTATTTATTTCTTGCTTACATAAGACACATATCAAAAATATCTAGTTCTTTTATAACTAAAATAAAGCAAAAATCCGTTTTCATTATAGTAGCTGACTGAAAGGATTAATAAATCGACTTAAAAATACGATAAGAAAGGCGCATGGCTTTAAGCCCAAATAAGTGAGGGAAAATGTGTTAAACATAGAGAGAGGTGAAACTATTCGGTAGTTTGTCAAGTTAGGAGGAGTCTGTACAAAGAACTGGCAAGTTGCGGGAGCTCTATTTTAGTAGAGAGTGCGCGGTAACCGCTGACAGCTTGAACCGCCGCCGCCGCCGCCGCCCGGCTGCCGGCTCGATACCACAGCCTTGTTTCGCAATAACCCTCCTAACAACTCGACAAGAAACCATACAACTTTTTAACAATTTTCAGAAGAAGTCTGAAAAACATTACAAATGTTTATTTTTGCTCATGATTTGTAAAGGTCTTTATATCCATTGAGTGGACGGACGTAAAAGAAAGTTTTTTGTTTGATAATTTTTATTCACGTTTTTGGTAACGTGACGAGTAGGTATACAATTAGTAACTTTTTCACCACAATTCACAGCAATAGTAACTGTATATATGTGACAAACCTTTATACGTTAACCGCAGAGATTTTTCGCAATTCGCGGGTGCCTGTAGAAACCCTGCAACAACTGCCCTGCAGAAATCTTTTAAAACAAGAACGTTATGAATTCGTCAGCAGCGGGCAAAACTGGATGGAGTTTGATAGGAATATTAACTTATCGCTGACTATAGAGCTCTTAAAGCGCAGGGCAGCCATCTCGATCACGTGCGGCGCGATCACGAAACGTTTTTAGAGAGTTTCCGCTTTTTGAATCGCCACGTTGAGTTGTAGAGTGGTACGACGCAAATTTTAAAGCGACGCTGGCGGATTTTTAATTTAATTTTTGAATGTTCGCCGGCAATATCGGTGATGTCTGGATTTTCATAGGGCATAAGAACAAAAGAAACTTCAGCTTTAGTGTACTGGATGATCCGAAAAAATAAGAATTATTGAATCTGTTTTACGAAATTTCAGCGCAGCGATTTTAATTATATCGAATTAGAACAATCGAAATTGGATTAGAAGCACTTCTCTATGTTGCGTCATCATAGCATTTTAAGGGGCTATGAACACTAGCGCCACTTCTATAAAATCATAAATGTAGGTATTTTGTATTCTTAGAAATAACTAATTTTGTAAAACCTTACACGCTGTAGTAAGAGACAGCAAAAGTGCAAAAACGACCGTTTTTAGCGTAACTACAAATAACCAAGACAAGACAACTCTTCTTCTACAAGACTTATGAAACAATTTAATCGACCCAATTTTTTTAAATTTTGTGTTTTCACTAAGTTATGATTTTTTATCGAAGTGGCGCTAGTGTTCTCATAGGGTAGCTTCTTAAGTGAAAACAAAGAGTTGCTACGCGTGCTACGCCGTCGTAGACAGAAGTTATAAAAAATATCGTCTACTCTTTCTTAAGCCGCTACGCGACGTTACGTCGAAGGACGCGCAGCTTGCGCACGCGGTGCGGCAGCGCTGCATGAGCAGTCGGGCGGAGTTTCGCTCGACTGCTTATCTGCCGTAAGACGTGTGTCGGTGGTGTTATTAAATTCGCGTCTTTTTTCCCTAATCTCGTTGTCGACACGCCCCGCGGGCCCTCATCGGAAATGGCATTATTTCCCAGTTGGAGCCCCGGAGCGGACACCGGATACTCCCCGCCACCAGTCCTTTGGCCACCCCAAAACTCTTGTTTGAGAATTTTGTGCTATTTCCTTGGCATCCGTTTTAACATTTCTTTGTTTTTTGTGAGTCAAATTCTGAAGTTAATAATAATCCAATATTATCGGTTAGACTGTAA
Organism: Carpatolechia fugitivella; assembly: GCA_951230895.1. NCBI lineage: Eukaryota > Metazoa > Arthropoda > Insecta > Lepidoptera > Gelechiidae > Carpatolechia > Carpatolechia fugitivella. The sequence goes on from OX579664.1 coordinate 6,015,476, forward strand.
TGCTTTTCATTACGATTTATAGGATTCATTTTTAAATTCAGCCATGCTTTTCAGCAATGATTTCCACACATTATCATTAAATAAATTTAGATAGCAGTTAGTTAAGGCACACAATGATGCCGACGATAATATGCAACTAATTTAATCTTATTAAAAGCTACACTAATGAAGCAAATGAACATAAGTCAGCTGCTAATGAAATGAAACCCAATCCTGTTTACTTTCACCGTTGAACCAGGTATTGTGTTCACAGGATGGTTTACGCTTTTCGGTTAGCATAATATTTTCCCTCGCCTTAGGTATTTCGGATATTGGAATATTCGATATTACCACTCCAAAAAAATCAAATCACGACTGGTAAGTAACAGCATCCGTGGCCGTGTGGACAAGATTTCGACACCCATTACGGAGGTTCCGGGTTCGATTCCTGGTGGGGACACTGTCAAGCAAAATTCTTTTTGTGATATTTTTTTGGTTAGGGCATTGCATGCAGGCTAAATCACTTTATTGTCCGAAAAGAAGATGATTCTGTGCTTCGGAAGGCACGTTAAGTCGTTGGTCCCGGCTACTATCTAGTCGTTACACGAGCCAAGTCACTGGTCTTTGGCGGCTCTATAACACTGACACCAGGGTTTGTGAGGTCGGTTGTCGACTTTACAACCCACACGATGATGAGTAAACCTGAAATCCGTGCTTCAACAACCAGCAAGTATCTATATTATAGTAGTTGGGAGATTTACAATACGAGTAAAATTATATACCTATTTTTGGTTCTTTCGATGATTGTCTTGTATCCTCCTACAATTTATCTCTTAATCTCAATATACGAGTATTTAGAATATTGTAAAGATTTTATAAATAATTTTAAAAGGTTTTAATAAAAACTTGCGAATGTTTTTCAATGTACGGAGCTTTAGAGCTTTACCACCTTTTTATTTGTAACAGGCTAATAAAAGTAAATAAAAAGAAAGAGAATAATTAACAAAAATATTCAAAGTAAAGATTCACGGACCTCGATAAAGAAACATAAACAACAAGCTAAGTATGGACAAGTTTTTTCACAATATCAAACTTTAATTTTCTTTATACAATGAAAGAGAATTTGCGTAAACAAGTTGCATTTCTCACGGCTCGATGTTCGACGCTGATACCACACTGTGCGAAGTTGGGGCACCTGTGAGGGCTTATGAGCTCTGTCCGACTCTATTGTCCCCAACTTCTCTATAACTTTTCCCTCACTTATTGAGTGGACTAACGCTAAATATCCAGGTATTCTATTATTCGAGATATACAAGCCACTGGGTATAAAAATGTTAATAATTTTCAGTATTGTTTTTTTTTCTACTTTGTCTTCTAAATGATTCTACTCTGCATAAAATATGGAAAACAATCTTTCAAAGACTAAGAATGTTTTTGTATAATTAGGGCGACACAAATACAAAAAATCAACTAGAAAAACGGCAGAAAATGATGTAATGTTACGGAATGCAATACAGTTGCAGTTGCTAAGATGAAGCATTACTTATGCCGTTCTAGTTTATCGCTGTAGTAGTGCTTTCATCGCCCGAGCTCATTGTTATTTCTTAGAAAGCGCTGAAATATAGCTACGTTGTTTTGTACAAAAATGATCTTTGCTGCAACCGAAGATTGTCTGGGATTTTGACCATAAGTGCAGAGGAAGATATGACGTAAGTGCTGGGTTTTAGAAGCTAATTTAGCGTGGTTGATACGGGCCTCAGGTGTGGGTTGCAGCAGCCCAGAGACTTGGGTGAATCATGCTCGTTGGAGCGCCGCATATATCTTGTCTCACTCAAAATGTCATTCTTTGTTGCACTTTTTACGTTCATTGTATACAAAAGAATATCTTTTAAAGAAGACTTCTATTGTTTTATACGTGTTTTGAAAATAGTTGCTGCTAAGGAAAGCTCGCATTATCTGATCGAAGGTTAGGTGTCGCGTCGCCTGTGACATGTGTCCTTCATATTCACTTATCTCCCGGTAAAGGCAAGTACACAATAGCGTGAGGCGTCCGGTTATCACTAGCTCGTGACGCGCCACCGCCGCCGCCGCGGCCACTCACTGTAGTCCATTAAGTTCTCAATGTCACACACAATGGGCACAATGGGCGCGACAGACGCCTGACGCTAGGCTGTAACACGATACTAATAAACCATAGCTTTACCTATACGGCAGAAGTTATGTTAGTACAAGCTAGAGAATTACCAAATGTAATTTTTCTTTATCAAACATAAATGAAAAAATAAAATAACAGTTTGCTCAGTTATTATGCCATTTGGTGTTGGCACGCGTCGGATAGACAGGTCCTCGAAGTAGGTGCACTCAATTCGATTCGGCTGGTAGCTGTGGCTTGTTCAAACATCTCGAGCGAGCGCGCCGCACCGCGCCAAACATATCAGTTTCCGAGACCTAAAGGCGCACCTCCGCCGCGTGTTTGTGTGGCAAATACGAGGGAAAGAAGGGTGAAGTAAAAAATGGAGAAATGCGGCCCGAATAAACACAAGAGAAATAACGACGTCAAACAATAATTGAAATCATAGGTCGCGCGGCGCTGGCTGGGGAGTTTCTAAAATGCGACGTGGAAGCCTCATGTGGGCGGCCCCAGCCGCCCGCCCGCGCGCTCTTACAAACACTTAACAAACTTGCGTTATTTTGGCTTCTCTTACAAACTCTCTTTAGATTTTGAAATGAAAACCCCTTTTCCAAGATTTCGAAACGAGATCATTATATGGCTTCCGGGACAAAAACGCAATCACGTTTTGAAAAAAATAACATGACGTTTGTGGTTACGACCACACGTTGTATGTAGCTATTAATCTCGGCAAATCGAATAAAAGGTAATAGAGTCTGGAGGGTGCGGAAAGATTGGCCGCGTTCTCGACGGGCGGCGGCCCTCTGCTACCACGATACCGTTATTAGTGAGTTAACTCAATTTGCGACATATTGTTTGAGAGGAGCTTAATAACAGAGGCGAGAGGTCGCGAGCATCTCCATGGCTACCCTTGATCCTCGCCGCCAGGCCCGGCCCAAGGCTCTCTAATGCGCTCGCACACGGCTCTACATGACTCTTCATTTCACTTGCCTATTCAAAACTAACGAGGTCATAACCTTTTGCTGAATTTTCAAGGCCCTAACAGTGCTCATAGTTAAACCGAGCACGATTTCGTGCTATAAAGGAAATGTACACGTAGGTAAGTACACGCCCGCATAATCTAAGACTTCAGCGATTTGATTGAGCCCGTATAAAGTTTTCAGCAAACTAATTACGGGAGTAATTAATACCGATTAGACAAACTAAGTGGATTCAGTGGAAGCCTATATTGGCTTCAGGACTGAGCCCATAACAAATGTCGGAAGGAACTGGAAATAATTTGTCCATCGAGACTTATTTAACAGTCAGTACGTTTGTTTATTTACGCCATTGGGCCCACCCTCACCAGAACGGCCCGGGTTGGGGTGAAAAGGCTTAAAATACAGATGTTAAATGTCTGCATGGACCTTAAGGCGAGTGCGCAGAGTTTAAAATATATTTTGCTGAACTTACATCCGATGTAAGAGCTGGCTCTATTTAGGGTAAATTATTAAAACGAGCTGTCGAACAAACGAAATTAATCGAAAGTACTCATGGTGAATTCGTAAAGGGGTATTCAGCAGAAACGACTTGAAATCAGAAGTAGCGGCAACAAATTATTTAATTTATTGGCCTTCTTTAATTATTTTTGTATTATATATTACTAAGAAGAATAGTCACGTTAACATCAAACTATAATGATATCTTCTGTATAACAGGCTGATTGATTGATGAATAAAACATAATTACCTATATATAAAAGGAGAAACTGACTGCCTGAAAGATACACAGGGCCGAAACTACTGGGTCTGATTTTGTGATAAAGACAAGGTATTTTTGGAAATTCCTCCTTAGGGACGAAAAAGAGGGGTTTAAAGTTTATTATGAAAGCTTGTCAATTTACGCGTAAGTTATAGACTTATTGATAGGATAGATGGCTTAAAGTTAGCAATGCCTAGACAGTAGAATCATTATTTGCAAGATCAAAACAACTTATAACCTAATCTTAGTAAAATATCAGGGAGAAACATTTTTATGCATCGTTGTCGGCGCGGGTGCCGCGGACGGAGGGCGGCGGAGGGGGCGAGTGGCGAGGACAGCGCTGCGGGGGGCCGGATGTCATAGAAAAATTGCTACTTCCGAGCCGGGGCCGCACAAAAAGGCCCGTCTGCAATATTATTATCAACTATAGTGACCTCCACGGTGCTCTGTTACGAGCTTACGAGCAGTCTATCAAAAAATATGTCAGCTCCTTTAGTGGATCCTCGTCATATAGGTACTATTATGTTCGCTCAAGGTTTAACACTTGTGTTTTATGACTGAGTTGTAAAAAATGCTAGTAGGCTTTTTATGTTGGTATTTTATTTACTTCGTGGTAATATGAAATAGTAGAGCGAGCATCTAGCTAGAACAAGTGCAGAAATAAAGTCGATGTATAACTTCGTATATAACACAATCAGGTATAATTTAAAAATAAATCTACGAGCTTGATAACAATGATGGAAATTACCACTAAGGAAGCTGAGAGGCGACCCCATTTCTTCCTCAATTAGAATGAATAATATGAAGAATTCCTCTGGTAGAAATAATTAATCCGTCAAAATAAAACCTTTTTCTTCTGAAGTATGAGGGATTGATAATCAAGACAGCTCAGTATGCGAATCCTACCGAGCAACGAAACTGGCACGCGGTCTGAACGCGATTGTTCCCCGGCGGATACATTTTCAATTGCAGCGAGCTGTCAGTGTGCCAATTTCGCGGCATTCACAACAAATTACGTATTAAAGCGAGTGGAAGCGCAAACAAAACGGGCGTGTTCGTGACGTGAATTCAGCGACGGCGGGCCGAGGCGGCCCAACTAGTCGCAGACAATGTGATGCCAAGCCAGTCATATTCAAGTAAGGTACAGATGTCTTAGCTCTTTAGGAACTTAGCAACATAGTTCAAGCTTGTTTGTATAGGATAATTAATTACTTGCATATCTAGTAACAATCGAAGTTGTTTTCATGAATTTATAATTAACTATGTTTTTTTTTAGTTAAGACGCAATAAATTTAGCAGACGGAATTAGTTATTTGTTAGGTAAGAGAGGAATGTTGAAACTCAACACATTAATTTTCACCTGTTCCG